>CM056832.1:22941565-24224065 GCA_029853015.1 Chelidonichthys spinosus | reverse complement strand
GATTAGAGTCCCACTGTTGCATAGATGGAGTGGTGAACTCCCCCCCCCCAGCTGATATTGATATGTCCCATAGACATGAATCCATCGTACAGCCTTGTGAGTACGTGAAAACGCGTGGTGCATTATTAGATGCTATGAATTACACTTACGGAGCAGAAAAACATGGCAACTGGCAAAACACGGCAGTGATAAATCTGAAATAATGAAACGGCCCTCTAAGTGGAACCAGGAGGGCTCCGCTGGCCCAAAAGTCAGGGGGGGGGGGTAACTGGATAGGCCCTGCAGAGCTGCTGGAAGGCAAGGGGTGCTAGTAAAGCCCAGCTGGACCCACGGGTACCTAACCCCCCCCCTCCCTCTGTGCAATGTGGAGCTCATTGGAGGAGCGATGGAGGGTCACATTCCTGGGCCCTCCGGAGCGACCCCCCCCCCCCCCTGAATGATGGCGAGGTGTTGCTGAAAAAAGTGAAATGGCCGGCTCTATATCTCTATAATCTCTTTATTCGTGTTCTTCCCTCCAGGAGTCACGATGCGTTCAGGAGCATCAGGACTAACGCCGGCCTTTGATCTGTGAAGACTTATTGCTCCAGACGGGACGAAGTAAATGACTTAACCAAGACAAATATCCTGCCGTCTTCACCCCCCCCCCACCACTGGGCCTCACCACTGTGACACAGACTCCTTTTTAAATATGAATTCCCAGCCGCTAACAGAACGTGTTTGGGTTGGTCGTCGTGAGGAGGATGTGAGTGTTGGAGGGGAAACAACCGGCTAATAAACGGGCTCGGCTTGATGGAGGGAGGGGCGGCTAAAAACCTTCGTCATGGGCTGTCATCGAGGCTGAAGAAGTTTTACGTCGAGCCAATGAAGCTCCATTCCCACCGTCGCCCCCTGCTGGTCGAAACGGGACGCGGTTTAAGGAGACGCACGCGGCTCGAGTTTCAAACCCTCTTTGAAACGTTTCATCGTCGATACGTTTGCCAGATCAAGCAGATTACTTCAGTGTATGTTGGCTTCTTTCACAGCTGTGTGTGTGTGTGTGTGTGTGTGTGTGTGTCCTGAATGTGTTTTGCGGTGTGACAAAAATAATTGAATCAGAATCACAGACTTATTGTTCTTTCCATCTGTTTCCTCTGCAGAAAAGTAAACGCTGTCAATTTAAGCGATTAGCGCTGCGGTATGTTTCACTTTTCTTCTTTCTCCGAGGTCGCAGACTTCCTTCGCTCTCCGGGGAGAACGTCGCATCAAAAAACCTGTGCAGGATTACAAAAAGTATTTTATTTTGAAAATGTGTGTAATTCCAACATCCGTCACGGCTGAAAGTCTGAAAGTCCAGCATCGTCCGATGGATCATAAAGCTGCCGTTAAAGAGCCGCATCGATCGAGCCGCATCGATCGAGCCGTATCGATCGAGCCGCATCGATCGAGCCGTATCGATCGAGCCGCATCGATCGAGCCGTATCGATCGAGCCGTATCGATCGAGCCGTATAATATATCACTGGGAAAACATCCGATATCGATGTTTGATTCCAAACACTTTGACAGCCGCATTCAAACCAGGGTAACGGCTCGACCCCTAGCAGCCTCGCACTCCTTTCCCAGGCCTCTATCTCTGGGGGGGGGGGGGGGGACAGAGTCTCTGGATAGAACCGCGGCCCAGCGGAGTGGTCAACCCCCATGTAGGGCAGCGGGGGAGGGGTGATTGATAAAGAGAGTGAACGATGGAGGTCTAATGTTATCTATCTGCTCTGTTTGACAGACTCTCTCCCACAACCCCCCCCCCCCCCCCCCGGTCATGTGATAATCAGCCCGGCCGCGGCGCCGAGTCGTTATCAGGCTGATAGTTAGTGCACATGTGGTTTATCATGACGTGCATTACTACATACCTGCTGTATGAGCTGCACAGATAAGGCTCTCCTTTAACGTCCATGGATACGACGGACGCCTCCGCACACATGATGGCTGCTCACGGATATATGGGAGGGCTAACAGGCGGGGGGGGGGGGGGGGGGGGCAGACAGACTCCCTCTGCTTCACAAATAAATATCGAGTCCAGGTCGGGAGAAGAAACAGCATCTGGAGGGAGGTGTGAGCTTTAATGCAACCCAGGCGGTCGCTTGATAGACAACAAATGTCACAGTCGGGAATGAGGGAATAGAATAATGTGAAGCAGCCATGAGGGTGGGGGGGGGGGGGCAGCTGCACTGAGTCTGGAGGCCGTTGCCCTCTCACCTGGCGTGTCGGAGCCCCGCCCCTTCAGTTGCCCTCTCACCTGGTGATTCATCCCACTGTACACTTCCTAGCCGCCTGCTGGCTGCGAGCCGTGGTCGTCTGTGATTGGTGCAACAAAGGTGCATTGTGGGAAACGCTGTTGGGGGGATTGAGCTAGGCTTCTGTTGAAGGGGGCTGCTGGCGATTTCACACTTTGCTCCGCGATGCCAATAAAATCATCTGTTACAGATGTTTTTCTGGTTCCTTCTTAAAGCCTGACAAGAAGAAACGATAAATAGATGCAATTAGATTTTTGTTTTTGATGATTCCTCTTAACGCATATTAAGAAACCTTTCAAATTACAGTGAGCTCAAAACAACCAGAGGCCAAGCCCCCCCGCCTCGTTGTTGGAAAGCAGCTCAGAAATGCATGTCTAATCTGTTTCCTTGTACATTCTGACAAATGAACAGAGACGGGAGGGTTTAGTCTTCTCTCCGCTACACAGCTGGTCGGCTTGTTTGCAGATGAAAACGTCACATGACGAGTGGAAACGTAGATTATAAACTCCTTTTCAAATCAAACATGTTTGCACTTCTCAATCAACGTGTGTCTCATTGCAAACAGGTATTAATCAAAAGCTGCTGTTAGGAGTTTGTGTTGGGGGGGGGGGGGGGTGTAATGGTCCAACCATCGTCTCCTCCGTGAATGACGCTCTCGCTTCCCGCCATTTCCAAAAAAAGCAGTGCCGACGTACAAAGATTAATGTCTTTTTTTCTCCTCCGTGTGCCAAAACGCTCCTTTTCTTTTTTCTTTTCTTTTAAGTAAACTAGTAAACCCACACCGGTGAGAAAAGACGTGGCCGCCGTGTTCCAGGGGGTCGGATAAATATTTAATATCCCCAAAAAACACCACGGTGAAAGAAAGATCACGAAGCACGCCAACGTCTACATAAAGCTAATGTATATTCTGATGTTATTCCAGTCTGGATTCGTCAGTCGACCACTCGGAGAACCGAAACCAGTCTCTGCATGTTTGTTCGCTGCCAAGAGATATTATTATTATTATTATCATCATTATTTCATGTGAGAGCCTGTGCGGTGTATATTGTCTGTAGCTGTCTCTCTTTCTGTGTTTGTCATCTTTAAATACGAGTGTGTGGAACCTTTTATACTGATTTAGTTGTGTTGTAAACCCTATATATATATATATATATATATATATATATATATATATATATATATATATATATATATATATATATATATATATATATATTATATATATATATATATATATGGTTTAAATCTCATTGCCAACGTGAAGTTCTTTGCTCTTTGTTGGTGTGGGTATATCTGCTGCCGTCCGTCTGTCACAGTTTGGGAATCGGGGGTCAGCACATGCTTTTAATCAGGAAACCTTTGGCTCTGACTGTACTCCCTCCTCCCTCCCTCACCCACCCTCCCTCCCCCCTAACTCCCCCTCAGCCCCTCCCTCCCCTTCTCTCTCTCCTCCCACTACTGCAGGGGAAATGGCTCGCTGGCTCCACACTGTGGTGAAGATGCAGAACTTACAAGGTACGTTTACTTTTAACATTTATTTCACAGGTTCAGTTTGTTAAAAACTTGTTAAAAACCCACTTTTTTTTTTTTGCTGTAACAATTTACAAAAAAATCCGCTGGTTGAGTCTCCGTGGGGGGGAGATGAGGTCTCGTGAGACATTTCAGATGTGTAAATACAGGTTGTTAGTCGTTGAGCTGAAGAGTGATCTCCACCCTCTGGACTTCTCACATGGTTTCATTTAAGAGGTCAAAACTTGCCAATAATTCACATAAAAAAAGAATAAAATACAGAATATTCCCCCCAAATAAATCCACATTTATGTCCAGGACCTCTTCGGAGGGGTCGCCACCCCCATGCTGGGAACCCCTAGACTCTAGTGGACTACTATCTGATAACGTTGTGTATTAAAATAAAATGACAGTCGGCATTTTTTGCATAATAAACACCTATAGTCTGTTTAACTGATAATACATGGATCTAACGTTTACTTGCAATGGAGTCAAATATTAATTAATTGTGGAAAGTCCTTTTTTTTCTGTGGGGAACTTTCTGGTATTTCTGTAAAGCGATTTGTAATCTTTTATATCCAATAATTCAAATGTAATCTCTCTCTACAAAAGATGCTGATTTTCTTTCTCTCTTTAATTCCCGTCTCACCTCCTCACCTCCTCACCCGGGGTTTCCCCGTCTCTCTCTCAGGGGCAGAGAGTGACAGGTGGACTGACAGGCTCATTAGGGCTTCATTACACGGCTGCTTGGACAGGAGGAGGAGAGGGAGGCCCAGCAGGTGAGTCCACATGCAGGACCGGCTGGCCAGGGGAGGGGGGGCGACCCCAGCAGGGGCCACAAGCCTCGGGTTGAAACGCACACCTGGGCCAGGTGAGCGATGCAACGAAGGAGGGGCCCCTGGTTGACGAAGCCGGGTGTGGATTCCTCACATTCAGCCTCGGGAGGTAAACACCCCGAGGCTCTGCTTCGTATACACAATGTACTGACATGCACACACACACACACACACACACACACACACACACACACCTTACACACACACACACACCTTACACACACACACACGCCGTCTGCAGAGCAAGTTAAGACGTTTTCGACAGGTCTGGAACAAACAGTGAAATCGCTGACATAAGCTTGAATAATGAGAATCGAGACACAAGTCGTGACAGGAACTCCTCACCGCCGATTGTTTTCTGCGGTTGGATGCGAGTTCGACGCCTGGCACCAAACGCCTGCCGGGAGGGGTTTTGTTTTTTTCTTGGGGAGCGACCCGAGGAACAAACGTCCATATCTGGAGCTGCGGTGATTAAAGCTTCGAGGAACCATTATGTAGTTTAATGAAGTGCTTAAATGGAGACCAGGTTGAAAGATTTGAGGGTAGAGATCGGGTAACGACTCTAAATCAAGTACAAGGCCCCACAGTCGGGCAGTGTTTACCCATAATTCACAATGTTTGGAGTATTAGATTTTCCTTGGATCCAGCAGCGTGATTTAAAATAGCTGTGTAGGCCACTTTAAGCTGATATTTAAATCTTTTTCCTCTGGTAATTCGGTACAGTTTAAAGGTCCTGCACCACGCTGTTCACCTCTTCATTAGTTTTGTGGCAAAATACGGGAAGTCGTGCCAGTGAAATATATCTAAATGAAGAGAACGTGGCTCGGCACTCATGGACGCCACGAGTGTGCAAAATGTGAGCGTTCCCTTTGCGTTTTTTAAATCACGGGAATAAATCTTAAAAAAAATGTTTAATTAATGCGTGACGGACACCTTTTATTGGGTTATTAACTATTAAATAGATTATAAATACATTATTCTGTCTTTCAACCAATTTGTAATTCTTTAAACTGCTAAACGACATATTCTACATAAGGACGAGGGTATCTCACCAGATGGGTAGTGAAGCCAATGCTGAAGTGCCTTAAACTGTCATTCTCTTTGCTGGCCACCAGGGGGCGACTCCTCTCTGGTTGTATAGAAGTCTATGAAAAAATGGTCCTACTTCTCTCTGCTGGCCACCAGGGGGCGACTCCTCTCTGGTTGTATAGTCTATGAGAAAATGGTCCTACTTCTCTCTGCTGGCCACCAGGGGGCGACTCCTCTCTGGTTGTATAGAAGTCTATGAGAAAATGGTCCTACTTCTCTCTGCTGGCCACCAGGGGGCGACTCCTCTCTGGTTGTATAGAAGTCTATGAGAAAATGGTCCTACTTCTCTCTTGATGTATTATCTCAGTAAACATTGTAAACATGAGTTTATGTCTCAATCTCTAGTTTCAAGTCTTCTTCAATCCAGCATGATGTTCATTTAGTACATTATGGTCCATTTAGAGTCCACCAGACCAGAAAGCAGGGGATGCTCAAGGGGGCGGGGCTTACCTGCTGATTGACAGGTCGCTACCATGCTACCAATGATAGTTAGCTACTAACATGACTTTAACACTTAGCTGTAAAGTTGACCTTGAATAATGGTAGCTGGTCATTTTTTTAATGTACAGCCTTTTCATTCATGTTTACGTTCCACTTGCCGCGATGCCATACAACGCTCTGTGTTGCACCCCTTTGCCCCCATAATGCATCACTTGTTTTCCACCAATAGTCGTAGAGAAAATCACCATGAGATCTGACTGAATCTGAGTGTTTTTTTTAGTTTATATCTCAACAGAAAGGCCAATCCCTCCGAGGAATTAAGTGCGATTTGGCTCCGATTGCAGGCGGCCAGAAATCATACGGGGGAATTATGAACATGCACATGAGTCGAAAACATCCAAACCGCTGCTTCTCATTTCAGTTTGCCAGTTAATACCCCGACCCCCCCTTACCCCCCTCCTTCCTTTGGCTGTAGCGGTTTCCCCGTTCCCCTCATGCTCAGATGTGACCTTTCACCCCCCCAGCGGCGATGTGTTCTGACTCCTCGATGGCAGACGCTCACCGCTGCACATATCGGTTGAGTCGCGGTGGTTTTTCTGCCGGCGGTCGCTGAGAAGAGGAGCAGGAAGGAGGAAGCAATGTCTTTACTCCTTCCTGCTCCTCCTCCTTCTGGTTGCATGGAGGATGCTCCAGATGTTTCGAGGGGAAGAACGACATATCGGCCGAATCGAGCCGACATTTTAAACCCGCATCGCTGTGTATCACAGCTCCGTTCGGTAAATCGGTAATTACGGTAATTGTTCTGTTCTAAAAACTGTGGTGGCTTCTTCCACCGCGTGGCGCCGTTCTCACCAAAAAGACGAAGAGCTCAAGCAGATTCTTCCGAGGATGACAAAGACGGGAGGAGGAGGGGGAGGACCCGTAAAGACTTTCATATGTCCCCGGGTTTGATTTCTTGGCCGCCTCTCAAGGGAATCCAGGAATAATTTCCATGAGTAGATGTGAGTGTAGAGATCACACAGAGAGCTTTGTTCGTCATAAACATCTCTCATTGGTTCAGACTTTCGGTGAAAGGTTCTGTCAATCAAACCTGGCTGGAACTGATCACCGGAAACCTTTTCTGTTCGATGCAAATTTAAAGTAAGAAGCAAAGACGACAATCATAGGTCAAAGAACCCACCTGAGATTTACTTCCCTCTGTTGCTGACATCATGCAGTTTAATTGGAAAAAGCTTGTTTTTTTTTTTGGCAAAGACCATATAAGTGTCCTCGTAGTGATGATACCTTTTCTCTTCTCTGTGAGTGATCAGAATGAATCCAGAATGTCATATAGAGGCGCAGCAAACTCATAAAGTCATAAACTAGTGCTTCATTACTGGTAGGTGTGTCGTTGTAGACATCATTTTAACATTTCTTACGTCAACAAACGGGATATCGTGTTCTTATTAGAGAGCCAGGCTCCCCGTTCCCAGTTGTTATGCTAAGCTAGGCTAACAGCCTCCTATTAGGGAAGAATCACGCTGACAATAATGCGACACTGAAACATTTGTGTTTTTTGTTCTCACTTTGTTCACACGTGGTGTGGTTGATGGGAGTCAGATGGCGTCCTGTCTCCTCTCTAAAGCCCCTCTTCATGTCCAGGATCCTCACCGCCGTCTGGCCAGCGTCTCCACCGGCACTCCGAGCTGTCTCGGGATGACGCTGCACAGCTCCGCCGAGGACAAGATCCAAGACGAGTCTTCTTCCTCTTTCGTCAACACCTCCTGTGATTTATGCTCCGCTGCGTCTCCGTCCGGTTTCACTTCCTTCCTTTGTGTTCTGTCAATCACGTCCACCGCCTGCTTGTCCATAACTACGGCGGCGTATCAGAAAACACAGAGCCATGAAAAAATGACAGATTTGCTACTTTATTACGATGCTAACATCCAGCATCTATGCTAGCGAACTTCCCATGAACGTACATTTATGTTTCTAATTGATACATCCCAATGTGTTGAGATGAAATTGTCATCTTATGGGTGTTTATTGATCGGGATGGTTGGACTAAGATGCTAGCGCTAGCTTTCACTTGTTGTCATAGCAACGACAAACATTCAGTCAAACAACGTGTTTACCGCTTTAATAAAGTAGCAAATCTGCGACTTTTTTTCTCTGAATGTTGCCGCCCTCTCTCGGCTCCGTTGTTTTTTTCCCGCGGTGGCCATCGTACATAACACACGCCGACGCTAACATTCGTTTCTCTTTTTTCATGGTTTTCACCCCGATATTCGACGTGTCGGCAGAAAACGTAATCATTTACCTGATTCCATGAACCATGCCTACTTCATGGCTATTTTCAGATATTGGTCTGATTCTCACCTCACACACACACACACACACACACACACACACACTGGCGCTGTCAGCCATGATTTGTGTTTTCTGCATCTAATTTGGGACTTTCAGGCGGCGTTATGTGCGTGGACGATATACGTGCACGTTGCCAGGCTCCTGTCAACATTTTCCAGCGCTCCCGCCGTGTTAATGGTCGGGTCGTGAATCGTCACCACGGCAATAGTCGGGGCGGTGACGTACGCCTGGTGAAGTCCATCCAAGGGAAATAGCGAGAGTGTGTGTTTTGAGGTGCGTTCAAAGTCCTCCGTCTGGCCCGCGGTGCGTTCAGGTTCCTGAGAAGCGGGCAGCGGTGTGAACGGATCCAGCACCCTCAATCCTCCCGGTACCTCACTCAGCAGGACCGATCCTCACTTTTGGGATGGCTTTATTTCATCATTGTGCTGCTGTGTGGGCACAACACACGTGTTTCACAGACGCTGTAATGTTGCCTGCTGGGCAAACTGAAAGGTTGCAAGTTCAGTCCAAACAAGAACCAGAACCCCCCCTCATCCTCCTCCTTTGGGTCTTACTGTGAATCGAAACCAACCATCCGTGCAAAAAGAGTGCAAACCTCTCAGCAGGATCCGTATTTTAGTGAAAACAGTTTTAGTAAATTGCAGTGACAAGGTTCGCGCTGTCACGACAGCTGCTGCTCCGCCTCCTCTCCACAAACGCATCCATATGTGGGGGAATTGACGTCCCGTGATGTTTGCTTAAATCTTAATTCCCCCCCCCCCCCCCCCCCCTTCCCTCCTTCAGCTGGACTCCAGGATCTACAGCAGCCGTGCAGCGAGGGCCCTCAGTGCCTAGAGGGCAGGAACTAACAAATGTGAGGGAGAGAGAGAGACGGAGAGAGGGAGAGAGAGCTCTCCTAATTGGCCTGAATTGGCTGCAATCAGAGCCAATAAGAGATAAGCGTTGGATTGCTCTCCAGATAGCATTGTGCTGTTTGACCGGAGCAGCGATTGCACTGTTGACCCAACAGAGAACAGGTGTGTGTGCTCACCTCCGCCGCTCAGGTGGCCCTTCACAGCAAAGCTGGCCCCCTCACACACACACACACACACACACACACACACGCCCTCAGCAAACACACCGAACGCTCGGGTTGCTCTGTATGCTTTACTTACTATATGCTTTCTATTCTCCGAGGAGGTGAAATCCATCTCTGTATGACGGCTGTTCCGATCTACAGTACGGAGGAATGTATTCACGACTGTCGGGAAACAAAGGCGCTGCTCACCTGCTTCCTTCTGCTGATGGAGCCGTGTTGACTTTAGGGGGGGGGGGAACACGGATGTAGGCTGTCTAATCTATTCCTGCTTCGTTTTGTTATTGGATCACGACGTGGCAGCTAGTGAATAGCACTTTACTTCTCCCAATACTAATCGCACCTCTTGTTACTTTTATTTCCACAAACAATATACAGTGTAGCGGAAGAAAATGGATGGATATACAGTGTAGATGTTTGGCCGGTCTATGTTTTGATCAGGAGCTAATACGTATATAAATGTCTATAACATTCTTGGCGAGTGAAATTATTATGGACATTAATGCCTTCCAGACATTAACACTATTCACATTAAGTATCGTAAACAGAGAAAGTGAAGTCGGAAAAAAATATCAAAACGTTTTTTTAGGATTTATGTTTCTGTTTGCCTCGTTTCCATAAGTTTGTTTGGTATTTTAATTCTGTACGTATGAATTATTGATTCCTCGGAAACAAATACACTGTTTGCCATAAAGTTGGAATAATTAGTTTTCAGACGCAACCCTCTTGTTTATTCCTATTTAAATGCATCACTTTTGACCAGGTGCAATCATTACATTATGTTTCCAGGTGAAATTATTACTTTTGTTTGGCGCTATAAAAGACATTTGCAAATTATTCCAACTTCATGGGGCGACCCTGTAGATATTAAACGGCACACAAAGCAAACTCAGAAACACTGAATGAGTTTTGTTCTCTGACGCATGAGCCCTGTGGCCCCTGAGGCCCTGTGGCCCTGAGGCCCCTGTTTACGTCTGAATTTGACTGAGCGAGTGTAACTTTTTCAATAAGGGAGGATGGGGGTCTTTTAAGAAGTAGGGGGGATCACATCCTGTGCCAGAGCCCCAACGCGCTCTGCTTTCCAAAAGCTAGCAGAAGTGATGGGTGTGCTGGGATAATGAGGGGGGTCAGTATCTGAGGGTGAAAGCATTTGGGGGATAAGCCACGGCTAATGACGAGGAAGTCCGAGGTGGCTTTGATCTACAGGGTCCTTTGGCACATCGAGGGGAAAGCTGTGTGTGGAGACCCCTAATCTTCTTATGGGATATGCTTAACATTCCTCGACTTTCGGGGAACCAAAAAGAGCGCTCCCATCCCTCCATCTGTCCTGTTTTTTGATTATTGTGTGCAGTTCAGAGCATCTGCAGGCCTGCATCTTATTTGTCTGGTTTTGAGGGAAAGGCAGATAGAGCTGTGGGCTGGAAGCAAGGCCTCTGTCGGTCAGTGTGGCTGCTTTCTAAGCTGGAACAGGTTTTTTGAGAAGGTTTACGAAATCGATCACTGGCATCGCCTTGTAGGAGTTAATCTGCAGAGGAAATTTTCCTTTTCGATGTGCGACCCAGTTCCCAGCAAAAAAAATGTTATGCAAACCACGGGTTACAGTGAATGTTGCGATTCAAAAACCCCAAATATGTTTCATGAATATGTTTAATATTGGCCTTCATATCATGCTTGCAGAGACTCGCAGAAAAGACTTGTGGTCAACGGACAAAACTACGTGGTTAGGGGTTGAAAAAACAACGATTTGTGTAAAAATAATAACATAGCGTAACAACGTAGCGTAACAACGTAGCGCAAAACGTAGTGCAACAACATAGCGCAACAATGTAGCGTAACAACATAACGCAACAATGTAACAATATAATGTAATAACATATCGTAACAACATATCCTAACAACATATCCTAACAACGCAATACAACGATGTAGCGCAACAATGTAGCCACATAACGCAACAACGTAACAACATAACATAACAACGTAACACAACAACATAACACAACAACGTAATGCAACAACTTAATGCAACAATGTCCATCCTTGCTTGTTTTACTGATATTAAACCTTATACAGTTCAAGAACAGTCCCTGAGACAGTTAGTCATTTGCTCTGCGTGCCACTCGCTGTAAATCATTACTTAAGTGAATGCTTACTATATATCTCATAGGAATAAATGCTTGTGTCTTCATAATGAAGCACATACAGTAATACCGGCTGGAACCAGCTGTGCATCGAGAAAGTAGAGAAGAAAAACGCCCTACCGCAGCTGCGATCAGACCATCTCACATTTGACGTATCCGTGGTTTTTGCCGAAACGTACGACGCCAACATCGGTTTCTGGCGAGCGGGATGTGGAAGCCTTTATTCTTTCAAAGTGGCATCATCATCACTTCGAAATGATTGATTTCCACCCGATGTCTACGGGGACTATTTTCTCGAAAAACATTAGTTTTCTCTTCCTGCTGTGGTTGGAAGGTTCTTTTCTACAAGTGATATTTCCAATTTAACTGAGTGACATTAAGCACTAAATTTGCGAGGCGTTTTGAAAAAGGACAGAGCTGGAAATTACGCCGAGCGTGCCAGCATGCTGCCCGCCTGCAGCCCCAGTCGGGGAGCAAAACCCCCCAAAAAACAGCAACAAGGATGGAAAATATGGACCAGTCCTTTTTTCTCTCCCCTGGCTGGTCTGGCACCGGGACTCGCCAAACAACCAGAGTTCAGCTCAGTTTGCAGCAGGGTATAGCTTCAGTAAACACCCCCCACCCCTTGCTGTTTTCTTACAAAATTGCTTTTATTCTCACAATCAAGTTTGACTATAATGACAGAGGAGGCCTTCTGGTCAGATGTCTGGAGGGGGGGAAGTGAGGGACCTGAACCCGGCGATCGCTTCTAGGCCAGCAGAGCATTAGCCGGCCGAGGCCTGCGTGTCTGCCAGGGCTTAGGCCTGCCTTCATTCCCGGTTCTGCAGCCAAAGCCGACACCCCTCCAGGGCATGAGGAGAACAGGAATGCACCCCGACCCTCCACCCTCCTCGCTCCCCTCCAGAGGAGCCAGGGATGGAGGCCCCTTTATGGAAAGCAACCAAGACCCCAGGCACCAGATCCCTCTGTTTTCCATCCTTCTCTTTACCTCCTCACCCTTTTTTTCCTGCTCTCCTTTTGTGCAAAGGGTTTGTTTGCAGTGGTAGAGTACACAGTGCGGTCTGGCCGAGGCCTTCCAGAAGGGGCCGTGGCGAAGCTAGACCAGGGGCCTCCTTGATAAGGGTATGCAAGGCTGAGGCTGAGGCTGCTGTGAGGGCCATGAAAGCACAAACATTACACCACTGAGTAAACGGACCCTGGGGGCCCCCGACCGCTGAGCGCCTTTTGTTATTGCGGCTCACATGCAGCCGGGTCAGAGCAGATAGAGAATGCGGCTCATATGGTCGGCTTATCGCAAAAATCCAATCCCGGACCTTGTGGTGCGGCCTATTCTTGGAAGTGGGAGCATGTTAACTCCCTGGTTATTTTTCCTGCCTTTTGTTTGTCTTTTCTTTTTTTTTTTACCCCTTCGTGGATTCAAATGGCTATTTATAAGTGCAGTTACGAAAGGGCATTTTAGGATAGTCTCTGTTCCAGATCGGTGCTGTTTGTTTAACTGTGATAAACCAGATCAATCATTTATGTTGAACATTCACTCTGTGATATTAATGTTTAATTAAAAAAGGAAATAGCTCTCCTCGAATCTCTGTTAATCTCACCGAAACTAGTGTTATCTCGCACCGCTGTGGGAAACGGCAACACACATCTCCGCCCCGGGTCCGGATCAGATGATCTGTAGGCGTCCTTGACTTCGTGGAGGATTTTTTTTTTTTTTTACGTTTTGATAGCAGTTTCCTCTCGGTCAGCACAAATTATATTTACAAATGACGTTTCCTGACAAGTTTGCAAAGTTGTCAGAGATTCCAGCACCATCTAGTGACAAATCTGTTTCCTGTTCCCTCCGATGCTCATCTTCGGCATCTTCCTCCCAGGAGGTGCAGGATGGAGGAGGGAGGCTGACTTACAGTGGGAAACAGAGACTTAAGCACTTGTCTAAACACTGTCAGCCGTGTTCCTGGGCTTTAGAAAGGATCTCCTCGTGATGCTGTGTGTTCTGTCTGAGGTGACACGCAGGAGGCTCTGGTTCCTGTCCTGGACCCTGGATTCAGGTCTGGACCCTCCCTGCTGCATCTTACTTAGGAAAGTTCCTCATCATGCCGTTGTCGTTTGGTATCCGTAACCGCATCTCCGCTACGGTCGGAATGGACACGGTCGTCCACGGCAACACATCTTGTACACTACTCTGGAATTCACGAAGCGTGTTATTTTTCTTCCAAGTGACGACTTTGCAGGAATTTGCCTTTAAGGACACGCAGGGCCAGCGACCCGAGTCTCCCGGCTCTGCATGCACATGCCAAACACGCAACACTGGGTTTCTCTGCTCCTCCAGGGTTTTTGCTGGAGGTTCAGGTCTCGCCCCGTCCCCCGTCCCCGTCCTGATCCCGGCGTCTCCATCCAGACCGTGCAGACAGAGCGGTCTCACCTTGGTAAACTCAGGGCACTTAATGAAAACTGATGACAGATCATTCATTAGAGCTGCAAACAGAAGCCATTTATACTCTTAATCTGTCACACGCAGGTGACCTTGGGATCCGTGTGTGTGTGTGTGTGTGTGTGTGTGTGATTGTGTCCTTTCAGGTCTGTTTGCATAACGAGGCTGTCGAAGGCACAAATATGGAGCTCCAGTCAGCAGCTGTTATCAGTGGGAAAACTTCTAAAAAGGCGACAGCAGACATATAAAGTTTGTGACTAACTGATGAAAATATTGGAGCTTTTAACAGTTTAAGGGTCAGATATTTCTCTCAGGATTTGGTGGAGACCAAATCAGAGGTAAAAGGAGAGTGTGTATTGGACTTGTACAATAACAAAGAAAAATGAATTGGAGGCACTAAAGTGCCATTAACTTGCGTTCTTTCTGCTGACCACCAGGGGGCGACTCCTCTCTGGTTGTATAGAAGTCTATGAGAAAATGGTCCTACTTCTCTCTGCTGGCCACCAGGGGGCGACTCCTCTCTGGTTGTATAGAAGTCTATGAGAAAATGGTCCTACTTCTCTCTGCTGGCCATCAGGGGGCGACTCCTCTCTGGTTGTATAGAAGTCTATGAGAAAATGGTCCTACTTCTCTCTGCTGGCCACCAGGGGGCGACTCCTCTCTGGTTGTATATAAGTCTATGAGAAAATGGTCCTACTTCTCTCTGCTGGCCACCAGGGGGCGACTCCTCTCTGGTTGTATAGAAGTCTATGAGAAAATGGTCCTACTTCTCTCTGCTGGCCACCAGGGGGCGACTCCTCTCTGGTTGTATAGAAGTCTATGAGAAAATGGTCCTACTTCTCTCTGCTGGCCACCAGGGGGTGACTCCTCTCTGGTTGTATAGAAGTCTATGAGAAAATGGTCCTACTTCTCACTTGATGTATTATCTCAGTAAACATTGTAAACATGAGTTTATGGTCTCAATCTCTAGTTTCAAGTCTTCTTCAATCCAGCATGATGTTCATTTAGTACATTATGGTCCATTTAGAGTCCACCAGACCAGAAAGCAGGGGATGCTTTAGGGGCCGGGGCTTACCTGCTGATTGACAGGTCTCTACCAATGCTAGCTAGCTTCTAAGATGACTTTAACATTTATCTGTAATATTTAACCTTGAACTATGAAGCTAAAATTCTACGTCCACTTTAATAAACAGTCTGCACAGAAACCCAAATAGACCAGAATGCATTGTAGTAGTAACACTTTTTCCAACATTCCTGGTATTTCCACGTGCACTTATAAATTCAGCCTATTCAGACACTCACTTGGAAATGTTGGAGGTGACGAGCAGCAGCCGACCGAGAAGGAAAGTGGGAACGCACACAAGCACATACACACAAAGTACATTACAACACAAAGAGATTGATCACTCTCAACGCTTCAAGAGCGTCCAAGGATGGAATGTTTGCTGTCGGGTGTCTATGCACGTCTGTGTACATCTTCATACATCCAGGATTATACTTCAGCAGATGAAAGTCCATACGAGTCCCAACAAGCACCGAGGGAGCGACAGGAAAGCTGCATTGAGTTCGCTTTCGCAACTTAAAAAGTCATAAATAACACTTAGAAACATTCACATCAGGAAGCAATCCAACACATATTCAACTTGTAGTCCTTTTTCCCGAAACAATGGGCTTGTTTAGCTTTGGCAGCGTCAACACCAAGCAGATTGAGTCAACCAGATATTTGTGTTATTGTTTCCTGGATCGGACCTGGAGACGAGCCAGAGCCTCTTTTAGAAACGTGGTCTCGGCTTCTCCGGGGCTCGTTAACGTGATGAATGGAGATCCGAGGAGCTAATGGAAAACGCTTTTTAATTTCTAACCGCTCATTAAGAAGAAGAAGCCGTCTCTTGCCGGGACATTAGCTCTCCTCGAGTTGAAGGCCTTTCTGCCCTCTCGGAGAACTCATCTCCTTTAAAAAACCCCTCAAACACCTGATCCCGGATGCGTCGGCGGGTGTCTTTACGTTTTCTGGGAACCCGGGGAGCCGACTCTTGCCCTCGCTCGCCTCATACCAGAGAAAGTATGACTAACCCTTATCCCCTTCCCCTCTTGTTGCTCTTCCTAATGGGGGAATTTTCATTTCGCCGGGGAAGCGATCCGTTGGAGTCGGAGCGTAAATTGCAGATAATTTGTGCCATTTGGACGTCGGACAGCGGGGTCGCCAGACGAACAGTCAGCCGGGTGAAAGTGGATGCCTGGGAGTTCACGGTCAGCTGGATCTACGTGCACGGATGTGTGTGTGTGTGTGTGTGTTTGTTCTTCCATTCACAGTGAGGGTCTGAAAACAGGACTATTCCATTTAACTGTATGTAATTGTCCTCTATAATAACAGCCACCGATGTTTGCTCTGGCAGCGGGCGCAGCGGGCCGACCGCGTGAGAAGGGTCCGGGTCCGGCGCCGTGAGCCCCGACGTTTTGTTTTCTTTCGGTATCTCGCTTCGCCACCGACTGCCAAGAAACGGCGAGGGCACCGGGAGTGCAAACGCAGAGAACTGGGAGGCGTTGCTGTTTCTCTCTCTTACACATCATCAAGAAGAAGTCTCTCTCTCTCTGTGCCAGCAGGTACGCAGGGTGAGCCGGTGCAGCGTCGGTGGCACCCTCGGGTGGTGGTGGTGGTGGGGGGAGGGGGGGTTAAGTGGCGCCCCAAGCCAACGCACGGGAGCTTAAACGTTTTGACTGACAGCTCTTTAAAGCTCGGAGCCCTGGAGCCGGTCCAGGTGTGTGTGTGTGTGTGTGTGTGTGTGTGTGTGTGTGTGTGTGTGTGTGTGTGTGTGTGTGTGTGTGTGTGTGTGTGTAACAAACAGCTTTCTTTAGAAGCAAACATCAAGGATCAGTAAAACCACATTCATAACGTGGGAGACTGGAGGGAAAAACACCAAATATCAGCAGACTAATGTGGGAAAATGACATTTTAATACAACTTGGTCTTATTTTCTTCAGTTTGTCAATAAGGATTAATATTATTATTAATATGAAATCGATCGAGACTTAGAAGCCGTACACGTCTGTAAGAGGAGATGAAGGTCAAACTTACATATCTGTTTATCTTCTTATCACTTAGTTTCTTTTTTATTTCTTCCTTCACTGTTTTTATAGTTTTAGTTCTGATTTAGAATATTTCTCTTGCTTGTACACATTCTGAGTGTTTATATTCACGTTTTCCACGTCTGGCTACGCCTTCGCAAAGTCGAGGAGAAACTTTTAAAGACGTTCTTTAATCTTCCGTACATTCGGGTCGTTATTCAACTCAAATTCCAGCGAGCTCACTGTCAGTTTTATCTCCATCAGAGAGGTTTGATCTGGCTGAAGGGGCTCGTTTTGACCTCGCTGATCCTCAGATCTCTGGTTTCTTCTGGACTTTGTTGCTTTGTTTGTTCCCGATTATCTCTGTGTTTTTATAGCAGCGCTGCAAAAATAACACTCAAGTTGTAATAATTGCAGAACATGGAGTCAAAGTCGATCCAGAGCCATCCTTCTCCCAGAACTGTCAGAATCAGTTAGAGGCCCCTGACCTTAGAGTTAGAGGCCCCTGACCTCCGTCTTTGGGCCGATCACTTCCTGTCCGAGCTTGCAACAGGAAATCAAACGAGGCAATCCATCCGCCTGGCCACCACGGCCGAGTGTGTTTTCAGCCTTTTCAGGAGCTCGGAGACACTGAGGAACATTCCCCGAGAGGCAAACTACATTCCCTCTGTCTCCTCCGCTCACGTCAACCGCTGAGGGTCCGAGCTGCAGCCGCTGAGGGGGGGACCGGGACCGCAGGGGGGGTCGGCGTCGCTACGGTAGTTTTTCATGACACCTTTGGTGCTACGTATCAATGAGACATCAGAGAGAAGAAACAACTCGCCTCATTTCATTACAAGTCAGGCTGTTTTTTTTCAAGATCTCACCTGCAACAGTGAGGCAACGTCTCCATAAAAGGTCAGAGGTCAGGAGGGAGAGATACATCTCCCCCCCCCCATCGAGGTTCCAGGAATTTAACCTGAAAATCAAACCTTCACTTTAAATCAAACCTCAAAGAAGAAAACGTAAACATGAATTCATTCACGTATTTAAGTTTCAAGGGAAATATGTTTTCTGTTTTCGTTTCCATGGCGATTACCGTTTCCTACACGCTCAGCGCTTTAATCGTGGTTGTTTTGGAGTTTTGCGGATGGAAGTCTTGTCCTTACATGCATGCATCAAATTACTGTAAATATTTACGTCCGCCTCCCTTGAACAGAGGCCTACTGTGTCTGGGTAGGGGGGGGGGGGGGGGTAAACCGGAGCACCGTTTGGATTTCTGCAGCCTTTTTTTGGATAATGCTCCATTAATCTCACCTCTCCTGTGTTTTGCCATCACAAAGGCTCGGCCCGTCCTGACAGGCTCTCCCACAGTTCATCCTCCGGGTTCATTTGGTTTGGATTTTTGTTTTTTAACTTGGCTTTGGTGTTTTTTTGGAAAACAATGCAATTTAAAAAAAACACCACTTTGATTTTGACCAGAAACTGAAAAATTTGATTCTTTACCTCCCTTCTCTCCTGTGTGTGTGTGTGTGTGTGTGTGTGTGTGTGTGTGTGTGTGTGTGTGTGTGTGTGTGTGTGTGTGTGTGTGTGTGTGAGTCTGCTCCTCGGCGGGGGGGAAAGAGTCCAGGTCGTCGTATAAACCGCCGCAGACACGCAGATACACAAACGCACGCCAGAGTCTATAAACACGCGTCTCTCTCTCTCGCCCGGATGCACACGGCCTCGCTGTCTCTCTCTCCTTGTTAGGGGGGGAGGAGGAGGGGGGGGGGGTTATAAGTGCTCTGCCAAAGGAAATCACTGTTGTATTTACGTACGTGAGCACAACTATTATTATACAGGATGTTTTAAACGGGAGAAAATGAGGGTAATGAATGAGACTCATACATTCCACAATTCCAGTGGTTCCCCCCCCTCCTCACCCCTCCCCCTCCTCTTCACCCCCCCCCCCCCCCCTGAAACACAATGAGACATTGTCGCTAGAGAGAAGAAATCTCTCTTTTTTTTCACACTTTTTCCTTATTTGTCGTGTTATTTGTATGAGCTCACTCCGCTCACGGTTGATGAAGGTGTGTGTGTGTGTGTGTGTGTGTGTGTGTGTGTGTGTGTGTGTGTGTGTGTGTGTGTGTGACCCACCGGCCACCCCTGCACAGAGGGCCCTTTGTGCACGTCCCCGGTTTATAACACCTCCACTCTTCTCTACTTTCTCTGCAGCCTTCTGCCAATCCTGCCCACTGACACACACACACACACACACACACACACACACACACACACACACACTCAAACTGCTGCAAGCTTCTTTTTTTTCTTTATTGTAGGCAGGGATCGCTCATTCTTTCCAGGGAGGGAAGCGTGTCGTGAACTCTGGGGCTCTATCCCGGGTTTTTGGCGGTGGCGCCCCCCCCCCCCCCAGTCTGGAACATCCTGCTGCTGTGTCTCTTGCTTGGATGGGAATATAGCACCCAGATGTGCAGATGAATTGTAACGCTTTGGTGTACTTGCAAACCACGGTATCGATGTCCCCTCCCCCCTCCTGCTGATATCCATCTCAAAGGTTCCCTGAACGCACCTCCAGGCCCCAACCAATCAACACGTCCCTGGATTTCCTGCTACTGCTCTCATACTTCTGCTCCTCTTTTGCACTTCAGCTCAATGCAAAGATGCTTCGATGCTGTGAAGTGATGAAGTCGCCGGAGGCTTGATATCATGTTCCTGCATTGAAATGATTCGTCTGGATGTTTTTCTGTCTTGAGGAAACGTGTTTGGTAGAACATGAAGTCATTTAAGAGTCTTACAGGATCAGATGATGCACACCGGACACACACACACACACACACACACACAAACACCGAAATAAAACATAATCACCAATCGCACCGCTCTCATTGGACGATTCAGGTCATTAATTGGGTCAAACAGGAGGCCCATTGTGTGAGCAGATAACTTACCTGCTGCTGAAGAGGAGGAGGAGGAGGAAGAAGAGGAGGAGGAGGAGAAAAATGTGAAGATGTGAAGAAAACACGTTTATTTGTTTTCTTTGTCCTTACAACGAGCTCTGATTATACCAATTATCCAATTAGGCCTTCATAATAGCAACACATACTAGGAAATACAAACAAACTTCACTTACAGCCAATTAAATCTATTTCTGCAGAGCAACAACATAATGGTAGTTTTGGTGTAATTCTCCTTTAACTCCCGTATAAGATTCATTCAAAATGAATCGTTTGATATTTATTATAAAACGTTCAACCATCCCGACGTTGGTACGTTTTGTGCTGCGTTTGTTTCCTCCTGAAGTTTACATATTTTGTCAGCGGCAGAGTGTCGAATCCTTTTTTTCATTTTTCCAAACAACCTTCTGTGGGTTCTGAAAGGAATGTTGACGAGAAGCAAAAAGCAGATTTATGAAGCTCCTCTAAAAGTCAATATGGGTTTCAGGTTCCATCGACGGCGCTGCGGAGATTTATGTTTAATAAGCTTCAGGTGTTCAGGCTGGCTTTGGTTTGGGTTGGGGGGGACTGTTTCACTCGTCCACACACACACACACACACACACACACACACATCGGCCCATTTTCTGCTGTCACAATCTTGAGTTTTAGGCGGGCGCCCCATCGGGGAGGAACAGAGCGAGCTTTGTGCCCCGCCTCGAAGAAACGACAACGCAGCCTGTCGGAGGTGAGCAGAGACAAATGGCGAAGCTAATACACGACTAATAAGCAAAGAAAGGGAGGGGGGGGGTGTGTGTGTGTGTGGAAGAGGTCAAAGGGCGGGGGGGTGGAGATTGACAACATGTATTAACGTATCCCGTCTTTTTCACTTTTCTGCCCGTGTGTTGTGAGTGACGGGCGTTGTGCGACGGCAGGAGAGCGAAACAAAGGTCAGTCTGTGTGCAGAAGGTGTGTAGCCCCCCCCCCCAACCCCCCCACATCGACCTGTCACTCATAACCTGGTTGTAAATCATCACAGCCAGCATTCCTCCCGACACCTGAAAGTGTCTCGACAAGACGCAGCAGAAGAACGCATACGAGGCGCTTTTCTGAACGTGGACGATAGAAACACGTGAAATCCAATGGGGGGGTTTATGCCCCCCCCCTCCCCCTCCCTCCCCCGCCTCCTCTCAGTTTGATTTCCCAACGAGCCACCGTGAGAAGAGCCAGATGTACAGAAAAGAAATGCTCCACAGATAGTCACGCATGTCACGTTCTCCTTTAATTAAAGCCATTGTGAGGGCACTTTTGGTGGGAACATTTTTATAATTTATTATTCATATTACAGTTAAATCGTGTTAAAAGCAGGTAGATAAGGTGCGTTATCATTGAAAGTTCATGTCACATTTATTTTAAATTGCAAATGTAATATTTTTTTGTAAGAATCATCTCAGTTCCAAAAAAAAAAAAAATCCCTTTATTTTTTGATGGTTCAGGCTTTTCAGGGCGAGATGGTATTGGATGTTATTCGCCCTCATTTTGAGGAACGGCAGCATCTTCTCTTTCTGCTCCGCATTTTAAAGCCGGTCTGAGATTCTATTGTGTTCGTCTCACACACAACAAAAAGCATCAGTTACTGGAATCTCTCTTCTCTAGGTGTTTCTCCCGCCGAGGGGAACAATGGGACGCGGTGTCCGTCGCGGTGTTGTTTAACGGCGAGGATAATTGCAGGTATGTTGTACACAAGGTCAGGGCAGAGGAGGGGGGGAGGTTGGGGGAGAGAACAGCCCCGTTGATTTGATTGGTCCGGTGTTCTCGGTGTGTTTGTGTTAAAATGGCACAAGTGGCTCTTATTCAGCAGACACACGCTGCAGGGCCCGGCCTTTCTCCTCGCCACAATGGCCCACAATTCCCTGGGCGGTTCTCAGGTGGCTCGCCTTACACCTGAAGCCTCCTCGGTGGCTCACCTGACCCCCCGATGTCACATGACTACGGCTGCATCGTAAACACAAGCGAAGATACAGAAAAACAATGGCGTTGAAGCTGGCGATATACGTTTTGGAGCGACGTTGTCGGCGTGGAAGCGATGCGTTCAACTGTGTCGAGGGGAGAACTGAACACCGACACCCAAGATGCTTTTCACTCCCCGGCCAATCGGAGGCCTTCCTCCCTCCCGTCCACGTGCTCAACCTTCCTCCGGGAGCTCGTATTCCCGAAGGAAGATTGAAACGCGACGCTTTCCAGAGACAACGGAAGGCAAACTATCGAGTTACGCCGCCGGTTTCTGCAAACGGTCTCCAAAAACCTGCATGTGTGGCTTTTTCACGTTCGACACAAGACGAGCTGCTTTTCATCACATCAGTGCAGAAATGTTTGCTAGTTCTTCTTGGCGATGGCAGTCTGCGTGCCCGGTCACTCCACTGTCGTTCAATATCAGCAGGCGAGCGGCGTCGGACTCCACACATTCAAACATCACTGCTACATACAGTCCAGTCCGGAGTCCAGAGCTGTGTTTTATTTAATTAATTAATAAATTTTTTTACTGTAATAATTTCTTATTATTATTTATTATTCTTTTACTGTAATATTGTATTATTATTTATTCATTTTTATTGTAATTTTACGGTGAATGTTTTTTGTGGATTTTTTTGTTTTTACTAAATTTTTCTTTATTTTTAATTAATTGATAATATTTTTAATTAATTGATAATTATTTTATTATTATTTAATATTATGCATTATTATTATTAATTCTTATGTGTAATTTTAATGTGAATGTTTTTTGTTGATTTATTTATTTTTATTAAATTGTTCTTTATTTTTCTTTGTTTTTAATTGATCGTTTTTACTCTTATTTTCTACTTGATGTACAGCACTTTGATGGAAAACGATTTATAAATAAACGTTTTATTGTAAGTTTATATTCCAGAAATAAATGTATATAATTTATATAAATTTATATCCTATTATTTGACTGTCATTATTGAATTGTATTATACCCTGCGGTAGCAGATCGTTAAACATTTAGTCTCATATTTGGCCGTCAGGACATTTTTTTTTCTCTTAAAGAAAGAAATTCCTGAAAACCAAGTGAGATCATTTTAAATGTTTTAAATAAAATAAGCTGAGATGTCAAGTGACTGGAAACGAAAGAGGATAAAGTCATTTGAATGCAGTAGAACTATGTGACCCAGCTGTGTAAAATGATTATACTCATAATAATAATATTTTTCCAAACAAAGTCAGCGCTCCGCAGCAAATAAAGGAAAAACAGAGCGGGCCAGTAATCAGGATTCATTCCAAATAAAGTCATGATGAATAAGAGCGAGGTAGAAACGGAGCGAGCGGTTGTAATTAAAACGCAAACCAATAAAACGAGGAAAACATTTCCATTAAACTGAGCTTCTAGGGAACATTTCAACATTTTGGAAAAGCTTATTGGCTTCCTTTCTGGGAGTTTGGGGGGAAAAGATTGATATCGTTCTATCAAAATAGATGCTATAAACCAGCAGATGGTTAGCGTAGCTTAGCATAAAGAGTGGAAAAGTGCATGAATTTACATTTTTACACTTTGGTTCTTACACAAATTAAACAGATGCGATAACTCACAAGCTTTAAATCCGCTAGTAAAGAGGATTTATTTTTAAATGCAGACAGAGCAGAGCTTCATGCTAAGCTAAGCTAACCGACTGCTAGCTGTGGTATTTCACTGCAATCAAATGGTGTTAGCTTAGCTGGTTGTTCACACAAACTTGCTCAGTAGAGTGGCTAAGTCCCGCCCCCTTTCTTGTCGACCACCATATGACGTAAATATGTAACTACAAACCCAAAAGTCGCATAAGTGACGTCTCTTGCTTCCTAATATGTCTTCGTGCAAACCTGTCTTTATTTGCAAACTACAACTTAATACTTTTTTTAAATTGACAAATCAAATGTGTGATTCGTACATATTAAGGCCTCCGTGGAGGAACACTGGAAAGGGGGCGGGACTTGACCTCTCCATCACCCTATGAGGGTTAAGAGGCCTCCAGCTCGGGGCTTCCTGCCTGGACAGACTCGTCCTCAAAGTGCCCCCCCTTAAAAATGTCCTTCTTCTAAAACGGCGTCAGAGCTGCGAAAACAAACCGACAAGTCCCCATTCATGGATGCGTTCATGCACATGCAAGCAATTATGAGACATTAGCAGCACACATTGGGTGCATTGGGAAGCGGTGCGTTCAACTGTGTCGGGGAGAAACTGTACTCTGTCACCCGAACTGCTGCTGCTGTTCATTCTCAGGCAGGTAGAGCCTCACGAAACACGTTGGTTTCTATCCGAATAAAAAGCTCACTCCAGGTTGAATATAATGAAGATGAAGTGGATACAACCGGTAAAACAAGGCAGTAGAAGGAGAAGGTTCAGGGATTATTACGGTCCAGGTACCCCCCCAACCATGTGGACCGGTTTAAAGAAGACCAGGAGCTGATTTACTGACTGTCTGAACTGGCAGGAAAACTCAAAGACAGTCAGTCTGATTCTACGACGGCGTATTAGGACCACTGTAGGAAAAAAAACAAAAACGGAGCTGAGATGGGGGCAGTATTCTGAGAAAAAAGGTCGCAAATTTGCTACTTTATAAAATTAACAGATAACAGATTTGCTACTTTATTACATGTGACAATGCCTCGTTAAGGTCCTTAGGGTGATGATGTTGAGGCTTATTGTTGCTTTTATTTATATGAGGCCAAATCGTCATCTTATGGGTGTTTATTGATCGGAGCGGTTGGGCTAAATTGCTAGCTGTTTCTTTTGCAAACATCCGGTCAAATGGCGTGTTTACTTCCTCTATGACCTCTATAGTAAAGTAACAAATCTGCGACTTTTTAAAGCATTTTTTTTTCTCTGTATATTGCCCCCCTCTCTCGGCTCCGTTGTTTTTTTTTTGTTTTTTTTTCTAGAGTGGCCCTGAGACTGTGTAGACGTGCAAATGATGCCGTGACAGTTTGACCTTTTCAAAGCTTCAGAATTGTAATATCGCTGTTAAAGTGATGTCATCTCATCGGCCGAGGTCTATAATTAGATTTACTGCAGGACTCTCAATGAGGTTCAGGTGAAGACTTGTTGAGAAGACGCCGTTTTCTGCTGCGCAAACAGAAATGTTCTTTGTATGGACGACGGCTAGAGGAAGAGGGGCTGACCAATCAGAGCAGAACTGGGCTTTTTGGGAGGGAGGGGCAGGAGGTCAGCTTCAGGGAGCTGCTGCAGCACAGCCAGGGTAAAGCTTGTAAACGTGTTCTAGGAAGCTGAAATCTATCTGATATAATAATAATGATAATGATAATAATAAGCTGAAATACAAGCATGCAAAAGGAATAGGTCGTCTTTAATAATAATAAAGAAAAAACAAAATAAGGTCTCTCAGATTCATCAGATCTCATCTCATGGACTTCATCCAACAAATAATGAGAGAAAATGAGTAGCTGTTATGTTGTTAATGTTCATCATTCTAAAACTTGAAAGTTGATGTTTTGGGGTGAATGTTGTCCTTACACACACACACACACACACACACACACACACATGTAGGAAAATGTGTGTACGAGAGGAAAAAAAGGAGAGATTCACTCTTTCCAAATGTTGTGGACGTCAGCAGACGGAGTTGATGGATCTGAACAAACGGGGATCTGGACTGGATACTCGATTCTGTCTGGAGTCTGCTTCAGCACTCTCGTTCACCTCATCACTCCGTCCCACGGCGCCCCGACATCCCCTTCACCTCTGAACTCCGGAGGAACTCCCCCTCCCTCCCTCTCCCTCGGCGAGTCCTCGCGGTCGCCAGCCAGGCATAAAGTTCCCGTTCACGTCCACGTGTGAGCTCGCCGTCGTGGGCCGATGCAAGTTCTTGAATCCAGCCAGACGATGCGGAGAGAGATAAGGACGACGCAGATATGAGAAGGGAGGAAAGAAAAGGGAGGTTGAATGAGCAGGAAAATAGATGAGATGAGAGGAAGGAGATTGGAAAAGGTGTAGGAAACGAAGGGGGGGCCTTAGTCACCGGGTAACTTTAGCTCCCTTTGTGGGCTGAGAGATTTCTCATCAGTGATTTGGCTGCAGGAACACGATACATGCCAGACGTTTGTCCATCTCCCTTCCATTATGTCTCATTCTCCGTGAGACGTCTCCGCCCAGAAGATCAGCAGACTCTGGCCAGAAGTGGACTCAAATGTGGGTTTTTTTTCCATGGAGCGATGAAGGTGTGTTTGATTAATGCAACCACATCACCTCACCTTGCTCCGTCTGCACACTGTCTTCTCACTGTCAGGATGGAAAAAAATGGCTTATTATGAGCGATTGTAGGAGTCGGAGGAGTTGAAACTGATTTGGGGACGGTAATGCAGCAGGTTGCATCATCAATTGGTCAATGCTCAGCCAGCAAGTAACACTTTCTATGAAGGTCATGTATATAATGCATCATAAGCACATTTATAACGCATTATAATGCATTTATAAGGCGTTAGAAATGTTTATAATCATGCATGACCGCTTATAACAAGGTTTATAAATGATTACAAGTGGTGGACATGATGTATTATACAGCTTTATACCTCCATGCCCCAGTGAGCCCAGAGTTTGAAAGAAGAATCTGAGTCCTGGGTTCAGAAACGTAGAATTTATAATCTGTTATGATACGTTAGAACCGGCTAAAGTTTGTATAATAATGTGCTGTGTAACATCCAGGACTCAGATTCTTTATCATAATACTTTATAAACCTTGTTATAAACTGTCATGCATGCTTAAAAAACATTTATAAAGCCTTTAAAAGCATTATAATGTGTTATAAATGTGCTTATGATACATTATATACGTTATGTTCATAGAAAGTGTTATCAAACATCCTTGTTAATCTTTGCTTATTGATTGTGTTTTTGGATTCCAGGGATGTCTTTTTTTTTTTAAATGGCCTCTGCTTGCTATTTGTTTTCCTGCCGAGATAAAGAAACATAGCTTTGCTGAATTGAAGGAGTGAATGAAAAGCAAAATAATAAATCTCCCCAGCTCCTTGTGGGCCTTCATCAGAACCAGACTGGTCCGGTATATGTTGTGGTGTTTGTGTATCGGTGTACTGTTACTGTTATGTCTGCAGACCCGGCCTGCTGGGGTTTCTCTGACGGCTGCAGTGTGTGTGTGTGTGTGTGTGTGTGTGTTGTCTGTGTGTGTGTTGTGTGTTGTGTGTGTGTTTAAAGGTGTTTGCCGTGACCTCGGTAATTAAAGGACGTGGAAAGTCAAAGTGTCTGTCTTTCTCCGTCCTCTTTTCCCGCCGTCTGCCTCGTCACCGTCTCGCACAATCCCAGAGTGCTAGATTGGTGTGAAATGGGTTTCTTTGAGTGGAAACTTACTGTTTGTTCGTGTGTGTGTGTGTGTGTGTGTGTGTGTGTTTTTCCTCCCGTGACTCCGTACTCCACAAAAACTGTCAACACCCGGCCATAAAGCAGACGCCTGTTGCCCCCATGTGACCCGAACGGACCCACAGAGGTGATGAACTCGGGTCACCTTCCATACAGATCAGCACACTGACTGTCTCTCTCTCTCTCTCTCTCTCTCTCTCTCTCTCTCTCTCTCTCTCTCTCTCTCTCTCTCTCTCTCTCACTCACACACACACACACACACACACACACACAGTGGCGTCACACCACAAATTCACTCAACATGCTCCATTCTGCTAGACATGGAAGATGATTGCTTTTACGTTTTGCCAAGTTATTAGATGTGTGTGTGTGTGTGTGTGTGTGTGTGTGTGTGTTTGTGTGCGTGTGTGTGTGTGTGTGTGTGTTTGTGTAAAGATGAAAAAAACAACAACAACAAAAAAACTTTCATTGAAGTGGTCGGCAGCAGGCAGGTAGTTGGTGTATTATTGGATGTTGCATTGCATTCTGTGGTCAGTCTGGCGTATATATATGTGGCCACCAGGGGGCGACTCCTCCATGGTTGTATAGAAGTCTATGAGAAAATGGTCCTACTTCTCTCTGCTGGCCACCAGGGGGCGACTCCTCTCTGGTTGTATAGAAGTCTATGAGAAAATGGTCCTACTTCTCTCTGCTGGCCACCAGGGGGCGACTCCTCTCTGGTTGTATAGAAGTCTATGAGAAAATGGTCCTACTTCTCTCTGCTGGCCACCAGGGGGCGACTCCTTTCTGGTTGTATAGAAGTCTATGAGAAAATGGTCCTACTTCTCTCTGCTGGCCACCAGGGGGCGACTCCTCTCTGGTTGTATAGAAGTCTATGAGAAAATGGTCCTACTTCTCTCTTGATGTATTATCTCAGTAAACATTGTAAACATGAGTTTCTGGTCTCAATCTCTAGTTTCAAGTCTTCTTCAATCCAGCATGATGTTCATTTAGTACATTATGGTCCATTTAGAGTCCACCAGACCAGAAAGCAGGGGATGCTTTAGGGGGCGGGGCTTACCTGCTGATTGACAGGTCTCTACCAATGCTAGTTAGCTACTAAGACGACTTTAACACTTAGCTGTAAAGTTGACCTTGAATCATGAAGCTAACTTTCTTAGTAGCCAGATACAGTGAGGCTGCCGACATTTTGGCTGGATGGAGAGACAGACAGAGACAGACAGAGAGACAGGCAGAGAGACGGACGGTGCTCCCTTTTCAGAGAGACAGCATGGCTGCCGGGCAAAATTAATGACAATAAATGTAAAAGTTGGAGGAGCTTCACTCGAGACATTCTTTCACTCTTTAAGGAGGGTTATTATCCCACCCTCAGTGGATGTGTGCAGCAGCTATTCACTGTTAATCTTTTTGTCCTCCAACAAGCTGGAACACCTCAGCATGTGTGTGTGTGTGTGTGTGTGTGTGTGTGTGTTGTGTCTTTTGGGTGCTAACGAAGGTTCTTCCAAAGACTTTCTCATCCCAGGATGCATCAGTGAGCAGGTGTGAAGTTGAATGCTTCCACACTGACTCCTTGTCTAATCTCTACCCGAGGCTGAAGAAGCCATTTCTATTATTGCAGCAAATAAATCCTACTAGTATTCCGAAACGTCGTAATCTTTGAGCTGAAGGTGTTAAGACCTGACTTTTTTTTAAAATACGTTTCCCAGCATGTGAAAATGAAGCTGGGTCGCTGCGTTTTGGGTGTTGTGGCCGTGTTTTATGACGCCGCTGTGCCTGACGGGAAGGTGAGCCATCGTGTGCCTGCTTGTTGGGAAACAATATGAACGCTGTGATGTAATGTGAGAGGGGAAAGCAATAAATTCACATTTAAGGCTGCAGTGGTTAAGTGCGTTAAAAGTCTGTGTTAACATTATGACAGATGTTAGACAGAAAACATCCAGTCATCTGATCACCTTTAGTGTCGGTTCAAAATGTTGATTGACAGCATGGACCTTGGAGCTTTCTTTATTGCAACCCAGTAAACTCTTCTTCTATTTGTCAACATCACAGGATGAAATTGTCGCTTAGTAAGGCTCGACTTGATGCTGCATTCAAGGACACCCCTGAAACTAGTCACTTCCAAACATTACCTTTGTCCCTTTTTAAAGTACATTTTTTTACATATTTTTAGATGTTGGAGCTTCTGTCACATGATGTTAACATAACCGTGACAACAAACTAGGGCCAGATTTTAACCACACAACACACGGACCATAACAATAGAAGTCTGAAACTCTTTTCCCCCATAGACATAATGTCTGTGGTCCCCAATCATGCACTCATCTGTGGGACCAGTAGCGGGCCCCTACTGGCTGGGGACCAGTTAAGAGTAGTGAGTGAGGTTCGCCACGACGACCAGAGGTCATCGTCAGCATGCAGCCGTTTGAAATATCCTGCAGTTTGCTGCATCAGAATCCGAGTTTAGCCGCGGACAGACGTGCACACTCACCGACACACGCACGATGCTCCCGGGAGAGATTCAACAAAATAAACACAAACCAGTGATGCTCAGACCATTTGATGTGATCTCTTTGTAACTCTTTGGCTAGATGACATTGCTTCATTCGACAGGACAGTTTCTGGTCTGTAAGCCCCGCCCCCCTCCCCTCTCGCAGTGGACCGCCGGGGAGTCGATAAAGCGGCCCATTCTCTCCCGACTGCACCCGCGGGTAAGAGTGATCTACTCTGCAGGCTAGTAAAACATGTTGTTCTGTCCCTCTCGCTCGTCTGTTACTGTCATCAGCCTTCTACCTTCCACTCAGCCTTCAATGCAGGAGAATCTAGTCCTTATGTGTGAAAAGAAAAGATGCTTCAAGTTTCTGGATTCGACCCGGTGGCTTTAAACAATAGGGGCAGAGTTGCTGAAGCTCTTGCAGAAGTATGAAGGACACACACACACACACACACACACACACACACACTCATAAATTACAATGAGTGCACCTGGTTTGGAGCATCTCAAGTCTGTGTGTGTATAAAGGTTTGGCTCTTCTTCTTGGTGAGCCTGTTTGTAAAATGAGAGACTTCCACTGAGGGTCTCACTGGAAACATCAGGGCTCCTGTCAGACCTCCAGGGGGACCGCCGTCTGGGAGCCGAAACACAAAAACACGGGGCGAGAAAGTGAACTGGATGGAATACATGCGGGTTGTTTCAGGAACGTATAGGAGAACAAACCCTCCAATCATCAGGTTCAACTTTACTCATCAAGATGAAAGATCACGTTTCACTTGACCCTCGTCCTCCTCGTCTTCCCAGGAACTTCCTCACCCTGGCTCCGCCCACGTGGCCTCGTTCCTGCGAGTTTCGTTCTCACAAAAAATGTGATGTGTGTGTGTGTGTGTGTGTGTGTGTGTGTCACTGAGAGAGAAGTTTGCCTGAGGCCTGAAAGGACAATAATACAAAGGAATGCAGAAGCGAGGCCACGCCATGACACACACCACCACTGTGTTGTGGCCGGCCCAGGGCGGTGTGCACACACACACACACACACACACTGCCAACACCTTGCAGTGACGGGGCCCTCGGGCCGATCCAAGCGCCAGAGCACCGAGGCGTGATGTTATTTATTTTTTTATTTAAAATCGTCAATTCATCCTGATGATGCACGAGCGTTGATGTCATACGGCTGCAGGTGTTTGTGTTTTAGTGGCTGATTTAAAATACGATGTCACAGCATGAGCTCACGGCTACGGAGAGATGAATATCTTAAATGAACAGATACACATCGCGTCACTGCCACATGCAAAGACAGACGCACATGCACTTAAACGTTTTTAAAGGATTACTCTTTCCAACAAAGTCTTTCCTTCCAACAGGAAGTTAAACTGCCTCCTCGTAGCGTTAGAGATTAATTGGCAATTTATTGGCAAATATCAGAGAAGTGGATTATGTTGTTGAGGTATTTTTGGTCTCCATGAATCATACTACGCTTTTTGAAACTTTGATTTCAGCATTTTGGCCATCGCCATCTTTGCAACCAGTGGAAGGAAGTGACCATATTTGGACTGTGGAGGAGCGACGGGTGGATCTGGATCCATGTGGATTCTGGGGTGAAGCTGTTAACAAAGTTAGCTTCATAATTCAAGGTCAACTTTACAGCTAAGTGTTAAAGTCATCTTGGTAGCTAACTAGCATTGGTACCGACCTGTCAATCAGCAGGTAAGCCCCACCCCCTAAAGCATCCCCTGCTTTCTGGTCTGGTGGACTCTAAATGGACCATAATGTACTAAATGAACATCATGCTGGATTGAAGAAGACTTGAAACTAGAGATTGAGACCATAAACTCATGTTTACAATGTTTACTGAGATAATACATCAAGAGAGAAGTAGGACCATTTTCTCATAGACTTCTATACAACCAGAGAGGAGTCGCCCCCTGGTGGCCAGCAGAGAGAAGTAGGACCATTTTCTCATAGACTTCTATACAACCAGAGAGGAGTCGCCCCCTGGTGGCCAGCAGAGAGAAGTAGGACCATTTTCTCATAGACTTCTATACAACCAGAGAGGAGTCGCCCCCTGGTGGCCAGCAGAGAGAAGTAGGACCATTTTCTCATAGACTTCTATACAACCAGAGAGGAGTCGCCCCCTGGTGGCCAGCAGAGAGAAGTAGGACCATTTTCTCATAGACTTCTATACAACCAGAGAGGAGTCGCCCCCTGGTGGCCAGCAGTGAGAAGTAGGACCATTTTCTCATAGACTTCTATACAGCCACTTCAGCCTTGGCTTCACCTCTCAGAAACGGAGGTTGCCGCCTGCTTTAGAGCCTCCTCTCAAGGCTAAAACGCTGGTGTGAGTATTTGATCCTCAAAAGACACATTTTCAGTGAAGTATCCCTTTAATATGATGAAATAATCACTTTCTCTCACTTTAAATATATCAACCAAAGAAAATGTTATCTTAACTCTCCATATCACATCCATGCATTTAATGGATAAATGAATGGATATTAATGTGACTTTAAATCACCGAGCTCTGCAGGGACTCTCTCGCTCGTCTCCATCCCACAGAGCTACATATCAAGGAGGACGGCCGGCTGGAAACAGGTGTTCCTGCTCAGCCGCGTGACATCATCGCTGGAGACGGAGGCATTAGAGTGAAGATGGTGTCTTTCTTCCACTCCTCCTTCTCCCCATCCTTCATCCCTCGCCCTTTTCTCTCCATCTGGAGTTCCATCTTCTATCTATTACCACATCATCCATCAACGATAAGGCCAAACAGTGTCTGTCTCTTCCCCCTTGTTAGTGCAAACCCGGAGAATCCATCAACCCAGTTATTTTCATGTTCATTAGCCTTTATTGCCCCCCCCTCATGGTCCACTCACCTCCACCACCCGCTTTGAGAAGCTCCGATTGTCTCGCCGTCTTCAGGTGCCTTTGGGGGGCGACTCTGAGATGGCATTGTTTACCCTCGGCTCCTGAGCCGGGATCCACGCCGCCACCCAGTCAGGCTTTATCTGATGCAACGGACCATTGATCACCTTCCACCCCCCCAACCCCCCCTTCAATGAATCAACGCTCTGTTTGTCAAGTGGACAATCATCCACTTGGTAACTTAAAACTAACCTCATATACGGTCGCTTCGGGGTTCACTGGACCTTCGCTCCTCCGAGGATCGGGTTCAGCTGAGAATAAAAAATGGGATTTTTTGTTTTTTTTGCATTTCGTTTGGATTGGGGGGGGAGGGGAGGGTCATCCCACCGAAGCAATCGGTACGCGGTGACGTCACCCTAAAATAAACAGAGGGTTGAAACATTGATGATTCTCTATTTCTTTTTTTGGAACTTTTTATTTAACACAACAGAGCATTCTCTGACATTGAACATGAGAAAATAAATAAATAAAATAGAGCAAATTACAATAAGAGGTGCAAACAACTAATAAATGAAATTAAGCAACAAAACAAAACAAAACGTAGAATTCATTCAGATTTTGCAGCGAAGGCAGGTTCGTTTAAATAAAGAACATTTCCTTTAATTTCTCTATTTCATAAACCATTCTTGTTTAAGAAATCCCACCAACGATCCGCCTCGCCAAGCCGTCATAAACCAGACGAATGACTTTTCATCCGAGCCGTAAATATTTATCCGTTGCACAAATCCAAATTCCATTAGCGGCGTAAACATAAACACATTTCTTTTCTTGCTTAAGCATGCATATATGAAATTAAACAATGCGATGCTGCGAAGAAAAAGAAAGAGTTCAACTAAGTGCCACCATATGGTCAACGCTGCTTTCCCTCGGATCGGCATTGTTAGTTGTGCGCCGCCGTCTGTTTCTGACAACAGCTTGGCTCTCGTCAGCCCTTCATCTCCAAACAGCTCCCATCGACCCGGCGAAGAAAAAACAAAAAAACCTCCAAACACAACGTTTGTAATTTGTCAGGACTGTCAGAAATGAACTGATGTGTTTGGGGTTGTGGAAAAGCACCTTCAGGAGGGGGATCGGACGACGATGATGATGAAGGGGTCCGTTTGCTAGTGAGTGCGAGTGCTACAACAAATCCCTTTTGTATCTGGGGTTCATGGTAACCGTGGCGACCGCAGGCCAGGCAAAGGCTCTGGGCCTTTTTTTAAATTTTATTTCATTTGGCAAACTAATTATTCCTCTCTTCTAATGATGCGCAACATTTTTTGTTTAAATAAATGTCCAATTTTGCAGCACACACAGTGACCGGTTGACGCTCCACAGCTGTGGTTTAAACGTGGACGTGAGCAGGAAGTGATTCAGAAATAACAGAAAGAAAATTAACAATGTAGCAACACAAATATATCACTGTTTTCACCGGAGCAACCGTTTTCCTGCGTCATGTGAAAATGATCCCAGACCAGCTTTTCCAGAAGAGGTTAAGGTTAGGGGGGAGGGGGTCTTATACACCACATGCTCCCATTTGTGCCGTTCGGGAGCCCATTAGCCCACCGCTCGGTCCATTACTGGATCCGGACCCGTGGCACCAAACTGTCTGCACCCACAGCTTCTGGATGTGGAGTCCCCAGGTGAGCAGATAGCATCGAGCCAACAGCAGTTAGACCCTGAAACCTAACCACCGTCCCCCCCAAACCCCCCACACTTAATTAGGCCATAATTTTACTGTACGCTGCAGTGTGGAGATATGGAGGGGGGGGGGGGTGAACAGGGGTTTAACAGAGGTTCCAGAAGTCCCATTAAAGGCTTTCCAGGGTTCACGTTGTCATTGACTCAGGTCAGCACTCAGAGTGATCAGCGATTTGAGATCAATAGCTATTAGAACCCCCCCCCCTGAAACAACAGCTTAATGGCTTCTCCTCAAGAATGTGAAACTGGGTAAATAAATGACCATCTCCTCCTCGTGCTAATTTCTCCCGAGGCCGAGGTTCGGCTTATTGCTGCGAGAAACAAAGCGTCCAGGTTTTTTGGGGGGCATAAATGTTTGCACTCAGGTATGCGTTTCACACCTTCACACATCGGGACGTAAAATGCATCCATTCAGACTGAAAACACACACACACACACACGGAGCATGGTGCCCCTTTGGTCATATCTCCAGGCGAGGTGTGACTCAGCAGTTTTTTTTATTCCAACTCTTCCTCAATCTGGCAAAAAAGCGCAGACGGCGGGTAAAAGAACCCACAAACCCCGACGCCTAAAAGAGGAATGTGCATCTGACCAACGGAAAAACAAGCTATTTGGCACAGTAACTCTTTCAAACATTAAAAAAAAAAAAAAACACAAAAAACAACAACCGCACTTAGCCCAGTCCCAATTTTGGTCAAAATGTAGAATTTCTTCTTCTTTTTTTTAATGCAGCCAGATAATTAACGAGGCAGTAAAAGTATATACCAAGGTAAAAGTGGCTGAAGGCTGTTGTTAGACAACCTCTGCATTTAATGGCTTTTATACTCTTTGCATTCTTCCACGGAAGGAATGTAACAGGGTGTGAATACGGCGGCGAAGAATTACCCAGACTGCATCTCTCCAGTACGTCTCTCTCTCTGTGCAGCTTGACATCCTCCCTCTCCCTCATCACTCACTCTTTGTCCTCAGCTCTGCGGTTCACCATTGAGAATCGTACAAGCATGCATGTGTGTGTGTGTGTGTGTGTGTGCGTGTGTGTGTGTGTGTGTTATGCATACAGTGCGTGCCTGTACTATTTGCACTGTTTTAAACACAACATGTTGGTCTCTTTTACTGCTTACACATATTTCACAACTTTTCCTGTCCCGGAGCTATAGAGGAAGACCAAACATCCTCATCGTAAAATGTTCTTCCCTGAGGACAACCTAGAGAGTATGCCACACAGGAAACCACACATATGCATGCACAAACACACACACAGGCACGTGCACCGGCAGCAGGATGCAAAAAAAACAAGAGTAGAGAAAGAGAATCATGTCACACGTGTGAAGATTTTCATTTCAGCAGAGAATATTTACCATTTAACACCTACTTCAATAAAAAAATGTGATATTGTTCACCCTCCACGTCCAATTTTAAAACAGATAAAAGCCCATAATAAACAACCCATCACCCCTCATATGAATAAACATCCTATAGTGGATGACGTGTTGTTTACAGGGATAATGAACTACACTGCCCTCATTGTGACAGTTTGATTTGTGTACTTTTTAAGAGGATTTTAATGAGTAAAAAGAAAATTAAATTTCCTGGCCTGTTATTAACTTGACTTCTTCCAAGGAGGCTTTCTGCAGGTGCAGCTGCATCGTTATTTTAAATATTACTACACTATTATATCTGCTTTATCATTTCTATCGTTATATTTACCCCCTGCTGTTGTTATCTTTAGTAGTATATATATTGTATTTTGTTGGTCTGGTCTCTCTTTATACTTTCTGTCATATGTATTCACGACGTTTATTCACTCCATAACTCTAAAATGTAATTTGAAGATATAAAAACATGACTCCTGGTATATAAACCGTGTGTGAGGATGGAGCTGCAGTTGTGTCCGCGGCCACACGAGGGCAGAGTTCCAGAGAGAGAGCGAGGACCCCGGAAATTGGGATTTCTGTTCGCGTTCACGCGCCGCGCGCCGAGTTCACGGCCGGCGGCTAGCTGTTAGCTAGCACTCCGAGCTAAGTAAGGATTACACCGGTGGCTGGTTCTCCTATTGCACCTGTGAATGATTCAAAAATGTTTTATCTCTACCGTGAATTAATGACCGACCTAAAGCAGCAACTGACGCTCAGTAAAGCTGCGAAGTAGCGGGGTGCTGGGTCTGGCTAACATGCTAAGGCTAACATGCTAACTGCTAAAGCGGGTCTGTTCACGGAGGTGCTTTTACCGGTCAGGTTAATCAGGTACACATTCAGACTTGGTTGTATTCGATCAGAGAGGCCAACGAGTGGACTTGGTCGTACTGGAACAGAGAGGCCAAGTGGACTTGGTCGTACTGGATCAGAGAGGCCAACAAGTGGACTTGGTTGTACTGGATCGGATCTGGACGAGGGGGAGACGTTGAACCAGATCGTGGAGGACTTAGTTCATTCAGGTGAGTAAAAACACACCGCTGAACTCGAGAACAACCACCGCGGCGTCTCTTAGCAACGCAGTTACGTGCGCGTCTCGTGGTCTGAGAAAAAAAAACCCAACAACGTAGAAACATGTGAAATACTGCAGTGTTTTTTGGGTGTAATACGCTTGTATGACGTCTAAACATGTCCTCTATGTCTGCTTCTGTGATATTTTATTCTACTGTTAATTCTCAAAGAAACTTCAGTCGCCCTGATGTCCACAGATCCTTGTTTGTTGATTGATTTAATGTAATTGCATGATTTATTTGGGGGTTAATATTCCTGTGATGGCTCTCTTGTATATTTATTATGTAATTAATAACTTGTATACACAGACTGCAGGCTGAAGTGGTTGCTGATGCTGTTCAACTTGTTTGAGTTGACATTTAATGCAGTTTAAGTTGCATTTTCAATTCCACTTCAGCACAGTACTGTGTATTTAAAATAACATTACTCATTGTGGTCGCCCCCCTCTCTCTCCCTTCAGTTTAATGTGAAATTAAATCAGGGGAACGTCTTTAGGACGCCTGCCCAATTAAATGGATTCATCCCCCAAACACAAACTCATATTTACCTCAACTGTGATTGATGAGCGTCATTATGATGATTCGGTTTGGTCTGAATGTGTGTGTCTCTCTCTCTCTCTCCCTGGATCTGCTCTGTGAATTAGTTCATATATCTGTATGTGTGGGTGAAGACATAATGGGGGGAGTTATTAGTTGTAATGGTAGTAGGCAGTGTGTGTGTGTGTGTGTGTGTGTGTGTGTGTGTGTGGTTAGTGTCTGCCATTCAGGAAATGGACTCTCTTGCTGCATTTTCTGTGGTCTCACATGTTTGGTGGTTTTGGTTTGGTGGTTTTGGTTTTGGACTGGAGTTAGTGGCCGACGGCCGGACACCGTCAGGAATTTGTGGTCGTCTCTTTTGTTCCAGATTCAGAGTTTTCTCACACGGAGGCATCCGCGCGGAGCCAGGACAGCGTGTGTTTGTGTTGTCCGTTTGTTTACTTGGGTTCTGTTTTGAGTGTGTGTGTGTGTGTGTGTGTGTGTGTGTGTGTCGACATCCAGGATTATAATGCAAGTGGGGGGGAAAAAAAATTAGATTTCCATCCGAAGTTGAGTAACACACCAGCTTATTTGCTTTTGTGACGACATGCATGTCGGGAAAAGGCAGTTTAAGCAGCGGCGTCAGTGCTCGCTGTTCATTATGTTCATTTTAGTTTGTTTATTTGTTCTGAGAAAAGACATAAAACTGGGCAGACTGACGCCTGAGCCTTGGAGAGAAAGAAGGGGGAGGGAGGTAGACAAAAGAAACAGGCGATGCAACTGAGATGGTCAGAAATATGAACATATCTCCATATTACTGCTGTTATCTGTGTATATACTGACTCATTAATCAATGCACGTGATGTGATATGGATTTGTTTTGATTGGTGCATTCCTGTAATGGTCCGTCTCCCCCCACGGCCACGTCCCAGCTAAAGAAATGCTGTTACCAGGGATGTATAAATCCCCCAGCTGAGCACTAATTGCATGATTTAAAGCTGTAGCTGAACACCTCGGTGAGAGGCCCCACGTTGGCTTTGTGTGGACGTTATGCAGGCCGACCTGCACAGGGACCGGAAGATCCAAAGTAGGGGGGGGTGGAGGAGTTACAGTTGCTGATATGAGACCTCGGTGCTAATGGGTAACGCCTGATTACATTAACATACGGCCAAATACCTCCCTTTCTTTTTTCTTTTCTCCTCTCCGTCATGTGGATTTCCCATTTAGTCCCTCATGCCGATTTCTTTTCACAGTGGTATAAATGGCTGCAGTAGCACAATGATGTCCTGGTGTCATGTGACCTGCAGAGCAAACTGGAAACCAGTTCAGAGCCACAGGTGAACGAGTCTCGTCCACAAGGTCTCTGGTCTCGTCTGGCGCGTGACTCGAGTTAGTCATCCCACTGTTTTGGGAACTCATTGTTCAGTTTTATTGGGATGTTGATGACAGAGAGTGTATAGTGTGTCTACTATTTTTTTTTTTTTTTGCATTTTTGGTCACCAGCCACGTTCTTTGACTTTCCCGTTCTGTAAGAGAATCCTTGTTAAAAAAAAAAAAAAAAAAGGAGAAAAGCAAAGTAAAAATCAGGAAGTCAGATTAAAGAGTTTCCCGGTTTGCTAGCGAAAGCTCTCTGGAGATGCTCTCCTGTCACTCGCGCTAAGTGCTGTTCCTGGAGGAGTTCTAAAGCTCCCACAATCCACCTCACCACACTCATAGCCATGAGGCCTGGGAAGACCATAAAGCCTTTTTTACAAGGTGAGATGACATAAAAAACGAAACGAAGGGGGGAATAGCTTGAAAAAAAAGACGAAGGCCTTTCTCATTTGCTCTCTTTCTTTCTCCATTATTTGGTCTTGTGCTCTCTCAGTGTGTGTGTGTGTGTGTGTGTGTGTGTGTGTGTGTGTGTGTGTGTGTGTGTGTGTGTGTGTGTGTGTGTGTGTGTGTGTGTGAGGCTGCGTGGCTGGCTTGAATGGGTGGGCTGGTGAGCCGTTCCTTGTCTGCCATCACCCATGTCCACTTACACACACTCGGGGCCTCAGTGGGAATGAAGAGGGGATTATGGCTCCGACTGATCCTGGAGGGGCACGCACTTAACACTACTGTAAACAACAGGGCCATTTGAGTGGTTCACACCAGGCTGAACTTTAGAGGTGAAAGCTGGGGGGGGCGGATCGGACTGAGGTTGTCTTACAAAGATTACCTGATCGATTGGGAAAGCCGTGGCGTTGAGGACGACAAGCATCCTCTTAAAGCAGAAACTCACACGTTTATTGTCTCTTTATATCACAACAATGTTTGCAGGGTCATGAACCATGACTGGTAGAAACGATCAGGTGGGTTGTAAACAAGCCCGATCACGAAATGATGTCAAACACAAACTGCAAATCTACGGAACGTCACGGAAGGTCATGCTTTTCTCGCTGGTCCTCGGCTGTGGAACCGACCTGACGTTAAAGATGCCTCGTCCATCTCATCCCTTAAATCCAGGCTCAAACACACCTTTTTACACGTTTACCTTCCCTGCGTTTTAATCGTCTTACACTGTTATGTCTGTAATTAATTGTCTGTCCCTTGCTGCCTTCTTTTTTTTTTTAATCTGTTGATTTGCAAGTGTATATTTTAATCTATCTTTAGTCAATATGATATGTGCAGCACTTTGGTCAGTGTAAACTGTGTTTAAATGTGCTCTAGAAATAAACTTTGACTTTTAGCTGTACCTTGTAAGTTGTGGCGGTCCCTTGAGGGGAAGCCATCGGACGACTTATCCCGGCCAAAAATAATTGCGATTCACGATATCATCATGACAATATGCTTAAAACTCTGAAATGGCATAAAAAACATACTGGTATCACTTTACATTCAGTCAAGAAACAACTATTTTTATTGTGTCACAAATAATAACGACCATAAATCATAAGGTCTCCCTGAATAAATAAATAATACATACATTTTTTATAAACAATGTTTTTTAAATCAGGCTCTATGTTTAACTCCTACTGTGATGGTGATCTGGACAGCTTTTTCAAGTTACTCATGACAATATTTACATTTTTAAGTGTGTTTGAGTTCCAGGAAAAGCGCTATATAAAACCTATGTATTATGATTTTCCTCATTTACCACTTTAATCTGTCTGATCCTCTCTGCTCATATTTCTTGCTCAGTAATTAAATTGGTGGACATAATCTCACTTATTTTTACATAATTAAAACAAAAACGTTGTTGTTGTTTGTTTTAATGGATGAGAAAAGACGTTTATGACGTTTCCAGCTGCGTTTTTTGACATTTTTTTTGACATGGTGATTAATCATCGGGGCCGCATCAACGCGAACCTGCTGGTTTTGTTGTTCTCGGTTGTCTGTGCAGGGCCTCGGCTTTGGCTCTATTTGTTTGTGTTGCTGCTGCCTTTCATTGGGGGAGAGAGAGCCCTGAAGGATTCAATATAATGGGCCTCGCTCGGAGGAACGGGATGAAACCCGTTCCAGGAGCAGAGCTAGAGATGAGGCTTAGTGAGGGCTTTTTTTGCGTGACAGAGGTTCATATAAAAAGATTTTGCTCCATAATTTGCTTGGCTTGGGCCGACTCCAGAAAGGCAGAGGAATTTTATTCTCTTGCAGGAGTGTGTTTGGGGTGGGGGGGGGGATGGGGAAGAACAGAAAACTGTGCCCCGCTAAAACGCCCGACACAATATGGTTCACATTTTTCTCCCTCTAGCACTAAATGCACCATGAATTATCTCGCTTTCCACTTGAAGGGGAACACTTTTGATTTCATCCCATGTGTAGCAGTGTGTGTGTGTGTGTGTGTGTGTGTGTGTGTGTGTGTGTTGCTCTACAGACCAGATCAGAGTGTGATTGCCCGGCAGCTCACTCTGCTTCATTTTTCCCTCCGTCTTCAGACACACACACACACACACACACACACATAATCCTGCTCTATATAGGTCTAGAGCCCGAATGTAAACAAAGCCCATGGAAGAAGTGTGTGAGTCAGGAGTCTGCCTGTCTCTCAGGAGTCTGCCTGTCTCACTGCATCTTTTCCTGAATTGTGTTTGCAGCACCACGTCGCTGCGCTGATCATTCCCACTCGCCTCCGTCGTCGACGGCGACGAGGACAGCCAGGGCACAGACGCTTCCTCAAACATAATTAATCACGTTTGACGATAGCGACTCATCTCACACCAAATATTCTTTCTTTTTTCTCCTTCTTTCTTTTCATCAGCCGTGAAAGGCGTTCTACAAGATGCAACCCGAGCAGCGCAATTCAAACATCATTATCGTCCAATACAATCAGCGACAAGCCGTATCACATTTTATAGGTGGATTCAGAGAGTTTTTCTAGTGAAGTATTTCTGCTCCGTGTGAGGCCGATCCGCTGCTCTCCCGTGGGAATCCTCCTCGGGAGTTCAGGCTCCGGAGCCAAGGAATTTCAGCGAAGCACCAACGGTTTATTTTCGCAGCCCTCTGTGGAGCCGAGCCGAAAAACCCAGCTCCGGCCCAGCCTGGCTCCAGCGGAGCCCACGGACCAGCTCAGGAAAGGGCCCCGTCACTCCAGATGGTAGCTTGGCCCCTGCCAGCGAGAGGGGTCTGAAGGCCTGGCTGCCGGCCTAGAACCACAGCCTCTGACAGCCTAAAGCCTCGGGCCCTTCTGAACCAGCACAAAGCACCTTTTCAGGGTCTCTCTCTGTCTCTCTCTCCCCCTTTTTCCTCCCCACACCCCCACCTCTCTCTCTCGACTGCTCAGCGAGGGGCCAACCACCTCATGGAGCCTGGGAGGGGTGTTCACAGCAAGAAATGGGCTGAGGTTCAACCAACGGATTCATATGTTCCCAGCTGGAGAAGACCTGACTTTAATCAGTTTACTCACCATACATGTTATGAGGATATAGACAGGTTTAGTGTCCAGGGGGGAGCTAGAAGAACAGCAGCATAATGTCATTGATCAGCTTCCCTATTGATTCGGGACTGGAACCTTTAACTCGTTCCTGGAAAATGTGAGAAATGGACGCGTGGAGCCTAGAGGAGATGGATTCTAACCTGCCAGTGAACCCGAAAGAAGAAGAAAAAACTCTCAGTGTGTCTGAGTGGAAGCCTGCAGCACACCTTGAACTGTTTGGCCCTCGCTGTGCATGTACAAACTACCTCACACCAACACCCATCATTGTCTCCGAATGAGGAAAAAAAAGCATCAATCCATAATGTTGCAACACGTTGCTATTGACAGACGGCGGCAAATCTGACAAAAGGAGGGAAGCTTTAGAAGTAAAAAAGTTAAGTGATTAAAAGTCAGGAGCTATAATTATCCCGTCTTGCTCGGGCAGGACAGAGCGGTCCTTGTTGAGTTCTGTGCAGGCAGGCAGGTATAGAGGCGCGTCACTCACTGCACACTTTTATTTCATCACCTCCTTACTGTACAGAATGAGGACGGGAGGGAAAAGTTTCCCCTTTTACCTGCCCCCAAACTTTCAGCAGCACACAATCACTGGAGTGAGGGGGGGGGGCAAACACAGGCAGAGAAAGAACCAACAAAACGTTGAAAGCATATTTGAAATTGACAAATTGAGTAAAGGGGGGGTGCAGGGGAAATGAGCTGTGTTGGCATTCAGAGGAACAGTGGACTTCTTGTGAGCTGGAAAGAGTGATGCAGGTGAAAAAAGAGGGGAGGAGGCTCTCTTGGTGATTTATTTCCCATGTGATTTATACCCCCCCCCCCCCTCGTCCGTCCGTCACCATGCCATTGTCACGGTGCTCATTCGTCATGTGGATTGTGAAAACAGTCCACCTGATAAAGGTAGGCGCCAACATTTGCAGCTGAGTACGCATAAACTTTACTCCCGAGCTCCGGTGGGAAAATGTTACTTGCTGCGTTTAAAAAGAGAAGAAAAAAAGCGCTGGAAGAGAACATCACGTTAAGCATCTTATTCAGAATGACGAGGAGGTAAATATATTTAAAAAAAGACTCCTAAGGAAGCAATTCTTGGCTCTGAATCATGCATTTTTGACAATTCTCTCTTCTGTTTTCACTTTTTTTTTAAAACAATCCCAACCTCCCTTTTTCAGTCAATCCTAACCTCCCTTCCTTCTTCCACTTCCTGCTCCCCCCCCCCCTCCCTGTATGTGCGTGGACTCCTGAGAGCCATAGCTCTGCTGAACTGCCCTCCTGCACACTTTCAATTAAACATCATTTATGGGCACTCCCCTTCTGTTTTTTTTTGTTTTATTGCCCTGCCTGTGTTTACCCGTGACAGTAACAGCACCGTCGTGGTTAACTGTCCTGCTTGAACATCGTCGTACATCTCCATCCAGCCTGTGTCTCCTGACACGCAAGCCAGAGGAGACTCTTTTACTATCTCCTTATATAGTGTATATATATATATACAATTCGATTCAATTCTATAAACCATGATTCGATTCAGTAACTTGTAACCAAAATTCTATATCCATGAAATAAACATGCAATAATGCGAGTGAGAAAATATAAAAATGAGAAAAGGTGAAAAAATAAACAGACCACAGAATTACTATTACTATATTATTATTTAACATATGCTGAATACAAAAATGTAATTAAACATTGCTCAGTTATTTTTAATATTTTTCAGTAGACTACATGCTGGCAGGGGAGAGAGTGTCTTAAACGTATTAAAACATTAGTCATAATTAAAAATCGCGATTCATAAGATTTTACGCATTTATATTGATTATTGGTGAAGCCAAAACGATTCATTCTATTGATTTATATTAGCAGATCGATTTAGACGAATTGGTAGGACTGACAATCGATTCATCGATGCATCGCATGAATCGATACACCTCTAAATATATATATATTTATATATATAACATGCTTTCAGTTCAGCTGAAGACCTGCTGTTCAGTCTCTAAACATGGCCTCTGATTTTAGTTTTTAGTTTTTTTGGTTTTTATACGTGAGTCCAAAGTACAGTAACTCCAAGGAGCCATGATAATGTAAATAAACGGTAGAGACTCTCCACTGGGACTCTGGCTTTGTCAGGTGTCTCTGTGAACGCAGCTGACGGAGAAGAGAAAATCAGATTAAAACACAATAAATACGTGACTTCTATGAGTTTAAAACACAGGTTGGTAGGTGAATAGAAATGGCACCATAGAATAAACCACTATCTTAAAGGCAAAAAGAAGTTAACACATTTTTAAAACCCTTTTTTTTAATAAAAATCCCAGCTGCAACTAACAGGGGTTTTTTTTAATTAAAGGGCCAGTACGTCATTTCAACATATAATGTATTTAGCAGTTTTGTGAAAACTATTGTATAACGTCTTCTGCATGAGTCTGCAATATTTTTAATGGATAGCTGTGTGACAAACTGGGGAAGGTTTAATTGCCGTTTTACCAGGAAGGGATGGAAATCACTATTGAGTTGCATTGTGGGAAATTAGTATATACCAGGAATGGATGATAGACACTATGGAGTTACATTGTGGGAAATGTTGGAGTTGTTGGGAGTTGTAACCCATATTTAGGCATGGGACGACAGTCATGTCACAATCCTACCGGCCAAAGTAATCTGGATTCAAGCTATTATCCCAATAGTATAAATAATATATAATAAAATGTATTTGATTTAAAAACAATCATAAGCCATACGTTTTACCTGCATAAATAAACAATAAATACATATTTTTTAAAAGAAACCATTGTGTGAGCGGAGAAGTAACTCCGTGACAGCGAGCCATACAGCTTTTTTCAAGCTCAGTTGCAAATAAAAGAACACAGTCACACGATCGGCCGCGAGCCCAAATAAATCTCTACAACATGAGGCATTTTGTTTGTGCAGAGAGTAAAGAAAAAAAACTCCTTTGCCATTGGAAAACCCATGTTCGACACCTTGGCACGCCATCATTAGCATGCGTCAGGGTTTATGACTTTTGATGTCACTCACCAGTGACATCATCGCTGCGAGACAAGGCGCGGGGGAATAGCGCTGACCCTGCGGGGGCTGAGTGTTGTGATTGGCATAACTGGGCAGGGGAACGTTATGACTTAGCTCATTTATTGAACACACCCAGAGCTGTAAAACACGGCGCGTCGGCTCGGGGTAACGAACCTCACCGGTTCAGAGCTGGGCTTCAAAACCCTGCGTGCACAAATCAACACCAGCTCTTGTTTCCTCGGGCAATCAGCCTACTTTAATCTGACTAAACACTATTAAACAGGGCACAATACTCCCCAGTCTCCTTTGCCTCGTCGACAAAACAACAGCAGTCTAAACTCTACTCAAAAGATGTTTGAGTCTTGGCACTCCTGGCCTCCGTTATCTCTCCTCCAAACAATTTACTTTCTTTTTTTTTCCACTCCGAGAGCCGTTACCTCAGACCTTTCAGACGCAGCGAAGTCAGCATATAAACGAACCCGAAGTGGAATCTGTGAATTACAATTGCTCAGACACAATTGCGCCATTAGCGAATGTTTAGAAGATCCCACGGGGCAACAAACCACACACATCGTCGCTTGACATGCACACACACACACGAACACACACTCGACTTGTTTATCCTTCCATGCAGAACCAGACACGGTGCCTTGCAAGCCCTTAATCAAACACAAGTAGCCCCCACCTCCTCCTCCTCCTCTTGCAAGTGCTGACCCAGCGATGAACCATTCATTATCTGCCCCTCAATGCATACGGATGGCTGAGGAGCGAAGCCTTGACACACTCGGACCCCATTGGTCGATGGCAGAGAGTTAAGATAAATATCTGCTATAGAAGGCAGGAAATAAAATTATGAGATTAACGTGGCGGTGGGGGGGGGGGGCACACAATTCAGATGTTAGATTCCCTTGGAGGCGAAGCTGCAGCGCGGTGAGGGGACAATTATATTCAGGATTAAGTTGCGGGTATCGTGGTCACTTGGCAGCTTTGTTAAACTTTTAAGTCACCCTCTAACTACGCCCACCAGCCCTCTCTCTTACCCTCTGACCCCCCTCCTCCCCTCCCGGGGGTTGGTCGGGGTCTTATCTCCAGTGGATGTGGGCTCCTCTGGCTTCACACAAAGCCTGGTGTTGACATTCCAGAGGACCCGGCCTTGTGCAAACACACCAGGCCCCACCAGATGGCTAGGCGAGGGAGGACAGGGCTAGGACCAAGGACGCAGAGGAGGACCAGGAAGGACGGGGAAGAAACAGCGGATTTGAATCTCTGTTTTTACCACCCAAATGTCAGACTACCCTAGTGGTTCATCGGTCAGACCAGATGTCCCACAAACGTTTCTCCCAACAAAAAAAGCTGATATCCGTCCGACGTCCGTCACATTCACAACAAAAAAGTGTCCTACAGCTACAGCCCCATCTCCTTGGAGTCAGTCAAAGCTAATATTAGAGGGTCACCGGGTTAATCTTGAGGGCATTAGGGGGAAACCGTGGAGTAAAAACCCGTCAAATGAAAAACTCATTTAGGGCTTTCACTGGAGGGCGGAGGGTCATGTTTATCAGAGGTGGGGCAGGTCACCGCTCCGGGAGTTTGTGTGGCGGGAAACAAGTAAATGCATGACGCCAAAACCTTTCCTGCCAAATTGTATTTTTCGCCAATAAAACCTCTGCAAAACTATGGTTGTGTGTAATCATATGTTTAAAAATTAGATTTTAATGGGTGAGGGAAGTGTGCAGCGCAGAAAGAGGATGCATGGGTTGTGTAATACAGTGTAATCACCTTTTATAGGGCAATTCAAATGTTCATGATCTAAATTCATGTCATAAATATGCTGTTTTCCTGGAGCGAAACCCACCTAAAATTAAAGGCCGTTAGTTGCCGAGCTGTCAGAGGTAACTTTTTTTTTTGTTTAACCCTTTTACATCATTATCGATATGTAAACAGTTTTGCTTCAATTTTGGGCCCTGTTGCGCCCACATCAGATAAAGTGTGTGTGTGTGTGTGTGTGTGTGTGTGTGTGTGTGTGTGTGTGTGTGTGTGTGTGTGTGTGTGTGTGTGTGTAAATGTAATGGCAGCTAAGAGGGCGTTTTGTCAGGATGGAACAAACTGATCCTCTATGTGGACTCCCTGGAGTTCCCCCCTCCCTGTCTGTGTGCCATCAGCCTACAGCACAATAGACAAGCGCTCTGATAAAAGTGGCAATAGCCAGTGTTGATATCTACCCCCCCCCCCCCCCCCCCCCCTTCAATGAGGGCGTATAGTGCTGTGGTTTATCCTGCCATCCTCCCAAGCCTCTGCTCTGTATCTGCCCCCCCCTCCCCACACACTATGGAAAAAGAGGAATGTTTTCTGACTGACTTTCCCCTCCAGTCCCTTTCCAGGAGACATGAGGGGACACGTCTTTTGCAGGAAGACTTACTTGTGTGGGTGTGGGTGTTTATTCAAAACAAGTTCAAACATGGTAATGGAAGGGATCAAGATTTATGTTAAAGCTCAGGTTAATACTCCTTGCCAAGAGCTTTTGTTGCTCTCATTCTTGCTGGTTTGAGTCTATATTCTACAAGCATTATCACTTTTTTATCAGATAAATATCTCAATAACTATTGGATGGATTTTGCAAACATTCATGGTGCCCAGAGCATGAACCCTGCTCACTCACTGGTGATCCGTATCAGTGAAATAGCTCAACATCCAACATGATGGACTGCTGTCTTTGCAGTTTTTATTGACATTCATTGTTCCCAGATGATGTATTCAAAAGATTCTGTGACTTTTGCTCTATATATTTGTAGTTTTGACTCAGATGTCTTAAAACTGTTGACGGATTGCTGGCGGACAGATTGCCAAGAAATTTGATGAAGACATCCATGTTCCCACAGGATGGATTTTAATCATTTTACCTCAACTGCTAATTAACGCTAACACTTGGAGGGTTATCTTAAAAAATTTAATTTGATACATGCATTATGTACCTGTTAAAAAGGTAATCAGTCACTTCAATCACAATATAAATTAGGTAATCTGTGACATAAAGGTGCCAGCCTCCCTTTGTGTTATTTGACCAGAGTGAAAATGTCGTTTTTGAAAGGCTAAAGCTCTCCATAATGCCATGACTTATCAAGTGCTGCAGGAATAGATCTAAAAATACAGAATTAAGTGCTTCCAATTCGCTCTTCTCAGAGTCAAAGGGTTTTCTGAACAGCTTTTTGATTCGATGCCTTAAATAATGTCTACTTTTAACACAAGCTTACGTGTTATAACATTTTATTCTACCATATAAAATGTCACACTATGGAATTGTTCCTCTTATGAGGTTTTTGCGGGTCTAAATCAGACTACAAAACATCATCACAACAAAACCGAGTTAACTTTGTGTTGATGACATGAAGTCGGCTAAAGCTTTTTTACTGATTTTGGGAAACTTCCCATTAGCCTTTTGTCCAGGGAACCTTGTGACATGCTTGATAAGCAACCACCGTTACTACATCCACACTGCCACCATCAATCGCCCTCGCTCATCGATCAGCCCTGATTAACTTACATCCAATCAGATATACTAACTACCCACTATGTTGAATTGAATCTGTTCTGATAAGAGTAAAAGGGAAATCAATCGGCTAATCAGAGCACCTCATGGTCTAACAAAGACTCTTTGTCTGATCGCCGTCAGACAGGTCAGACGTAGAGATCACGACAATGATGCGTTTCTCTGTAAGTTAACAAAATTGCTTTCGCCAGGGGCTCCAGTTCAGTACCTAACCTGATCGCATTTGTTCTGTTTGTGCTGAGCTCGGCGGTTTTGCGTGAAACCGTGGCCTGTCAGGACAATTAGGTGAAATCACGTCACTCCTATAAGAATAATCTCTATCCACTTAGTGAGGCCCTGCAGAGTCTTCCAGTTTCTCAAATCCCACACAAGGCACACAAGAAAAAAACTTGAAAAAGCCGACACTAAGTAAGAAAATTCAGATATCAGCCCCATCAGCCTCCAATGAATTAAATGTGAAATGTGCAGTTTAATGATAACACATTCTTCCAGCTTAAAACAAATTAAGCAAATTCAGCGTTTATCTCTCAATTAGCTGTGCCGTTCATTGCAATAATGCAAACCTCGCCAACAAAGTCAGACACCGGGGAGAAGAATGTATTTTTTTACATCTTTTATTTCGCAAATGTGGCATGAACACTTGCAAAAGAACATCTTAAAGTTGGTCCAGTAGAAAAAGACAAAAAAAACACTTGATGATTTAATACTTTGTTTTTCAGCTTTCAATTCTGTCAAGTAAAATTTGGGGTCTATATTTTGTCTAAGTGAGGGAGCGGATTGCTAGTCGGTGTTTCCAAAAAATCTTTTTCTGTCAATCATATACAAATATCCAGAAATCAGAATCTCGTTTTCCTCGAGCAAAGCCAAGAAAGAGTAAAATGACCGGATAAGAAATGGCATCAACATCTACATAAGAAAGGGATTAGCTGACTATAAAATGTACAGTTTTTTTAAATTTAACTTAATATTCACATTCATATATAAAACTTACAAAACCTGGATCTTTCAAACCCACTAAAAATAGTTTTTTTTTCCTGTTACTGCTGAAAGATCATTTTAAATTACCATAAATTTAATGGATTATTTATGTATTATCAGCATCATTAATGTCATCATTTCTGCCATGTTGTTTTTTGTTCTTTTTTTCCAGACTTTTTTTTTTGATTCATTAAAAAAAAAAAAAAAAAACATAAGTCAATAAATTAACATGCTACCTCAGTCCCTGAAAGCCAATACTCAACTGTGTTACTGAGTGAAAGTAAAACAGGTGTTTGTGTGTACATTAAAGTGTGTTTCCATGTCTATGTGTGTGTGAGTTTGTGTGCGAAAGAGAAATATAGGACACTTAAACCTGTTAGAATACCTGCCTCAAACTCAAAGTAGGGTGGGGGAGGGTCGGGGTTATTTCGGAGTCCATACAAAAAATAATTCATTGTAAATATATAATATATATTTATACATTTTTGAATATATTTACAAATATACCCAGCACTATACATTATACTGTGTATTTTCTTTTCTCTCTCCAGAATAATTGGGATGGTTTTATCAAGAGAACCGAAAAAAGAAATGCATCGATATTACAAAATAAACAGGAGAGTAGTTTTCTATATGTGCTCCCCTTCTATTCCCTCTGTTTTGTTAGTCGAAGCTCTGTCTCTCAGTCCTTTTTCCTATTTGTCATCCTCTTCTAGTCCCTTGTTTTTTTTTTTAAGTTCACATCGGTCCATACATTCCTCCAGGAGCAAATACCAGTCTTGGAATGCCAGCCGCTGGAATGGGATCAACGCACGCCGAGTACCGTGCATCGATTCAGGAAAACCTCCAAACTGTGAAGTCTGTTTTATAAGAAGGGAGAGGACGGTCCCCGTTGAAACGTCACTTCATCCAGTAATAAACCAGCTTCTGTAGGTCCCTGTCCTCTCATTAAGACCTCATGTGAGCACATAGTGTGTGTGTGCATGGCAGTATGATTGTGTGACAGCAGCACTGCCACCAAGCCCATCTGGGTCCATTAGTCCACCGGGAGCCAGAGGGGTGTTTAGGGCATGGGGGGGTAGGATTTCAGAGAGGGTGTCTGTGCTACGTTATGTTCTGGAACGTCGAATGGGTAAGACCAGGGGAAGAGCGGGCGGGTGCTCATGTTTTGACGTTTCCATTGATGTGCTGGTACTTGGGGAGGCAGGGCTCGTCCGGTAAGGGGTCGTGGGAAAACACGGAGTCGTCACCGGAGGAGCAGGAGCTGCGAGTGTCGGGAAAGCTGGGGGAATACTGCTCCGCCGGGGCGCACAGGTCCAGATACTCCTGTACACAGACACAGGGTTGGGTGAGATGATTTACACTCAAGATACAAGCTCACGTGTTAGAAAATGGGAAAAAAAGACACTTCGAAAAGAGCGGGAGGCAAAAGACCCAGAGAACATAAATACAGCGCTGAAACCCAGTCAACAAGGCCGGGGACTTTCCAGAGGAGGGTGAGAGAGTATCACCTTCATCATGATATTTATCTAAACCGTGCCAAATCACCCTGGAAGGCTTTATTAAACAGAACAGAGAAAATAATCTTAAACTGGATACTGTATGAAAATATTTGCTGGAATAATAGGCAGTACATTGAATGTTGGACGGCTGGCTGATCCAGCAGAGCCTGAAGATCCTAGTTGCGGTTCTGGTCTGCTATAAAAATGTTTTAATGCGGTTGGGAGGCTGTGTGGGGGAAAAAAAGAGGATACGTTTAAAACCGGAGAACCGGGACTGCATCCCTCAACAGCATCCCTTTACATCAGTTCAGTCCAAACAAATCCGACATCTGAAACGGCCAACATAAACACTATAAGATGGCTCAAAAAAATCAAGAAGCTGGTGGGAACGCAATGCTCCAAAAAAAAAAAAGATGGAAGGAAACTGAAAACCTCAAGAAATCATGTTATTAATTTTTGACTTGGGCGAGTGTTGTGAAGTTGTTTCATGTCTTTTTTATTTTCCCTCCTCCCGCCTGTCTTTCAAGGCTGTTATTGGGTCTAGTTATGAGGAGGAAGACTTCTTGGGGTTTTCAGGAAAATGAGCGCTGGCTTCCATTTTCTCGGCTCAACACAAAAAGGCTCACATTACTAAAGACCTCCACATCTGCCAGCGGTTTGGGGCAGAGGGAAAGGAGGAGGGAGGGAAAAAGGCAAGGAAAGTGCACTTTATTACATTTCAAAAGTTCAAACTCAAAGTCGGGCTTCTTTGGCATCATTTCATGAAGTTCCAGCTCCAAGAGCAAGACGAGTCTTGACAGCTTTCCATCGACGGCCTCTTTTCAGCTCCGCACTCGGATATCGCATGAGACAGGATGGGGGGGATGGAAAGAAACTCAGGCCATCGTAGGGAGCGAGGCATGAATATGATGATTAGGCAGCTTCACTCGGCCACGTTGGGCCTGGATCAAATCATCCGGTCACTATTTAGGACCTTGTGTTAGCAACGTAGCTGCTAATGCTCCTAGAGCTTTCAGCGGCATTCGGCCCCGAACCCTGCAACGCACTGGCAAGGGCCTCGACTGAGAAACATGTTACCGAGTGAGGGAATGTATCGTATAATTCCAGTTTATTGATATGAAATACCGAAGTCCTATTTGCCAGGAAATGTTCGGATTTAGCACGGCATGCTTTTACGACCACCCTGAATCCACTTAATGGAATATGTGTGTGTGTGTGTGGAGGAAGGAGAGAGCTGCACTCACCTCGTTGGTGTTGAGGGTGAGGATGCGATCCAGATCCTCTACTAGCTGCTTGAAGGTGGGTCTGTGGGATGAGATGGCGTGCCAGCAGTCTTTCATCATCATGTACCTGATAGATGAAAAAGAAAAAAGTAAATCAGGGACGTCCAGACTCGAGCTATTTTGTATTCAAGCAGCTTGTCAATCACAAGGTAGCCCCGCCCCTAAAGCATCCCCTACCTTCTAGTCTATTTGACTCTAAATGGACCATAATTTATTAAGAAGACTTGAAACTAGAGATTGAGACCATAAACTCATGTTTACTGAGATAATACATCAAGAGAGAAGTAGGGCCATTTTCTCATAGACTTCTATACAACCGGAGAGGAGTCGCCCCCTGGTGGCCAGCAGAGAGAATGACAGTTTAAGGCACTTCAGGATTGGATTCACTTATCATTATTATTATGTCAAAGAAACATAATTTTCCCTCATTTTACTTTGGTCCGTTGTGAATTATGAAAACAATGTTGATGACCTGCTGCTGATCACCAACATGTCTACAGCGTTTGTTTGTCTTTAAATACTAAAATGTGTTTGTGTAATGCGCTGCCATGGTGTCCAACTCTACTTTGTTCTCCATCAACCGTCTCCGTTGTTGGCCGACTGAGGAGGACTAACTGTGAATGAGGACAGTGACAGCAGCCACTCACAGCTGTGAACGGGCCCAACAGAGTGCACACAGAGCCCCGGGGTCATGGATCTGATGGAGACTGGGATGCATCGGAGTCCTGGGTGTAAAGGCGGGTCCACACCGCACCGACTGCCCGACTCGTGAAGTCGGGCTACTTAACATGGCAGACTCGAACAACGACTTGGGCGGTTCACACCTACGGAACTACAGCCGACGGCATACGTTCCGCGCTTAATGTCTCCAAAACAACAGGCGGCGCTAATCTGTATTGTGCGCCAAAAAACACGAAAACCGGAAGTAGGCGGTCGTCTCTAGACCACCTTCTTCGATTCTACTGGTTATTTGGTATGTTTACATCGTCACTTCCGGGCTTCACTGATTCGCTAGTCAAGCTGCTAGCCTCCACCAATCAGAATGGTAAAAGAGTCACCGACTCGCATGGCGGATTACACATTTGAATCGGCTGAAATGAACGCCGACATGGGCCGATTCGAGCGACCACACCAAGCAGACTCATGTCACGGAAGCCGACTCTCTCAAAGACGCCGATTTTCGGTCCGGTGTGGACTCGCCTTAAGTGCTGGTGTGTGTGGGTGTGAAGTTGGGAGAAACCACTTACAGCTCATTGGTGCAGTTGCCAGGCTTGTCCATGCGATGTCCTTCTTTGAGCAGCTTGAAGAGCTCTTCCACAGGGATGCCGGGGTATGGGGAGCCCCCTAGGGTGAAGATCTCCCACATCAGCACCCCAAATGACCAGCTGATGAGACAGAAAAACACACATACATTATGGATATAGTCAAGAACGCTGCACAAGAGCTTCGGACCAAATAAGTGTTGTTTCCTTTAACCCACAGATACATTTGCATTTGGAGTCACTCGGCCAAAGTTTGGAAACAGCTTGTACAGTGTGACCGCGGCGGCAGCGGTGGCGTCAATGCTCTCTTTCTGCCGCCCGGTGGCTTGTGGCGCGAACCCTCTCCCAGTGCCACTCTGAGGCTGATCTCAATGATGGCTTTTGTGCCCGGCTGGCCGATCACACTGACCGGCATTGTCCGGCCACACCACACCAAAACAAACAGTGGACCACCCACAACGGACAAAAGAGCAGGCAGGCCCGGAGATGGCCAGCGACTATTAACTACTTCCTCATCCTTTAGTTTCCTGGTTGTTAAATATCAGCGATTCCACGCCTGTGGATCCACGGTGCGTCTCGATTTAATCAATCTTGCACACAAAGGCCGTATTTATAACATGCTTACAAACTCTAATCTGAGTGTTGAGGCAGCCGCCGGCCATGTTAGCGGTCCAACCGGGCCGAGGAGGCATGGGCCGGGCAGGTGGGGGCGTTTATCAGTTCCTCCATCTGTTTACACAACCAGCCCTGGGTTCGTCCTCTCCTCTATCACCGCGTTGGATCTCTCCAGTTGTTGACACTCTTGAGAGACTTTGTAACCGTCTCTGAGTACACCGCCGTCCAACCTTGACGCGCCAAATAAACACGCTGACCCAGGATCTGGCCTTACCAGGGCAAGCTAGTGACTTCCAATCAAATAGATGCATCAACTACCCCATTAGTGTAAAAGTGACTCTGTATTCTGCAGCCGTATTCGAATCTCATTACATTCGTATCTCAAGCAGTTACGCTTTCTCAATATCGACGGTAAAGAATGCAAATGTCAGAAAACCAGTCGATACATGCGTACATCAGTGGATCTGATCAAGAGATGAAGATTCAAGGCCTCGCCATGTGGGACCACGTGGGATCATGTGGGACCCGGAGCTGAAGAGATGCATTAGTTGTTTTTTTTGTTGTTGTTTTATTCGGTATGAGCCCGGGTCATGACACCGTCTCTCTTCCTCTCTCTCTCTCTCTCCCTCTCTCTCCCCTCCCCCCCGGGGCCCATTTGTCAAAACGGCGAGCGGCAAACTTCCATTGGAATTCATGTATTCATTTAATCTGATGTCATGTATGGATCGCCCACGCTTCTGGTGATGTTTTGCGTGCGGCCCCGCCGCCCTCCACCTCTCCTCGTCTACCTCCTCCCCTCCATGCGCTCTTGTGAAAAAGCCAATTACTAAAAGTGAGTGATGAAACGTAATTAGCAGTGAGCTGACAGAAGGGGACTACAGTCGGCACTTCATGCCTGCAACAGCACCTCCCTCCACCCTGTACCCGGGTTATTGATCGGTGCTGCGGCGGCGTGGAACATGACGGGTACGATGCCTATGTGCACGTTTTATTAATGTGCCTGCACAAACAAGGACAGTAGTGAGATCCCTGTGTTTGTGTGCTACCGGCGTATGACTCATGGATACACAGAAGATCTCCTTTTCCGGGGGGGTCAGCGTGCAAGGGATTTATCTAATTGCCACATACACTTTATGCCGCCGGTGTCTGGAGCAGAAACTTCAAACAACGCTGTCAGAACGCATGAGACTCAAACACCAAAAAGAGAGGGACGCTCTGCCTTTGTTCTGTTTTTAGAATGAGTACTCTTGAACTTAAAAAAAAAAGAAGAAGAGAGTGAGAGACAGAGACGGGTCAGCAATTCACATACCAGATGAATGGAAATAAGTACGGCAGGGCGAGAGGTAGGAGGAGGTGGGTGTTGTGGAGGGGGGGGATTATTTTGATCATGGAACGGCTCCAAAACGATGAGCCACATGTTCAAAGTGTTGAACTGACGGAGGAGAGTGAAGAGGGGATGGCGGGGGGGTTAGAGGAGAAGGGTGTAGGAGGATGAGGCCCACGATGCAGCATTGTTGGGTTTCGACATGTGCGGAGGCCCAAACCAAGGGGGAGACTTCCGAGCCGGGCCGGGAGGAGCGAGGGGTGAGTCGATGGGGGGAGGAGGTGCTGGTGGGGGTCCGGGCTCCTTCCAGGGCCCTTTGAAGCCGGTCAGATTAGTAACACAGCATTGGCTACAAGTCTAGCGTGAAATCCTCACTTTTGCCACAGACCGGCCAGTGCTGGCCCCCCCATAGATAGCCACCACACACCACCCACCACCCCCACCCAACACTCACCAGTGCTGCACCAAAACACCTCACCCACTCTCTGATAAAAACAACCCTCTGAATATGACTGCAAGTCACAGGCAGACAGCTGGCCTGCAAATTCAATCTTGAAAACGGCAGCGATGGCATATTTTCCATTTTGAGAAGGTTTTTATGCATCACCAGTGTGTGTGAATGGATTTCCTATTGTGGAAGTGGGGTTGTGGGACACATAAACAGTTTGTCATGTACTTACACGTCGCTCTGGTGCGTGTAGACCCGGTCAAACAGCGCCTCGGGGGCCATCCATTTCACCGGGAGGCGACCCTGAGGAAACAAAACAGGTGTGAGGTCGAACTAAATCAACTCATCCCTGGATTTCTTAATTTTGCAGCCTGATGTTTGAATTCATTCACTGCTCGGTTGGGAGATCTCATTACTCCTGGAAAGGGTGACACGTGAAAGCCGGGCCTGGGGGGGGGGGGGGGTTAAGGCAGAAGGATTTCCCAGAGGAACGTTTACATTGTTAAAGCTAAAGAGCTGATAAACAGGGTCACAGATAAAAATAGAGAGTTTATCTCCGTGTGCCATTAAAACACTCGGCTGGGGAAGCAAAGCAAAGCTGACAAGGCGACCTTGGTCAATATCTGTGTCGTAGGCAAATGACAAGAATAATGTATGCAGGGAAATATGGTAAGAAATAATAATATCTGTTTGAATTCATTGCACACACTTATTGTGGATCCGCAACATGGGGGAGCATCAGATTCGTGTCATATTCAAGAAACAAATGTGTCACTACAATGACGGCTCTGTCTGGATTAGTTTCTCCTCATTGTCCTCATCATCATTGTCATCGGCATCGTCGCATGTTGTTGTTTGTTGTTGTCAGCCTAGTTGTCGTGCATGCGATGAAAAGCCAACCACGCAAACCGAATGAGGATGCGCAGGCTGCGCTGCTCGGCGGTGGGAAAACAGAGACACCACTGGGCCCCGCTATGGAAATGTCAATTATGTTTAAAGCGCTCCTCGCTCTTCCCCTCTCACTCTCGTCTCTCTTTTCTTGCTAATTGTATAAGTGTCTATGAACCAAAAGGGACAAGAGGCCGAGGGATAAACAAGGCAGGAGTCTCCAGAAGCGCTACATTCACAGGCTGCCTGGGAACCTGCGGCTTCTGCCAAGACACCAGCCGGAGGGGGGGGGGATGGAAAGATGAGGGAAAGGCAGGGAATCAGAGAAAAAGAGAGAGAGAGAGACGAGGCTCTTGCAGGTCGAGGACTCACATTGGTGGTCTTTTTGTAGTAGTCGATGTTGTGGACGTCCCTGGCGAGGCCGAAGTCGGCGATCTTCATGACGTTGGCCTCCGTGACCAGGACGTTCCTGGCCGCCAGGTCTCGGTGTATGCACTGGGGATCGAGAGACAAGTTACCTCATTCCACAAATACATCGGCTGTGAAACAGGTGTATGCTTAATTTGGAATGGTGTTCAGATGAGTTTTATGGCGCGTGTAATCATCCCACGGAGGAAGCACTCGCCTCGCTGACTGCACCGACGTGTCTGGATAAGTCGGGATTCCTGGCATACTTCATATATGGTGGAGGTTGTTTCTGAGCATCGCCGTGCATGTGCAAGCATGTACATGTGTGTGTTGGTGTGTGTGTGTGTGTGCGTGAGAGACGGTACGCTCTGTCACATTCCAACAGTGAGAGGGAGCGTGAGGCTGCATTCGGCCAACATGGCCGTACCCCCATTGTGAAAAACCCCTCGCAGTTCTTCTACACAGAGGGGCTTTTGTGGTGGATCCACTAGACAATGCAGGGATTGGGTGGGGGGGTCGGGTGGGGAGGGGGTCAGAGAAGTGTTTTTAGGAGACAGCATTCCCACAGTGACGCACACGCAAGCTGCCTACGTAAAACCGCCGCTGCTCATCAAATGCTCCGTGTGCTGGCACTGAGATCTGTCTGGGAAGCCAGCAGGGGGCCAGTGTGAGAACGGACCCTAGTGTGTGTGTGTGTGTGTGTGTGTGTGTGTCTGTGTGTGTGTGTGTGTCCTTACCTTCTGCGATGCTAGGTACTCCATGCCCCGTGCCACCTGATAAGTGCAGGAGACCAGGTCTTTGAAAGTGAGCTGTTCGTCGGAGACCCGGGCGATGTCGTAGGAGTACTCCATGCCGGGCGGCCGGCGGGCTCGGAGGTACTCCCTCAGGTTGCCTTTGGAGGCGTACTCCACGATCACGTAGAGGGGGCCTGCAGCGGAGAAAACACCCACATTACCTCTCCGACATAAACCATTCCCTTTGAGAGAAAGTGACGCTGAAACAAAACTCAGAGAGAATTTTTAATGGCATGCGGAGCAGGAAGCAGAGACGCCTCTCGTTTGGATTCGAAGTCCAGGGGACGGGATTTTATCGCAGAGGAAAACAATAAGTTGAGGATGGTGAATTTCCGTTCAAGTGGCTTGAAAATGATGTTGAGCTGGCTATCAAAATTCAGGGTAAAAAATACTTTTTTTGCAGGGAAACCTTTTTTCACTAAAAAGGATGTTCACTAATGTGTCAATATAAATATTTGTTTCTTAACAAAATGTTAAGTAATACCAGAATGTTTTAGTGCCGTTTTAAGAGTCATATTTTGATGATTATTGGGATAATATGAATCGGTGGCCAGGATGACGTGCCCAGTAAAGACTGGATTCAAGGACATTTCTCTCCAAACCTTCAGAAAGTCTTTGTGTAAAACTCCAGCCAGCATTTAAATCCGCTTAAAAAACTCAAATTTAATCCACCATCATTTTGTACAGGGACTGAGTATTTTCTTTAAATCCTTAACTACTTATAAGTCACATGCTGAAGAAGATACAGCCTCGCAAACGCATTCACTCCCATTGCTTTTTATTTTATGTAATGCACCTACAGAAAACAGTCAAACATCAGTGATTACTTTTACTTATTTTAAAAATATTCTAGATCTCTCCCCACCTCATAGCTGCCGGTGGACTGAATATTGTTTCTTTGAATTTGGCTGACGAGCTTTGAGATGAAAAACTTCTTCAAGCGCTCGGTTTCATCCAGGCTTCACATCCAATTAGAGTCCGACCGCTCCATGTGACACACAAATGGCTTCTAGCTGCCTCCACCTTGTCTTTCAATCCCTGTCTGATGTCGTCTGACGACACATCTTATGAATTTGCGTGAAGTGTGCAGCAACCTTTTGTGCAGCATTACAGACGACTGAAGGTGCTTGTATGAAGCGTCCCGTCCGACTCACCGTCTTGTGTGCAGGCCCCCAACAGATTAATGATGTTCTTGTGTTTGCCGATCATCTTCATCATTTCCATCTCTGACACCAGGTCAGACAGGTCTTTCTCCGTGGCGTCATCTTTGAACAGAAGGATCGAAGGTTGTCAGGGAAGGAAAAACCCACACAGCTCAGTCCTGTCTTCCCTTTTAACCCATGTGACTCGGCATCTAACCTCCCCCCCGCGAGACAACACCTTGTTGTGTAGGTGCTTCTGATTAAGTGCGGCTGACAGACAATGTGGGCTAAAGTTTCTGCAGCCAGGGACGCTCCTCACACAGACTACAGAGGCATCCTTTCACCGCAGGTGGGAGGGGAGGAGGAGGAATTAAAGACGCTCAATCTGGATTCATTATCTGCTGCACAGGCTCCTTTTTCATGGAGCCGACTGAGCCGGCACAGGTATCCAGACAGTCAGAATGCCTGCATTCCTCCGCACCATTACCCAACCTGGAGTCAGTTAGAAAGAGCAGATATCCATTGTCAAGCTTGGTCCAATAGCTTGCTGCTGTACCTGATCTGACCCCCCCCTAAACCGACCCCCTTTCTGCGGCTTTCATTAATCATAGTGGTGCTGCTGGTGTGACTTGCCTCTTTGTGTGGGTGCTGACTGAGCTCCAGCCAGCTGCTGCTCTGGGGTCAGGTATGTGACCGCCCCCTAAACCTTACCTACACAACCCCTCCCCCCTTCGCAGTCACTCAGCAGCCGGCAATAAGGAATAATAATGACAGCCCTGCGGCTCCGCCTTGCACCTTTGCTGAACCCTTCGCTGGAGCGTATATCGCCAATAAAATGTGCTCAGGGTTGCCCCACAAGACATTATGAAGCAGAGCGCGTCTCATCCCGGTGGCGTGAGTGATGTGAAGCACAAGTTAACCATTAATGCCTCTCTGTGCAGAGGCATGATTCACCACTTACCTTTCAGCATCTTGACAGCGACGGTAACCGCCTCCTTGGGTTTGTCCTTATCGATGCCCAAGGCCTCCGCCATTACAACTTGACCAAAGCAGCCCTCACCCAGGGGCTTGCCCAGGGTCAACCTGTAGCAAGAACAAAACAAACAGGAAGCCGTTTAGCCGCTGAACACACAAAAGTGAAATGAATCGACTTGACCTGGCATCGACTCACTCCCTGTGCAGAAATAAACAGGTTAGATAGAGTGAGAGAGGTAATGAAACCAGTTTCTCAACCTCACCCTGTGTCTGTGTTGTTGTTTTTTCCCACAAGATCGCTCTCTCTCTCTGTTTCAATCAGATTGTGTCTGTGTGAGTGCTTTATTGGCGTGGCGACTGCAGCCCGTGCCAACGCAGTAGGGAGGAACTCGAAGGCAGACATGGCAGCGATAATCACCTGATAAAGCCAGGGAGAAGCACTCATTTCTAAGCTGTTTACCCTGCCTTGGCATGTTCCAGTATACACTCTTTACAAGTCATTACACAGGGCTGAGCTCGGCCCTGACACATTAGCCTGTGACGGATGGAATGCTGGCTTTGTGTTGCCGTTACAGGTGGGCCTGACTGCAAAACCAGATGGAGATTTAAGTGGTGTTTTACTGTAAAGCCCCATGTCCCGATCGGCGGCGTGTTAAAATATGTCCAACTACATGACACTGATTCATATAGCACGGAAATTTCACTCGCTATCCAGCAGCTATCTGAGCCATGAAGGGAGCAGTGTACCTTGCTGTTTATTCCATTTTGATTGACACGTGAAGCCCCCCCCCCCCGAGGGCCCAGCGTCCTGGCTATGTAAACACTCACACTGCGTGCTGCAAAGCCCAGGGCCTGAGGCCGGCGCCCTGCCGTAGTAACACAATCCCCTATCTGTCCGCACACTCGCCGCGCTCAATGGCATCCATTCTGTCCACCCAGCCACACATAATCAATGTTATTTTTCCTCCATGCAAACCCGCAAACGTTAGCATTCCTTGGCGTTCTGCGATCCCGACATGATCCCTCAGGCGCTGCTATGACAGACGAGGAGTAAAGTCCCCCAAAAAAAAACAGAGGCACAAAGAGATTTATTCAGCCCAGATTAAAGATCCCATTTGGTGAGCTCATCAATTAAAAATAAAACTTTTTCCTAGAATAGGAACAGCATAACTGAGTCTAGCTTTACATCAGATTTGCTTTTATTTCACTGATAGATGATTGTAGAATTTATGGTCCATGCAACAGCTTTTTACAACCATTTTAATAAAAGACAGGCCTTCGTGTTTATGGCTCGGGATTTTCCCTTTTTTTTCTTTCAAAACCAGACGCCTCAAGTGGGTATTAAACAACTCTAACCTTTTGCTGTCCTATTAAATCCACCCCAGAGCTTATCACCGGCCTCTACAACTGTGACAAATGGAAACCTCTGCAGCGCTAATTCCTCTGGTATGAACCCGGGCGAACGCTCCTCGCCCAAACATGCAGATGAAAGCCCGCGAGTGCTAACCAGTAATTAGCACCGCCTCATTCCTTACCATTGGAAGCATGTGTGCGACTGTGTGTGAGTGAGAGTGGGACGCGGCAGCAGTTGTAATGATGAGGCGCGGGGCACGGCGCCAAGTTCAGGTCATTTTACTAGCACGCCAACAGATGAATCGGTAGCCCTCCTCTCAGACACCACAACCATTATTCAGCACTTAGTCCTCACTGCCTGTATCAGCGCTGATGACACTCTTCACCTCCAACAATAGTTATCTGATCGTTTAGCAGCCCAGATACAATCAGACAGATGCTGCTTGGTGTTATCAGTAATCGTAATGTGCCCCGTTAGCCAAAAAAATAGAGCTAAACGTTGGCAAACAGCTACGCAGGTCTTGAAATGAGTACGCTACTATGAATGCCCATTTTTAGATTTAAGTGGCACTGCATAATAGATGCTCATTTTAAAGTCTTTTAATGTGTTTTGCAGATTAACTCAAGTGTGTTGTTTTCTTTTTTTGTAAAATGGTAAAACTAGCAATTAGGACGAGGTCATAATTACAACTTTCAGAGCAAAACATCAATGTTCATGAGCTCTGAAACCAGCAGAATCACAACGTCTTATTTCTGCCACATGGCTTCACTTGAACTGGACGCGAGCGATCACGTACTGAGGGAAAACAGACGGCCCTCACCTGTCTCGGGAAAACTCCCAGCGCGGATCCTCAGGAAGGTCGTACTCCGGGATCGGATCGTCGTGCGCAGAGCTCCGCCGCGTCGTGATGCGTACCAGCGGCGTACTGGAGTTCATGGAAGAGCTCGAGTCTGCCGACACCTGAAGGAGGGGAGAGATTGGCTGATCACCGGAGTCTGGGTTCATGGGTCAACTAAAGCTCTAAGGCATGACTAGAGGAGTAATTGTGCACAAGGTGTGATTGACTGTGGTACTTTTATTGAAACGGCCAGGAATGCAAGTTAATATGAACGTATCCTTAATTGTCCAAGGTTAATAATTTAACATTACAGTAGAATGTGTCTTGAGGCCAGAGATCGCATTTCAATGATGATTGAGAAGTGAGCAGCAACAGTAATTTTGATGAATGTGTGTTGATTATTCGGTGTCCTCAGGGCTCTTCTGTCCTCCCTCCACCCTAACCTTACCTTGACACAGGAATCAGTCTCTCCGCAGAATGTAATCCAACACTTTTTGTACCTTTTTTTTATTTTAAAGCGTACCTTTTGGTTTCCCTTCAGGGGGAAAACATGGCTCATACACAGAAAAGGAAAACTCAGGCTACAGTTTCAGGCAGCAGTGCTAACTTGCTCAGAAATACACTCCTTCAAACTGAAGTTGTTTAAAATACCACATCGGTATACAATAGATACCTTTTGTTTACAAAATCCAAGTATTTTTTTAAATGTATCAATCATGCAAATATTTGTAAGGAAATAGCATCATAAATATTTTTGTAAATTCTGATATTTTTGCAGTGTGTGTTTGTTTCTCCTCTAGGGGTGTTAAATGCCTTTAGAACTCTTTATCTACTTTCTGTTACCTGGCGGCGCAGAGGGATCTGCTTGCTCAATTTGTGGACGGCCGGTTGGCCCCCGAAGTCGGGTTTCTTTGCCGTGTTCTTCATGCGGCACACCACCACGATGACGACCATGCAGGCGATGAGGAAGACGCCCGCGCAGTATATGGCGATCTCCACGTAGTCCGGGGAGAGGGGCCCTGGGGATTTCTCCACGGCTGTGGGTTAAAACAAGGGTGAGCAGTGAGACAGAAAGTTAGAGGACACACGTATAGGTGACAGACAGGCACGTTCTCCGTTTGAATAGACACATCCGAGTATCAGACGGGCAAAGAGAGACAGATGTTCTGGATGACTCATGCATGAATGTAATCACCATCGGCAGGCAAACTAAACAGAAATGGTTCTGTAGCATCCTTCCCGGCAGCACGCCTCCTCTTTTTTGTTTTTGTTTTAACCCAACAGGCATGTACGGGGCTTAGGAGTCTGAACAGATTTGAAGCCTTGGTCAGTACAACCAGGGCCTGCATATGTCTGCATGCTGTGCTAATGATGGAGACACGCGAGCACAAAGGCAAACACTCGCCCACGGGACGACGGAACAATACGCGCTTCACTTCAGATTGCAAACAAGGGAGGGCTGTGTCCTTCGTGGTCGTATATGAGCTGAACTTCCTGTGGAAATAGGCTGCGTTTTTTATGTGTTTGCTATAGACATACTGTTCCATAATGCATAGTCCTGCAGACCACAAACTCTGGTGTAGCACAGCTAAGCCAGCCAGCTGGATTCCAAACTACATCGAGGAACCTTCCCTAATGTCCGTCACACAGAAGCCACAACCTCAAAGGCGCCATCAGTGCAGATAGAGCACATCGAGGGCAATAAATATTAAGTATTACTCCCAGAGGAAATGGCTCACCTGTGATCATTACGCCGTATTGTTTACAGACAAAACAATAGTATCGTCTGTTTACAACATTAAGGGAGGGTTGATACCGGGCCGCAGACAGACTACTCGCATCGATCTCGTTTAATGCCCACCCCGACATTCGGCTGGAACTTGAGCAGAAACATTTTGGCTGTTTTGGCCTGGAGTGAACCGGTGCGGATACTGACACTAAGTTTTATGTCATTCAATTCCTTTTGGTATGCATAATTACAAGCCAGACATGCAGCAAACAGACAAAAATTGGAAAAAAACAAGTTGATAAATGAGAACACCCAAATGGACAAACATTCAAGTGCATGAGTCATTCACTGTGTAGAACTAGAGAGGAGCATGGCCCTGATAATTGGGAAAAGTTGAGCCAACTTGAAGCGAGTGTTGAGCTTTACCTTTTCGATCTTTATCCCAGTTGAGAAATAAGGATCTTAAAAGAAGCCAATTATCAGAGCCAGGGAAGAGGTGGAGAAACGTTTCTTTGACATGCATACTCAGAACCAAAATGTGGCACTGAGACTTTTTTTTCTCCCAAAGGTGCAGGAGAGAGATGTAACAGAAGGGAAAAGAGAAGGCAGTTGTCAAACCCTCCCCTCCTTTTTTTTTTTTGGAGGCCGGAGACACTTGAGCCGCTGTGGGAGCTCCACTTCCGTCTCTGAGTTATAATAAGTCGTCTGCAAACTACCCCGTTATCTGCTCTGAGCTTTCAACGGCTCGCCAATCCAGATAATATTATAGAATATATGCTCCCCGATCTTACGTTACATTGTCTTGGATGTTGACCGTGCTGGTTCATCACAGTAATCTAATATTTGAGCTGCGTGCCTCGGACTCCAGGAGAGAGAGGGGGGGAAAGACTTTCCTTCCACAGAGGTCATTTAAATGACATAATCCAACCGTTTCAGAAAAAGGCTAAGAGAGTAGGAAAAGAGAGGACAGTATACGAGTGTATATACCTGGAAGCACCGTCAACCAAGCAGTGTGATAGGAGATCCCAATAGAATTACCCGCCAAGCACGTATACTCCCCAGCATCTTCAAATGTTACATTGGGCAAGAAGAAAACTTCTATCTCCTTATCTGTGGTGTTAACACCGGCAGTCTGGTGAGAAGGAGAAGAGGAAGAGGTGGGGAGGAGAAGAAGAGGGGGATGAAGATGAGAGTAATAGAGGGGAACGAAAAGCAGACATGGGGAGTCACAAACAACAGACAGAGAGAGAGAGAAAAATGAGACCCAAAACACCAAGAGAGAAATAAGAAGTGCTGGATGATGTCCATCGTTGAGGTCCCCAATCTAGTGCAAAGGGTCTTGGGGAGTTTATTCCAAGGATGAGGAAGAGGCTTCATAAACACAGAGACAGGTAGAACCCAGTACAGCCACCACAACATGGGAACCAATACACCAAAAATAAGAAAAAAAAACCCCAAACACAGAAGAAGCCAGTCAAATCCACACTTTGTTGGACTGGACACATGCAAACACAGAGAGCATGGAGAGCACTGCACTGCAACACCGTAGAAGGCAAAGTATTGAAATGCCAGCAGTGACAATTCCAGTGTCTAGTGCTTCCATGGCTGCACCAGGCCCAGCAGCTGAAACACAAGGGTCCAACATTAGGAGAGAGAAGAGTCTGTGAGAACCCAGGACCACCAAGAGACCACCAGCAGAGCACAGCAGGTCAGGGACGAAGCCCCAGGAAACCACACCAGGGGGGGAGTGAGGTAAGAGGGGTAGGTGGGGTCAGGTCTGGAGGGTTACCTGGGACGACAGTCAGCCAGCCCGAATCGCTGGTCTCGCCTATATAATTGGAGACTTTACAGATATACTCTCCAGCATCTTTCTCCGTTACGTTGGTGAGGGTGAGCATCTCCACGTCGGAGCTGTTAATGCCTGAACGCTGCAATCCACACATACACATACTTAGACATGAACATGTTACAGTCAAGACAAATACGGAGAATCAGACAGACGTGCAAACATCGTGACTACAGCTACAGTATATCTGCAGGGACAGAACAGGAATCCCCACCAAGAGCCAGCATTGGAAAAGACCTATCACTTCAATAAGGGGAGGAAATTTAATTATTAGTGCCTTTTTATATGACTTTTGAAATTCATCTGAAACACCTGCAATCACAGGCAAAATGCCAGGAAAAAAAAGGACGGAAGGAATCTAATCATGAGAATAAAATCTAAAAGAGGAAGTTGGAGGAACGTACCTTTAACACTCGCACGTAGGGGTGTCCGTCGGGGCCGTAGCGACTGCCGTTCTGAGTGATGTGCTTCAGCCATTGGATGTGAGGTTGGGCGTCGCTGTAGACCTTGCAGACGAAGCGGGCGTCCTCCCCGACGTGGACGGTGGTGTTGGCCGGCAGACCGGCCTGGAGAATGGGCCGGTGAGGGGACCGTTCTGTTGAGGAAGGAAGGGAAATGCCACTTCATTAGAAAGGTGGCTCAAAAGACATGGTGTTTCCCTTTAAGAGTCATACAGTCTTTTGCAAAAAAAAAGAAGCAGAATTTCGAGTGCTGTGAGTGTGAATGTGTCCCAGCGACCCTGACAGGTAGAAAATCATGACTGCGCTGCCATTTCCTTATCTCAGAAGCTTTTAGAGGCTTCGCACAAAACAAAGAGGCGGATGCATTTATCACCAACAGATAAAGGACTTCCACAAAGAAGGGTGTACAGATTGTGAAGTGAGGAAGGTTAAGCAAAAAAGTTGTGTGCCAACCTTTAGAAAGTGAAACACCTTCGCCCCCCCCCCCCCCACATCTCCAGCTACCTGCATTCTTTTACAAGCAAACATTTGGCCTGCGATTCCAAACAGAGCGAGACCCGTTGAACAATGTCCCCTTTCAAATGCTACCCGGCCCTCACAACCACGCCAAGGAGCCCGACAACCCCCACACTGACAGCCAGCACACACACACACACACACACACGATGACATCACTAAGCCTGGGGCACTGCAATGCCTTTCCAAAACAAAGCCTTTAGGTAGGTGCAGTGAATTCATTTTTGTGTGTGAGTGTAAGGTTGGGGGGTTGGTCATGGGGGGGCTAAAAGTGAGGCTGGGTGAGTGAGGGGAAGTAAAAGGGATCCACAGATGCAGAGGGCAGAATCCAGGAGGCAGAGACTGTCACTGTCGGCTGTCTTCCTGCTCCATCTTTCTGAAATCTGACAGATTGAATGATTCCCCCCCCTCCTCCTCCCTTCCAAACTCCCACCCCCCACAGCACATTCCTAGGGCTCGCCTTGTTTATTGTCTCTTTGTTTCTCTCCTCCTCCATCTTTCATGGGCCTCCTCACCCCTCTCAGCGTTCCCTGAACAGAGAGAGGGGTCGCCAACCAAACCGAATACTCGCATGATATTCATTTACTAAAAAAGAAAAAGACGGGGGAATCAGTCATGAAGAAATACGTAAAAGAAGGATTTGAAAAACGTAGCAATGTTGTCCTCTCTGAAAGGAGGGAATGGCGACAGAAAAAGTACTCAATGCTGAAGTAAATTTACTTGAGTGCTATGCTCTAGGACAGGTTTTAGTACTTTGCTTGCTACTTTATACTTTACTCCACTGGATTTTAAAGGATAACCAATCTTGTTGGTTGCTGACTTCTTCAGATGGTTTCCATAACTCCATAACCCGAGGTCAAGCTGCCCAATTTTTCACCAAAAACGTAAAAAAATCAGAAACACATTTGTATGTGTCAGATTTGTTTTTCCTCCTGTCCTCGCCCATTAATCACATCACCACCCCTCACATGCGTCTTGTGAACCTTTTAGAAGGGGTCGCCCATGAGGTTGGGAAACATCGGACCAAAGTAGCTCACTAAAACTAGCTCCGCCTCACGCAGCTACGAAATGCTGCGTACGCATCGATGAAATCAGCAGGACACTTTGATACGTTACGTTTGTTGGGGATATTTCTATTGCGTACTCTTACTTCTTTGAACAAATGATTTCATGCCGAACTTGTACTGGGATGAAAGAGCAGAACCCCGCCGTGGCGCCTTTTTTTTTTTGCATGAAGTGACCCGATCCAAAACCGAATCCATTTATCAATTAAGTCATTAGCGCGGGGGAAGTTTGATGGCAGCGGGATGAAGGCGAGGAGACCGGGACCGGGGGCATTCCATGGTGTCCCCATGCGAGACCGGTGAACTCTGGGTAACCTGGCGGCTTGGCACACAGAGCCCTAAGGGTCAGGGAGGGGTAGAGGCACAGGAAGAGAGCGCGGCATGGCACAGGATGGCATGGGGGGGCTAGCGACAGTCGGCTGCCATGGTTCAGACTGAAAAGAGATGTCTGTTTTGACTCCTCATTGTGCCTCCTTGCCCCCTTTCTCCAGAGGCCAGTTTGAACCAGAAATCTCTGGTTCTTCTTGGCTTTAATAGCCGATTCTGCAGGTCATCTCAACAGAAAGAGAGACTGATAAGAACAGCTCTTTTCTATGTCTTTTCCCCCTCCTTTGCTCTTTTTCCCCTCCCTCGGTCCACCCCACCATAATGGAGGAAAATGAAGCAAGAGGTTGCAGGGGGCAGTGGCTGCGGAGCCAGACGTGGAGGGGGTTTACTGCTCTGCAATAAAACAGAACAAAAAAAGCAGAAATATGCAGTCTGAAGGAGAGCGCTAGCTGACTCTGGAGGGGGAGCCGAGCAGGGGGCCCGAGTTGGGGGAGCACGTGTGGACCTTCATGTGTTTGCATGCATGCGCCTATGGAGCTTTTTTTTTTTTAACTTGACGTACAACGTAGACATTCGAAAACGGGCCCCTTTGTGTTATTCCTGTTGCAATGTTTGTGAGAGCAGTAGTGAGCGACGCCGTTGTCCTAGCAACAGAATGACAAGGAAAAGGGTCTATTTGCTCATTGAATCAGGTATTCCATCTCCATCTGATATAATGAAGATAATAATCTTGTTACCATGGAGTCTGTTGTGGACGGAGGTGACAGTAGGAGAATAATTCTACATGCAGACTCAGCATGGGACGATATGAACGTGTCATGTCACGATTATCCTGCCAAAATAATTCACAAATCACTTTGCATTTTGTTGAGAAACAAATACGTTTTTTAAATAACATCATAAATCATAAGGTCTTCCAGTGTAAATAAAATATACATCTTTTTAAAATGTATTTTTGTATCCTGTCATATTAAATCAGGCTCTCTTTTTCACTTCTCTGCCATTATAACAAGTGTGACAGCTTTTTCAAGTTGCATGTGTTTGTTTATCGTGATAACATCCCATATCGTCTCATCCCCAATACAGACGAGGACCCGGTGTGACCGCTGGCCCCTAAATGCCTTTGAGTGAGAGTGTGAGTAAAACCCTGCTGCAGCTTCACGCCCGTTCTGCTTATCTGTGCTTTATCGAGCAGCCTCTAGAAGAATAACTGTGTCAGATAAACGTCGAGGTGTACTGATTGCTTGCATTGCGGCTCGAGCGAGACCAAAAGCAGAGCGGCTCTGCATCAAAACAAGGAGCAAAGTTGCTCTCAGGCATTGATCCGTCTTTATCCCACTCCCCTCGCTGTCCCCACGGCGTCTATCGATTCCGCAAACTGAGCAGAAAAACACTCTTTGCTTTCTGTGCTCCAAAGGTCAGAGCCGAGGGGTTGACTGGGTTGGGTCTGAACTCGCTGTTGTACGGCACTCTGTGTCCTCAGAGAGTGAACGGTCATCCGCAAACCGGTTCAAGTCCTCATCGCCGACCTGAGAGCAGGCAGGTCATCCAAATCACACAACAAAAAAGTGTTCCGTGAACTCTCTTGTGTTATTGAACCATGCAGGTAGTTTGTGTTTTTATTAGGCTTTTGGTGCTCCGGCTATGGAAAACTGCATGTGAAAAAAAACAATGTGTTTTTTCCCTGTTAGTCAATATATTCCACAGACTTCACTGTCAGCAGTTTGTTGGTGGAAACATTTCTCCAATAAAAAATAGCAGCTCCAGTGAAATCATTTTGTGCATGATTTGATATTAAAAATAATGATTTGAGTCATTTTATCCTGGCAGGACAAACAACCACCAATCAGGAGTTTCAAATAGATGAGACCAACACACGCACATGCTGTCTTTGGACCACAAACGCATTAAACCACCACCAAAGAAGAAATTAGCTTACTTTATAACAATTAATTAATGTAAAATATTATATGCTAATTCTATAAATGAATGGAAAGCACATTAAAACTGTTGAGACATGCATCTTCAGCTTCCACACACTTGGCAGCACTTGATGTGCACCTGCATCCAGAGTGCACCTGGGCAATTAAAACAGCACTCACACACACACACACCATTCTCACTGTGAGAGCTCTTTCCGCTTGCCTCCCCTTCCTGCAGCCCCTCTCCCTGCACCTTCGTGGGCCTCACAGGTGTACTCTGAGCCCGAGGGTGTGTTTTGTGCATGCTACTGACCCACGACGTCCAGGGTGTAGGTGTGGTTGATGGCTCCGAACTCATTCTCCACCAGACAGGTGTAGTTGCCCTTATCCGACGGCACCACGCTCTCCATGATCAGGGTCCAGTGCTGGCTCCGCACCTGGTTTACGAGAGGTTAGGGGTTTTTTTTAATCGTTGAAACACACTAGGGGATGGGACCATATATTTAAACACTCGTAAGAAAGGCAATTGTGGCGAATTCCCATCATTGTGATAATTTTAAATATTGTCACATACATTTTTTTAAAATGTAATATTTATTGCTGCAAGGAGACACAATTAAAATATTTATTTCCAAACAAAATGTAGAGTCCAGTATGTTTAAGCACAATTAGTTTAAGCAGAATTTTAAGCTTATTTCATTTATGATTATTGGGATAATTAAATAATTTGTCCAGGATAATCGCATTTTTATATATATATATATATATATAGTCCCATTTCCAACGGCAATATACACACACACATGCCGAGGCATTAAATAAATGACAAAGAAGAACAAAGAGAGAATGAAAGAAGAGAGAGCTGGAAAACAATATTGATGAGGAAACAAAGCAAAAACACCTTTCCCGTTAAAACACACAGTTATTCATAGTTTGTGTGGAATCCACAGGTGTGAGCAAACAATAGTGTTTCCGTCTGCACTCTGAAGAGAGAGCTTGTTCAGGCCTACCTTCCACACAATGGGGAGATTGTGCCACAGGGCTGGGCTCAGGTACAGCCTTTTGTGCAATATTTGTTGACTAAAAGAGAGAAACAAGCTGCCAACAGTGTATTTGACAACCTGACTCGTATCATTTCCATCGTATCGTGGCTTTTCTTTTTTTTTTTTTTTGTATCTGTAGCGACATTAACTGCTCCGTCAACATAATCTGCTCCCTAAACTTTCCTGGCAGGGAGACGTGTTTCCTCATAAACCGTCAGTTATTATTAATCAGGAACCTCAGACTCCGTTCAGCATTGCCGGATGTTTTTTTTTGTTTTTTATTCATTTAATAACTGTCTGATTTAGCTGTTAGTCCATCCATTATAGCTCTAGCAGACACGCAAGTAAACGCTATTAGATAGAGAAGAATTTAGGAGCAAAATAATGACACTGCAATGCAAACAGACTCCGTCACATGGGAGGGATTATTCACATTAAGTAGTTGTAACTGATTTTTTTATGTTTTTAGACTAAGAGTAAATAAAACAACCGCACTAGCTTTACTTTCCCACGGCATACAGAATCAGGAATCTTCAGCACATAAATCAAAAATGGGTCGAGAACTTCACATGGAACCACATATATTATTATTATTGTGGTCCTATTGCTGGGGAATTAGAGAATACACTGGACTTTTAACTCAGTCAGTTAGGGATTTCTATAACGGAGAGTTGCACCGAGCTCCTCCGGTTTAAACGTTAACCAGCTCGGCGACCGTGTTTGCAAATCACGTCTCGCCACAATAGAATCACGTCTCCGACCCGGAGCCAGTGGGACCTGTTCTCCCTGATTGAGTTACCTCAGCATTCTCAACTTAGCTCAACCCTGACTGCTACCTACCTCCCTCTATACGTTACTGTCTGGGGGCAGTTAACCCTCACGGTCCCGGGCTTGGGTTTCTAATTGTTGGGGGGGGTAGAGAACCATTTGGAAGTTGCAGCAAGAAGTATCTGCAAAGTATCCCGGCGAGAGGAGGACGCACGGATGAGCAATTCCAATTTCACACCAGGAACCCTGCCCTCGTTTCCTCTGTCTACTCTCCTCCCGTCTCTCCAGTGAAGGATGGAAAAAAAGGGGGGGACAGCCAGGGAATGATTTGAAGAAGGATGCTTGACGTCGCTTGTTAATACATTCACAAAGCAGCCAGAAAGCACTGCGGCACAGAAAGCAGTATACAAAGGAAGAAGAGCGAGTTGACATTTCCAATAAAAACCCAATGTATGATGCATTGCTGTTTATTCTACCTTATAACCTCCCATGCGGTCCTCTTGGCGGAAGGGCCTGCTGTTTTTAAGCCAGCGCAGCTTCGGCCGGGGGTTGCCTCCCGCGGCACAGCGGAACTTGACCGTGTTGGCAGCTGGCACCGCGTGCAGCTTCTTCTCCATCTTCGCCGACGACGTCCAATACGGGGCGCCTGCAACCGGAGGAAACAGTTGGTGTTCGGTCAGGGTGAGATTTCCTAATCGTGTCCTCGGCATTAACAGTCTGGCTCCGGGGTGGGGGGGGGAGGGGGGGACCGGCTACAGCAGATATACATGGAAGCGTGACTGCAGAGGAGCCAAACCTGAACCATTCCTCACACTCCCCCCCGACTTGGCAACAGTCCCTGATCCGCTGTCTGCACAACACAACCCAGAGCTCCACACTCACACAGTTAAATAAAAACACACACTTTCCCTGTAGGCTCTGCGGGGTGTTGCAGAGGGTTGAGATGGGGGGGGGGGGAAGAATGTGCCTGGGCGTTGCCAAGAGGGTAACTAGACCATCACATTCAATTTCATCTCATTCCACTTACCAGCTTCTTTTTTCCCCCCTTCCTCCTCCACTTCCTCCAATTACCATAGCTCCCCTGTTTATCTGCCTGTCACTTGGCTAGATATGGACGGCCGAGCCAGGGATGCTTATCACACTTGGAAAACCATTATGTGCCATCAGGGGAGAAAATGAATGCGGCGTTAAACGAAGGGTTTCAGAGCCCTCGACACACAAGGCAAACGGCAAACTCCTGCTGAAAACCGCCGCCTTCCTTGTGTTTTGTCCGTTCTCTCATGCCGTCTTTTCTCCCAATTTTCTGCCTCTGAGTCAGCTGGATTTTTTTTCCTCCGAGCCCCCCACCCTCTCTCTCTTTCTCCCTCTCTCTGCACCTGGGAGCGTGATTGCCTAAGCAGATGGGGCTCGGAGGGGAAGAAAAACTGAAACAACAACCAAAAAAAAACGGTCTTCGGCACCACCACTTCCCCTCCATATAAGCCGGAATACAACCGACAGAGGGAATACCCACAGATAAGACCGCCGCTGACCACCTCGGACCTCGCTTTTACAATCCCAGGAGAACATCCCCCTTTCCCGCCTGTCCAATCTGCATACTATCGGACACCTCCCATCATTTTCTCTGGCACGCACAACCGGACAAGTCACACATACTTGGATAGTAGAGTCAGTAAACAGGGCTCTTCCTTCCTGACTGGATGCGTACGACAAGTGCTCAAACTATAATTAGTCACCCCCCGCCCCTTTCTTCTTCCTTCTCACTCTCACTATCTATCCTCCTTCCATTTCTCTTCGTTGGCCCTCGCTGTCATCGCTCCCTCCGTTCGGAGACAGAGACAGATTAGGTGGAGACGTGCCCATTGCGAGGCCGTCTCTCTCCGAAGCGACCTCTGACCCCCCCTGAAAACTGTGCCGGGTCGGAGGATGAGGTTTGGGAACATGAAAGGTGAGCGGCGCTGACTTCCCATGCTCTCTGTCCGGAGGGGCAGCACTTCAAACGAGACGACCCCAAGACCTCTCTCCAGATGAAGCCAGACTCTTGCTGGCCCAACTGCTGTGGACTCCAGGACCCCCCCACCACCACCACCACCTCCCGCCCCCCCAAAGCCCTGCGCATCCGGATCCCCCACTCACGGCTGTTTGTCCTAAGCTGGCCTGGGGTGAGCTGAGGTTATCGAACTCCTGCGCCATGAGTCGAGACTTTTTTGTTTTTTTTGTTTCCTCCTCTCTAAGTTCCTCTGGAGAGCTTTTCAGGAGCCAAGAGAAAAACCCTTGTTTTAAGCTCTCTGTCAATGCGTGCTTTTCAGCTAATCCAATCAGCTTGTAAAACTAAGAGAATTGTCTTCCCACCGACTGCTAATCGTTTTTCTATATAAACAAAAAAAAGCGAAATCAAAATCAAGTACTGCTTAATCCTGATTCGTTTACAGTAATATGTGACATCAGCTTTTTACAGTTGAGTCCCACCCATTTCAAACGAGCGAGTTGAGCTCAGACAGAATAAAAATAATACTGAAATCACCGTTGTGAAATAGCCAAAAACTGTTCAAACTTTGGCAAAGTTTGCCATTACCCGTTTCAGGGCCTTTAAATATTTTTGGCTATATTTCTTGGGGGGGGGCATGATCCTCAACTTAAAGTTCTACATTGGGAGGCCTCAAATAGTTCATTGTATTATTTATTCATATAAAATCTGGGCTTTAGCTGCTTGCTTTATATTTCAGTTCAAACTCTGACAATGAGACGATGATGCAAGTCATCAACAGGACAGAGGCTTCATGACAACAAACGAACTGGGCGCAGAAAGCAAAGATCCACGTGGCTCTTCACTTTACTTCCCTTCACTTCACTTCGTCATGACATCAGTGCAGCCCTCCTCCGCCCCCACCACCCCCCTAAACACAGATCCCTGTGGAGGCTCTTCCACGTCTCCTCCAATAACACCACCCACTGCTGACGATGGACAAACACTCTTTTGTGGTTCAATTTTCTATACAAAGTCAAATCAAAATGCTCTGTTTTGCAGTGGCCTGATGCCCAACCCATTCTGAGTGCTCCAGAAAAGAAAAAAGCAGCCACGAATATAAAGCTTCACCCCGGTCCCCGCTCCACTCTCATTCCCTCCCACGCCTGCATGCACCCTCCTCCCTCGCTCTAGTCCACGGCGCCTCGGCCAAGGCTCCACGCCATGCTCAGAAAACTGCTGGTACTGATCCAACAACACCCCCCCTCCCACCAGCACCCCCTCTTCCTCCCCCCTCCCCTTTTTTCCTTTTAATAATAATCTCGGTTTTGAATTTTCAGAAAACACACACAGCGAGAAAATGCAACTGTAGCGCCAGAACAGCTTTCCCTTTGTTTTCAAACTGCTTATTACCACCAAAATGGCTGGATCTTTTCCTTCTCCCCCATTTTTTTTCTCCTCTTGCTGAGTTCCCCCCCCCTCTCCCCCCACCCCCCCCTACCATATTTAATGGATTTCAGGCAATTACAGTCAGCCCAAAAGTGGAGGAGGCGGACGCACGGTGGGACGCAGAGAGTGTGGAGAATTTTAACAAGATGTGGAAGCCCTCGTCTGCAGTCAGCTTGTTTACGTGAGTGTGTGTGTGTGTGTGTGTGTGTGTGTGCACGTGGCTACATAACCACATCACTACCCCCAGATACTCACCAACGCATAGGCAAACTCGGGGGGGAAAACTTTCTCTTTCTCTATCACACACACACACACACGGGCCCATCAGGTGGGTAACTGGGTCCAGATGGGTTGTCTTTCATAATGGATGAGCCCAGCTGACTGGCTGGCTGGCTGGCTCCATGCGGCTTGACTACCTGAGGGACTCTGGCTAAAGGAATGCTAGGAATCTTTGTATTCCCTGAGGACGCACACACACACACACACACAATACACAACAAGCACTAAAGAATCTCACAGACAGGACTGTGGAGGTATAGGGTAGCAGATATTTGGGTGCAGAGCGTCGCTAACAGCTGTCTCCTCGCGATCGCAAAAGCTCCGAAGAAGCATCCGCTTCCCCCCTCCCGCTTTTAATCGTAATGGCACGGTCTGAACTGTGCTAATAAACACTGACAAAGCTAAGTAGATTACTTCACTCGGGGATTAAGCCTTTGTAAAGTGTTTGGCTATCACAATCGGCATTCCAGACTTAAGTTTTGACACTGTTAGGGACTCCTTGTTATTGTTTCAGACCGGGACACGGCTTCAGACAAAAGAGCTGTGTGAGATTGAAGCTTTAGATAATTTTTATGTCCTGAATGTGCATTTTGAGTGTGACATCCTCGCTGGTTTCACTGAAATCCAACCTCTAGGAAAATCTGTTTGATGTAGCATCAATGAATCATCACATATGAAACGACATGACATTTACCCAAGAAAAGGTCCTGAAAAGATAGCAGTAGCTGCTCGGAGAACGAGGGGTTGGGTTCACGATAGAAACAACATTTGTGGAGAGAAAGCAGGGTCAACTCGGTGCAGCCGCCCGCCCGTTACCCTGTCACGTAATGTGCCTTGCTCAAGTGGTTAGGAAGGGGTAGGGCAACATCAACCCATTCATCCTTTTCTTTTTCCCTCCTCCCATACTCACTTATCTGCTCTCCGTCCGCCCCTGTGTCCTCCGATCGATCTGAATCGTCTTCATCATCCCCCGACGAGATGGCATCTGCACAGAGTAACCACGGTTACTGCCATCCTTCACGCAAACCCCGCATGCACACGTACAGTCTTGCATGCAGACATTTTCATGCACTTTCTCGCCAAACTTGCACGCAAGAAAAGTACGATTTGGGCCTTTTTTGTGTGTGAATCTATCATTTTCCACTGCAGTTCGCACTGGAACCCGAAAGATCAAGTCATCTGCTCCAAGGCCACTCCCTGGACTCAACGGAGCTCTGCAGTCCAGCCCTAAACCTCCGAACTCCCTGTCCCCAAAACCCTGACCTGGCTTATCCCTGACTCACCTGTGACATTCACTATGAAGCAGACCGTGTCTTTGCCCAGGCTGGTGCAGGCGTACAGGCCCGAGTCCTTGGCCGTGGCATCACGGATCTGCAGCACCTCCTGCTCTATCACCGTGCGATTGTTGGTGCCGAGAGAGCTGCCGTCTTTGGTCCAGGTGATGGTCCCCGTCGGCGGCAGAGGGCAGCTCAGCTTCAGCAACTCCCCCGGGTGCACTGAGCACACCGTGGGCTTAGAAATTTGGTATTTGTTCGAGGCCTCTGCAGAGCGAATTGAAGGGGAGGAGGTTGAAGGTGGGTGGGGAGGGGAGGGGGGGCAAAGAACAGATTGGAGGAGGAAGAGGGTGCACAAAAGAAGGAAAGAGAAGTGGGAGAGGAAGAAACAAGCCATAGTGTAAGAAACAAAAACACCACATTAACCCCCAATGGATGCACTCAAATTGATTTATGCAGGAGGAGCAATACAGCAAAGAGATTTGTTTTCGTTTAAAACCACCAACAACGTCTTTACCACAAACCCCAAGGACCTCAATCGAAATGGAGCCCCCTAGAAAACACCACCGTTCTGGTACCAAGTGTGCAGTGGGATCGGCGTTTAGAGATTCAGAGCATGCAGTTGCGGCCATAGCAGCGTGTGTAGAGTGGAGGGAAATGAAACCAATCAATGCTTTGAGCTTCAGGTGAGAATTGGACATTACGGTGTTGAGAGACCACCACCACCACCTATATACCCTTTTAGAATAGATGCCAAGCAGCCAGCGTGAGTAGGAGCAGCACAGACAGATCTCTGCAACCTTAAAAAAAGGGAATAAAACTCCAGCTCGTCCCATCAGGAAGGAAAGCAGCCAGAAGGATCTGGGATGGAAGCGGTTGTCAGGCAGGAGAAGGGAAGGTAGGGGAGGGAAGGAAGGGTGGGGGACGGCGCTCTATTTTTTTTGGACGTTCCTTCAGTTTTGACTCTGCGCCTAAGCTTCGAAAAGCTTGACCCGGCTGCATCCTGACTCTCCTGTCTGACTCCTGTTTTCCATCTCTTTCTCTCTCTTCTTCTTCGTTCTCCTTCACAACGCCGCCGCGGACGACCAACAACCGCTACGCAGGCCAACGCAAGAGAGCAAGAAACTCCCGCCGACTCCAAAGTGCATAAAAAGCCTTCACTTCTGGGACTAAATCCAAGTTCGCCTGTGTGAGCGCATGTGTGTACACCGTGTCCTCTCACTTGTACGACTGCACAGAGAGCGAGGTGAATGTCCGACACATCAAAGGGAATCCGGAGCTGTGACTTCAACATCGGGACAGATTTCATACGTCAACTTACAGATCTGTCCAGGGGGTGAAAAACATGCCCGAAATGCTTGAAAAGATGGCTTCTATATTGGAAGCCAATTCCAGTCACCTCGAGGCTGATTTTACAGACTTTTAACACACATTCGTGTCCATTCCCTCGGCACGAACGTAGCGTGTTTGCAGCCACCCACCGCGAGAAAAAACTGGAAGAAATTATTTTTATTGCAGTGCAAAAATGTGTTTGTTTTTTTTTCTCTTCTGAGGGAACTGAAGGGGAAAAAAACCCAGAGAAGGCTTAAAAAGATTTCAGGGTAGCAACAATGGAGAAGTGTATGAGGAAGGGATGAAGGTATATGTAGTGTGTGAATGAAGGCGTATGATAGGTGTAATTATAGAGGCGTGCCGCTGCCTCTCCCAGCCTTTCCTGTACCTCCATACACCGTCTCAACAACATTCCACCTCCTTAATGTGCCCAACGTGTGTGTGTGTTAAATGTACACCACACACACACACACACACACACTCCAGCCTCCACAGGAAGGGAAAGTCATTCCGCAACAAGCCAGCGGTTTGAGGCATGTGTGCAAGCCTCTAAATGTTCCCCCTGGGCACGCAGACACACAGGTACAGTTCCTGTATTGTTTTTTTTTTACCCATTTCTCCACCCAGGACCGAGTGTGTGTGTGTGTGTTTGTGTGTGTGTGGTCTGATAAGAGGTGGAGCTCCTGCGCTGATTGATGGGAGCTGCCTCCGCTTCTTTTTACAACATGTTTTTCCACACCGGGGGCCACTGCCTTTCGCTTCAACATTATTACTGGCTTCAGCTTTTTTTTTTTTTTTTTTTTTACTTGTTATTGTTTCATTTATGATTTTTATTTTTAAGATTTAGAGAAGTCTTAACCACCGGGGAAGGTGTCCGCCCCGGGAAAGCTAGCAGGTACGGACGAACCCAACGATGGTTGAGGCTGACGTAATAATGCAACACCTGGAATGCAGACACACACACACACACTCTGTCAGCACACTGACGAGAAAGGGAGGCCACTGAGGCGCTTCATAGAAAGCTGATCCTCGTACAGACACATGGATGTGTGTGCAGAGGTCTGAGGAGGAAGGAGACATGTAAGTGGAGAGGGAAGGTAAGGAATCTCTCCAAATGGTGCGTCTGGTTAAAGAAAGCATGCACGTGTTAGTTCTGCCTTCATCATTTTCTTATCTCCGCCGTGTCCATCTGTCCCCCTCCATCAACTCCTCCTCCTCCTCCTACATTTCCCTCTTTCACCTTCCTTTCCGCTTTGCCCTCTCCTTCCCCCTTCCCACACTTCTCCACCCCCTCCGGCCCCCCCGCTGACCCCGCTGACCTAACCCCGACCCTTCCCAAACCTGTTGACACCTCCAGCATGCCCGATTGTTCATGGGAACCCGTGTCACATAAGCACACACAGCGAGAACCTACAGAAAGCCTTTCCCCATACTGGGAAAATAATAATATGAAGACACGTGCACACACACACACACACATCTTGCTCCACTTGAAGGGAGTTTACAAGAGTCCAGAGATGCATGCTGAGTCGAAGGGATGAAACACTTCACTGCAGATTTTTCATCTCTGCAAAGTTTCATCCCCTTCTGCAGCACAGGAGGGGGTGGGAGGCTCTCACACACACACACATCTATACACTTTTGCTCAATTTCTATCGAGCCGCTTTCTCCTCTTCCCCTCCCTCCATCATCACTATCATTTTGCCTCTCTTCTCCTCAAGCACATCATTTCAAAAAGCCATCTCCCTCTCTCTCTCTGACAGAGTGTCTATCAGGTGTGTGATGGATTCGAGGGGCGTCCGCCGCTCACCGCCTCCTCGCTCGCACGCCGTCTCCGCTTACAATAATTACCGTCTGCGTCAAAAAAAATGCGGCGAGCAAATTCCAACCGACGTCTGTCCGTCTGTCAAGCTGGCGAGAGCCAAGCGAGGGGGACGTTGGGACTTTTTTACATGTGCGATCTTCTAAATGTATTTCTGCAGAGAGGCACATTCTGCCATCTATTCTCCCATCTCCTCCCTGTCGCGTTCTGCACAATGGGATAGGTGGACTTAATGTAATGACTGCCATCTCGGACACACACACACACACACTACCAAATCACATTATCTCTGCTCTCCCGTCTTATCCCTCCTTTTTCTCCTCTTCCTCCTCTTCCTCCTCACACAGTTAAATCCCAGGACTTTTCTCTCCCCCTGTTTTGTCTCTCCCTCTTTTCTGATGTCGGTGTCTTTTCACATTCAAATCCCCCTCCTCAGCTTTTTTTTTTTTATTATGACAAAGGAGCAGCTCCATGAACTGGCTCCCGCTGGCATCCATGGCAATACCCCCCACCTCCACCCCTCACGGCATTCCCTGAACCCCACCCGACCCCTTTAACCCACTGGCTACCCCTTTATCTCCCGACAAATCTCCTCAGATTGAACTCTCTAGTGACCCCACACATTAATCTATATTCTTCTTCCCATTATCTGTGGTTCAATGGAATGTAAATGACTTGTTTTGGCCAAAAAAAACCCCAAAGATTTTCAGTTTATAATGATATAAAAGAAAGAGAGAAGCAGCGAATTTTCACATTTGGAGAAGCTGGAACCAGTTTCACTGCTTCATACTTTAAAAATCCATTAATTAATAATAAATCAGTCTTTATTCTTTCGATTAGTTCATATATTAATCGATTCTTGCAGCTCTATAATTAACATTTTCATTGCAAGAAAAGTGAGTGAGCAACAAATACACATAATCATCCTAATTATAACTTAAACACACTGCGTTTGTTTAGAGTTCACTTCCATTGCCACAGTCACTTACACACACACACACACACACACACACACACACACACTGGGTGTCATTAAGCAGTCAGCTGACTATTTTATTCTTTTACCACCCCTCTCCTACTGTGTAGGTAGCAGGGTGTTACAGACGGGTAATAACTCCTCCACATACAGAAGTCTACTGAATTAACGGTTTCTCATCATCGTGACTGTTAATGAAAGCATTCGCTTCTGTCCAGCAGACTAAGAGAAGAAATCACGCAGCAAATAAATCCACAAATGTGCCGATTATGTTCCAACTGAGCCCAGAAACTCTGTGAGACGTTAAAACATTGCTTTTTTTGACACGCATCTGTACGTTTCTCCCGTCTGAGCATGAAAGCCTCATCTTTAAGACCTTTTAATGTAACCATTTATTTATTTAACTGCTCGACTCTTTTGAAGCCTCCATTCTGATCAGAGGCTTTTCAAACAGAACACGCCAAAGCACATCCAGACTTTTTTTTGCCTTCGTTCTGACCCTTTTTCTCCGCGTTTACATGCAAAAGATAAAAACGGGAAGAGACCCGAGAGCAGAAAATACCGATGTAGAAACACCTGCTGTGTTGGCTGCCATTGTTATTCAGCGTGGCGTCTTTTAATCAGGGAGAGTGCCTGGACAAGGTAAACACTCCAGATCCTGAAGTGGCTGCGGGGACAACAATAGGTCTGTTGTGGAGGACCTGAACCAGCGCGGCCTGCTCCGCTTCTACTGTTACAGCGGCCGCAGGTCAACAAGCCGGCGGGCCAGCAGGGGAGCAGGCGTGGGCTCCGCAGAGACAACATTGATATGCAATCGGATGAGTCTGCAGCAATCACTGCTCCCACACAGGCGGAGTGCAATCCAGGCTGCAGGGCGAGGGGTGGGGGGGTGCTAAACATCTCTGTAGTGGGTGGGACCAGCCAATGTGTCGCCCTACAGGTGACCACGACAATCACACAGCTGAGGATAAACATACACATCAATGTTTGCCATGTGCAGCAGGAGAAACTGACTTGGGATCTGATAGCCCAGGTTCTCTGTGATCCCCTCATCATGTGAATGTGACCCCCCCTCCCTCCCCAGGTCTAGCCACTTAATCTCCAGTCACATGACTTCACCGCAGCTCTGTAATCTCTCCATCTAAAGGAGAAGTCAAATATGCACAAATCCTCTTAGACCTTTTTTCCTGGAGGATTGTGTAACTCTCTCTCTATCTCTCTCACTCTCTCTCTCTCTCTCTGTGGCCATGTAAGCGTAGCGACCCGGGGGCCACGTGGGGGGGCTTCCCGGACCCCGGAGGCTCGGAGCCAAACGGTCTGCATGAAGTGGAGAGGAGAGCTCCAGCATCAAGGTGGGTAAGGACCATGCCTGACCTCCAGGGCAAAGGTCAAGACAAGAAGAGAGAGAGAGAGAGACCTTAAAAAAGTGATGCTCTGTTGTTGGCCCAACTTACAATTAGCATGCTGATTAAAGGCTGGGAACAAAAGGCTTTGGAATGTGAGTTACCATCCATCTCAACAACTCTAATTAAAACAGAAGACGGGGAAGCCTCAAAGGAAAATCAGTATTTTTAAAGAAGGCTCACAAACGGTTTCCTCAACGCAGAAAATTAGTCTAAAACTTTGGTAAAAATGAAGCCGGGTGGACTCGAGATAAGAAAGTCCTGAATTCTGGATCCTAATTCCTCTCTTTGTGCTTCTTTTCCAGGCAGACGGGGGAACGAGAGAAACACTCAGCGGGACCCCGGACCCTCCGCAGACGTCGGCGGGAGAAGTAAAAAATATATGTTTTTACAAATCCTACATCACCTCCTGTTTCTTTCTTCTCAGAAACATTATAGTAAGTGTAACGTGTGTGACGTTAAAATCAGATTCTCCTGAAAGGGAATCCCAAAGTTCATCAGGACTGAAGTCAGGTTTACGGGGGGGAGGGGAAACAAACTTGACAGACCTCCACCTGCTCTCTAAAAACAAACCAAACAAATGGTCCCCTCCTCCCATTCCCGTGCCACCTCCCACACTCTCCTCCCCCGCTGCTCACCTTCAGGCTCCAGAGTGGCCTCCTCCTCCTTGGTGGCGGTGAGCGGCGGCCGGGCCACGCTGACGGTCAGCAAGGACAGCAGGACGGCGGCCAGCAGCCAGGCCCACGAGGCCATCCCGTTAGCTGGGGCAAGCGCTCCCCATACCCGCCTTCTCCACCTCCCCCTGGACACTGATCCCATCGGAGGGGGTCCGCCCAACCATCAACTGCTGCCGGGGTGGGGGGGTCGGCCTGTCACTCGCTGGAATTCACCCAATCACCTGGGCTGAGATGGGGGGAGAGATTTGTTAGTGTGGAGTAATTCATTTCTTCTTTTTATTCTTGGCGGTGTGATCCGGACCAACGCAGAGAGAGAAGCGAACAGAGACGCTGGTGTGTGTTTTAAAATGCTGTCAAACGAGCCGTGCCACAGACATACCGGAGCTGTGAGGCGTCAACACACACACACACTGCATCTCCACTGTAATTACACTGGAATACGTATTAGAGAAACCTATTAAGAGTGTGTGTGTGTTCACGGGTCCAACCGGTTTGCTGTTCTCCCCCTGAGCTGCACCGCTGCACCACAGCTCTCAGATCAGTCTTTAAGCCTCCACATTAATAATAATAAGGGGTGTTATAGCTGATGAGGTTTAGTACATACTCGTGGAAACATCCCTGGCGCAGTGATGGAGCAGCATCCACCGTGCATCTCCCCGTGCGCAACAGATGCACAAAAACCTGTTGCGCACTGCTGCATCTTCTATTCATCGTGTTCCTAAAAGGGGCTCTTATCGCGTTTGCGTGACGTCATTATCATTCATTGAATTGGGAGATTTCAATATTCAATATTTTCACACACACACACACACACACATACACAGCAGTGTGTCCGACCAGACATCTGCGGGTCCGCCGGTCTCTGGAGGTTTGGCTGAAGTCACGCTTCCCCGCGCTGCTCCTGCTCCAGCTGGACGGATCGATTTGTTTTCACCCGCAACAACAACACGGAGTTTGACTTTTACGCACAAAAAAAACCCCACGGATTCATCTTTAGGTTCCACGCGACGCGCCTGGATGGCTGGAGGCGCACGCGACGTCGCGAGGGTGAATCCATAAATTGAAATCCCAACTTTTTCATCGGGGAAACGTGGATGTTCCCAATTAAAAGGCGAATAACTCTGCATAGTTCCAGCTCGGATGTATGAATTATTAATGAGCTTACACATGAATTACCCAGAAACCTCCTTTTGTTTGTTTTTTTCATCATATAAACATATGAAACCACACTTAAATAATCGCATAGCTAAAACAGGGGTCATATATGGAAGTACACATAACAAATAAAGAAATCTGGATTATGAATTGATGTAATGAGCTCCAAATACAGCTCCTTTCTCGCATGTTGCTGACATGACGTTTGGACACATGAGGGGCTGCTCCATGCGTGGCCACAGCTTTTCCTTTTAAACCGGCCTTTGAATGAACATTTCTTGGCACTGATTGAATTCCTATTGATATTCAAATCAGTTGGCTTTTTTTTCTCCACAATGGGGTCTCATTTAGAGCCTCTCGGTGATTTAGGGCTCCGGGCACCAAGCAGTGAAAAAACAACTGCGGTCACGGGGATAATTGGCACCATAAATGCAATGTAGAAAATTAAGCAAAGTAATAAATAACCAGGACACTTGTTAATGGGCTCTGAAGTGATGACGCAGGGTGGCGTGTAGCACCTCGCCTTCTAAAGTAAACATGCAGATTTCACACAAAAACAACGCAATAAAGCTGCGTTATTTGTGTCTTTAGAGGGAAAATATCAAATGAACTCGTATGCATGATTTACGGGAATGTCTTATTGGTGGTAAAACTGTCAATTCAACTATAAGAAGTGATCTTATTCTTATTTTATTCTGCAGCCGTGAAGAAAAAAACAGCCCCTAGTATTTTTTTAGAAACCCACGGAGCAGTTTTTTGTCGTGACAGCCGAAAAGCTTTGACGCATTTGCGCGTAAATCTGAAAAATACTCACCAGGGAGGAATAGAAACCGGTGGGATCTCTGTTTTGGCATGCACAGATAAGGGAGGAGAGAGAGCATGAGCTGAATCCAGAGGGGAGGAATGTCTCCAACTCCACAATGCACCAAAAAAAAAAAAGAAGAAAGAAAGAAAATGTGCGCTGTCTTCTTCTCGTTCTTCGGTTTAAATTCCACAATCCGCCGATCGCAGATAGAATCCCCGACCCCGAGCGGCTGCGTAGTCCGGTGCCATGCAAAGAAATCCTGGGCTTTTTTACACGCGTTATCCTTCACGAACAGCTCGGAAAAACCATACTGCTGTCCTCCTCCTCCCCCCCCCACCCACCCCCCCAGAAACTTTTCCTACCCGTCACCAAGTTTCTTCTCGGGCGCAAAACATGCCCAGTGTTCCCCGAGCAAAGCGCGACTTGTCAACTTTTTCTTTCTTTTTTTTGTAAAGAAGGGAGAAAGTTTGCAGCTCCCGCGGAGGGTCGGGACGTTGCTTCAAAAGGTGCCAGAGGAAAGTCGTCCAATGTGAAATGTGATAAAATCCACGCGCGGTGCGCGTTTCCCCGCTGGAACGAGTCTTCTCCTCTCCGTCCGGCCGGCAGTCCTCCTCCGCTCCTCAGACGCTTTGTCAGGTTTTTACTCGGGCTTTTTTCTCCTCCTTACGTCTCCACACACACTCTGCCCTCCTCCTTCACTCCAGTGGGTGTCATCCCCCCCTCCTCCCTCCAACAAGCACCCCCGGTGTAATTCGAGCCGCTTCCTGGCCGCAGTGCCTTTGGGCCCTGCCTTCCCTCCGCCCATCAAGCTGCAGCGCTGCCTGCCTGCGCTCAAACTTGCTCCGACTGGGTCCGAGGGGCCCCCGCTCCGCTCCGGAGCACGTCCAGCCGCAGTAACAGCGCCCCACAGCGGCCGAGGGGAGATATCTGCGGAGGAGGAGGAGACGCACACATGACGCACAGCACAGACGCACGAAGCGTCCAAGAGAGATGCTGCAGCTGCAGTGGAGGAAGTATCCACGTCAGGTTGTTCAGTGGAACTCACGCTTCCTGTGTCTCATAGAGCTGAGTTTAAAAATGATGTTGCATGTTTATAAAGCACTTCATGGATTCAGATCTGCTCCAGTGTTATGAACCTGCCAACCGGACCCCCTCCAGATCTTCAGGTCCTGGTCTGCTCTCTGCTCCAGAACCAAGATATTTTTGTTTTCTATGATGCTTTTTTTTTTTTTTTTTTTTTTTTTATGATTCTCACATCTTCCAGAAAACCAAAATCCTTTAAATCTGCTCTTAAAACATTTATGTTCAACAGGATTTTTAAAGACATCAAGGGGGACATTCATTTTACTGTTGCTGTTTTCTTAGCATTTTGATGTATTTTTACTTTTTTATTATTATTTTTTTATTTCTTCTTGTCTGTAATTCTATAAATGGTTCTACTATTGCCGTATTCTGTTATTGTTCTGTGCAGCACTTTGAATTGCCTCGGTGTAGAAAGGTGCCTTACAGTAAAATTAAAGCTTGTTGAAATATTTTCATTAAAAAAAAAACATAGAGATCAGCTTCTTAATATGAAACACTGTGGAGCAAACTAGCCAACAAAGTAGTTAAATGCATCTGTAATACAATTTTAATACTTCTCCATCTGGTTTGAGTGGAGTGACGTCTTTCCATGAGGGAATAAACACATTTGGAGTAACTTCACTTCGTCCAGATTATGGCTCATCTGCAGGTTAATTTCACAAAACACATGAATAACTTGTGTACAGATCTGGTCCAGGGACCAAAGACCCCCCCTCCCGTCTCCTGCATTGGTTCTAGTGCTCTCAGAGGGGGAGGGGGGGCGACTCCGTCTCACTTCCACTGATGAAGCCCTTCTTTTTTTTCTCAACAACGGAGGGAAAACGCTTGCATTCATTTTGAAAAGAGCCACTAACAAGGTTTTTTTTTCCAGGTCGGGCCTGTGAATGTCTCTCTCCCACCTCGGCCTCCACCAGTGAAGCCGTCAGATAACAGTGGAGCTGACAGGTTGGCCAGAAATACAGAGAGAGAGAGTTGAGGAAGGAGAGTTTGACTCATTTTTCAAGAGTGGCACAAAATACCCCCCCTGCTGTTTCTCCCTCCCTCCCTCCCTCTCTCTCCTCTCCTATAAGTCTATTTACAATCGCCCAATTTATTTTCCCGCTGCTCGGAGCTGAAAGAAAACCTCATCAAGCCGAGTCTCCCTGTTTGAATGAGAGCTGGATGGACTCAATGCCCCCCCGGCTCTGTGGCATCGTCAACCCGTCACGGTCCCTCTTCATCTGTGATCTTTTCCTGCTGTCCGTCCGGCCGGGATCCTCCATGTCCAGCAGTCCAGGTGTTTGGAGGGAGAGCAGAGGAAAGTGAGGAGCTAACAGCTTCCATCAGCGTCTCAGATGAGCTATTGATTCCTTGTAGTTGTTATCATGGGGGGGCAGATTATTGGACGGGTTCTCCAATAACCGTGTGTTGATGGGAGTATCTGTCACTGACTCTGGACCAGCGAGTGATGTTTGATGCTGACCCCCCCTCCTCCCCCTCCCCTGCTGTTATGCAAATCCAAGATGCCGTTAGGGAGAGTGAATCAACAACTGGCCGTTACCTCCCTTTTGTTTAGCAACTGTTTTACATGAGTCGCTTCCAAATGTATTTTGCTTATTGTGAATATGAATCATAGTAATAATAATCAGTTAAAAAATCAATAATTCCCCTCAAATGCATTAAAAGTAAAGTAACGAGCCTATTTATACAGTCCAGATATTTGTTAAGTAAAAAGAACTAAAGCAGCCTTCTTTAGTTCAGTAACAAAGTATTTGTACTTCGTTACTTCCCACCTCGAGAGAAAAGCGACGTACAAACAGGGTTTGATGACATCACTAGTTGGGAAGCTGATGACGCTCCGGTGTGCAACTTTAAAAACGTGACGTGGAAACTTGAAACACGTTCACTCAGTGAAGTAGGAAATATGTTGCATTCAGCTGCTGGTTTCTGGACTCACTGAATGGAACTTTGTCATATGTTCATGTATCTGGAGGAGACACGGACATTCATGGTGCCCAGAGGATGAATCAGAGTGATCCTCCTCACATTATTCTGCTATTCCAAAGTTGTTCCAAACTTTTTTCCTTTCCTTTTTTTTTGTAATTGCAGCTTCTTTTCAACGAGAGTCACGTCTCAGACGGGTCTATTTCCAGCAGCCGCCGTCATCTCGCTCCCAGCAGAGCTCCATTAGTGATAACACATGCAGCGCTCGTGGGCTAAACGCCTCTATTGGAAGCGATCGACTGTTATACACTGTGCGTTTTCCCCTCCATGCAATAGCACATAGACAGAACACACTCCTTACAGTAAGCCTCTCTCCTCCTCCTTGCTGGTAATCATGAATGGCACGGTGATGTTATTGTAACTTCCCCGGGGGGGCGCCCCCCGATATGTCACTGACACTATATAATTAAAACAACAAACGTGGGTGAGTCACATCCTGTAATATATGAAATGAATGCGTGGAGCCGTGTGGCGGTGATGGGGGGGGAGGGGCGGTAAGAAGTCGATGCACACCTCGGGGCCTAATCTGAACCATATATGCAGCTTCTTTGCAGCCACCTCTAAACCTCTCATCGTGATGATGTGGCCAGTCTGCCCAGCAGGACGTCCTCCTCACCGTCACCGTGTAATAGCATCATCCAGAGAGCCCCCCCTCCCCCCTCCCTCAGCAGGTAACAGAGCAGGGACAGAGAGGGAGGGGGAGTGGAGGCTTCAATCATCCAGATTCCTCACATGTTTCCACCTCCGTACTCCAGAGTGTTTGGAATAGCTGGGATGCCTGCAGACCCAGCTTGCTGTGGAGCTGAAAGTGGAGCACGAGGAGATGGAGGTGGTGGTGGGGGGGGGGGGGGGGGGGGGGTTATACAGCTTTAAACTGGGAGTTTGGCTATTTTCAAGTTGCCACGGGGGAGAAGGCAACGGCTGGAGGCAGAAACGCTGCAGCGTTGCAGTATCACTCCTGACAAAACAACGTAGAGAAATGTTGAGTAGAACTTTAAACCTCCATATACAAGAAAATGACAAATACATTTTTGCCCCATGACAAGGATTTTTTTTGCCATTTCAACATCACTTTCTCCCTTTTTTCCCCTTAGCTTAATACTCACACATAAGTGTAATGCACACACTCACACAAACACACACATTACACAGCTCATTTGGTTCAGAGAACAGGTCACTTCAGCCATTCTGGGTATGACTCACGCTCAAAGGCAGGACCGTGCTGGCGCTGTCGGAGTCTGGGTTATTTTTCTCCTCCGGCTTCGTGGTGAACCTGCACGTTGTGACTGTGAGTTGTGGCTCGCGTCATTGCAAAGATCCATTAGGTCGGTGACTCAGTGGGCTCAATGGTACTGCCAGTAGTAGAGAGCCTGCAGAGAAAAGGTATTGTGGTAGTCTGCTGTTCCTATCAAACGTCTGCAGGAGTGGGAAAATCATTCTTTTCATTTGTAAAAAGCAAGAAAGCTTCATTTCGTCTTCCAACGTAAAAGTTCGTAGTTATGGGAACTGCGCTTATTCATTACCTGGCAGATAGTTAGCTTAGCATAAAGACTGGAAACAGTGGTAACCGGCTAGCCTGGCTCAGTCCAAAGGTATAAAATATCCCTTAAACGTGCTTTCTACTGGCCACCAGGGGGCGACTCCTCTCTGGTTGTATAGAAGTCTATGAGAAAATGGTCCTACTTCTCTCTGCTGGCCACCAGGGGGCGACTCCTCTCTGGTTGTATAGAAGTCTATGAGAAAATGGTCCTACTTCTCTCTGCTGGCCACCAGGGGGCGACTCCTCTCTGGTTGTATAGAAGTCTATGAGAAAATGGTCCTACTTCTCTCTACTGGCCACCAGGGGGCGACTCCTCTCTGGTTGTATAGAAGTCTATGAGAAAATGGTCCTACTTCTCTCTGCTGGCCACCAGGGGGCGACTCCTCTCTGGTTGTATAGAAGTCTATGAGAAAATGGTCCTACTTCTCTCTGCTGGCCACCAGGGGGCGACTCCTCTCTGGTTGTATAGAAGTCTATGAGAAAATGGTCCTACTTCTCTCTGCTGGCCACCAGGGGGCGACTCCTCTCTGGTTGTATAGAAGTCTATGAGAAAATGGTCCTACTTCTCTCTGCTGGCCACCAGGGGGTGACTCCTCTCTGGTTGTATAGAAGTCTATGAGAAAATGGTCCTACTTCTCACTTGATGTATTATCTCAGTAAACATTGTAAACATGAGTTTATGGTCTCAATCTCTAGTTTCAAGTCTTCTTCAATCCAGCATGATGTTCATTTAGTACATTATGGTCCATTTAGAGTCCAGCAGACCAGAAAGCAGGGGATGCTTTAGGGGGCGGGGCTTACCTGCTGATTGAGTCGCTACCGATGCTAGTTAGCTACTAAGATGACTTTAACACTTAGCTGTAAAGTTGAACCTTGAACTATGAAGCTAACTATGTGAGATGGATCCAGATCCAGTAAGGTTTCCACTCTGCTGCTTGTGTTTCATCAGAGCCACCGTCGCTCCTCCACAGTCCAAATATGGTCACTTCCTTCTCTGGTTGCAAAACATCCAAGATGGTGACGGCTGAAATGCTGAACCCGAGGCTTCAGAAACGTAATCCACAAACCAACGGGTGACGTTACCATGACTACGTCCACTTCTTCTATACAGTCACCTCTATAGGTCTCAAGCTCATTATCTCCTGGTCAGGCACAGAAACCTCCTGGAGTCTGATGTTTTTTTTTTTGGGGGGGGGGGGGGACTGCTCAGGGCCAAAACAAATCGTTAACATAACTACATAAATTGACAAGCTGTCATTTGTACACCTCGTTTTAGTTAATGAGCTGTAGAGTTGCCGGTTGCTACCATCGGACGGAGCCAGACTACCCGGGTCCCTGCAGTCCTGGATCTTAGCTAACCAGCTGTCGGCTGGAGCTTCGTACTGAAAACACAAACAGCAGAATGGCATTGATCTTCCTACGTAACCCTCCGCCACAGAGCTGCTTTCTCACTATTAAAAAGAGGATTCACTCTGCACTTGTTTCACGGCATGAGCTGAGACTTATTACTTGTTTGAAACGGAGATGTGCTGCTTTCCTGTCCGTCGGAGGGGAGTTAGACATTAGCGCTGACTGCAGTGATCCCTGCAGTTCCTTCTGCCCGGAGCGGCAGGAAGTCAGGTTAAACATTACACGGCGTGCCGAGCCAAACTACTTTCCCAGAACGAGCGGCGGCTCCGAGTGACGACGCTGCAGGATGTACCTGTAAGCTGCTGCTCTTTACCGGCAGCACCATCCGAGCTGATGCCAACTCCGTGAAGGTCATCGTGGACTCTTTTAGGGGGCCGGTGGGGGGTTTCTGGAAGACTTTCTCTGCGTTTTGAAAGCAGGTGTCGAGGATGACAGTGGTAAAACCAAGGGTCTAGAGAGTATTTCGGGTCTCTCTCTCAGAGAGAGTCACAAACACATAGCTTTCATTGTGATTATAGATCGAGGGAGAGGCCCCCCCCCTCCCCCGGGGGAATAAATCACAAGGTCAGTGAATGGGCTGTCTGACCTTTGACCCCGGGGCAGGGAAAAGACTCTGCTCTATGTCCTGATGTCATCAGCAAGTCATTACCGCCGAGGCTCTCAACACCTCCACCGTCCCACCCTAGCTCACGCTGCTATTGGACGACCCCCACCCCCCCCTCCATGGCCACAGTGCCTAAATCACTCTGCAGGGCGGCAGTTATAGACTTGACCTTGGCCCGCCGCTGTTTTCCATTCTCCGCTCCCACATTGAACTCTGTTTATTGTTTCTCCGTGTCCCCTAACTCGCTGCTCCAGCGACATAAAATACATGTGTATGTTTGTAATATTTAGCAACTCCTTTTCGAGTTCCCCTAATAGTTTATCCCGGAGATATTCTGATATTTGTCGTTGGGCGTGTTTGCCATCGTCATGGTTGACGAAGGTTGTTGGAAGGCGGCCGAAGCGTTGAGGCAAAGCATATGTTTTCTTAAGAGACGATGAGGTGAGCCGAGGTTAACTATTTTGACCGTGAACGCCAATCTGAGGCCTAATTTGGGGCTGAGCGGTCTCCTGAGGAGTCACCTCCTCAACGGGGGGGCCTGACCTTTGGGCTCCCTCGGGCGGCTTCTGCACTCCATCCAGAGAGATAGATAGAGGAAGAGTGACAAGAACTCTATGTCTGATTAAATATCCTGACAAATAAACCCACTCAACCTTTCAAATCCGAGTTTAGAAACGCAGATTTCCGCCCTGCTGTTTACACAGCTCCCCCGTCCTCACTAACAGAGGAGCGGCTGTGAGCGTCGGCTTCACTCTGAGCTTCAGGTTGCAGCTTGCCCACCTCCGCCGTGCAGACTGACAGATTTACATGGTCGTCTAGCACATTGTTCTGCACATGCGAGTCCTAATCACGCTGTTGAGGCGATGGCATCCTCTTGAGAAACTCATCTCTCAGCATCGACTCGTTCCTGTTCCTTCCCGCCCTCTTGCCTTCGGCAACGGCAGGAACCATGAGCAAAGCGGGGGGAGATTAAAAACTCCTACTAGGCCTATAAAATAAGCTAGTACTTATGAAGGCACCTGGATAGACTCCTCTGCAGAACCACATGCCCCTCAAGACAAAAGAGCTATTGACTAATTCATTTATGTAAAAGATTAGACCTGTACCAACCTTGGAGACTCGCCGGAGGGGAAAAAGTCTTTAGAAAATTCTCCCCTTCATGTAATCAGACGTGCATGCCTGAACATGTGTCGACTAAATGTACACTTTGGGGGGGGGCTGCCCGTGCAAATAAATTAATCAAGCTGAAAACGGCGCTGCCTTTCAAAGCACTTAGCAGCTCGGTCGCCCCGTTAGGCCATATTCCATCAATCACGATCAAAATCGCTCTGGAAAAATGGGACGCGGCCAACGTGCAGCACAGAGCGGCGTTTCTGCAAAGAATGGTTGGATTGTAAATGTGGTTTGTGTTGAGTCGAGGGGAGATGCAATAAAATGCTTTTCTCAGAAAGGGATTTCATTTAGTTTTGAGTTTAGTGTGTCTGCCTTATAAAGAGGGAACTAATAGCTTTTTGTTAATAATGTTTTATGTTTTTAGTAATAAGAATAACGTAGCAAAAGTGCAGCTCTGGTGGATCCTCTTTGATCATCATTTTCCTTTTGTAGCTTTAATTAATCAGGAGAATAATAAATAATTTATAAGTGAAGTAATAATTTACTCCCATGAAGTTTTAAGTCGTAGCTTATATCTAATGAGACGGAGTTCTGCAGTTATGTTGTTGATAAAGAGCAGAAAGGAAGTGGATTAATGCACCTTTATGGAGCAGCGCTGTGCTCCGGCCAAATGGATTTTAATACTTGGAGCTGCACAAAACTCGTATTAATGATCTGTAAACCATTATTCAACTATTTATGAATCATCAATAAAGCCTTCTTGCAGATACACAGTAAGTTAAGTCTAATGAGGAAGAGGAGACGTTGAGTTTGATGGTTAGAGCATGTTTAAACATCTACATGGATTTAAAGATAATTTAATGCACCATTGAAGGGAAACTAAAATGTGAAACCTGCAGCAGAAGTGTGGGAAAAAGCTCCGCTTGTAATTACTGTAACAGTGAAAGTCAAGCAGACACACCTTGTAAACTGATCCCTGAGAATCCTGATGCCCCCCCCCCCCCCCCCCCCACCCACTCCACCCTGTCTAAGCTTTGGGTTAAAGCAGCAGGAGAAAGCCCCCCCCCCCCCCCCCCCCCACATACAAACATCCACAGCCAGGCCGTCACTCCTTCAGTACGTCACCGTAATTCACAGTGACAACAAACAACTGGCTGTGCTGCACATTACCCATGATCCCTCACGGAGGACTGAGGGGGGGTGGGAATAGTGGGAGGAAGTGGGGAGGGGGGGCATTTAGGAGGGGACAAAGAGAAGAAAAGACTAGAAGAAAAGAGTGAGAGGGGAGGGGAATCTATCGGCATGTATATAAACCAATATCTGTCTTATTTATACCATTTTAATATTTCCTTCCACTTTATAACGCCCCCCTCCCTCCCTCCCCCAGGACTAATAACACTGAGGCCGATACGGTCCTGTCAGACGGGTTGATAGGTTGAGGAATAGTAGGTTGGTGACCTTTGACCCCCAAGCATAGAATAAAGACAGAGGTGGTGGAGGAGGTGTTGGGGCAGTTTAGGTTTCACCCCCGTCTCAAATGCTGCGCTCCGTTCAAGGTTTTGTACAAGTTCGAGGGGCGTTTTCTTTAAGTGCATGAAAAGGAGACCCGACCAAACCAAAAAAGGGGGAGGGGCAGGAGCAAAGGGAAGAATACCAATAAGTAGGCGTGAATCAACAATGGCGTGAAAACACAGCATTTTCGGGCTCTCTGTTTTGACTGAGGAGACAAACGTGTTCGTAGCCTCAAAGGTTCTGACGCAAGTAAATTAATGTTGTCGATCTGTTGTTGTTTACGTGGCGTCGCTCCGAAGCGCCGGATCGATCCAACGTTACAGAGGACTCACCGAGGCTGGGAGGCAGAAAGAAGGAATCCACTCACACGGGCCACTTTCTGTTAAAAAACAACAATCTGTGCAGAAATAATAGAAAGATAAAAGAGCTAACTCGTCAGGGGGAAGCATCATACTCATGTATGCAGGTGTGTGTGTGTGGACGGTCTAGACAGAGAACTTGTTATAACACAGTAATACATGAGTAGTTGTGTTGCTTTCGGTGTCAGATGTTCAACCCACAGTGTAGTAGCAGACGAGTCCACCAGACTCTTGAGGGGCAGGGGTAAAAGAAATAATAAAATGCACCAGTGCACAGAAAGTTTTCTCCATTTAAGGGCACCCATGAGTGTACGGTATCTCGTTTTCTCCACTGGACGGCACTTTATCATGTTTTATCTGCCGTAAGGCGTCCGAGAGGGAGCTTCCTTCGAACATTCGGGGCACAGAGGGAAGCGAGTAGAGTCCTGGGGAAAGTGAAGAGATTCTGTGGTACGGAAGTCAAAATGTTTTGTTTAAATTGAGCAGAACAGAATAGTTTAAAGACAGGATTCTGACTTTAAAATACTTCTTCTAGACTTGTGTATTAGAGGAGAATAAACGACGGTCCAAATTGTCTGGACCAGGGGTCTCAAACTCAACTTACCTGTGGGCCGCTGCAGGTAGAGACTGGGTGAGGCTGGGCCGCATCAAGTATCCCACAAAAAAAGTACAACCGATCCAATCTGCTCAATCTTTCTCTTACTATATATTATATTCAGGTGCGCACAATAGTCTGGAAATTAGGGTACAAGTGACCGTTGCTAATTCCCCTATGAGGGGGGGGGGGGGGGGGGGTACCTGTGGGCCTTGTGGCCTGTTCACCTTGACCCAGAGCACCAACCCCCCTCACCCCGTAAACAAGACAAGGCATCCAAACATGTGCATAATACCGGGTCAACGGCCACTTGCTCAATCCATTAACACTCTGTTAGCTTTTATTTGGTCTTCCAATGTTATGAGAAGCACATGTCCAAAGGTTGCGATACAACGGAGGAGCTGGCAACCAGATTCACACTCGTGGGTCTGGAAGAAGTTAGGAATACCAGGACGCTGCTCAGAACAACAGGATCAAATTAGCCATTCTTCATCTGTTTGATTTACGGCCTCGGTCGGAGGTTTTCCTGCTTTCAGAGTCCTATAAATCTGAACCGAATCAAAACCTACATCATCATCTCTACCTGCCAGGTCCCACCGTCAAACTGTTCAAACTACTCCCTCCTGCAAGCTGGATGATGCAACTACAGTTGTGATTTTAAATCCGTACAGTCTGAATCAATGTGTCAAGAGTCCAACACTAGAAATGAAAGATGACTGAGAATCTAAAGTTTGTAAAGAAAGCTTCAACGTGACATATCTGTGTATCGTAGCTGCAAGTGAATACGCATTAACACGTTTTAATTGGGCTTTGAGAGTCTGAGAGCGGGTCGTGGAGGCCCATCTGCCCCTTGGTATCCGGTGGTTTGGGGGGCAGACTGCTGCTGGCGTGGACTCTGATTGGGCCCCCGGCGGCTGAGCTAAGAGAGGGCCGTGTGCACACGGCCTCCACGGCTAATCTGCTAATGTATTCCAGAGGTCAGGAGGGTTTCGCACCAAATCAATGGAGGGATTTACACAGCTTTGCCCTGGAATGTGCTCCGTCCGCACTCTGCTTCGGGGAAAAACATCCACCTCTGCTTCGCCGGGCCGTCCAATTTTCCGCGGCATTTAACCACAAAGAAGAAAGGGTGAATTTGAAAAAAAGAAAACAGAGAGAGAGAGGTGCTCTCTCACCCGTCCCTCTCTCTGTGACTCGTCTCAGTGTTTTGGTGCCGCTGGCTCTCGGTCCAACCACACACTGTATAACCCTCTGACACAGATTACTGAGCAGTGATGTAAGGTGGCTCTGCTTGTATATGTGGGAGGTTCTGCATGGAGCTCCAGTGTTTGAGCTGCGTCCTCTGATCCAGATCTGATCCAGATCTGATCCAGAGTGAAGAAGCAGGACTTTGATATGCATCATGTAATATGCATTATGTCTCATAACATAAAAAGTTCAACTTAAATGTGGGCAGAAATGGAAGCGGTGTGGGGCGGTACACAGGATTGATTCCCACTACAGTCAAATGTGATACACAGTAATTGTGCAGCAGTAACTCTTTCAGATCAGGTGTGACTGTAAATAAAACATGTTTGCCTGCTGACATGAGTGCATGTAGTCTCTTTTTTTTTTCAAATCAGAATTCTGATAAAAAAAAAAAAATTTACCCTCAGAATAAAAATTCTGAGTTTAAAGTCTGAATTCTGACATTAAATTCAGAAAATTTGAGAATTGAAAAAATCTGAATCCTGAGATTAGAATGTTGGGAATAAAAATTCTGAGATTCAAATTATAATTTTGGTAAGGACAAATCAGAATTCTGAGATTGAAGTCAGAATTTTGGAGATTATAAAATCTGAATTTTGGGAATGACGATTTTGAATTCTGATATCCAAATCAGAATTTTGAGAATAAAAAGTCAGAATTCTGAGATTAAAGTCAGAATTCTGAGTTTTAAGTCAGAATTTTGAGAATAAAAGGTCAGAATTCTCAGATTACAGTCAGAATTCTGAGATTAAAGTCAGAATTTTGAGAATAAAAAATCAGAATTCTGAGATTAATGTCAGAATTTTGAGAATAAAAAGTCAGAATTCTGAGATTAAAGTCAGAATTCTGAGAATAAAAAGTCAGAATTCTCAGATTACAGTCAGAATTCTGAGATTAAAGTCAGAATCTTGAGAATAAAAAGTCAGAATTCTGAGATTAAAGTCAGAATTATGAGAATAAAAAGTCAGAATTTTGAGAATAAAAAGAAGTCATTTGTTCTAGAGAATTCGGAAAAACAACAAATCTGATGTGGCCCTAATGGTCTAAAAGTTCCCGGGTTTGCCTGAAACCAATTAGTTGGTAAAAAGTTTTGTAAGAAGGCAAAAGCCTGTATATTTTTGGAGGCGAGACCGTTAACCCTTAAATCTCTCTGGAGGGCGGAGTGACGTCATCTCAGGTAAATCCAGGGCCGTGACCCTGAACCAGATCCCTGCTGGTCCAAAGAAAACCAGAGGGGGGAGAGGGGGGAGAAAACCAAACTATTAGGGAGGCGAGCGTCCCACTCTGATATGAGATGGGGGGAGATGTTTCCATCTCCTTATCTGAAACGTGTGAATGGGGGTCAGTCGGGTCTCGTGTGCGTAGGAATGCGGCATCGATCCCTCCTAGCCTCCCCGACGCTGGCTGCCGGTCCAGACCCGGCCCCGGATCATAAATAAGCCGGCCCTGGATGGAGGAGGACACCCGAACCCAGACGCTCAGACGAGCTGGGGCCCTGGTCTGAAATCCACACACACACACACACACGGCTCACTTTCACTGCCTTTTAAACTGGGGTACAGAGGTCGGAGGTCAGATTCATATAAATGTGTTCAGCTCCGCACGCTGTGAAAGAGGGTAGATTGATGTTCGGCTCCACCTTCTCGTGTTATTCTTTCACATATCTGTCTGGGGGGGGTTATGTTTTTGCATAACTCCCATGTGGAAGGTTGATAAAAGGCAGAGTGTATGGAAGTAGAGGGTTTACAGTACGTAGATTGAGATGTTTGTACGATGAAACTCCTTCCCTCGGTCTGCGACGGCTTCACTGCTGCAATGCTACATGTTCTGTTTACCAATAGTGTACTTACCCGCCGGGCAGAAGGGGGGGGGGGGGGGACAAATGAGTGTTTGAGAGGATCCGAGTGGCGGCTCGCCTCCAGCTCGGTGGCTGACGGTGAAGTCGACTTCATCTCATCTATAAGAGTAGTTTAATAGTTCATCCATCAATAAACCACAATGACCAAGCGGAAAATTAATTTGTAAAAACTGAAATTGATCCTTCTGCTGTGAGCCGTTTCTCCTGATGGTCTTTGAGATGTTTCTGCATCTTGATTGAGTCCACCGGTGGTAAATTCATTTGGTTGGACGTTGATTTGCACACCTGTCTCAAAGCCAGAAAAAAGCAAGCCGTGAGGTGGAAGGAACCCAGAGAGCTCAGAGACAGGAGTGTGTCGAGGTGCAGATCTGGGGGGTAGAGGTGCAGATCTGGGGGGTAGAGGGGTAGATCTGGGGGATAGAGGTGCAGATCTGGGGTTAGAGGTGCAGATCTGGGGGGTAGATGGGTAGATCTGGGGGATAGAGGTGCAGATCTGGGGTTAGAGGTGCAGATCTGGGGGGTAGAGGTGTAGATCTGGGGGGTTAAGCTGATCGATCATCTCTGCAGAGACCTGACAGCATCCGGTCCACTAACGGTGGAGGAGGATCCCCCCACACATACACAGCAGCCCCGAATGTCCCCAAGTCCTTGAAACGCCCCTGATCCCAACCCTCCAAGTTCACCCCCCCCCCCTTCTCCCCTCTCTGCAGCCTCTTGCCCCAGGCCCCATCCTCCTCCTCCTCATTGACATGATCTCTCCATTCATGTGTCAGAGCATTTCCTGTGGGGGGGGGGGGTGACAGGGGGTCAGCGGTTTGATAAACCCATAAAAGGCCCCCCAAGTTAGCTCACGAAAGGCCTCGGATGGCCTCTGTCAGCCCGTTTCCCACAGCCTGTCTGTCAGCCCGTCTGACTGACAAGGCCTGTCACTTCACACCCTGACGCCCACAACCCCCCCACCCCCACCCCCCGATCACATTATTAAAAATCATTCACTCCGGGCCGGCCACTCACTCCTAACACCCACAAAAGCTGCAACGTTTTTATGACTTTCTTTACCATACATGATTTTTTTTTACTAAACTGACTTTTTTAAAACTTTTTTTTATTATACTATGATGTTTTTTTTACTAAACTGACTTTTTTTTAAACTTTTTTACTATTCTTTTTTTTTACTAAACTGACTTTTTTTTTTAAACTTTTTAACTTTTTTTTTTTTACTGAACTGACTTTTTTTTTACTTTTTTACTATTCTTTTTTTTTACTAAACTGACTTTTTTTTAACTTTTTTTTTTTTACTGAACTGACTTTTTTTAAAACTTTTTTACTATTCTTTTTTTTTTACTAAACTGACTTTTTTTTTACTTTTTTTTTTTTACTGAACTGACTTATTTTAAAACTTTTTTACTATTCTTTTTTTTTACTAAACTGACTTTTTTTTACTATACTATGATGCTTTTTTTTTTACTAAACTATGACTATTTTTATCACTTTTTTCAACATACTAAACTATGAATTTAAGGACTTTTATCGACATGCATTTTTTTTATGTGCCACAGAATGTTTTAAGTTCTAATATCTAAATAGTAGAGATCATACATACAACACTGTGCTAGGTGAAATAGCTCAGTGTGATAGCAGGCAGTTTGGGCATCACAAGGTTATGAGTTCAATTCCTTGTTCAGGGAGAGATTTTTGAAGTCCAATATAAAAGAAAACATAAAGTCTCCAGAAACGCTGTTATTAAGTCTTCAATTTTGCTTCCTCCCCTTTTTGTGACACCGTATATGACTTTTTTATGACTTTTTTTCGACATACTAAACTATGAAAATCATGTCCTTTCATTGTTTCCAGCTGCTCTCGTTGATTTCCTCATCTCCATCCAGTCTGCTGCTCCTCTGAGAACCAAAAGAGAAGTTAAATGGGCGATAATGTCAGTTCCAGGTATTCTGACGGTCGGGCCATCGGCGTTATGGGTCTCCCAGGAAGTGTAAATCACTCTGGATGATGGTTGAAAGTTTGAAAATGGATCAGACGCTCTATTCCATGAATTGTCATCCACTGCAGGTCTACCAAGTGTGTGACGGACATTTACAGTCAAACAACAATCACTTGTATAGATGTTTATTTTTACATTACTTAATTGCAGCTTCACACAATTCTGGGAATAACTGTCACACTTTTTTGCCAAATATATCAAATTAAAAAAAATATTTAAAGTAAAAGATATCAGAAGAAAGACACTTTACACAAACAAACTTGTTTCCAAATGTGTTGCCGTCGGATACAGCGGTGGAATAATTCCATCAATCAGACATTAATATATAAGAGTTTGTGTTTCAGCAACAGAAGGACAGATTATTGGTTCAGAGGCTCGGAGAGAGAAACAAACTGAATACACTCAAAAACTCTAGGAGCGATTATTGATTATGATTTTACCTGAAAGACACACACACACACACACACACAGGTTAATGTGGTGGAAAAACCACAGTAAGTAAAAATGTATCTTAGGGACGATGATGAATCCGGGTCTTGGTTGTCTGGTTTGTGGTTTGATGAAAACCTGGTTCCGGTTCCAGAGTGACGACCTGAGATAATTCAGTCACACATGACTGTTTCTGTCTTTGTGTCCGTGTGTCTCTCCATCTGTCTGCGTATCCAATCACACCAATTATATCATTGTTGATCTTTTTGTATCGGACAAAAAGGAAGTGCAGAAAACACAATCTTTACTCTGATTTGAAATTTCTTTTTAAATAAACACATTTTTCATGAGTCTTTGGGGCCACAGAAGATCCATTTTTCTCCCCGGCTTGGTAACTGCCGCTCTCCCCCCCTCCTCACCGCTCTTAGCTGCTGTATCCGGTGCGGTGAAGCTGGCACCGGCCCTCCGACAGCTTTTTCCTGCACAGACGTTTTTGATTCGAGCGCTTAAAGATTCTTGGTTTCTCTACATGTGTGGTGTAGACCATCTTCCTGTTCCTCTGTTTACTGAACAGTAAACCCAGAGGCCACAGGACCCCGGTGTGGGCTCCCACCGAGGCTCCTCGCTGCCACCAGAGAGGAACCTGGATCGTGTAGAATAATACGAATAATGTGAGCCCAGAAACACTTCCTTCACCGCAGCGCCGCAAGACGAGCTTCTTTTTCTTACATTATCCTTCATATTGAAAGCGCCGCTCCGCCGGGGAGCCTCGTAAACACTAACCCCCAAATTATCTACTGCTTTTTTTTCTCAAAGTGGTACTTGAGGAATCTTTCATGGTCCGAGAACAGTAGACTTCTTCCAAACCCCGAAGCAGGATGAACTAGTCCCTCTGTGCAGCACGTTGGGGTTTTTAGGGGCCTGTAAGTGAATTAAGAAGGGCCTTGAAAATGCCCTCGGGGGGGACAAACACAGGACAGATAGAGGGGAAACAGAAAAGGAGTATTGGATGTAGATGTTGAGACACGAAGAGAAGGAAGGAAAAGCCTGGTGCCCCCCCCCCCCCCCCCCCCCACACTCTGGATTCCTGGGTAATGACTGGGCCTGTTATGGTACCGAGCCTCAATTCGCCAAATGAAACAAGATGCCCGGCCAGTTCCATGATGTTTATTTCTCCCCACATTTCATCCCCTCCTCTCTCTTTTCTCTCATTTCTGACATAAAAATCATACATGCAGAATCTGTATTTAATTAGCACGGCAGCCCACTGTTTTCTTCCCCCTTATTTCTCATCTGCTGCTACCCCAGATTTTTTTATTTTTGTGCAATTCAGCAAAGTCATCCGGCCAAAGCAGGGATCTGTGGCTTGCTAACCAGCGGAGGGGAGATTTTCTCAGAACCCTCGTCTGCCAGCAACGTTCTTCGATGAGGCCTCCTTCGTGTTGCTGACCCGGCCGACTGGTTTCCGATCACCGCTGGAAGAGACTCCCACGTCAAAGAAAAGAGATATTTCTACTGCATGTCGATGTTTTTATTGTTCCCTTGGTATGAAGGAACAGTCATCCGTTCATGCATCAGCAAAGTCAGCAATAAAGCTGCAAAGAGCACCGTAAGCCTGCACGCTCACGCACGTCCAACACCCGTCTGTAGTCCTTTGAGCCACCGACGGGCGTCCATCCAGCATGAGAGCAGGCTGCATGCCACGGAGGGGGGGGGGTTCTGGGATCAGAGATCCTTCTATCTCCCGTACGGCCTCCGAGGCTCCGGCTTTTTTTCTTGCAGCAAGCACGATATCTGGCCACGAGCCTCGCTTCGATTTACGGGCGCCACGAAGCGACCGCAAAGTCAAAACCCAGACGTGAGCTCTCTCTCTCTCTCTCTCTCTCTCTCTGCACGCGAAACCACATCAACCAAAGTCTTTAATACTGTTGCGGTTGGCGTTGATGTATTGGCTGTTACCTGAACTCAGCCGCTCATTTGACGTTTGAAATGGATTTGCATAGTTTCACATCATTCCCCGAGTGTTTTCTGAGGGTCTACGCTCTCTCACCAACCACAAGGCTTCTTATTGTTGTGGTGGGCTATGAACAAACAACCACATGGACTCGAGTACGTCATAAAGACGGGGGTCAGACTGTATATACAGGCCGTCTTTTCCAGACTTCTATGGAGAAACCCATCGGTCTTTGCTGCCTCGCCCTCTTCCCTCGCTCGTTATTCAGGAAGGCCACTATTTGGCAGGAATAAAAAAATATTTGTTCAGCTAATTCTTTCTGCAAATGGCTTAACGGCCTCGCGGACCATTGGGAGGGGGGGACGGGGTCCAGGGGGCTCTGGTCCTTAATGAGCGACCACTTCCACTTCTGTCAACTCATTTCTCAGAGAAATAAATTGTGTTTTTCCACACATGATTACTGGAAACATGGAAGGGCAGCACAATCCACCGCCACATGCACAATCCCCCCCCCCCCCTCCCTCGCTGTGGCACCCAGGGCCTTGCCCCTGAAAGTGCCCGGGGCCCTTAGCCTTCATCAGGCCCTGCTCGGACATCCGACGGCTCCTCAGACGAGGCGCATGAAACATTTCTGGCATTTCTCAAATGTGTGGCTAATCAGGAATGGATCCTCTAAGCAGGGGGGGGGGGGACCTGGGGGGGGGGGGGGGGTGATGCTGTGCAGCTGTATAACACTTTGGGGGGTAAAACATACAGTTCTGTAAATGATTTGTATATGTTTTTTATAGGTTTATAGGCTGCTCATGTCCATATAACTTTATATAAACGTTAGTGAAAGAGTGATATAAACTCTCTGTGTTCTGATGTAATAAAACAGGTTTTGGCCACTTTGACACTCAAGAAACTAAACTAAATACTAAACAATTACAACTAGTGGGGAAAATGTGGCTTATTAAGATAATATCGGCTATTAGGGATAAAGATTGTATTCTTTATTGGTGAGATTTTGAGGGCCAACAGCATTTAGAGCATGAAAGGAGGTGTGAGCACGGGGAGGAAAAGTGAGACCCTGCCCAGGAAAATATATACATATATATATATATATATATATATATATATATACTTGTTGCTTTCACGGTAATAAGAGATTTCATAGAAATGTGTCTACGACTACGACACCTCCATCGGGAAAAAACATAATCTATATATAATCTTAATTATACAGACATTTTTCAGTTCTCCTCCAGGCCAGATTACCCCCCCCCCCCCCTCGACCCAGCAGGTTGCCGGGACGATGCCAGGCGCTCCCCTCGACAGGGCAACAACGGCAGCATTCAGCATTCAGCGTAAGATTTAGAGCTCTGCAAATATTGGCTATATATCCGTGTGCCAAGAATAGGAAGGTGTGTGAGTTTATATTAATAGGTGGGGGGGGGGGGGGGGGGGTTTGTAACTTCCACCTGCACTTCTGGAATAGATAGATTTCCCAGAAAGCAACAGAAAAGTTTGAGAGGACAGGCGGCGACGGGGGAAGTTTGTGAGGCAGAGAGAGAGAGAGAGAGAGAGAAGAGCAATCAAAAGAAGATTTAGAGACAGGACACATATTGAGAGGAGGGTCGACTCCCACCAAACCGCCGCCCAACGCTCCCCTCCATTCACCGCCACATCAGTATTCTGATGAGGGAACACGTCGGACCGCCTCCCAGAGAAAGAAGCTAAAGAGGGCTGAAAGACAACGGAGGAGAGACGTTAATGTGGACGTGATAATATGAACATCTATCTCCCCCGAGGCTGTTGTCAGCGTCTCTATGGCGACGGTGCAGTGCTGTAGGAGCTCCGTTGTCACGCCGACGCTCACCTTCATAACCACACAATGAGTGATGATGAAGGATGAAGGCGGAGCTTCTCTTCTACACAGCTTGTTTCTGGGGGGGGTATTTTAGACTAACATGCTCACATCCGTTTACTTCAGCAGAAGTAGTAGTAGTAGAAGTATAAGAAATACTTAGTAGAAGTACAGAAACATTGTAGAGTAAGTAGCTGGTTGAGGCGGAGCTCCTTTATTTACAGTTGGTTTGGTCCGGCGGTTTCACATTCAGTGGTTTGAAATTAAACGGGAGAGAATTCTTCTTCTTTATAATATTTGCATGATGTTTGTTGGTGAAATGTTTGGGGACTTTTTGGATCTAAATGAAACCATGTGAGCGGGTCGGAGGGGTAAACGTGACCCGAGCCCCGACCAGACCCCGGCTCACGTTGGGTCAGACATGTTGGACTGATTTTATAATTACTCTGTGTTTAAAAGTATCATGTTTTTATCTATAATTACAAATATTACACACAATTTCAAATACAAAAAAGTACTAAAAAGTAGGATTTCATGGGATATGCTCAAGAGAAGAACAAAGTTATACTCATGTACTTGAGAGAGCCTGGATCCTAGCGGGGGGGTCGGGGGGTCTGGTGACAGTGTGTTGAATTTGGGTGACAGGGCCTCACTGGGAGTCCCCCCCCCCCCCCTAAAACTAATCCCCAGGAGAAAGGACCCGCATTAGGGTGCGATACGCTTAATCCAGGAGGGGGGGTTCTTGTCCACAAAGGAGGCCGGCACTTCCTCTGGCCTGGGAGCTTCCGCTGGTCTGTGTGTGTGTGTGTGTGTGTGTGTGTGTGTGTGTTGGCAGAATAAAACGATAAATAAACTTAGTAAATGTACAACGTCCACATGGAGATCCAAACCAAACAATCAGCCCACGCTCAGCAAACACTCCTGCTCCACACCGTGGGCCGCGGCGGGACTCGAACCCGCGGCTTAAAAGGAAACAAAGCTCCAGACAGACAGAAACAGAGACACGTTTCATATTTACAAACAGGAGGTTTCACGGGAGGCCGGGTTCCTCACCAACGCTGCGTCAGCTTTTTGTCTTCCTTCTAGAAAAATCCACCTTTTCCTTTTATTTACCACCAAAGTAAATAAAACTCAGAGAGAGTGTTTTATTCCGTGTTTCTCCGACATGTTGGGATCAGACGTTTCCTTTCCTTCGCGTCCTATTTCACGCTGACGCATCCTCTTCCCTCGCTGCATCTCCTCGCCTCGTGGAGAGAAGAGGAGCAGATAGGAGGAGGAGGAGGAGGAGGAGGAGGTTTGTGTTGTTGAATACTCACATATGCTTCTAACAAACGCTTAAACTGACATTCAAAGTCCAAACTCTCACCGCTCCACTCCGGCTCACTGTGGCTCCGCTGACCTTTAACCTTCATCTTTAACATCTCAACTAACGTTTCCACTTCTTTCATCCTCTTTAAAAAATGGAGTTACACCCCGACAGACCGACGGTTTCAGCATCTTTCATCTCAGCCGCCTGTTCCACTGCTTTCACCACTCAACATGCTGACGGGACGGAAACTCCAAAAAACAGAATTTACAACAAAAAAAACACGCTTTCCTGCTAATTACGCAACTGATTTCCACCTGCTCCACGCTGTAAAAAGTTTTAACGGCCACTTCCATTCCTTTCACTGCTTCCAGCCCGACCTGACAATGATTAGCATTTTTTTTATTTTTTTAAGTGTTTAGAGTGTGCATTTAATGCAGTTCCAATTTTCTTTAAAAAAATAAAAGCTTATCTTATTATTGTTTTTATTTGTTTTTTTATTTTTAAGTTATTCAATCCATAGAACTACAAAGTAGTGTTTGACTCCCCCCAACCCGAAATGACAAGTAAGTCAAAAATGGAAAATAAATACATCCATAAACAAATGAGAAATAAATGGCATGTATAAATAAAAAATCAAAAAAATTGCAATAGTAAACGGTATATATAAGGAAACTAAAATAATAATAAATAAAAAAGATTTATTTATTTATAAAAGTCTACTTACTAAAGTGTACTTACTAAATGTTCACACCCTCTTTTTCCCAGCTTTTCTTTTGGAGACAAGCTCCGCCCCCTTGGCACCAACACTCTTACATTAAATGAAACCTGCGAGATGACTGACTGAGGTCCGACGTGAAAATAAAGCCGTGATTCTCTGCATGCTAACCTTTGGCTGAGCGGTATGCGGTGGTCAGCCCAGACCTCAAGAATTATGAGCGGCGACACAATTATAAATATATATATATCAGCGTAATGTCCGAGCCGGCCCACGCTGGGTCTTGGTGCGTTACAGACTCATTATAAAAACAGCCAGCCGGGTCCAGACCACTTGTTTTGACAGAAAGAGGTCCACCACAGCGCTGGCACAAGTCCTCGTGTGTGTGTGTGTGTGTGTGTGTGTGTGTGTGGCGTCCACCACGACTAACGACTGGTGACAGTGCCAGGAGTGTGTGTGTGTGTGTGTGTGGTGTGTGTGTGTGAGCATGCCTAATGTGGGAGAGGAACGGTGAATCCAACGGGGGCCAGCGTCGGTGTTCATGGAGAATTAGCTCGTCAGTCCTTAAACCGGAGAGAGAGACTGTTTCCTCAGGATTTGGGTACAGACAGACAGACAGAGAGACAGACGGGTGGCGGGTTCAGAGGTCAGAGAGGTTGCTGCACAAACACAAGTCCAGGGTCGAGCCGACACCGAGCCGAGTCTGTGTTACACGTTAGCTGCATGATGGTGTGTTTTTAGGTGAACATCCAGAAGAATACGATACTCGCTCTGAGTGAGACCTGACCAAAACCTCAGGAGCACATAGAGTGGTGTGTGTGTGTGTGTGTGTGTGTGTGTGTGTGTGTGGGATTTAAGAAGTAGGAATGTGGTTAATATTCATATTAATTACCATGTTGGGGGGAAAAACCCTGATATGATCATGGACGTTTAGTTCCACCACATAGACGGTAGAAAAGACTTGGTGATGAATTGCATCCATCTGGTGTAAAAATACACACATTTACACACCGATAGATTTCACAGCCTCCAAAAAGGCTTGAAATCTATTAAATAACTACATTAATCTATGGGAAGTTTGATCAGCCGAGTCCGGTCCGCAAAAGGAAAAAGCAACAAAGTCCAAGCAAAGAATATACATCCCCTTTATTTGGTTTAACAAAACAAAACAGAGTCAATAATAAAGCTATAAATATTACAGACAAAAACATTGAAAACGGTGAGTTTGTTGCTTCGAATGAATCCAGAGGTAAAAAAAAGAGAGAAAGAAAACCAGGTTGATGTTGTGGATAGAATGTCTTAGATACGTCTAAACCTTCACGTCTAAATCTAAGTGATGATAATAAAATAAGGAACTAAACCGAGGACAGGAAGCTGAGGGATCCACCGTTGAATAAAGCTCTTAAAGTGAGATATAATGGTGAATGGATATACATACATAGATAGATGTGAGCGGCTGCAGTTCCAGCCAAAGCAGAGACTAGAGGGAAACAGACTTCGCTGGTGTGTGTGTGTGTGTGTTCACGTACATATTGAACAAATTAAAAGCTGCAGCGGTGTGTTCAGGCGCGGTACAGCAGGATCCTCTCCGCACAGTCCTGCCCGACCAGGCCGGCGTACTGCTGCACCTCCGGCTCGTCGCTGGAGCCTTTGCGTTTGCGTGAGTAGGCGGCGTACGGCATCACCGTCCGTCTGTAGAGCACCAGAGCTCTGCCCACCTCCTTCAGCAGCCGGCCGTCTCCTGGAACACACACATTTACACTGTTAAAGTGGCAGTCCAGAACATTTTCTTTTAAGTTCCTATCTATCAGTGAGTTAAAGCAATGGTGGTGGATCATGTGACCCACTAATGAAGGTGCTTGTTCTCGCTGCTTTGCCCAGAAATAGGATCTCCGTGTCTCTGTGGACACATTCCCGCCAGAAATTCAAAATGAGGGTTGGTCTGCAGGTGGAGCTCCTCACGGAAGTATGCTGCGTTTACTTGTAATCGGAAATCGGTAACTTCTAACTGCTGAGTCATGCTCCCTCTAGTCTAAAGTGTTATTACTGCTGACTCACATGGAGGCAGAGAAAGAAGACCGTTCAACTTCCAGTCTGGAGAAAAAGAAACAACAAACTAAAGGAAGTGAAGAAGGAAAGTCATCAAGAAGCAAAGTGACGTCAACGAGGGAAACACGGACCTCGTTTCAGCGTGGAGCGTTTGAAGGCATCACGCAGATGAGAGTCGACACTGTTGGTGAGGGAGATGAGTCCCAGAGGCTCGCCTGCAGTTCCATCTACCGCCAGAGAGGCCGCTAGAAGCACCGATCTCAGATGGAGTACATTATCCGTATATTCCCCCCCATCCTTCATTCTCACGAGTTAAACTCCTGGCAGAGATACACCATTGTTCCGAGAAGCAGAAAGCAGTTTTTCTTCTTCGTCTAATTCTACGCCTCTAAAACCTGGAGTCACGGCGGTTCGCTGCCGTTATTTACGGCGCCGCCTGGTTCGCCAAACTCAGCATTTTCATGAGGTCCCGCGTCGTCCGCTGCCAGGTCCCACCAGACCCGTGAAAGCGCTGCTGGTCTCCAACGTGTACTGTTGTTCTGCAGCTATAGTCCTCTGGAGGGTCGGATGGAAAAAAACAACAAAATGAAGGGGGTAAAAACCAGATGACCCTCGCTCTGACATAAAAAACCTCCAGGAGTGAGGGGGTGAGCCGAGCCGGCGCCGCGGGGAGATGCAGGGCAGCCTAACCCTGATATACGGCACATAATGTGTCTCAAAATCCAGCATGAGCTCCATTTTCTGTCCTTCTGAACTGAGAACATTTCTCTAATCGCCCTCTTAAAACCCTTCTTATCTCTCTCCAAGTGTTCTGCCTGCAAAACGCTGAAAATGTTCAATTTGTGTCTTCGTGAAACGAACACCCCCCCTTCCCCCTTACACACTCCACACACAGTATTTCATGTGTCCCCGGTCCTGGTCCTGGTCTGGCCCCGGCTAAGAGGAAGCAGATGAACATAAAGTCGGAGCCAGGCTTACGGAGCGGAGCCGACCGGCTCGCCAGGTTCCATGGCGACACATCAGTCAAACGGGAGCCAGTTAGATTCGGTTATTAATAGACCCCCCCCCCCACTAACCGATCCCCGTGACGACACCCATGTGGCTCACAGCTGAGCACCCAGGTGGTGCGAGTCATCACAAGTGCACTTATTTCTCACCGCGGCGGCGCTGCTCCACTTTATTCACCGAATAAACCTGGAGAACCACGACGGAGCCAAACGGGACGCGACACTGACAAAGTGTTTGTGTTTATTATTCTCCTCTTGTGCCAGATGTTGGATGTCATCACAAACACGAGTCGACACACTCGATTTAAATGCACGACGGGGAAAATGATGACGTCTCCCAAACCAGGTACGTATCCAGTAGAAAGAGTGCAGCGTCCCAAATATTTATGCCCCACCTGAAGAACCCGAGGGAGGAAGAGAGCTGCTGATAAACAGAAAGCCCCGAGGCTCCAATCTCCATGAGATATCTTTTCATATCTCAACACCCACGTGGACTCATATTTTATTTATTAGCCTCATTTCCCCGCTCACTAATGTGTCTTCCCCCTCCTTCTCTAAACTGCTGAGTCACACAATAAGAGGAACGCTTGAAATACACTTTTAAATGAAGAAAATCAGCAGGACGGTAAGTCTGGGGGGGGGGCGGGGCTTAAAAAGATGTAAACACATCTTCCACATGACCGTCAACTTCTGGTCCATGAATTAATGTTAATTAATGACGGGAATATTTAATCATTTTGAAGCTTCCCTTTTTAATAACCGGAGCAGCCTTCAGCATCGCCTCCTCACGTTCTTCATCGTCGCCATGGTTACGCACAGATCGGAACAGATGCGGATCTAAGACGGTCTATTAACCTCAACAGTAACACTGAGCAGACCCCCCCCCCCCCATCTATCTCTCTCCCTCGTCCTCCAGTCAGTCCAAACATCCGCTGCTCCTGTAAACATCTTTCATGGCTGCTCGCTGCCTCCTCCACCAAAGGAACCCTCCTCCTCCTCCTCCTCCTCCTGAGGAGCTCCAGACCCCCCTCGATCCCCGCCAGGCCCACCGGACGTTCGGTGACACGCCTGCCACGAGGTCACGGCTCCTCGGTTGGTGGGGGGGTCGAGGGGTTCAAGGGTCGGTAGGGTGAGGACCCTGACACCTCGCCATGCTCCTCTCCCTTCCCATCCATCTCTCCACCTTTCAAAACACTTGCTGGAAGCGGACGCCGAGTCAAAGGCGGGGCCGTCGGGGTTGTGACCACTTCCTGTGACCCGATGTCGCAAATCCAAAAAACGGGGGGCTCGCGTTTAGAAAGAAAAACGATGGAGAAAGAAGACTCTCTTGCTCTTTGACCACGAGACCCGGGTTCAAGCCCCCGGTGTCCGGCACGCATCCGTCCGGCTGACCCTGGATCTCGTAGCTGACCTCTGCCTCCCCAAAGAAGAAGAGATGGTCTCCTTTCATAGCACACTTTAACATATCGGTATAATCTGTGGTGTCTTCAGCTCTATATTCCTATTATTTAAATCTCTTTATGTATTCTTTCTTCATGTATTCTTGGTTTTTCTCTAGACTTATTCAATATATTTTCATTTCGTCATGAGCCTCGAGATCGAATGTAAGCAGTTTGTAGTTATATTTTCCCTGTATTGTATTTTATTGTGTGTTTATTTGCTGATTCAGAAGGAATGGAGCAAAAATAAAACCCCGTCCTCCTGCATTATGAGGAGAAAGTGAGAGAGGAGTGACGGCGGCCTCCACATTAAAGCAAGCCGGGCTGAGGAGGAGAAAGCCTCCTGAAGAGCAGAGCAAAGTGGCTCCGACAGCGAGACGAGATATGAAAGTGTAAACTGTAAAAGCTAGAAATATAATGGAGGAGTGGTGGAGGGGGGGTGATGGTGCTCCCGTCTCCTACCTTCACTGTAGCTCTCAAAGGCAACCGGCGTGATGGCGTTCCCTTGAAGCATGAAAGGGAGATGAATTCAACATTTATTTTTACTAAATAGAACGTGTTCTTCTGGTTTTGTCGCCTGCTGGAAACACTCGAGGGCAACGCTCCTGCTCGTCTCTCCACCGAGCAAACACCAGATTACCAGTGTGTGAGAGATGATGCATATGTGCTGCGTGGAATGTGTGTGTGTGTGTGTGTGTGTGTGTGTACATGTGTTGGAGGCCACGAGGACGCTCCCCTCGATGTGTCAGCAGCTGACATGTAATCAAAGTGAGCCTCTCGGACGCAGCAGTGTAAACTTTAGATTAGCCGTCGTTAGCACCTCGTTAAGACGAGCTGTGGAACCGGGTCACGACATGAACGCAGGTCTCGTTCACCCCGGGGGGTCCGGGTTTAATCCTAGACCACGTTGTATATGTAGAAAAGGAGCTTTTCCCTTCTTTGGATCAGATACAAACATTTTTGATCATTTAAAGCTGACCCTTAATCTCATTTTGCACCAAAAACCTCTGGTTTGTCGATACAAAACGTCTTGACAAGCGGCCTGACGGCGGCTGCTTTACACATTATAGTCCGCTTCCTGTTTGTCAGTCAGTCAACGGAACAAAACAAAATCAGACAAACAGACTCTTTCGACTCTTATTCCACGGAAAAACAAGTCAAAGGAAGTGCTTTACAGGAATATGTGTAATGTATTAAACATGAGTTAATAAGAAATGATTAAAATTGCATTAAAAAGAGGATTAAAAAACAAAGAAGCGAGAATGTGCAAATTAATAATTAAAGATGAGAAAGAAGAAAAACTGTTGTATTTTCACCTCTGATTTCCCAGCAGGACTCCAGTACAGTAAACCTGTCCCAGGTGACCCGGGGGGTCGGGATCCTCAGGGAAGCACACAAGATAAGAATCAGGGATGTGTTCAGGGACCAATAAAAGATGAGGAAAAGGACTTTCAGCTGTATTCTAATAGTCTATCTGCTGAAGATGAAGAGGTTTTTTCTGTATCTTGTTTAGACAGCAACCCCTTTATTTAAAGCCAAATAAAAGCAGCGAGGGTTTCCCCCGAGTCTTCCACTGAAGCCACAAACCAGCAGCACGTTATTAAACGACCAATTAGGGCCGCCGACGGCGTGCCACGCCACTAATGTACCGATGTGAACTGACCGCTGGGTGTATTGTCTGGAGGAGGACAGAAAAAAAAACCTCCACACAACCGCTGGCTGGCAGCAGACCTGAGGGCCAAGCGTCCAGACGGCTAGCAGCTCAACGTAGTGACACGGCGTTTTAACGTCGGCGTCCAAGAGCAACAGCAGGAACGGAGGCTCCGCAAAAAATACAAAATACAAATCTGGCAAAGTCTAAAAGGCTGCAGCTGGTCCTCGGTTATTTGTGCCGACTCGGGGATCCAGAGGTACGACTGACGAAGAAAAAGGTCACACCTACTGGCTAAGCTGTTAATGGCGACGGTGTAAATGACCAGCCGACTAATGGTTTTTACCCCCCCTCCTTTTCTCCAGGGTGTGGATTGAGCAAAGAAGAAAAGCTCGCCAGGAAAGAAGAAAAAGAAGTAGAATCCTAATCCTGTATTTCCTTTTGACGAGTGTGAAGTCTTTGATTCCGAAACAGAAAACATAGGAAAGGTGGCATCGCTGCCATAGACTGGATATAAGAGTGGTGATGTCACCCTTTGATCTTGTGGCGTGACGTTGGAAAGCCTCGAGTTCTGGCTCTTTCGGCGATCGGAAGTGATGTCAGAGGGTGGAGCTGGCCGACATGTTACAACTAGCTTTCATGAAGGGAAAATACACTGAAAAAGGGCTGAAAAAAGAAGAAGATGCCGTGGTAACGTCCTGTCAATCAGCAGGTAAGCCCCGCCCCCTAAAGCATCCCCTGCTTTCTGGTCTGCTGGACTCTAGAGTCGCCCCCTGGTGGTCAGCAGAGAGAAGTAGGACCATTTTCTCATAGACTTCTATACAACCAGAGAGGAGTCGCCCCCTGGTGGCCAGCAGAGAGAAGTAGGACCATTTTCTCATAGACTTCTATACAACCAGAGAGGAGTCGCCCCCTGGTGGCCAGCAGAGAGAAGTTGGACCATTTTCTCATAGACTTCTATACAACCAGAGAGGAGTCGCCCCCTGGTGGCCAGCAGAGAGAAGTTGGACCATCTTCTCATAGACTTCCATCCAATCAGACTTCTTTTTCGCAAGCGGAGGAGTCGCCCCCTGATGGCCATTAGAAAGAATGCAAGAAGTTGAGTCCACATTCACGGATCCTTCCGTCCTCCACCTCCACGTCAGTCAGCCTCTCATTTTGTTAGACGTCCCTCCTTCTAGTGCTAACACACAGCTACCAGCCTCCCTCCGTTTCCCTTCACATCTCTATTAAGTCACTTTTTTATCACGTCTATTTTACTGCTGCGTTTCTTACCCTTCATCTATCAATCCTCGTCTCGGTGACAGCTCCTATTACCGTCTTATCCGTGGCTCTTTCCTGTTCGGTGCTGCCGGTTAAATTATCCACGTGATGTTCAATCTGTACATTAAACCTTATTTCACTTTCCCCCCCGACGGCCCATGTCAGTCTACGGGAGTCTTTCTGCTCGGCATGCACAGCCAAACCATGCAAATACATTTCTGTTTGGTTTACGTGGGGAGCCGCAGGAATTATTCACCGCACATTCACCCAAAACCACCTCCAGCACAAAAGGCAGAACAAACACAAAAAAAGGGATGGAGGTGAAAGAGAATGTCTATCATGTTACGCACCTTTTTGCAGAATAGGGTTCAAAACTCTCCCCTTTTAAAACATTCACTTACACTCTATTAAACGCTCTCCCCGGCCCCCGATCCCTCGCCAGTCCAGGCCGATGGGGCGTCTGCCAGTCTACCTTCTGCATGTGGTTTATTATTGCTAATATCAGGATTCATCTAATGGCAACCCTTTCCGCCATGACAGCGCTGGCTCCGCTCCGATCACGCTGAAGGATCACGAGGAGGGGGGGAGGGGCTCCTGGCTCTCTGTTTACCCCCGGTTCAGTACCGAAGACCCAGAGGACCCCGAGACCAGATCAGTGTGTTTGAGGCTTTAAATGATAAGGTGTTCCACAGCCGTACCTGCATCAGGATCCGTGTTGAACCGAGCGTAGCGGGAGACCTCCAGCTTGGGTAGGCATTGCTCTATCGGTACCCAGGCGTAGGTTTCTGGGCACAGGAGGCTTGAAGGCCGGTACTGCCCCTGGGGGGTGAGAACATGAGGGTCAAGCCTTTCCATTATGACAACAATCAACAGTAAATGTCTACAATCATGAAAACTGATACTTAAATGTCCGCGCTTCAACATTATAGACTTATTATTCCACAAACATGATTGACAGATAAATCCATATTCCAGGCTCCTAACACCGTAATAACACCATGCTAGTAAACCTTTTAGGGGTTAAAGGTTTTTGACAAGTTGTAAACTGACCTCGGGGTCAGGATCAGAGGGGGGGGGGACGAGCTCTGCTCTGTTTAAGGTCTTTGTTTGAGTGTCCGTGTCAGCAGAGTTACATCGTCTGCGATGGCGAGCAGGAAATGTAAACAACGCCGGCGTATTGTAGTGTGTTTGTGAAACGGGTACAAGTCTGAATTTGACCTAAGATTGTTTTTTATGAAAAGTAAACCAAACTGAACAAAAACAGCTGCAGGGTAATGAAGGAGGAGGAGGAGGAGTTTTGAATGAACAGAAGAAGGAGGTGACTCCATTATCAGAGACCTGTGTTCCATCACACGCCACCAAACAAACAAACTGCTGAGATAGCTCTGTAAACAAGCAGGCGCCTGCAACAAGCCCCTGCTGCACCATCTCAACACCCCACAATAATATTTATCGTCTCGGAGGAATTAAACGGCGGGGCAAAGACTCGAACATACACAAGTGAGGTCACGAAGACGATGATTAAACTCAGAACAAAAAAGAATAAGCAAGACAAAGAAAATACCATCCGCGGCGCCCTGACCACGACGCATCTGTCAGTGGGCCCATAACGGCAAATATGCAGCCTGTTTTTACACGCAGGACAGGATGCCATGAGGGGGGGGGGGGTTCACTCAGTCAGGCTTTCGCCTCATCATCTTCACCCACCTTCTATTTTGTTTTTGCTGCTGAAATGCCAAAAATATATCACTAAATTCATAGTTCCTCCACCTTTTCCAAAGTTCAAGCACTTTCCAAGCATTTCAAGGTGCATTTCCATGCTTTTCCAGCCCCTTCCAGCTGTGGTAAACTCCATCTTTGTACCAATCCAATGGTCAGTATTCAGTCTACTTATTCTGTCACTTGTTCATCACATTAAATGAGATGTTATTGTCCTCTAAACAACCAACATGATGTTTGGAGACAGCTTTTTACAGAAGGACCACAAATGAAAGGAAAACTAATTCCACTAACAGATCCACAGAAATATAATCACCAACTATTTTCATCATCTGTTGGTGTGTGTGTGTGTGTGTGTGTGTGGGGGGGGGGGGGGTAACATGCTCTAAGTGCCTCCGCTAACAGACGGATGGCGGTGGAATTCGGTGCATCCGCGGCTGCAGAGGAACACACGCCACGATCGGATGCTCGCCGTGTCCCAACAACCAACTGTCAGCAGTCAGCTCGACACTCTCACACCCGACCACACCTCTGTAGACTCCGCCAACACACACACACACACACACACACACACACACACACACACACACACACACACCTGCAGAGGCTTCACACATACCTCCCATGGACATGGATGTGTGTTCAGGGACGTTGGAGGGAAATAAAACATGCGAGGTTGAGAACGGTCTGCGTTTGTGAAAAGAAATAAAACGGTTTCCTGTTTTTCTGAAAGGCCTCTCACTCTCTGTTTTGTGTCTACGGTCTGGAATGATATATCCAGAGTGCTTTTGCTGTAAAAAAAAAAGAAAAGAAAAAGAAGAAAGCTTCGCCAGAATGAGAGGTCTCTCTAACCAACAAGAGAAACACAGTCTGGCCAATGGCACAGACAGCAATTCCTCAATTCTAACCCCTGAAAAGAAGAAAGGATGATGGGGAAGGACACAGCTATTAGTGGTCTGGACAGAGGAGGGAGCAAAGGAGTAGGAGGGAGGAGGAGGAGGAGAAAAGCTCGGTTCGCCACAACCTATCTGTCAGCTTCTTTTCTTTATTGGACTGAAAGTGAAGACTGAGCTCACCGCTGACTTTCTTTATCTTCCCTCCTTTATTTCTCTTGCTTCTCCAGGTTTGGCTTGAAGGCCTCCTGTAATTCACAGCTACCCCTGCAGCTTCCCTCGCCTCGTCTTCGGCCCGCCGCGCTCTGCTTCACAATATCCGTCACTCGATCTCACGGTTATTTACAGCGGGAGAACAGAGATGGCTTCCTGAATCCTACTGTAGAGCCTTGTGAGACAGAAGACTGACGTCCAACATCTCAGCTTATTCCTACGAATCTAAGTTCCTTAAGAGGCTACAAAAAGCTAGACGTGTGAACGGCCAGGAGGTCATGTGATGAGATTTATTCATTTTGTGGGCCTCAACAGGTTTGTACGACGGTGTATTAGGGCCTGTAGGGTGAAAAAACAAGAGAGGGGGGCAATATTACCAGAAGCAAAGTTGCAGATTTGAGTTTAAAAAGTTGCAGATTTGCTAATTTACGTCGATGCTAACAACCAGTCTTTATGCGAGCTAACTTCCCATGAATGTATGCATTTATTTTTCTAATTAATACATCACAATGTGTGAAAGCAACCGCTAGCGTCGAAGCCCAACCGCCCCAATCAATAAACAGCCATAAGATGACAATTTGGCTCCATATAAATCAAACCAACATCATATTTGCCCCCTCTCTCAGCTCCGTTTTTCTTCCTACAGTGGTCCTAATACGCAGAGGAAGGTTTGAGGCTTTCCAGACGAAGAATATATATTTTTGTTCCTCCCTTTCTAAAGTCTGAAGCCTCCCCACCCCAGAAACCGATCCGTCACCACCCCTCCATGCTTCCCTCCATGCTTCCCTCCGTCCTTCCCATCCCTCCTCCCTGCGCTCGCATGTTCAGACGGATACGAAGGTGCCGTCGATGACTGACGGCCTCTGAAAGCCTCGTTTAGAGGGACGGAAAACGAGCGGGGAGAGAAACATGTAGAAAACGTCAGCGCTGGACTCGGCTGCCGTCAGAGGTGTGAGAAACGAGAGGGAGATAGGACGCAGACGAGGGGGAGTAAATGAGGTGCAGATGGGTAACGGGATGGTATTTAACATGACTGGGACACGGGCCGATGGACGTGATAGGAGGCGTCCGAGTGCCAGGACGGAGAGGAGGCTGGGAGCGAGGGATGAAGAGGGAGGGAGAGCAAAGTAAGCTGCGTTCTTATCGACGCCACGCAAAAACAAAAATGGAGGCCGTGCCTTCACAAGTCAGAGACATGCACTCCGTCCCTTTCAAACCCACGGTGTGTGTTTCTGCATGTGAATGAATGTGCCGAGGTCAGCGTTTTATACAGTGAAGTGAACTTTTAACAAGACGGAGGGGGAATTACTCAAAGCCCTCGTCTGAATAACAAGCTGTCTCCTGGAGTAAACAATTACTCAACCTCAATCATCACCAGGAAATAAACACGGATCTCCACGGGGGGACGGGGGGGGTTACACAATGCTTTTCGATCCATTATCAGCTCGGAGCTCCCCTCGGTGACACGGCATTACTCACTCTCATTCAGGCCACACACGGACTTTGCACAAATCACATCTACTTTACTGCCAACTCACCGACTCCAACATGCGGCCGTCACCTCGTTCCTCTCCTACCCTTCCCCCCATATCTGTCTTGTTCTCTCACACACACACCTATGATTTATTTGAAAAGCAATTCATCAAAACACATAACTGGAGTGCCTCGCTGCAGCCGAGGAATCCTCGTGAAAAGCTACACTGCTGCTGCCCTCGTTTCTGCCTCCTCGCACGACTTTGACTTATGGATGTGTCGACTTGAGGCGGCTTCGTGTTCAGGTCTCTAAGTTGTCCAAAAAAACACATTCATATCAAATTCAGACTCCGACTGAGCACATCACCAGTTAAATTGTTCATTTAAAATGATAAAAATGTGCTTCTGGTCAGTCTTTAGCAGAACAAATCCTCCAGACGGAACAGGAAGTGATGTGTTTTAATGCTTCTGGTAAAAACAACATGGGTTTGTGTGGAGAAAACTATAAGGTTAGCGTTGCATTAGCCGCTAAAGCTAAATGGACAGATTCATGGATTAATGTAACATGTAGAGTTAAAATGAAAAGTTTGATTAATTATTTTGATAATCTATGTAAATAAATACCAAATATCTCACTCAAATCGTTGTATATTTAATATCTTTGTGTTGTGGGAGAGTTTCATGGATAGTAACACCAACACAGCTCACTTGCTGGGTTGTCGTCGGCAACAGCATCCGACAGAAAACCGCCCACGCAACACCGGCAAGAACCGCAGCTGTTTTTAACACTATGTCCCTAAAATAGTTGATTTTTCCCTTTAAATCAGGAACTTTTTATAAATCACACTCACCCTTTGCTCTTATGTTCCTTTTATGTTCCCCCTGCTTTCTATTACTTTTACGACATTGTCTTTTATTATAACTCCCAATATCATAAAACACACCAACACGCCGATACTCAAAAGATACTTTCATCTCATGCAAAGCGTCTTTGAGTATCCAAATAAAAGCACTATACCAGTTTATTTATTCATGTTACGAGGCAGATCTCAGACATCGTCACGTCTCACATCGGAGGGAGGACTTTTTTGAGGATGAGGTCATTCGTTGCTGTCACGGTTCAAAGCAATCTGGTTTTCAGGCTCGGTGGAGAAAGACCAGAAGACGGGAGGTGGACTTGGTGTCTCAGTAAGAGGGTTTCCCTGCCTCCATCTGCGTTACTTTACACCCACATCTGCTGCTGATTTCCTGCTCATATCTCCAGTTGGGTTTTCACCCAGCCTACCCCCTAGCTGAGGTGTCCCTTGTGTGTGTGTGTGTGTGTGTGTGTGTGTGTGTGTGTAAGGCCAAGCAGAATGTCTGAATTCAGTCTCAATGAGTCTATTCATGCTAACTGTATCAGAACCTTGAAGAAACAGCATTACGTTAAACAGTAGTGAAGCGAACGCCTCCTTCAGCGTGAGACAGAGCGTCTCCAACGCCGTGATGTCAGCTCGCTCGCAAGAATACATGAGGTCACCAATGTTAGACCTTGACTCTGTTTGCTTCTGGCAAACCATATCCAAAAATAACGTGCAATCGGGGGGAAAAAAAGGGGTCGTTTCGTAATATAGGAGGTCGGGCACAATAGTGAAGGGGAGAAGAGGTCGGGATTAAGAATGTGTCAGCAGGGACATGGACGTTTGACCCAAACAGACAGAATACGGTCAACGTTTGTGTCCTCTTCAGTCCGTTATTCAGCTCCGGGTCAAGCCTGAACTCGGCGGGGGTTTACAAAGGGGGCTAGTGTGACCCAGAGCCAGGCCGGGCCCGGGCTAGCACTCTGACCCGGGGTCATGGATGGGAATCTGAGTTAAAAAAAAAAAAAAAAAGAAGCAATAAACAAAAAGCCCTGAACTCTACATCTGCACTCTCAAACATCATCTTACAATACGTCCCTTCTATGGGCCCAAGACTGCTGAAACCCATACATTCAGGTCCACGGCTGGGGGGGGGGGGGGGGGGGGGGGGGGGGCGCTGATGGACACATGTAAACAACCCAGACCCATGCAAACACACACAGCAGCAAGACAAATAACACTGAAGACCAAGGAGGCTGGACGGAGGGACAGTGCCGGTGAAAGACGTGTCCAAACAAGGGATGGACTTTCACCACCATCTGTGGACATACGTGTGTGTGTGTGTGTGTGTGTGTGTGTGTGTGTGTGCGTGTGTGTGTGCGGTGGCAGATTTACGCTAACTGTTGCTGTTTAAACAACCCGACCGAGGCCTTTTCACCCTACTCAACACATTACCTTCAAATAAAGCAACCAGGCTGGTAAGTCTCCCCCTCGGGGCCCCCTCTGGACAAACCAGTAAAAAACCCCCCCTCCCACTCTGTCCCAGCACTCCCTCGCATTGGCTCTGCGTCACGGCTCCACGGATGACAGGTTAATGAGGAGAAAAATATTTTTACAGGATCGCGTTTCGGCGGAGCCCCTGAGAACCGATGGCAGCGCTTTTATGGGCATCAGCTCTACAGACCAGGCACTTTTATCTCTTTATCTCCTCTGGTCTTTACGGGCCGGCGAGCCCCGTCTGACACCGCCGTCGGACCCGCAGCCCCCTTAAGCTGGAGCTTCTCCACCCGTCCACCCACCCGAGCTCCGGGTCTGACCGCGCTCATGAAACGGACTCTGTCCGGGAGTGCTTATCGTGGATCTGAACACACTCCCCTCACCCAAAAAAAGAAGCCAGGCGTTTCAGACAGAGTGGCGCAGCTGCAGCGGGTTTGAAAAATAAATAGCGGTGAAGTTAATGGCAAGGCAAACACCTCAGGCTGGCAGCTTGAGGACTCTGGATCTGCTCAGCGTGACAACGTCTCCAAACTCTCATTTTTCGGGGGCCTCGTGACCTTCACACCTTCCCCTCTTGCTCCTGCCAGCCGTACGACCCCCCCCCCCCCCCCCCCCCCCCCCCAATCCAAACACACAGTACGACTGAAACGTCTGACCTGACCTCTTGAACCCTGACTCCCTCGGACCATCACCCTGTCAGCGCTCCTCCTGGGGAGGGGGGGGGCTCTGCTGTAGTCAGTTAATGATTTGTTAAAAAAACATAAAAAAGAAGAGAAATTATCCAAAACTTTAACCAAATGTTTCTGCTGAGAGGTGCACTGTTGGTGGTCTCCTGTCCACCTAAATCAGACAGAATTGTTTCTGTCAGAATGGCTCCAATTTAATAAAAGTGGGGGAGGGAGGGCTGGAAGGCAGCAAGGGGAGTATGCTTTGCTTTGGCTTATAAATTTCACAGAGCGGGTGAAAATGGACCCGGTTAGTTTTGATCTTAACGTGAGGATTGTTGGAAGGTGGAAAAAAAGCTACTGGCAGAAAGAAAAAAAAAAATACCTGAATGTCTTTTCATCTCAGCAAAAAGAAAAAATATGACTGTAAACTCAACGAGTGGAGGAACAGGATCCTCACTCTCTTCACGGCCCGACGACGCTGGACTAAATGAACAGAACGATGTTTTTATCGCTGAATGAAATCAGTTGAAAGTTTGTTCACTCCTCTCTCTATCAATCCTTCATCCCCGACCAGCATGGTGGCTGGTTTCTTGAAAACAGTTGCTGAAAGACGAATGGAAACATACAAAAAAAAAAAGAAAACGCGGGAGAGAGGAGAAAAGAGGGGCGGCTGTTATGTGCCTGGACCTGTAGAGGCCTGTGAAGCGTTAAAAGCCACAGATATCCACACAAACAGAGCTTTTCACCCAAATCTATCAAAAAAGGGTTAGAAAGTTTGTGCCGTGAGAAGAGGGGAAGAAAGACAGGAGTGCTGTTGTGTAAAAAGATGTATGTGCTGAACTGTAGGAGAGGCTCCGTGGGAAAACTCACTCACTGTCACTCTTAATCTGCCCAGATGTGTACACACACACACACACACACACACACACACACACAACATACTGTCTGAACGGGTGAAAACAACATGCATGAGGGCTCCTGATAACTGTGGCTCGGAGCCTTTTTTTTTTTTTTTTTAGCATGTTCCAACCTGTGACTGCGTACCTGGAGAGGATTCATTACATTAACGTACGCTGCAGGGTACAAACAAAGATTCACAAAGACTTTCCAAGCATTTCCAGGTGCATTTCCATGCTTTTCCAGCCCCTTCCAGCTGTGGTAAACTCCATCTTTGTACCAATCCAATGGTCAGTATTCAGTCTACTTATTCTGTCACTTGTTCATCACATTAAATGAGATGTTATTGTCCTCTAAACAACCAACATGATGTTTGGAGACAGCTTTTTACAGAAGGACCACAAATGAAAGGAAAACTAATTCCACTAACAGATCCACAGAAATATAATCACCAACTATTTTCATCATCTGTTCATCATCAAAAGTCATTTTTCATAAAGAAATGTCAGGAAATGCTGTTTTCAGTCCCTCAGATATGTTGATATGTCTGTTCTATCATAGATGTCATCACATACAACACACATTTCAAGCACTTTACTCTAAATCCAAGCACTTTTCAAACCTTGAAAAATCAAGTGTTTTCAAGGATTTCCAGCACCCTTGAGCCCTGAAAAAAACATCTACTGTGTAGATGCCCCCGAGAGGTGGAGAACGTCTGTCACGACTGATGGACGTCATGAGAACGAAGCTCAAGAAGCAGGTGAAACACACACACACACACACACACACACACATTTAGGCAAACATTAGCACCCCAACAACACATTCTCAGCGGCCGTATTCCCAGCATGCACTTGGTGTCCGCCACCTGGATGGATTCATTTGGAGAGTCCAACTGAATTCAAATGTGGCTGTTTGCAGGAGAAGTGACCGGCTCACACCGACGGCGTTTGTTTGTTGGGGGGGGGGGGGGGGGGGTGGAAACGAAACGGAGGTGCAGCTGCCCGAAAAAAAGGTGGGGGGGGGGGGGGGGGCTCTTTAAAAGTCAGTGAAGTACCGGCCGGGAAACGAATAAATCCTTTTCATCTCGCCTCCTTTTCTCATTTGGCAACACATTTTGTCACTCCTTTTTTTCTCTCTCTCTCTTCTCTCCATCTGTCGTCTTTCTCCTCCTTTCACTTATTTTGCTCACTCCTCCTTTCTTCCCCTCTGTGGAAAATTTAATGGTTTCCTGGGCTTCAGAATGAGACATTCTTTCACTGTGAACAATAATAACAAGAGTAAGAGCCACTTCATGCAACTCTCTCACTCCCTCGCTATAGCTGGGTATTTCAGCCTGTGTGTGTGTGTGTGTGTGTGGTGTGTGTGTGTGTGTGTGTGTGTGTGTGTGCACCACACTTGAAAAGTGCTTGATCTGTTAAAACCAGGTACTGCAGATGGGTAAAGCCAAGTGTGCGACCGCCTCGTTTGATATCCTCAAAGTCTGCTTATTCTGTACTTTAAAAATAACCGACACGGACAAGTGCTCACACACACATATACACACACACACACACACACACACACACACACACACACACACACACACACACACACCTCTGCAGAGAAATGGAAAATCACTACAGTGTTTGTATGGATCTCTGACTCCTTCTGTCAAAGTGAAGAGTGGAAATGTATCAAATGGAAGGAAATGAAAACTCTTTTGGGTTGGTTTGTGCTGAGCTGCTGAAGCTGGATGGTTGACTTACTGGAGGATGAGGATAGAAAATGTGAGAAAATCAGAAAAGTGTTGAAGTGCTGGGTAAAGGCAGACCAGGTCAAAAAACATGAACCTAGGCTAATATAAGAAAAGCTATCAAATAAAATGCAATATGCTCAGAATACCAGCGAGCATGCAGCAGCTTTTTTCTTTAAGTTAGGAAAGTTTGCAGTCTCAGTGTTTATTCCCATGTGACCGCAGCAAAGCTGAAACACCAAGACAGAGGACTTAGCACTCTGAGCCACAAAGTCTCGGTTACTCTAGAGGCTAAAGTCACGAGAGCGGCTCATTCAGATGACTTCTAGCGCTGCATGAGAGGCGATGTGAAAACATGAGGAGTGTCCGAGGAGCCAAGACCTTTGGTCTCGTTTAGCCTCCGACTGCTTCACCTTCTGCTCTCTGCAGCTCAACATCAGAGGGCCGAGGGAGGGCCGAGGGAGGACCAACGGAGGGCCAACAGGACCAGGGACAGGAGCCAGGGGCAGGATGTCACGTCGGACCCTGAACGCACCGGCCAAACCAGCAAGGCTCTGTGGGACGCTTCGTCCCAGCTTTGACAACAAAGGAAAGGGGTCTGACACTGGCCAGGCAGACCCCCCTCCACCCCCCCACCCCCCCTCCAGCTCCTGGCTGGACTCCAAGTCTTCCAGGACCCTTTAAGGTCGCTCAACAGGACCATGTCCAGTTCTCAAAGACGTTTTTAAACCCGTCACACATGGAGCTGTTCCCCCCCTGGGTGAAGTGATGTGACCTGGCAGAAAAAATACTTTCCTCCCAAAACACACACACACACACACACACACACACACACACACCTGTTACCTAACTGCGAGTCTTAAAAACCCTCCTGTATGTCTGTGAAGGCGACGTGGAGTCACCACGAGGAGCCTTTCACCGCGCTGCTGGTGTGGGTTTCATAAACAATGTGCTATCTCTGACTCCTCGGGGAACCAGAGTACGCTACGAATCCACCGGGTGAAATTCCTCAGAGAGGAAACTGGTTTTAGCATGTTGAGTCGAGTGAAGCAGTCTGAGCTTCGACTGAACTTCAGGCCACGTTTATTTCTCGACTTTATCGAAAGACTTTCCACGCCTAAAGGAAATTTCCAAATTTTAACTCAATCAATTTGTGTAAACTAGAGGTGGTATCCAAGTCAACAAGTATATTGCACTGATTCTATTGAGCGTTATAAATGTGACCGCCTTTCCAGATCATGATTATATGATCAAAAACACTTGTATTAGTGACCTAAACGGCAATAATATGGAGTTCCAGGAGAGAGAGTGTTAACTAGGAGTATTGGCAAGAACCTCACGATACGTATCACGATACTTTGGTCACGATACGATGCGCATCACGATATTGCGATATAAATAAAGATGAAAACACAAGTACCTGTATATGTACATCAGATGATATTGATCAGAGGACAAATTGAGTCAAAACTTTTTCATTCAAAACAGACTCTCCATTTTATTAATTCCCATGAAATTCACTGGAATAAATATTGAAAATAAAATGAAAAAGGATAAAGTACTGCATTCACAACGCGTCTAAACATGAATCTTTTTTTTTTTTTTTTAATTGATCTTTGGAGTCGATATTTTATCGGGTGGCAAAGTATCACAATATATTATATCAATATTTTTACCCATTCCTATGCAAAACCTTACAAGCTGACACTTATGGATCGGCCCTTTTAATATTTTCTTTTTACGCTTCAAGTACTTTCGTACCATCCACATATTTCCCCCCCAGAAAAGCTCAGGATGTGGGTGTGAGAAGCACCACCAGCATGCCGAGAAGGTTCAAGCAGAGGAACGTATATTTTTAAATGCATTAGTGTGAACGGACGGGCTGGAGGGAGTTCCCGTGGGGGGAAGGAGGAAAAAATGGAAAGAAGGAGTGTTCAAGGGGTTTGAGTGGTGTCCAGCAGGGTTCAAGTGCTGGTGTTTTGGTCTTTTGGAGCAGCAGGACCGAGATCCAGAAACCAGAAAAAAACCCTCCCAACACAACAACAGCAGAGTTTAGGGGCTCCCACCATCTTAACGAACAATTCCACAGTATGCCTGTGCATTAATGAACTACTCCTAGTTGCTCATATGCAAATGGGACAATGGAGGCCAGCCACCGTGCATGTGGTGAGAGCTGTGTTGGAGCGCGGGTGTGTTTTCTGTGGGAGTGTGAGAGCCCGAAAGGTGGGAACTGGGCAACCTTCTCACCCTTGTTCTGTGTCCCCCCCCCCTCCACCCACCCCGAGGGTAGAATGGGAAGAAGTGGGGAGGTTGTGAACAAGACGCTGCAAACACACACTGATATGGGGGGTAAATACCAGCGCTGGGGGGGGTTAGGTGCTGTGGTAACAGTGTTCTCAGACAAACAGCCGTGATCAGGATTCAACACGGAGCCAACGCACTCGCATGCAACCCGAAAACGGGCAAGGCACTATGCAACCCCCACCCCCCACCAAAACAAGATGTAAATGGATAAAAAAAAACAGATTGTGGCACTGTGCCATAATCCCCAACAAGACATCAGTCTCCCATGGGCAAGAAGAATCTGTGGGAGCATCTGAATGAAATGACAGAGGAACAGAGGAATTAGGAGATGGATGAGAGAAGGAAGGCATGAATGGAAATCTTTGGCCAAACTAATGGACTTTTGAAAAGGCTGCCTTTCTTTCATCATCAAACTGAAGCTGTAGATCTTCAAGTGCCGTTTTTTTTTTTTTTGTTGGTGTGAACGTGAGTGCGGTTGTGACTAGTGGCTCCCGTGTGCATGTGCTTGCATATATATATGTAAATATATTATGCATTTCTGTGTCAAAGTATATCAACCGCAGTTGTGTAAGATGTACTGAGTCACAGCTGCCGTGACCTCCCTCTCAACCTTTAATGTCTTCAGCAGCCTCTCTTCCTCGCCTGAACCTCCCCTCTGGACCCGTTTCTTTGCCTTTCACTTACACTTCTGCTCGTTTTAATAATGCTTCCATGTATTTAAACATAACGCATTTGCATGTTCATGTTATCTTTATCCCTGATCTCCCGTTGCATATCTAATCTATTATTTCCTTCTAAAAACGTACACTCGATATGTATCACCGGGCATAAATTCCAACATGAAATACATGAAAATGTTGTTTTTAACAGGTAGGTCCCCCGTTCAGGTCTTCACACTAATAATATATCAAGAGAGAAGAAAATGAGAAGGGGCTTCCTCTTCCTCTTCCTTTACAAGCAGGAGAGAAGATTTAATGCCTCATAGATGGAAAAACTAACATTATGCAAAAGTAATCAGAGGAAACCAACATTTTGGTCACTGGCCCGAGGACACAGTTCAGGGAGGAGGCAATATATATGTATATGGGAATATATAAATATGGCAATATTTATGTATGGGGATAAGAGTTCTGTAAGGACGGATTCTCTGACTGTCTCTCGTAAACGGAGGGAGCGATGATGTGGACAACACCTGTTGTTATGAGAGGTGAAACGTGTGTGAGATAATGCATACCTTATAGCGCATCTTGGGACAGGAGTGAATGTAGAAGCCCAGGTAGTAGTGCGACAATTTAGGGGACTGTTTCTGCAGCTGCCTGGTGAAGGCGATCTCCCTGTGGCAGGAAAACACACACACACGGCTTTTCAGTATGGAAGTATGCATGAGTGTGAGATCTGATGCATTTTTATTCTCTGGATTAAGACGTTGCACGTTTAAGGGACAAACAGATGATTTGAAGGTGGTATTCATCACTGAAAACAAAGCAAAGGTTAGATTAGAATGAACCGATTAAAAAAAAAAGGTTGTTTTTCCTTCCAGGTTGGTATATCAGCAGCATATAAACGAGGGCACTAAGACATAAAGTTGGTAGAAGCAGAGTGGAGCGGTGCCTGGGCCGAGGAAGTAAACACCCACACTCTTTAAAGGCAGCTTTTCTCCGTCTCATTTCATTACACAAAAACAACTGTCGTCTCTCTTTATCGGCATTCAGCCCTCCGGCAGAAAAGAAGGTGATGAAAAAGGAGGCAGACAGCGTTTAAAATAAAGATTTAGAACTTGGGAAATTTATAAGGCTTCTTCAAATACAGTAAATGTCTTGCCTACTTTATCCCCCCCCCCCCCCCCCCCCCTCCCAATTGTTTCTTCCTTAACTGCATCCTTTTTTTCCCCTCCACCGTTTCCTTCACTATTCCATAACGGAGTTCCAGCTCCTTTTTGTTTCTCTCTTCCTTCCACCCTCTGTGTTTCACCCGCTCAAATGAAGGGGGGGAGGGATTCCCTTTCTTACAATACTTAACAGAGAGAGAGAAAGAAAGAGGCCTTAAAATAAAATAGATGCACTGAAAAATAAGACACGGGACAAAGCAGGCCGAGCCGGGGAGGGAGGGGAGGGGGGAGACAGGGAGAGAGAGGGGGGAGAATATAAAAGAGGAAGGTCAAGAAAGAGAAAGGGAGGGAGAAGAGAAGCAGCGAGAGCGAGGTGCTGGAAGGTCACCCGCTTGCTGCCAGGTTCCTGGGTTCCCATCCCCTCTCCACAAAAGCGCCCGGCAGGCCTGAATTGGGGGAGGGGGGGTCAAGAGAGGCGAGGGCCCCATTCACAAAAAGCCCTGTGCCCCCCCCCCCTCCTTCACTTGAGGCCTTCACACCCCCACCTCCCCCCCAATGGCAGCAGCTTGAGTCCGCCATTATCCCCTCTTCAGCCATCTGACACTCCAGCACAAGCCAATTATCAAGCCCTCTGCTCCGGCACAGCTTCCCTGATACTGATGTGTGTGTGTGCACACAGTATATGCACACAGTATATACACACAGTATACACACACACAGACACACACACCCCTGATGCATACCACAAGGTGCTTACTGTAGCCTCGCCTGCATGCGGAAACATTTCATTACTGAATACTACTAGTGACGGGAAGCACACAGAGGCCTATTTAATTAGGGAAATTTAACCTGAAGTCCCACAGTTACTGTATATATATATATATATATATATATATATATATTTAAAAATGGGATGTCCCAAGCTGATCTGCAGGATTTGGGATCCCTTCAAAATTAGAACTGTGAGCAAATTAAAAAGGAACATGAACTGAACAGCAGTCACAACAACACAAACAGCAGCCTGCGGTTTGAAATCACACGAGAGGCTTCGAGCCACGCGTGTGCAGAAAAATGCTGCTTTGCATCGGCTACATCCAGCAGGTTTAACACACCTCTGACTTCTCCTCAAACACGATGTGCAACTATCAAGAGAATACACACAATATAATGTAAAAAAAAAAGGAGGCTGTAACGCTTCAGCTATTTAAAATCTAAAAACAGACTTACTGTCACCCACATGTGCATATATATATATATATATATATATATATAGTACTAGCAATTACTGAATACTCAAGCTCTTGGATGAGGATCAGGGGCAACACGACATAATCAGGACATCCCCATAAGAAAGTGATCGCGGTCGGACACCAGCTGCGTTTCCAACACAAGGCGCCTCGGGCACCTCATTATGTGCCTCTTTACTTCTCCTCCTCCTCCTCCTCCTCCTGTCCTCTGTGGCAGGAGGAGCAGCACTCAACACCCCCCTCTCCTGTTTCAGTGCTGAATCACACCCACACTGATCTACAAGATGGACCGAAATCCACACAGCGCTGCTTTTTTTTTTTTGTCTCTCTCTTGAAACACATATTTAACCACAACTGGAACCTAATCCAACTCTGTGGCTGTTTTGTCGGATGAAGACCCGGGAAATATGTCCAACAAATCAGGCTTCTCACTGAAGCACTTTCCCCCTCTTTTTCCACAATCTTTCCATGACGTTTTCCTATAAGACTTCTTCTTTAATCCAGTTTTATTTAAAGGAGTGTACACGCTCGAACAGATTCCAACCCAGTCGGGCTTACAGTGGAGAAGAGACGGCATCTAATGTGTGTGTGTGTGTGTGTGTGTGTGTGTGCATCCTGAAGAAGAAAGTTTAGGACAGAGCCAGCCAGGCCAAGCAGACTAAGGGAGTGTCCAGAACCAGATCAAAGGCCCCGGTCTCCAGTGTCTGTAAACCAACGGGAGGATTTGAGTCCACGTTGGCTCCCTCCCTCGACACACCCGAGGACTCTGTGTTACTGTTGGAGTCAGATCTTAAAAATAATACAGTGATGGACCGGGGGTGTTTCCCCTCCCGTGTCCGTGGCCTCGATAAAACCACCTCTCACAACACACATGTGGACACCTGTACACGTCAACTCTGAAGCCGATATCAGCCCTGCTTTTCACCCCCCCCCCCCCCCACATCTGTGCAGAAATCTTTTTTAAAAAGCCTTTCTCACATTATTGGGTTACATTTGACAGGAAACGCCAGATATGCGCGCCTGTAGCGTATGTGTGTGTTCTCCCGTTTCATCTTGGCAGAGGGAACTGTCGTCAGCTGAACCACAAAGAGAGCGCTGCCTCGGCCAATCGAGTGTGAAGAGAGAGGTGCTCCCCCCCAAACCTACGCTAATATGGCTCTTATAATATACAGTTCTAAGGGAAGATAAAAAAAAAACTTGGGAGGAGGCGAAGATCAAGAGTCAGGGAGAGAGAGCGGGTTAAGAGGAGGGCAAATATGCAGGAATGAAAAGGGAGGAAGAATAGAAGTGAAAACAAAGGGAATGGTCAGCGCTGAAAGCAATTCCTCTATTTTAAAAATCACTACCCATCTCAATTAAACACATAGTTTAATTACTTGTAAAATAATCTGGATATTGCTCAAGCTTCGCTGCCCATCATATTATTTATTTATGGTTTATTTGATAGGGACAGATACAGTGTATATAGAGAACAGCTATCCAGTGCAAGTATCATAGTGCTTATAGCTGCAACGCCCAAAGAAAAAGAGATTAAAACAATGAGGTAAAAGAAGTTAAACTGAGTACAGAGAGATACAATAAAACACGTTAGTAGCTACAGACAACTAGAGATGAGTGCAGGTTTGTTGCTCTCTCTTAAAAATGTTCAAGTTTGCAGCAAATCTCAAGTGATCAGGTAGAGAAAACTGGTGGCATAGTTTGCATTGTGCACAGTTGGGTTGCATTGTGTTGTAAAAAAAATCATTGTTCAATCAGAACAAATTGCATCCTCTTTGTGACGGGAAGTAAACAAAAACTATGGTCTTGATTTTGTGAAACGAGAGCACGGACGTGATTCCTGACCATCTCGTAAGACGGCTCTCAAATCTAGAGGGGGGGGGGGATGATATGGATGGTAACCTGGCAACCAACCTGAGAGCAGAGTAGGAGCCCAGAGACAGCGAGGCCACGTCTGGGTGGTAGTACAGGTAGACGGAGGACACGCACGTGGGCAGGATGTCGATCACCCCCACCGCCACGATGCGCCCGTCCAGCCAGTACTGCTGGTGGAAGGAGCCGTAGCCCATCTCGGGCCCGTCTGGAGGGTTCTCCACCTGTGGGGGGGGAGGGGGGGTCAGGCTCATGTTGTATAAAATATATATATGACAGTGGAATGAGAGAGCGGCCTGTTTTTATACTGTCACACACACACCTGTATGAATCATAATCCAGGCTTTTCCCCTGCCAGGCCTCACACATAATGTGTGGGGGTGTACAGTAGCCTCACGTTCAGCCTGCTAATAGCTCCCAAATGTGGAGTGAGAGCGGGGTGGAGTTAGGGGGGTGAAGGGGGGAGCTGGCCACAGAAACACTCCAGGAGAGGAGTTTTTAATAAAAGACCCTGCATGAGCAGAAATCCATTTCACCGGGCGGTGGTGGAGCGTTGCCAAGCCCCCCCCTCCTCCACGTCTGCTACTCCCCATGTGGCACGGAGGAATGTGGGTGTAGGTGTCCACCCGTGTCTGCAAGTGTTTGACACACGTTGCGTTTTTCTCACAGGGATCCACGCGCTGTTTTTCTTTTTTTTAATCAAGTCACTTTTACGGCTTTTATCGCGAGGGCTTAAAAGAGGCTTAGGGGTTAGGGTCAGAGGTCGCAGTGAGCCAGGGTATTGGTTTGTTGCTGTGTGTGTCTTCAGTGCACTAGTAACAGGATCCTTCGCCCCTCAACAGTCATCTGGACTCGGTTAAGTCGTGCAAACGCTGGCTAGTTATCACAACAGTGAGAGCTAGCTGGATAATCCATCGTGCCACAGGGTCCACACTCGAATTAAAGCTGACCAAATAAAAACAAGGTGCACACACACACTCACACTCTCCCCTCAGCTTTCTGACCCCACTGGGCTGATGGTGTGACTGCATGCCGTATATTCCTCCTTTACCACCATGCAAGGTTTTCTTAAGCAGAGCTGGTAGTAAAAAATTCAAAATCCCCCCGAACACTCAGGTCTGATTACCTGTCTGACACAATATACACCAGAGTACATTTACTCTGTGTGTGTGTGTGTGTGTGGTGTGTGGGGGTAGTTGAGTGGGAAGGGATGATTAAATTGTCTAAATGCTGCTCCACATCAGAGGACATATGATATGACATAAAGATGATGTGGGTTTAGACCAAAAAAAAAAAAAAAAAAAAGGAGGGAAGAATCAAGAAAAAATGCAGTTCTTTGGAGGGCAACTGACAGGCACCACATCTGGAGCACCGCACTGTGTGTGTGTGTGTGTGTGTGTGTGTGTGTGTGTGTGTGTGTGTGGTAGGGGGAACTGTCTGTCTGTGAAAACAGGCAGCCTGTTATTTCTTGGCACCCCCCCTCCTTTAGAAACACTGGAGGCTTTGTCAGAGGCCCCACTCTTCTGTGTCAGTTGAGAAGTTGTAAGTAAAATGGAAAAGAGCGAGGTGTGTGTGTAAGAGAGGGTGATTTTTATTTATTTTTTCCTTACTTACCCCACCTCACGCTGGAGCACAATGGCAGAAATGTGAAACAGTCGTGCGATAGAAGCAAACAGAGTCTGCGTAGTTTGTTTATAACTTTTTCCGAGCGCCGGTTCAAGGCCGGCCTTGTCTCGACTGACCCGCACGTCACCTCGGACGACAGCTTAATGGTTGCGTCCTTGCCACTGTGACAACAATCTAAACATTCCCCCCCAAATCACTCTCATATGGTTAAATACAGTTAAACGCTCGGGCTCGGTGAGCGTTTGCTTCGACCGCGGTTAAAATGTCAGAAACGGAAAACTGGAGTACGATATTGACTTCCAGACACTTTTCTGCGGTCGTTTAAAGTTGCATGCAGTTAAAAAAAAGCTGCATATTCCAGCAAATCCCACTGGAATATGAGTCCGACTCCTAATGATTGAAAAGAAAGGAACAGAGTGTACAATACACAAAGACAGCTCATACCTTGTATTTAAATATAATACAACATCTGGAATGAGATTACTGTTTATATGAGTATTTAAATAACAAAAACACGTTGTATAAAATGCTCTTTGTGGCTGTGTGAGATCCTGCAGTGCACTCATGCCTTCAATCGTTTCTATGTGTTATGTGAAACAGATTGATCAGTGTGGACAAAGAGGTCGGCGTTTCAGTCAGAGTGATGAAACGCAGCGCGTCTTGATCAAAGCTGTTGTTTGGAACAACAGAGGAGGACAAAAAGGCTTGGCTTCTGCTAACAGGAAGTGACGGATATTAGCCGAGGAACAGAGTTGGAAATTGCTTTGAGTTTACGCCAATTCTTCACAACAATAGTGATTTACACAACACATTTGGGACGAGCATGGTTTCATTTACGGTTCCCCCCCCCCTCTCTGCTCAGGTATTGATTTCCTTTTAATCATATTTATTTATAGTTTTCTTTATTTTCTTGATTTTGTTAAAACATATATAGTGTAGTTTCTTATTTCACTTGTGCTGGACTTGTTCATTACCTTTAGTCACTGTGGATGGATCGTAGGGCGATTTCACGATTTTCTTCATCAAGAATCACAGTTTAAATATTGTGTTTAATAGAGATGTGTTCAAAAGGTTGTTGCCATTCAACATGAAAAAAAGCATTCAAAAGTGACGGATCACATATAATTATTATTTTTTTCATTATTATTATTATATTTATTATTATTTGTATATTATTTTATTTTATTTTTTAGTATTGTATTTATTTATTTATTTGTATTATTATTTTTATTTTAGTTTTCTATTATTATTATATTTATTATTATTTTTTATATTATTATTATTTTAGTTTTTTAAAAAGAGAAAAAAAGATAAATATGTTGTGCTGTATAATGTACTCCAATTTGGATTTAAATACAAATTTGAATGAACAAAAATATATTAAAAAAAGTGACGGATTGACGGAGGAAATCTTAAGACAACTAAGACCAAAACGATCAATTACTAAATAAGAGGGCAAGCGCATTTACATCGTCATTTACACGACTGTACCGACTGCTTACTGTAACGCTGATGTGGTGTCTTTTTTCACTACGATGGTATGCCATTCCCTGCTGATCTGTATCTCTGTTTCATTGTATACTGCAACGTCTCATTATCTTCCTCTCAACATCACAGAAGGACAGAGAGAGAAAGCTTGAGAGGTGTGGCTATAAAAAACCTTTAAAAAACACGTGACTAATTGGCCAACACCCCCGTTAATGAGTGTTTGCCCCTCGGTTAGACACATTAGGAAGCCGTAAAGAGGAATAAATAGAAACAGAATGAGAGCACGAACCCACCCGGACGGCCCATAAAAGCAGAGTTTCTGCAGCACATGCCACTTACAGACCTCAGCGAGGTCAAGTGCAGTGACGACGAGACACCTGCACGACTGGCTGCCTCTCACCGTGTGCCACTGTTTATCCGACTGCACGAGTGTTTACGTGTCTGTCTGTGTGCGTGAATGCATAAAAAAAAAAACATCTGATGTTAATTACCTCCTAGTTTCAACACGAATCCTCTGCAATCGTGGCGAAATGGAACACAGCGAAACGGGAAAAACACAGAATTCAACCTTGTACCTAATGAGCTGCAGTTGGATTTGTAGGTTTGCATACATTTGTATAAATGCCGGGGCTTACATGTGAGCTGATGAACCACACAGTATGCAGGTCCATGTGGTGAGTGTCTGTGTGTGTGTGTGTGTGTGTGTGTGTGTGTGTGTTTTAATAGCAGCTCTGATTGGAGACAGATGGAGGCCGACACGCAGAGGTAGCACATAATCACTCTGAAATGGAGAGCATTTGGAGGGAGACGGGAGAAAACAGGGAGGGAGATCAGAGACAGAAATAAAAACAAGTTGGGCGAGAGGAGGCCAAACGAATGCCCCCCCCCTCCCTCCCATTAAACCAGTCTGAGAGGACGGGACAGTGAAGGCAGGAAGATATGTGAGGCAGTGTGCCACAGTGTGTGTGTGTGTGTGTGTGTGTGTGATTCAGTGTGCCTGGCCGCCAGCCTTGACGAGGTGATAAAAGCCGGTTTCCTATAAACACTAATGATGTTCATTAGCGAAGACCTGAGGGGGCCCACGGGGCAACGCGACTGTGTTTTTGTGTCTCTGTGTCAGTCGGTTTGAGTGTGAGTGTGTGTGATTGTGTGTGTGTGTGTGTTGTTCTCCTGACCCCTCAATCCCCCATTAAAGTGGCCGTTATAAGTGCCCATCCTGGGTCTAATTGCTGGTGTAATTGTCCTGACCCAACGGGTCCACTGGTGTTTCTGAAGGCTGCAGCTCAACCAGCCAACCTGTGCTAAGTGCTCGGCGTTGCCTGGCTGCACCGACACCTCACTGAGTGACCACAGAGAATACGACAGCTTAACCGTAAATCCTCCTTCCTCCTCCACATTAGAACCATCTAAGAATCAATGATTACAAGCAAGATAGTGTTCATTAAAAGCTGGTTCGTGTCAATGGACAAAAACACCATAATAACCTTTCGGTGCATTGTAAGTCATGTGGTCTGAGAGACAACTAGACTTTGACTTCGGCCAATTACAAGTCATTTCAGGAGAGGAGATTTCAGAGAGAGAGTTCCTATTGGCTGTTCTACGAAGCCTGATTCCATGGTAGAATATCATGGAGGACAAAGTTGCTCTTCCCAACATGGGCAACAACAACTGACGACACTGCAGAGTAAACCGAAGAAACCTCAGAAAGTCTGAGGATTCCTGCAAAGTGGTTCATTTAGGGAGAAAATGCTGCTAATAGCCTTCTGCTAACAGTAGCAACAAGCTAGCCACAAAAGGCTAAGCAGCAGGAAAAACTATGAGCAAATATTTTCTCTCCTTCTCTTTGGTAGTTTAGCCTTCTGCTAACAGTAGCAACGAGCTAGCCACAGCAGGAAAAAGTATTAGCAAACATTTTCTCTCCGCATCTTTGCTAGTTTAGCCTTCTGCTAACAGTAGGTAGCTTGTTTAGCTCAAGCTCACAGCCGGCTAAACTAACAGAGAAGTTTTCTCTCCAACTACAAAATGCTTCGCTGATATCTTTTGGGGGCGGGGCTTGAGGATGGACCAGAGGCCAATATCAGACCTTTTGCTGTAGCCCAAATAATGACTTCTTTGCACACAATCCTGATACGAGCCACCCATGAGGTCACCACAGAGAGGAGAAGAGCCGAGGATGTCCCATCCTGTGAAGCCACAGGGAACACAATCTGGACACCACATTTCACCTCCTTCAACACCCCCACCCCCCCTTTCACTTACACAGGGCTAAATTAAAACCTCTCCAATATGAAACAAAACCCCCTTCGTGAATCCCTTAACCCCCCCTCTCTCAATCCAGCTGGAGGGCTCTTGAAGAGAGAGAAGCGAGGGGAACCGTATACATTCATCCCCCTTTGGAGCGTTTTTGATGAAGAGCTAAATACTGAAACTCTTTTTGTTTTTCCAAATCATTATCTGCACGACAGTAATTTCACCGGGGAGGACATTTTCTTGGTGGTTAAATCATTACAGGTAACACACATGGATGTGTGTGAGTGGGGGGTTATTAAACTGTCAAAAGGCCAAAAGAAATACATACCTCTAGTGGTGAATCACAGAGAAATCTCCGGAACTGTGGAGGGGGGAGGAAAGAGAGGAAAACAGTTAGTTCTCTGGGTCACCAACTCTTCTGGAAGACATAAATGAAAGCCATACCGTCCTATATACTTTATCCCTCCCCGTTTTCCTCTGTTCACTCAGGTGTCGCATAGAGGCATACAATGAAAACTGTATTTACACAAATGAAAACATTTAACCTATCAGCCGAAGCCTGGCGGTGCAGGGAGGACACGGTGACAGCTTAAATAATCAGCGTTCCCGTCAAAACAGCCCTCCCGCCGCATGAGATATCAATTACTGGGGGACTGTATGTGAATCTTTAAGTCTTTCTTCCGTTCTCCCTACTATACCCTTTTTTTTGTGCAGCCGGGGGTTGAGAGCAGTGTGTTTACAGACGAGCCGACCTGCAGGACTGGAAGACACAACGCAGCACACTTCCACGTTTTCGGGGGCCAACAAAACGCCATCCGTAGTGAGAACCGGCGAAGGCCGCGGTGATGGACAGCTTTCCGTTTTTTACCCGGCATCGCACCACAGTTTCAAGTTCATATTTCACGAGGAAATGCTCGACTCCAGCTGGGTCTTTCATTCTGCAGACATGTTGCAACTCCGGCGTGGGTTTCCGGCGTATCGTTCGCGAGCAGGACGGGAGTCTGGAATAGCACTGAAGTGTCATAAACGTAGAACAGAGAGGTTCCAGACGGGACTGAATAAACAAGGAGGGGGGTATGAATTGGGTTTATACAGTATGGCTGCTGTTAGCAATGTGGCGGGGGGTTGGTCTCATTTTCCCTCCTCAAACCCCGACTCCTGGCTTACTAGCTTCTCTACCAGTCGTGATTTAATTTCCATCAGAGTCTCCGTCAATCCAAAGTTAAAGCTGTGCATGCAGCAGGTCTGTACAGCGCCCATACGAGGATGGATATCCGTCCTTCCCTCTCATTAAAAATAATACGTTCAAACAAGTAAGTGGAAATTCCCACAAGCACATCCCCAGTCTGTGTGTGCTCGTCATGGCAACGAGGGCTGAAGGTTCAGTGGGCGGGACAGCGCTGGCTTAGGTGCAACTGAAAAGTCCTGACAGCATCCTCGCGTTTCTCCACCGTCTCCACGGCGACGGCTGTGCGTTGATGACACTAACACGCTGGGAGAGACACAAAATGATGTACCGTCATCTGTCATTCCTATTCTACCGTCGCCTGAAACAAACTGCTTTTAACTAACTTTAACTTGAGTTGGATTCCAAAAAAAGAAGCTAAATCCACCAAGTTCCAGTCAGAAAAATGAGAGAATCTATAAAATATGAGGATGAGGCAAGAAGACAGCGAAGTGTACAGATGTTAAAAAACAACAGAACTAAAGAAATGCTTGCACTTCTTGTTGAGAGGTAATGTTTAAAGCTATAAAAGACTCACAAACGGTGCATCCTGCAGGGCTGAAGCAAAAAGTCTTAAATCTTAAACTCAACCGCAAACGGACGGGAGAGTTAGAGAGGCTGGACAGTACATCATGTCATGAAATGTCATTTTAAATCTACATTTTCTTGCTCGAGGCCATCGGGGATAAATGTTCTGCAAAAATCTTGAAATGCAGTGACTGCAATAGTTGAAATAGTACATCCGAGGAAAAACTTTTAGCAGTAATGCAACTCGCTGCATGCACGCATTCTTTCAATTCGATGCATTTAAATTCTAAACACCTGCTAAACGGGAGGATTTCTTCTTCTTTTTTCTTTTTTTTTTTTTACACTTTCCGATGTGGAAATTGCAGCGACCGCATCTGTTTGGTTGATAATGATCTTCACTCATGCAAAAACATGCGTATGAAGATCACCACCTGCGTTACCGTGCCAGTAAAGTGTAATTTTCCTCTCTCTCTAAAACGTTGCAGTCACCACCGCTCGCTGCCAGTGAACAAATTAACAACAGCAACGCCTCCCAACATGCAATATTGCTGTAGGGAACAAATGAAACTTTTGTTTAAACCTCGCACAAAAAAAAAAAACACAAAAAAAAAGAACGAAATGGTTTACCAACAGAACACCAGCTGCAGTTATTAGATGACATCATTCATAGAGGCCGTGCCACGACACTGGCTGCTGCTGCTGTGCGTGCGTGTAGCCGTGAATCTCCAAATTACCTCGTAATCAAACCATTTGATTGGATAAGTAAGTGCGTGAGCTTTTATGCATTAAGAGGCCTGCTAATGTATGCAAATGCATACTCGGGTCGGCTCCTCCTCCTCTTGTGCCTTTACCCGGCACTCATCACGGGGGCTGATGGGTAATCATACCAGGAGGACGGCAGCTTTCCACTGCTGCGTCAGCCCCGCTTTGGCTGGGGTTCGGCTCTCCTGGAGTCTGGCAGGGCTGACCCCTCTCTGGGCCGCGGACACTCCACAGACCAGCAGGCCTAAGACGGTCTAACGTGGAGGTACGACAGTCACGGAGACAAACATGTAAATATAATCTCTCTCTGGCTGCATCTCTAATACAAGAACACATATTCCTGTAAGCGGATCCGTGTCCACGCTGCCCTCTGGAACGATCTCATCTGCAACACATGGACTCCATCACTTCCTCTCTAACTCTCCCTTTCCTATCGTAAACACTCATCTGTGTACGATTAGAAGGGCACACACACACATATATAAACACACTCATCTGCTTAAGCCTAATTGCTACTTAGACGTCTCTTCATTGTGCTCTTTACTCTCTCAAACGGCTGTACTTATTTTAGCGACAGCGTGCCTGTGTTCACTCCCTCGCATTAAAAAACAATAAAACATCCCACCCCGCTTCTTTCTCCCTCCTCGCCAGACGTCTGCCGACAAGATCGACGTGCAGCAGAGGAGCTCCGTGGAAACCTCGCCGCGACACACATCTAGACAGACGAGGAGCTCCGCCGTGAGAAGAATGCTGCTCATGGAAGGTTTCGCTGAATCTCTGCAAATAGATTACACTGGATAGACAAGACACTAACCCTGCTTTAAGATAAGCCAAAGGTTATTCACCTCATTCACTTCATCCATTTTTACCGACACTCGCCTTACTTCTCTGCTTTTTCCATATACTCCCATGTGTCTTGGTTAAGGCCATCAAGAAGAGTAAATACAGATTTAACAGGATTTGTTTGCCTCAAAATGAATGCCACATGTGCAGGAACTCAGAGTCACGGCTCAGCAAAACAGTTAAGACCGCTAAGTGTGAGTAAGTGTGTGTGTGTGTGTGTGTGTGTGTGTGTGTGTGTGTGTGTGTGTGTGTGTGTGTGTGTGTGCATCTAAATAATTGCAACTTTGTGCAGCAACTCTGTCAGGAAACTGTGATTGGAGGTGGAAGGAATAACGTCTGGCTCCCTTCCAGTCATGGTATGACAGGAAATACATACAAACTTAAACAAACAAAGCCATTCCCCTCCAGGACATCATACTGTCTAATGGTAGTACCATTTTGGCAGGGTAATTGAACTTGCACCGACACACACACACACAATCTCTCCTATCGCCTGGCTCCGATCCAGGCTGACGGCATTCCACATTCGGTCTCTGGGTAATACTTTAATGGATTAATAAATACCTCCACAAATACTAAATGGCCCAACTTCCTAGGTAGCAGCAGCAGGCAGAGAATGGGCACGGCCCCAAAATGTGCCATCACCGCATCGACAATGTGTTTTCCATTTCTTTATGAAATACCACGGGGCGGCGGGGGGGCAACGAGCTTCTGGGAAGACAACAGGCGAGATTAACCAGGAGGTTGACGGGCAGGAAAATAAAAAAATCTGCTTTTTAAGTCCTGTGGACTGGAGGAGGAGGTTTGTCACGGTGGTGAGTCCAACTATATAGGGGGGGGATATAATAAAGCCAGGTAGCATTAAGTACGAGCACGTACAAGTTAACTGCCAGAGGTCATTTACAGAAGCCGATATAGCGGGAGGCCTCGGGTGGTCATCCGTCAGAATTAGATCTCCACGTAGCACAGAACATATGTTAATTAAACCCCGTCAAACTTAATCGACAGTGTTGCGATCTATAGTCCAGTACAAACCATTCCCTACGCTAGAGATGTCACGGTAAATTACAACCACTGCCTTTAAGAGTCATTTACTCAGCCTTAATTAAAGCTGGATTCAATTAAGTTAGCAGCATAATAGAGTAGCAAATCTGCAACTTTATAAACACGTTTTTTTCTCTCGGCTCCTTTTTTTTTTTCCAAAGTGGTTCTGATACGGCAAACAGTTGTTTTTTAGCTTTGAATTTTGCATTTCTTGAACCCATCCAGTCCCGGTACAGTTATAAACCTGAGCTGAAGTGCTCACACGCAAAAAAAAAAAAAAAAAAAAACACGCACAAACACACTTTCCTTTAATAGAGCTGGTGTTATGGCACTAGGAAAGAATCTGCCACAGTCTGCCCAATCTGACAGCTTTTATTATTTATTAATTACCTTTACTTTTACAAGCTGGAGAATTCAGTAATTTACTGTGGCCTGCTGGCAGGAGGGAGGAGGAGGAGGAGGAGGAGGTTGTTTTTCCAGCCCTGAGGGACAAAAGGCCCTCTCAGGTTAGTGGGAATGTCCAGCAGTTCTGCATCCTGACTAGACCTGATTCTCTCCACTTGGATTCATATATAAAGGTGTGTGAATGTACAGTAGATCCTGTATGTATATGTATATACAGGGTCGCCCATGAGGTTGGAATCATTTACAAATGTCTTGTCTTTTATAACGCAAAACAAATGTGATGCATAAATTAATTTCACCTGGACACATAATGTAATCATTGCACCGGATTCATTTAAACAGGAACAAACAGAGGATTGGGTCTGGAAACAAAATATTCAAACTTTATGAGCGACAGTGTGTGTATATATATATATATATAGATAGATAGATAGATAGATAGATAGATAGATAGATAGATAGATAGATAGATAGATAGATAGATAGATAGATAGATAGATAGATAGATAGATAGATAGATAGATAGATAGATAGATAGATAGATATCCATCCCCATTCATTACTGGGCGATGCTTTTCTCTCTTTTATTAAATTTAAAGCTGAATTTTTAACATCCCATCATATACAGTTAAAGAATAACGTGCAAAAAAAACGTATTTTTTTAAATTACAATTATTTATCGAGGACCAATGAATGCTGGGATGTGGGATAAACTGCAATGACAACAAAACTAGGGATTACTTTCATTATCAATTAATCTCTTGATTATTTTAACGGCTCCTTATTTCATTATTAATTTAGTCTAACTTTTAGTAACTTTGTCTTCTATGTTGACACCAAGGACCATGTTGGAAATAACAGTCATCACTTCAACATGTTATCCTTTGGATAATGATTCTGTCTCTTAAATTCAAAATAAAATCAATCAACTTCCCAGAAAATAGTGAAAAATGCATATTGCCAAAGACTGACGGGACATCTGAAACCTGCTTGTTTTCTGTCCAACAGTCCAATATACGAAGACCTAAACGCTCCAGTATGTAGGATTTAGGGGAATTTATTGGCAGAAATGGAATATGATGTTCATTACTGTTTTATTGGTGTAAAACCAGCCTTGAGTTTTGAATAAATAACAGGGAGGGGCTCCTCTTCACTGAGTCCCACCATGCTGCACGCCAACATTCAGTTGGTTGCAACCTCGCCGCTATTTAAAAAGACACGCAACAGAAAAGCAGCAAGAAGCTGAAATCATGCAGTACCTCGCTCTCACTACATTCGCTGGGGTCATCACCGTGTACGGCCATCTGGTAGCGGGCGTACAGCGCCACCGACTGCTGATAGGACGCCGTGAACTGGGGGTCCTCAAAGTTGACTGGCACTAGCCTCACCTTCAAGCACAGGGGGGGTATGGAGGGAAAGGAACGATAAGGTGGAGGGAGGGGTTTTTATATAAGTTGACAATGAATACAAGGATGATGAGAAGGTAGAAAATAAAAGAAGAAAAGAAGGAAGCATGGGCGCTTTGGAGGAATCGACAGGATTGAAAAATAAGATGGTTTATAACAGTGTTATACAAGTGATTTGGCATCGTAGGTGTTCATCAGTCTCCTAGTCCTCGAGGCAAGCTGGCAACACAGCCGGTCTGTTTTGAGTTTTCAGACTCGAATCAGTGATTTTTTTTTTTAAATCAGACTGTTAAGTGAATGCAGAAAACAATCGGGATTCTAGGAGACTGAGAACGTGTTTAAAAAACAAAAAGATCGACTTGAGGATGAGGCTAGTGCACCGCCCCGGCTCCGACCACGGATCGCATCGGGGAGGATCGGTAATCGGTAAGCAGCAGAAAAACCCCAAATGAATGATCTCAGCCGGACAGAAACAGACTCTTCTCATGAAGGGAAACACGGTGGAGCAGACTGCACGCACAAAGACAATTAAAATGTCATTAGAGACGCTTTAATCCTCCGACTCAAACGCGATTCAGACACAGGGAACTATGGCGAGAGTAGGGCGATGAGTGGGGAGGGGGGGTAGAAGCGAGGTAGACGTGTGAAGGTCGAGAGGGTTCAGCTGACGAACTGCCCCCCCCACCACCACCACCAAAACTGAAAGAGCTCAAGTCTAACTACCCGGCTGGCGGACGGAGGGCCAAGTCAGACACCTGGAGAAACACTGCTCTCAACCACGGCGTATGGAAACATTTTCCCCTCCATTTCCTCTCCCTTTGACTCTCTCTCTTATACACATACACTCCCTTTGATACAAACATGTTAATTCACTTTTTTCTCCCCCCCTTCATACAGGCATTTGGTTTTTTCCCCTGCGTTGTATCAACTGATGTAGCAGTTTGAAGGCAAATTTAGTTTATTCATCAATTTTATTCTTTTTTTTCTGTCCTGATTGTAAATTATGATTTAACCCTCATGCATCACATTTGGGACATTTTTGGCTTTTCATACATTTTAGCAAGATATAATTTTCTTTGAAGTTCAAGCTCAGCTCCTATAATAAGTCTATAATAAACTGTGCAGCTTAAATACAGACACTGAGACCCTCGGGGACAAAAATGTCCCCACTGAAACCCATTAAGCACCCATAATATCAGATTTTTAACAGTGGCATTATGTAAACAAGATGATTATGGTTTAAAAACAAAAAAAACTTTAACTTAACTTTACCTCAGAGAAAGTGGAAAATAATATCAATATATATGTTAATAATGTACATGTTTCTTTGTTCTTTGTTACGGTGGCATTATGTAAACAAACAAACAAACAAAGGCTTAAAATTCTGAAAATGTATATATATTTGGTAGTTATGGGACTGATGATAGTATCAAGATGTGTCAATATCATTTGATGGCAGGTTTTGCCGGAAAAAAAACATTTTAAAAAGGGATCCACGAGGGTTAAATCTCTGAAATGAACCAAAAAATTAAAATATGCATGAATGATTTACTGATTTCAACACTCTAAATGAAACATTTTAGTCCATTAAAGACATAAAACTAACAGAAAAGGATTCGCAAAGTGAGATAAAATACTTTTGACGCCTCTATAGGTACCCAAACCTGTGGACCCCCTCCCTCCCACCCTGGGTACCCTGAGCAGGTCAGCCTATGCCCCCCACCCTCTGACCTGGCTCTCGGTGGGTTTGTCGGGAGGGTCCTTGTGAATGGCCATCTGGTAGAGTTTGTACACCTGGTAGGAGGCGTCGAAAGAGGCTTTGAACTGCGGGCTAGGGGGATTGGAGCGCACTAGCCTCACCTTCAAAAAGAATACGGCAGACAAAGGTTAACATCAAAATGGAAAAAAAGGACCGAGAACAACACAAGTGGTGATTCAAATCCCCGATTCAAATCAAAGAGGGGGAAAAACGTGTGAATGAGTGTGAAGGAGGAGAGAGAATGACACAAGTGCACCCTCTCCACAGGCTTATACAGGATTTCAAGCCTTTTAACACAAAAGAAAAATGGAGATATCGTTATTCTTCTTTAGTAAATAGTCTTGTTTGCACCAAGAACAGCTGTTGCCTTGATGGGAAAACAAGAACAACACAAAGAGGGTGTGTTGTGTCAATCTCCTCACAAAAACAGCAAGTGTTACTCCAAATAAGAAGCATTTGCTGCGATAGAAAAACAAGGTCATCAAAAAGAAAGCTGTTTTTATAGCTTTCTATCCACTTTATATTGTGTGTATGAGCCACATTTCCAGTGCTTCACCATGTGATCCGACACTTTTAGTTTGATTCTTGATCCTGATCACGCCAAACAGGAAGTAGAGTGTGCAGAGAAGTTTAAGTCTTTTTACAAACGTCGACAGATCGGCTGCTATTAGGTCGTTGCAGACTTATTGATGATATGTGGTCCAATAAGTACGTAAAAAAGGGCAGCAGATGTCATTTAGAAACAGCACCACCGAGTTTGTCATTAGATAATGAAACACAGGTTGCATAGCACAGATCAGAGCTGGATATATTTTTAATAATTCATCTTAAATCCGCTCAGGGAGGCACATAGAAACAGTTTGTTTAAGCGATCAATAACATGAATCTCAGTAAATAACTTGTTTTTACTAGTTTTCTACATAATGCTTAATCAGAGGGGTTCAATGAACAAAACTAGACCAATCAGATTTGACTATTGAATATCAATATCGGTCTTGGCTATAGTGTCTGCTGTTCAGCCAAAGTATACGTAAAAAAACAATTAAAAAAGCATGCAAAAGTTAGCATTAATTAATCACACACATGAAAGCTGCATATAAGATTTAAGGAAGTATTTGCAGTGCTATGATTCAATCTGAGCAGGGAGAATGGTGAGAGGAGAACTGCTGCACCCTTCCACCCGTTTAATTAAGCCTCTCATCGTTTATGAAGCTTATGTTGGCCGGCGAGGCCCGTTGTCATATGAATCCCCCCGGACGGAGCCGATGGAGGAGCTGACCCCGGGGGTTTTTGCTTGAGTTGGACCTCAGTGGGTTTCTCTCATATGACCACTTGGCATCTCCATCCTTTAGACAAACAGCGACGTTGGGCCTGTTACATAAAGGGACAACTCACTTTTTAATTTTGTTCTAAAATCTAGATATATTTTGATAGGCTGAGATCCTTTTTTGTGTGTGTGAAACAACACTGCTGCACATTTTTAGCAATTCTCATAACAGTCTTGAAATTTAACACTGACGCTCACTTGACAGCTTTATGAATGTTCCAAGTAAAAACCTCATAATAGCAGTGGCTTTAATTAAACTGAAAGATTGTGGTTTATCAGAGCTTTTTATGAAAGATGTGTTGTGGGAACCTCAAGCTCCATTATAAAAGTGATATAATAAGAGTTGACAAACAGACTGCAGAACAGTTCCATGTTAGCAAAACGACGTTTAAGAGAAGAGAAACGCTTTTAAAGAGCATGAGCACAGTGTGGAGAGAGTGAGTGATGACTGTTGAGAGAGAACAGTAGGTGAACAGTTTCCACGCTTCCCTGAGGTGCCTGAGGGGCTCCCAATCACGTTCTCACACTGACCCCTGGTGGCGGTCACTGGAAGCACAGCCATAGAGCTTTAAAACAGTAACTGTACCCATTTTAAAAACTCATATACATTATTCTTTTGGTCCATCTGTCTCCGAAATCCAAATAACTACAGTGCTAAAACTCAAATTTTGCAATATTATCAGGTGTTAAAGTCCAGTCTAATGTTCACAACTGAGAACAATACAGTGGAATAAAGCTCGTTTGCGTATTTAAAAGAACAATGAATAGTATATAAAATCCCATTCATTGTCTATGGAATAGCTCTAGACCCCCTGGTTCTGGTTCCCAAGAAGTGGCCTCCAATCTCAGGTGATGAAGGTGCTGGGGAGGATGGTCCTGGCCCACCTTTAGCCCCCCAGGGGAAGTCATCGCTGGACCATCTGCAGTTTGCCTGCCAGCCTAACCTGGGAGTGGACGATGTCATGCCGGTTGGTGGTGCTGGAGCTCTGCATGGGACTGTGCCGTCTCCCTTCCTTGAACACCACAGGTTTTCAGTACAACTCTGGGTCGTACCACTTGCAGAAGTTCTCCGACGGCTCTGCAGCGGCCGGGTGTATAAGTGATGGATGGCAGGAGGATGGAGGAGGAGGAGGAGCACTCACAGAGCACTGGTGGATGATTTTGTGGAGTGGTCCGGAAGAAACCATCTGCTTCTGAATGGGGCCAAGACCAGGGAGATGGTGATTTACTCCGGAAGAGAGGAGGACAGGGCTTCTCAAACCCTGTGCATTCTGGGACAGGATGTTTACGTGGTGGAGGATTACAAGGACCTCGGAGTCCACATCGGTAGACTACATTTACTGAGGAAAGGTGTGCAGCAAGATGTTTAGAGATCCTCTACCAGTCTGTTGTGTCCAGACACCTGTGAGGTTGTGGTGGAGAAACTGTTATCCATTATGGGTAATAATCCTGAGCACCCTTGGGCGCCACCTACTGGACAGAGTCGGATACAGGAAGTCCTTCCGGGTCAGGGCGATAACCCTGTACAATACCTCACCTCTCTCAACTGTATAGTTTCTATAACCTGCATATTGTTATGTAATATCACATGACCTTGTCTCATTTAAGATTTAATTTAATTAGCACACTTATATCCAATTATATAGTATGTTTTGCTATGTTTATATTGTATACTGTATGTTGATATATTTATGGTGTATTCCAACACATCTATAAATATATATGGAGTGTTGATTGACTGTGTATTTACTGCTTTTTGGATAACTGGCAGCTACAATAATCCACAGTTTGGGTTTAATAAAGCCCATCCATTTAAATTCTAAGCCATCTTCTGGTACCTGGTATGCAAACTCCTGGACGCCTGCAGCTCAGTCAACAGTTCAGAAGCTCAACACTCAGATTCACTCGACTGCATCTCATCGAAAATGGCCCTTCAGCCATAAATGTGCTGCTGCAGCCCGGGCCACATGTGATAAATAAACAGCTGAACGGGTGAAATGGAGGCATCTCTCAATTACACTCGTTAAACATATAATTAACCTTTCCTTTGCAAAAAAAAAAAAAAAAGGACCTTGTTCACGCCCACTTAGTAAAGTGGAACGATAATTGCTGGCAAACAAATGAACCTAATTGGAAAGAGCTGAATTGGAGGCGGTCTCGTGGGTCTGGTCTGGTCTGGTTTCAGGGGGATAGAGAGATAAGAGACAGACGCTTGCATTGGCTCATCCCTGCATCTGGCTCAGATCTTGGTCAAGACCAGGAATGACGTGACTCTACCAGCTCGGCTCCAGGGCCTTTCGTCAGGGATCTTTCTACAGTCCCCCCTCCCCGCCAAAAGTTCATTTCCATGTCCTGTCGTACCGGCTGAGCTGGGATCTGTGGTTTTAATGTCATCAGCAGGGTAACGCGACCCAGTTTGCGTGGTGTGCCTGTCTTTTGGTTGAAATCGAACTGGGGAAGAGGTGGTTTTTCCACTCGGCTCTGGCCAGCGATCCTCTGCGCACGCATAAACACATGGTGAAGTCACTGGAGCGTGGTCAGCTTAACTGGATCCAAATATTACAGAGACAGAGAGCTCAACCAAAGACACTACTTCTTAATGATGGCTGGAATCACCACAACAGGCTAACGCTTGTTCCAAGTCACATAAAAAAAAAAAAGGAGAAAAGAAAGTACCTACTTTATATTTCTGCTCACCTCAAGGCAATGAGAAGGGTTGTCAGGCAGTGACTCATCGATGAAGTCTTCCAGGGGTTTGGGTGGCTTGGTCTGGGCCGGAGTGGCTGGGGGAGGGGAGACGATGGAGGAGACCCCATCGGCGTTTTGCCTAATCTGCTCTTTCTGAAGACGCCGCTCCTTCCTTAAGTCTTTGGCCTTACGACACGGCGGCCGGCCAGGATCAGCTCCCATCCCTGCACCCCCGGAGAAAACACAGAAACCAAGGGATTTTCAACGCTTTCCATTTTCTAAAACTATTTTTATGCAAATTACATTTTCACAGCATTTCCAGGTGAGAACGTGGAAGAAAAACCACTCCTTTTGTTGCTGCCTTAGGAATAAACAGAAGTAAGAGAGGTGGCGACTTCAAGCTGCTGGCATGGATGAGTCTCAAAAGAGTGGCAGACCATGTTTCCCCTCTGGACCAGAGCTGCCATGTTTACTTTTGTGTCCCCCTCCTAAAGCTAAGAAGCCAGACTCGACAGAAAGACCAATGGAAGTAATTTCCTTGTTCCCCTGCCGTCAACAGTAATTAACATTACATCACTGCTGAGGAGGCTGTAAAACAATATGATCTGTGTTAGCAGCTAGTGTGTATTTATAAAAAGGGACAGAAAAAGCAGAAACAAGGGTGTTTTTTTCTCCTCTAATAACTCCAATGACAAAGATAACACGTCCTTATTCACCATAAATAAGGTTGTTACTCGCAGAACATGTTTCCCCGTTTTTCTCTCTCTCAACAAGACACATGAACATTCACAGAAGCAACTGAATCTCCAAAGTTTCTCTCCTCCTCCTCCTCCTCCTCCTCCTCCTCCTCCTCCTCCTCCTCCTCCTCCTCCACCTCCTGGGCTCTTGCCAAGCCCTCCAGCTCTCCGGGCATCCCATGTCAACAGTTTACACGCCCACATCCTGTTTGGAGCAATAAGGAAACGAGAGCCATTTCCTGCTCGTCCTATTGCCAGCCACAGCCATCAGCTCGCTTACTTTCCCCCGTGTCGACGTAGCGAGGAGGAGAGGGACGCCGGGTCTCTGACAAGGAGGGGGGAGGGGGGGGGTCTGGCATTGGCCATGATTCATTGGCAGGGTTCAGCTTCAGCTGACTGGAGCTCCTTTTTCTAGCTTATGTCCTGTGAATACTGAAAACAGACCACAGAGAGACCCATCTCCATATTGTAGCTTACTTGTATTTTCAAACTATAAACTTAAATCCTGCATTAACTATTATTTTCTTACACTCTGTGGCCTCTGATGATGCTTTAAAAATAAAAAAAATAACTGAAAACTCATCTGTTTAAACTGGCTTTGTAATTCTCTGTTTTAAATATTTGGGTGGGTTTGTCTTATTTTAAAGCGTTTTTGTTATCATGGGAAGCACTTTGTGACTTTGTCTGTACAAAGGTGCTATATCAAAAAAACGTATTATTATTATGATATTTGAATGTGTTTTTTATCACCATTTGCTGCCGTCTTCCTTAATACTAGATGCGGAAATTACCTGGTGGTTGAATCACCTCAATATCCCTGTTTGACTCAAGAGTCTGGACTGTGTTCATCACACACACACACACACACACACACACACACACAGAACACACACACAGAAACACACACACACACACACACACACACACACACACACACACGAACTCCTGAGGACAGCGTTTGCAGCCGTGGCGAAGATAGAGTCTGACAGATCAGTTCCTGCGGAGGACACAAGCTCCCGCTCCAGCAGTTAGCACTTCATAAAGGCCATGACACTCTTCCTCCCCGCTCACACACACACACACACACACACGTGCACACGCGTCCACACACACACTCTAAACTGTGTAGGATTGTGACATACTGCTTTCCTGCATGTACACATGTAGAGATACTGAATGAGTTAACTGTGGGAAGAGGATCAGCCACTAAAACATTAACACGGAGGTATTTTAGAAAACTGGGAAACTGTACAGTGTGTGCTATTTTTCTGCCTAGGGAAAAAAAGTTTAATATGTAGGATTTTCCCTAAATTGATCGGCTAGAAGTGTGTGTCGGTGACTGTATACGGAGACGCTGCCCTCTGCCTGGATTTTCTCTTATATTATCTTATTGTTTTGCTGCATTCAGGACGTTTCTTGGAGTCAGCAAAGAGCCTTTGGGTGCCCACGTGGGTGCATAGCGGCCAGCCAATAACACGGCGCAGGGCGTGAAGCCCGTTATAACTCCGAAGATCAAGCCCCTCGCCGTCCGATACCGAGGCTCCTCCCTTTGCGGCTCTACTGTGTGTCAGTTTGACCGAGTCAGGATTTTTGTTAACCATGACTTGCTTCAACCAAAACCCAGAAATCACTTTGCAATAAAAATCATTTTAAGCTAGAAAGGTGCTGTAGCGTGCAGATTTCCAATGACTGCTGTAATCCCCTAACTGTGGGCGCAGAGCAGCGATCTGAGATGCACTCTGCAGCGTTAATATGACTGGCGGCCTCCCTGCCACCCGGGGGGGCAGTTAAGAGCAGTGACCCAGCAGTCAATCTTTGGCAGCATTAAAAAACGAACAATAAAAGGTGTTTTTGAGGAAGTGTGAGACATCGAGCATACAGCCATAACTCGAAATATGAGGTTTGCTGCAGCAGAACGCGAGATTAGCCGTGGACAGAAGCACTGAATCACTCGCTCGAATTTTTTTTTCTAATTGACTAAAAAAAAAAAAAAAAGAAGAAGGCAACAGATTAGTAATTGATTAAGAAGACTAATCAAAACGGTTTGAGCTCACATTCGATACTAACTTGCAAAAGTATCGATAAGGCTAATAAAAACCAGTAACGTTATAATGTTAATTAAACATGATAACACAATAACGTGTGTCTGAAAATGGAGTATGGAGTATTTTCCTGGTTACTGGTATCGACTTTCACATTCTAGCATCGTGAGAACCCTACAAGATAACAAACTGAAGCCAAAGAATTCAAACACATGTATGCAAGATTCACGAGTCGTGATTCCTTTAAAAGACAGCGCTACCAAACATTCCATATGTCCTTCTGTATCTGGTCAACTCTGGCTTTGCGTATGCTATATGGAAAGTGTGTGTGGGGGGGCATGTTTTCTCAAGCTCGAACGGGAACCTGCCCAAAGCTATAAAAGTGCTCCAGTCATAAAAAACTAGAGGAAAGATATGTCCAGGTGTTTTCTGTTGGAGGTGAATGAGGGGGGAGTGGAGAACCACCGGCTCGCCGTTGTAAATCCTCCTCGCTTCCTCTTTGCTCACCTTTTGAAAAGCCGTGTTATTTCTGACTAGTCTGAGGAAGAGGAGTGTGCTGCTGCTGCTGCTGACGCAGGTGTGAGGACAGAAGGACGTATGTTTATGTCTGCATCCAGATCGACCTGTGCCAACGCCGAGCTTTCCTGCCGCTTGATTAACGAGCATGGGTTCTCATTAGACGTCTGAGAGGGAGGGGAGGGGGGGAAAGTGGTCGAGGCCTGAAACACGAGCAGTTGTTAGAAGTTCTGCTTCCTGTGTCTCGTTAAGAGTTTATTATCTCCTCGCTGTGAGTGTTATTTATTCATTACTCTGAGTTGGCTGAGAGGATATCCTGTACTGGAAAGTGAGGACGAGAACATGACAGATAAGCCAAAACCAGACACAATCCTGAAAACACACAGCGGTCTCATTCACCGAGCTGCTGCACCGCAGAGACGTTTACAAGGTGAACAGTGACACACTGTGGCGAGCGACGGCGCTGCAGCTGTCGCAGAACGCCACAGAAACACCAGAAATCAAAGATAAACAACAAAACAGGCAACAGCAGCAAAGAGCAGCTTTCTGCAGGGTTCCTACACCTTTGCCAAAGTCAAATTCAAGCACTTTTCAAAGCATTTCCAGGTGCATTTCCATGCTTTTCCAGCCCCTTCCAGCTGTGGTAAACTCCATCTTTGTACCAATCCAATGGTCAGTATTCAGTCTACTTATTCTGTCACTTGTTCATCACATTAAATGAGATGTTCTTGTCCTCTAAACAACCAACATGATGTTTGGAGACAGCTTTTTACAGAAGGACCACAAATGAAAGGAAAACTAATTCCACTAACAGATCCACAGAAATATAATCACCAACTATTTTCATCATCTGTTCATCATCAAAAGTCATTTTTCAGAAAGAAATGTCAGAAAATGCTGTTTTCTCTGCGTTATATCATATATGTCATCAAATAGAACGGACATTTCAAGCACTTTCAATGACTTTATTCTAAATCGTCCAAGCACTTTTCAAACCTTTTTTGCCTGGAAAATTACTCACTTACTATTACTTTTCTCATCAATTAAAGGAAATCTCAATTAAAAAAAAAAGGAACAATGAAAAAATATTTGACAAATATAGAAGACGACAACGGAGTCTGATTGTTGATCAAAACAAAATCACAGAGAAATATTGTAGGTAAATTATAGAATTGTACTGTTAATGTATTAAAGCATACATATTTTGTTTATTATTATTTTTATTTTTATTTTATGACATGGTGTAAAGTAGGTTCAATGTATTCAATATTTGGACGAATCTGATTTATGTTTGTATTGTTTTTATTATTATTTTTTTTGACAGTATGTTGATTGCTTGAGATAACATACATACAAACATGGTTCTTCTTCTATATGGGGTAAAAAGTTTGTTGAATAAGAAAAAACACTTCCTGATAAAAGGGGAATCATAGCAGTATGTGCTGTAATTCCGCTGCTATTAACTAATGAGTATTTTACTTCTTTCCAGTAACATCAAGAACAACGGATCAGATTTCTCACCTGGTTTAGGAGCTGCTGCTGCTGCTGCTGTTCTGTCCTCCGTGACAGACACCGGATCCTTTCTCGGTGTTTGGGAGTCGGCGGGAGCGGCGTCCTCCTGCACCTCACCGATGGCGGGACACTCCGGTAGCTCCTTCTGAATGTCCGTGATAGCAGCACACTTCACTTGTGATAGACAGCCTTTACTTGGCTGCTGGGGACCTGCGACGCCACACCCCGAGTCCATCGGCTCCCCTGCAGGGCACAAAAAAATTGTTATATCCTGCCATAAGTGTAATTCATTTTTGCCCATCTCTTACAGTAGCTACAACCCCAAACATGTGCTGCAAACCAAGACAGGGAAAAAAAGCTACCAGGACATGCAAACTGTCCAAAAAAATAAACACATTCTCACCATCATCCTGTCCTTTTGGCAGTTCCCCTTTGGAAATGAATTTGCTCATCTTCTTCAGGACTTTCTTGTGGGATTTGGAAGGCTGGAATTTCAGTACGTGACATCTTGACAGAGTGTAAAAAAGGTAAAAGTTTAGGTTAGAACAACATATATTAGTATATACTTCAAAACTTTAATAGCTGATTGGGTATATCTGTGAATCTACCACGGGTGATCCTTGTGTATCCCATGTTATTCTGGTTTTATCGGCCTTAAAGTTAACTGAATCACAATTACAATTACCTGATGGTATACTGCGGACAGCACGTCTTGCTCATGTTGGGCTTATAGACATATTTCCCACTTCTGTAAAAGGAAAGAATTGATTACCTTCAAATCAAAACACATGATTAAGGATTTGGAAATATCCTAAATGTTATTTCTTGAACGATGGATGTAATTTAGCAGGATTTTGCATGCAGGTTTCTCACCTCCTCCACCCTCGGTCTATGAGGTCTTGGTAGTCTTGTACAGTCATAGTGTGAGACCACATCCCTGTAGAGAAGAAAAGAAACATCTTACATTTAAAACATTTTATTGATTACATATGATTTCACACTATACTTTTCAAACATCCATCAGACTCGGAGCACGCCGTCTCATGCCTAACTTGGTGGAAATTGTTTTAAAACAGTCAGAAAAGACTCGGCTGGATGAGATAAAGCTCAATTAAAGCATAAAGTTAGAGATATTATTTTATCTAGCCTGAAATAGGAGGCATGTGTGCTAATAAGGAGTAAGGAGAGGCTAACCCAGAGTGTAGTGGGAGGTCCACATGTTTTGTTTCAGCTTAAATCACAGTTCACAGTGTCCTCTCGAGATTCCCACGGATTTGTGTGCACAGCAGCTTGGATCCGACTTCCCAGAAGTGAAGTCTGAGCTCCCGGTTTTAACTGCTGACCTTCTCCTACGCAACCTTAGACACACTCTCTGCACCAAGACACCAAAAGTCCCCATGGCAAGACCGTATCGGATAACATCTAAAACAACCAGGAATTCACTGTACAGCAGTTCACACACAACACACACCCAGTATAAATATGTGTAATAGTATAATGTTCTCTGTCCCGGGAGAACGCTGTTTAATTAGAGACATCACAGTGGGATCAGAGAGAGAGAGGCAGACTATACAACAGGCATGGGATGATGAGTTCAGGTTATTAAAATACAATTATAATTGTGATTCACGATTTTATCCCCATAATCATCAAAATGTGCTTAAAACTCTTAAAATGGCATTAAAACATACTGGTATCATTTTACATTTTATTAAGAAACAAATTTATTGCATCACAGATATAACAAACATGTTTTTTTTAATGAACATCTTTTTCAATGAAAAACGATCAAATAATCTTAAACAAGTTGCATAAATAAAAAGAATTAAAGATTTTTTTAAAATGCAGCAGGTAATCTTATATTAAAGATCAGATATAATCAGCATAATAAACATTTATTGTTAACAGAGTATGGTGAAATCTTTGGCCTTACATACAGCACATTTTTCCAAATCATTCATTTTGCAGCTACTCATATTTCTGTATGAACGACATTAACATCATTTTGAATGTAGTGAATAATATCACACCGTATCAAATGCATTTAGAAGGCTGTGTTAAATGTATTAAATTATGGGCTGGTTTGTAGGTTTAAAACATTAAAAATGAAAAATGTTCATCTGATATCGTCCGACTGAAACAACAGAGCAGAACAGAAAGATTGTTTTTTTCAGTGAAAATGAAAATACACGGCATAACTCTATCATTTAAGATCCTTGGGGATTTGTATTTAATGGCGTCACAATATAAACCCTCAGGGGTTTCTGTCTTATGACCCCAATTCTACGTCCCAAAAATTCTCATGACCTCAGCCAGAACAGAGCTGTAGAGCATGAAACACTAGAAAGCATTGCTCCAAACAACGTATACATGTAAATACGATCTATTTTAAAGCCCTGCACATCAAGTGATCATCATCCTAAAACCTTTCCAGAGTTAGTAAATAGAGAGCGAAGGGGCCAATCAAATGACACAAAAGGTCCCAAAAAACCTGTCAGGGAAATCTGACCTACAACGAGGCAGGAAGTCGGAAAGAAGGTTCCAGAGTACAAATGAATCGTACCACGTGAGCTTTTTATGAGTGCAGCATCTGCCATCATCACGGCACAATGGGAGTGCCTCACTGTCCACACCTGATCCAACTCTCAGACACACACACACACACACACACACACACACACACACACACACACACACACACACACACACACACACACACACACACACACACACACACACACACACACACACAGAGAGAGAGAGAGGATGGCAGATGTTGAGCTCCATGTTTGCTTTAACACCACTGATAGCGTCGCTGCACCGATCACGTACAGAGGAAAACATTATCGCACCTGCTTGGAAAAGTTTACAGTACAACAAAACATATTATAGTTAAAGAACATCCCTAACTCCAGTGTTTTCCCGTACCTAGCATTTTTTTTTTTTTTTTTTTTTTTAAATAAGAGGAGGCGAGAGCTCCGTCTTATCTCTTTAAAAAATAATGCAATATTATTTTGCAGGACGCTTCTTATTCACACACCTGTGAGTAAAGCATATAAAGGGAGGAGAGCTCCGTCTTCTCTTTAGACACTAATATTATTACTGATGCTTCAAATGTACTGTACTTAAGCCTCAGGAGCCCTTCAGGTGCCGGCAGACACATAGAAACCTCCGACAAAAAAGAATTAGTGGGAAAAATAAAATGTCACCTCCGCTGCTACTCCATCCTAGTGGAAACACTGTTAACCCTGTATCCTAAAATATACATATATATCTGGACCTTGGTGGCTTAAAATAGTGGGTTATTTTCTATCCTCGTAAGTCCGCTGCACTTTCATTTAAAGTGGCAGTCCGTAAGATTTTAGATGCTTCTAGCGGCCTCTCTGGCGGTAGATGGAACTGCATCTCCCTCACCCAACAGTGTTACTGTCTCTCATCTGCGTGATGCCTTCAAACGCTCCACACTGAAGGACGTCTGTGTTTTCCCTCGTTCACTTTGCTTCTTGATGACTTTCCTTCTTCACTTCCATTAGTTTGTTGTTTCTTCTTTTCCAGACTGGAAGTTGAACGGTCTTCTTTCTCTGTTGATCCTCCATTGTGAGTCAGCATGAAATGTACCTGGTCAAACACTTAAGACTAGAGGGAGCCTGACTCGCAGTTGGAAGTTATCGATTTCCGATTACAATGAAAAGCAGCATACTTCCGTGAGTATCTCCACCTGGGAGACCAACCGCTGCTGACCGACGTGAAAAGCCACTCATTTTGAATTTCTGGCGGGAATGTGGCCACTGAGACACGGAGATCCTATTTCTGGGCAAAGCAGCACAAGCACTTTCATTAGTGGGTCACGTGATCCACCACCATTGTTTAACTAACTCTTTGATAGATAGGAACTTAAAAGACAGATAGAAAATGTAACAGCCTATCACTTTAATCTGTATCCACACGATGAACCTGTAACCTTTAAACCCTGTTTACTGACCACGATCACGCTGGGAGTGAAGTCTCCCTTCTGCCGTGCCCACTTGATGCAACACATCCAGATTACCACCCTTATCTTAGATTAGACAACCGCTCTTGTCTGCGGGCTCTGAGCCCAATAGCTCATTGACTGCATTAGCAACTGCCTGAACACTAATTATAGTCAACCTCTCTCACCCCTGTGCGCCGACTCGCACGGGAAAAATCCCTTCTCCATCTTCTTCCACAGATTTCATCTACAGCTCGACATCCAATTATGCCTTTAAATAAACGGATCTCGACACGAAGTAGAGTCAATACTCTTTGCAGCATTTATAAAGAACGTTTATAACAGGCATGGGATGATACAGACATCTCATGTTACGATTATCCCGCATATTCACAATATAATGCCGATAACCTTCAAAATATTCTTACAATTCTTGAAAATGAAACTAAAGATACAGAAATCACTTTCACTTTGTTGTAGTGAAAAACAATAATTAAACAATAAAAAAGGTAAACATAAATCATAAGATTCCCCACTGCTTACATAAATATATTTCCACCACACAAGACTCAACATTCAACAATGATGTGTTTGTGAAAGTCTGACGTTAATCTGACAAACTGATCCATAAATAAACAACTCTGGTACCCGTCACATAAATGAGATAGTGGTACGTCAAGTAAAAAGAGTGGTGGCACAACATATGAAAATAAGACATTGTGAGAATTAGGATAAATTACTCATGTTATCTGTCATAATGAAATGCTTCTTTTTTTGTCCTTGTTTGTTTACATCATCACTTCCTTTCCCACTGCCATCAGACTCCTAAACAGCTGATAGGAGTATCATCATGGACTACATTATATAATCTCTCTCTCTCTATATATATATATATATATATATACACATATATATATGTGTGTGTGTGTGTTGTAATAAACACTCCGCCATCTGTTTCACCTTGTTGTCATATCGCTCTCTAGTGTTTACTCTCAAACATATGTAAACACGCGATATCAGCAAGTCCCGTTAAAATAGGTCTCTCGTTAGCGTCTCAGGTCTGACAGACGACATGAACGTGAGACAGCTGCACTTCAACATCCTCCTTTTCCCCCACAGCGGTACTGCTCCTCGGCTAGCTTGATGCTAGCAGGATGCGAACTAGCTAGCTAGCCTACTGCTACGCCGCTGACGTTAACAGCGTTCGCCTTCGTGAAAACATTATGTTTGTACAAATAGTGATCGATTAAAACAACAGCAGCTCCGCCCTTTACTTAATTATTAACTCGATCAATTTGATTTTGTTTCCCACAACGATGAAAAAAGTGTCGGGCTAATAAGATGCTAGCGCTAAAAACTAAGTAACATTAGGTGGAAGCTATGTGTGGCACACAATTAAATGTAATGACCTTGCAGTGTGAGTTAAGTAACTTAAAAATAAATAATGATATTGGAATATCGGTGCCACTATTAACCCCTCTGTTGAAATACCCAGCAGGTAGGACGGGGCTAGCATGAGCCAGTTTTTCGGCCACACTAGCTCCGTTTCTTCGCTTAACGTCACGTAATTAGACCACTTACCGTGAGAGAAGTTCCCTTCTTCATTCTTACAGTAGCCACACCGGTAACCGGAATCCCCGCCGAAGTATTCAACTATAGTGTAAGACTTGTTTCCAGCCATCTTTAACATTGAGTCAGGTGACAGCTAAAGTACTTTGCCCGGTGTCCGCCGGGCAGCAAAGACTGTAGCACAGCACAGGGCTGGATGTCAAAAACCCCGCCCACAGACCACAACGTCATGAGTGCTGCGTTAAATGTCAACTGGGAGATTTGACAATTTTGGTTTATCCAGCCTAGAGATGTTAGTTTAGTTAAATCTGAATATCCACGCACCACATAAACATTGCAATATGTATGTCATGAACTCACAGCCCCCCATATGTTTTCAATGTTTAAAAATTGTACAAAATACAACATTTATCGTTGCAAGAAGCTGTAAAAAAAAAAAAAAAACAGGGATAAAGCTACTTTCAGATGGTACCTGAATGAATCATGTGTCAGCAAAGGTCAGGAAGAGTGTCATGCTGTATAAACACATTTTTGTACCGGTATTTATTTATTTTCTGACATACATGATATTTTATGACATATCCATTTTTATCACATACTGTACAGTGATATTACGCTAGATATATTGTTCACTACATTATTGTTATGTTTGGTTTGAAGATAGGACAAACAAACAGCTGTTCTGCAGGTTTCCAGCTGTTTGTTGTCCAGTAGAAAGAGTGTAAAAAGACCGGGTCCCGCTGTGTTACTCAGGCTGCTCTACAGCGTCTATTCACAGGCGCGATCCCACTACTGAGCGGCACGGGGGCTTTGACCTGCTCCGTCTCCGACCTGGGCCGGTGCACCCCTCCTTAGACGACCTGCCGGTCCCGGGCTCCCCCAGGACCACCATACCGATACCGAACTTAGTACGGACACCCGATCCACATAGTCCGCTGCAGCTCAGAGGTCCTGAGCTCAAACGGTCCTCCAGCCTCAGCCTCCCGGGGACTTGGATTACAGGCGCGCGCCACCGCACCCGGCGGTACCTGTCTTCATTCAGAGAGGTTTTAGTGATCTCGAGGAAGTGACGTCATCATGTCCCAGCGTTGTCACGTGACAAAAACAAACCCAGCAGCTGTAATGATGAAAGCTGATGAAAAATTATAGTATGTCGAAAAAAGTAAAAACATTCATAACATCGTGGCAGAAACTCATGGTAGCCTAAATATTAATCTGAGTGCATTGTTTATTTACACAAAGCTTTTTTTTAGCTACTTAAAGGTCCCCTACTATACTGATTTTGGGGCGTGATGACGTCACTTCCTCAAGAGTACCAAAACCTCTCTGAATGAAGACAGGTACCGCCGGGTGCGGTGGCGCGCGCCTGTAATCCAAGTCCCCGGGAGGCTGAGGCTGGAGGACCGTTTGAGCTCAGGACCTCTGAGCTGCAGCGGACTATGTGGATCGGGTGTCCGTACTAAGTTTGGTATCGGTATGGTGGTCCTGGGGGAGCCCGGGACCGGCAGGTCGTCTAAGGAGGGGTGCACCGGCCCAGGTCGGAGACGGAGCAGGTCAAAGCCCCCGTGCCGCTCAGTAGTGGGATCGCGCCTGTGAATAGACGCTGTAGAGCAGCCTGAGTAACACAGCGGGACCCGGTCTTTTTACACTCTTTCTACTGGACAACAAACAGCTGGAAACCTGCAGAACAGCTGTTTGTTTGTCTTTACCTTCAAACCAAACATAACAATAATGTAGTGAACAATATATCTAGCGTAATATCAACAGTATGTGATAAAAATGTTATGTCATAAATATGGTCTAGTAAGTCGTTATGCAATATGGAAGAAGATCGATCTAAATTAAGCGTATTTATCTGACCTCAGCGTACATCTAACCTTTCGTTAATGACCTGATGAATGATTTATGAACATAGAAGTAACTTTATGTTGAAAAAACGTGGAGAATTAACACACTATTAATGTTGTTTAGTTGGTAGTTTCGTCCGTTTTTTAAAAGCCTGATAATGACCTGCTGTGGTTGACGGTCGTTGCTCCTCTCGCCCAGGTGGGGGCGCTGTAGGACAGACAAAAAACGTTATTCTGCAGGTTTTCCCGGGACTAGAACCTGCAGCTGTAATGTTGAAGGCTGATGAGTATTTGTACAATTTTACAACAAAAACCCTCCCTGACAAAAAAAAAACCTGATTCCAATAAAGATCAATACTTGATCACGTGTCTTTAAACATCTGTGAGCTCAGTATGAACTTATCCTCTTTTCTGTCTAATCTCCGTTTCAAGCACAGTTGATCTGTTAAACCCAGCTTTGCATAAACATTTCAAACTGGCAGTAAGAAAGAAAAACCCCGACACAGGCTGGATAATAGTAATCTTGTTTATTCTGGTAATATTGTTTCTGATAAAGACAAATGTTCATGCAGGAGTTTGGATAACAAAAAACAAAACAGTACAGACATCCCTCTGAACAGGATCCTTGATTCTGGATCACATGATCGATGTCCAGATTCTAACAACCACAAAACACTGACAATACGGCAGGAATCTGATCTTTGGTAAAGATGAAGAAATCTAGGGAAAATATGGAGTAAAAACACAACAAACTGAGGAAATGACATCATTGAATTTACTGAAAGAAGCAAAATCACTTTGATACAAACAAACAAATGAAGGTGCTTTTAAACGCTGGAGGTCCATTGCTTTTTCTTTTTTTTTTAATAACAATATGCAATTCCAACTAAGGCACCCTTCCCTTTGATGGAAAGACGTTTCCCTACAAATTTAATAAAAACAAATACTGACCGCTTCTTCAAACATCTGCTCACTCATTTGCCAACATGATCAGAAACACCAATTCTCTGCTAACATCTGCATTTTTCCGAATCGTCGCTTCAGCTACGTGCAGCCTGCTCAGTGATACGTCATCTTTCTGACCTGCAGTCACTTACACATCCTTTATTTTCCCAGAGTCATCTTGTAAACACAAATACACGGCGATTAAAAGATAAAAACGTGGATAAATGCTCCCTTAACGTTTGTCCCTCACATCACGGGAAGCAAAACCTTGCAGATTTGAGTGGAGGCGAGGAAAGGGAGACGGCAGGGATTCTAACAGTAAACACTAAGAAACGAGCACAGTTGGATCGACCGTCACGAGCCTGGAGCTCAAACTAAACTAAACAACAGCAACATAAAATAGATCTACACCATCTATCACACGGAGATTAATCAAAACAGAAGTGACAAAATTAAATACTTTCAGGGACCCCATGATAAAAAAACGATTAAAATGCAGCTGTGATGGAAATAAACATGATTTTGGATGCAGAAACAAACAGGAAGTGAAGAAGAGGCAGTGACGGGATGAAGAGCTTTTCTTTGGGAGGAAACACGAATGTTTGACACCGGGGTAAAAAGCATGATTAGAGCGTCGGGGGTTGTTTTCCTCACGTTTTCATTTCATGGGATCTTTAACACATAATCTACTCTACTTCCATCACAACGGTTCAAAAACATCATCCATTGTTGACTTCACTTTACGACGATTCATACATCAGGAATAAAAAAATTTAAAAAAAGAACAGACGGGGGTTAAAAGGTGCAGCCGTGGATGCATTCTGCTACATGCTTTCAAACAAACATGCTCTCTTCTAATGACAAATAAAACGGGACTATTTGTTACAAAAAAAAAAAAGAGTTCTCTTTCCTCTCTGCTGTAGAGAGGTCAGAGGTCGGGGGCCGGACCAAAACCTGGGTTTCGATGGACGGCCTCCCTGTTCACTTATATCATCCAGCAATTAACTCATGATTGCTGTAAGCGTCTAAATGAAACTAACGGAGGGGAACAAAAAGAAGATTAAATAAAAACACGTCTGAAGAGAAAAATAGCATTTTAAAAATGACATATATTCACTAAGATCTCAAATGTCAAGTAAATAGTTTTATGCCGATTTCTTGTGGACTGATAATGACTGACCGCGTTGACTTTTTACTGAGCAACAGTGCAAAGGCTTATAGAACAAGTACAGGTCACAGTAACAGAGCAAGCTGACTGGCAGTCTGTGTTTTTTAAGGGAGCGTGGCTGGAAATGTAAGGCACTACAGTCTCAGACGGAGCGTCCTTCAGACCTCCGTCACTCTGCTTGCGGGACTGAGATGGAGGGGCGTCTGTCCTCGACTCGGAAACTCCCGGGAAGTTTGCTGATCCGTTCGTTCCCGTTCCTCACATTCAGAATTTGCATAAATCGGGGAGAGCAGAGATCGGCGCTGCAGCTCGGTGATTTCCAACGAGAGAAAGACTCCGTCCGGGAGCGACGGGCGAAGGAAGCGGTGAATCGGAGGGATCGCCGGCGTGTGTGCTGCTTCGCGGAGTTTAGGAGTGAGGACAGAGCGTGGAGAAGCCGTACGGAGGAGACGAATATCTGCGGTGTGCTTACAGTCGAGTGAAAGGGCCGACGTGAAGAGGCCCTCTCAGTTTGGGAGAGGAGCAGGAGTTGGTGGTGAAGGTGGAGGATGGGGAGGAGGAATAAGGTGAAGAGGAGGCGGAGGAGGAGGAGTCGCTGCCGCCGCCGCCGCCGCCGCCGCTGTTCAGGGCGAAGACACTGGAAACAGCCACGTCCACGATGCCTTGACATAACTCTGGGTAGAGTTTCCTGCAGGGAGAAGGGACAGTGAAGGAAACAATCACAGCTGCATCCGACTGTGGCTGATTTATTATCCAGCCAGAGGATTCTAATTCCCATGTTTGCAGTTCACTGAAGCCAAAGCCAAACTCTGATCCTCCAAGGAAGAAAAACAACAAAAATAATCTCTTGTTTACCCAAATTGCAAAACAAGTCTCAATGCAGACTGCAGGAATATATGTTATATCATATTTAAGGAACATATAATAGGAGACAAAGCCTTATTAACATGGATGAGCAGCTGACTGGTACCCACTGTGCACAGGCCGGAGCTCCATTGATCTCAATGAGCCACACTTTGAAGCTCTCGTCCACCATGAAATCGAATCCGAAGAGTTGGAAGCTCTGGTAGGACAGGTGCTTGGTGCTGATTGTCGGCTCGATGCATGTCAGACAGCTCCTGTAGGAAAACAAGGGTACAGTAGGATGCTCGTATCTTATGAATTTAACTAAATGTATTTCAGCTTACATTGTGATGTGTTAATTAAATAATTATTTATAAAATTATTATTACTACAGCATACGGTTTATACAACCAATAGCAAGGCGGAGATGTAATGGCAGGTGCATCTGGTCCCGTCTGGTCTCATTTTTAAATATTCCTTTTTTTTATTTTTCATTTTATATTTAGTAAGGGTCATTTCTTATTGCCTTATTCTGAGCAGCACATAATCAATACTTTTACTTAAATAACTGAAATAGTAAACATTCCCATAAATGGCCTATTTTACAGGAAACAGATGACAGGAAAATTATTTATTTTTTATGAATGTATAAATATAAAAAAATATAATATAAAACATAATGTATTAATTAAATTATTTAATAATAAATAATTATTTATTTAATAATACATAAGTATTCATTTAATTATTTAATAATAAATCATCTTTAATTTAATTATTTAATAATAAATAATATATAATTAAATTATTTAATAATAAATCAATATTGATTAAATTATTTAATAATAAATCATTATTAATGTAATTATTTAATAATAAATCATTATTGATTAAATTATTTAATGATAAATCATTATTAATTTAATTATTTAATAATAAATCATTATTAATTTAATTAATAACTATTAGATTACATCCAATAATAATATAATAATAATAAATAATAAAAAGCCGAAGGACCTACTTAATGATCTGCTTGATCTGAGGTAATATGGTGGTCTCCAGGGCGACACCGTGAGTGTTCAGCAGGTACAGCCTGAACTCATCGAAGAACATCTCGTTGCCCTCCTCATATCGCCCGTAGTTGTGCGAGTGCTCCATCTGGATGCAGTGGTTGGTCAGGTGGCTGGTCATGTCCTGGAGGTCAGCGCTGTTGTAGGGCTCCGAGGACGTCCGCAGCACACCCTCCCGGTACAAGTAGATGTTGTACTGATGGTCGACCAGCACCCAGCTCCTACAGCAGCAGCACAACATCCAAAACAAGCTCGGTCACAAGAGGCCAGGCGGAGCAGCACATTCCCAGCAGGCTGAACGTTAAACCAGACTTGCCTGATGTCAAACTTGCGATGCCCCGGCTCCAGAAGCAGAGGTTTCTCCAGGTACTTCTGAATCACATGAACCTGTCCCTGATTATCAATGTACTCCAGCAGCTGATTAGCATCGTGGGATATTAAAATGCCAGCACCTGGTGCAATAAAAGCAAACGTGAAACCACCGGTGCCATGGAGGGGGGATATGAACTTATTATACGTAGATAACAGATTTTACCTTTAGCCCCAGCAGAAGACTTGGCTATCCACACCGTGCCCTCGCCACTTTCCTTCTTAGAGTGATAGGAGGCCAAGAAGACCTCCCGCTCATCCGTCTTGGGATTGTTCTTCAGATGGCTAATGCCGTTGGTGGCCGGAGCCACGGGAGTGTTGAGGTTAGTGGGATAGATGATGTAGGATTCTGGGAACCAGTTGGAGGAGTCGGACAGCTCTGGGCTGGTCTTTATTAGCCTAATGGTAAAGGAGGGGAAATGGTCAGCCAATTTAAAATTCCTTTAAATAATTTATCTGAAAAGTACATTAGAAGGCAAGCCGGCGTGGGACGATAGGAAACATTCCACGTCAGGATTATTCCGACAAAAATATTTATGATATTATCCTGATAAAACGAGAGAAAAACATACTTTTGTTTTTTGTTAAGAATCAAATATTTGTATTGCGTCACAGATGAGACAACATATACTATAATGAACATAAACCATAATAAAGGATGCATAAACACATTGACGATATTCACAATTATAATAAGATAAATTGACCACGATCAACTTATTGTGAGTGTTTTTAATCCTGATCCACGATTAAATCTTATATCTTATCCATCGTTAAACAGGTGACCTTCATTTTAACAATAAACCAATAAGAAGACAGATACACACTTGACCAAGGAAGCCTTTCTGCACAGTTTGTCTGCTCCTCTGTAGTAGTTGACGAGCTGCACCAGTCCTGGTTCATGGCCTGTGAAGTGAAGAGAGTTTAAATAAGTCTCATCCTGCAGACAGAGAACCTTATTTAATATGATATTCATGTATTTACCTAGACGTCCAAAGGGCAGTCTGTTCCGTTCACCCAGCATCAGGTTGAATCTGGGATTGTCTCTTTTCAGCCTCTTCCATTGTCCGGTTTTGAGGAGGATTTTGGAGACTTCTGCGTAAACAGTGCTGTTGTCGTCACGGGTTACGAACGTGTACACCGGGCTATTCATGATGCCTGCGCGAGGAGAGGGGGGAGGGGGAGGAGGGGGTAGCAGAAACAGTGGAACTCAGCTGTCCAGCGCTAGCTAGCTGTCTAGCTGTCTGGTTGGCCCTGTGGCAGACAGACAGTTCGGGGTTATCTCCTCGGCCCGTGCCATGACGATGAGTCAGTCATATCCGGTCCACGCGTATCTCACAATATATAAAGTGATCCGAGATTTCCCCCCAAGTGCGAGGCTCACGTTGTGTTTAACATACGTGACGTGTGGATAGGACAACGGGGACTCGAGCCCGCGGCGCAGACAAGACGGTCCCTCGGACCAGACAAGGGTGTGACTTGACTGACTGCTACCGGCTCCCGGGGCTGGTCCCGTCTGGATTCATTAAGATCCCGGACTCCCACTTTCAGCGTTGCTGCTAGCGCGGCGGACTGCGACCGATACGAACAGCTACATCCGGGAAACTTTATCCCGGTGTCTCCCCCCTCAGCGGCGGATACTTTAATACAAACCAGCGTTAAATGTTTAAAAAGCTAGCTGCACGACATCACAAACGCAGCCTGTTATTTTCCCGTAGCGGTGTGTGAGCTCAGCGGCTGCTGTCATCCGACGTCGACGGCGTAAACAATAAAAAAACTCCGTTTGTGGGTAATGTAGTTTCCGCGTACACTGACGTCAATAGGGATTTCTATTTAAATGATTTGTAGATACCATGCTAGTAAGTAAACACGATGTATAGTGTGATTTGCCATAATATATCCTTTTATAAATAAAATATGTATGTTGGAATTCAACGCCTGGTTTAACTCAAACAAAGCTGGTACTACATTTCCCAGAACTCCACGCGATATCACGACGATCGACTGTTTTGGCGCGTTCGCGCTGTGCGGCCAGAAGATGGCGTCGTAGACCTCGGGACAAGTTAGTCGAGATGAAACATCGGTGGCGAAGAAATATTTAAAAGTTTTACAACTCAAAGAAGAAGGTTCTCTCTTCGGGTAAGACCGCCTCGCATGTTTATGACGGTTCATCACGAACCAAAAGGCGTTACGTGGAAGTCGATAGAGCTACGTAATGGACGTATTACCGCATTAACGGACCCGGGGGATAAATGGAGCACACCCCTTGTTGTGACAAGTCATGGGCCCCGTTCGATATTTTCAAAATAGTTATTTTCCCTCAGTCTTTATTATTCTCACATCTACACAATAAGTCAACGTTAATTTGATACACTTTTAAAAGTTTTGACTTTTTCCACATTGGGTGAAAGCGATGCTCAAAGACTAAACATTTTTCCGAGAACGATTTATGACGTGACAGGAAGTCGTTCTGCTTCAGAAGAAGAAGAAGAAGGAACGTCTGGCGGGAACCACTAAACAGCCTTTTACAGGCGTGTAGTGTGTGAAGCAGCTATTTATTTAGTCACAATATCAGAAGACATCCGTGATAGTAAGTGTCCTCCTCGGTATTGTGTCCTGCTGTTAACGAGCATCTATAGACCGTTTATAACTGCGTGTCATGGAGACGAAGCTGTGTTTCCCTGTCCGCTGAATGGATGTTAAACCCCCGTTTAAATGACAGTGAACGTCCCTTGTGTAAATGAAGCAAATAACATATTTAAACGGTAGCTCATGCAGTTTTACACATTTTCACTGATTTCCTTTATCTTGTGTAAACAGTTGCATGTTGCTCTCTGCAGGCTCTCTGTCTAGACTGAGAAAACAACCCCTTTATGTTTAGATAGTAGCTCGTGTGGAGAAACTAAGCATGCTTTTAAAATGTAAGTGAGTTGCAAAGACATTTAGGGTCTTAACTTCCAGCTGCTTTCTGAGTTTGGAAGGCAGCATTTTGAGCCACGCTCCTGACTGATCTATCCTATGAATCCTAAAGCAACCAATCAGTACCTGTCCACGCAACAGTATGTAATCTAATGAGATGTGTGTGCGTGTGTTCGTGGGTCAGGGGTGATGTGTAGCTTGGCTTTCCCTGAGGTCATGTATTTTTAATAACTTTTGTCCCCTCTCCTCCATCAGACTGGAGCAGGCCAGGCATGAGTGGAGCACACCTGGACGAATGGCAGAGGAGGTCCTTTGACATTTCATCTGGCAGCCGCACACCTGAACAGACGGCCGATGCCTACCGGGCCCACATCCTCTCCATTCAGTATGCATGGGCAAGCTCCCAGCTCTCCCAGGCCGGCATGGCCAGCCTGCTCAGGACCTACTCGGAGCGCTACGCTGCGGTGCTGGACTCGGATGACCCCCGCACGGGGCTGAACAACTATGCGGACGGCGCGCTGCATCTGGCCCGCAGTCAGAGGAACCACAGCGACAAATGGGAGTCGTCCCTGACGGCGGAGAGTGTGCTGGAGCTGCCCTGCGTGAGGAGGATGATTCAGACGGGGGGAGGAGGCTCCCTCGTGGCTCCAGGAGATGCTAACATAACTGTGGGACAAGAGTCCGCGTGGTTCAAACCCATACGTCCACCACCACACCCTAAATCGGAGGCGAACACTACCTGTAATCCTACCATTGCTTTAGAGAGGCCAAGAGGCTCTGAAGCGATGTCGGGTAATCTGACCCTGATGTCCCGACCTCCAGCCCGACCACAGTCTGCCTTTGGTCATTCCTCTTCAGTTCCTCCACAGGGAAACCCCGCACAAAACTATCAGTCCTCCTTCCCCATCTCCAGCTCATCTAAGAGGAAGAACTTCTACAACCCCGATGGAGGGGACGGTGGCAGGGGGCAACACGGATGTCAACCGGTTGCCGACCCGCGACCTGGAAGCAACTTTAAAACGGCTCGTGAGCAGTTCATTGTCGATCAGCAGAAAAAACACTCCCATCAGCCCCAGAGGGGTCCGACCGCCGCGATGGCAGCGACTGTGAAGAAGTCTCTGGGCGCCAACAGGCCTCGGGGGACCTTTTCTAAATTCGTGTCCCCCATTCCGCGGCAGGGGGAGGAGGAAGGAGGGGCGGGCCGGGATTCCAATCAGGAGCCTCAGATCCTGGATGAGCGCCTGAAGAACTTTGAGCCAAAGATAATCGAGCTGATCATGAGTGAGATCATGGACCACGGGCCTCCTGTCGCCTGGGACGACATAGCAGGCCTGGAGTTTGCCAAGACCACCATAAAGGAGATCGTGGTTTGGCCCATGCTGCGGCCTGACATCTTCACCGGCCTCCGTGGTCCCCCTAAAGGCATCCTGTTGTTCGGACCCCCAGGGACCGGGAAAACGCTGATCGGCAAATGCATCGCTTGCCAATCGGGCGCCACTTTCTTCAGCATCAGCGCTTCGTCGCTCACTTCCAAGTGGGTGGGCGAGGGGGAGAAGCTGGTGCGAGCCCTGTTCGCCATCGCCCGCTGCCACCAGCCTGCCGTCATCTTCATCGACGAAATCGACTCGCTGTTGTCCCAGCGGACGGACGGCGAGCACGACTCATCGCGGAGGATAAAGACGGAGTTCCTCGTCCAGCTGGACGGCGCCGCCACGGCCGCCGACGACCGCATCCTGGTGGTGGGCGCCACAAACCGGCCTCAGGAGATCGACGAGGCGGCGCGGCGACGTCTGGCCAAGAGGCTGTACATCCCCCTGCCCGAAGCGTCCGCCCGCCGGCAGATCGTCACCAACCTCATGACCCAGGAGAGGAACCAGCTGAGAGAGCAGGAGCTGGAGAGCGTGGTGGCGGCCACCGAGGGCTTCTCCGGGGCCGACATGACTCAGCTGTGTCGAGAGGCGGCGCTGGGGCCCATCCGCAGCATCGCGCTCAGCGACATCGCCACCATCACCGCAGATCAGGTGCGACCCATCGTCTACGTCGACTTCCAGGAGGCCCTGAAGACGGTGCGACCCAGCGTCTCGCCCAAAGACTTGGAGCTGTACGAAGACTGGAACCGGACCTTCGGATGTGGACGTTAAGCTCCTCGTCCTGTTAAAGACTGAGCTTCACGCAGATGGTTTTCTAGATGTGTGTTAGCTTGTATTCAGCAGGAGTTTTCTGTTATTTTCTGGGTGTGAAGCGGTTCATTTCAATTGTTTGTTTCTCTTTTCAGCCCGATGTTTTGTCAACCGTTAATTTTCATCCTCACTTACAGACAAGACTGGAATCAGAAATAAAATCACATCCGCTGAAATAACTGCTTTGGAAATATAGGCCATATGTATATATTTATTCTTATTCTCAGCCATCTTTTAAGGTGAGAGAATTAAAGACTTCTTTTCTGTGCAAAATGCATTGAAATGGCAGTTTTTGGACTGTTTTTGTTTGGATATTAATTTTACTGTTTTTGGTTTGAATCTCAAATTAAAGTTCTTAAAGTCAAGAAGCCTCCTTTTTGTGGCATTCAGTGTCTTAAATATGAATTTCTTTCCAGTCAATATTCTCTCATCCGTCTCATAATGTACTTGAGAATTTCTTTAGTTTGTTATATTTAATTGCATTGCTGTCTTTGTCTTCATAATCAGAATGAATAGGAATTATCTCCAGTGTTTTGTGGTGTTTTCTTCTCTCTCTAATCCACAGACATCACTTTGTTCGGAGCTGAATTTCACATCTCTTTATATTTTTATCCCTTGAAATGTTCCCGAGGCTGGATGTGCTAATCATATCCACGGAAGTTGGGCAACACAGAGAGCATTCTGGGTCTCGTGCCTTCCTTTCTGTCGGTGATTAAGACAGGAAAACCTGCTACTGCAACACATCCTTGCTTTTAGACGATAAGTGTGAATTTTAGGCCTCGTCCTGATCCGAGGGCCACGTTTCACACTGTCCACTTCATTAATCAATTAATAAGATGAAGAAACCCTCACTGGTCATCCAAACGCCGCCCTGTTGACGAGGTCCATTAAAGTTTGAATGCACATGAAACTAAATTCTCATCTAAATTTAATGGAACGATCTTTGAAAATCTGGAAGACCATGAAAACAAATTCATTTATTTTTCATCTTTTTGTCAAGTCGCTGATAAATATTTCAGGAGGTGCGTTTGGCCGCCGTATGGAAACTTTGTTGAATGAGCCAGCAGCGAGCGGCGTCACACGGGCGTCCCCGAACACAGCTGGACCGGGACAGATGCACAGAATTCCTCTGGTGCCGGTGGGATCCGCCGAGTGTGGACCGCAAACCGGCCATATGGTGTTCGCTTGTAGCTCAATTTGACTGTGGCGGCGCAGCGGAGCTCACATCTGGGCTGATGTGGTCACAAACAGGAGTGTGTTGGTTGAGAGAACAAAAAATAAACATTTAAATGTTGCTGTGCTTTGTTATTCAGAGGTGGAGTATTTGAAATCAAGACGCAAATCATATAATAAGTAGCTTTTTTAAAAGAAATGGTGATGTATGAAAGAGCGCAAATAAAAAAAAAAAGAGTTTTGTCCAAAAATCATGTCTGAAGAGTGAAAAGTGTAGTAAAGAGAGAAAAACATTTATATATATTTTAAAGCTCCCCTCAACTCCAGCTCTGAACACTCTTTTTTTTTTTTTTTTACAAAGCTACAAAAGAAAGTTTAATACCTGAAAAAGATTTGAATGAATACTGAATATTTCTGAAGGTATTAAATTATCAAAGTAACAGCTGAACGATTTAATTGAAGTTGCCTGGAGATGTTGCCTGTTTTGAATACTGCATGTCGTTAAGAGATCAGAAGTAGAAGTATCTGTAGAACAATGTAAAACTACTCCTAACAAAGTAAAGTCCTGTCTTCCTGCAGAAAAGTATTTTACAGCACAGTGAACTTAAGATTTTCACAAACTCATACTCACCTGGAAGCTGACGAGTAGACATGCTTTTCTTTTGTTTGAATCCTCATAAAGTTCAGGGGTTTAATCTTTAATCTAATCCAGATTAAATCATGTCAAATCTGAATCCAAATACTAACCAGTAGCCTGACTTTAGTGGAAAAGGATAAAACACACAAAAGAAATACTCCAGCCTCGAGCTTGGCATTTTGGCTGTCGCCATCTTGGATTTTTGCAAGGAAATTACCATATTTGGAGCTGTGGAGGAGCGCCAGGTGGATCTGACGAGCACACACCTGATCTGGATCCATCTGGATTCTGGTGTGAAGCCGCTAACAAAGTTAGCTTCATAGTTCAAGGTCAAGTGTTAAAGTCATCCGAGTAGCTAACTGCATTGGTAGACCTGTCAATCAGCAGATAAGCCCCGCCCCCTAAAGCATCCCCTGCTTCCTGGTCTGGTGGACTCTAAATGGACCATAATGTACTAAATGAACATCATGCTGGATTGAAGAAGACTTGAAACTAGAGATTGAGACCATAAACTCATGTTTACAATGTTTACTGAGATATTACATCAAGAGAGAAGTAGGACCATTTTCTCATAGACTTCTATACAACCAGAGAGGAGTCGCCCCCTGGTGGCCAGCAGAGAGAAGTAGGACCATTTTCTCATAGACTTCTATACAACCAGAGAGGAGTCGCCCCCTGGTGGCCAGCAGAGAGAAGTAGGACCATTTTCTCATAGACTTCTATACAACCAGAGAGGAGTCGCCCCCTGGTGGCCAGCAGAGAGAAGTAGGACCATTTTCTCATAGACTTCTATACAACCAGAGAGGAGTCGCCCCCTGGTGGCCAGCAGAGAGAAGTAGGAGCATTTTCTCATAGACTTCTATACAACCAGAGAGGAGTCGCCCCCTGGTGGCCAGCAGAGAGAAGTAGGACCAATTTCTCATAGACTTCTATACAACCAGAGAGGAGTCGCCCCCTGGTGGCCAGCAGAGAGGGTGACAGTTTAAGGGACTTCAGCATGGGTTTCACTTCTCTGAGGTGGTCCCCTGGGACCAGATCCACAGAGAATGCGTTGTTCCCCTATGACATCACATCCCTGTGAGGTGTGATGAACCTTGAGCTCTAACGTCTTGGATCCTTGAATCGGTAAACGGAGGCTTCAGCTGGTTGAAAGGAGAAGTGAGATTTTGGGATTCTGGCAGGTTCAGAGTTGGTTGGCCAGATTATCCTTCTCATGCAAATGCACCTCCCTCCCCTGTCGGGTCCCAGTCAAGCGTATGGGGGTTGGTGGGTGGGGGGGCTCCATCGCTGGCCACAGCTGCTTCCCGTTTCTGCTAAATCACACAGCAGCCATCTGGACGACGGCGTCGGAGCTCCTGCTGCTGCTGCCGGCCCACGACTGAACCTCCACAGACGGGACCCGGGCCCTCAGAGCCCCGGCCCCTGCCTTCTGCTCCAGTGCCTGATCCTCTGCTGCTCCCTCAGAGGACCAGACTCTTCAGGTCGGCATGCTGGTGTGTGTGTGTGTGTGTGTCCTGCCACCATGCTCTCCCCTGATGTCACTATTTAAACACAACACTTTGATGTTTCCGCCTCGTGTCTGATATTCTTAGTAATAATAAGATACGATGAAGTTGGAGAGATGGTGGAAAGTTTAGTTTTCTTTTTAGTTGTTGGTAAATTTAGACGTGGGTGTTTAGAGAGGAGTTTATTAATTCAGCCGTCACTGTGGATTTTCCTTCTTGTGTATTTTCATAGTCAAACGTCAGTCATTCACTTGGTTCCCTGACAGGTAGGAAGAGAGCGGCGCCTTGAATGACGTCCACGTTTAATTATTTCAGAAGGTTCCAGAGTGTGAAATGAATTCTCCACATTTCTTAAGAAGCTAAAACTTTTCATTAACTCCAGGAATCACTTTCACTTCGACGAGGACATTTCCATATTCTTTGACAGGTTGCTTAATAATAGAATCCAGTATAGAAAAAAAAATCTATATGAATATATATATATATATGTATATATAAAGATGATCCCAAGTAGCTGCAGTTGTGTTAATCATTAAACTACTTCCTCAAGTATAAACTCTGCCTTATTACTACAATCATTCACTGAAAAATAAAAACACTTCTCCACTCTGTGCATATATAAAATATCCTTTATTGATATTTTGCAAGCATAAAGCTCCTTCAAACCTCAAACGGCTCTTTTTTTATTTTGGGAGTTAAACAATTCTGAGCCATCAGCTATAAAACAAACAAAAAGAACAGGATAAACATTTTCTTGGGAATAAAATTCAAATTCCAGCAGCGGTCATGTTTTCACCTCAAACACACGTTTAGTACGGTCGGACAGAAAGATGCAGCTTTTATTAACTACTCTACGGACAAAACATCAATCACTGTAATAAATACAAAAAAACCCAGACACGGCGTGTAAATGTGATATAAATAATATGTAGGTTGTTACAAATACAAGAACAGGTCGACTCTTTGGAAGGAAACGGGGGGTTATCTACATTGATTGCTTTTTATTGATTGGATTTAATGCCAATTTCATGTTTTTCTGCAAAAACACTCAACAGATTTGTAAATGTTCTATTTTAAATCTAGAAATGCTGCATGTTTTTTTTCCACAAGGAAAGACAGGTTTATACACTTTATACACGTGGCAACTGTAAATACGAATACATCCGGCACAGTAACTCTGCGGCGTTGCCTTCACTGAACATTTTGTTTCTTTAAAAAAAAAAAAAAAAGACCGACAGATGAACTTCCTTTTGAGCATGACATTTAAAAGGAGAATAAATGTTGTACATTTATCTGTGTTCGACAAACATGCATACTTTGTATAAAAAAACAAGACATCTACAGTGTATTTTACATTTTCTGATGCGCTTGCATGTGTTTTCTCGGGGGCTCAGTAGCGATGCTCCCCTCGCGTGATGTGGGACGAGAACTCGTACCGGTCTTGGCTGCGGTGACCGCAGAGGTTGCACTCGAAGGGGTCTCTGAAGCCGTGGCAGCCCATGTGGATGGTGTACATGACGTGGTCCAGGAAGAGAACGCGGCAGTGTTCGCACCGGTACGCCCGCACCTGCTCGCCGTCCGTGGTCACCTTGAAGCCCTCGGAGGCCATCTCCATGCTGGCCCGCAGCGCCTCGTACTGCCTCTGCTGCTCCTCCTTCACCAGGGGCAGCATGCCGTTCCTCACGCCCTGGGTGATGTGGTTGGTCAGGTAGATGAGGCCGGAGGACGCCCCGCCGGGTCGCTCCTCGTTGTTGCTCTCCGTGTCGGTGGAGTCCTGGCCGCTGTGGCTCGGCGAGCCGTCCTTCTCGCTGGAGGCCGACTTGGAGTTGGAGAGCAGCAGCAGGTTCTCGGCGGCGCTGTCTTTGGCCGACAGGTTGATGCCCGTGGCCCCCGCGTGGCCCTCGGGCGCCGGCTTGTGGAGCGGGAACATGGAGCCGAGGCCCACGTCGGAGGAGGAGGCCGGGGAGGTCTGGACCAGAGGCCGGAGCGACTCCGCCCCCAGGTAGCTGATGGCGCTGTTGATGGCCTGGTCGATGACGTGCGGCTGGATCATCTCGCCGGCTCCTCCGTCGTAGGAGAGGTCCGACAGGCGTTTGTCACCTGAGGGGGTTCGGACAGAGACGGAGGGCCATGTGAGAAATGATGCTCCACCAACACGCTGTGATTTCACCGTATTAACACTGAGCTGCTCCTCGCTGGTTCATTCCTTTGAGCCTCTCAATATTCTATTCATGACGATTATCATCACCTTAATGCACAAATTAACAGAACACACATATTCAAAACAGGCTTTTCTAACAGAAACTTCAAGTCCTTCCTGATTTCTGTAACACTGCATGCATTCTGCAAAGAAACAAAGCAACACAAAACACGTTGCAGCTAAAAATGTTGAGTAGCATTTACACAAAGGAAGCAGATTTCAGTCCCTTACCCACAAACTTCTGTGGCATAGTGCTCTTACGCTTGGCTACATTATTAGCTAGTCTGTCTAGCACCAAGGCTCTGTCAGATCCCGTCTGGCTTAAGTCTTCCCTCTGCTCATTCTGGTTGCTTTCTTCCTTTACTACTGGAAAGCAAGACAGAAAAGTAGATTTCAGAGTCAAAGTGATTTAAGTTTGGATGACAGAGCGGACTCTTTTCTGACACACGCCAAGCGTTTGGGTCTGGAAATAACAGTTCGCGCTCACGGATGGAAGTGTGTTTCTCGGCTTCAACGCGCTCTGAATATCACAAAAATACAGAACTGCAAAACGAACAACACGGTTTTAAAAAATCAACGCTATCGACGTTCAAATGGAGAATGTCGTGACCTCGACCTGTTTGCAGCATTTAGTCGGAGCCGCTTGCCGCATGTTCAGCGAGTCCGGGCAGATTGTGGGTGAAGGTGAGGCGTGCGCCCTGCGGGACACCAACCTGTGTAGATGCTGTTCTGCAGGCCCATGCACTGGAGGTAGTTATGACAGCGCTCCTTGTGCTCCTCCAGAGAGCTTCGCTGCTTGTAGCTCCGCCCACAGTAGGCACACTTGTGTGGTTTTCCAACTGCAGGAGGAAACAAAAAAACAAACAAATGTCAGCGAACACAACCTGTGCTGAATTCTATGTAATATAATAAATTCATCTGCTGTTCTAACTTCCTGTTTGGCAGCGGTTCCCTGGAAAAATACAGGAAGTGATGGACTTAACATTTCCACTTTGATTGGAATGAAAAGAAGAAGACAAACGGGATATTTAGAGGGAACATGGGTGAGACAAAGAGAAGGGCACCACCCACGCTGGTACACTGGTACACTGGTACACTGGTAGAGCAGAAGCTCTGTGACGCTCAGCCGAGGACACTGAAGTCACATCCTCTGTAGTTTTTGGGGGGAATTTGGGAGGCGTCTTCAGGGGAAATTTAGATCTTACAAATAAAAACGGAATCATTGTGGGTATTTTAAAAAGCCACACCAGATGTGTGTTCCTGCTCTTCTAGAGAAGATTACATCGAAGGTCTAAGAGTCCAGAATCACTCATTCACTGTCCAGATTCACTACAGAGAGGACTCTGTAGAGTTCTATATGGAGGACTATGTAGAGGACTCTGTAGAGGACTCTGTAGAGGACTCTGTAGAGGAGGACTACTGTGTTTAGAGGACTATGTAGAGAACTTTTTTTTTGTAATAAATACATATTGTAAGTTCGTTGTTGTCATTTAAGGTCCCTTGGAAGGCAGTGATGCTGCGTTTATGGATTTTATTGTGAAAGGTAAGAATAAAAGGAGATGCTGTCGTACATAAACCAAGTCCAGTCTTGTAGCAGCTTTATATAAAAAAATAAAAACAAAACAAATGTGTATTGATCCACGTCTGAAAGTAGTCCCAAACAAAACGTGCTATTGACTGGAGTTTGAGGAATGTGTTCCCCCTAAAATCTACGGCGCTCAGCTTTTTCAGGAAATGAAATCATACATCTGTGACTTCGTGCTGAGTGTCGGAGGGAAAGTCGGGACGCTGGAAAGTCCTGAGGAAGTCCGGCTGCTGGTTTTAAGCCTTTCATGGGAATTGATGACAGTAAAAAAAAATGTTTTAATAATTCCAGTTCCACTTCCTTTCCTTTTCCTTACGTCATTCACTTCAGTGTAATTTGATTTTACACTGTTGTGTGTATTTATATTCAGGAGGAGGCGTTTTCACGTCTGTTTAGACCCAAACATTTCATTAACACGTACTTCTGCAAAGCATTTGAAAAAAAAAGAAAGTGAAAAAAGGTGACACCATATCTACACCCTGTCGACTTCCTCCTTTTTCTGTAGCTCTCTGCAGGAACATGACATGCCTCTTGTGAAGGCGGCCCCAGAAAACCACCACGAGCTGCCGGGTGTAGTTTTCCGTGCGTACTCACCCGAGTGGGTGCGTAAGTGTCCGGTGAGGGCGTCCCTCCGGCGGCAGGCGTAGCTGCACAGGTGACACTTGAAGGGTTTCTCCCCCGAGTGGAGCTTGATGTGACGCAGCAGGTTACCCTTCTGGGTGAACGAGGCGCCGCATTGGCTGCACTGGAACGGACGTTCTCCTGAGAACACAACACACACACACACACACACACACACGTAAAGAGGCGGGTAGAACACAAGAGGATAACCTCATTTTATGTGTTTTTTTCTTTTCTTTTTAAATGTTCTTCCTCGCTAACCTCAAGAACGAAAGCACGTCTTTTTCTACGTGGATGAAAAAGCGTGTAGGATCGTGTGTGTGTGTGTGTGTGTGTGTGTGTGGGGTCACTGCACTACAAGCATCGCGAGCGCCAGAACAAGCCGGATGATGGCGAGCGATTCCAGCAGCCTGAAGGAGGGTTTCACAGCGGAGTGACACTCTATCTCCCCGCGCCTCACCCCTCCTCTCACCCCCCCTCCCTCCCCTCCTGCCCCACCGACTTCTTGGCGCTCTGATCGAACAAGAGCCTTTCAGACTCAGCCTGCCAGCTCCGTGATGCACCATTGCCTGGGTCAATTTGATCTGAAAATCTCATTTTTTCCTCTTCTTCGTCTCTAAAATAAGAGCGGCACATCACAATGCAAATTCAGCCTCATTTGAATAAAGCGAAGGAAACACTTTGTGTTGAGAGCCAGTCTTCCTGATCAGCGCTTCTGGAATAAACCAATATCCAGCCTCTCCGAGTGTTGTGGCATTCTGTGAGTTTTTAATGTGGATTTTTTTCTCTCAAAGCAGCCCCCCCCCCCCCCCTATAAAATAAGAGTCACCAGTGAAGCAGCAAAAATATATAAAAAAGGAAATTCATTAAAAATGCATTTCAGGAGCAACGACTCACCACAGAATATTTTCTATTTAAATAGGAGGCACTTCATTATATCTCTTATTGTACTTTCTTTTGCATTTACATTAGTCTAGTGTTCCTTTCTTCCATTTTGACTTTCATTAGTTTCTAAAGCTCGACAGTTAAGTGCCTTTTTCAAAAATGTTCCCCACCACTGGGTTTGGCTTCGTTACAATAGAATATCAATTTTGAAAATTTGAAAAACTTTTAATAGCCAGATAATTGTCACTTCATAGAGATCCCATTTAATTGCAGCAGATATATCCTGTTTTTTCTGTCTTAACTTCAGTCTCTTCTACTTTATCGTAATCATTTTGATCAGCTGCTGTCGCTTGTCATGTGGTAACTCAGAGTCATTTAGATGAACAGTAATGAATGCTAATAATACGCTCAGAGTCTATTTCACGCACGATAGGAAGGTTTACATGCACGCAGCCAAACGCAAGGATGACACCTACTAGTGAGGACGAGGGCCACATCAGAAGTAAAGTTTATATCGAGTTTTTTTTGCTATTTAATGTAAAAAAAAAACAGGAAAGAAACAGCTCTCCACATGGACGGAGCCACGGCAGACACCTCTCTACCCCTCATCCATCCTCTCATACTCTGACAGTGAACAATGGGTGCAAAGGAAGGGCAAGAAGGAGTGGCAGGTGGGCTTACCAGTGTGGCTTCGCTTGTGCACCATCAACACATTGGGGCCAATGCAAACTATCCCGCAGATATCGCACTTGAGCTTCCCGTTGGGCAGCCGGATACCGCCGGCCGAGGAGAAGGCCTTGGCTTCGGGGCTCGGCTGTGAGCCGTTCGCCTTGGCCCCCGAGGAATCGACCACGCGCAAGTCTTCCGCGCACTCTTCCTCCTCCTCCTCCTCCTCCACGCCATTCATGTCACAGGCCAGCCCATTCTCCTCATCACTGCGAGCCTCAACTTTAATGTTACAGGCTGGAAAAGAGGGCAAGGGGGGGTGGGGTGGGGGAGGGGCCACGGTTTAGTATACCAGCATGATGTTGTATACTAAAGACGATGCTGTGACATGAGAATAGAGATAAAGCTGCGTGTTTGTGACATGGTGATGCAGCCTGACAGGCTTCATGACAGCAGAGTGAACGCACTTTTCTATCCTGAGTGAACGTTAAGTAACAACATTTATATTTTTATTTTAATAGTTTTGATGCCTGACTTTTGTGTTTAATTATTCCTCCTCGTCTTTGAATGAGACACATTATTTTGTTACAAATAGATGACACACTCGCCCGTCTTACTAATAAATATGATTTTGTAGTGGTTATCATATGGTCAGTGTGGCTCTGTTCAGCTCCTCGTTCCTGCTTCTACAACACAAACTGGGGCAACAACCTCCTTCAGCGCACAGTATGACATTTTCACATTAACTGCTGCAACAACAACCAAAAAAAGTCCCCACTTCTTACGTCAGAATTCAGCCTGAGAAAAAAAATCTAAAACACCAGATAGCAATCAAGTCGCAGCCTCCTCAACGAAAAACCCCGGAGGACTGTTACCACCTTATTCATTCACTTAATAATAATAATAATAATAATATAATGATAATAATAAAGCGGTCTGTCTCACAGGGATCCACAGGTGGATGACACACACACTTTGCTGTTTGAGGATGTCGGCGATGAAGAAACACAGATCATCTCACACCATCGCACTTCAGTGACACAAGTGACAGCAAGATAAACAGGAAACAGAGACAGAGAGTGTGAAACTAGGGAGACGACGGAACAGAACAAGACGGCCTCGCATTCAGGCCTTCTCACTGTTTAAAGGGAGGGCTCTAAATCTATCGAGTACAGAACGTGGAGACGATGCTACGCTACGAGGTCCGGTGTTCCCGGAGCGATCTGAATAAAGTGTGTGTTTTTCCCCCCACCAGATGCACTTTAGAAACGTTTCAGAGAACTGACGGATCTTGCGAGTCCCACAGCTACCAGCCTGTGGTTTTGCAACGTCACGGCGGCAGCCTGATTTCCCCATGCCTCTACCTCTGTTTGTCAACTGAAGAGGAAGAAGTGGAAATCATGAAATATAGGAATCTATGGAAAAAGGGGAAGCTTCAGAAAGAGGGGGCCTGTCTAACTGAAATACCAAGAATTATGGAGAAGTGACAGAAAGGGAAGCACGGGAATGAATTGTAAAACAGCCTGTAACTGAAACATGGCTGTTGGTTGTTTTTTTGGAGTCTCGTTTTCACGTCCAGATCAGAGAAGCTTTTCACACGATCCCATCTTTTTTAATTTGCTGTTGCATGACAAACAATCTGCTCATCTGATTCAACTTTTCTTTTTTTTTTTTGGACAAAACTCTCTGAGATGGAAGATACCGGCCCGCACGCAACGGGAAGGAAGGGGCGTCACTGCTCCTACAAACAAAATGGTGCTTAACGCTCTATTAAAGTGCAAAAACGCGACGAGTTCTGTTACCGTTCTTTACAACTTTATCAACATCTCAACCATTTATCCATCACTTTAGCCAACTTTTACCTATTTAAACCATTTTAGCTTTCATTTCTTTCAATTCTATAACCTTTTACCATTAAGATAACAGGTTTATGAATGTATCCATTTAATTTGTTACTTTTAGCGAACTATAACAACAGTTTGTCGACTACTTTAAGCGTACAATTTCAACTTATTTCCGTTACTTGTATCCGTGTAAACATTTTATCTGTTAGTCTAACTGTTTAAACGTTTTATCAGTTAGTTTCAACTCTTTGTCCGTTAGTTTTAGCTGACTGGTTCAAAAGTTTATCGACTACTTTAACCGGTTTCAACTGTATATTCATTACATTTAGCTTCATTGTTACATTCAACAGTTTATTCATTACTTTTATCTAATTCAACTGTAAATCAATTACTTTAACTTTCTTTATTTGTATCCTTTAACTGTACATTCATTAACATTTAGCTGTTACAACAGTTTATCCATCACATCCATCCATTTATCCCCTACTTTTAGCATGACAGCTAACTGTTTCAACTTTCCGTTTTGTTTTGTCGACGTCATGTTATACATTAGAAAACCGTGCGTATTAATTTCTCACTTTAACCACCGACAGCATTTGCATATCAAACGGCTCGAAAGCACAACTCATCAAGCGGCTACACCACTTTAACTCCCCTAATTTAATTTATGGTTTCAGCCACAATAGTCTGCTTGTAAGTGGAGAACTTACTACTAATGTCGGCAGGGAGTTGTAAAAATGATGCACCAATAAAAAGGCTTAATCAAACTACTGCCTTCCTTATTATTGGCAGGGAGGGATTTATGTATCTGTGTCTACAGAAACAACCTCACTAGAAGTCAAAATAAAAACTGTACACCTTGTGAATTCTCGTTTGAGCCTCATGAACCGTTGATGTTTATCTGTGGTGGTTCAGTTCCTGAGACCAGGAGGCTCTCAGGTTTATCAGCCAGCCAAAGCAGCCAGAAGGGAACCATGAACGCTGGGCTGCCACCCACTTCTCCTGGAGTATGGGGAAGTTGTGACTGAACTGGGAATAGGAACAGGCCTTTTTACTTTTTTATCTTGTTTGTCACGCTCACACATCCTGATTTGCTCGTTTTGGGAAGCAAGGGTCAGACAAACAAAACAGGTCGGCATAATAAAACGCTGACAACCAGAGGTGGATCCAATCAGATTACACGGGACACTGACAGAAGAAAATGGTATAAAAGATGGGTTTTTTGGCACAAAGTGAAGACACGATCGAGCCGTATTGACAGAGTTTGATCGCAGATAGGAAGCAACTTAGCAAAGTGTTAGTTCTGCAGCGTGGAAACACAGGGAGCCTGCTCGAGGTTCCTGTTACTGAATTGTGCTGCTCTCACTGCCTGAAAATAGCCGTGTGTGCAAACTAGTGGAACCACATGTGTTAAACCACGCCGGTGACATTCATCGCAACGCCACTTGCAGGAACACCAAAAAAAAAGAGAAAGAAAACAGCCTGCTTTTTCCCCTCACTCGAGGCTTTCGGGAACTCAACGACGCATTCTCCCTCTTAATGCCTCACGTCTCTAAAAAAAAAAAAAAGGCGCCGTCTGAATCACCGAAAGTGAAAGAAGAAATAATTTCGCTGGGCTGTTGAGAAGGTCATCGCACCGCCTTGTAAGTTTAAACAAAAAGACGTCTCCATTAAGATGTTTTCCGTTTGAGCCACGCAAGACAATCAGATTAATTGAGTCGGTGAGGATCTACTAAACGCAGCGATATCGGGCTTTGACCTATAAACCTCCCTTTCTGCTCGGAGACGCACGTGTCCGACTGCAGCGTGACGATTCCCGGCCTGCGAAGACTTATTTGCAACAGGAAACAACCTGGGTTTTTGAGGTTTTCAAGCTTTTGATACTTTGAGGTCCCAGCGTCCCACATATAGCTCCCCCCCCGCCCCCTCTGCTTCTTTGCCCTTTTTTTTTTCTCTCTTCACAAGAGAGAACTGAGCAGCACATGATCCTGGGTGATAATTATAACTCGTTTGGGCTTTTATCACAGAGGCAGCCATGCGTAGATGTACCAGATACTTGCACTTCCCTTCTTTCTCTGCGTCCCTGTGCAGTCACATGTACACACTCATGCGAGAGTGGTCGTTACAGGGAATGAACGGAAACTGTTTAAAATAACCAGTTGTGCCCTCTTTACTCTCTACCGAGGGAAAGTCACGCATTTAAATCCGACGACTAGGATGTTCTAAACGTCCACCGGGTCGACGCGTACACACGCTCACGTTTATATCAAACACCACTCTCTCTCTTTTTTTGTTCAGCGTTCCTGCTTGCGTTGAGCTCGGCGCCTCACAAACTCCACAGTTGTGAAGTCAAACAGAGCGCCTGTGTGTGTGTGTGTGTGTGTGTGTGCAGGTGTGTGACCTATGTGGTGTATGATGCACTGATCTCTCTGAGCTCGGCCCTGTTCCTGAACTCTTTATCTCCCGGAGTGTTGAAACTGTTCTTCTTAGGAAACTCTTACACATCCTATTTCAGTTGAGCTGCGTCGCACCATCTTCTTTTTTTTGCACATTTTTACATCTCAATCTGATTCTTTAAGTTTCTTCCAATCCTATCTTTGTTTTCGGTTATGATTTAATGAATAAATCCACTAAAAATGCACCTCCTTTGATTGCATGTTTTTCATTTTGGACGTTTTTAAAGCTTCAAATATCATAAAACACTAATAACACACAAAAGTAATGTAATAATGAGCTGTATGTTATGTCAGATTTAATCCTGCTGCTATGTAGAGCTGTTTAGCTTTTAATGAGCAATAATGATTCATGCTTGAACATTTCCTGTTTTTTTTTTTTCTCAAACCATGTTAGGAGATAAATATACGCCGTCTCGATGTAAATCCCCTCAGAACGCTTCATCCTTATTTTCACTGCGATATTCCCTGGCTAGATGTTCACAAACTCAAATCAAGGCCACATTAGCTATTCCTTAAGATTTGGCTTATTAATGACATGCCATGGATCAAAGATATTTTCTTTTTTTTTTTAACCTTTTCTGCCAATGACCTAAATGTGTCTCTTTGCAGTTTTAAATTAATTTTTCCAAAGGATTTGGAACGGCAAATATCTCCCGCTGGATTTGTTCTGTGATTAAGTTATTTAAAAAATATATTTAACGCTTAAACATATATGTTCTGCTTTTGATACTTGATCATTTAACCGTTTTACTCTGGGATGCTTTTTGGAGCGAAGACATCACAGTTGGGAAAAAGGGCGGCGCGGCGGGGTTGGCTTCCTTTTTGATTGCTGCTTCACGGATACACTCAACCTAACGCGGCAATCACACGCTCAGATTAATTTACGCTTTACATTTGTGTGCATCAGTGATGCTGTGAGTGGCTGTGGGGTGCGTTCGGTCGGCGCCGGCGTACCTTTGTCCCCTCTGTTGTTCTGCTGGTGGGCGGAGCCGGCTGACAGGTCCTCGGGGACCGCCATGGGCTCCTCTGCCTCCTCGGACGCTTCGTTGGCGGGCGGGCTGTCCCTGCCTGGGGAGACACACACCAGCAAGCACACATCACTCACCACCCCCTCTTTCCACGTGTCTCATTCAGGAGACGCAAAATTACCTCGGGGGGTGATGGAGTAAGAGGTTTGTTGGGCCTATTGTATCTACTTTCTGCACTCTACGGCTCAATCATGCAGGAGGTCGGGCTTTTACCTGGCATCTGGGCCATTTCCTGGGCCTCCTCCGTCTCCATGCGGTGCAGGTACTCTAATGGGACAGAGAGATGGAGATGGAGATGCGTGTAAGTTTAATCAAGTGCAGGCTGAGGAAACAACATTATAAGAAGCCCGAGTGGAGTAAAGGCTACTTCTCGCCGTGACTTTTGTCACCTCGGCGAGATCGCTCTTGTCACCGCCGCACTGTCCCCCACATTACATTACAAAGAATTACAGACGTTTTCATTACAAGTCTGACAGAGCGACTGAGCTCGGAGAGCCGGCTTGGCTCCGGGCTGATGGGGGACGGTGGTGGAGGGGGGGGGGTTTGCCCGGGAATGGGCTTTCAGACCACATTTGTTATTTATTGTTAATTTCCTGCCACGTAATCATCCAAAAATGCAAACTGACTGCCGCAAAATTAAGCAGAAAATTAACTGGCCCCCGGGTCACGAGGATGCGGGTGTTTTGCCGTTCCCGGCTGATCGGCGCTCGTGTTCTCTCTAATTTACTGAGCATGCATCGCTGAGCGCCGCGGCCCGGGCACGACGCATGCAAGCCACAATCAGAAACAAAGAGAGAGAGAGAGGGGAGGACGGCGAGGGAGAGTAATAGAGGAGAAGCAGAAGGAGACAGCGAGATGGATAGATAGCAACGGGAGGGCAAGAAGTCAGGAGAGCGGAAGCAACAGGAAGGTGCAGAGAAAAGAAGACAGGAAAGCAGGCCGAAGCACGGAGAAGTTCTCTTTATTTGAGTCTTTTTTTTAGCAGCGATCCTTCGGCCAGGGCTGAATATCTGAGGAGTCACCAGTGCTCGTGGCCCCATTAATAATGGATGGCCCTCAAGCCTGCAGCAGATGGGCCCGACAGCCTCAGCCCCAGCTCCGCCACTTCAAGAAGCCCTCGGCGGGGCCGGCTGCCCAGTCCAAGCAGCCACTCAGGGAGAAGTGAAGCTCCCGAAAATAGCGAAACGAGCCCAAGGGAGAAGGGGAACCTAGGCCTTCCTGTTTTACTGACAGATGGCTCCACACATTTGGAACAAATAGTGGGAAGCAAGCGGGCCGCTGTGTCGCAACACGCAAACATTCTGCGGAGTCAAGTCAGGAGCTCGGCGGCCCGCAGACGCCCAGGATGTAAGTGTGAGAGGAGGAGGGGGGCAAAGGTCACTGGTGCAGAAGACTTGTTCAGCACAACACAGGGGTGTTTCGTGTTACTGCTGCGACTCTGCAGCACCCGTCTTCAGCATCTGGAGCTGTGAGGTCGGGAGCAGAGCGGGTGTATTCTCATGTGCCCTTTTTTTTTTTTTCCTAGGCAGATGGTACGAGGGGAAACACGGATGTGTTGACGAGGAGGAGGAGGGGGGTAAAATAAAAAAAAAAGAGATCCTACATTCAGCCACACTTGCATAGGCATGTGGAAAGTTAGGTGCACGGAGAATATTCAGGAAGTGTGATTCTATTTTTTATTTTCTGCACGCCACTTTTGTTACTATTTAAAAAAAAAAGGATATTGCTTTCAGTTGTGATTTAAATAATGTGCCTTACTTTGTTTCGAAGTTTGATGACACACTTCTCCACAAGAGCAGGTGCCAAATAAACACTTTCCCCTCGTTTATTTAACAGTGGAAACAGAAAGACTTGTGCCCCTTACTGCTCACGTCGTAACACATGTGTGAACTTAAGGTGGAATCTGTCAAACAGTGAAATGGAAGTGGCAGATAAAGACTGATACATAGCGAAAGGGGGACTGGAAAAGTTTGGTGTGAGCACATCAAGTGAGGAGAGGCAGGAAGAGGCTTGTGGGTTGAGAGAATTCTCGGTCCTCCTCCTGTGTGTGTGTGTGTGTGTGTGTGTGTGGTGGGGGTTGGGTGGGGGTGGGGGGGCTGGTAGTGTTAGAGGCGTCTGCTCATAGTGAGGTGAAAGAGCTACACCAGGGAGCAGGGTGGAGATGAGAAACAACGAAACCGTTAACAGATACCGAGGACCACACCAGCGGAGTTTGGATACCCTGGAGGAAACTTGAGGCACTGGAGTGTTTAATGAGGGACGCACGCAACACACACACTTTAAATCAACAGTAAAAAGTTTTTAAAAAGTATAGGAGCGACGGGGAGAAATACAATTATAAATGACATTTCATGAGTTAGGATTAAATTAAGTTTCATGTCATTAAAATTCATCTTTTTGAAATAATAAATCTAAATCAATAAAAAAAAATGAAAAACTTTATTCTAAATATTTGGATTTTATATTAAATTTACAGATATTTTTGTAAGTAAAACGAGTAATTAACGCTGCCCCACAGACAATATGAATCTTTTTGAATTATTCTAACGCTTTCGATTAGAAGTTTCCCCGTCAGAGTTACCGAACAGATGTAAGATTACTGAAAAACATCTGTATTAGTAATTTTTCACAGCCGTGAGTAGTGATGAAGCTGTGGGCGCTTTCCTTATCAGTCATTAGAATTAGAGATGATCCTACGCTGCCCATGTGGCACAGCCTTTTGTTCATATGCACATGGAGATGCTCATCAGAAATTCATGAAACGTATGGGTGCGAGTGGGTAGATAGTGTTAGCGGATGTGTTTCTGGGAGCCTATCGAAGGGGTGAGGGGCGAGCAAAGGTGCTGCTGGGGAGAAGTTTCCTTCATTTGCATCTGACACACTTCACTACTCTGCTATTCAGACAGTACAATCATTTTAATAACTGTCTGCCTCCCCCCCTCCCCTCCCTCCTCCCCCTTACTTCTGTTTCTACTGACAAGAAAGATGATGTATCTGCAGACACATTTGCAGCACTTTCAGCTCTACTCTTTTCCAACTGAGAAATGGAGAAATAAAAGTCCTATTCGTTCAGGTATGGGGGTAAAAATCTCCATTTTTACACCACTTTAGGTGTTATATTTATTCTTGATATAATATTTTTGAGTGATTTGGATGAATTTATAGAATTAATAACTGCCCTTAAATGTTTAAAACCTGTAGAGGAAAAAAAACATGACATGAAATGAAGATGCTCTCTAATGGCACCACTTTAAATGATAACATGAATAATTACATTAACTCTTAATTTGATGAAAAAGTTAAATATTTCTATAAGAGGCTCAGCTTCTACTAACAAGGAAGTTTATGTTTTGCAACGTGTTTAAAAAAAAGAAAAGAAAAAAGAAGAAGAAGAAGATGAAAACAGTTTATTTCCTCAACAGTTTTGAGGGTAAATCTTTCTGAGTTTCTTGTCTGGGCGTTGATGAACTTCTTTCCACCTCATGTTAAAAAAAAAACTTCCATCAGTCCTGCCTACATATTCACACAGACATCTAACTGAGACTGTGCTTCCAACAGGTGAATACATATTTAACGCTTTGAGAAATATCGATTATTATTCATTTATTGAAGCGTTAGTGTGTGTGTGTGCTGATTTCCTGTTTATGCACCGCTCGAAATATTTCCACCTACGTTGTTATTTTGTTTTTTAATTTTTATTTGATTGGCCTCCCAATAATCAAAACTTGTATTTCCCTCAAAATGTGTATTTTATTTTTTTAAATTAAACTTCAAAGGGATGAAGTTTAGTGCGCGCGCGCGTCTGTTGCAACAGGTGACAGGAGAGTAAAAAAAAACGACCAAACAGGTTAAAATAATATAACGAAGAGCTCGAATAATGAACAGATAATGTTAGAAATTAGATGATTATTTCCTAAACATTTAAGTGAGTGTGAAATAATTTATCCAGATGTTCCCAAAAGAAAGAGAGAAAGGGGAAAACAGGAGCGGGGGAACATTCCTCTACTTCCGTTTAGTATCAAAAGACGCGTAAAAGTGATAATAATGTATCTGTTTTTAATGTTAAAAGCTACTTTTACCGCTACACGTCCTGAATTAACGCGCACCCAGAAAGTGGGGATCTGATGCTGAGGCGCACCTGCACCGAAACTAAAGGAGCGACTTTTTTTCTCCCCTCTTCCAGGTGCGAATAAAACATTTTTTTTGAATCTTTCTTCCCCTAAAAAAGCGACTTTGAGCAGAAAGCGAGCCCGGTGAGAGGGTGCTGGTGTCCCTGAGCGCGGAGCTTGTGAGTGGAGGTCACTTTACCTGCTATTCCTTGAGTTTGCAGAATGAAGTTCTTCCAACTCTCCCCGGCTCCATGTGCAGAAGGTCGCAGCGCCGCCGCGGCCCCATGGAGCTGCGCCCGGAGTCCCTCCCCTCTCCACTGCACTTCCTCGTTCCAGCCCAACATGACTTATGTCTCTGAGCTCGGCTGGGGCATTTTGCTCGCTTTTATCCACGGGGCTGAGTCTGCGGCGGGGAGTCGCGCCGCCGCCGCCACTGGAGCCCTTGGCACTCGCTTTGTGCCGTGCCAATAAAAGCTGACACCCAGTAGACCATCACTGGCAGCCATGCATGAGATGGGATGAGGCGAGCGAGGAGAGTGGACCATTCATTGTTTATTTATTTCATTCTCACCGAGGAAGCTGACTTTGGGGGGGTTGATGGTGATGAGGAGGAGGATGATGAGGAAGAGGAGGAGGAGGGCTGCCCCCCCTTTCTCTTCTATCACCTGTTCTGGCACTCTGAAGCAGTCCATGAAATTAACACTAACTGTCTTCTTTCCCTATAATGAGTTTCTTCTTCTCTCTCCATCCAGTCAAAGCCCTTCCTCATCTCATCAGTGTCCAGATGTCACAACCTGAGCACGTTGTTTCTTCTTCTTCTTCTTCTTCTCTTTCCCATCAGTTTGCTCTGAAAGAGTTACTGGCTCGGTGCTGCATGCAGATAGACATTATAGTCACTGTAATGCAGTTTGCTTTTGTGTGAGTCCGACACTTTGCCATCGGCTCTGAGAGTCCAGGAGATATTCCACTTTCAGATCTCTGACTTTAACGGCACAAGCAAAGTCAAATCATCTTCATTTAAAACTGCATGTAAATCAGCAAACCACTCTCTACTGTCTACTGCACATATAACATGAAAAACTTTTAATTTCCCTTCAAATTTGATGACAAGGGTCAAATTTAACGCTTTTCTATCACGTTGGGTCGGCGTTAATTCATTAAATAACGTCAGATTTGATATAATTATATTTGATTAGAATTCTGCATTGACCTTGAGTGTTTATTCAAGTATCACATATCAAATTTAGGGTCATTTTTACATAAACATAATGTAATTAATAGCATAACGAGTTCAGGGTTCATGTCGTTGAAGTGACCTCGTTGTAAAAGTTGACTTTATTTGTGTATGTGGAGTTTATTCTGAGCATATTTACATTATGTTAAACATATATATATATATTTTAAATAACTTTTTACATGTTTAAGTTACATTTAACTTAAAAATATTGGCCTTTTTAGTGTATAACACTTCATCCTCCTCCATTCTGCCGTCACTCATGCTGATAACATGGACGAGTGGAGGCCTTTTATGATGTTTAATAACTACTTTCTAATTTTCCAATAAGTGTCCATCTCTCGAACAGCCGTGTGGATTCAGCCACAGAGCAACGGGCGTCTGAAGTCATTAAAAGAATGTAAATTATCGATTAATATTGATGGGAAGTCTAAATAAATAATGAGTTACACCTCTGGATTGGCTAAAATAAATCTCCCCCTCATTTGCAGATATGTGCTGTCATGATTGTCTCACATGAATATCTGGCAAAGTGGATCTCTGCTGTAATTACTGTATTTTAAATTACAGATTCACTCAAAAGCTTATAGTTTTTCCCCTTTTCTGCTGAAGAAATTACAAGACTTTATAGTCAGTTTCCCAGAATAAATGGTGGATTTACTCTGTGAATTTACCTTCCAGTTTTCTCTGCTTGGGACTTGCATCCCAGCGTCCTCGGGCCCCGCAGAGCAGCCTTATCTCAGGAGAGGCTGTTTGTGCTGGATTGCTGAGTCACCTTTCGTGGGAGGCCGCCCTTATCTCCTAAGAAGCACAAGCATTCAGGCAGTTGGTTGCAAAAGGAGGAACTTTGGGCAGGAGCGCCTTGGCCCGCTGTGTCTTCACGGCCATATTTCGGATTGCAGCAACGCTGGCAGACTTCCTCAAAGCCTCGCGTGCTGGTGCTGCCTTCTCTGTAAAGGTCATAGGTCGCCTTTTTAGGTCGCACGGTGCAGGTGTGGAAAGAGCTGCGGTGGGGAGGGGGGTGTAGACTCCTGAGGCCACGCGGAGGGAATGCTGGGACCTCAAAACGCAGCTCGGCGCTATCAGCGAACGCAGAAGTGCCGAATCATGACTGTGGTCTTCCATCCCCCGGAGATTACCGTCCCGTCCCAGTGACACAGCAGCTTCTCTCCGCTGTCTGAGAGGCAAAAACACCGCCAGGACAATGATTCAGTCAGGGTTTCTTTTAGAGAAGTTACTGCAGAGGTCTGGATCGAAAACTCACCGCGGGGCCCGAGTTGCTGATCATCATCGTAACGACTTCTACAAAAAAGAAAACAGAGTTGTCATTCATGTCTCTACAAATTGGATGCATATTTCTGCAGAGGAACTTCAAGGTTTCATATGATTTTGTAGTTCTGCACGTAAGGTACTCCACTGGCTATCAAATCAAACTTAACCTCCAGCTCCCTTCAGGTTAATCCACAACCCGGAGCGAGCCGTGTTGCTGTAATTAATATCATTACCTGGCGAGTCTCAAAACATCATCAGGCAACGTAGCCGGTCGACGACCGAACAAAAGGCTCCGTCTGGTTCTTATTTCATGGATCTTTAAGCAGTATTCACTGTTTCACATTTGGAAGCACGAGCAGCATGTAACCCTTAATTGGTTTCAACACCTTAATAAGTCGAAGGCGTTCAAGACTGATAATCACATTAAATAGTCCAATTTATCTAAAAAGTCAATTGCAAACTGAAAAACTCCCTTTCTTTAGGAATGCATTATGCTCCGGAGGATGTCAGAGTAAATTAAATTCCCCTCTGCACACTAAAGCATCTATTTCCTTATGGTAATTATCTGCTGGAATAGACGTGTCACTAGAAGGAGTCAGGCATGCTTGACATTTAGCCTTTTTATGGAGCGGCGATGAGTAAAAATTAAGATGAGGAAAAAGGAAATTAATCTGCAGCCCAGGCAGCCAGCGAGAGATCCTGGAGGATAGGGGCTGAATCAATCATGATGTTTGTGAGCCTGTTTTGAAAAGGAGCCAGTGATGAGATTCAGACCACAGGCTGGGAAATCAGAGGAGGAGGAGGAGGAGGAGGAGGAGGAAGGGTGCCTTTAGCAAATAGAGTTGTGATGTGGAGGTTTACACCGTTTTATTTGGTCTTAAACACAACAGCAAACATACAAACTTGGGTACAACACCAATTTCAAACAATCCAGCAATTTCAGAAGCAAAGTTTTGAAATGTACAAATTCTGCAATCACTGATTCATGGTTCACAGAAATGAGTGAGTTTCCAGGTAACAAGGCACAGAACTAAACATTAACTGTGCATTATAATATAGTAATTACCAATTTTTAATTAAAATATTGTCATGTGATGTTGAAGGTGTGACGCTGGTAATAATCTAAAATATTAATAAAACATCATCCTATATTACCTCATTATTATCAAGGTTTTTTTACCCCATTAATGCCATAATATGACTATTTTATTCTTTATCTTTAGATGTGTTTCCCAGTTAATACCTTTTGTTTTTGGCCCCTCCTATTTGGAACGTTAATATCAAGTTATTAGCTGGTAATTGCGTGGTATTATTTAACTATTAACTCTTTATTATCAAGCTATTACCATGTTATTACTGAGCTGTACTGTGAAGTGCCAACAGCTTGCAAACTGTTTTGTGATTGGTCAGAATTTTGTGGGCTGAAGTAATCTCGTTAAATCCCCCCAAAAAGCAAAAACACGTACATTCTGAGACGTCCAAACGTCACTAACGGGAGAAATAATGATGACTGAAACGCTTTTGTTAATAGCAGCCGAGTCCGATGCCTCCATCACTCAGTAAGATCGTTCACGACGGCTTTCTGAGTCAGATTGTCCACCACTTTAATTGGTGGTTACGAGACGTCAATCACCAACAGAGCTGTTGGCTGATATCAGGCCGAGAGCAAGAGTGCAGCCTCTAGATTCACTACAAAGCACAAGGAAGAGATCCATTTGAACAAATCTAATGTTTGTTAGTGTGATTTATAACTGAGCTGTTAAAAGAGGGGATTTTGAATCTTTTACACATGTAGTTAAGTGCTTTAAATTGCTTTAAAGTGTTTCAACGGGTCTGCAGTATGGATTTGTTATACCATTACAGACGCTGAACCCAGAAATGCTCCGTTACATGGGTCCTTTCTCACAGCAGCCACCTTGATATGTCACTGCAGGGTAAACGCAGGTTTGATATAACATTAACGAGGTTAACGAGAAACGGGACGCTCGTTAACTCCAAAGTTATCATCATTTAAATGTACTGTTCTCAGCTGGCCGAGACAGATGTTGATGCTTAGTTAATAACTAAGATAAAAATAATGTTTTCTATTCTATAACTGGAATGTGCGTAGAGGATTTCCAGTTGTTTGAATTCTCCTTTGATGCAGCTGTGCTGAGTAACAAACGTACAGTAACGAGTAAGTTGATTCAGGGTTACCTTTTCCAAAGTCAAATTCTAGCATTTCCAGGTGCATTTCCATGCTTTTCCAGCCCCTTCCAGCTGTGGTAAACTCCATCTTTGTACCAATCCAATGGTCAGTATTCAGTCTACTTATTCTGTCACTTGTTCATCACATTAAATGAGATGTTATTGTCCTCTAAACAACCAACATGATGTTTGGAGACAGCTTTTTACAGAAGGACCACAAATGAAAGGAAAACTAATTCCACTAACAGATCCACAGAAATATAATCACCAACTATTTTCATCATCTGTTCATCATCAAAAGTCATTTTTCATAAAGAAATGTCAGGAAATGCTGTTTTCAGTCCCTCAGATATGGAGATCTTCTTTTCTCTGTTCTATCATAGATGTCATCACATACAACACACATTTATAGACCTTTACTCTAAATCCAAGCACTTTTCAAACCTTGAAAACACCACAATAAAATTCAAGTGTTTTCAAGGATTTCCAGCACCCGTACCAACCCTGTTAATTACTTTTTCAATGTGTTACTCTTCTACTATGCAGCCTGTGAAACAGACCTCCTGTAGCTCTGACGGGTTCTTTTCAAAGTTTTAAAAATTAAACCTGATGATGTCTAAAGAAAAATGCTTTTGAGCTGCATTATGGGAAATGTAGGAGTTTGGCCCAAACTCTAAACTCAGGGTATCTCAGTCTACGCCACTTCAATTCAGACCATTTTTTTTTTCGTGAGTCCCCCAGCTGTATGAAAGTGCGACACTTAATGACTGAAGTGCTATTTTAATGGTGATACATGTTAGGATAGTGAGCTGTGGAGTCAAATGTGATGCATCAGTGATCACAATCTCAACAGTGCGTTCAAGTAAAAATCCTTGCGAGATGTAAATACAAATAAAATATAGATGAAGAAAAACAGGAAAACCACCTCATCCCTATTTCCTGTCGAAGCGTCAAGCTGCACAAACCACAGACATAAGCTCTATAGCTGGCAGGCACTTCATAATGATGTCAATCTGCAATACAGTCACATTTGCAAAAATAGAAAAATAACCCTTCTAAATAATGTGTGCAGCGTAAACTGCAGACTGCGTCTAATACGTTTTCTTCCCCCGAGCCAATTAGCTCAGGTTAATGTCGAAATGTGACTCATAATGGATCTCTTATACCAGCCGTTGTTTTTTTATCATGTTAAATATGTAACATTGGTGCAGAAAATCCTTACTTTCCCTCCATATTTTCTCCGTTTGGTCCCTCTCTCTCTCTGCCCTTCATGGCAGAAACTCAGAGTGTGTGGGCTGAAACACACACACACACACACACACACAGTGAGTGAGCGAGTCAGTGAGAGAGCGAATGTTTAAAGAGGACAATGCAAAGAGCTCCCCGCCCAGAGTTAGAAAACCACTCATCTAAATCAGGGAAATTATGATAATGGGGCATCTCATTATACTCCAACTCACTCCGAATCAGCCGCTGACATCACATCATTATAGACGTATTCATACAAACAGATTGGATGGCATAAAAAGGAAGATGACACCTTCAAAAACTTTCTCATCTGCTTTGTCTAATGCTTCCCTCGCGTGTCGGCGCGTGTGACAGGAAGTGCTCGTCTCAGGAAGGGGTTGCGGGGGGTCACCATGGTCACCATGCAAGACAGGGGGGCCACACGGCCGAGAGTAGCACCCCCGGACGCTCCGATCGTCCTGTGAAAACGTCGGTAGATTATCATTTGTTTTAAGCATCAAACAACTTGCAACTGGCTGATACTTAAAAACAATACCCATCATGCACTTGTGTAATGAATGAGCGTTGGCAGGCTGAAAATCCTGACCGTTGCAGCAGACAGTTAATCAATCCAAGTGCTTGTCTTTTTTTCTGTTTTGGGGGAAAAATATGGGAGGCCAGTCTAATCAGCAGAGGAAACAGATCTCAGGGGGTTGTCAGGCACCAGGAAAATGGATCTAGGAAGTCAAAAACCACGATTACCACGAGCTGCTCTGGAATCAGCCATCTGGAGATGCCCGCTCCAAAAGCCGGTAAAGTTCGCTCAACTGGGGCCCAACTAGGAAACAGGTTTCCCCCTCCCTCAACAGCCAGCCAGCTCCCAGAGAGGAGGGATGTTTGCTCTGCACAGCGAGCGTTAAAAAGTGCTTTTTTTTATTCACACACACTGACTAGCACTGTTAATCTTCTTTTTTTATTAATAAGACGTTGACTTTTCCTTCCATCACTCCTGATGGCGTTTTCAGAAAATCAGAAATCTGCTGTGAAGCAAGAATGTTATTTTGCCCTCAAATTAACCTTCTTGTCATTTTCTCCCCCAGTTTTCCAAGACTTCCAATTTTCTCTCCTGTCCGTCTTCGGGAACGGTCCATTGTTTTTAATCTCTGAACATTTCCAATTACTGTAGACTTTATCAAATGACCATTAACTTGTATGTCACCGGCCCACTCATCCAAACAAAAAAAATAAGATACACATTTAGCTGATGCAAATGCCTATGTGATGTCAGTCAAATACATAGAGGCACACAGGGAAGAGAAGCTAAAAAATAATAAAGAATCAAATGCAAAAAAGAACATTTGAAAAACCCATTTACAAATAAAACTGAGCATTATAAATCTGTCATTTTATATGCTTTTATTTATCCCCCAAAACAAACAGATGCCTTGTATTTTTATTGATATTTATTTTGTTATTTGTGGCTTCAGTTAAACATGAATTAGGCAGAACTACCACCGTGAACCTGGATCGTTCTTCGACAATTATTTAGTGTTTAATTGTGAGGATTGTGAAGGAGGTTTTCCTCCTTTTTTCTTTCTTTTTAAAAAGAATATATACTAAACATGCTTTTCAATTTAAACACTGGCTGAGGAATGTATCAAAGGATTAAAATGGATCATTTACAAAGTATAACGCACTGTAGTCTTGCTATTAACTGTGGATACTCTGAGCTGTGTATAGCAGTGAACTGGTGTGGTGGAGTCGACTATAACCGGTGGCATGGTGTCAGTGGAGTAGAACGCCCTCCAGTGGACATTTTGTGACTTTGACACCCATATAATAATAATAATGTTGATACAGCAGAATATTAAGAGAACAGAAGCAGGGGGAAAAAAACAGATGACAGATTTATTAGATAATTGGTGGCAATGAATAAAATAGTGAGTCCTTGTCAGGTAACGGTTTATTTTGCTGCCTAAGTGGCCTCATAAAAGTTAGTGTGGTGAAGACTCACCCGGTGGAGCGTGCGGGACGGGAGACAGCTGGGACGCAGACTGCAGCATCAGCAGCATCAGCAGCAGAGTTAGCACAAGCGGGCCTGCCTGCACATCCAGGGATGCTGGTTCTGCTGGCACAGATCAGACGTTTACACATTATTTATCAGGATCTGTTACAGGAGGCTGAACATCGCCGTGTGGGAGGAATTTAAAAAGCTAAAACAAAATCTGTTCCACGTTGCAATACGAAATATTTCAAGTGCAAAATAAATTTCATGCTGAATTTAATAGAGCTCTGGAGACCCACAACGTGTGCCTCATTAAAAGCGTGCTTGTTACGGCGCTGCGGGCACGTACGGGGGCACGATGCTCCTCTTCAGGGTCAGCGGCTGAAAGTCCTCGTCCGCGTTGTCGACGTCATTCGTGTTCGCAGAGGCGATGGTACCGCTGCACACACACACACACACACACACACACACACACAAACACAAGCGTAAAGGTCAGCTCCGGGGACACTGGGTACTGGATTAGGGAACCAACATGTGTTCAGACATTCACGGTGACCTCTCAAAACACGAGGTACTCACGCGTAGAGAGGGATTTGACCCGACCTCGGACAGCCACTGCAGCTGGAGAGAGAGAGAGAGAGAGACATTGCTTTAAAGCCAGTGATCATACTTAATAAAACGAGTCTTTGGCTGTTGAAAACTTACAATGATATGGGTTTCTTGGCATCGTGCCTCGATCGAAGCTGCTGTCTGTTCCACTCGGCTCCAACAGACTTGGAAAGGACGGTAACCGAAGATCTTTTAGGAGAATGTACGAGGTACCTTCTCTTCACGATATAAATACACACACATTCATACGCAGTGTTTTATCATCAGTACATTAAGTACTTAAGATTGGAAAAAGGTGTGCGCGTTGTTTTAATCCAGAAATGTATTTTTCATAAGTGCATTATCAGCTCAAACTAATAATTTGCACGTTCTCGTTAGTTTTGAAAGACATAGACTCAGTTGCAATGTGCAGAAACACCACTAGATGCCGCCACATCCTACACTCGTCTCCTTTAAAGAGTCGGCAATTCCAGCTAAAGATTGTTGATATTTTAACTCAACACCCAAACATATAAATATATATACATCCATTTATCATCCATGGCCTTTCCCCTGTTCTGTGCATGAGAATGAACGCCCCCTGTTGCTTATTGGCTGGAATAATGTTGCGTGGCTCAGCCCCCTAGCAACTTTGTTCTCCCATTTATAGAGCCAGGGCTGTTTACGAACACTGGGCTCAGCTTGTGGACCCTAAGGAGATATTAGCAGGATTTAACAAAGAGAGTGTCCTGGACTACAATCGCTGACTTCTCCTTAAAGCCACAATCGGGTTCATTGCTGTACAGGACAAACTGTACAAACTAAGCCGGAGTTTCTTCACATGATGGATTCACATTTCCCCCCCTGAAACCAAACATAAAACAAAATGAGCTTCTTAGTTGCAATGATGTTTTTTTAAAAACAGAGAGAAATAGCTGCTTGTTTTTCATTCTTACAGTAATTTTATTCAGGTACCAGAATTGTACGGATCTTTCTTAATAGTAAATGACTTCCGTGAAAACCACTTAATTGCTTCAGCACAGCTGCTCGAGTGTTTTTGTTTTTGCACCTCTCTCTGGAGTAATCAGCTATTACAAATGAAAATGTCCTGGAAAGCTCGAGATGAAAAAACACTGAGCTCCAGCCTTGGCGGTGTTTAAGAGCGTTCGTCCTCACCTGCCACAGCTGAGGTCGGCTGCTGTAACGCCTCGACGAGGGACGCTCGCTCACCGGGTCTGCCATTTTCTCCAGCGTTGTTTCTGGTGCCTTCAAGCGCCGCGGCAACTTTGCATCCCAACAAACGTCCTCATAACTCCTGAAAACAAATGAGAATTTCCGGTCATTAAATATCAGAACAGAGTGTAACTGGCTAACTTGATTCCCAAATGTTGTTAGCTTTAATTTGAATTCTTAAACAGCCCCCCCCTTCGTTGCACAAAGTATATTAGACAGCTTATTAACTGGATTGCCAGAGGCCTTAAGCAAGGCTACAGTCCATCTACATGATTTCATTGAGCAGCAATTAACACAACAAGTGGACGCGCTGCTCCCCGATGACATCACTGGAGCACAAAATCAAACCTGCTCACTCTCAATAGCCCTGAAAGCAAAATGACACTGTGCGTGGTCCCGGACATAATAAGTTATGTGGGAGGTGTGTTTAGCTCTGCCATTATTGAAAGGAGACAATTAAAGGTCGCTGTGTTCAGACCTCTGTGTTGCAGAAGTGTATCTGAAGCGCTGAACCGCAGGTGAGTCGTCCATCAAAGGCCTCAGATAAGAGGAGACGTTCTTTAAAAAAAAAACAATAATTAATATTATTACATAATCAGTGGTTTGTGTCCATTTGAAGATTAGGCAGAAAGTACCAGAAAACACAGGAGATTAGGATGCAGGATGCTAAATAATCAATACTGTTTTCTGTAATTTACTTTCTTTTCATCAAATACAGCAAATACAAAGTACAGCTGAAGCTGGTTGAATACTGAATAATTGAATCACGATACCACCAAAGCATTTAGGAATATCTGTACCAAATTCATCCAGTCATTGGAAAAAGCTTGCCTTAAAACACAAAATGTCTGGATGTTGTTTAATGACTTCCAAACAAAGGTAAGTTGAGAAAAGTGAGTCAGAATGAGTCAACCACACAATTTGATGTGTTTACGCATCAACGAGCAGCCCTGCGTTTCCCGCTCTCCTCCCACGTCTCAAACTGCTTAAATACAGGCATCAATCAAGCCTCCATTCACCATACAACACTTTAAACTCTTCACCACATCCCAGCACTGCAAAGCATCTCCTACACCATAATATTGTATGTCAAGGCAATTATGATTACTTCAATAAGCAGAGTCAGAAACAAAATAACAAAGCATAATTATGCTCTCAAAGTGAACACCTGGCTGCATTACACTGGGCTAATTTGATGCTTCTTCGTGTGTGGCGTGACCCAAAGGATATGTTTATGGATTACTGTTTCACACTCTGTTACGATGGTTAAGTGATTAATTAAACAGCGCTCTGATGAAATGTAATAACAACTGCATTCGTTTTCTAGACACCGAGCCAGCATTAGTTTTAGTGAGTCAGCAGTGTCGACGCTACAGTTGATTAAACCTATAAATGAATGTGTGTGTGTGTGTTCAGAAGCAGGAAAAAATAAATAAAACAAGGTTGTAAACGCACAATTCAGTCATCTTCACCCACCTGAGGTCCAGCGTGTTTATCACTGAATCTGCTGTGCGGCGTTGCTATAGTGGATGTCCTCACTGAGTGTGTTTGACCTTCAACAGGATCGCTTGAACCTTAGAACGACACAACGACGATTAAGTATCTGGGACACGTGCAAAAAAATAAATAAATAAATATTGTGAATTATAACCTCTGCAACTGAATCAACCACAGGCCCTTACTGAACCCCCTCCCATATATATTCCTCCCACTCTCGGTGACTAGTGTGTGAATCTCATTGCTTTCAAGTACCCGTCAGGTTCAGAGCACTAAGCAGATGACAACTGGCAGTTCAATAATACAGTATTTTGCCTATAGACTGCAAACAAATAAAGAGGAGATGGATGTTTCCATTCACAATAGTAAAAATCGGTTCAGTCAGTGTGGAGATATCAATGTCTAATGTCAATTAAACACATCTGTTTGCAAATTTGAGGATATAGGAGGGAGTATAACATAATTGCAACATACTGACCAAGGAAAACATATATTAAACATTTGACATAGGGGGTTGCTAAGAACATAAAACCCTTTGAATGGTCTCCTTAAGGTGTCATATTAACACAAGGTTTGCTGTGTGACGATGTGTAGCATGAAAGCAAAGCATCAACTGAAAACTAGAGATGTTGTGGTTGTGAATGCTCCCCAAGCTGAAGACAAATACGGATTTCTGCCTTTGAAAACTTTGAATCATGTTCAGAATATATAAAAACTATGAAATAATGAAAGGTTTGTTGAAAAAATAAGTGACCAATATTTGAAACTGAAACTGTGCAAAAAACTATGAAAGCTGTGACAAAAAAAAATCTTAATCTATGAACGTTTCACAGTTTGAATGTTTGAGTTTCTATCTGTAAGTGTGAATGACTAGATGAGCTTTGAAAATGTTTGAAAAAGTGTTAATATTGGGATTACTTTTTAAGATTCCTTAATATGCTTGAAATGGGAAAAATGTCTCTGGTCGATTCTCAATTGAGATGAATATTCTGTGTTTGAATGGAATGGAAAAATGTTAGGGAGTTAAAAGCCAAACTTTCTGACCCGGAAGATGTCAGAAAATTAAAAAAAAAAAAATTGTGCGCAGAGGAACATAAATGTTCTTGAACGCGTCCTGCATTCACAACTAGAAAAATACACCGTCATTATCAGAGCTAGCCTGTTGGCTAACCGTGTGAAATCAGATAACCAAAAGGATAATTATTTCTTGGACATTTAACAAACATTCAAACCTGTAAAGCTACAATAAACAGAAGTAAGTACATAAACTATAGTGAAATAGAAGATGCCGCGTCATGTAGCTACAACCGTTAGCTACAGCTAAGTCAGTGCGGCTAACGTATGCTAGCTAGCAAGCTAGCGTTAGCTAAATAAGAGACGCCATTGCAGCACAATAAAGTACCGCTACTAGATTCTACTTTCAGTAATTTTATATTTTATATTTAATAAAAAAAACATACTTACCGGTTCTAACAGAGCGTCCAACGTAACAAGGTATTACGATTTATATATTTATTTATTTATTTCGAGAGGAGCCGTTTCCTTGTTGTGCTGTCACTAAAACTACTGCTGTCGAGCGACCAGTAGGGGGCACTGCAGAGCCGAGTCATATTTATAAATGTTAACGCGGCCTTCAGGTAGTAACGGAATTATGGTAAATACGAGTTGCTAACTCGGAAATTACACTTTTTCTTTTCAAAGAAAGTTGAACGCACCCCCCTCAACTCGTAATTACGAGTGGGTACATTATTTATTTATTTTTTTAATAAATGGTACACAACAAAAACTGTTGCTTACTTTCCAGATTAATTATGAATTGTGACATTAAACATAATAGTAGTTGTTACTAAGTGTTGGAAAACCAGTATACAGTAATAATAAGTTGCTCATTCACACACATTACATTTTTAGATCTTCACAGGCTTGCAGTCCAAATATCAGGGATGTGGATTTTAATATCATACTAAACTAGGGAATGCAAAATAAGCCTCCACATTTTAAAAACTGGTTGAAATATGATTAAAATGAATGATTTTTCTGTCGATCGCCTCTAATCTCATTTCAGTTGGAGTGTTTTGGGCCCCGGGGCCGTCGTCCCGCGGGTAAGCCAGCTTTTACGTTCTACTCTGGCATGCTCATCATCTGATATAAATTGTCTTCTGCGATAGATACACGTTGTTAATGTCAAGGATATCAAACGTTATTATAATCTCACCACTGAGTCTTGCTCTCCAGACCGCATTCGAGATCCTCCTGGAGTTCCAGGCCTTGCCTTCGCTCAGGTCTACACAGACGCCAGGACGGTCTGGAGCAGTTTGAGGCCTCTCTCTGAATCCTGGAGGCACCCACAGAGCAGAGGGCACGTGCTGGAAATTTATGAACTTGTGTCGACCTTTGACCCCCAGGGCCGCCGCTGCTCCGGCACTCAGCTGACCGCTGCAAGGATCCAGCAGGGGGACGTCGTCCCGGGAAGGAGCCGGCTTATGCTCTGCAGGGGGGCGACATCTGGCATAAGGTGAGTGTGCATGTCCGTCTCCGTCCTCATACGGCCCCGAACCCAGCCGTCTGATGACATGCAGCTCTGCAGGGAACGGCTTGAAGCGATCCAAAACTGCTGTCATCATTGCCGGGGGGGAGAAACTCACCGAGTGTGTGGTTGACAGAGCGCCGCCATAGATCTGCTGTCAGGCATAATGATGCAGTAAACACTGGTTGCCCAGAGACAGTGTTTTTGTTTGCTGCTCAGATCAATTTACTGATACGCAGAGAGGCGACATGACCTGCTGGCTGCGGGGGCGTGTGGCTCCACATACCTTAGCAGGAACATTTATTCTGTGTTTGATATGAATGTGGAGAACAAAGATCTAATAAACACCCTCCTGGTATCTTTTGATTTTTTTGGATGTCACGCAGCAATAATTCAGAAGGGGAAGCATTCAACTATTGTTTTCCTCTGAGCTGCCGATTTTGGCAACGATTCATCACACTGACCAAAAAAAAAAAATGTTTTGTCAGTCGTCGGGGGCGACAACTGTCCCTGGAAAATTACTGCACTCAAATGTGTTCCGGTTGCAAATAATAATGAGAAGATTCAGCCATCGCCTCAGGGTTTACTGACCCGACCCTCCCAAGAGGACGCTACATTACTTCTAGTGATGGATTAGGAATTGTTTATTTTCTTGAGCAAAAAAAGAAAAAAAAAGAAAAAAGAATCATGTCTTTATTACATAGCAGCTTCTCCACTAAATCACCACTAGATGGCGCAATAGAGCCTGTCTTCTCAGGCAGCGACAGGTCTTGTACATGCTGTCCTTTCTACCCACATGGATTTAATGACAGCCACAAAAATATCATAGCAAGTCCCAGTTGCAATATTATTGTGATGCATTATGTGATTAAAAATGCCGTTATGGCACAACAAGGTGACCATGAAGCAACAATTAACGTCCCTGCAGGCACATTAAAATTCATTTTCCTTCCGTGCACGTGGGCTAAACAACAACCACAAGTGGTGTTAGTTGACTTCAAGTGCAAGCTGCGATTTTTAAGGTTGACAGAAAACTAAATGAAAATCATGCAAATCCCCCCAAAAAAGGAAGATGTTTGTGTTTTTCAGGTGTAATCTGGTGAATGCACTGGCTTGAAAGAGCTGTTATATTCACTGGAGCAAGAAAAGAAAAAAACAACCCTCAGTGCTTATTAATTAGTTTTCCTTGGGGTTGTGAGCGTAATGTGCAAATGTAAATATCCAACATAAATATACGCTGGTATATAAAAGGCACGCTGGAGACGCTGTGTGAATAGTGAACGCACCCTGACGAGGTGACATTTTTCTTGGGAGAGGATCCATGTTAATGTGTCAGCGGCGATGATGGTGATGCTTGCTGATAGATGATTTTTTTACTCAGGCTGTCATTAGAGAAAAAAATGTAAACACCCAAGAGCGCTTTAAAAGGATGTGTTAAAAATAGCCTAATTAGAGTTATTCTGATAACCGAGTGGTGAGTGTGTCGACTCCCACACGATGTTCCTCCACAAAAGGAGAGCACAAATGACTCTTGTGAGATCTGATGTGGGCTCCTTTTGAATTTATAAAAGAAAGAAAAGAAAAAAAACAATAAAAAACATTTGCCACATCAGTCTTGTGTCTAATGAGAGCTGCGCTGATTGTTCTTTCATACGTTTCTAATGAACGTGGTAAAACAGGTCCGTGTGATTTATTGCCTTTTGGAGTCCATTAATTATTCCCATATCAGAAATTCCTCCTTGCACCAGAGTATTTTCTCCACAAAAGCTTTGTATACCAATTATTTCAGGCTTTCTTTGTATGTTGTTGCAGGCATTTTAATACCAGCCTGAGATGAGTGTATTTTCTCTCAGAGAGTTACACATTTCCGGACTGAGGAGTCATTACCATTGAAGCAGCCCTTGTTACAGAGTCCCGTGTTATTAATCAGCTTGTCTGCCATTCTCTAGACTCCTCCACAGTCTCAGAAATTATTTAAATCTCACATTTTGCTGGTGCCCATGGTGCTGTATGGGCCCAGTACTGCAGTCCAGCAGTCATTAATTTGGGCAGGCGGCTGCGGCGGCGGTGTTCATCTGAGGGGGAACTGCTGCTCTGGATTAAGGAGGCATTGTTGAAGCTCACGCTGCTGCAGAGGGTCAACGAACCAAAGTCACAATTGCGTTGCTCGTGTGGCCGGAGACAATATGGGTCTGACGCTGCTCTGGGCAGGGCATTCGTTTTGTTAAGCAGCTGAGGGTGACCCAGGATGACACCTCGGGAAGGCCGGGGGGAGGAGGGAGATGTGGCTGCCGGGCGTGGGCGAGTGGATCACCCGAGGGTGTAAAATGGAAGCTCCACAATGGAGACAGACAGCATGCTTCATCACAAACACGCTCGGGGATCTTCAAGGAGTTAACCACATGAATGGATGGCAGACATGAATGTTTGTGTCTTTTCTACGTAAAGCTTTGATGCGAATGGCGTCTGTCTATTTGTCTGTGTGAATAGCCCACTTATTTTCAAAGTGAAGGGGTTCGTTGTGGAAAAACTTGAGGGAAAAAGGGATGAAAATGTCACGCTAACATTTTAATATATCTATTTGATAGATGTTATTAATCACAGCCTTATATGCCTTCTCATGAATGAAATGAAACCTGACCTCTTTCTGTCCTGCTCGCCCTGATTCTTGGCAATTTCTGTGGGTGCAATATGAAAGACATCTGTTATTAAATTGGGTAACACACGCATGTATGGGCGCTAGGCTGCTACTGAAGCGTCTGCTGAATGAATAACAAGTGTTTCAATCGTCCCGCCAGCGTCTGCTGAATGAATAACGACAGAAAAATACTAAAAGAAAATGTTTACTGTTGATATTATATTATATTATAAATAAATAAATGAGGACCATTTTGATATTAGTGTTGAAGTGACAGAAAGACAGAATGACAATAATAAAAAATAAGGAAAATATAGGAGGAAAGCGTATGTATGTATGCCATCATAATGTATGTAATTTTACAAATGTGCAACAGGAGGGTCCCTGCCAGAGACTGGGGGTCCTTGTCAAGACAAAGACTGTGAACCCCTCATGTAGCCTATGTCTGAACGCTGATGCGTTATGTCTTGTAAACTGGTGAAAATGCATGACCGCCTACATAGCACGAGGGCCCGGAGTCACAGCTCACGGCTCATAATTCGCGGTCAATTGATTAGCCGTGCAGGCATTAGATCAGAGGGCAAACTGGCCGACGTGAACTCGCTCGGCACCCCTCGACCCGTTTGGATGAATCCAAACAGAGTGCAGAGACGAAGCCCCACGTTCTCGGAGAGCAGCCGCAGGCCTTGTTGTAGTGCTGCTCGCCTGCCCTCGGTTGCTGCAGCTCTCCGCTTGTCACACCCAGTTAGCTCAATGGAGTAATGAATATGCCGTTGTACATTTTTCATTAGGGTGGTAGGAGTGAGAAATCTGCTCCTTATAATGCTTTTAATATGGAAGTTTTCACACACACTCTTCTCTCCCCGCAATAGCTATCATGACGCTGCATGAGCGTGATGTTTAATGCTAACTTTCCCCAGGGGAGAGTCAGCATAACGCAATGTCACTTTCAGTGATGAATATGTTGAGGACAGCAGATATACAAGCAGCTGTAAATCACGAGTGAGTTGGGAAAACGGTGGCTGTCTTCCTCGGAAAGAAGATGACAGGAAATAACTGGTGAGGGGGGGGAAAACAGCTTACTGTACTGTGAGTCACCTATTCAGGTCTCACATCATTATAGTAATTAATTAGATTACAAGGAAGCACACCCATGAGCTTCCAGAAATGGAGGACTATTAAGTGTGAAAGGGAGAAATAATGATCCAAAGATAAATGCAAATGAACTCAGGAGCTCTTCAAAAATCATCTATGAGCAAGTCATTATGTAAATGACAAAGGTTTAGCATGCTTTGTAACTATTTCAAATTAGCTATTTTTAATTATTTAACATGCGTGGAAAGAAGGGATGACACCCACCTGGTGTTTAAGATCAGTGATTTATCAACCAAGGGCACTTCTGCAGTTATTAGGAGGTTTACTGAAAGACAGTGGAGCTCTACTAATTAAGAACGATAGAAATCTATTAAAAGTAGAAGCTAGAAGTAATGGATAAACCAAAATAATTAGCTGAAGCAATGGATATATGGTGGAAATAATGGATAAACAGTAGCTAAATGTATTGGATAAACAGTTTAAATAGTTGGCTAAAAGAAACAGTTAAAACAAATAACTACAAGTAACGTAGAAATAGTTGGCTCAATGTAATGGATGAACAGTAGAAATAGTAGGCAAAAATTAATGGATACACCAAATAGTTGGCTAAAAGTAACTGACACACCATAGAAATAGTTAACTAATAGTTACGTAGCAATAGTTAGCTCAATGTTATGGATGAACAGTTAAAATCGTTATCTTAAAGGAACAGATAAAACGTAGAAATAGTTAGCTTAAAGTAACGTAGAAATAGTTAGCTTAAAGTAACGGATAAACCATAGTAATAGTGAGCTAAAAGTAACAGACAAACAGTTAAAAGAATTAACTAAAAGTAATGTAGAAATAGTTAGCTTAAAGTATTGGATAAACAGTAGAAATAGTTAGCTTAAAGTAACAGATAAACCGTAGAAATAGTGAGCTAAAAGTAACGGACAAACAGTTAAAAAAATTAACTAAAAGTAATGTAGAAGCTCAATGTTATGGTTGGCCAGTTGAAATAGCTGGCTAAAGGTAACAGGTAAACAGTAGAGATAGTTAGCTAAAAGCAACAAATAAACTGTAGAAATAGTTAGCTTAAAGTAACGGATAAACCGCAGAAATAATGAGCTAAAAGTAACGGACAAATATTTAAAACAATTAACTAAAACTAATGTAGAAATAGTTAGCTTAAAGTATTGGATAAACAGTTGAAATAGTTAGCTAATAGTAACGGACAAACAGTAGAAATAGTTAGCTTAAAGTAACGGATAAACCGTAGAAATAATGAGCTAAAAGTAACGGACAAACAGTTAAAACAATTAACTAAAAGTAACGTAAAAGCTCAATGTTATGGTTAGCCAGTTGAAATAGCTGGCTAAAGGTAACGGGTAAACAGTAGAAATAGTTAGCTAAAAGCAACAAATACACTGTAGAAATAGTTAGCTTAAAGTGAGGGACAAACAGTAGAAATACGAATGGTTACATGGTCCAAGGAGCCACATAGCTCCACTTTACCAAACCAATCTAAAGAAAAAGAGAATTCAATTGGAAAAACACACTGAAATGTCTATGTTTATGTGATCGTGATGGGAGGTGCTGATGATGGGGTGCTCCAGATATTTTCGTTTCCGTTGCGAGGTGGCACGCGCAAGAACACCTCTGATTTTCAATTACAAATGAGACGTTGCATTAGGCAAAGAAACACCGAGGGTAATGGACTTTCTCTGTTCCTTAGAGAGATGGACTTGTCCCTCGAGACCTTGGTTTCCATTATTAAAACCGCCACCGTGTTGCCCACCGTTGCTGTTTCCATTCCCCCTGACCAAGGTGAAATTACCTGCTTTTTAAGGCTCAAGCGCAGCAGAGTGGTCGCCACACAGCATGAACCTCCATTTCCTCTTTGCCCGTAAGGGTTTTTTTTGTGTAATTTGGGCAAAGCAAACAAACAACTTCTGCAAGCTTGTTTGCATTAAGTTCTGACACCCCTATAGTTTCCATGTACATAACATCCCAAAGGAGTCTACAGCCGTTGGCGAATGCTCTCACCGTTATGTATCAAGACCTGGGTGATGAATTACCATATGGGAGGGCTGTGGAAAATGAAAAAAAAAAAAGAATACCCCAGGATAAATGTGTTGCAAACACAAACACTTAGTATTCCAGGGGTCTGACACAAAAGCTGCTCCCTTTATGATAACCTAACAATCCACAATACTATCTCCCTGCCTGACAGCAACTTATGCAGATGTGCGTGGCTCAGCAGCGCTCCACCGAATTGAACCTCCACGAAAAGTGTTCAGCAAGCAGGTCACACTGGCGTTGGCTGTCTGTTGTGGAAGAAATGCTGAAACGCCGTCCTCCAAAGAAGCTCTAAGCAGCATGACTCACCTACCTGGCCTATCACAGCGATGTGATGGATAGGACCAGATTGGACCTGCAGTCACCATGTCATTTAAAGAAAATAGGGGGATTTATTTTCTCCCGGGGTTGGATTACTTCTTAACTCTAATGCAAAAAGCTAAGTTCGGTGTTTGCCATCCCACTATACAGTTCTCCTTAAAAAAACACAAAAAAAACAACCCAGTAATGGCAGCGTGTCCGTCACCGTGCGAGATGTGCACCGCCGATGTATGAATGGGGCGGACAATTCAAAACGCTGCAAATGGTGTCACCCTCATCTGGAGGCAGGCAGAAGGCAAGAGAGGTGAAATTGAAAATGTGAATGTCTGGCTAATGGCAGGGGGGAGGAGTGCTGGAGATATAATGCCAAATCTATAAAGGACAATTTCAGGCCCACGACTCCAGAGAGTCAGGCGCTCAATCACGAAGCGATTCACTCAAGGATTGATCAAGGAGCGTCATAATCACACGGGAATGTTACATGTGGCTGCAAAGGATGACTTGCAAGAACTGTCGAGAGAGATTCAAAGCTGGATTTATTGGATTTAAGGCGATGTGCTTAAGAAACTATTTCAGAAGGTGCAAATAGGATCCTCAAAGGGCTTTTTTATTTTATTTTACCAGCATTTAGAAGCTGTCCAGTGAAGTTAATGTTGAGAATTTGAACGGATAAAGTCACCAGCAGACAAAACAAAAGGGCTGGAATCAGCTCTGTAGTGTCACAGCAGACATTCATAGCTCTCTACAATCTGCTAATGAACCGCGCTGGTGATAACAGTCCCATATTAAGCAGAAAGCCTAAATGCACTTACAGATAACAAGCCTTCTTTTTTATTTAAAGTGATTCCGGTTAAAAGCTTTGTGGCTCCCTCAGAAATTGAAATAAATGCTGCAAATGTGAAATTAAATATTCATAACCTTCAGCTGTCATCTAGCACTTTCTGTTTGAAGATCCGTGAGCGAAGAAAAAAAATCAAGCAACCCAAAAACCCTACATAATTATTCACCTCTAATCAGCAAGAAGGCCGTGGAGGTAGATCGTTATGGCACGATGGGAAAACGACTTCTTCATGTTAGGATCTTTCTGGGGATTGATCAAAGTTTCCTAACATTGTCAGAGTGCTGATGAACACCAATTTTATGATTTTTGAAGCAACAGAAGCTAAAAAGGTAACGTTAGGCTATAAACGAAGACGGACTGACCGACATGTTAATGTCTTTTTGTCTCATTTCGCCACTTCATGCAATCTAAAAAGCCTTCAAATAAAGAAACATCAACTTCCAGGTGACGTAAGTTAATTAATGAGTCATTTCTGTGTTTTAGGACTCATCCCTCTACTCACTCTATTAGCTAGCTATTAGCATGTCTCATTTTCACTCTGATTGGTAGGCTGCAAGCAAACACCAGTCATCTGCTTTAAATTCCAAGATTAAGTAATGGATATTTTAATACAACCTCTTGTATGCAGTGCAGCTTTGAGTTTAGCTGAAAATTAACAAAGAAAAAAATTCTCATATCTCAAATTTGGGCGACTGAACTTGTCACCTTTGGTGGTTGTGCCAAAAGTGCGTGATTACCTTGCACGGCAGTTGCATTCTTGTGATTTTAAAAGGGGGCGACTCCTCTCTGGTTGTATAGAAGTCTATGAGAAAATGGTCCTACTTCTCTCTGCTGGCCACCAGGGGGCGACTCCTCTCTGGTTGTATAGAAGTCTATGAGAAAATGGTCCTACTTCTCTCTTGATGTATTATCTCAGTAAACATTGTAAACATGAGTTTATGGTCTCAATCTCTAGTTTCAAGTCTTCTTCAATCCAGCATGATGTTCATTTAGTACATTATGGTCCATTTAAAGTCCACCAGACCAGAAAGCAGGGGATGCTTTAGGGGGCGGGGCTTACCTGCTGATTGACAAGGTACCAATGCTAGTTAGCTACTAAGATGACTTTAACACTTAGCTGTAAAGTTAACCTTGAATTATAGAAGCTAACTTTTTTAGAAGCTTCACACTAGAATCCACATGGATCCAGATCCAGTAAGGGTGCCGCTCTGCTGCTTGTATTCATCAGATCCACCCGTCGCTCCTCCACAGTCCAAATATGGTCACGGCTCTTCTCGATGGAAAAGATGTCTTCGCTTTTTCTCCTGTGACTTCAGCAATAGTTTGATTGACAGACATAACATAACTTATTATCATTTAAAAAGACTCCAAAGGTCTTTATCATCAAAAAAGAAACTATCAACAAAGGGAGGGATGTGTCACAAATCCACAAATCCAAAATTATATATATTGATGAAAGCCACGGACAAAGAAAACTCAATTATCCCAGTTATTATTCAGTCCTTTTCTGAGTACTTTCTACATTCATATGTCCTGAAGCTTCATTGTAAAACATATTATGAGTCCAGAATTCACATCTGCTGCTTTAAGTCTTTCCTTTCAGTTTAACCCTGAAATTACTTTTTTTTTTTAGAAACGCAAGTAGCACAGTTACAAAGCTCCAAATAAAACCTTTCAGTCCGTAGCAACTTTTATTTGAATCACGGTGGAATATTGAATCTCCGTTGGTCCCTGACACTGAGAATTAATGGTTAATGTTGAATAAATCAAAAATAATTTCAATCATGACTGAAAGTGAATCCAAAATACTTCTTCCAGCTTCTAAAAAGCTGCCTTGGATTGAATATTAGTGGATTTTTGATTAATTAAAACAACTTCACACTGATTAAATAAGAAACCAGATTTATTGTACAATATGATACTGTTGGCTACGTGTTAATACTTTTCAAAACTTTTAAAAAACACACACATAAACATTTCCAAACAGTTGTTGACAATGGGAATGGTATATATTGAAACATATCACAACATAACCTGCAATGTGATTTCACACTTGAGCCACAGCCGCCCCAAACAAGCCAGATGAGATTAACTGAGATAAAATATGAATGGGTGCAGAAAACATAACATATTGACAAATATGAAAATGTTCCCAGCCTTATATATGAACTAAGGTTATTATTTTATATGCATTCTTTACTTTTTTTAACAGTTTAGTGCATTTTGGGGTGTTTATGTTTAAATACGTGATGCACACAGATGTGCAGAAGTGGTTTGTGACCAAATGCTAACGTAGAGTTTGTGCTCCACCTGCAGTGTAAGTGCAACCTCATTGTAAAATACCAACAACCATGCAGCTAAGTTTGACCCAGTAACTGACAGACTGCTTACCACCCACATATCTCCTGAGTGCAGCAGCAGATGAAACAAGGTGACTGTACGGAGCCCAGTCATCCCCATGACATGCCATTACCAGCAGGCTGCGGGGGACCTGTAAGGTGTGGGAACGGCCCGAGGCGGATTCTGACATCCCCATGAAAACACATTACATGCTGCAAACAAAGAGATTTAAACAGCAGTTTGTGGACTACGTTATTTTTGGCTGTCGCAATCTTGTATTTTGTCCGTTGCCTTCTTGGGTTTTTGCAACCAGTGAAGGAAGTGACCATATTTGGACTGCAGAGGAGCGACGGGTGGATCTGACGAACACAAGCATGCAGAGCAGCACCCTTACTGGATCTGGATCCATGTGGATTCTGGTGTGAAGCTGCTAACAAAGTTAGCTTCTATAAATCATGGTCATCTTCACAGCCAAGAGTTGAAGTCATCTTAGTAGCTAACTAGCATTGGTAGCGTGACTCTAAATGTACCACCATTTACTTAATGAACATCATGCTGTATAGAAGAAGACTAGAAACTCATTACTTAGACCACGAACCTGTCTTTACCATGTTTATTGTGATAATAAATCAAGTGAGTCGCCCCCTGATGGCCAGCAGAGAAAATGCAAGTTGGCACTTCACTTTATCTTTTTGTAAGTTACTAAAATCTTGTGGATGAAGCTTTTAACTTTTTTTTTACTTTACTCAAACTCACGATGCTTTAATTTCAAATTAAAGAGCTGGCTGATTGCTGTGGAGGAATAATGAATTTCATCATTCGCCGGTATGTGAACACACATCTCATCTCGGTGCGGCGGCATGCGTTGTCCAGAACAGGGCAGAAGCCTAATTACATAGTTACGGCGTCGGGGAGACCGAGCTAATCTCTCATGGGTTTCTCCAACAGATGTGTCCAATTAATGGCCTCTCTTTGAAGGAGTTTAGATGGGTACAACTCTGGGAATTTGATTTCAAAGTAAAAGCCCCGGCCCCCGTTACTGAGGAGTGTATAGGCAGGTCTTTATCACGATGGCCTTCTATATCCAGTCATACACAGAATTGATCTGGATTAACTGCTGGGAACACGAAGTGATCTAAAGCCAATCATGAATGTTAATGACCTGGATGGAGCAGTTAGATAACGTCCCAAAGTCATTACTTCACTGGCCGATACGCAGCAGGTAAGCTGCTTTGGACAATTTAGACATAAGGGAGGATTATCTTGTTAAAATGAAAGAATAGACACGACGGTGCAGTAATTCTTCTAAACAGAAAGGAAATTGAAGGAGGCCCGCATGAAATGAGCACTTCGTATTACGGGTGAGGACGGGGGGGAGAGACAAACCCCACAATCATTCACCCACTTGTATGCACGAGCAGCAGCCCCTGTTTCCTTTGGATGAATGAGTTTGGTTTTTGAGGACCTGGACGGTCGCAGAAAGAGAGGCCAGGAAACCTTAATGGATCTGTGCCGCCGCTCCCCCGCTGCTCTGAGAGGAGCCTGTCACGTCAGCATGTACATGCATTTAGGCTTATTTACCTCGATCCCGCCGGCTGGCCGATAGGCACGTACCGCTGCTGGAGCCGCGACGGCGTTGTCTGGCAACCCCCCTTTGATCAGAGAGGTTCTCGAGTGGTCGGCAAAAGGGTGACAGGAGAGAGAGAGAGCTGCGAATGCAGAAAAAAAGATGACAAGACCAGAAACAAAACATCTGCAATCCATTTATCACGGCCTGCCCTTCAGTGTTCATAACCTCAACTTAAATTATTAATCTTCATTTTTGATCTGCTGGCTGATGGGCTCTTTGGCTACATTGCGTTCATTACTCCTCATCGTGCCTCAAATTAAAGACAAAATATGCTGCAAGTCTGTGACCTTTCAGCTTCTATATCTTTGAAATTGGGATCAATGACATGTGAGCGTCCAGTGCGACTTTTTTTTTTTTTATTAATGGGTTTGAAAATCCAGAGGCAATTATAGAGATTGTGTATTCCAACGGCGTGTTTGTGATGTGATGCTTATTGAGAGGTAATCCACAGCACCATTAAATAACTTATTAACGCTCATTAAATATGTACCTGTAGCTTTCAAATCACTCTTATGCTGGAGCTCAAACATAAGAGGATTTTGCTCATGTTTGTCACGTTCAAACATTTCGTTCAGGAAAAGATAAAACACATTAAAAAAAAAACCTACAACTGAAAAGTACAATTTAAGCATTTTACAGAGCACAGATTGGCATTTATTTGAAACATGAACACGGTACCAAGAGAAATACAAAAAAAAAAAAAAACACCTCAAATCAAAAACACATTTGAACATCCAACAAAAACAAATCAGGAAACAGTCAAGTCCTCTTGAATTCCCTTCTGTTTTTTAATCCTTGTTGTAACTACACAGCAAATCTTTATTCTGAAAACGGATCGTCTAGTCTGCACTTTGGTGGTAGAGGGGGCGGGGCGTCAGGATTTTGGCGGGAGACGCCACATGTCGAGACATCGAGGTTTTCACCTCCGAAGACAGCTGCGTGTGTTCTATACATTCTGTTTTTTTAATGACCTCTCGGTCCAATACATTGCTTAATAAAATACAGAGGCTATAAAAAATATTTGTTCACTAGTTCAGCATTAATGACTCCTATATTCGTGTATATTCATAAAGAATTTAATACATAGATAAATAGATATTCTGTGTGTGGATTATAAACTTTCATAAAAGCATGTTTTTGTTGTTGTTGTCATCGTTCAGTAAATACAGGAGTGACTACAAACGTGTCGAGCTCGAGGGCTGCTGTCCGACCCTGATGTCCGGGAGACTTGGGGTGAAAGGCCGAGAGTTTACATGCGGATCGGCGCTGGTATTTTGGTGCCAACGTCCTCTGCCGCCGCCGCCGGTCCGTCTAGCTCCGCTGGCACTCGTTCTTACTGCAGGTGGCCTGACGCTCAATCTGCCACGTGCCCTCCTCGTATGTGCAGTAGCAGATTGTGCACTCGTCGATCTTCACCTCTCGGCCGGCCGGGATTACCGCCGTGTCCGCGTAGCAGTTCGGCCCTGCAAGGAAAACCAAGAAAAACGGGAAAACAAGCTTTAGAAACACGTTGCAAAAATGTGGTTCGCGTCATGGAGGCCTCTGATGCTCCTGTGCTGGGCTGAAACTGAGCTCTGGTCTAGGGGAGAACAGAAACCCGATCATTGTTAATGCTTTAGTCTTGGTATTCTGAGTTTGGCTGCAGACACGCAGGGAGACCAGAGACATCACACTCGGCGTTGGTGTTGGTGTACGTGCGTCTCCGAGGTTGCACTCGCCGTGTTCTTCTTCTTCTGAGACTCACCAAGGACACCGTTCAATGTGTTAAAGCGCAGCGTGAGCACCGAGCACACAATTCAAAGCCATATTCCTTTGTGTCGCTCGAATGATCCCAAACACTTATTAAATCCATCAATTCACAGACATCCTTGTTGGCCGGGAAGCAGGTGAAATAGAAAAAAAAACAAGAACCTGCAAAATTCTGCAGCTTTCTAAAGACAAAATCTTGCTTTTTTGTTTTTGCCGTTGTGAATCACTTCTTTGACCCCGACTATTATAGCATTATTACAAACTTTCTACTTCACATCCATTAAGTGCCGGAGGAGACTTTTTCCTTAACGTGCATCGCATAAAATATATGAACAAATGTCAGTGCAGAGGAAGCTCATAAACAATAAAATACACCCTACAGCCTAATTATGCAAAATGATAGTTTTTTGGCTGCTACTTGGTCTAGTGCGGTGCATAATATAGCTAATAATATCTAATGTTTGCTGTATAATAGCATTGTTGAGTAATTGAAAGCAGCTGTGTGATAACTGAGGACGTTTAAAAGGATTAGCTTGTGGTTCTAACAAGAAATATCGTATCTCAGTTAGCTCGTTACGTCGCGTTCACGTGGAATCAGACGACACGTTTCAATTCAATTCCGGACGAAACGGGGAAAACGTACAAAACGAAACACATCATGCCGATGGAATAATCTATACCTCAATAAAATGATGTTGTGTCTACTATTTTATGTGATTATAGTAGTAATGCAAGTAAAATCCAGTTCTACATTTCGTTGGAGGACAGCAAAAAGTATTTTATTTGTATATATTTGACTTTTTATGCAATAGCGTCACGTAAAAAAAATGTTGCTTTGGTTTTGAAGCCTTGAGTTTGGCATATTGGATTTTGGCTCTAATGTAACCAGTGAAAGGAAGTGTGATATTGTTGTTTAGTAACCATGTGACAAGGTTTTGATAATGTTTCTATTATCGGGTCGGACTCAAGCTGACAAATTGTTCTCATTTAAGAGGATATTTCAGCTTTCCACAAAGACTTATTGAAGAAAATATAACATTCTAGTTGTAAAGTAGGACTTCAGTTGTTGTCTCACTTCTACGACCGTCTAGAGACCACATTCCCTCACGGAGTTCAGTGCTGTTAGTCATCGTTTCCCGTTTCTTGATTCGTGACATCCCAGCCAACTTGAGTGCAGGCAGAGGAGAGAATGAGCGCCGCGTTTCATTTCATTTAATCTCTGTGGAAAAGGGGCTCTCACGTCTGAGCTTTCATTGATTGTTTCCCAAAATAGTGTTAAAGGGCTGAGAGAAAAAAAGACAATTATGCATCAAGATTTGTGGACAGCTGGTGTGTCAGTGGACTTTTTCCTGGCAAAGCCGATCACGGTTAACATAAAGAATATGACTTTTTTCATATTTTACCCTCCAATCTGCAGACAAATCAGCACAATGTGCACTTGTCAGCTTTTCAAAAATAACTTGTCCACCATTATTACCACGTGCTTCAGATCACTGAGTGACCACTCATGGTTTATGCAGAGGACCACTTTCATGCTGGAACACTAAGCTCCCATCAAGAGAAGAGATGCATCCTGGGATTACAGCGATTTAACTGGAATTCTTAAGCATCCAAATCGCCAGATTATATCCTCCACCAGCGTCTTCTAGGATCCAGACGTTTAACCCAAGTTTTGATCTTGTTTACATGCATGGATGTTATTACGTGTCTGGTGTGCTTATCACACTGGAAGTGGGGAAATATGCATAAAAAACAACGATGCAATGTAACACGGTGCTTTAATATAGTTCTGAGGGGACCCCCAGGGACCTGGTTCTTCTTTTTAATCATTTCTGCAGGAAATTGCATTGAAAATATGGACATTTTTATGTTAAAGCAGACAGAAAGCAGTTCAGAAAGGAGGCATCGCCATGTTGGCAGTGACAAGGCTAAATCCTGGCTAATCCCCCCAAATGGCCAAAGAGGAGGATCGTCAGCTAGCAGCACCCTTAACGACGCCTACGCCTAACTTTACAGTTTCCACTTCGAGGATGTAAACTGTCTTTAATACCAGGCTGTAAACATGTTTATTACAGCTGTAAATATAATAACATGGACGTCTACGAGGATTGACTCACTTTTTAGGGAGCCAGCATCAAGTGGCCATTTGAGGAAACTTGCATTCTCTCTGCTGCCCATCAGGGGGCGCCTCCTCTGGTCGCAAAAAGACGTCCGATTGAATGGAAGTCAATGAGAAAATGACCCTACTGCTCACTTTTATGAGTTTACGGTCTCAATCTCTAGTTTCAATGTTCATTTAGTATATTATGGTCCATTTCGAGTCCACCAGACCAGAAAGCAGGAAATACTTTAGGGGGCGGGGCTTACCTGCTGATTGACAGGTCGCTACCATGCTAATGCTAGTGAGCTCCTAAAATGACTTCATCACTTAGCTGTAAATTTGACCTTGAATTATAGAAGCTAACTTTGCTTCACACCAGGATCCACATGGATCCAGATGGGTGCCGCTCACAGACCAAATATGGACACTTCCTTCACTGGTTGCAAAAAAAATCCAAGACAGCATCGGCCAAAATGGTCAAGGCATAAATGCCGAACTCGAGGCATCAAAACTGTAGATTACAAACCAACGGGAGACGTCACCATGACAACATCCCCTTCTTATACACAGTCAATATGAAGGACGTTAAATGTGTATTTTGTTCTGTATCTGTAGAAAAGATCCACTTGCAGAGCTGCTATTACTAAAACATAAAGATCCGCCGTGTATCGCCTTATTGCCTTCTTTGGTAGCGGGTGTGCTGGGAAGACTTTTGTCTCATGAGACTGCGTCTGTCCCCGACCACTGGCTTGGAAAAAAAAGAGCTCATAAATCATCCATTATCTCTCAAACGGCGCTGCAGAACATAAACACTGCGGGAATTGCTAGCACAACATCAGGTATGGCATAACAATGGCTATTTCCCTTTCCGACTAACAAGGTCTTGAGCCGCTCTGTGGTATAATTAAGATGCTGATAAATGGGGAGTCTTTCGCCTCTCATTGGACGGCGGCGTCCAGAAAGGAGCGTGCCGGCGCATCAATCAATGTGAACAGTTTGCAGAGGCCTGTCAAAATGTCAAGCCTAACGCATTTATAAGTCTTCAAGATGAACACGCACACACACACACACACACACTATCTGAATAACAACTCGTCTGTGGCCTGGTGCTGGCTGTCGCTGCTGATTCATCATCATTAGCGGCATTTAGAGCACAGTGTCTCCAATAAAAGACGCATATGTCAAGGATACGCTGGGAGAGGGAAAAAAAACACATGCACGCACAAAATAAATCAAAAATTGCTTCCTGGTAGAGTTGGGATTAACCCGCTGCCTGTCGCTCAAAGAGCATGACACTCATTTGTGTTAATTAATGCAGGGAGTCGATGCCACCGCGCTTACTCACTCGCCGTGGTCCTATTACTCTGCCATTCACACAACACCCACCTTTTTGTCATCGCTTCATTAATATAATACAAATATATCCTCCGTCCCTCTCTGGCTTTCTCCCTCCGTGGCACAAAGAGGTTTTTTTATAGGCACGTCAGGCTTCATGAGGGGCTTTTTTTTCTTTTACAACGAGTGACAAATGGACCGTGTGCTTGTGCATGAGCAGTTGGACCCAAACTGTCACTATGGCGATGGAGTCGGCGTCAAGCAGCGTGTGGAAAACACGGCCATTAGCACCTGTGGCTTCTGGTTTCCGTGGCGGCGGCAGCGGGATAATGGAACGGGGAAAACGAGGACACGTCCTGATCAGCTCACCCCCCCTTCGTTGTGAATTGTTTAAATAAAAAAAAAAACTAAAGAGCTCCATTATAAGATAATGGGAAGAGAAATATAGAAGAAATCACTCATCTTAATGCATTTCTTGAGTACGTTTGCATTATAAATGCTGAAAAAAAAGCCCTTGCTTCATAAAGGTAGGTAGTTTGCATGGAGAGACTGTGTTATTAATATGAGTTATGTCTTTATTAGAAACACAGCTGGACTTTTTTTTAAATATGAAGAGCCTCGCATTTAAAGCTGCCATTTTTTTTTTAATGAAGAATGTTTGTTTGTATTCGTTGTCGCCGGCAACCGTTAATCATTGAGGTTTAATGACCCAGCTGCACACGAGCTCGACCCCGTATGCGAAACCTTCGCCAGCCATCCAGGTAACAGACTTTAAGAGAAGTTATATTTAAATCTATGACATCAATATCTTTTTGATTGGTTTTGCATTTTGTCGAAAAATGTATTTGCTCAGATTAACGACTTTTATTCAGGAGGAAAATAAAACTAGCGGACCAAAGCTGAACACCTCTCAGTGACCCAGCGGCTCACTCTAATTGTTAAGACATAATGTGACTTACTATTACCTTCATTATAGTGACCTTTCTCTATTGCAGTCATAACTCTAAATGTCCATTTTTGGAAAATTACCTCCAGATAATAGAATATAGCTGCATGGATGAAAGAATTTAACAAAAGGTGAAAAATGAAAAAAATAAAAAAGTATGAATTAATTAGATGATGCAAAATGTCCTACTTCTCCATTCTGTTTCATCTAAAAGAAAATATTATTCATGATTACATCATGGCCAACAATTATTGTGTAACATGTTACAACAGACACCTCAGACTGAATTAATTACTGGTCGACATTATGTTTGTATTTTACTGAATTAACTCAATCCTCTTTATTTGGTCAAAGTTATCTCCCTTAAAAGAAAAGCCAACTGTTTTAGAACAAATAACATTATTATTATGTTTTGATGACTTGCCCACACATCTAAACTTCAATTACGTTGTAAGAGAATCATATTTTCTTTTAATTACACTTTTAAACACGTGGTTAGCTCACAACAAGAACACAGGAAAGCTACTTGGCAAAGTTTATCAAAAGATCATGGTTTGGCCTAAAATAAGTATGTTTGTTACCTAACTAAAGTCTTGTATGTAATGTTAAACATTAATATTTATTTTGACTGTGGCATAACACATATGTGTTTATTAATTTCCTAGTTTATTTAGTTATTTGAGTTTCAAAAGGTTAAGAACCCCTGGATTAGTGTAAATGTTCATTTTAGTCTTTTGCTTTTCACACAGGACACTAACGCCGGTCTCCTGAGTGAAAGTCCTGTGTTTTTCTAACCAATCCATCCACACCCACCTCCTCCCCACCCGGATGTCTGATTCATCTTAAATGGACTGTTTCAGAAATGAGTTTGAGGGTAATTTTGCAGCACTGTTATCTTAAACGACGCGCTGTTATCATTGTGAACATGCGCCGTGTGTGGATGGAAAGCTTGACAGCCGTAGCAACAGTTACTAAGGGAAGCAAGGCTTAGCGAACAGTCAATTAGGAGGGAGCCTTTCCTGTGTTGTCAGGATGAGATGGAGGCACATTCATATAAACAACTTCCATTTCTATCCTGTTTTTTTTTTAGTTTTTAATATATCCCTTTTTAAAAAAACAACAACCGCCACATCTTTAAAGGTGCTCTATGATTCATGCCTCTATCTATTTGAATGAGTCTCTATCCCTCTTGGCAACCACCGTGTCTTGTGTTGCTCTATTTGAAGTGATTTTGGCTCGGGTTCAGACTGTTTATCACATCCCCCCAGATTAGTGTTGACCCTAATGCCTGTGACTTGAAGAGCACCACTTGTTTCCTCACGCGTTGCCAAGGCGATGCCCTGCAAGAGCAAAGGACAAGAGAGAGGGAGGCACGACGGCGGTGCCGACGAGGGAGAGAGGCTCCTTCTGCATGGATTGTTTTTTTCTGTTGTTTTGTCTGACATTCTTCAAAAGCACTTGCTGCGAGAGACATAACAAATTCTGTAGGAATAAAAAAACTATAAAAAAACACTTCAAGCTGTAAAAACTGGAATTACCGCAACACGGTTCAATGCCTCGGCCCAACCAGTCATGTGGCAATTTGTGCATGTTTATATCCATGTCTATCCGAAATGTCATCACCTCGTCATTTCATGCTGTCAGACATTTGTGTGGAATTGTAATAATCAACATGAATTCTACGTTTCATGCAAAAGCAACGATATTCTAATCAGTTCGACCTTGACGTCTGTCTTCCACAAGGCGCTGTATCTCCGAGTGAAGCTGGTTCGGAGAATTTTGATCTGGTCGTTCAAAAGATCCGCTCTCTCCCTTCTCCAGCTCTGTGCAGCCAAACGTTTCTGATTTATTGAGTTCATATTACCGTTTAAAATTGGTTGGTGCTAGATGATGTAAGCACATGTCATAATTTGTTTTCCAGGAAGAAAAAGATGTTGAATTTAATGTAAAAATATAAAGTTTTTTTTTTTTTTTTAACCTTGACCTTTGACCACCAAAATTATCCTTGAGTCCAGGTTGAAGTTTGTGCCAAATTTTAAGAAATTCCCTCATGTTCCTGATATATCAACGGATGGATGGAAAGTAAAAATAGAGAGTGCGTTTCTATGTTCCCTCGACCCTATGTTCCAAAATCCCTATGTTCCGAAATCCCTATGTTCCTTAAACCCTATGTTCCCTCATCTCTATGTTCCCTCATCCCTATGTTCCCTCATCTCTATGTTCCCTAAACCCTATGTTCCCTCATCCCTATGTTCCTTAAACCCTATGTTCCCTCAAGCCCATGTTCCCTCAAGCCCATGTTCCCTCAACCGTAAATTCCCTTAGCACTATGTTCCCTCATCCCTATATTGCCTAAACCCCGTGTTCCCTCATCCTTATGTTCCCTCAACCCTATGATCCCTCATCCCTATGTTCCCTAAATCCTATGTTCCCTCATCCCTCTGTTCCTAAAACCCTATGTTCCCTCAAGCCCATGTTCCCTCAACCGTAAATTCCCTTAGCACTATGTTCCCTCATCCCTATATTGCCTAAACCCCATGTTCCCTCATCCCTATGTTCCCTCAACCCTATGTTCCCAAATCCCTATGTTCCTTAAACCCTATGTTCCCTCAGCCCTATGTTCCCTCAACCGTAAATTCCCTTAGCACTATGTTCCCTCAGCCCTATATTCCCTCAACCATATGTTCCCTTAACCCCCAAAATAGCTTAGAGAGTATATTATCCCTCTTTGAGTTGCGTAGGTGTTCTTTTTGCACGAATCGATACTGTTTAATTAAACTTTATGGCGGTGAGCGCGTGATAGTCACAAACTTTAGGGAGTATGAAACCATTTAATTGCAATGTGTTCCAGTGCTTTGAGATAATGAGTAAAAAATGATGAGAACCTGCCTCCATTCACAGCTGTTCTTTGATATTCATGAACAACTGTCTGGGGTGGATGTTAGCGATACCTCTCACTTTCATCTCCCTCCCCTGGCTCTTCCCCAAGTGTCTCCTTGCACACGGGCTGAATGACACATCTGAGACGGGGTGCTCTGCCATAAGCATTGATTTTGCATGCCTGAAAAGGACAAGATAATGCCTGCGCATATTTAATGGGCTTATCAAACATTGAAAATACTTTATTGTGATTTATATCAAAAGTGCGGGAAAATGGTAAACAGGAGAAGGGCCGTTAGCTGTGAAATGAGGGTAAAAGACGGCGTGACTCGCTGAAGGAGAAAGCAAATCTGAGTAATTTCCCTTTGCACATCTGATGTCTCGATCTTTCACCTCATTTCTTCCATTTTCTCTCCTTTTTCTTGGCTCACTTTTTTTAATGCTCTCTCGTGAACTCGCCGACACACTTTTCGTACTTTTTTTTAGTGGCGTTACACATCTGGACGAGTACTTAATTCTCTCCCATTAATGAGCTGAGCTTTGATGTGACATGTCGGATCCATCAGGGAAGGTCTCAACATCTGTCTACACTTCAGGCAACATCTGCGGACAAGACAAACAACAACACCCGAGCGGGAGAGCTCTCTCTCTCTCATACTCCCTCTCTTTCTCCGACGGCCTCCAACAACCTTATTTTGCATCATCGGTGTTTCATCACGGGGCTGCGGCAGCGTCTCGTATTGAGCCGCGTGATCAACGGCGGCGAGAGGGGAGTTGACAATCAATGATCCTCATCATTCAAACGGAAGCGTCTGTAATACTTGGGAAAAGGAGCGTCAGGAAGAGGAGACAAAGTGAAACCCAACGTCGAATCGTATTGACGCCGATACGAGCCGAAGGAAAATCAGTGGTTTCATTTAGAGTAATGTCTCATTTACTTCTGTTTACGTCCGATTAACGTATCGTCCAATTATTTGATAAGGTATCCCCTATGTAATTAATTATTTTAACATTTTTATTGTGTTTATTTTAAGGTGTCAAGCGGAGCGTGAAATGAACTGCAAATGCGAAAAGTGAAAGTCGGTGACAATTAAGTCTTCGAGAAGAAACACGTTTTTGATGGATAAATCCAGACGGATTTGTCGGACCTCACAGAGATGTTTGGGGATCATCAGAGTGTGTTTACACTTCCTGTTTACACGGCGGTAACCCCCTCTTCATCAAATCAGAGCCAGAATTATCCCCCCCACTCACTAACAGGTCATCACTGTTATAGATATTCACAGCTATCCTGGAATGACTGGCACAAACCTAAAAATATGTTTATTTTTAACACCCAAAAATCACACCTGCTGCTGCCTTTAAAAAAAAGAAGAAAGAAAGAAATACACAGTAGACTTGAATGCTGCACAAATGAGGCGTAAATGCTGCCAAAGGCTATTGCATCTGCATCTTCATAAACGCCGCTGTGTTCCTGGAGATTACTCCACACCAGCTGACAGGTTACAAGACGGCGCTGGAAACCACATTTTTTCTCAAAGTGAAATACAGGTGTGACGGAGAATAATACCCATTGAATTGTAAAGAAGGATGAGCTATTTCGGGTGCAAAAAGAGAAATTCCTTTCTTTGCTAAGACAATGTTAGATGACTGACAGTCGGCTTGTCTGGACATGACGCTCTCCTGGTTGAATCATCGCTACCAAAGAGGAGCAACTGTGTCGGAGATATCTGGTTTCTTTGATCCGAAAATCCAAGCCTGTGTCCATAAATAATTCCAAGGAGACGTTACCTTCGACTCCCAAGGTGCATTTCTGCAAGAAATATACAATCTTGACGATATAGGGTTGACCATCGCTGCTATAATCATCAGTAATGTGGATATAATGACTAAATGGGTTACATATATGCCATATTATGATATCCAAAATCTAATAAGACAACATCAAGTCTCATGTCATGATGTGGGTATAATATTTATTTATTGCCCAGCCCTAATCTGGAGCTTTAATTAATTTACTTTTGAATTCAAGGCCAATTTGAATTAATTCAGGAACTACGTGTATTGTTAACTAATTCAACTACAAAGCCTTCTTTTTTTTCTCCACGGCAACGGTGGCCGAGGCTCGTGGCTTTTGTAGTATTCAGAGCTGTGAACCATGCAGAAGATGAAATAATTCACCATAAACGTAAAGCATGTGAAACTGCCCCAGAGACGAGTATTAATGGAGTGCACAAGTGTCAACAGAATTTAATAAATTAGTAAAAAGAAAAGAAGATTGGATGAAAAATCTAATGCTCTTTAGGTTTATTTGCTGTGGAGTGAAACGGGGTCACATGATGTTTATTCCCATCACATGGCTGAAATAACCGCTGCTGCTGCTGCTTTGTGCATGCTGTTGAAGTCCCAGACACAAAGGGAAACCAAACGCTGTCCTGTCTGAGTTTATAACATCATCAGAGGCGCTCCGTGAATTTAATGGAGCTGTATTGTGGTGAAGCCACAAGTCGGCTGGTTTTACTACAGCGGTATGAACCCAAAATAAACTAAAGGATGCTGAAGTAACGACATAATGGTGGTGATTTGTTAAAAAAAAGTCCAAAGTCATGATTTATTACATCTGTCTGGAAGATGATGAGTGCATAACTCTTAATGCTGGTTTTCTGAATGGAGTCTGGTTGATGGGAACTATGCTAACGTTGTAGCTGCTCCATCAACACTCCAAATAAGGTCATCTAGACATGAACACAGCAGAGACCTTGTTTTTTTTATCTCCAGTTTCTACACATAGTTTCAACCGCTCCGATATGTTTTGTCGCCATTTCTGATTCAATGATGACGGGACAAGAATCTCAACGCTGATTGGCCGCTAGCATCACGCTAATGTTCTGCTCTAGTTGAAATATTTAAACTTTGCATTGACTTTGTGAGCGAAAAATTGACTTCCAGTCGGTGTTAACACACCTTAAAGAGCACAATTGTGGCATTTTGGGTAAGAGCCAACATACATGTTACATACATACATTTGTTTTTTTATAAATATATATGTGTGTAATAATTATTAATGTGACTTGGTTTCCATCATTTTATCTGATTTCATCACGTTTCCTTCGTGCTAAGGCAACGCTAGCTTGAGAGACTTTATAATGACTTTTAGATTTCTATTTTCAAACCTCTGTCTTTTATTATCTTGTCATCAGTCAGAATGAGAGAGATAAAAGAAAGCATCTGTAGCAGCTACATCTTTGTTAAATTGTACCTGAGACTTCTGTGTTGAGGAGTTGAGGACATCGTTGACTAACTCTAAAAGTGAATTTACTGTTCCAGCGCTACGAGAGCGGTCACACGGCGGTACACTGCGGTATTAAACACTCTCGGCCCGGTTCGAGCCCACACGTTTCCAGCTACGACGCCCCCCCCAATATAGCGCCGCTTTAGAAAAAGCTCCTACAGAGACACAAAAGCCATTATGCAACTGTTTTCACAGGCCGAGCACTCATCGGAGCACTTGAACGTGCCATAGTGCCGCTTTAACCGCAGGAATTATTCCTCGCTCGGACCGCGGCTGGTGTTCGTCGTGGTCAGGTGACCTTAAACACAGAGAGCTCTGTGTTTTGAACGGTTAAAAAAAAGAAATTGTGTGGTAATCTTATGGTAATATGGACTGATGCCGTCTTAACGCTGAAAATCCTCATCGGCTGAGCGGGCGCGTGGATTTGGCGGCGAAGCACACTACTGTATCTACATGTGTGTGCTGGACTGGCGCGCCCGCCGCCGTAGCCCAGCAACGCCGCCGGGCATGAGGGGGGAAATATGGAGCGCTGCTTAAACTCTGCACAAAGCACTTTCAGCATGATCAATATGTGCATATCTTTAAAAAGAAAAAAGGGGAACAGAGGACAAACATGTATTGTAATATTCCAACGGGCAAATATTAATAGAGAGAGTGACGTGTCATGACTGCCGATGCTTTCAACTCTTCGCCTCTGGAGGTTGAACTTATAATTTGAGCGGGACAACCTGTGATTGATAATGAGTCATTAAAATTCATTACATGCTAATGCCCATAATGTTTTATAGGCTCTAAAATAGATACGTGAATGATCCTATTGTGATATTCTTGATATAATTAAGAAGGAGCAAAGTAGACGCTGAATAAAGCCTTTTGTGTTTGTTAGATTAATCTTCTTGATATAAATGTATTCTTTGTGTGAATCTTTGAGGATAAACCTGCTAATTCCCTTCATCATTTGATGTGTAAATGCTCCGCTCCGATAAACAGCACGAAAACCAAAAGAAATGTCTTGCTTGCAGTTTTTTTAACTCGATAAATGATATTTGCAGTCGCCAAATAAGTGGCTGGTTTTTGTTTTGTTTGTAATCGGAGGGATTTTCTGTCTTCACGCAGATTGTTTGTTTACAGGAGACGGAGACGCCACTTTAAGATTTCCAAGTCAGAGATACGTATCGCAAGTCATCATCCTTTTTGCTGAAGGAAGCAATGTTGCTGACATTGCCATGTTGCATTAGAGTCATACCAAGAAAACAAGGGGAGGGGGGGTTGGTTATAATCTAGGACATGCTGTCTGGAATCATCGGAAACAACTCCGGATAATCGACTCTGAGCCGCGGGAGTTACTGCTCCTCAGACGGGCCTCGAACCAACGGGATCGTAAAAAACCTGCAACAACGATTTAGACGCTCATGAGGAGAAACTGAGCAATTACAAGAACACCAAAAAAAACAAAACACTGTTTAGATCTCATTACTTCAAATATGCAACCTTAGAGACTGCAGACGCGGCCGTGCAGCGTGCTTCGTGTCAGCTAAAAGTGAGCATCCTCGCCCTCGTAGCTGCTGCCGAGGTGCCCTTGAGCAGAGCAGCAGCAGCAGTGTTTGACGCTAGTGTGCTCTGAGTTGCAGCTTATTCTCGCTGGCCTTGAATAAAGCATGTTCGCCGCGGTGAAAAGGAAAAGAAAAAAGGCTCTCCGGCTCACCGGTCTTGCAGATGGGGCAGCACTGATCCGGCTCGTACTCCGGGTCCACACACTCGGTCTGAGGGCAGGCTGCCACCGAGCACAGCACCTCGCCGCTCGGCTCGCAGCGGCACTTCTCGCACGGAGACACCTGGATGGCATGAAAACAAAATGGTAATTAAAAAAAAAAAAACCTTGTAAAGCATTCACACGCGGCTACACAAACACACGGACAACAAAGAGTCTGCTCTTAATTAATTTCTTGTCAACTTTGGCTCTCTGCTTTTTTTTCTCCCCACCACACACACACACACACACACAAATAATCCACTTTATTTGCACAAACACACTTGTTTAACACGGTGATGCATTCAATGCCACAACGTTACCATCGTTTTAAACTTCACCGCAGACGAACGCTTCATTGTGAAAGAGAGCATTGAATCCAATCAGCGGCCGGATGTGGAGAAATCAATACCAATTGGAATCGGAAAAGAAAGATGCTTCCAATTTTCTCGTTGCGTGAGCAGAAACATTAGAAATGATGGGTTAGTTGGAGCGTTTTTTTTTTTTTTTTTTCTTTCTCCACGCCTGGAAATAGAACAAGCCGCAAGTTTGAGTTATATCCGGCTCCTATGATTCCCCGTGAAAGGCTTCATTTAGCAGCCGCTTGTATAAAAGCTGCACACCTTTAATCTTAACAAGGGAGCAAAGGTTAATTCCACCGGCGTTGCCGTAGATTGCACCGGCTCACGACTCCACATGACACTCCACTGTGAAAAATGGGAGCGTGGCAGCACTCAGCGATGGCCGAGAACTTAGCAATCAAGCATAAAAACCTGCCTGTTGCTTAGTTTTGAACCCCCCTCCCCTCCCCTTCCCATTGCACATAACAAAGGCTGACGTATGCCTCTTGTGCAAGTAGTGCTCTTCTTTAAATTTCCCACAGACTTGACATTGAGCTGTCAGTAACACTGCGAGATGGAAGCGGGAAATGCCATATTAGCCTTCACCTCCCGCCGAGACGCTCGGCGAACATGAAAAGAAGGATTAATCGTAGACGCAACGCCGAGATTGTGCAGTCGGCGGCGTTTTCAAAGAGGCGTCAGGAGATAAAACATTAAAGATGGCAGACGGCAGCGCTCGGTGGAATTGTAAGCGTTACTAGGACTATCGGAGAAACTGAATATGGAAACTCTCCGTCGGAGGCGGCCGGCGCTCAGCCTCCGGTGTTATTCAGGCGTTTACAAGTGCTGACCTTTGGCATTATAAATCTGCCCACCTGCTCGCGGCGAAGCCAGGAAAGTAGTTTCCATGTCGTGCACGTGATAAACCCTTTGAGGGGTTTATGAAATTAAATGAAATGAGTGAATGCCGGTTAACGGAGGCTCACCTTAAACTCTTCCAGGGAGGCGTAGCTTTTGCCCCGAAACTCGCAGTAGTTCTTCGTCTCCTTGCAGGTCGGGCAGCACTGGCTGGTGTCCACCTTGATGCAGCGGGGGTGCACCTTGGGACACTCCGGTTTGGCGCACAGGGGCCCCTCGTCCGTGCAGAGGCAAGGGCACGTGGAAGGGCCCGGCGTGAACTGCTCGCCGATGGCGAACACGAAGCCGCTCTCGTCCATGCAGCCTTTGCCCCTGTAGTCGGGGTAGGCGTACTCGTCGATGGCGTCCAGGGAGAGGGCCACGTCACTGGTGGGGCCCTCGTCTATCTGGTTCAGGCTGTCCTGCACGGTCCACAGCTCCGGGGCCTTCCCGCCTTTGGAGCCCCGCGTCTGGGAGCTGAGGTTGGTCCGGGCACCGGGCTTCTCCTCCCTGGCCTGGGTCAGAACTCGCTCCAGGCGCTCTCGGCTCGCCGGCAGCGTCGCTATGGGACTGCACTGGGCGCCGCCGCACACCAGGAACCCCAGGACAAAGAGAAATGTCATGGCAACGGAGGGCAGCATCTCTCCCCCCTCCCCACCACCACCACCACCACCAGCGAGGTGGGAGAAACACCTTGGCTCACATAACACACTTCACATCCCAGGTGTGAGCCAGTCCATCTGGAAAGAGAAAATTAAACTGGGGGTTAGGCGCTCAGTGTTTCCGTCACTCCCTTCCTCCCCGAGGTGTACCGTTCATCTCGTGCACAGCGGTGAGAGAATTCGAGCGGATTCGGCGCCAATCTCCATCGTCCCGCGCAAGCCTGTAGGAGCGGTGAATTGGATCATCAGGACAGGGGAGTATTCATGGGGCTGTGTTGGGAAATCAATAACGCTTCATACTGTAACACTTGGCAGTGACAGAGTAAGAGGAAAATGGCCAAAAGAAGGACCTTAATCTTACACTCTTAAGCTCCCCGCTCTTCTTGTGGAACAAAGAATCGGGATCGATATCTTGCTTCTTCTTCTTTTTTTAAATGAATCACAGTCGTCTCTGCAAAAGCAAGACATTGATTTGAAAATAGAAGATAATTCCAGTCTGGATAGATGAATCTACTACAGCTGACAGAAGGAGCCATATCACTTTCAAAACTAAGCCTTTTTTCATTTCTTTTTTTTTTTTTTGTGTTGCGAAGTGCATCAAAACTTTCTCTCCTTCTGAATATCTCATTGGTTTTATTGAGTCCAAAGTTAAAAGTGCATCACTTTACTTTACTTTGAGGAGTGAATAATCAAACGGCTTGACTTGAGTGAGATCTCAGGATCGACTGCAGACGTTAAAGATCATTGCCCTTATTTGAAAATGTTTTGTTGTATCTCATATTGATTTACTACGACGTTTCGAGATCTCAGCGAACTGCTGTGATGCTTTGCTGCGTTCGGTGGCCTACTTCCATTTACGGATGTTTCGGCGTCGACGCCCCCAGCTCGGTTCAACGGGGGACTCGTTTATGAGGTGGAGATTACTTTACGTGCATATTGACTGACAATACTAAACAATTAACTGTTAAGTCCATTCGACGCTCATTTTATAGAATAGTTCACCGTATTGATTAGTTTGTCATACTCAATGAACCTATCTAATTTCCAATAGAGAGAGACGGGAAGGTGAAGAGCGACTAAGCATTAAATAAGCCGAAAGCAAATATGTGCTGATACATAATTCATTTATATTCGGCTCCAACTACAGAGTCAAACTCTGTCTATATGTTTTTTAAGTCATGCATTCTTGATATTCATGAATTCTGATCCATTCTTGGGTAAAAAAAAGGGGGGCTGAAATTGACTGCTGGCACGTTGGTGGTATTTGTGCGGCCCTTTTTTTGGTTGAATTGCTGTTTGAGGCAGAATCCTTGGAGCTGCTGTGGAACGGAGAGGAAGCAGAACGAGGTGAATACCGATAACGCCACTGCAGCTGAGACGGAGAGAGAGAGCGAGTGTCGAGCCCAGACCTCATTAGTAAAAAGGACCTCATTTGCCTTTTCTGAGCCTCACCTCTGCACCTTAACAGCTGTTACTAGCTGTTGCATTGAGACCACCGATGCTGCTGCTGATGCTGATGCACCCTCCATCAGGACGGAGCACTGGGTGGCCCTCAAACCAGCTGCACCAGAACTGTATCTTAAAGGCCTTCACTGTTAACAAATCCCGTGAAATAGACCAAAACCAGCAACAAACTGATCCCAATCATGAATGAATATGATGCGTTTCTAATTAAGCATATTCTTCTGTGCTCCCCTGTTGTTCGAAAACACACCAAGGAGTCACGCTGTTGGTGCATGTTGGGCTACGACGTGTTATTTACTCGCCTCAGGCTGTATTCACAAACTCCCTCTCTCAGCACGGCGGCTGTGTAACTTCACCAATTCGTGATTACGGTTGTTTGTTTAGCACAAATGTAGCTAATTAAAAAAATTTATAAAAAAATGTCTCCCCAAAAATGTCTGTTATTTAAATGCTGCTACGAGGGATGTAGCTTAATGTATTTTACGTGAAACTTTTTATATTGTGCTGGTTCCTTGCTAAACCGATTATATTCTGTTCCTATCGAGACAATAATAAGCACTTAGCTTAATTTTAGCAGCAAATTCATAACAAAATGTTCCCCTTGTGAACATGTTAGCATTGCAACTTTGCTACTACGAGGGATGTAATGTGTTTTACAGTGCTAATTGAAAATCAGCAAACAAGCTAATCAGACGGTAGCTAGCTAACTTGTCATGACTTTTAGATATTTTTATATTGATCTACACCAATTGTAATCTATTCCTATTAAGACAATAATAAGTGTTTAGCATACATGTAGCTAATTCGTAGTAAAATGCTAGTAAGGGGGATGTTATTTATTTTTATGGAGCTAATTTGACACAGCATGAAATAGTACAACAAGCTAGCTAGCTAACTGATAGCTAGGTACAATAACTTGTTTTTTACATTGTGCTAGGTTTTATTAAACTGATATTCTGTTGCTATCGAGACAATAATAAGCTGTAACTTGCTAACTAGCCGTTTACAATGACATACACGCGAAATACACACGAAAATCCATCCAGTATTAGAAAATAATCCCAAACAAATGTACTCTTGAATTATTTTTGATCATAATTGCTGTGCCCTGCTGATTTAGGACAAATACAAAGCATTCTTGGATGTAAAAAACGTCTATTTGTGATCATTTTTAAAGATTCACATCTTCAGCAGTAGGCTAATTAATGGTTTCTGGGCTGAGTGCCACACACACCGTGGGGAAATCCAAAAACAGACCTGCACACGGCTAGTTTGGGTCTTTTCATGGCATTTGTTGGCAGCGAGACAAATATGAGAGAAAAAATGCAGCTGTGTCTTTGAATATTTACTGCGTTTTAAAGCCCATGCAAAATAAATCTTTACAACCATATGAAGAGTCTCTGGATCTGCATAATAAATGACGTGCCATACTCATTGGATCCTTAACGCCATCTTTAATCCAGATCTCGTCTTTTTTAAATGTGTAATTAATTCAAAGTCACGCAGCGCAAGCCTAATGTGTGTCATATTTTGCACACCAGATATTTTTTTTGCTTCAGCTTCCTACTTTAAACCTTTCCAGGATGCCTTTTCTGGATCCTTACCACATCTCAGGTTCAAGCACTTTCAAACTTTCCTTTATATTTCTAGTGTTGCGTATGAGCCGTTTGGTGAAAGGTCATGGATTTATCTTTGCCCTACAGCTCTGCAGAGAATTCACTTATTTTTTTCTTTCTTTTTTTTCTTTTTGCTTCACTGCTCTATCTTGAAAACTTGCGAAACCGTTCTTACTGGAAGGCGGAGAAAAAAGGCCACTATAAAGTGAAATAAAAATACGACATCCACACATCTCAGAGAAGCATTTGGATCGAGACTCGTGTCACGGGTGTCATCGCAAACAAATTAGGATAATACACCTAATAATTTAGGTGTATTGAGCACATGATGTGTGATAAAACTGCAATTCTGTAGGGTCTCTTTTAAGAGGCTGAACCCTCCGATGTAGAAAGTCAGGTTTTAACCAACAACAGATTCAGAAAGTCTGCACAGGTGTGACCTGAAATGGCCCCCCAGGCTCCGTCTACTAACAACCAGTTGCAGGCCATCAATCATTCAGCAGCACACCCCAGTTTATATAAGCTAACATCACTGAGTTCATTCACACTTCTGACACATTTGAACACCCACTTCGCAGCAAAAATGAATAAATAAAAAAAAATAGCTCTGCAAGTGGAAAAACAACTCTCCAATTAACACTCTTCTGCTCCGAACAATTATCTCTGGGGAGAAAAAAACACCGGAGGGAAAATTGGCTGTATATATTTCCCCCGATGAACGTTCACCTTTGTTAACCGCACCGAGTGGTCACGTGATTCTGACGGTTTCGGGTGAAAGGACTCTGTGTGGTTCCCGCTGTTGAAGTAGTCTGAGCGATTACCGAGCGACATATAGTGCTAGAAACGGCCTGAAAGTCCGACCAGAAAGGGCCAATTAAAAAAAGTCTCCCGTGGCTGAACATGCATGGAAATAACTGCAGTAAGACCAAAAGAACTCCACTTAGGTTTGCTGCTGTGCTATGTTGTAATCTAATGTTGTTTCTTTTATTGATTTTTGATTAATAAATAATGATGCAAGGAGACGCTGCAAGAAGTGATGTAGTGTTGGTGTACAAGGGCACCTAAAACACCTTTTGCAGCTATAACAGCTTTAACTCATCTGGGAAGGTTTCCACAAGGTTTAGGAGTGTGTTTATGGGACTTTTTTGACCATTCTTCCAGAAGTGTATTTGTGAGATCACACTGATGTTGGAGGGGAAGGCCTGGCTCTCAGTCTCCACTCTTATTCATCCCAAAGGTGTTCTATCGGGTTGAGGTCAGGACTCTGTGCAGGCCAGTCAAGTTCATCCACACCAAACTCTCTCATCCATGTCTTGATGGACCTTGCTTTGTGCACTGGTGCACAGTCATGTTGGAACAGGAAGGGGTCATCCCCAAACTGTCCCACAAAGTTGGGAGCATGGAATTGTCCAACATCTCTTGGTATGCTGAAGCATTCAGAGTTCCTTTCACTGGAACTACGGGGCCAAGCCCAGCTCCTGAAAAACAACCCACACCATAATCCCCCCACCAAACTTTACACGTAGCACAATGCAGTCAGACAAGTTCCGTTGTCCTGGCAACCGCCAAACCCAGACTCGTCCATCAGATTACCAGATGGAGAAGTGTGATTGGTCCCTCCAGAGAACGGGTGCTCTAGAGTCCAGTGGCGGCCATGGAAACCCATTCCATGAAGCTCTCTACACTGTTCTTGAGCTAATCTGAAGGCCACATGAAGTTTGAAGGTCTGTAGTGATTGACTCTGCAGAAAGTTGGTGACCTCTGTGCACTATGTGCCTCAGCATCCACTGACCCCGCGCCGTCATTTTACGTGGTCAACCACTTCTTGGCTGAGTTGCTGTCGTCCCCAATCACTTCCACTTTGTTATAATCCCACTGACACTTGACTGTGGAATATTTAGGAGAAATATATATATATATATAACTAAAACATGTGTGCTCACACCATCAAAGTTTCATGATGGAGTGTTTAGAGTCAGGGCTAATATGACGGATATGAACGCCGTCAGTTCAAACGTCCGGCCCGGACGATGTCGATCTCAGCAGGAAACTCGGCGGTGGAGAGAGAGAGAGAGCTGCTTTTTCTTTCCACGAAATGCAACATTACATCACTCGAAAGTCAGCGCGGCGAAGGAAAGCTGTCCTCCAGCAGGTCATTAATAAACTAGAATCACAGGCGGCGCTCTCGCCACGGTGCGTATACACATCACATGGCGCCAAAACATACTTCAGCTTGTTTTATCAATTTTGACACTCAGTGATTTTCTTTCCTGCTTCTTTTCAGAATCGCTTGTAAACATGATTTGGAGCGGAGAATGTCTGGCTGTAAAACCACAGATAAGCACAATAGATTGTCATCTGCTGAATACTCCTCTTATATGAGGCCCAAATCACATATAAATGTGTTTCTATTTATGTTGTTGGCGTTTTACAGGCTTGTTCATAAAAGGTCTAACTGACCTCAAACATAAGCGATGTGACGATGAAGGACAACAGACTGAAAATGTCTTCGTCTAAGAATGATTTCCTTTCATGTTGCAATAACACACACACGCATCACGATAAGAAACGCTCACAATAAGTTGATCGTGGGGAATTTCCATTATCGGGATAATCGGTATTATCGCCATGAGAGATTCTACGAAGCTGTCTGGTTTGCTGTCACGGTGGAGCCTGATACAAAAATACAGGGATGTTTGAATGATTATCGGGATAATATCAATCATTTCGGCCAGTTTAATGATGTAACATTTCCATATATTCCCATGCCTAACCACAAACTTGAAGAAGTGAGCATTAAATCGTTGTTATTAGGACCCGACTCTGCCAAATATTAAATATGTGTTTCCCAGCTGAATTTTCTGCACATGGTAAACAGCAATTATCCCAAATACAGATGATGCTACCTTGGAACTGCAACTATAAAGCAGCAGAAAACTATAATTATCTGCCGAAAAAATGTCTAATTTCACGATTAATAAAGTTTTGTTGTTCTCCTCCTCTTATTAACTCTGATAAAGTAACTCCACACCAGCACTGAGCATATTTCCCCTTAAAAGGGACGTTTAAATGTTCTTGCACAAGTGAGAAGAAGTCGGCATCAGCCTCGGTCTTTACAGTCGCTGTAGATATAAATCCCTCTGTCGGAGGCCAAAGCTCCGTTTACATCGGAGGCAATTGAACACAACCGGACTGCAGCAATAAAGATTAATCAAGCAAGCGGAGACTCAACCTGGCTGTTAGTTCACGGTTCAATGATGCTTACCATCGCATTGATTTACGACTCATAAATTATTGTCATTTTCATTACCCGGCAGAGCGAAGGAGGGCCCGTGAGTCTCCACACAACAACTTGAGCTCGAAGGGAAATTTTTAAGCTCAACCTTGACTAATAAAGATATCGTTATTCATACAGATTGAATTGGAAAAGGGCTTCAGCAGCTGTGTGTAAAGGGTTGACCCGCCGGTAGCTTTCTTCTCCGGTGTCACTCTCTTCTTCCAGGGAGGTTGATAGCTGTTCCACTCACACAATAATGCTATAAATAGGGCCGAATGCACCGAGGCGGCGTTCTCATCTCCAGGAAATTTGGAGCTGAGAGGTTCAGTTTGTTTATTTCTAATCACCCATTTGGACTTAATAAATGTGCGCAACCTCTAAAATGGAATATCTGCAAATGTGCAAATCTGATCTGCCTGAGGGGAAACAAAGAGAGAGAGAGTGATGGATGCAGTGGCGAGGCTCGCAGCATCCATCAGCTTTTTGATTTCTCCCAAAAAAAAAAAAAAGCAAAGACGTCCACATTGTGTCTTGGAGGATGAAACTCCTACGACGTCCCTCTGTGAAAAAAAAAAAAAAAAAGAAAATCCAACTGGATGTCATTGAGAGGAAAAGCATCTCCTCGGGGCTGGAATTAACTCAGAGAGACAATATGCCCTCGCCGCTTTGTGCACTTCATTTATTGCACATTGCAGATTCTCCCTCGTACGTTTCCAATGTCTCGACATGCCGACGACGATGGCACATTGGGGGGAATGCAACAATTTACTTTGAGGTCTACTTCAATTTATGACAAAGCGCATCACAGAGGGGGAGGGGGGGAGGAGATGTGAAATGTTTAGACAAGCTGTGGCCAGTGGGCTTGGATCTGACAGAGCTGAGAAAGTATTGAATTAATGATGCCGCGTTCGAAAAACTCATTTTTACACAAATAAACAGTGTGAAACGATGAAATCCAATTAGAGTAATAAGGGACACTAAGGCGGGATCCAAGAGCATTAAGCCATCTGCCAGTGAGTAAATGCAGCTGCGGGGCTGCCTAATTGAATTTTATCCTCTGAGTGTAAATCTTACGAGTGACCCAAATCCAAAGAAAAGTTTTTCCTTTTAAAAAACGTGTGATGAGATTAACCAGCAGCCCCTTTTTGCAAAACTGTCATATAATCGGAAGATTACACTGCGGGTGGAAAAAGGTAAGAATTTACTTAAATGCAAAAGAAAAAAAAGGGGAAAGTGTCAAGCTGACGAGAGTGTTAGAAGACGAGTAGCTTTCCTCTTTTTTTTGTATTAGTCAGACAAGACAAGATGACGATGATGATGACGATGATGGTGATGATGATGGTGGCAAGCAGCCTTTTTCATGACTTTGTGTCAGAGATGTGACATTTAAATGTGAAATTCAGATATCATAACTGCAAAAAAAAGAAACCCAGCTGCATCAGAACAGCATGTCCTGTCATGACTTTGCTGGACTATGAATGTGTGATATAGATCTTGTGTTGGGCTGTAAGAGGCCGTGCAGGTCTGTCTGGATGTTGCAGAGTCTTTGTGCATAAATCACCCCCCTTCCCTGATGCTTCTCAGAGCAAAAACATCCTGTATTAACATGGAAAGATGCCATCGCGGTCCACTTGCACCACCTATGTCGCTTCCACAGGTGCCTTGTGAAACAATCTGCATCAGCCATCCAGCTCATTTGCATACACACGCTTTTGTGACATTTCATTTCCACGCATGCAACGGTGGCTGTTATCTGAATGAGTGAAATCTTCTTTTAAAGAGGTAAAAAAAAAAACACAGTCAAACAAGTTGATGAGAGCATTCATGCAAAATGAGATTAAAAAACATGCAGAAATATGAATTTAAAAAAAAAAGCTGCATCCCTGAACGCAACACGCAGTAACGATGATGTGATTCACCTGTGAACCTCGGGAGTCCGTCGGTCGAAACGCAGCCTGTCGGACTGTCGGGACCGTCCGCGACGGCAAACAAACGATGGTGAAGAGGTGCAAAGTGACGCTCGTTAAGCCGCTCAGATGCACGGTTCCCCCCGGAGGATGCACGCAGGTCATCGGCGCGACGCGCTTCAACTTTCACGGCCACAGCGAGCGAGAGCGCTCCGTCTCCGGCGAGCCGCCGCTGCATGTGGCGCGCAGACTGCTTCTGCTGCTGCTGATGATGTCCCTGCTGCTGCTCCACACTGGCACTTTATTTCTCACGGTGACAAAAAAAAGAAAAGAAAATATAAATAATTTAATAAATGGTGGGAAGGGGGAGGGAGGGACGTCACGTTGAGGCGAGTGGCCGCTAGATGGGGCAGTTTAAAAATGAGCAAATGAACAACAAGCAGGCAATTAGTTGCTGGAGGTTTGGTCACTGGGTGGTTTGTCTCCTCAATGAGAAACCGCATCCGCCTGCTGCACAAGGACACAAGTGAAAGTGTGTTGTATGCAAAAAAAAACTGGATAACTAAAGAAATTAAATGGACAAAATTGAAATGCCTTAAATTGAAACTGTCTTTTGGCCACCAGGGGGCGACTCCTCTGGTTGTATAGAAGTCTATGATAAAATGGTCCTACTTCTCTCTGCTGTCCACCAGGGGACGACTCCTCTCTGGTTGTATAGAAGTCTATGAGAAAATGGTCCTACTTCTCTCTGCTGGCCACCAGGGGGCGACTCCTCTCTGGTTGTATAGAAGTCTATGAGAAAATGGTCCTACTTCTCTCTGCTGGCCACCAGGGGGCGACTCCTCTCTGGTTGTATAGAAGTCTATGAGAAAATGGTCCTACTTCGCCTCTCTGGTTGTATAGAAGTCTATGAGAAAATGGTCCTACTTCTCTCTGCTGGCCACCAGGGGGCGACGCCTCTCTGGTTGTATAGAAGTCTATGAGAAAATGGTCCTACTTCTCTCTGCTGGCCACCAGGGGGCGACTCCTCTGGTTGTATAGAAGTCTATGAGAAAATGGTCCTACTTCTCTCTGCTGGCCACCAGGGGGCGACTCCTCTCTGGTTGTATAGAAGTCTATGAGAAAATGGTCCTACTTCTCTCTGCTGGCCACCAGGGGGCGACTCCTCTCTGGTTGTATAGAAGTCTATGAGAAAATGGTCCTACTTCTCTCTTGATGTATTATCTCAGTAAACATTGTAAACATGAGTTTATGGTCTCAATCTCTAGTTTCAAGTCTTCTTCAATCCAGCATGATGTTCATTTAGTACATTATGGTCCATTTAGAGTCCACCAGACCAGAAAGCAGGGGATGCTTTAGGGGGCGGGGCTTACCTGCTGATTGACAGGCTGCTACCATGCTACCAATGCTAGTTAGCTACTAAGATGACTTTAACACTTAGCTGTAAAGTTGACCTTGAACTATGAAGCTAAGTTTGTTAGAAGCTTCACACCAGAATCCACATGGATCCAGATCCAGTAAGGTTTCCGCTCTGCTGCTTGTGTTCATCGGATCCACCCGTCGCTCCTCCATAGTCCAAATATGGTCACTCCCTTCACTGGTTGCAAAACATCCAAGATGGTGACGGCCAAAATGTCGAACTCGAGGCTTCAGAACTGTAGTCCACAAACCAACGGACAGCAAAAGACAACACCAACAACAGGTCTGGGAGAAAAAGACTCGCTGGATAAAACACATCAGGTAAGATAACGAGACATTTGTGGTGGAATGTATAGCTAAGATGGCTAGCCAGTTAGCAAGCAGAGCTAATGGCTGTGTTTGTGATTACCAGCGCTACACAAGACTAAACAATACTACGACAAATTTAGACTTTTGACTTTTAAAATTATCTATTAAATTGACAAACAATTCACGTTCACACTCAAATGGATATGTCTGTCTATGATTTGACAACGTATTTGTATTTCTTTTCAAAAATAAGGTCATGATTCAGCTTCTCTATTTTAAGAACATCTATCTTCTGTATGACGACCTATTTCTCAATGAAACCGGCAGACGAGACGGATCTGACGTTTTAAAAGATGAGCTCTCGACCTTCTCCTTGCAGATTGATTGATGGATGTGATGATATTATTGGTTCATATATTGTTTTCGATGGAGAAAAACTTCATGTATCGATGTATGTATATGTGAATAATATGACCCAGATGTGATCTAAAAGGGTTAAAAGGACATTTTTTATTCCCACTTCACACCTTTTTACTAACATTTAAATACTTTTATTGCTTACATTGTGAGTATTTAGTCATAAACCAAAGTTATTTTACCAAATATTTTGACCTGATTATGGCCAAAAAGTCAGGGATGATTCACTTGGAAATGTGAGAAAATAATCTAATCCAGTATGAAATAAACTGACCCGGTCAGCTACAACATTATACATTCATTGCACCAGTAAGAATAACCCAACATCAGTGACCTGTCGTGGCAACTTTTTTTCTTTTTGCTTATATAAGCAACATTATGTATGCAGGCCTTGTAATGGAGCGGGCTGTATTTTACATTGCTTTTTTTTTCAAGCCTCTACTTCGTCTACTGGTTGAACATCGACTGCTAAAAAAAAAAAAAAAAAATTCACAAGAAGAAGTAGTGAGAACACCACCTCGTTCAGGAGGCCTGCATGCAGATATCGAACTGTCACCGCTGTCACAGAAACACAAGTCTGTAGAAAGAATATTATAAGGATGCAAAAGATGAAAAACAACCACGTCTACGAAACCCCATTCACCATCATAGTGCAGATTTTCAGTGTAGAAGTTAATATAACAATCATTGTAACATTTACTGTAGTGAAGTATATATATATAGTATTATGCTTCATGATAACACCGACATATCAAATAAAATGGAGTATTAGTATCATTTTAATGTTGTATATTCGTGATCAGGGAGTGACAGTAGGGGTGGGTAAAAATGTCGATACGGCAATATATCGCGATATTTTGCCGCCCAATACAATATCGATTTTTCAACCAAAGATCGATTTAAAAGAAAACAGTACTTTATCCTTTTTCATTTCATTTTCAATATTTATTCCAGTGAATTTCATGGGAATTAATAAAATGGAGAGGCTGTTTTGAATGAAATAGTTTTGACTCAATTTGTCCTCTGATCAATATCATCAGATGTACATATACAGGTACTTGTGTTTTCATCTTTATTTATATCACAATATCGTGATACATATAGTGACCAAAGTATCGTGATACGTATCGTATCGTGAGGTTCTTGCCAATACTCACCCCTACAGCACTGATTACCAATTTGCCTCCAACTTTAAAATGGTTATGCACATATTTATTGACTTATTAACTTCTTAATAGTTTTATTTCAGGACTGCGTGATGGCAGCGAGTTCCCTAAAAGAAAAACCCTCGCTCTGCCTCGTGTCAGGTTGGGAGAGGAAATCATTAATATAGCATTAGGAGCCGGCTGCGAACTCACAACTGCCCCTGGGCGCCCATCAGCATACATGCAGCACTGTTCTCTGCTGCTACACCTTCCCCGAGGTTCAAATGTCATCCTTCACTGTCATTACATTTTCTGTCCCCATTAACTATTGATTATCTCCACTTCAGCATTCAGAGGCGTCCTGTGGAAGCGGCACGCATGGATCAGGCAGAGCAGAAGCATCCACCTCCAGGGGGCGTTAACACTAAAAGGGGGGAGCAGACCTGTCCATTAGGCTTGAACGGACAACTGGAAGGTTAAGTTGTTCTTTCCCCCCGTGAGAACAACATGTGTTGAATATTTACTGTGAGGTTAGTCCAAGTTTGTTTCTGTTATTCGGGAGAGAGCAGGTTGAGAAGTTTGTTTGGGCAGCAGCTTGATGTCCTCCAGCTAATCCACCAAGTGCATCTATAATGCGGCGGAGTCGCTGCTAGTGTGTTTTTGTCATTGTGTACCTGCCAAATGTCCTAAACGTCCGTGTGTTGCCAACCGCTAATAGCCGCCATTACCGCAGCTTATTGTTTTCTATATTTCAGTATCATAGCTGATGTTTTACATTGACCGGGATCGGAGACAGATATTTCCTCTTCATATGGAAGCTGGAGAAAAAGAGATCTGCAGTCTGCGGCCGTGTGCAGGTCAGACAGAAAGTTCACTTATATGTCAAGGGTTTGCATCAATAAAATGGGGAAAAAAATTGACAAATGTCACATCACATCCCCCGCAGATTCTCAAATACCTCACACACGCCGCAATGTATACAAAGTCTAACCACCTAAATATTGTGTTTGTGCAAAAAGCCTGATTTATATGCAATTAAACCTCAAAGCCAAGTGTGAGTAAACAATGCATTCATCATCAGAGTAAGACGATTTTGTATTTAGGAGTCAGAGTAATTAACGCAAATGAAAAAGATTTTCCCCTCCACACACATAACAAAATTATAACGAAAAAAACAAGTCACTCTGTATTCATAAAAAGTCCCATTTATTTCAAAGTCATTCCATCAAACAAAATATTACAAGTCTGTATTGTTTTGTTATGGTTGGGGGGGGGGGGGACCCCACACCAGAAACACATGAATAAAACATTTATTACAGTAATTGCTCAGCGTCCACTTCACACACTGGAAGTTGAAGCGTTCCAGTTGTTTAGGTCAGGGGGGTAAAAGAGGAATAAACAAGGTGGAGTACAGAAACAATAAATGAGTTATGGCTATGCCAGTCCCGCTCTACAGGATTACCGTGTAGAGACATATCCACTAGAATCCAATGTGGCTTTAGGATAATCCCATCAGAACTGCAACAGCGCAACGCTACTACAGAACACCCAAGCCTGTTAGCACTGATGAGAGCCTACAGTGAAGGAAAGGTGGAAGTTCACAATCCTTTAAAATGACTTCTTAACACACTTCTAATGTACAAGACAAACATCGTCTGCTGCCAACAAAGCACCACGTCTTCTGATGCTAGTTTGCATTATGAAACAAAACCGAAATGATTGTCAACTGATAGAAAGTCGATATTTGCATCATGGAAAATACCTCTCCTGGAGTCTTCATATAAAGCTCTGTAACATGAATCCATTTGTAAAAAAGAAATGAAAAGAAAATCCACCTTTTTCTAAGCTACTAATACAAGCCTGAGTTACCCACATTAATTGATATGCATGTCTGCATGATAATACTGAGTTAATATGCACCTCTGCTGCCTGTTTTAATTAATGAGGACATGTTTTGATACTACCCTCCTTTCAGCCCGTTTCTATTATCCTCCCAATTTATGGAAGAACAAGTGCTACATTGGCAAAACGTACACACACTAGTGTAAGCTCATTTTATAGCCTATATGCTCAATTTAAATAATTCTTCATCCTGTTGTTTTTTTTCAACGTCTCACCAGGGAGCTACACTGATTTCGACTTTACAAAGCCAGACGTCAATAAGGAGCAAATTTCTGCCGATCTGATTTTTTCATGCCGGCCATCTTTGCCGTGTAAGGGCACAAACCCTGAGCTAGGCTGGAAGCGGCTGCCGGGTGGACGGCCAGGAGGGGGAGCGTTTTCATGCCAAGCAGGCTGGAAACGGGGACGGCGTAATGTGGGTTTTGGATGGTTTGCAAGGCGGAGGGAGAGTGGACGTTAATGGTGGGGGCTTGGGTGTTGGCCGCCAGGACGGCCATAGAGGTAGCAGCGGTGGAGGCAGTGGGGGCGGACTGGGAGAAGCTCATGTTGAGGTCAACTGGGCTCGCAGAGGAAGCGGCCTGCATGGTGTATTTAGCCATCTCTAAGCTGCAGGTCGTGATGTTTGGAGGGAGGGAGGGAGGGGGAGATGAGATGGTGAAGGGGGTTAAGAGGAGAAATGGAAAAGGGGGGGGAGAAGGGGTGAGACAAAGGAGATGGGAGGTGAGAGAGAGGAGAAAACATAAGTGTCAAAGAAGGAATGTGTTAAAAAAGCAAAGAGACAATCGAGAACGGAGCAGTGAGACGGAGCGACGGGGACCGCCCCTCAAAAGACAGCTGTCTGATGATTGGGCGGCGATGTGATGCCCTGCTGGACGTGGCCCGCCCCCCCACCTTTATGTCTTACCTGGCGTTGATGAGGTACTGGGCAACGCTGATGCTGGCCGGTGAACCCGTGATCGTGACTTGGCGCATGGCTGAGCCGTCAGTGGCACTGGCAATTTTGATGTGAGCTCCAGAGACCTGGCGGATCTCATTGATCTTGCTGCCTTGTCTTCCAATTATGCAGCCAATAAACTAGAAAAGGGGGGAGAGAGAGTGCAAACATGTAAATGGCTTTTTGGGAACGGCATGTGGAAAACAACCAGAGAAAAGAAAACAGAGATGCATTGTACTGCTATTATTAACACACCTTGGATAACCCAAGGTCTGACCTCAGATCAGCCTCTGGGGGAAAAGGACTGTGTTTCTGGAGGTCTAGTGTTGCACATATCTAGGCCAAGACTTCTTTTTCCCGCTTGCTCCTCATTGTATACTCCGATCAGAAACCAAAGATTGTTGAAACTGGTTTTAAGATCATTAGTGAGTTTGTTAATTTAATTTAATTTAATCAGCAAACGATACCAAGTTGAACCAAAGCCTCCTCGAACGGGATTGATTGATTGATAATTGCAAACAGAAACCTGAACACACCTACAGATTCTGTAAATGAATGCAGAACGGAAGTATGGAAGTGGAAGAGACCATATTTGGACTGTTGAGGAGCGACAGGTGGATCTGACAATTACAATCCGCAGAGCGCCAACCTTACTGGATCTGGATTCTGGTAATTCAAGGACAACTTTACAGCTAAAGCATCCCCTGCTTTCTGGTCTGGTGGACTCTAAATGGACCATAATGTACTAAATGAACATCATGCTGGATTGAAGAAGACTTGAAACTAGAGATTGAGACCATAAACTCATGTTTACAATGTTTACTGAGATAATACATCAAGAGAGAAGTAGGACCATTTTCTCATAGACTTCTATACAACCAGAGAGGAGTCGCCCCCTGGTGGCCAGCAGAGAGAAGTAGGACCATTTTCTCATAGACTTCTATACAACCAGAGAGGAGTCGCCGCCTGGTGGCCAGCAGAGAGAAGTAGGACCATTTTCTCATACACTTCTATACAACCAGAGAGGAGTCGCCCCCTGGTGGCCAGCAGAGAGAAGTAGGACCATTTTCTCATAGACTTCTACACAACCAGAGAGGAGTCGCCCCCTGGTGGCCAGCAGAGAGAAGTAGGACCATTTTCTCATAGACTTCTATACAACCAGAGAGGAGTCGCCCCCTGGTGGCCAGCAGAGAGAAGTAGGACCATTTTCTCATAGACTTCTATACAACCAGAGAGGAGTCGCCCCCTGGTGGCCAGCAGAGAGAAGTAGGACCATTTTCTCATAGACTTCTATACAACCAGAGAGGAGTCGCCCCCTGGTGGCCAGCAGAGAGAAGTAGGACCATTTTCTCATAGACTTCTATACAACCAGAGAGGAGTCGCCCCCTGGTGGCCAGCAGAGAGAAGTAGGACCATTTTCTCATAGACTTCTATACAAGCAGAGAGGAGTCGCCCCTTGAAGGCCATTGCAGAGAATGCAAGTTTAAGGCACTTAGCATTGGCTGTGTCTCAGTGTTGACTTGGTCTCAACCCCTTCAACCCCCTTGCCTCGATACAGGTCTCGGTCATGACTCGGTCTCGGTTTAGGTGGTCTTGACTACAACTCTGCCATCACAGCTGTCCTCCCAGAAGGCGTTCATGTAAGTAAGTAAGCAGCGTGAGAAGTGTTTTAATGCTGCAGGAACAAACAACGTGGTACTCACATCATTAGGTATCGCCAGCTCTTGTGAACTTGTGGGGGCAGATGCATCCATTCCTGCAAAGTAGGACAAGGAAGGAACAACAGTATGGCACTAATGGCTTCCACTTTCATTGCATGACAAGTTAACCTACTTAGGCACTGGTACACTGCTAAATTAAGAATATGAGAATGGCATATGGCTAGAAAATCTTATTACAGACAGACTTATTATTATGAGAATTATTACTTATACATATACATATTCAGCACTCATCCTATGCACATATTTGACATGGCTAAAACAATATATACCGGTATATATAATGACAGTGGTGTAATGTTTTGTCCTCAGTTAGTTTTGGCTGAGTATATGAGTACGTGGGTTGGCTGAGGTCAGGGATGGCCAAGAAGACAATGTTAGATTTGGAGGAGAAATGTTGCAGAGGTGGAGGACGGGGGGGTCGAGAGATTAGGATGTGTTTGTTGGAGAGGGGAAATTGGGCAAATGGAGCTTAATTATTTGGGGGGGAGGATATGAGGAATCTTGAAAAAATGGTTCAATATTTACTTAAAATGTAAATATTTCTGACATTTTTTACATTTCCCTCTCAGAGGACTCAGTTAGACTTTGTTTTCATTCTGTCTGCTTCAATCCGTCAAATGTACTCATTCGGACTTTCATTGCCGAACTTTTGAGATTGTTTATAACCTCATAACTTCACCATCCTACTCTTTGCTTTTCTTTTTATCTACATCTTATTTTCTGGTACAAATAGATGCAAATGCCGAAGCGAAACCAGACAGGTTATTTTTGTTATACGCACGTCTCTGTAACGCCAAACTTCTACAACAACAAAAAAAACCTGTGAGCAGAGTGTGTAAACTCTGGGAGGATCGGAGACATCCTTGACATCCTCTCTGAAGTGACAGGGGGGGTGTTGATGATGTGATTTTCTGAAGAGGAGTGAAGACTGAGGGATAGATGGACTTCCCCGGGGAGCCGTGGGTACGTACCAGGGAAGGTAGGGTTGCTCTGCCCAAGGGAGGGGAGGGGGATATGCTGCATAGCCAACTGGTGAAGCTTGGTCAACTGCAGGGTAGGAAGGAAGTTAGAAGCTAACCAATCAAACTGGATTATTTCAGAGGAGCTGACAGCTACAATACAGAGCCGATCTGAAGTTCACAAAACATCACAGTGAAGCGGCTCGTTTCCCCTTCAGAGGGGCGGCGCGTCTGGAAATACAGTCACATCTCTTGATCATAACATCTTCACTGTCATTTCAATCAATGCATGCTGCTACAACGTGTTAGTGTTAGTCAACGTCAACAGATCAGGATTACTGAAGTTTTTCATCTTTTGCTGAGGAGGGTACACAGAGAGGAGGAGTGGGGGGGAGGAAGGAGTGGGCAGGGAGAAGGTCATTAGGGGTTAAAACGGGCGTACTTACATCTTGATGTGCAAACGCATACTGCCCTGGAATGGCAAAGGCCTGGACAGCAACAAGAGAGGAGATAGAGGGGGGGTGATTGGTTACGTGACTGTGAAAGGTGCAGACGAGCACAATAAAGATCAAACTCGGGGGGGCATTGAGTGCATTTCTGAAAATCCATTCTCTTCCCTCTTTTCCATAGCCCTAATGTGTATGGATTTGATGGAATTTCATCCAAATGTCATCTGCTGTTGGGCCAGAAATCCAATAACTAAAACAGATGTCTGATAGCAACCGGCCAGCTCACGGTGATGTGAACGCCTGTCTCCCGAGTAACTTCCTGATGTGATCGTTACCTCATGTGACTGCTCACAGAGTTGCAATATGAAGAGCTTATTGCTGTATAATTACACAGATGTGTCCCTCTAGTGGTAAGATGTGTTTAATGATCAAATAAGGAGCCTATTGGATTGTTATGCTTTTAGCTGTAGCTGCTAAAACGACTCCCACGTCGCTACTTACTTGTGCGGGGTGCTGCGGCGCTAATACGGCGTGAGCTCCGGCGGGCATGGCCTTGGGGCGGTAGGGGATCGTCGCTCCTTTGGGCGGAGACTAAAAGACATGAAACCAGAATTTATACAACTCTCACTGGCAATGATGCATTTTACATCCCCCCCTTTTTTTCTTTTTTAGTCTGCTGAATCTTTTTATGCTCCTTTTCATCGGTCGATGAAAGTCACACGAGACCTTCAGCCGAAGCAAAGTACGATACAACCGAGAATAGACCTGAAAATAGGGGATTTTTTGAAATTTATGACTTTACAAAAAGCAGTCAAGTGGATTCTGAAGTAAAAATCTAAACTGGTTCTTCCCTTATGAATCCAAGGGGGGTAATTGTTCTGCAGGTACAGCGGGAATGTGGGGAACTCAAGTAATCAACCCTTAAAAGCTCCACATATCCGTGTTAAGGAGACCCGACATATAAAAAGGAGCCATTATTGTTGCACATCTCACGAGGATGACAAACAATGTGCTCCTAAAGACCTTTTTTTCCCCACCATCTCCCCCTAACCAAATGTGACACTCTCGCTGCCGAAATAGAGCCGTTCAACGTGAAGATCATCTGCTGTCTGACAGCGCTTTACCTCCAGCATGACGGAGCAGATGTGCCTCACACACTGAGTGATGGCCTGTGGAGTGCCGGAGATGGTGACCGCCCTCTCCGTGGAGTCCGGCAGCATGTCTCCCGCCACCTGAACCTGAGCGCCCGTGGTCTTGACAAACAAGAAGAAACAAAGGGCTATTTATTGCTGAGGGGGGGGGGGGAAGCACATCATCAACCCCCCGAATTGAAATGCTTATTTTCAAGCACCGACCCTCCCCCACAATGCAAAATTACCCCGAACACATTTTGACATGCAGAGGGAGCAGCTGCAAGCCAAATAGCAATGTGTGCTCCAATATTTGAAGAGGCGTACACAAATATTGTCCATTCTGAATGAGTATTCACCCTCCGCCACTCTTTACGGGCATAATCAGCGGGACATTCATGAGCAGCAGCCGGGATGGGGAAAAATGTCCCAAAAGAAGTCCACATTTTTATTTTTTTAATGCAGACAAAAACAAGTGAGATTGAAGAAACAAGTCTGACTGGAGTGTTTGATACTTGAGGTGTCGAGGCAGCGGGGAGGAGGTTTTCTGTTCCCGTTTGTGTGCAGAAAAACAAACTTCCTGAAGAAAAAGCCTCTTCCTACCTCTCTGATCTCCTTGATCTTGGAGCCTCCTTTGCCAATCAGCGAGCCACACTGGCTCCCCGGGAAAACCAGGCGGAGCGTCACAGGTGGCTTGCTCGTCACGTTGCTGTTTGTCATCGCCGCGGTGATATCCTGAGGGGAGGATTCAGAATCCTGTTGGTGTTTCATTTTTACCCAGTATTGACAGCGAGAACGTCTTATTTGACAAGTCTGAGGAGAAGGTGCATTTGCTGTCCTTCAGACTTCAGACAGAATTAAAAAATAAATCTTTCTTAAAGGTCACAGTTCACCCCAGAAACCAAAAACACATATTTTTCCTCTCATCTGTGCTAGATAGAGATGTCTGCCTTATCTCCAGGACTATATAAATATATCTGCGATATCATTTTGGGGTTGCTTTTTCCCCTCAGATCTGTAGTACCAACAGCTGAACTTAAGATGCTAATGCATGCTGTCATCTCCACTCCCATTGGCTGCTGTAATGCACTTTTTTTCTTCACTTTGTCTGCTCTTGATAGTTTACAGGCGATCCAGAAAGTTGCCGCCGTACTACGACTTTAAATGACCAGTATCTTTGCCGTTAAGTTTATGGACGTTTCCTTCCTTTCACAGGATGTCCTCTCTTCCATTCAAAGACACTTTTGTGTCAAAAAATAAATTCCACAAAAAAATAAATTCCACTATCAAACTCAAACTAACGGTTCACGCAGGTTAACAAAAACTCTTTCTACTGAGCTATTGCTAACATTTTAACATTTCAAGTATTATTATAGATTTTTTTGAGACACAAAAGTGTGAAAAGGTTTCTCCGAATCTGAAAATCAAATGAATGTTTTCGTGGGTGATGGATGCTGCCTCTGGCAACTTTTGCTCCTCACAATTCAATGTGTTTTTAAAAATCAGGGTAAAAGAACCTCTGAAAAGTCAATCCAGAAAATTCCTTCACATTAAAACGGTTCATTGGCCCATATTTTTGACATATTTGTCTTAGCGTGTGGGTCAAGTAGACGGTCTCACATTAGCCCCATACATTTTACTTCAACATTCTCTTAAGCGTCTTCCTTATTATATGTAACTTGGATCGTGGTGCTCAGACTCAAACCAAAACATCACTACAGATAAGTACATTTTTGGGTGAGCTGTCCCTTTAAATTCTCACACCTTTTTAAACTGATTTAAATTAACGGTAACCTGTGTCTGTGCCACTTTTGCCGTACCTCCTCGAACTTCTGTGCGATCATGGAGAACGCCCTGAAGATGCCCTCCGTCGGCCCGGTGATGGTGACGATCCTCTCGGGGGACGAGCCCTCTGATATGTTGATACGAGCGCCGCTCTGTAAACGCAAATCCACAGTTATTCCCACCTCAGATTGGTAGTAATTGACCTGCCAGAACGCATTAAATGATATGTGGTGTTTTCACATTACGGGGTGTCAAGAACGCTCACCTCCTCCCTCATTTTCTTCACTGTTTCTCCTTTCTTGTACCACGCAAGGGAATAAAAAACACGTGGACCTGATTAGTTTTATAAAGAGGCCGCATGATGCTGATGGATTGTAATAATAATAATAAAGAAAACCTACCTTTCCGATTATGCTGCCAACTTCCTGTGAATGAAAAGATAACGATGCTTAACAAGCAAGTGGCGAGATGGTTTCTTAATAGCTTCTCATATTTAGGACAGGATGTATTCATTTTCGATGACAACGGCGTGTCATTACCAGACCGTTAGGATATTACTGCAGAAATAAACTCCATTATTTGGTTACCTTGCCGTGCATCAGCAGCCTCAGTGTCAGCGTGACGTTCAGAGTCCCATCTGAAGCCATTTCTTCCTTGTCAGACATCCTCTGAGTTCTAATGTAAACCGCCTGCAAAAACAAAGACATTGTTGTGCATAAGAAGAGCTCAGTGTCTGTTAAACTAAGATCTCGATTTCACGACAAGGTCAAGCTGTGCAGAGGGTATTGAATTATCTATGAATTCTGAATTTCCAGCCTTCTTTGTCTGTTAGCATCCCTGCTCTCCCTATTACAGTCAAACTGCTACAGCTGCAGGAAATATGAAATGTATAATTCTCTGTGCTCAACAGGATCTTTGCTGGGAAAGAGCTTCAGAGATCAGTCCGCAGAGATAAAATAGATTCTCTATTTGAGAATGTAATGGATCATTTCCTTAACTATTGGGGAAATGCAGAGCAACCGGAAAATGGCCCAAATTTGAAACAGACTTTTATTTTTCTTTTAGAGAATTCATCAAGGGGACTGATGCTCTCTGAAGAGTCCTGGTTTGTTTTGTCTTCTGAACATGTGAGCCGGGTGACGATAAGCTTATCCGTAGGTGCTATCTTCACATGGGACCGTGTCTTTTAGCTCCGGTTCTAAATGCAAGTTGTGTGTCCCCCCCCCCCCCCCCCCCCTCGGATGCGATAAGGCACAAAGGAAGCCACTTGTAGCCGTGGAGGCCCCGAGGATCAAACCAATGTGTGACCGTCCCTTAATATCACATCGCACAATGTCGGCTCTGTTGCGACCACGAAGCCGATTCGTGTCTGCAGAACAAATAAGGAATGTCTCACTGCGGCGTGCTTTTTATTGCACCGCGGCAGACTCCAAGTCTAGCGAGGATCAAGGTCACCTTTTTGATTGGATCGGCATTGGTTCTGAGAAACGCTTTAAACCTTTATCGGCCTTGCAGATAATTGACTGACGGTTAGAATGTGGTGTGTCTTTTATCGCAGAGATTGTGTCTTCTCGGGGACGAGTCTAGCAAATCCAAAAACAACCGGCGATTACAACTTGTGCTCCGATGATTCTGAGATGGTGGAAGAAACAAACGATGGAAACAGTCGCATGTGAAAAGATGCTGCGAAGACTGAACCGCAAAATCAATGTGATGAAAGAACAATGGGACCTGAACTCGGCACGACACGGCGGGTCATTTTCTGTCATGCACTGATGCCCGCCTCATTATTGTCTCCGAATAACGATCTTTTCCCATTCTATTCTGATTAATTCATTCATTTTAATGTTTGTCTTAGCTGCGTTTAGTTTGATCTTTATCTGTTGTGTTTGTGAATAATAATAATATGATAGAATCCAATAAAACGAATTAATAAAAAATTCATGGAAACAAAATAATCTAAATGTAATGAACTGAATAAATGGTTGCGTGTGAAACCGGAAACCTGCTGACTTAATACAAATGGTGGATTCAGGCCACTTTTCTTAAACCTTGGCTATAAAAGGGCGGGAACACGGCGACACGCTGTTGGTGAGCTAATCCACAAGTTGAAATCAATCCAACTCCAAGGTTTTAACAGTGTGCGTAATGATTAGCAGTTTTAAGCATTATATCACTCATGTCTGTAAAGTATATATAACCAGGAGCCAGTTAGCTTCGATTAGCATACAGATTGGAATCAGCTAACCTGGCTAGCTCCTCTAACACGCACTATTTAAGACATTATATCGCACCAACCATAGAAAGGGTGTTTACGTTGACACGTTTTTATTATTATCATGTTGTATTTGGTGGCTTCCAGTCGAGATAAAGTCAGGCACATAACCCGCAAAAAACAGTGAAGTGTCTTATTTTCTTCCATCCAATCATATTGAATCCTGTTCATTGGTGAGTTTCTGGCTGTTTTTTGTTACCCTTGGAAAGGGCCAGGCTAGCTGTTTCCCACTGCTTCCATTCTTCACGCTAAGCTAAGCTAAGCTAAGCTAAGCTTATCGGCTGCTGGCTGTAGCTTCCTATTTCAACGGCCTATACATGAGTGGCATCTATCTGCTCATCTTTCTCTAAGTGACCAACCAGATATTATTGTCCAGGCATGATAATACCAGGCGGCAAGGTGAATAAAGTGATGTCTTGATGCTAACGAGACTCGCAGCCATTCTCCTCGTCTCTGTGCATCATTATAAAGTTACAGTGAATACATCAAATAAACAGCAACATCTCCGTCTAATCCTATAGGCCGGGATTTGTTTAGTTAACGCTAAGACCCTTTTGACCCACTTCTGTCACCTCTAGCACGTCAGCGCCCACTCAAGACTTTCCGAACAAAACACTGGTGCACAACGGCACCCTTCGGAGGATACATGATAAAAAAAAACAGATAATCTACAGGAACCCAGCTCCCAGAGCACTGACAGGCACAAATGTGCTTCAGACAACAACAACAATGTAAAAAACAGGGCATTAATCCTTGGGGGGAACAATGTCTAAGTGGATTACTTCAGGGGGGTTTGTGTTTTCCCAAATTTTGTGCCTAAAACAAAGCTAATTTTAACATTTAAATGGAAATTGTATTGTATTTCACAAGCTTATTACATGCAATGGCACTCCAGTTAAGGGTGCAAAAGGCCCTAAATAAACGATAATTCACATTCTATACGTTTGAACCAATGTCCAATCACTTCTTAACATCCTATTTATAACCATCACATATCAGACATATTTACATAGAGGCCAAGCAGCACGGCTGGAAATTCACGTGTGGTTTAATGTGATAATTCAAACTATTTCAGAAGTTAAGAGCGAAACAAAAATGCATTTTTAAACAGGAGTGGAAAATAACAACCAGCACAAATTAACTAATGGGAGTCAGGAGTGGTGCATTAAAACCAAGAAACCAAGCACTCTCTAGCTCAAGAGTTAAAATGGACGGCTGAATTTTTAAAAAGTAAAAACTTCAACATTACTGCAGTGTGCGACATTGTGCAGCCGTGGGGAGTTTGACCTCTCGCTGTCGGGTCCCCCTGCTCAGCGAGAGGCCTGCATCGCAATAAGAATGATATACGTACTGACCTTATATACAAAAATATTCCTCTTCTTTTTTTCTGGTATCTCCTAAATGAGCGGCCTTTTTTTGTCAGTTTTGTAGTCCGTGTTCAGTGTTTGCCCCCCTTTGTTGTCAGTTATCCACAGAGTGGACAGATGGTTCCCTGTTGCCCTCAGACCGGCTGGAGCAGAGGCTGGCTTTGCTATTAGTCCCTGCAGCTTAGCCCAAGATAAGCCCCTACGCAGGGCAAGTGAACCCGCATCTCTTGCCTAATTCTCCCTGTCACAGCCACCAAAGAGGCGTTCCTCCGCACGCGGGGATCCACAAGCCTCCCGAAGAGGCCTGGAGGGCAGGGCAACGAGGCTCTGTGGCTGGACGCCGTCCAGGGGCAGATAGGGGCCGGCAACAGTTACAGCCACGACAACAGGGGAAAAGAGAGGGAGCGATCTAACCCTTTTTTTCTGTCATCAGAAGAAACACATAGAGAAGAGAGGCTTTGTTAACTGATGTTGCTCTGAGACTAACAACCCCGCATGACTGCTGTGTTCTTCATTAGATTTTCAGGGCGCTTCCTGCCTGCGCGGCTGCTGGGTTTTCTCTAAAAATAAATCTCCCCGTATGAAATCAGTGGTTTTGTACAAGGACCCCACTAATTGAGGGCCGGGGAGGACAATGTGCTGTTTGAGGTATTTAGTGATGTTAAGCACAATGTCTTCATGGGGTGCTTCTCCCCCCCTCTCCCCCACTCCCCCCTCCCTCACCGCCTCTGCCCTCCCCCACACCAAGCCCTTCTGCCCTTGTAATGAGGCCATACTGGATACAATACAGCCCTTCTGCACAGACAAAAAAAAATGTATTCAGCTGAGCTTTAAAATTGTGAAGGAAATGAATCAGTGAAGCATAAGTGGCATATTTAATTACTACTCACTGCGTTGCACGGGGACAATGATGGCTGCTGTGAGCCTCATGGCGGTCTGTCAGACATCGGAGCACGGCCACAATGCATTCGCTTCTCAAGTAGGATATCAATGAGACTTCTACGTTTCATTTCTAATAAAAAGGCTATGAATGTTCGTACAAGAACACAGAGAGGAAGACGATCCTTTTAAAGCAAACAATTTTAAAGGAGTTTTTCAGGGCTATGTTTGGTTAGGATAAGGAGTTAAGGAAAAGGTCAATAAAAGTTCAGAAAAGTACAACAGAACTGGGGTTTTTTTCTGTTTTTTTTTCGGGCTGCAAATAGAATCAGAAACACAGACAGGAAGCTATGGAAGCCATCAAAGGCATCTGACAAAGTATGTGACAGCTATTTCCATCCTTTCAGAGACCATGAGATGATCAGGCATTTCATGCCAATCACTTGTGACTAATTTCCTCTCCCTTGTGTACCTTGTGTGTCTACGAGATTAAGGAGTCGGGGATTATATGTAATGGGATTACTGCGAAGCGATTGCTGAGACTTGTTGATGTAATCAGTTACAGTTACTGAATGAAATCAAGAATACCCCCGAAAAGGAACATAGGTTCAATGATTTATACATTTGGAGAAAAAAAACACGATTCAAAGAAACAATGATTACGAGAAATGAAAGATGAAGTTAAACCTTAAAAGGAAGATGATTTTTTTTTAAAGGAGGTTTTCAGACTTTGGTTTGTTCGGTTAACAGGAGTTAAACAATGAAGATCATGACCCTAGAACAAAATGAAGGGGGATGGGTGCATTGAATACATTGCTGGAGGATAAATTCAATACTTACATGGTTCTTTCATCATCTTTGTGCTGAGCTATAATAAAACTTTTCAGGCCTGGTAGCCTGACATAACCTACTGAAAAATCTGAAATACGTAAAATCGGATAATACTATTCTGTGTACGGATTATATTGTTCTACGTTTTAGAGTACTTAATGTTTATGTAGAGAAACATTTTTTATACCTTACTTTTTGGTTGAAATCCTGACCATCACCAACCTATACCATATTACACATTAACAAACAGATACATATACAAATAGATTGTCTTATCACACATTTTGCAAAATATACCGAAAGTTGTACATGACCCTATTCATGTTGAACATGCCTTTGTAAAATTATGCAAGCCATTGATACACAAAAGTAGATGTCAATGTTATTGGTTTTACGTTAGTTGAACATTTTTGTGAGAGCAAAAATGCTAAAAACTATCACCAATTTTTGGCTAAACGTTTGTGAATGTACATAATATTATTATACAAAACAAATACATCTGATATGTAGTTGTTAAATGTTCCGCATGTGTGTTCTGCCAAGTCAGCAGTTGTATTTAACGTTAGCTGAACGTTAGCTGAACATTAGCTAACGTGAGAGCAAAAATGCTAAAAACTTTCACCAAATTTTGACTAAACGTTTGTGGATGTACATAATATTATTATACAAAACAAATATATCTTATATGTAGTTGTTAAATGTTCCGCATGTGTGTTCTTCTGCCAAGTCAGCAGTTGTTTTTAATGTTAGCTGAACATTAGCTGAACATTAGCTAACGTGAGAGCAAAAATGCTAAAAACTTTCACCAAATTTTGGCTAAATGTTTGTGGATGTACATAATATTATTATACAAAACAAATATGTCTGATATATAGTTGTTAAATGTTCCGCATGTGTTTTCTTCTGCCAAGCCAGCAGTTGTATTTAACGTTAGCTGAACGCTAGCTGAACGTGAGCTAACGTGAGAGCAAAAATGCTAAAAACTATTACCAAATTTTGGCTAAACGTTTGTGGATGTACATAATATTATTATACAAATCAAATATATCTGATATTGTTAAATGTTCCGCATGTGTGTTCTTCTGCCAAGCCAGCAGTTGTATTTAACGTTAGCTGAACGCTAGCTGAACGTGAGCTAACGTGAGAGCAAAAACGCTAAACCAGATTTTAACTAGACACCTGATACATATATGAAGTTGCTAAATGTTCCATGTGTGTTGTTGTTTTTAACATTAGCTGAACGTTATCTGAACATGAGCTAATGTAAGAGTAAAAATAATAAAAACTATCACCAGATTTAAGCTAAATATTTGTGGGCTTATATTATTATACAAAACAAAAATAGGCACTTTATATAATTAGCCTATTTAAGACACATAACTTAATAAGTAGTTGTTAAATGTTCCTCGTGTTCTTCCGCCCAGTCAGCAGTTGTTTTTAACATTATCAGAACATTAGCTAACGACAAAATCAGATGTTTTTCAGAGTGTTGTGTTGGGGAGGAGATGGTTAAAAATAGCTTGTCACATGATTACAAACCAGTTATTCCCACAAACATGAACGACGCTGTTTGACAACTTAGTTTGACTGTGTTTTGTTTCTGGGGTTGTGGTTCCTTCCTTCTACAACTTCCATCAAAAAAGACATTCGTAGGAGTTAATGATTAACAAAGTCAACATGACTGTATGCATAACCGTCACACCGGACTGTTAAACAGCCTCGAGACGGTTCGCACGAGGACCCCACGGTGCGGGAGGAGGACTTTGGAAGTGAACCGCTGGACCCTGGACCAGATCAGTCGGGTACCGTCGTCGTGTGTGTGGTTTGTGTGTTGATGAGGGTCTGTAAACAGACCGGCTCTGTGTCGCTCCGCGGGCGGATTAAAAAAAAAACAACAAGCGGTCGATGGATTTCCAGAAACTTTGCACTTTCGACACTTTTAAGCAGGTGTGGTCTCATTACGGCTACGGGGGAAACCTCCAGGACGTGATCGAGCGGGATTTCCCGCGGATTAAAGGTAAATAATCATGTAATATTAATAATAATGTCACGTGTGGTGTAGTGGGTGACAGGCTGACAGCTCTGCTGCTCCCTGAACAGGGATCACGTATCTGGATCATGCAGCAACTACTCTGTACCCTGAGTCGCTGGTCAGGGACTACTTCCAGGACATTTCCAGGAACGTCTACGGTGAGAGAAGCCCCATAAAAATATGTATTCTCTCTTTAGCCATAAAACTCAAGCGTTTAAGCATTGCTATGTGTCCCAACAGGAAACCCTCACAGCCACAACCCCAGCAGCAGATTGACACATGACACGGTGGACAGGGTCAGATACAGGTAAGCAATTCATCCCCTATGAAGCAGGTATAAAAGGCCCCTATGTCTCCTTTTTGAATGGTACTTTCCTGGTTGGAAATAAGTAAAAAAAAAAAAGAATAAAAAACGGAACATTTTCTTACAGGGTATTGCAGCATTTCAACGCCAGCCCCGAGGAGTACTCTGTGATTTTCACTTCTGGTTGTACAGCCGCACTCAAATTAGTGGCTGAGAGCTTTCCCTGGAGGCCGCAGACGGAGAGCGAGGCAGGAAGTCTCTTCTGCTACCTCACCGACAGCCATACCTCTGTGGTCGGCATCAGGGGGCTGGCTTCTGGCCGGGGGGTGCTCGCCCTGCCTGTCTCCGTGCAGGAAGTGGAAAACAAGGCAAAGATGAAGGGTGGCGATGTGATGTGCCAGACCCCCCACCTCTTCTGCTACCCGGCGCAGAGCAACTTCTCCGGGAGGAAGTATCCCCTCAGCCACGTGAGAGGCATCCAGACGAGACGCCTCTACCCGGCGTGTGACCACCGGGGCCGCTGGTTCGTGTTGCTGGATGCAGCCTCTCATGTCGGTTGCTCCCCTCTAAACCTACAGGAGTGCCCTGCTGACTTCATCCCCGTCTCCTTCTACAAGATGTTCGGCTTCCCCACAGGTCTGGGGGCCCTTCTCGTCCGCAACGACGCAGCATGCATACTAAAAAAGACTTATTTTGGAGGAGGCACAGCAGCAGCTTACCTTTCTGGGGAAGATTATTATGTGCAGGCGGCAAACATTTCTGACAGGTAAACTACTGTACAAGCCTGTCAAATCCAGGATATTCTCCGAAAGTGTGCGGTTCTGTAGCCGCCGCTTCCTGAATCCTAAACTGCATTATTTTCTTTCTCCCTGATTTTTAGATTTGAAGATGGGACTGTCTCTTTCTTGGACATCATTGCTTTAAATCATGGTTTTGAATCTCTTTACAGGATCACAGGTACTGTAACACACACAAAAACATATAAATAATACGTTCCACAGTCTGCTGCAGGTTCACATCATTAGCATCCCCTTTTTGCCTTCAGGGGACATGCACAACATCCAACAGCACACGTATGGCTTGGCACGCTACACTTACATGCTGCTGTCAAGCCTTTGCCATGGCAACGGACGACCAGTGGCTCAGATATACGCCGAGGGCCAGTTTGAGAGTCCAAGCACACAAGGCGCGATCCTAAACTTCAACCTCAAGGATTCTCACGGGCAGATAATTGGGTATTCTCAGGTGCTTTCAATGAGGAGGATTTCTCTCTATTTCACAACTGATTAATTAGTGCAGGTTTATGCGTAGGCAGAGCTCCTGAATATTAAAGCGTTTCCTCTGTTGCCCTCAGGTGGACAGAATGGCAGGTTTATACAATATCCATGTACGCACAGGTTGCTTCTGCAACACCGGGGCCTGTCAGTCCTTCCTGGGGATCACCAATCAGCAGATGAGGAGAAACCTGCAGGTGAGAGATCAAGCCATAGGAAAAATGTCAGCCTGTGGGCAGAGTAAAACCAAATGTATTTTTCTGTCTTCGAGGCGGGCCACATCTGCGGAGACAACGTGGACCTGGTGGACGGCCAGCCGACTGGATCCGTGCGCGTGTCCTTTGGCTACATGTCTACATTTGAAGACTGTCAAAAGTTCCTGAACTTTGTCGCCGACTGCTTCGTGGAGAAACCGATCACCGTGGACCAAGTGAGACTGGAGAAGCTAAAAATAGCCACGGCAGCATCCCGAGATCCTCCAATCAAAACCGCTAATGGAGCAACCTTTAAAGCAGATGAGAAGCCCACAGAGGGACACAGAGGATCAAACAGCCACAAGGAGGCTTGTACTCTGACTAACATCTACATATATCCCATCAAATCGTGTGCAGCCTTTGAGGTTTGAGGACGGCTCAAGCATTTCTTTTTTTACTTCACTATTTTCTCTCCCTGGCTGTCTCAGATTTGGCTCTGCTGTTTTTCATGCAGGTGCACGACTGGCCGCTGGGACCGCTGGGTTTACTCTATGACAGAGGCTGGATGGTAGTGAATGGAAACGGCGTGTGTCTGAGCCAGAAGAGAGAGACACGTTTATGTCTCATTCACCCACAGGTCCACCTGCACTCCAACAGATTGCTCCTGAAGGCATCAGGTCAGGCAGTCTTGTCAGTGTCTCACTGAAAATAAACAAGCTGTTTAACCAAAAAAATAAATGTCAGTCAGTCGGATTTTCTGCTATAAATTCTCTTTGTTGGAGGATTTATACATATTTTTTCTCCCCACCACCCTGCAGGGATGGAGACCATTTCGATTCCACTGGAAAATAACAGTCAATTGCACACGAGCCATCGGGTCTGTCAGAGTAAAGTTTGTGGCGACAGGTGAGCTGGCAGTGTAAAACATCCGACTGCAGCAGCTGCTGCAGGAAATACTGTGACACGTATCATTTGTACCGTATTCACACTCTCGTATCGGTGAATTCTCTCAATCTGGCTCTCGATTTCATATGAAATCCCACTTATTAACTGTGGAGAAAAACAAACAATAAGCAAAGAGATGCTATTGATCTCCTCAGACGGCTGCATGACAAGTCACAAGTTGTAAAAACAAAAAATTGTAACCACAGATTCTTGGATTGCAGAAGCTATTCCACCCAATAATAAGCAGCATCCCAGTCTGTAGATTTCCCTGGTGGTCCTCCAGAACATAATCCTCCTCCTCCTCCCCCTCCTCAGGGTGGAGACTGTCGACTGTGGGGATGAGGCTGCATCATGGCTCTCAGACTTCCTTGGACAGCCATGCCGCCTGATAAGACAAAGCCCTGATTTTAACCGTGACATGAAGAAGAGGCCGAGCGGAGGTACCTATACAAGCATTTGACCCCAGCTGTTATTTCTACATGCTGGATTTATCTGTAACACTGCACACCAGAAATCCAAGGTCACATATTCCAACTAATGCCTCGTGCTTCTGGCTGCGACCTTCAGCTGGCCACTTGGAATGCTTTATTTTTTTAGTTCACTTTTGCTTTTGCAAGTTACTCCGTTTAAACGCATCATGTGAAAGAAAATGACGCCGGGTGATATTATGGTAAATGTACTTTCTTTTTATGGAGCCTTTCTAGTCTTCTGACCACTCCGAAGCACTTACATGTCAACATTCACCCATATACACTGAGATGACCACTTTGACAGGTGCTGTTCATCTCCAGGCCATCGGGGATATGTAAAATGAGATTTTGATGTAGCTATTCATCAGTTTTATTCACCTACTTGAGTTTTTGTGTCATGGTTGCTAGTCCTCCGCCTGTGAATGAGCTCCGTCAAGTCTGGGAAAATTACCCCGATTCCATCTAAGCTCGGGCTTTGAGACAAGTTTTCAACAGAAAGCCTGCGTTACGATCTGGCCGTTTTGAAAAGACGTGGGTATTTACCAGCCGGGGAGGATCAAACAAAGAGATGCTATCGTGTTGCATGATGGGAAGTGTGGGCTCCGGTGCTTTTGACTCAAGCTAAGGAACAGGATTTAGGATATCTCGGCCTCACCCAGTTTGACCAGACTCTAACTCCCTGGTCTGGGCCAAGCTCCAACAGAAATGCTGGATCCTATACATCGTCTTCATTCGACCCTAGCCGACTGGTGAAGGCTGTATCTTTCAGCGTTGGTAAAGCAGATATCATGATATGGCATCATTAAGATTATTCTCTCAGCCTTTATAGAAATCTCCCTCCAGAACCACAGAAGACATTATGCAACTACTTTCCCTGAGTAGTAAGTGCTCAGGACAAATACACAACCCCCGTGTAAACACTGTGGAGTGCTCCTTTTAATATCTATAACTCCATTAGCTTTTTGCTGGCTATGTTGCATCAGTGAGCCACTGCTTTATTATTAAATGCACAGGGCCTTTTCTTTTTGTTTTTTTGCATCAATATGATGAATTGTCTTGTTCAGGTCTTTCATTCACTGGATAAAACAAGTCCTACGTGGATATTTTATCTATTAACACTTTCTCAATTGAATTCCTAACATCACAATATATATTGTTATTTGAAAAAAAGAAAGAAAAATGTATCACAAGGTCCATTTAGCAGCTGTTCTGGAGCTTTTGATCCTATCACCCAGCAGATGGAGCTTGCCCGGTGGTCATTGAATTGTAGATGCTCAAATTTACATTTTCAGAGCATTTCAAGGATTTCTTGTTGACTCCAAAGTTGATATTTACTGTGTAAAATTGCGTTCACTGTGATAGAATATTTTGACCCACCCCGAGTTCATGTGTGTTGAATTGTGAGTGCACATTTTGATTAAAGTTGACATATTTACAGCCACTCTTTTCCACCCTCTGTGTTAGAGCAGAGCCTCTGTGAGGATGTGGGCTGCACAAACCAGAGCTCTGAATGTGTTCTATCCAATCTAACAAATCACTGGGGTAATGGGAACGTCTTTCCCCCTCTAGCTGCCACCTCCGCGTCCCTCTCCCTGGTGAATGAAGCGCAGTATCTCATGATCAACCGTGCCAGCGTGGAGCTCATTCACAAACTAATGAGCAGCAGGTTTGAACACATGATGTGCTATTCACAATACAATACATCGGCCGGATCATTTTGCGCGGCGCTGCAAAATAACATGCAATTTCCACACACTCCCCTTTTTTCCCCTCAGGCAGGACGACACCGAGGGCGATCAGCTCTTTGACACACAGAATGTCATTAGCCGCTTCCGAGCCAATTTAGTCATCGCTGGAGTAGAACCATTTGAGGAGGATAATTGGCCACACTTGATTATTGGCAACACTCGATTCGCGGTGAGCTGACACTTTGAGATACATGAAATGTTCAAAGGCATTATAAAACCAGATTTCTCAACCCAAAAAAATGACTCATTAACCCCCCGAAGTTCGCAGGTCAGTGTGGAAGGTGCCAGATGATTGGAGTGGACCAGGAGACCGGGACCAAAACAAAAGAGCCGCTGAAGTCTCTGGCTGCGTACCGCAACGGGAAGGTCAGTCAGAAAGGATGTGCTTCGTGTGGCGATGGGTGGGGTTAAAACACATGTGCATGAAAAGATAAACCACTCTGCCTGTCATTTTGTTTTTTAAGGTCACATTCGGTGTTTACCTGAGCCATCAGCTGCAGGAGGGCGCCACTAAAACCAGCGTCCTCTCTGCTGGGTCCCCGGTGCTGCCGGAGCCACACGGCCCGTGAAGTGGCCATCCATCCCTTTTTATTTATTTTCTGTGACATATTTGGTCGTTTCCTGAACACTGTGGACAGTCTTTATAGATGCTGCTCTTTTTATTTGTCCTCTCAGGTGTCAAATTCATGCAATAAAAGTGGATATGTAATATTTATTGCATGGGGGGGAATGTGTAACTGTTATTTGAACCAGAACACATCAGCCTTGGAGGAATGGTCGCTGCTCGTCATACTAACTTCCCAGACAGAGCTCCCTCTTCTTTATTCCCACGGAGGATTATTTCGCTATTAATTCCAAACACGCCTCTGCTGTTACTGCTGCCATAAATCTATATTACATATATACACATTGCTCCCTGTAATGGGGAAAAAAAACCTACCAGACACCCTCGGAGTGACCTGTTGTACGTAAAGTGCAGATGTTCTGTCGTGGTTTGCCTGTAAACTGCTGTGTGTCCGAAGGTTATGTACCGCCATGTTTGCCTGTATGTGGATGCCCACGTCTGAATGCATGCTGCATAGAAATGACAACAGATTGGTGAAGGTAGATACAACCAAAGAAAATGTAATAGGGGCTGACAGATTAAAGCAAAAGTTGGACAGCTTCAGTTCTGTATTGATTTGAGCTCTACAGGAGGGACCTTACAAAATGCCCATATGTTATTTTATTTTTCAGGATATGACTCAGCATTTTCAGTTTTCCCTTTTACATAATATGTCACTAATTACCTTCCTCTGCACACACACTGGAGCTGCAGACGTCTGTGACTGTACTGTTTAAGGTGGCGTCACACACGTAACGTGTACTGTACTTTGTAACAAACGGTGCCAAGCGGTGCCACCTTAAATAAAATAAGAAATCCAGGTGCCTCCCCTTCCGCGTTACTAAACGGTTCTGTAAACTCACAAGTGACAGAAAAGCTGCCGAACTGGACCGTGTGTTTACTTGAGTATCACTGACCTTACACGATGAGGAAGAGGGTCGTGAAACCGGATCCTTCATCCTCCAGCCGAGTCCAGGAGTCCGCCAGAGTCCAGACGGAGGGAGCACCGTGAGTTTACTAGCTTCACTTAACGTCACTTTTTTAATTCGCATTAGCGCTAGCTTACTTACTGTTAGCTTACTTTGGCGTATCCATGGTTACACTATAGAGTTTATTAAGGAGTGCTTACCACTGACTTGGGTTTATAAGTTTATGATGGCACTTCTGTGATGGTCAAACTATCTGAAATGTTTAAAAGTAGAAGAGAAGCAGGAATACAGATGTGAGAGAACATCCTGAGTAAACAACAAAAAGATACTACTGTAAATACTACTGATTAAGTTGTTACCATTGGAATGCATGTGTATTAAATACATAATACATATTTAAAAGTAATGTGAAGGTATTATGTGTGAACAACACAAGGAAGTGTTTGTGGTCAAGTCACAACTTATTAACTGGGTTAACATGGATGTTTTACAGATTATTTATTTACACGAGGAGGATTAGACCATTTATTTATTCTGAGTCGAATTTTCGGGGGGAAATTTTGATTTTAAAGCGAATAATAAAGTAAACACAATTTGATGGCTATTGGAATAAATGACCCCATATATATATATATATATATATATATATATATATATATATATATATATATATACCCTGTTGCAGCGTGGAGAATATCAGTCTTCCACCAAAGTGCTCTTCTGGCTGATTAGAGTGTTAATGGAGGGGGCGGGGTGTATTGTCCATTAATTGGCAATAGTCTGAATGGCATCCTTTTTTCCTGCTGTTGCCTTTAGGGAGTCGAGAGTGATTCCAGTGACAGCCGGCCTTCTCCATTAGATCATTCAGTTCCTCCTCGCATATTAACGCTGCGACCACAGGCTGGCGGGACATGTGCAGCTCTGTACATGCCAATGGGCTGGAGCCTTCATCCCCCGTGTGCAGGCACGTGCACACATAGGGCCCTATGGGTGCTTGAGCCCCTGCCCTTTTTTGCCTCGTCTTAAAAAGTGCCCTCTGCCTGTGTGTGTGTTTTTTTTTTTTTTTTTTTTTTTAACAACATTAATAAATTCCTGTCAGGGATGTAAGTAAAAAAAAAAAAAAAAACAGCGGTACAAAAACTCCACGTTTTCTTGTAATACCGGGTTGTTTGAGCCTGCCGCTTCCGCCAGAGAGAGAGAGAGGGCGAGTGAGTGAGTGAGAGGAGAGAGAGCCAACTGCGCCCCATGGATAACTGAGGAGACGTGACAGTGGAGCAACTTGAACCTGTGAGTTATGGTCTAGTCGCAGTCCACTTATTCAGCATCTAATATGGGTAATATTTCAGAAAAACGCTGTATTATTCTATTATTCAATGTGTCAGCTTCTGTTTTTGCCGGACGTCGGAGCACGGCGCATCAATTGAGCACGGCACATCAAATCCGCACAGAGCAGAGCAGATCGTGCGAGACAGGAAGTAGTGTAGAAAATACAAAATAAAACACCGGGTTAATTTTCAAAATAATATGCACTGTGTTTACGGCGGATCACATTTCTCTCACAGTAGAGGTTTAGATATAAAGTTTATTGTGACTTTGCTACTACTGTGTGGGTTAACAAAATAATAATAATAATAATAATAATAATAATAATAATAATAATGATAATAATAACAATAATAATAAGAATAATAAGAATAATGATAATAATAATTATTAATAATAATTTCAGCATTCTGGGGATATAAGATGTAGGTTATCTGTTAGGAATATTACCATCTGTATTTAAACTTGATTCATGTTGATTATGCCTGCAGCACAATGCCAAAAAAAGAAAGGATACAGAAAAGGAAGGAGAAGGAGCGCCAGGAAGCAGCTAAGGGTAGCAGACCTCTTAATGCATGGCTAAAACCAAGTACTAGCACCAGAATTCAAGAAAGACCACAGACCTCAGAAAGTGTCACACCTGAGAGAGAGGCAGAGACCTTAGAAGCAACACCTGAGAGAGAGGAGGAGGAGAGTGTAGAAGCAACACCTGAGAGAAAAGAGGCTTTAGATGCAACTCCTGACACAGAGGAAGCCATAGAAATCCCGGTAAATGTCGGGGAGGAAGAATCCACAGGAAGGGAGGCAGATGATACTACTGCAGAGGAAGCCATAGATGAGGGGGAAGTTGAAGGAGCTACAAGTGATGTAGGCGAAGAGGTCTTATCAAATATTGCACTGTTAAAGTATCCTACAGATCCTGCCCACCAACAAGCTTTTGATCTAAAATGTAATACCAGCTATGTCAAAATGTGTGTTGACAGAGGACCATGTCAACCTGTACTTAGATGTCCCAAAAATGCAGATGGACGATCATTTCAAAGAAACTGGTATAACACTAGGCCGTGGTTGGAATACTCACCAGACAAGGATGGTATGTTCTGCTTCAGCTGTCGTCTTTTTCTTAATGAAGAAAAGTACAGCAAGTCTGCTTGGAGAGTGGCTGGGTTAAACAACTGGAGAAAAGGGCTTGAAAAAATGCAAGAGCATGCAAACTCAGAGGCCCACTTAACAAGCATGGTGCGATGGAACACTTTCAAAAAGAGTGCATTACAAGCAGCTCTTGATGTATCAGACATTCAAGGCAAGGCGATGAGAGAGCGAGAGAAACAAAGAAACAGGGAAATTTTGACCAGATTGATTGACATAATTTTATATCTCGCACGACAGGGAAAGGCTCTCAGGGGTGATGATGAGTCTTCTGCAAGCTCAAACCAGGGCAACTTCCTTGAACTTGTGAAAATGTTCAGCCAATACGATAGTGTTCTCAAGCTACATTTAGATAGTGTAAAAGAGAAGAAAGTTGGTAAGAAGAAGAGTTGGGTTTCATTACTCTCAAACAGAACACAAAATGATCTCATAACAGCCCTGGCCACATTCACAAGAACAGAGATAAGAAAAGAAATGGAGGAAGCAAAAATCTATTCCATACTTGTAGATGAAACCACTGATGTATCTCACTGTGAGCAGGTCTCCTTTGTTGTACGTTATGTGTCTGAAATGGATGTCAAGGAGCGCTTCCTCCAGGTTTGTAATGTGTCAACCACAACAGGTGAGGAGATGGAGAAAACAGTTCTGGACCTGTTACAAATGAATGACCTACAGATTGAAAACATGCGTGGTCAAGGCTACGATGGCGCTGCCAATATGAGTGGTCAGTACAAAGGACTGCAAACAAGAATACTGCAACACAATGCCAAGGCTCTATATGTCCATTGCCACGCCCACTGCCTGAATCTAGTCCTGGTTGAAAGTGCAAAATCAAGCCTGCACTTTATCACCTTTTTCAACCTTGTAGAGAAGCTCTATGTGTTCTTCACTGCCTCTTCAAAAAGACACACAGCATTTGTAAAATGCCAACAGGACCTGCGCCCTGGAGAGCGTGTCATTCAACTACAGAAGCTCTCTGACACACGCTGGGCATGTAGGGAGAAAGCCCTGAAGGCCCTCAACAAGGTAATGGATGCTGTAGTGAAGACCCTCACTGATCTAACAGTCCAAGAGCCTCCAGATACTGCTGCTGGTGATGCAAGAATGTACCTTAATGCCATCGACTTTGAGTTCTTACTGTGCCTTGCAATAGCCACACCAGTTTTTGATGTCACTGCACTTGCCTCTGATGCACTCCAGAACCAGAGTATTGACCTGTCCACGGCATATAGTGTTGTTGGGGGAGTGATGGATACCTTGTCCAATCTGAGAACAGAAGAAGAGTTTTCCAAACTGTTCAAGAATGCCACAGAAAAGGCAGAGGCTTCTGAAATCAGCATTCCCACAGTCCCCCCGGGACAGAAAAGGCAGAGGAAGGTTCCTGCAAAGTATAAACACAGTTCTACTGCAGCCACAGAGAGCCACTCCTTCAAATCAGTGGAAGAGTACTACAGAGTGAAGATGTACTATCCCTTCCTTGATGTTCTTTCTCAGGAACTACATAGGAGATTTAAGGGAGATGGGAAGACACAGTCCTTCAAAGTACTCAGTGCACTCCACAGTTTGACGAAGGCCAGCAACTGGGTAGGTAAAGATGCCATGGGTCCTGACTCTACTGAAGCTGTCCGCACGCTGTGCGAATTCTATGGAGGAGAAGAAGAGAAGCTGAAGACAGAGCTCAGAGTTTTCTATGCATCATTCCATGACACTCTCACACTGAAGGGGATCTTAAGCACACTAAGAGACAACAGTGGACATGACATCTTTCCAGCACTGGAAGAAATGATGAAAACATATGCCACGATTCCAGTGTCCACTGCCACAGTAGAGAGGTCTTTTTCTAAACTGAAGCTGGTCAAAAACTCACTCAGAAGCCTATGCACAGAAGAGAGGCTGTCTGATCTCCTTCTCCTCTCCATTGAAAAAGACGTAGCCATAAATCACAATGATGTGATCAACATCTACAGGGACATGGCCCCCAGAAGGTTGCTGCTTTAAGGCCCCCAGAAGGTTTGGCTACTGATTGCACTGATTTCACAGCATTTCATGGAAGCCCTGAATTTACATTGAGGAGCATATTTGGGTATGGGTGGCCTCCATCCTACAGCCCTCTACTGGCCCCTGGTCCATATTTTTGGCCCTGTATTGCGTTTCAGTTGTTTAGTCTGAGCATTAAGTGAGAAAGACCATAAGTTATAACTTGATGGTGTTTTCATCAAGTTAAGGGAAGAAGGACAGATTTTCACATTTAAGTTTTTTTCCATTTGGGTATTTATTTTTGTATTTTTCAAGTTCATGTTGCACTGTTCAATGTTCAATATTAAAGTGCTTATCTTTAACAATAAATAGCCTAATAATAAACCAGTGTTTTGTTGCTTTTCATGTCTTCCAAGCCTATGTGAATTAACTCATTATGACAATAATTTGTTGACACAAAAGAAATGGCAATCACTTTTACCTACAAAGGACACACAGCTAAGTAGTTAGCTTCCTATTAGCAAATTAAATTTTACATTAATTTCCATATTGTGTAAAGGACCAAAAAAAAATTTCCTGCCCTTTTCTGACTTTGAGCCCCTGCCCCTCTATAATCATGTGCACGTCCCTGCCCGTGTGCATCTGCTGTTGGACTCTTCCACCGCTCAGATGCATTTCAGTGTGTGGTACAAGGCCATAGCCATGAAGGGAGCATTGGGGGGGGCATATTCATAATTACAGCCTTGGTGTGGTACGTCAGTGAGTGAACACATCACCGTACTATGACCTTTCAGTCAGTCATCAGCATTTCCACTTCAAGCACCTCACAGTTGCTGAGTCATCCAACAACAAAAAAAGGCCTGAAACTGAAAGAAAGCAGAGCTGGAGCTGAAGTTGGATGCAAAGTGGATGAAGAGGAGGGATGTGAAGCTTCTCTATGTCGACTTGGGTCTTGTGACGAGGGATCGGACCACATAGGAGTTCATCGCAGATTGTGATAAAATAACACTCACAAAATGTCACAAAAAGTCGACCTCGCTATCTTGGTAGAGAAGTGAAAAATATCCGATAGAGCAGGCTCACAAAATGCTATGTTTTAAATTGTATTCATACATTATTTTTCATTTACGATCTCCACTTTTGACGAATTGCTATTATTTTGGCCAGGATAATCGCAACAGGATATTTTCATATGACACGTTGGGACTGGACAAGTGTCCATCAGGGAGTGTGAGCTGATCTGGCCTTGAAGAAGGGAATTAAAATCACCAATAATAATAAAAATGCTCTCTTTTTTCACTCCTTCCATAATAGTGAGCTAGACAGCTTTTCCAATTCACTCGTGAATATTCACAATTTCACCACGATCAACTCCTATCTTCCACCTGCCTTTACTGACCAACAGAAAGTAAGACCAGCCAGCCAGTCGTCGTATTGATCGTATTCCTCTCTCTGTTCTCAGGTGGCGATGGTGGCTGAAAAGAGGCGTCGTTGCCGTCTTCATTTTGGTGCCTTTCTTGCAGAGATCACTCCCAGCATTAATCCAGCACATTGTTCACACTCAAAGAAGTGAGTCAGTTCCCTCTCTGCCTCTGGGGAGGTCTTAAAATCTTTAAGTTGCTCACAACAAAAGGCCTCACCTCTCTTCTTTATCCGTTCGTAGTCAGGGTGCCGTTCTTTGTTGACCTCGGCCAACCCGCTGATCTCTCCCTTAATCACACCATCAACATGTACTTAACATCAGAGGAGGGAATCTCCCTCGGCGTGTGGTGAGCGTAAGCCAAGTTCAACAGTTTTTATCTCTTTTCCTGGAGTAGATGATAATGACTCGGTGATTGGTTGTGTCTATAAGTGGTTGTGTTATTTTGCTCAAGGCACACTGTCCCTGAAAGTCAGTGGAAGGAGGCTCAGGGGAAGGACTCGACGTGGTACCAGAACACTTTACAGGACGGAAGTCCGGTTTTCATATATCTTCATGGCAACACTGGCACAAGGTATGATAAATAATGCATTTCAATTCAAGTTTGTGCCCCCGGAGAAGCAGAGAGGAAAAGTTCCACACAGCTAGATATATGTGGGTTTAACACTTGTGTCGTCTGGGAATCGTTCCGACAGGGCAGAAACTCATCGGGTGGGAGTGGCAAACGTGAGTGATCACCGGCACAAATATATTCATCTTTTGAAGGTCCAATAAAGATATGCAAGTCTCAATTGCCACTCTGATGACAAATAAGCGTTGTGTGTCAACAGGTATTGAGTGCGCTGGGTTACCACGTGCTGGTGCCCGACTACAGAGGTTGGTGAAAATTAAGATTTATGACCCTTCTCCTCGACATATTTTCCATCTCTACGCTTCTTTGCCTTCTTATTGATTGCAACACGCAACCCTTCTCAAATTGATTTCATATCATTTGCAGGCATAAGCTCACTGTAGAGTAATGCACTTGTGGTTAATGAGTTGTTTGTTGTTAAGGCAGTCCAAAGAGAGCGGTTCAATTTAAGGTCAGTCTGGTGCAGTTTCCCTCTGAGTGGCTGCCACCTGGTGGCCGTGAGGAGACTCTCTGTGATCCGTCAGCGAGCTGTAGTTGATGTGAGACACTCTGGCAGGGTTTGGAGATTCCACCGGGGAGCCGACTGAAGCCGGTTTGACCACTGATGCCCTCTACTTGTACAGCTGGGTGAAAGCACGCAGCGGAAACAGCCTGGTGGTCATCTGGGGACACTCTCTCGGCACCGGGTCAGTCAGGAAAGACTCACAGTCTGCAGCACTTTCCACTCTTAAGACAGGTTAAAAAATAACCAGTCACTGTTGCAGCCATGGTGTGGATGTAAACCGCATGCATGCCTGAATTATGAAACGTTAATCTTTGATGTAATGGCCTGCAACATTTACACATTTGCTATGAACAAGAGCTCCACACCTGTTAGTAGAGTTTTATGCAATCCATCAGAGATTAGACCGTGATATATACTATCACTGTCGTCTAGATGAGAGTAGCCGATATCAACAGAAAGTCTAAAATACAGATGAATATATTATAAAATGTTATAGAGGAATCTTGATAGAAACGTCAGATCTCATCATATTCAATAAAACCATGTGATGTGATAAGATCGTTTATAGTGAATGATGTTATTGACAAGAGGCTCACATTCATGTTAGAAGTGGTTGAAATTAACCCACAGCGACATTAAAGTCCTCACTGTTATTGTGAAGTGAACACAGCATGGTGGGACTGAGGGTGTTGCTCTTGTGTGCAGAGTGACCGCTAACAGCGCAGTAAAACTCAGCGAGCGAGGTAGGTCTGGCCACCTGTGAATCTTCACAAACAAAAATCTCCAACACCTCGGGATGACCATTGTTTCCTTCGTGTTTTCAGGAGAGCGTTTCGATGGCGTGATACTGGAGGGTGCGTTCAACGCTGCTCGACAGCACGTACCGGGTTTTGTTTTCGCCTGGGTAAACTCCCTCATTTCTAAATGTGTTTGACAGCTTGGTATATTTAAGTAGCTGTGCTCTCATTCAGCTCATCTGGGCTGGAGAACAACAAAACTGTATTATTAAACATACAAACCTGTAAATAATCACATCAGCAAGCACATTGATATTTGGGTTATTCATTTCATATGGCTGCGTCTACATTACCAGGAACATTGACATGTTTTTTCTCTCTCTTTCTGTTTAAAGTATTACTGGAAGTTTCCGGGATTAGGGTATTTATTCCCAGAGCCATGGGCAGAAAACAAGGTTGTCTTTCCTACTGAAGAAAAGTAAGTAAGACGGTTAAATGTGAATATAAATATTATTCATAATTATATAGTATTATGTATATGTATTCATATATATATATATAGAAAGAAAGAATGCTTTTGAAGTTAATCCACAGCTTCACTAAATGCCTCAGGAGCCACAACAATAAGAACACTTTATACTCAGAGCATCAATAAGAACAACATATTCCTGTTTCTTTCACAATAAAAGTAGGAAATGTTGACTATTGGATAAAGTGTGTAAAACTACAAGAATAGAATATTGTACACATTAACAAGTATATGTATTAACATAATGACATTACATAAAAGTTCCACGAGGAACACAAAGCAGACTCGCTGGTTTAATAACTCGGGGACGGGACTTAATGTGGCATGCAACCACTTTTAATGGCTTCATATGTGTTTTTTTGTTATTCTGCAGTTTGAAGAAAATGAGAAATCCAATCCTTTTCCTTCACTCGGAGGACGATCACCTGGTTCCCATTAAATTTGCTAAACAGGTATTACCGGCTTTAAAAGCTACTTTTCATCTGATAAACGGTTTAAACTGAGGTGGTATTATTTTCCTTACACGTGTAACTGTGTAGTAACTCGTTTGTTTTGGTTAATGGGAACTTTTCTTTGCTTTTGTCTGCCAGATGTATGAGGTAGCAGTAAGGGCCCAGAATGCAGAGCGAGTCAAGCTGGTGTCATTCGACGGTTCTCTGGGGTATCTGCACAATGGCTTATATAGAGACCGCCATCTGCCTGACATCATAAAGTGAGAAAACATTTTTACTACTGACGCTTGGAAGTGATTATGTGCCGGTGAAATATGCATCTGTTTTATTTCTACTTCGTGTGTATTTCTCTCTGCAGGACGTTTGTGCAGTCGCTGTAATGTTGGACGGATGACCGGAGCAGAAAATAATCAAGCAGGACTTCATCACTGATCATACGTTATATATGTTGCATTAATATGTGATTTACTTTGAATGTCTTATGTCTGAGAATGCCCAAAAGAATCACGTTATATATATTTTTTATAAGAATGAATGGGGAAAAAATGCAGGCAAATTGATATTACAGTGTGTATTTCTCCATTTGTGGGTGATTCACTCTCAATTATCAGAAGCAGCAATAGCAATCCCTTTGGAAATGTGATTTGTGTGAGCCGTCGTTGCAACAATGCCCTCTGCTGGACATTGTTGGTCGGTGACAATGCTCATCCATAACACTGAATAATGAGTTTGGTAATCCAAGGCTTAAGATGTCTCCAGGACAATCCAAGGACCACAGCTGTCTGTGTTTTTAGAAAGAAAAATAAATACATTTCAGACAGAATATATATAACTCCACAGTGTGTTAAAGATCTCAGTACATATATCATTAAATACAGTAAATTTGATGACAACCTGCAGTGCATTAGTCTGCCATGCAGAGTGTGTGTAACTCATCTTTACCTCTTTGTAAGTTCACAGTGAATTGGCTGTGATTCATTCAGGGACATGTAGCTCCATTTAAAGTTGCCTTGAGTCTGTTCAACCACTTGAGTTCTTATAAGGAAACCTATGGTGGATAAAGAGTTGTTACCCTCCACGCTTGGATAATGTGCTTGATCATTGTACCGGTGTCACAAATATATATTTTTCTTTCATACATTAAAATCTCATTGGAATTAAACTTTTCTTTTTAGATGTTAAATGGGTTTTAAAGCTCTAGAGCACTTGTAAATAGTCTATGAAGCCGGATTCTGTCTCCTTTAAGAAGAGGAGGTTTGATCACACATCTGCAGGATGTAATCTCAAAAGGCAAATAAAATGAGATTACCTTTGAACCACCGCTTGTGAATGGAGCATTATTAAAATATAGCCCCTTTTATTATACTTGCGCTTTGTGGTTCAGATAAGAGCACTTAATGAATGACTTAGTGAATTAAGGTCCTCGTTTGTCCTGAGTGTCCTCAATAACCCGTCTATTAACTGTCAGGGCTTTAACCTGTGGTGTTATGTTATTCCCAGAGGAGCACGGCTTTGACAACGCGTGAAAAGTGAGTTATTGTTGTACTTCCGGGGCCCTCGCGGGAACTCATCAAACATTGAATAGACCTGTTTGTTGTGTGTGTGCGCGCGCACGAGATCGTGTTTCATGCACCAGCTCTGTCAAAGGTGAGGGGGAAGCTCCAGTCTTGGCAGTCGGATGACGTGGCTGAAGGTTGCGGACGATCCAGCGCCACGGAGTTTTTTTAGTCACCGGTTGCTCCACCGCTTTCCACTGTGACTGGCGGCTGCGAGTCACGTGGCTCCGTCCGGCCAATCCGGCGCGCGTGCGGCGTGCGTACGCGAATCGCTTACGCCATATGCGTACGACAAGCATCCCTAAAATTGCCTCTGTCATACAACCAGGAAGAAGGTGGGATAGCTCTAACGAAGCTAACACCCCCCAGTCTTTCTGCATACTTTCTCCAGAAAATAATGGGATCTTCCAGGTGGAAGGTAGCGGCGGCGGCGGTCCTCCTCGCCATAGCGGGCTCGTTATTACCTGCCGACGCAGACGAACACGAACACACGGTAAGACGGCGGTTTGAGAGGCCGGATGAAAAAAAAAGGGGGGAGCCTTGAAAAATAATGGACGTTTGTGTGCCCTTGCTAACTGTGTAGCTGCGGCGGCTAGCCGCCTCACAAGAAAGGCAGAATTGCGGACACGGACAGGTGTAACCCGCCGGGTTATTCCGTCGATTCCCGGCCGAGCTAGCACAACCGAGATCCGCGTTCAGTTAGCTCGCTAACTTTATCGGCCTTAAGGTGCTTACGGCGCTAACGTTCGCCTGCTAGCTGTTAGCACGTCTTCCCCACTGCTCTCTCTTCCAACAAGAGCTTTTTTTTCTTGAGTGGACCGGTCGGAAACTGCGCTCAAGTTATGCTAGCTAGCTACCTAGCTAGTTAGCTGTTGAACCAAATCAAAACTACTGCGTTGATGATGTTTAGCCTCTAGCTAATCCAGACAAACAGGATCTCTCTTCCCCTGATTGATGACTGCGATGGTTGTTGTATCAGCCAGCGTTGCATTATGAACCGAAACGCCGGTTAGAAATGTCAGGGCCTCTCTCTATGTTCCCTGTCTCTTCCTGTGGTTTTTATTGCAGACAAAATGCACTAATTTAAACCAATTAACACGCAGATAATGTGCATTGGATTCTTCTCCACGTAATGGAGCTGTCTCTGGCTGTTATAATTGGTGTGTATTAAAATGATATGACACACACTTCCTTGACCGCGAGCCAACACTTCTTCTTTTTATATTTATATATATATTATATATTATTGTCACAGCAGCAATCATTTATATTTAACATACACTTTCTTACGTTTGCATGAATTTTAATGCAATAGTCTCAGTGTTAGTTTAAGTTTCTTTTTTTAATCACGTATCTTAGTATGTGAGCACATTAAAAGGGCACCCTTACTAAAATGCCTCATCAGCTGCTATATGAAACCAGTAGGACTAGAAGAACTGGTGTGCCATACCCGGACCTTGCAGGTTAGTTTGTGGCCCTCTTGTGTTACGCTTATTTTTTTTTTTTCCTTTGCAGTACACAGACAAGGAGGAGGTGGTATTATGGATGAACACGGTGGGGCCTTACCACAACAGACAGGAGACGTACAAGTACTTCTCCTTGCCGTTCTGCGCGGGCTCCAAGAAGACCATCAGCCATTACCACGAGACGCTGGGAGAGGCTCTGCAGGGAGTGGAGCTCGAATTCAGCGGCCTCGACATCAAGTTCAAAGGTAATTGATTTGCCATCACAACTTTTCACCTGTTGAGTAGACAATAAGCTGATGTGGTTGTTGTTTTAACCTTTTCTACCCCTTTTTTTGATCCCTGGAGATGAAGTCATGCAGACGACGTACTGTGAAATTGACCTGGATAAAGCCAAACGGGACGCCTTTGTTTACGCCATAAAGAATCACTACTGGTACCAAATGTACATAGACGACCTGCCCATCTGGGGTAAGTGATGCTTTATTTATTTAAAAACTCATCTATGAAGCGGGAGTATAAATGTAGTGTTGTCTATCTGTGAAATAATGTAAATGATTGAAACCACTTATCAATCAATATTTGAATTTTTTCGTGACACCGCTACAACTCAGCGTATTGATGCATTTGCATGTGGAAAACGTGTTTTGACTGTGAAGAGCTCCATTGTTGTTCTTTGCCGATGCACGCTGTCATTTCAGACTCATCTCAAACCATAACTCAAACAAGCATAGGTGTGTGTGTGTGTGTGTGTGTGTGTGTGTGTGTGTGTGTGTGTGTGTGTGTGTGGTTGGGCACTTGCATACGTGGTAATAGTTTATACAGTGGTGCTGCTCCTACCTCAAACATAGATGTCAGCTGGTGTTGTTGGTAGTGGGTGGGGCATTTTCTCAGACAATTCTCTGTGTTGTATGATGCCTACGCATGCCTTTTATCATAATAAATAAATATAGACTTTGACCTCGTGTCCGGTTTTGCCAGTGTAACCACAGTGTGCTTACCGTGTCTGACAATGATGTCCGAATCAGCACACCTATTGTTGATCTCTTTACGAACACGTTTGCAGCACCGCCGTTTATTACAGAGTCTTAATACTAGACTAATGAGAGGAATTTGTTCATCACAATAATATGCATTTTTCATAACCATAGTTGCTCCCAATGCCATAATCAGAAACCTGATATTCGCTAAAGAAGCAAAAGTTTAGAGCTTTATGGAAATTTTACTCTGTGACGGGTTGGTTCGTTGTTAACCAGGCGGTCGCCTGGCAGCAAAAAGGTTCCTGGTTTGATGCCCCGGTCTGGGCAGGCATTGTCTGCATGGAGTTTGCATCTTCTCCCCTGTGTTTGTGTGGGTTTCCTCTCCCCCAAACACGATCCTCGACCAGGAAACGCACACACATCCAATCAGTTAGTTGATTTAATCAACAGATCAGCTAAACTCAGTTTCTCCTCAAATAATCACACAAAAGCACCACTCCAAATCTTGTTGTTTACCAGAGATGTGCTCATAAGTTATTCAGCATGAAATAAAGCATAAAACATCACTAATTAACTGAAAGTCGGAGACTGAAACAATCCATTGTCAACGAGGGGTCAAGCCCTGCTGAACATGTAACGTGACTTGCGTTTGATAACAACATCCAGCACATGGAACAACGATGGGAAACTGTGCGTTAGCCACGAGGGGAATAGTATTGCATTTTTATATTAACATATAAATTATTAGTCGTGAGTCCATGCGGGGGAGAAACAGGAGGATAGATATGCTGTATGGACACCGAGAATAACGGGCAGCCAATCGTGAGTTGATTGTTTTGCATCAAACTGACTGGCTCAGAGTCGGAGATTGTTTACGGTGGCCAGCAGGGACAAACTTTAATAACGGGTGAAGCCTAAAGACACTGAATGTAACATAAGAATACAGATGATGTGACAATGTTGGTCAGTGAAGCAACTAGCAATGCTGAATATGAATTTTCATATAAAAGGCTCACACCTTTCCATTTGATCACTGCTGTAATGATCAGATGTCTAATTCAGGGCACATCAACCTTTTTTTTAAGGTATCGTTGGTGAGGCTGATGAAAACGGAGAGGATCATTACCTGTGGACGTACAAGAAACTGGAGATCGGCTTCAACGGCAACAGGATTGTCGATGTTAATCTGACCAGCGAAGGCAAAGTCCGACTCGTGCCGAACACGAGAATCGCCATGTCGTACTCGGTGAGTACTGAATGATTCGTTTCATGTGCTCACTCTCCAGCAGTCACGTGAACACATGAATGTAAACGTTTCCTCTCACAGGTGAAGTGGAAGAAGTCAGACGTGAAGTTTGAAGATAGATTCGACAAATACCTGGACCCATCCTTCTTCCAGCACAGGGTGAGTTGAAACCCTATATGTTTTGTTTTCTCATGCGGTGGTGTAATTGACCGGGATGGTAACTTTCTGCTGGCTCTCTGACTCTACCTGCCGCGGTGGCAGGACTCCAGCTGGGCTCTCTCTGACAGGAAGTTAGAAATCCACACCAGCTCCTGCAGCCAGTGGATGAAAATATTTGCTTCCTGCTCAGACTGCTGCAGTCAGACTGAGCCGACTGAGAGCATGGAGTTTAAAGACCAGTGTTTGTGATTTTTAAATGCCATGAACTATCCTTAGCAATGCTGTTTTGTTTGTTTCTTTTTAGATTCACTGGTTTTCCATCTTCAACTCCTTCATGATGGTTATTTTCTTGGTGGGTCTGGTGTCCATGATTCTGATGAGAACACTAAGAAAGGATTACGCCAGATACAGCAAAGAGGAGGAAATGGATGACATGGTATGTTTTTATTGGCTTTTATACACTTTTATATGCAGAATGTAAACTTGTCAGGTAAAACAACATTTATTTATTTTTTGCCTGTCTGCCTCCCTGTGCACCACCAGGACCGGGACCTGGGAGATGAATACGGGTGGAAGCAGGTTCACGGCGACGTGTTTCGGCCGTCCAGCCACCCTCTGATATTCTCCTCGCTGATCGGCTCCGGCTGCCAGATCTTCTCCGTCTCCCTCATCGTCATCATCGTCGCCATGGTGGAGGATCTCTACACAGAGTGAGTGGTTGGCTGCCTGCTGGGCCGGAATATCAGATATTTTTTATCTTTTTTTCTTTTCTAATGGAAAATTGCAGCATAGGGAACTTAGATGGAATTGGATTAAAAAATGTTTCAGGTATTTTAAATTGCTGTAGAGGCCTAAGTGTAATTGTCTGGATGGAATATAGAAAGGTACACAGGCCACGGGTCTGATCAGCCTCGGTCGGGTCTGTTGTAAGACATTAAACACCCAGTGAGCATGTAATTTCTAACTATTGCGTCTCAGAAAAGACATCTTTTTTCTCGTGAACATCCTTTTTAGTAGAAAACGACACATTATAAAGGAAACAAGTCATTTGTAAGTAATATGGTCAGCCTAGGGAAACTCTATGAATATGAAATACCAGTTTCCAGGAGGATAAAGCCCGTCCACGGTGGATTTCACACGGCTCCACTCATATGTTTGTCTGCAGGAGAGGATCCATGCTGAGCACAGCCATTTTCGTGTACGCCGCCACCTCCCCTGTCAACGGCTACTTTGGGGGAAGCTTGTATGCAAAACAAGGAGGTAATAAAATGTATCACACATGGACTGTTGGCCTTATTTCCCTTGAGAAGCCGCCACCAATGACTCACATGGTGCTTTTTTTTATTGTCCGACTCATACAGGCAGAAGATGGATTAAGCAAATGTTCATCGGGGCCTTCTTGATCCCAGCCATGGTGTGCGGTACCGCCTTCTTCATCAACTTCATCGCCATCTACTACCACGCCTCCAGAGCCATCCCCTTCGGCACCATGGTGGGTTTGACACAGTAACACACCTCCCTAAAAAACACACAGAGCTGCGGGGAACACGAGTCAACGGCTTCGGTTTATCTGAGCGACTGTGCTGCAGTGTGCTGGAAGTGATATGGTGTTTTGTTTTTATCAGTCACGGAGCCTGCAGACGGGCTGAAGTCATGAGAAAGTATTCAGTCACGAGTGTTTACACTGCGTCTCACATGCTGTAGGTTCTTAAAAAATACGTTTCTATGCATCAGGCTGGATAATTTTGCCTCATTTGAACGTTAAAACTAGATCACATCCTATAAAACACATTCCAAACGACTCCCCTGACTCGGTTTTTTAATTGCAGACAGCTGTTAGTTAGCTCAGCACTCTGCATTTATGTCTATCAGCACAACATTGGAGCCGTCGTTAGTGTAAACAAGTAAACATCCTGAAATCAAGTCACAAAAAAAAAAACATTTTACAACAGCATCAGCCAAACCTATCACTTCAACGGACATGGAAAAGATCTGGAACAGTTAGTTTTCTTCTTCTTTTCTGGACGAATGTGAAATCATCTTATAATAGCATAAGCCTGGATGCGTTGTTATGAGATTATAGGGTTGGCTCGGTGTCCGGGTTGTTCGGTTCGGTGTACAGGCTAAACCGGATTAATTTATGCTCAAACCGGTTGAACTTGTCCTTATGACACGTTCTGGAAAATTAAAGAAATCAGCGACCCGTGCTGACGGCGTCACGGCACTAAATCCAAGATTACTTTAATTAGTAAGAAGCAGCAATAATGACAAGTGATTAAAATAATTTTGTGTTTTTTAAATGGATCAGCGAGTGTCTGAGTCGGCCGCTGTGCGAAACGAGCAACGCCTTTCACAGTTGTTTTGAAGTCGCAGGATAATCGTAATTCCAGCGCTCATTGAATACGTCACATGACCTGCGGCGTCGTTTCCGTCTCTCTGGTTCCGCAAAGCCGTGATGTTTTTGTAAAAAGACACCGATGCGCTGTTACGCTGCAAAGCAAAGTTATCGCTGCAATCTTCTGTGTAAAAAAAAAACAAGTGTCACCCGGGAGGGTCTGCTATGGCAAGTGCGACGCCTAGTGGGAAAGGTTGGTATCACCGGTTGGGTCTGGTCTTTGGCTTCATATCAAACCGGTTTGAAAATGTTTAAACCGGCCCCAGCCTAGAGGATTATGAAAAACCTGTTACTCAAGTGATCAGCTGGATTCTTGCAATGTCGTGAGATAGAATCTATGTTGTCAGGCTTCCAGTAATGTTTGCTTGCCTGAAAAACGATGGCGGCTCCTTTTTTAAAAGGTTAGCATCGATGCTGCAATAGCATCAGCAATATCAGAAATGGAGAGTTTTTATTTATTTATCCTGCTTTTACTGACACCGATTACTTTTTTTAAGGCAAATATGTTTTCTCTCTTCTCCCGACGGGTTTGATTGACAGATTGTTCATCCAGTCACCACTTTTTGAAAGTGCCTGCCCTTTTAGAGCTCCAATGCCTCTGGAAACGTATTTCAGTTCATTTAATGTCATCGAGCTGAACGGAACATTCCCGAGATGCAGTCAAAGGACAGTTGAGATAAATGATGGGGGATCTGATGGCACCCTGGATGTTGGACCGCCCAGTAGAATATTAATAATGTGTCCTGCAGGTCGCCGTCTGCTGTATCTGCTTCTTTGTCATTCTGCCGCTGAACCTCGTGGGAACAATCCTCGGGAGGAATCTGTCCGGCCAGCCGAACTTCCCGTGCCGAGTGAACGCCGTGCCGCGACCCATCCCCGAGAAGAAATGGTAAGCTTGAAAGTCCTATGGTGTACACTTTTCTCTCTTTTACATAACGGAGGAAAAAGCAGCAAATATCCAGCAAATTTGGTGGGATTTGTGCAAGATTAGTTAAAACGTGCATCCAGTAATCATCTTCGGTTCTACTGAGCAGCGTTTTTAACTTTTTACAGTGTGACGTGTCGGGTCTGTGTTCAAGCGTTGCTCTCCACACAAACTCTTTGTTTGATGGAAAACTAGAGTGTATTAACATTTCCAACCTTCTGCTGAGCGCGGTGAGCCGCTGCCAACAGGAAATGACTGATGTGACTTCAGGCCGCTGTCGAACTTTCCTTAGATTTCCAATCTGTGTTTCTTTTCTTTGTTTTTTTTAAGTTTCCTTCTAATGACACAATAAACCCCTGGCCTGGAGGAGGGGGGGGCTCAGACCAGTTGTGTACAGTGTTTAGTCTGCAAAGTCATTAATTTGTTGAACCTTGTGTGTCAGGTTCATGGAGCCAGCTGTCATCGTCTGCCTCGGAGGAATCCTTCCATTCGGCTCCATTTTCATTGAAATGTAAGTCTGTAATACTGTACGGTGGTTTACAAGCAATATATTTTACTTACATGGATATTCAGTGGTGTGTATATTAATCCTCAATGTTAAATGATTTGTTTTTAAAAACTACTGAAGAAGCATCACATGACTCTGTTATGTCATGATTAAGACTTGACCACAAATACCGATGTACTCAATATCTTATAATAATATTATAGATCATTAGATTCTGCTGGCAAAATATTCATACAAAGTTTGTTCTTCCAGTTTGTGGAGCTTTGAATGATTTAATTTGCTTTTTTAAGTAGAATATGTGGAAGTTTTGTTCCCAGACGTAAGCTGTTGAAATGAAGTAATGAGTTGTTTTTATGGACATCTGTTTGAACGTTTGCATTCAAGAAAGTGTGGAAAAGTTGATTTAAAAAAAACTTTATTTGCTCCCATTACACCAGTGTAAACAGACTCTCCCTGGCTTTGTTGTTCAGGCACACAAACATGGACTGTCAGGGATCAGGACTTAGTGGTTTACTGTAACGCTTGTTACGTCCTGGAAGACGGAGCTGCATCGTAAATCTCTTTATGCAGGAAAAGAGAAGGTGACGTGTTTTCTGTCCCCGTTCTTCCTCAGGTACTTCATCTTCACGTCCTTCTGGGCCTACAAAATCTACTACGTGTACGGCTTCATGATGCTGGTCCTGGTTATCCTGTGCATTGTGACCGTGTGCGTCACCATCGTGTGTACGTACTTCCTGCTCAACGCCGAGGACTACAGATGGTGAGCACGCTTTACAGTCTGGACTTTTCTCCGTAATGTCCAAGTCCTACTTAAACACAACTGGTGGGAACCTCAAGTAATTTGTATATAAACGGGCCTGTAAACCACATGTTCATCACTCCCTCATCAAGAGCTGACGGATGTGTTGTTATGATGATGAAGCCTCTGACCTTTTACGTACTTTTGTCTTCTCTTTTCTAGGCAATGGACAAGCTTCCTCTCCGCTGCCTCCACTGCTGTTTATGTTTACATGTACTCCTTTTACTACTACTTCTTCAAAACTAAGTAAGTTTTAGACTTACTGCAAACATAAACATGTTTATTAAGCTGTACTTTGATGAAACGCAACATTGCAGCTGTGAATATGACACTTTTATTTATTTATTTTTACCAGATTTATAAAAATCTGGATTGTGTGGTTAAAAATCTACTATTTTTAAAATGGGTCCTAATCCTTCAGGGTCAGTTCTGATATGAAGTCGACTGTTTAGGACGAATAAAAACAAAAGTTAATGGCATCTAATTAGAGCGCCCTCTGCTGCCTCATCTGACTTTTTCTGTTATTGTTCTTGTGTAGCGTTACCGTAGCAGCAGAACTTTTTGTTTTTTTTTACTGGTTTGAAGCTGTCAGCACATTACTATGAGTCCATGTAGCTGGATCTCTAAGTTGTTTAATTTGATCCGTTCTGCAGCGTTAGCTTGTTAATTCCACCATGTTTTCATGCTATTTAAAATGCATAAACTCAGAAGAAAGAAAATGGTGTTGCTCACATGTTGTTTTCTCCTGCTCGTGTTTCAGGATGTATGGGCTGTTCCAGACATCCTTCTACTTTGGCTACATGGCCGTGTTCAGCACCGCCCTGGGAATCATGTGTGGTGAGTCTGCTTGTTCAAATACTCATCGCTCTTTGACAAATAATAGATTTGACTTCTATAATCTTAAAATTAATTAGACTTTTTTTTAGAAAAACAGTCAATAAGCTCTTGAATATGTGGTGGCCGTTTCTAAAAGATTGAGCCTAATGCAAAATATTAAGTATCCACAGCCTAAAGTGACAGTATGTAGGATTTAGTGCCATCTAGTGGTGAAGTTGCAGATTGCAACCGTCTGAATACCCCTCCCTTTCCAAGCGTGCAGACGAACTTAGCCCACGGCTTCTCGGAGTCCATGTAAACCAGTTGGACCGGCTAGAAAAAACACAACAGAATATTCATTTTAGATTTTTTATTTGTATTTCCGACTCACAGAAATTCAATTAGATAAAGGTTCTTAAATCAAACACGTGTTTATATGCCAAGACACAAATCCAAGTCCTTCTCCACGTCGTTTCTTCAGCTTGAAGTGCAGTTTAGTCGACGTTCCCTCAGCAGCCGCGAGACAAACTCATCCTTCAGCCTGAACAGTAATGCGTTTTTTCTCTCCTACCGGAGCCTTCTGGGTTCGTCAGATGTCTGACTGCTCATTTTGAAGACGTGTAGGATGTATGGTTATTACTGGATGCCTTCGCCGGTAATCATTTTAGCCTGTGATGGACGGCAGAAACTCACAGCACATTTGTTTTCCAGGTGCCGTGGGATACATGGGGACAAGTGCCTTTGTGAGGAAGATCTACACAAATGTGAAAATCGACTAAGAGGCGAAGCAACACAGGGATATTAACGCATTTTTGCCTACATGTATCCTGAAAGACGGCGGGCACAAGTCATTCTTTATTACTTTTTTTTTTTCTTGCAAAGAGATCGAGAGAATCTCACTTTGTACGATGTAGGTTTTTTTTTTTTCCCATTTTCGAATGAATTTCAACGCCGCAACTCAGAGCGAGAAGCAAATCTGCGGAGGAGATGTGAAACACAAGGTTCTGTTTTTATCAGTTGCTTTCAAACCAACGTTGGGGCAAATGTTTTAAGGCTGACACGGCTTCTCTTTTCCGACCCAGTCCCACCTGAGACCAGAGAACATAAATGTTTGTTGATGGAACGGTGTAGCTCTCTTCAGTGAAGAGGCCTAAGTGTATTGAAAGCCTTTTTTTTTTTTGTCGGGTCAGAATATTGGAGAGTTGGGTTTTGCGCCCGTGTTCTGACTCTGATTTCTATTTTGTATTCTTGAATCACTCGCTAATACACAGTGCGTTAGTTTGTTTCTGATTTACTTCCACCGCAGAAAGATGTTCAAAAAAATCTGTCTCCCCCATTTTGACGATTCTTAATCCCTGTTACAGTAGCAATCCATCCAGATGTTGAGGGAGATTTTAGTCCTGCTGTAGTTTACTGTACAGACGAGAACAGAGGGACTGACCAACGGTTGAGGTACAGTAAATTAAAAAAAAGAAGAGATTTTTAAAATGGATGTTTGATGTGATCCCATTTCCCCGTTTGGTCGGGGTTTTCTTAATGTTTGGGTTTGAATGAAGTCTACTTGTAAAGATAATATATGGACGGGTGGGAGTGTATATAACCTCAATGTACCTTTAGATGTAGATCCCAAATGTATTTTCGTTGTACAGATTTACTACAGGGTGTTTTTTTAAAATGAATCGTTCAGTTATAAACAAACAGGGGGACAAAAAGGTTTTTCTTTTCTTCGTTTGGTGCTTTGGGACGGGGCTGGTGGCGCTGTTACATCTTGCCTGAAATTGCATGAAGTTTTCACCAAACCATCTGATCATCAAGTTCAACTTCAGTCAGCGCTGGCAGTTTCTGGTTGGTTTTGGTCTCAAAATGTAAAGGTACATTATGAGGCTTATGGACACTTATTATTTCTCTGATTACATATATTATTTAAAGCTTTAATAGGCTCTACATCTTCTGGTGAGACTTTATTTTTCTCCCCCCCCCCTCCTCACGTTCTTTCGGTTGCCTAACCTGAAACATAATTTGTGAATGTCGGAGAGGAATGAGGCGATTTGCTTTGTTGCCGCAAACATACTGTACAAAGTGAAGTTTATGTACACTTAAAATCTAGATGTTTTCATAACCACACAGTGCTGCGGAGTGTTTCAAACGCTTTTCTCCATTTTTGTGTAAATACAGTATGTACCCTTCTTGTATGAAAAGTGGCAATGCCTTTTTTCTTCTTTTTCTTTTTCTAATTTCCAGTTCTCCCCCACTGAAGTTGATTTTTGGCACCTCATGTTGTGTACCGATGTCTGGTTAGACATTTTGAACCTGCATATTAACTTGCTGTAAAAAGAGAAAATAAACATGTTTATGTACAGGGGTTATTACGTGTGGTTGTGACTCTCCAGGGATTTTAGATTATGTGCTGTAGATGATTTTAGTTTGTTTTTCCAGACGAAACAAAGAATGGATACAGCAAGAAATGATTAAATTAATCAATATATTGATGGGTGAAAAAGTGCAGGATAAAACCCCTCTGGAGATGGTGCTACTTAACCTAAAACAAAAAAATATATCTTTAAATATGTTAATGTTAATATGGAACATTTTGCTATTTAATTGTTTTAATGATTTTTTTATGACTGTGTGTGTGTGTGTGTGTGTGTGTTTACGTGTGTGTGTGTGTGTTTACGCGTTTACTTTTTTTCAACATACTTTGAACATACTAAAAATGGCAGAAAAAAGTTGAATGTCAAAGAAGTCACAGTATAGTATTTTTTATTTTAAAGTCATAGTATAGTATTTTTTTTTAAGTCATAGTATAGTATTTTTTTGTAAGTCATAGTATAGTATTTTTTTAAGTCATAGTATAGTATTTTTTTTAAGTCATAGTATAGTATTTTTTATTTTAAAGTCATAGTATAGTATTTTTTTTAAGTCATAGTATAGTATTTTTTTTTAAGTCATAGTATAGTATTTTTTTTTAAGTCATAGTATAGTATTTTTTTTTAAGTCATAGTATAGTATTTTTTTTTAAGTCATAGTATAGTATTTTTTTTTAAGTCATAGTATAGTATTTTTTTTAAGTCATAGTATAGTATTTTTTATTTTAAAGTCATAGTATAGTATTTTTTTTAAGTCATAGTATAGTATTTTTTTTTTAAGTCATAGTATAGTATTTTTTATTTTAAAGTCATAGTATAGTATTTTTTTTAAGTCATAGTATAGTATTTTTTATTTTAAAGTCATAGTATAGTATTTTTTATTTTAAAGTCATAGTATAGTATTTTTTATTTTAAAGTCATAGTATAGTATTTTAAGTCATAGTATAGTATTTTTTTTAAGTCATAGTATAGTATTTTTTTTAAGTCATAGTATAGTTTTTTTTTTAAGTCATAGTATAGTTTTTTTTTTTTTTAAGTCATAGTATAGTTTTTTTTTTTTTTAAGTCATAGTATAGTATTTTTTTTTTTTAAAGTCATAGTATAGTATTTTTTTTAAAGTCATAGTATAGTATTTTTTTTTTTAAGTCATAGTATAGTATTTTTTTTTTTTTAAGTCATAGTATAGTTTTTTTTTTTTTTTTTTAAAGTCATAGTATAGTATGTTGAAAAGTAATCATCAGGAAAATTAAAATACAGCCCACTATCTGGCATGTCAATCAAAACAAACGGCTTCTATTTACAAAGAATATATTTATTAGTCAGCTGTAAACAAGTCAATACAACCTGTAAGCTGTACGTGAACCGCGTACATTTCTATTTTAGGTGTACAAGTTGTGAACTTGGTCGTCTTCAGTTGACTTTTTGGAAGTACTCCTTGGATCCTTCTGGCGTCGGTTTGATCTGAAAAGCAAACGGACAGAATAAAGTTTCCACTCAGAGAAGATCGATGTACCGGATGAATGTTTTAAATCCCAACAGCATCTTCAAATTACACATCCTGAACACACAACTAGTAAACAAGACAACAAAACCATCATCTCTCTAAGGGGAGCAGTTAGTCGGGTCGGGACTCACCGTCGGGGACTTTGGGGTCCAGCTGGCCGGACACACCTCGCCGTGGGTCTCCACGAACTGGAACGCCCTCACCAAACGCAGCGTCTCCTCGACACTACGGCCCACAGGAAGGTCGTTCACACTCGAGTGTCTCACCACGCCGTTGGGATCGATGACAAACAGGCCTCTGAACAGGAGAAACGGAAGGACCGCAACATTAAACCGACTTCCCATCCTTATGTACGAAACAACAACAATGCTTCATAAATATGGCTTTAAATGAGCTGTATTCACTGAATCTAGCGAAACACACATCTGCTGGTTTACTACAGCGGTTTGAACCCAAAATGAACCATTTTGTTGCGATTTACATTTACATTTACATTTAGGTCATTTAGCAGACGCTTTTGTCCAAAGCGACTTACAATAAGTACATTTGTCAAAAGAAGGAAACAAAGAAACCACGACGTATCATTGCCGATAAAGTAAGAGCTAAAAATAGAACAAGTGTTAGGTCCTCATCTGAGTAAAGTAGTACTTCAAGAGCAACAGTGCTAAGATCAGAGTGCTATAGGTAAGTTTTTTTTTTTTTTTTTTTTTTTTTTTTTTTTGTTTTTTGTTTTTTTTTTTTTTTTTTGGGGGGGGGGGGTGTCGAGGGAGGGTGCTAGTGGGTCATGCTATGTAGAGTCAAGGTGAAGTCTGAACAGGTGAGTCTTGAGCCTTTTTCGGAAGATGGCAAATGACTCTGCTGTCCTGACATTGGTCGGGAGTTCGTTCCACCACTGAGGCGCCAGAACAGAGAAGAGTCTGGACTTTGCTGAGCGACATTTGCTTGATTTCAGCGATGGTGGTACCAGCCGGCCAGCTGAAGTAGAAGAGCGAAGTGCTCGCTTCGGGGCATGAGGTTTGACCAGTGTTTGAAGGTAGAAGGGTGCCGTTCCATTGATGGCCCTGAAGGCCAGTGTCATCGTCTTGAATTGGATGCGTGCTGCAACAGGGAGCCAGTGGAGGTCACGGAGGAGGGGGGTCACGTGGGAGAATTTGGGTAGATTGAAGATAAGGCGTGCTGCGGCATTCTGGATACGCTGTAATGGTTTAATCGCAGAGGCCGGGAGTCCGGCCAGGAGAGAGTTGCAGTAGTCAAGGCGGGAGATGACCAGTGCTTGGACCAAGAGCTGCGTTGCATCCTTTGTGAGGAGGGTCCGAATCCTGCGGATATTGTAGAGGGCGAATCTGCAGGATCGGGCCACAGCAGTGATGTTGGGGGTGCAGGATAGTTGGTCATCGAGGATTACACCCAGGTTCCTCGCAGTTGAGGAAGGTAATACTGTGATGCCCTCGACAGTGACCGACAGGTCCATGCGAGGGCAGTCTTTCCCTGGGATGAAGAGGAGTTCGGTTTTGTTCAGGTTGAGCTTGAGGTGATGTGCAGTTGTCCAGACAGAGATGTCAGCCAGACAGTTTGAGATGCGAGTTGCAATGTGAGCGTCAGAGGACGGGGGAAAAGAGAGGAACAGCTGGGTGTCATCTGCGTAGCAATGGTAGGAGAATCCATGCGATGTGATAACAGAACCTAGTGATCTGGTGTATAGTGAGAACAGAAGCGGTCCTAATACTGAGCCTTGAGGGACGCCCGTGTCCAGAGAGCAGGGTTTGGACATAGAGCCATTCCATGTGACCTGGAAGGTGCGGTTTGTCAGGTATGATGTAAACCAGGCGAGAGCAGAGTCAGTTATGCCAAGTTCAGCCAGAGTGGAGAGGAGGATTTGGTGGTTGACTGTGTCGAATGCAGCAGATAGGTCGAGGAGAATGAGAACGGAGGAGTGGGACGAGGCTCTGGCGTCTCGCAGGGACTCGGTCACTGTGAGGAGGGCCGTCTCAGTGGAGTGAGCAGTCCTGAATCCTGATTGATTAGGGTCTAGGAGGTTTTTCCGCAAGAGATAGGATGACAGTTGGTTGTAGGAGGCACGTTCCAAGGTTTTAGAGAGGAATGAAAGAAGAGATACAGGTCTGTAGCTTTGAATGTCAGTAGCGTCTAGGGTGGGTTTTTTAAGGAGAGGCTTCACGATAGCGGTCTTAAAATCCGCTGGAATGACACCTGAGGTGAGGGAGGAGTTGATCAGGGTGGTGAGGAATGGCAAGATGTCGTGTGAGATGTCCTGGAGAAGAGAGGAGGGAATCGGGTCAAGGGAGCAGGTGGTGGCGCGGTTAGATGTAACAAGTGCGTGGACGTCCTCAGAGGTGAGGGGGCTAAAGCTGGTAAGACCATCCGAGTTGAGAGTTGGGGGAGATGTCTTCTGGGAGGGAATAGGCGTGAATGAGGAGCTGATGTCATGTACTTTCTTGGTAAAGTAAGTTGCAAAGTCATCGGCAGTAAGGGAGGAAGGGGGGGTAGGGGCAGGAGGGGTGAGGAGGGAAGAGAACACGGAGAAGAGTTTCCTGGGGTTGGAGGCAGAAGAGTTGATCTTAGCCAGGTAGAAGGCAGATTTGGCTGCCGAAACAGTTGAGGTGAAGTCAGAGAGGAGGAGGTGGTAGTGAGCAAGGTCCTCGTGATGTCCCGATTTCTTCCATTTTCTCTCTGACGCTCGCAACAATGATCTGTTGGTTCGCAGAGGTTCAGACAGCCAGGGAGGGGCGGGAGATGATCGCGCCGGTCGTGAGATTGGGGGACAGAGAGTGTCCAAAGAAGAGGAGAGTGAGGACATCAGGATAGAGGAGGCTTCCTCAGTAGACATTAAGGAGAACTGTTCCGAGGATGGGAGCGAGGAGATAATAGTTGAGGAGAGAGCGGAGGGTGTGAGGGATTTCAGGTTGCGGCGGCTGGTGACCATTCGAGGCGTAGAGTGGAGGGATGAGGTGGGCTTCATGGGGATGGAGAAAGACACAAAGTGGTGGTCGGACACGGTGAGCGGGGTAACAGAGAGTACCGAGATGTCACAGGATCTTGTGAAGACAAGGTCAAGTTGGTTCCCGGCCCGGTGAGTTGGTGGAGAGGGGGACAGTGTAAGGTCAAAAGCGGAAAAGAAGTCTATGAATTCAGATGAATGCAGCTTTCCCGGGTGGATGTTGAAGTCACCGAGGACGACGAGTGGTGTGCCATCATCAGGGGAGCAGCTCAGGAGGGCATCCATCTCATCCAAAAAGTCACCAAGAGGACCGGGTGGGCGATAGATCACTATGATGTTGAGTTTGAGAGGAAGCGTGACAGAGACGGCGTGAAATTCAAGCGTAGATCGGGGTAGGTGGTCGAGAGGAAGGACCTGGTAGGACCATGTGGGTGAGATGAGGAGCCCAGTTCCTCCTCCTCGCCCTGTTCGTCTTGGGGAGTGTGAAAACGAGTAGGCAGTTGAAAGGGCAGCTGGAGTGGCAGTGTTTTCTGGGGTGATCCAGGTCTCCGTGAGGGCCAGGAAGTGGAGAGTCTGCAGGGAGGCATAGGCTGAGATGGTGTCCGCCTTCTTGACTGCAGACTGGCAGTTCCAAAGCCCTCCTAGTACTTCAAGTTCCTTACCGGTGGAGAGTGGTGGGTAGCAGAGATTGGATGGGTTACAGCCTCGAGTGAAGGGACTTCGGTGAAATCTTCTCCAGTGCGATGTCCTGACTGGGATAAGACACATGGCTGCGAGGGGTTGAGATGTTATACCTACCTCAATGGGCTTCCTCGATGGACTCCCACAGATAGACTCCCTGTGTCTTTGTTCAGATGTCTTGACTCCCACAGATAGACTCCCTGTGTCTTTGTTCAGATGTCTTGACTCCCACAGATAGACTCCCTGTGTCTTTGTTCAGATGTCTTGACTCCCACAGATAGACTCCCTGTGTCTTTGTTCAGATGTCTTCGTTCTGATGGCCCGACGCTGCAGCTGACGCTGAAGTGACAGCCTTTTAAGTGCTCAATTTACCGCAAGTACTGACTGTGGCTCCTCCTTCCCTCTAATCAAGTCTATTCACTACAGGTGAGCTGGCTCAAAAACAAGCTGATTGCTCACTTAGCACAGACAGCTTCACAAGAATTTCAACAACAAGCTATCAATACTAGACTAAATGTTACCACTAGCTTTACTCACACAATGCCTAAACTCAAATCTACAATTAGTTTCTGACTTACCAACAAGAGACAAAGCAGCTTCCTTCCTTTCTCCAGACAAAATGTGGTTTGAAGAGAGTTACTGCTGTCCCTTAAGTTCTGACTGTGGCTCCTCCTTCCCTCTAATCAAGTCTATTCACTACAGGTGAGCTGGCTCAAAAACAAGCTGATTGCTCACTTAGCACAGACAGCTTCACAAGAATTTCAACAACAAGCTATCAATACTAGACTAAATGTTACCACTAGCTTTACTCACACAATGCCTAAACTCAAATCTACAATTAGTTTCTGACTTACCAACAAGAGACAAAGCAGCTTCCTTCCTTTCTCCAGACAAAATGATTTAATTACAATAAATGCAGAAAAAGGATAAAGAAATAACTCCATAATGATGGGGATCAGTAAAAAGTGCTGAGTCATGCTTTGTTAGGTCTGTCTGCAAGACCACAAGATAACTACTGTTAAAACGCTGGTTTTCTGAATGGAGTCTGGTTGATGGTGCTAGGCTACGCTAACATTGTAGCTGCTCCACCAACACTCCATATAAGGTCATCTAGACATAAATACAGCAGAGACCTTGTTGTTCGGACCACAGACAGTCTCTGGTTCCTCCACATAGTCTGGTCTGGTCTCTGGACTAATGTGAGCTACTATCTAGACCTCTGGGGGACCACAGACAGTCTCTGGTTCCTCCACATAGTCTGGTCTGGTCTCTGGACTAATATGAGGGTCTATCTAGACCACTGGGGGACCACAGACAGTCTCTGGTTCCTCCACATAGTCTGGCCTGGTCTCTGGACTAATGTGAGGTTCCATAGTAGACCTCTGGGGGACCACAGACAGTCTCTGGTTCTTCCTAATAGCAGCTGTGAGTCGATCACACATAATGAGTGTACCTCAGTGCGATGCCTGCTCCCTCCAGCAGGACGCCGTAGTCTCTGGAGATGTGCTTGTTGAGGTCAGACAGGAGGGGGATGTGGATGTTTCCCAAACCGCCAGTCTGACGAAAAACACCGTGAAACGTGAGATCAATGCTGACACAATTACTGCCTACTACTCCCTATTCCCCCCCCCCCCCCCATCAAAGTATAACAGGAAGTAAGTCACAAGTAATGATCTATACGAGGGTGAGACCTTGCGAGGCGTGTTGATCCACGCCAGGTGGGAGAAGTGCGAGTCGACAGAGACGCCGACCACCTCGCAGTTGATGTCGTGGAACTCGCTGGCCTTGTCGCTGAAGGAGATGATCTCCGTTGGACACACAAAGGTGCTGCAGAGGAGAAGAAGACAAGTCACAAGGGGGTCCGCGGGGATCTGGATCACATTTCTTACTGGTCATCAGCAGACGCCGTAGAAAAAGACTTATTCTGCTCCTTCTCTGGTTCCTATTACAACACATTTATTTTTCCCATCAGGCCGTGCTGCAGCAGCTCTTCTCAGCCTCTCTCTGCTTGACCTCCTGCCCCTCCCTTCCAAAAAGCCCCACCTGCTCTGAGTGGTGAACCGCTCAGTGCGTTGGTGATAACAGGACTGCTGAGGAACCGTGATAACAATTCATTCAGCCTCTCGTTTGAGGGCGTGTCAAACCAGCGGCTGGAGGCAGATATTATTATATTATTATTATATTATATTATGCAAATGTGGTACTTGGTGACATCACCACTTTGAATTAAGGTGTTTCAGGAGCAGAGAGTAACTCTGTTCTTTCACAAAGAACTAAATAATAGATCATATTGGTTAAAGTATCTCCGATACTCACAAATCCAGCGGGTAGAAGAAGAGCACCAGGTATTTGCCCTTGAAATCGGCGAGGCTCATCTCCTTGAACTCGCCGTTGTGGACGGCCGTGCCCTTGAAATCAGGAGCCGGCTGAGTGACGGCAGCGACCCACCTGGAAGAGCCTGATCCAGAAAAGATAAAGGTGAAGTTATTCATTCATGGTGTTTTACTTGGTAAAAAACCGAGGTCACTCACAGAGAGACTTTTATCAAAGTACAACTGTGTATTCGTTGGTTTCGGACGTACTCGTAGAGAAACAGGCTCTCTGAAGCGATGAGGCGTTCAGGATCCTTGCAGCTCCATGTTGACCAGCCGCTGTGACCTTTAACCCTCCTGCTGCAACCTTAGCCTGAAAAAAACAACAAAGCATAAATTCAACATAAATAATCCACAAATACTCTGGATGAAATGCATTTATTAACTCCAGTGCTGCCGTCTCAACGACGGCTGATCTTCTTTTTTAATCTTCCAGCTGAAAGATGTTGATGTAAATAATAAGACAAAACTGTAAAATTACAACAACACATTTGTTCATACAGAAATATGACATTCTTCTTCTTTTACGCTGCTGTTGTGTTGAAAACCTGCAATTTTACTAAAAAAAAAAACGTATGATTGTGTTAAAAAAACAAACATTTTTTGGGGCTAATTAATTTTGGCAATAATTGATGTAAACATTAATATATTTAATAATACACCAAGATCGCATCAGTGATAAAATCCCACATCCTCACCATGACACAGCAGATTAAAACATAACCTAAATCATGAGTTCATGACTCATCATCACTATTAAATATCACAAACAGGACGGAGACCTTAAATACTGTTAAGGTGGTATTTCTGATTAACCATATTGATCCAACCGGCGGCCGCGGACCGAAAGTTTGATCCCGGCTGTCAGTTGGTCCTGTAGTATGAATGTGCGACACACGCGACCGCATCCGCGAGAGGATTAATTAATTCATCGACACCTGCTGACGTCACCAGTTCACCACTGATCGATAATCGCCTCGTGCACGACAGAAAGGTGGAGGTGTGAAAGAGTAAATTGGGACGTGAGAAGTTTCACTTACAGAAGTCCGGAGTAGTCTCCCGAAGGTGGCCGCCATTTTGGATTGTGACGTTGGGAGGGAGGGGCGGGTTTTTGTGGGAAGGTTATTGCGTCACTGACGCACGAACTCGACGTAAACCTGTCCCATGAAGAGTTTTAATACTTTTGAAGGACCCAACACACACACACACACACACACACACACACACATTTACCATTAAAATATTAGTGCATGACGGGAATCATTTGTCGCTCTTTTTTATTTCTTCATGATCAAATCCGTTCCACTCATCAATACGAGAATACCAACATCAACAGGAACAATAGGAATAATTATTATTTATTTTTTAATAAATAAATAAAGTGTTTTATCTAAAACCTTCAGCACCAACTGTGAACGGAAGTGGATGCTGTATTTCCTAACCTGCGATATTTCCGATGGGCCCCGAAGGCAGCGTGAGCACGTGACCGAAGGCGGAAGTCGTTTCCGAACAGAACTTGACCTCAGCAGCAGAAACACACGCCGGTAAAATGTGCTGCTGTAGTGGTTACTGGGTGTTACTGTGAGGCTGCTGTTGTGATGGATCCGAATCTGTTGTACTGGGAAAGCCACGGCCAGGTAACGTCATCACCATCATCAGTGATGAAGAGGCGACGTCACGTCGAATCAATGAAGTTGTGTTTACTTACATCCTGTCTGTTTTCAGTCTGTCCTCAGCCGAATAAAGATCTGGATTAACCTCCTTGATCCAGTGTCCCTGCTTTCCTCTGATGTGAGTACTCAGTACTACTAGTACTACTAGTACTAGTACTAGTTTCTAGTACTTCTACTTATACTGTGAGATGCTGTTTAACCGGTGATGCTTCTCTCTTCAGGCTGAGATACAGAAAACCCGACTTCTCCTCGAGAGTGGACAGAAAATAAACGACAAGGTCAGATTAAGCATCTTAACTATCCTATGATTTTATTACAATTAAAAAAAAACACTATATTATCCTGATAATCATAAATATCATCATGAGTGACTTGGATACAGAATAAAAATATATATATTTTAAATGTTATCTTTATTTATGCAGAGAGACCTTAAGATTTATGATCATATTATTTAAGATTATTTTATTGTTTTTCACACAAAATAAATCTTATTTGTAATGCAATTTTTTAACAAAAATGTAAAGTTATTCCGGTATGTTTCAAGTGGCATTTTAAGAGTTTTAAGCACATTTTGATGAATGAATTTAAAAATGAAATCCGTTTCTCCCTCTAGGATGGACCAGATCAGACCCTCTCACTAGTGAGTCCCACAATAACACATAAAACAAAAAACGCACAGAATAAATCAGAATTCACTCATATTTCTGCATCAAACACCCACTTCCTGTTTGTTTCCACTAACAGGGTTTGATACTGATGCGTTCATGGGCGTCGTATTTAAATGTTTTAAACAAACGGAACGTTTGATCCGAGTTCATCTCTTTGAAAGTGTGCAGATGTTTTTAAAATGTCACTTTTCTGTTTTGTGTTCAGTCGTCCGTCCACGCTGATTCTGGATCAGTTCTTCCTCTAGTTTTCCGTCCTGCAGGTACAAAGAGGTTTCCTCATATACTGTGTATCATCATGTCTATGATTATAATATATAATTGTGACACACTTGTGTGGTCTCCCTCCAGCGTTGTTCCCGGTGTCGGCCCCTCTGGTACGTTAACGTCATCATATTAAACCCATTTGTTCTCCATGACGGTCCTGAAAACACACACGTCTGGTTTCAGGTGGTCGCCAGCCTTCTGCCACACAGCAGCGTCAAACCGGCTCTCTTCTGGCAGGTATGAGGAATATTCATATCCATGAAAAACTAAAATATGTAGAATATATGTGACTTTGACACATAAATGATATTAAAAATTGCATTATTTCAGTTTTTGCTGCAGAGTTACAATGCTGGGTTCAACTATGCTAACAGAAATTCTTCAGCAGAGCAGGTAATGTATTTTTGTACACAGTAAATATATATTTATATATATAAACCCTTAATTAATCTGATTAATTAGTCTGCTTATCTCACCATCAGAGTAAGAAGACGTCTCTGAAGCAGCTGCTGTTGATCGCTGGGACGGTTTCCTACGCCACGTGTGCAGGAGTGTGTATAAGTACACAAGTCTTCCATCGACTGGGATGTTTCAAGTAAACGTGAAGTTTTTAATTTTTTATTTCCTGTATCTTTTGTTTCAGGCCCTTCCTCAGATTTTCATTAACAGACTTGGTGTACGGAGCGCTTCGGTTCTGACCTTCTTCAGGTCCATATTACCGATCCCACTCTCAGGTATTTATTTATCTCGGATATTTAAGTACTACAGCACTGCATATTACAGTATTAATACATCTGAATACTTTGTTTTATGTTGTTGTTTTTGGACAAAAAATGCAACTTGGTTTACTTGTTTTCTCTTTTGATAAAATAAGTCTGTTATTCATGTGGGATCAGAAAATAATTAGTCTCATACATATTTATATTACATGTATAATACAGTGCATGTTGGTCCAACAGAAGGGTTTATCCTCTAGAACAGGTACTTTACTCCTCTAGAACAGGTACTTTTCTCCTCTAGAACAGGTACTTTACTCCTCTAGAACAGGTACTTTACTCCTCTAGAACAGTCTAGAACAGGTACTTTACTCCTCTAGAACAGGTACTTTTCTCCTCTAGAACAGGTACTTTACTCCTCTACAACAGGTACTTTTCTCCTCTAGAACAGGTACTTTACTCCTCTAGAACAGTCTAGAACAGGTACTTTTCTCCTCTATAAAAGGTACTTTACTCACTAACCCTGTAACTCTCAGCTGCTCTGGCCTTCTTCAACGTCTACACCGTCAGAAGTGAGGAACCAGAATCTGGGATCCGAGTGTTTGATATGAACGGAGATGCCGTCGGCTTCTCTAAAGCAGCAGCAGAAAAGGTAAAAAATAAACTGAATAAATGTGAGAGCAAACCGGTCGTTGTGACATGTTGTTTTGTGTCCAGGCGGTGAGGGAGACGGCGTTGTCGAGAGCGGCACTGTTCGGTACGACAGCTGCCATTCCTAATCTCCTGGTGTTGCTCCTCCAGAGGTCGGTGGCCGTTACTCTCACCTGCACTCACCTGCACTCACCTGCACTCACCTGCACTCACCTGCACTCACATGCACTCACATGCACTCACATGCACTCACATGCACTCACATGCACTCACCTGCTCTCACCTGCTCTCACCTGCACTCACCTGCTCTCACCTACACTCACCTGCACTCACCTGCTCTCACCTGCACTCACCTGCACTCACCTGCACTCACCTGCACTCACCTGCACTCACCTGCACTCACCTGCTCTCACCTACTCTCACCTGCACTCACCTGCTCTCACCTGCACTCACCTGCTCTCACCTACTCTCACCTGCTCTAACCTGCACTCACCTACTCTCACCTGCTCTCACCTGCTCTCACCTGCACTCACCTACTCTCACCTGCACTCACCTGCTCTCACCTGCACTCACCTGCTCTCACCTACTCTCACCTGCTCTCACCTGCACTCACCTACTCTCACCTGCACTCACCTGCTCTCACCTGCACTCACCTGCTCTCACCTGCACTCACCTGCTCAGACCGTTACTCACAGCCGGACTCTCCTTCTCAGGACCCGACGCTTCCAGAGGAACTCCCTGCTGGCCGCTCCTCTCCGCCACATCAGCGTCGCTGTGGTTTTGGGCTTGATGGTCCCCGTCTCCTTCAGCATCTTTCCACAGCTGGGAACGGTGAGATTACACGACCCCTCCCTCGATGTGACGGTTTACCTGCCATGAAGTCGTCTGACGGCGAACTTGTGTTTCTCAGGTGAGGAGGGAAGACGTGGAGGAGCGTCTGCAGGCTGCGGCGCACGGTGGACGGCTGTACTATCACCGAGGACTGTGAGGAGCTGCTTTACGTCTTTAAACGTCTTTAAACGTCATGCAGATGAAAATGTACAACACATGCTGCTTTTACTCCATTTCATGAGAGATATTTTTGTTTTAAGCCATTAAAACAGACAAGAAGCTACTTTTTTTGATAGTAAATGTATTTAGCTGGAACGTTATGTTTTCATAGATAGGAAATATTACATCCATTCATTAAAATACATTTAGTTTCCAAAGTTACATGAGCATCTCTATGTATTGCACTCTGAAATACCGGAGTATGTATGTACTCTGTATGACAACAGCGCTGATTACACTTTAATAAACAGTAAGACGCTTAGAGCGATATATAAATCAACGTGGAAGCACCTCTCTTTATTTGATCAGAAGGCTGCAGATTCTCATCCAGGTCACGGGAATGTTTGATGCTTTAACTGAACTTTTCACTTCCTGAAACGTCTCAAAAGCTCCAGTTAAAGCTCTTATTCACCTTCTTATAAAAGCGTTTGAAAAAGCCTCGTTCATCACAACATACTTGTATTTAAGTCATTAGTAAAATACAAAATGTGACTTTGTTAAAAAAAAGAAATAAACTCACATGTTGTGCAAAGACTAATGCAGGTTTGATCTAACAACAATTTCTATCAACATACTCATTAATAATAATAACTGTTTAGTCCATCTGCTGTGTGTATATATATTTATATATCTATATCTGGAGTACGACTCTTCACAGCATGATCCCATATTCCAGACCAGGACCAGGACTTGTGATGTATAAGTGTGGCTTTGCACAAATAAAAACCCGTGGCATCAGAAGAATCCGGAGACGAATACCGTCGCTCCTCGTCGTCCACAGCTACGGATGTTAGAAGGACGAGGCTGGCGTTACCTTATATCTTTCTCCTCCGTCCCCCACGCCATCCGACAGCAGGGTTTTATATCCGTAAGAGCTGCTCGGCAGCTGCCAAATGAAAGAGGAAGTTCTCCGTCGCCGGGGGGAAATGATGCAGCTTCAGACCCTCCAATGTGATTTTAGAGTCTTCGCCCTCGGCGGCCAGGGCCACCAGGTTGGCGAGGATCTCTTTTGTCTTGACAGAAATATCCTGTGAATCAACGCCGCGTTAATACGCTGAATTGTGAACACAGGTATTTGTGCTCCGAGTGAACGCTCACCTTAATGACCTGACTATCGGACCTCTCCGGGTCCTCTGCAGACTGGACGATGAGGTGGCCGATGTCCTTGTGCAGCTTCCCCATGGCCATGGCCTCTGTGGTGGGACACTCAACGTCAGTGTGAGGGAAACGCTCTCAGAAAACACCCCGCTTCCTCTTTGAACATACTGCACCTTTGGCGCTCTGGGAGACTGTGATGACGCTGTCCGGGAGGTTCACGTACACGTCGAACAAGTCCGATCTGTTGCTCACTTCGGGATCCACGAATCCCGCGACGTATCCTGCAGAGAAAACGTAAATGAATCATTTCCCCAGCGTGAGATCGCAGAGCAGACGGTGGAAAAGCAGCGTGCGGCCTCACCGGGGCATTTCTTGAGATCCTCGACCTCGGCATCAGTCAGGTGAACGTACGGGTGCAGGATGGACCAGTCCTTCCGGTGCCACGTCAACGTCGGCAGAACTCTGAGGGGAAACGTCCAGGAGATAAATAGATTCTCCTCTACAGAGATTCATTATAGAGTCAAGCTGAATATATGTGACTTTAAAGGTTCACCTTGTAAACTCCAGCAGCGCTTCGATGCGAGGGTGATGGACAACGATCCTCTTCTTCAGCATGAGAGCGGTGTACAGGATGATGGTCTCCAGACCAAACTGAGACACCACATCTAGACAACACAATGGAAGGAGACCGGACCAACTTTTACTCTGAAGGGATTCCTAGTGAACGTTTTACAAACAACGATGAGTCTTTCTTCCGTCCTTCAGGACCAAAGTTTATCAGAAAAACACCTACATGACCTTCCTTCCTTGTAGAACTTCCTATTTCAAGAAGCTTTTATTGCAGCCAACAATGGACACCATAACCAAATACTTGTGAGTATTCGTGTCTTACCTTTGACAGAACTGGCCAGGTACGCTTTCCGAACATCGTAGTCTTTAATTAGAAAGGAGCCGTTTTCATCACTCTGGCATATTCCTTTGGTGAGGACGGTGACGTAAGCCTCCATCATCTTCACCGGGCTGCCGTGTTTGATGTACATCCTGGATTACAGACACAAAACAACACATGAAAACACAGAACAGTGCACAAACGTTCATGTGAGCCGACGACGTACCTGCAGAGGATTCTGCTGAGAGCAGCATATTTCTCAGGGTTGAAGTCTTTTGCCGTGACGACTATTGAAAAGTGAGTGACCTTGAAGGGAGAAAAATAAGACTCAAATATTAGACTGCTGATGACATCATACTGGCTGCAGACCGTGTGTCTGTACCTTCTTCAGAGCGGTGGGTTCCTGCACCTCCACCGTGGTGACGTAGTACCAGATGCGACAGAACTGACCGAACACAAACGTGTGGAAGTCCCGGCCGTCCCGTGTGAGGCAGCACTTGCTGAGCAGGACCTGCCTCAGGTCCGAGCCCACGGAGGGGTAGCACCACACCCACAACGTGTCTCCATTCACATCTTTCTCTGGACAGACGGAGGAAACACAGAACCATCGTTAATGAATCATAAGACATTACAAGATGGACATTAATAACTCATAAACAGCTTCCACCTGGACCACCAGATCCTTCTGTGGATCACGGACCACCTGAAGGACACAGACTCCCCTTCTGTTGGGGGGAGTACAAATACCAGGGCTCTGTCACCGATGACCAGCCGTGGTTTGAGGCCAAAGGTCAACATCAAGAAGTGTCTCCCGAGGAAGCTGAACATCTCCTTCATTTAAAGCACGATAACCTTCTCATTCGTCTGCTGGTAGAGTTAACATCTGCTCTACAATCTCTGCATGACCAACGGACGCCCCAGAGCCAACTCCACCCAACAGGACCCCACCCATGATCCACACTGGGCCTTTGAACGGCTCTGGCCCGGCAGCTCAGGACTCAACCAGAGGAAGGCTGCCTGTTTGCCTCCCCCTCCTCCTTGTCTGTCGCCTGGGAATAACTGATCATCCTCCATATATCACACCTAATGATCGACCACCCGTCCCAACCCGACTCCCTCCACGATGCTTTAACTTAAGACCATATTCATTTCATCATGAGACCTTCTGCTGGATGTGGACAATGACTTTCTATAAGCTCACACTGCTGTCTGGCTCTAGTGTGCCGTCTCTCCACCATGTTTTGTCTTTTAAAAACGACCTTCTTTTTTTAAAACTTTTTCGTTAAACATAACAGAGCATTCCCCGACAGTGGATCTGAGAAAATAAATACATAAATAAATAAAATAGAAAATAGAATTACAATAATAAGTGCTAAATGTATGTACATTCATACTAAGTTATAAACATGTAAATAAAAGTGATACAAATTGACAAACAACTAATAAATTAAATTAACAAAACAAAATAAAAATTAGAATCCATCCAGATGTTGGTGATTGCAGTGGAGCAGGTTAATATAAATAAAAAACGTGACATTTTCCATTAGTTTCATCATCTAATTGGCTACAACAACCCATTGCATCTTAATAATACTCAAATATGGTCTTCTTCCATTCTCTTCTGTTGAACAAGAGTTACTGTCATGTTCACTTTTAGACACATTAAAGCTGCATGCTTAGAACCCGATGATGTAAATGATACCACATCTAATTCCTCTCTCCAGGTCAAAAGAATGTACTTTAATTACACCAATTACTGTCCTGTAGATTGGTTCATTCAGAGTGTGTATTTGTAATGTCTCTGTCATAAAGTAAGTAGAATAAATCAAGAGCCAAATAACTGTATTTTATATGTATTTATTCTGTATTTAGTCCAGCTAAAATGAGGATACAGTGTCTGTAAACAAAAAAATCAAAAACAAAAAGATGAATAGGTTTTACAGAAATATATAATCCAAAAAACTGTATGTATACCCTTAAAAATAAATAAAATAAAAATAAATAAAAAGCCAAATTATGTAGGGGTCTTGGGAACAATTTAGTGTAGCTGCAGCTACACTGGCCTCACACATCCCTACCTTTTAAAGATGAATAAAGTCTATTGAAGTAAACGTCATGTGAGACCGGGCTCTCTGGTCTGATCGATGCGTTCAGGAACAGATCCATGAAGCCGATGAACCAATGAGGGACGCGGACACTTTTCGGGTCACACCGACGTCATGTGACTGTCCTTCTCGCACCGAGGCGCCAAACTTCGCATGAAATAAATAAAACGGACACTTACCGATCAAGCCGACGCTTAACATGAACTGTGTTTCAGTCGCTGCCATGTTCCATACCTGCAAAGAGTTCAGAGACACAAAGTTAACCGGAGAGGAGGCGAGAACAATCCGCAGGTTAACGTTCACGGCGCCGGTTCACGGTTAACGGTACCTTGAGGGCTCCTGCTAGCTGCCTGCGATGCTCCGGGGATGTAAGGAGAAGATAGGAAACGTAATAAAGCTCAGTCAGTAGACTGAGGTTTTTTTTATTGCTCCTGTCAACAGACTTTGCTCTCTTTGCGAAATCACTTCCTTCTTCCGGGAGAGGAGGACTGACAGCCAATCACAGAGCTCGCGATACTTCCGCGGTACTGGTGCGTTCACAGGTTACGGAAATGATACAACTATACACGCAAGACACTGGCAAATCACTGTGCAGCGACTACAGTAAAAGAAAAAATAATCTAAATATTTGTTGGTAATGTTATGATCACTTGTCACTTGAATAATATTGTAATTACACTCACAAGTTCTGCAATGATTCCTAAAATGTAATAGATTGTTCTGTTATTGGTTGTTGATTTTTAATATATCAATATCAATGTGAAATAACATATTCATACGGAACGTAAGCTTATTTATACATTGTTATAGATGTTCAATGAAAAATAAATAAATGTATCAATAAAAAGTTTGATATGATGCAAATTTAACGAGGGTTACCTGAACACACCACCAGTGGAGCTCATACGGGTGTTTATACACCCGGAGTTGCCAGGTTTTCTCAAACCTCCGTTTGGAAGTTAATATTTTCTGCCTCTATATTGAATAGTTTATTTAAACAATACCTTCACACACTATTTATTCCTTACTTATTTTATCCGATCTTTTATTTTAAACATATATTAATATATTTATATTTATATATATTCAACAGCACATATTTAACCATCATTTAGGGAGTAACGATTGGTAGATATTTGCAAAGAATTGCCCGCAAAAAACGTGGATATTGAGATTTCATCAGAAATGATGAAATAACCACATCGAAGCCACTGAATAAAAATACATTAACATTTAATATTAAAGTGAAGTTGTACGCTTCGCGTTCCATTCGCGAAAGGTGGACACCGTGATCGGGGGATATACCGGTTGAGGCAACCCTAGCTAGGCCGCGCTCACGAGGTTCTCTTCCTTTCTCACCGTTGCAGCGGGGTGAGTGCGTGGCGTGGATGGACTGGTGACATTTGTCCAAAAATTGAAAAAAAAATCCCACTGAAGTCAACCAGTTTGAGCTCCGCTAGATCGCCGCCAAGATGCCGGCCTACTTTCAACGGCCGGAGAACGCTCTGAAGCGAGCGAACGGTGAGTACGAACAACGTCCACGGTTCACAGATGTCAAAGACGAGCCACGGCTAACGTTAGCATTCGAACGCGTCGTCACCAACGCTGCGGGATAGCTAGCCGGGGCTAACAGCTAGCTAGGACTAACAGCTAGCCGGGGCAACAGCTAGCCGGGACTAACAGCTAGCCGGAGCTAAAAGCTAGTTCGAATGGCGGGGGGGGCTCGAATTTACAGCTACGTTTTGTATTAAGCTAACCGGCTGGACCTTTTGTTTATAACACTGATTATTGACTAATACAGTGACATTTTATGATCATTTATACGGTGGATATTACATGAATGTGAGCTGCTCTTTCTAAGCTACTGTCGACGTTCTAGCGCTTTCTATTCGTGTAGCCTTAATGCTAACGTCAGGATCACCGAGCACAGCGGGGCCTAACAGGCTGGTTAAGCTAACCACGGCTACCGTGGGATCTACGTGTCATACGTATGCGGTTACCGGCGATGGGGCTCACGTTTAGTCTGTTTCTCCGTGTGTTCACGCAGAGTTTCTGGAGGTTGGCAAGAAGCAGCCAGCTTTGGATGTTTTGTACGATGTCATCAAGAGCAAGAAGCATCGAACATGGCAGAAGATCCACGAGCCCATCATGCTCAAGTACCTGGAGCTGTGCGTGGATCTGCGCAAGAGCCACCTGGCCAAGGAGGGTCTCTACCAGTACAAGAACATCTGCCAGCAGGTGTGTGTGTGTGTGTGAGAGAGAGAAACATCTGGGATGTTGATGCATATCTGTGGGGAAGGGGGCGGAGTTAGACCGTAATGGCTGTCTGTTGCTTTCAGGTGAACATCAAATCTCTGGAGGATGTGGTGAGGGCTTACCTGAAGCTGGCCGAGGAGAAGACTGAGACAGCCAAGGGGGAGTCCCAGCAGATGGTCCTGGATATCGAGGATCTGGATAACATCCAGACCCCCGAAAGGTGAGGATGCTAGCACAAAAAAACTGTCTCCTTAACTTCTAGAATCTAAAGGGATTCCTTATCATAGTCTAGATTATTGTTTGTTATGCACAGGGGTGCAAACGGTTCGGTACATAATTTTGTGCATTTTTTGGATCAGTTTGGTATATTTTCAGTACAGTAGGGTAAACAAATAAAGTGATGAAAATGAATTAATAACACAAATAAACCAAAGAACGTTTTTGTTGTTCCACAAATCAACACATTCGGTGATGTTGTCGTAAAATGTAATGTTTGGATGAGTCAAGCGATGTACTCTTACTGCAGTTTGATAATGTAGGTATACAGTATGACAAATCGTGGTCCATTCAGCTTGAAACAAACTAAACCAGCTGCTACAATTAACAACCACTGGTGAGCTGCCAACATTTTGTGGGTAAAACTCACTTCTTCTTTTTTTCAGAGGACGTACCGAAAGGATGTTGCATACTATTACACCCCTAGTTACACCCCTAGTTACACCTGTATACTGATGTCATAGGCTTATTCTGCTTATCCTCCCTCCAAGTCATTATATCCACACTACTGATGATTATCTATCAAAAAAGTAAATCATTCAATATTGTCACAATATCACAACAACTAATTTTCACAAAGAACATGTTTGATTTTTCTCCTCATCACTTAGCATTTGGGTGTGAAGTACTTTCGCATGATTATTATAAGATGGGATTATTAACAGGGAGTTTCTTGTGCCTTTAGTGTTCTGCTGAGTGCTGTGAGTGGGGAGGACACTCAGGATCGTACCGATCGCCTGCTGCTCACTCCCTGGGTGAAGTTCCTGTGGGAGTCCTACCGCCAGTGCCTGGACCTGCTGCGAAACAACTCCAAGGTGGAGCGCCTGTACCATGACATTGCCCAGCAAGGTAGTAACACACACCGCATACCATTTATGTATCATTTTATCGCCTGACATGAGTGTGGTATAAGGCTGTAAATAATATCTGGTCATCTTTTTTTATGCAGCGTTCAAGTTCTGCCTTCAGTACACCCGCAAAGCAGAATTTCGCAAGCTGTGCGACAACCTGCGTATGCACCTGGGTCAGATCCAGCGCCACCACAACCAGAGCACGGCCATCAACCTGAACAACCCGGAGAGTCAGTCTATGCACCTGGAGACCCGCCTGGTGCAGCTGGACAGCGCCATTAGCATGGAGCTCTGGCAGGTCGGTCCACGTAACACTAACTAACTCAAAGGCTTGATATCGGCGACAGTAATGATAATAAAGTGTATGACCTGCAGATAGTAATGCGGTACTCTGTTTTTCAGGAAGCATTCAAGGCTGTTGAAGACATCCATGGCCTGTTTGCTCTTTCCAAGAAGCCTCCCAAACCCCAGCTAATGGCCAACTACTACAACAAGGTGTCAACTGTGTTCTGGAAGTCTGGAAATGCTCTCTTCCACGCCTGCACCCTCCACCGACTCTACCATCTCTCCAGGGAGATGCGTAAGAATCTGACCCAAGAAGAGATGCAGAGGTAATCATTTTCTGTCTAGAAGTTTTTTGTTTTTTTTTAATCTGGTAGTGACCCAAAATGGTTAATCATACTTATGTTTGATCCTCAGGATGTCCACCAGAGTCCTCCTGGCCACGCTGTCTATTCCCATCACCCCCGAGCGCACCGACATCGCTCGGCTGCTGGACATGGACGGCATCATTGTAGAGAAACACCGCAGGCTGGCCACCCTCCTGGGCCTGCAGTCTCCACCGACCCGGCAGAGTCTCATCAATGACATGGTACGTTATTACCTGCACAAGAAAGCTTTTAGGTGTTCACAGTTTTTCTTGATTTATTGCTTTTGTGAAGACGCTCTACAGCTTATAAAACTGTTATATTTGCTTAATTAACATTGTATATTTGATGTTTGCATTCTAGGTGAGATTCAACCTCCTGCAGTATGTTGTACCGGATATAAAAGAACTCTACAGCTGGCTTGAAGTCGAATTTCATCCTCTGAAGCTGAGCGGAAGAGTGACCAAGGTAAACAATCAGCTGGCAACCTGTTTGATCAAATGTATTATCCATCTTTGTGGTCAGAATTGTAGTTTATGCTAATGTTCATTTGATTACTTACATTGATGGTCATTTCTCGTCCCTGCTAGGTGCTGAACTGGGTGAGAGACCAGGCTGAGAAGGAGTCTGATCTGCAGCAGTATGTCCCTCACCTGCAGAGTAACACCATCCTGAGGCTCCTGCAGCAGGTAATTCTCTTCAATCATTTTCATTCCCCCTGGACCTTAAATCACATCTGCAATGTGATGGTGGAAATCTGTTATTAATCTGTATCCATTATTCTAGGTTGCACAGATCTATCAAAGCATCGAGTTCACCCGTCTGGCCTCCCTGGTTCCATTTGTGGACGCCTTCCAGCTGGAGCGCTCCATTGTGGATGCTGCCCGGCACTGCGATCTGCAGGTAAGGTCAAGAACAGGAGAGGTGATGCAATTTAATGAATGAACTGAAAAACATAACGACTCTAACATTTCCGTAGGTCCGTATCGACCACACCTCTCGAACTCTGAGCTTCGGCTCTGACCTGAACTACTCGACCAAAGAGGACGCCCCCGTCGGTCCTTTCCTGCAGAACATGCCCTCAGAGCAGATAAGGAACCAGCTGACTGCCATGTCTGCTTCTTTGGCCAAGGCCATCCAGGTCATCAAGCCTGCCTCCATCCTGGTGAGTTCAACATGAGGTCACTTTTTACATTCTCAGACATAATGCTAACACACATGCAGGTGTCTCCATGTGATATTAAACTCATAATTCATAATTAGTATCATTTGGCTCGTTCCCTCTGCTTTATTCTTCAACGCTAAGCTGCATTTTTGATGTTTTTGTCTTTTCTCAGCAAGAGCGCGAGGAGCAGAGCCAGGTGGCCATCGCTGCCTATCTGAAAAACGCCCGCAAGGATCACCAGCGCATCTTGGCTCGCAGACAGACCATTGAAGAGCGCAAAGAGCGCCTGGAGAGCTTGAACATTCAGCGTGAGAAGGAGGAGCTGGAGCAGCGGGAGGCCGAGATGCAGAAGGTCCGCAAGGCAGAGGAGGAGCGTCTACGCCAGGAGGCCAAAGAGAGGGAGAAGGAGCGCATCATGCAGGAGCACGAGCAGATCAAGAAGAAGACTGTCCGTGAGCGGCTGGAGCAGATCAAGAAGACCGAACTCGGAGCCAAGGCCTTCAAGGATATTGACATTGAGGTAAAAATGTAGATTTGATTCATTAGGTTGAATATTGTTGTTATACAAAGTTCAAAGACGAGACTAACATTTGTTTTGTACAGGACCTTGAGGAGCTGGACCCTGACTTCATCATGGCCAAGCAGGTGGAGCAGCTTGAGAAGGAGAAGAAGGAACTTCAGGAGCGTCTGAAGAACCAGGAGAAGAAGGTAGCCGAGTGATGCGTCTGTGAAAACATCAGCCAACCCGGTGTGTACGGGACACTAATCTGTCTTTGTCTCCAGATTGACTACTTTGAGAGGGCAAAGCGTCTCGAGGAGATTCCTCTCATCAAACAGGCTTACGAGGAGCAGCGCATCAAGGACATGGAACTATGGGAGCTCCAGGAGGAAGAAAGGGTATTTAAAAACATGAAATGCACAGATCAAGGAAATGTATTACTCCCAGTCGAGTATTGAGAATGTTAAGCCTGTTTTTTTCTTTTTGTTGTAGATCAGTAACATGAAAGTTGAGCGGGAGAAGGCTCTGGAGCACAAGAAACGCATGTCCAGGATGATGGAGGACAAAGAAAACTTCTTGTCCAAAATAACTGCTGCCCGCAGCTTCATTTATGAGGTAAGAGCGCCAGCGTCGTACCAGCGACCTGACTTCCTGTGTGGCGACGATATATAGCATCAGTGTGGATTCCAATGTGTTCCATCCATCACAGATACCTCAAATTAAAATATGAATCAACAGCTGTATGAGTCAGTGGTTCACAAGTTCACTCTTCTGTCTTTGAAGGAAAAATTGAAGACTTTCCAGGATCGCTTGGTGGAGGAGAGGAAGAAGCGTCTGGAGGAAAGGAAGAAGCAGCGCAAAGAGGACAGGCGTAACAACTACTACCGCCAGAAAGAGGAAGATGCACAGCGTATCCACGAGGAGCAGCTCAAGAAAGGTAATTACTGATGTTTGTGCACTGGGGACAGCAGGTAGGACGTTTTGATTTGGCTGGGTGACTTTTGCATGGTTGAAAATGACCAGGGAGATGTCGGAAACGTTTGAACATGCAACATGCGTTTTTATTACAGAGCGCGAGGACCGTGATCGCCTGGAACTGGAACAGCGAGAGGAGGAGGAGAGGGAGTACCAGGAGCGTCTGCGCAAACTGGAGGAGCAGGAGAAGAAGCAGCGTGCTCGCCAACAGGAGATCGAGGAGCGAGAACGCCGTCGTGAGGAGGAGAAAAGGGCCCCGCCAGAGGAGAAAGCCAAGGTACGAATCGGCTTCTTTTTTTACTTTATTTTAAAACTCTGAATCTCTGGTTTAATGAATCTCTGGTTATTTATAGGAATTATCATAATGCAACTTGGCATAGTTGTAATAATGTAGTGCCACGAGTAGAAAAAATGATATACTTGCTTTCTCTAACTACATCGTACAAATGCTTTTTAATCATCACACAGTAATGTAAAACAAGACAGTTCACCTCGTGTTGACAAACTAAGTCTACAGGCCTTTGGGTGATGGTGAGGTAACGGCCCGATGTGTTTGGCATACAGGATTGGAGCGAAGCGCCTGCAGAGAAGGAGGAAGGAGGTGGCGGATGGAGGAAGCGCACGGAGGCAGGCGAGTCAGAGTGGCGTCGTCCTGTGCCCGACAGGTAGGTGGCGGTAAATCTGTGTTTTTCATTAAACGATGAGGGGGCTAGCCTAACGATACCCTGCTCTGTGTAGGGAGTGGAGACAAGAGGGTGGTCGCGAAGACGAGAAGGAGGACTCCTACAAGCGAGATGGCGTTCGCCGGGACGACAGAGGACCCCGTCGGGGCTTCGATGACGACAGAGGCCCACGCCGCGGCGGTGACGATGAACGCCCGATGCGCAGAGGTTTCGATGACGACCGTGGGCAGAGGCGTGGTTTCGATGACGACCGCGGGCCGAAGCGTGGTTTCGATGACGACCGCGGGCCGAGGCGTGGCTTCGATGAAGACCGTGGTTTCAGGCGTGGCTTCGATGACGACCGTGGTTCCCGAAGAGGCGGGGATGACACCTGGGGTCCCAGACGGGGAGGGGATGATGATAGAGGTGGAAGGAGAGGTATGGATGATGGGCCGCGTCGTGGTGGTGGTGATGATGATGATGCCAAACCCTGGAAGCCCCTGGGCAGATCTGGTAAGCCTGCAGCCAATAAGCTAGTCAGTGATGGTACTTAAACGTGACGTCTGGTTGATGAGTAATCGCTTTTAGCTGCAGGCGGGTGGCGTGAGCGTGAGAAGGCCCGAGAGGACAGCTGGGGTCCTCCACGTGACGATGCTGAAACGGACAGAGATGCCGCTGAACCAGAGGCCAAACCCAGTCGTCCAATCAGGTGAGCCTGAGAGACCAAGACTTTCGGATGTTTTTATTTTGCATATCATAGCTCCCTTTTCTGCGAGTGGTCACACTTATGTTATTTATGGCGTTATATCTAGTAACAGAGAGGAAAATCCCTGGAGGAGAGGAGGCGCCGAGGAAGGAGGTGGAGGAAGCAGCACCTGGAGAGACTCTCGCAGAGGGGAGATGGACCGCAGTGATCGCCGTGACGACCGCGATGATCGTCAACGCGGTGAACGTGATGACCGCCGCAGCGAGCGTCGTGACATCAGAGGCGGAGAGACTGAAGATGGTAAGCAGAACCTACTTTAGTCTATTTCTAAAATGCTATGGGATACACGGTTTTTAAAGCATCATCCAGGCTTCAGACGTGTGTTCGTCACCCTCAGACCGATGACCGTACCATCCAAACGTAGCGGTCACACTTAGGTCAATTATCCTGAATCGTACAAAAAGACTTGGCTGCTAAATGGAACAAATGGCTTTTAAGTAGGTGTGAACTTTAGCACTCAACTCTCAACAAAACAAAGATGTGGAGTGGTGTTGTATTCGGCCAGCAGAGGTCGCTGTTTGTCTTTACTATTCCTACTGCAATAGTCTTAAAAGGAAAAAAAAGATACCTACTAGGTTGGAAATAAATACAAACTTCTAAACTAGGGTTGTGCTTTAAAAAAAAATGACGTAATGACCATCTTTTCAGCAGGAGGTTCTTGGCGTCGAGGAGGCGAGGAGAAGCGGGAGGAGCGCCCCAGGGAGACGGAGCGTGAGCCTGAAGGTGAAAAGGGTTGGCGTACCGACAAAGAACGTCGCATCCCCAAGCCCGAGACAGATGATGATGGCTGGACCACCGTGCGCCGCTGAGTAAACAACCAATCGGCTCAGATAATGGAGGATTTGGTTTTTGGAAAGAGAGAGAAAAAAGAAAAAAAACAAACATATTTAGCATCCCATCAATCATCCGGTGAAAAAACAACCACACGCTTCTCATACTCATGTGCGTTATTCCTTTTGTATGAAATCTTCGTAGGCAGTAGTTTTCTTTGGGATTTTTTATTTTCTTTTTTTCCCCCCTTTTTTGTTTTTATTTTGACATTCAGCATTTCGGGCTCGACCTACCAAAACGCCATCAGTCAATGAACTTGTGCTCTCGGGCCTCATGCAAACCTTCAGTGTGAACATGACTGCCCCCGGTGGTTACGAGTGTCATTACATGAAGAAGTGAATCTGTAAAACCAACCTGCTCCAACTTTCAATGCATCACCAACTGCCTCTTTTAAATAAGAAGAATAAATAATTGTGCATAGATGTCATATCACACCACGGATCCGAAGGAATTTGTCATCTGCTTCAGCGATCTCTCAGCTCTCATCTTACAGATGCTTCTTAACCTCAACTAGTGGAATTTACACTTTGATGTGCATGCTTAGAGTATTCAAATGGTCTCGACCAATAATCCAGTGTGGTTCTATCTTGCCGCAATCCATGGTAATCAAACCAGGTTGCATGTGTACAGATAAAGCCTTTATTAATAAAGATGTTTGCTCACCACCCGATCTCAGATGCTATAATCATCATTTCACAGATTGCACCACACTTATCTGCTCAAGTCTTTAAGACCGGGGCTGATGATTCTGCATATATCCCCCTTTAAATGACCGCTTGACGAGCTAAGTTATGAAAATAAAATGTGATGTGAGAGATATATTCGATCCCAACCCTTCCACAGATCACACTAGTGAGACTAAACCACTCTCCATGCAGCCTGTCGAATTTGCTGGATCTCTCCTGCTTTCATGGCACCCTGAAGCCCCTCGGACCCCCAGGTTTGGTGCCGACCTTCAGCGCGCTACCGTGATGTGGCCACCAGAGGTCGCTGAAGATCCACGGAGAGGATCTACGCGCTCCACGTGAGTGTGAGAGCAGAAGGTGTGTTGGTTCACGTTAACTCGCTGTAAAACTCAGCAAAATATCAACATGCAGTCATTCAGCGAACCAGTAACATAAGTATTAAACCACATGCAGAATTGTTAATTTAAATAGGTTTATTCCCTAAAGACATGGCTGATATTAAAAAAAAAAAAAAACGTTATATATATTAATGTACGTCATGGGCTAAGTGACTATTATATATAAGGTGGTCTCACAAATAAAAGCTTTACCCTTATGAACTGACTAGGCGAGTGAAAATAAAATAAAAATGAATCTAAAGCAATGATTCCTGATCATAATGTAATGTGGATGGACACGTTTCTATGCTGTTAATCAGGCGTGTTGTGTTGACAGCATTTTAATCTTTAGCTTGTGTTTAATTCTAACAGAACCCCATTAATCTACACGCACAAATACACCTAGCAGTTTAACCGCTGTGTATGGACATGCTATACAACCTAGAGGCTAGCGGAATATGTATTATTATTAGTAGTAATAATAATAGCTCAATAAAAATATATAGACCAATCATAATAATAATAAGCTTAATAATGGAATTAAAATTTTTGACGTTGGAAAAAAATTACAAATGTATTGAAATACAATTTAAAACCCCAGCCAGCATTATTAATGTGCACGTATTCAGCCCTTCGCAGCGCCGCGCTGTAACGGTGCTATTAACGGGGATCATGCCTTCACGAGGCCCTCCGCGCGGCCACGGCTTTTGTTGCTCTCTGTCACTGATCCACGCGCGCGGCGGACAGGTAGCTCCCTCCAATAAACACCTGAGCATCACGCGTCGGTCCCCATCTCTTCTAATACAGCTGAAGCTCGTTAGTGTCTCCCACAGCAGCAATTAAGAATTAAAAAATAGAATAAAGGAGATTCTCCACAAACATCCAGCTAGAAAACACAAAATAGAGACAGGAATAAAGGCTGACTGAATATTCTGAATATTATCCCGCAAACAGCGACAATAGAAAGTGTGCATATTTTAAAAAAAAATAACCACACAAGGCATTGAACGCACCACCACTCTGTAAAATAAATCACCTTTAAATGCAAATAAAAACGAGGCTACCTTGAGCTTTGTTTTTCTTGCTGGTTCAGATGAGTCTGTTAAATGTCCTGGAGATATGTGCGCGTGAGTTTATGTGTGCGCGTGTGTGTGTAGGGAGGGGAGGGGGGAGGAGGGGGGGGCTCCTCTACGGACGAATCCGTTCCGTGTTGCGCGTTCGAGTCCGCCTCTCCGCGCCCCTGCTTCCCCATTGACGCACTTTTTAAGCGTCTTCCCCTTCTCCACCTCAAGGCGAGCAGCAGCGGCAGCGACCAATCACCATGCCATTACAGCCTTCAGAGGAAGCTGTTTATGGGACTGCAGCGCTAATTAGGCTCATGAACTAACAAATCTGCCTGCACGAACCCGGCGAGGAAAACGATCACATCCATGGATTAGTCTGGGAGTAAAGCCGAGCACTTTTTATTTGGGGGAAGCTTTTTACTCGACACCGTCGACCCGGGTTGTTTTCCCCACGCACACACACACACACACACATATACACACACACACACACACAACTTATTTACTGCGCGCAGAAAACTTTCCAACCTTTTTTCCTTTTCCTCTTTTTTTTGGGGTGTGGAGTATTTTTTAAAGCAGAGAGCGCCATACGACAACTTTGACTTAAACTGGGGGAATCTGGACTATCAGACCATGTTCCAGCCTACACCCAAGAGGTGTTTCACTATCGAGTCTTTGGTGGCGAAGGATAATCCGATACCGGCGTCCCGCACCGAGGAGCCCATCAGGCCGGCGGCTCTCAGCTATGCAAACTCCGGCCAGATGAACCCCTTCCTCAACGGCTTTCACTCCGGCGGCAGGGGCGTCTACTCGAACCCGGACTTGGTGTTTGCCGAGGCGGTCTCTCATCAGCAGAACTCCGGCGTCCCGGTGCATTCGGTGGCCCCGCCGCACGCGCTGGCTCACCCGCTCTCATCCTCGCACAGTCCGCACCCTCTTTTCGCCAGCCAGCAAAGGGACCCCTCCACTTTCTACCCCTGGTTATTACACAGATATAGGTACTTGGGACACAGATTTCAAGGTAAGTTTGGGCTTCTTTTCTCTTTATTTTTACGGCTGGAAAACGGTTCCTCATTTCTCTCTCCATCAGTAGACATAAGGAATAAAAAAAACCTCGCAAATCCTCAAACAGAATGTTATTCAATGAATTATGTCGCTCAAAATGGGTAATTTACTGAATTTACAAGGAATGGAATAAACTGAAATAAATGTGTCTGGCTGTCTGCTGTGTCCATTAGACACCAGAGTGCTCTAGAAATGTTTGACATGTTTGGACACTGCGCGTCATCGCAGGTTATAATAAGCAATAGATGAATGATCTATTACACCCGCGCGTAAACACTTGAAGTTGTGTAAATATCGCTGCTTATTTCACATTTAACTAAAAAGAAAAAAGAAAAAAGAAAAAAAAAGACATTCGTTTTTTTTTAAATTGTAAAAAAAAAGAAAAGTTTGAGTTGCTTTTTTTAAAACGTTGACACGAGTCAAATTTCTGGTAATTTAAATGTTTATTAATGACTGCTTGAATGTGGGATAAACATTATTTTAAATTATTTTTTAATTATTTGTGATCTTTTTTTTTATCACATGACAATTAACAGCAATAATACCACACGTTTTACATGAACGTACTGGACATTATTTCCGTGTGTGTGTTCGTGCTGCTTCCATTTGATTTAGTTATTTTGAGCTCATTTCAATTAGGCCCAGGATTAAACCTCCGCTTTGTGTGGCTCCCCTATTTTCTCCTTCACGCGTTTGAAGGAAAGTCTACAATAAGCAATAATAAAAAATAAAATCCACGTGTTCGATAAATTAAATTAATGTATTGCCTTATTGTCCATCATCACGTATTTGCCCAATCTGCCATCAACCCAGTATTTATGTCCCAGCCGCTCTATTGGAAATGTGAATACCTCTAGAAATAAAAACACAATATAAGGAAAGGTCATATTTTTTCTGCTCGTCTTGCAGGCAATGAAACGAGTCCGGAGAGCTTCCTTTTGCACAACGCGCTCGCCAGAAAGCCCAAAAGAATCCGGACAGCGTTCTCGCCCTCGCAGCTGCTGCGGCTCGAACACGCGTTCGAGAAGAACCATTACGTGGTGGGAGCGGAGAGGAAGCAGCTCGCCCACAGCCTTAGCCTCACAGAAACTCAGGTAAGAACACACACCTGGCCTTTACTGGGGCTTTAACACGTCACACATGCTGTCACGTATTTGTAGTATTATTGTGAAACGCGTGTGATGCTTCGTGGCCTGCTTGCACGTTTTAAAAAAAAATAGTTTTATATATATATATATAATAAAAATGAGATATTTCTCACATTGTGGCTGTTGAAGAGGATTATATTTATGTTTTATATGACGTGGCACCGTGCGTCATGGAGACTTTTATTTTAATAATCGAATGCATCTTAAACACAACCAATAATCGACTTATTAGGAGAGCATTTTATTTAAAATAATCACCTCCATGCGTGTTTTCGATGGGAGACAGAGAGCTTTCTGTTGGATTCACATCCACTGTCATTGTGTAGGCCTAACCTCATTTTAGGAGGGGTTGAATTACTTTGTTTTGGGGGGGGGGAGAGGGAGAGAGAGAATGTTGCCTTTCAAAATGGAGGGCAAATTAACCAGTTAACCATTTTATGTGAGAGGCGACACAAAGAGGGTGGCTGAATCCTTTCGGACACTTTTTTTTTAAAAAGAAAAAAGATGCTGTTTTGAGCTCATCGGCCGCCTTTTGTCCGCTGCGTCTCCTGCTCGGACACGAAGGGAGAAATGGAGCGTCGCCTCCTTTAATTGGCCCACTGAAGGCTTATTAAACGCACCTCGGTGCCGTTTAAGAGCTAAAAGAGGAGGAGGAGGAGGAGGAGGAGGAGGAGGAGGGCTGCAGAGTGACACAAAAGCAGGAACTTATCGATTTAGATGTTATTTTAAGTGAGTCGATTTAAAAAGGAGTGTGTGTGTGTGTGTGTGTGTGTAACGTTCACGCTGCAAACAGAATTATATTGTGAAACGAAATGCTGCAACAACACAAGTGTTATTATTGTAAGGGAATATTAAATGTAATATAGCTGCTGTGTTCGAGGATCTAAATGCTCGCGTTGATGAGAATATATGGGATGTTTTGCTGCTTTTATCCAGCCTTTATCTCGTGACACTGATCCAGTTTCCCTTTCTCTGCCCCCCCTCCCTCCACCACCTCCACCACCTGTCCAGGTAAAAGTGTGGTTTCAGAACCGGAGGACGAAGTTCAAGCGACAGAAGTTGGAGGAGGAGGGCTCGGAGTCTCAGCAGAAGAAGAAAGGATCGCATCACATAAACCGGTGGAGGATGGCGACTAAACAGGGGAGCCCGGAGGAAATCGACGTCACTTCGGACGATTAAAAAAAAAAAGACTATATATATATTTACACACATATATATAGGCGTCTGAGTGAAGGAGGACATGGATAACGGATGCCGCGTAGAGACAGTGAGGAGGAAGAGGAGGGGTAAAAAAAAAAGACAAAAAAAGCCAATGTCACGTTTCAGATCTCCGGAGATCGGCAGCTGAAGGGTGAGAGAAACCCGACTGGTGGCTCTGCTGTCACCGCGTGTCAAGCGTCTCAGTCCACCTGCACCACCAACATCCAACACGTTTCTTCTTCTCTCCAAGTCATTTTGGACGTTTGCACTTCAGAAGTTTTTTTTTTTTTTTTTTTAAACCAACCACCCAAGATACCAAAACAGCAAATCTGCTTTTTGTAAAACTTGAATTGCATGGTAGAGTTTTATTTTTTATCTCCCTCTCTCTCTCTCTCTGGTTTTAATTTGACAAGTTATTCTCAAACCAAGACAGAAAAAAAAAAAAAAAATCACATTTTTGTTTTAACTCTTATTTTCAAACAGAGATGTCGTGCTTCTTCTTCTTTTTTTTTTTTTTTTTTTTTTTTACAAAGTGTGCAGTCTTTAATTAATGATTCTCGTGTAAAAGTGATTGTGAAAACATATGAAGTAGCGGTGCTGCGTTATAGTGTTTTTTTTTATTAAGAAAACAAAAAGAACAAAAATTGAATTTCGATGAACAAAAACCTTTCTTAAAAAAAAAAAAAGAATCAGACTAAAGTACTTAAAGGGGAAGGCATCAGGACATTCCTTTAACCTTAAAGCTTTACAAATGTGTCAGGATCGACCCCAGTCAAAGTTGCCACGAAGGACTAAAATGCAAAGAATTGAGAGTTAAAAAAAAAAAAAAAAAAAAAAAAAACTTCAAGCACTGAGCGTATTCCATGTACAGAAATGCTAAAAGTTAATGTTTCTGTTAAACCCTCTTTTACAGAATGTAAATAATTTTTTGTGTTTGTGTTAAGTTTGCTACAATTTTAACACAAAGTATACTTCCAAGAAGTATGTAATTGTCAATATTTTGTCAATAAAGTTTTATCAATATGTTGCGCGCAGTAAAAGTAGAGACTTTTGATTACGCAGAGCAGGATCTGGTTGATTTACGGGCGGCGCATTCATTTTAAAAACACAGCTCAATAATAATATTATTATTATTATTATTATTAATAATAATAATAGCTCGTCATCTGCTGTCCTCAGCTCTGCGTTGGTGTCTCGGCGCCGTTATAGTTTGATTTTTGAGGAGCTCCAGCTACAAAAGAGTCCCTGCAAGCTTTTGTGAAAGTGCAAATCAGTTTGGGCAATTATCATGCGAGTAATATGAGGGAGGGAGGGGGGCATTGCCCAGTGGTCCACTTTAATCTCTTAATCCACGGATCCAAAGGGGGGCCTTGGTCGGACATAATTTAGTACAATCTGACTACCCTCGCGACGCGATAAGGGAAGGATGCGATGCGCCGCAAAATGGGATCTTTGTTTCAAATCTTGTCTTGTGGGCTCCGACGCGCTGCAAGCTGCTGCTCTGGACTCAACGTTATTCTTCTGTTTACAGCAGGCATCGGTTTACACACACACACACACACACACACACACACACACACACACAATACAGTCACTGTTAAAAAAAAACAGACATTTAAACTGGATTAGAGTTATTTTTAATTTAAATTGTGAAGCCCAACTCGTTTCTGATGCGAGGTGTTTAATTGTTTCATAAACTAAAAGATGTGGTTTTTTTTTTTTGTTTTTGTTTGGGGAGGGGGGGCATATAGGGAATTCTTAATCGCCCCATAGATTATAACTGCAATAAAAATCTTTAGAGAATACCATTAGCTATGAAAAAAACCCTAAAAGCTTTATTACAAACCCAGCTTTGAAATCGGGGGGATTAGAGGACTGAAAGGGTCCCACAATAGTTAGAAGAAAAGGTTTCATGCTAATGAGGTTAATGCCCTTTGTATCTCCGGACTCCACAACTTCATTACTCCTATCTCGGGCAACACCGAGCGGCTCAGAGCTTCACAATCCACTCGAGCTTTCCCTTCTCTGCCTCTAAAGAAGGATTTGATAGCAGTCCTGTTCAAACTAGATAATTATATCTTTTCAAGTTGGAATTAAGATAAAGAAAGTGCAGTGGAGGCGGTGAGCCTTGATCCGCCGCAAACAAATTTGGCGCCCCCCCCCTTCTGTGTGCGCCTGTATGGACACACAAGAGACAGGACAGCCTTCTCATTAGAGCCTGGCACCATTTGATTAATTTACGCGTTTAATCTGCAGATATCTCTGCTTGGGTTTTAATGCAGCGACTGTTTGTGAATGTTGTTGTTGTTGCGGATATGGAGAATTCGGTTTTTTTAAAAGCTACCTAAAATCTACCTAAACTAAACGCGCCGTCTCCTAAATATCTAAATGACGCGTTGACATGAAGGCATCATTAAAACAAGAACACAAAATATATATATTTTAGAAATGAACGCGCACTTTTAAAATAATCCCAAATTATCGAAAAAAAAATCGCATTTCTCATCAACATTGTAAACCACAAAGATTGTTTAATATTTTAATTATTATTCCTTTTTTTTATTGCTTCTAAAAATTCAAACGCGCTATTCTTTCCCGATCTTGGCTCCTATTAAAGCGCAATTTGAGACGGAAGGTCACATGGATATAATCGGTTAGGACAGAATTCACACAGTGTGTGTGTGTGTGTGTGTGTGTGTGTGTGTGTGTGTGTGTGTGTGTGTTATGATGTGAAGTGGGCCCTCACATATCAGATCCCTCTTCCAGACGCTCGTGCTGTGCGTAAAGGGACCTTCGGTGACCCGCTTATCTGCCGTCCACGAGGCCAAACTTCTCCATAAATCATCACAGTTGGATTATTGCTGAAATATTCACGACCGAGCCCAGTTTGGACTTTTTTATTTTTATATATATTTTTTTTGAATGGAGCTTATAAGCATCATGAAACACCTCGTCAGCAACGTGAAATGATTATCCGAGTGTTCGGTCCTATCAAGTGACCCCACTGACCCAAAACCTCTAATCTGCAATTAGTAGGTATAATTACGTCCGCTGACACCACTAATGTGGATAGTGGAGGGGGGGGGGGGGGGGGTATTAGGTATTAGTGCTGGAAGTCAATAATTGATCGAGCAGAACTTTGGTGAAGTGTTTTTTATTTTTTTGTCTCTATAGTTTTATTTAATCAGGGGTAAAAACCCAAAAGGCTCTCCCCGGCGGTGTGCACCTGTAGACCGGGTCCTGTCACCAAAAACCACGTCCTGGACTACTAACTGATCTCACAAAATTGCTTGTGAAAATTGATCCCTGAAAGGAGAGAATGAAGACCCACACAACCCGCTCGGCCTCGACAGAAGGCGCGCCGATAAATATACGCGACTAATGAGCAATTACTATACAATCACCCTTCAAATGGCTTACATAATCATAAATTAAACATCGCGGCCTCGGATCCGGTTCCCTTTTTCTTTATTATTAACACCGAGGGGAGGGGGTGGGGCGTTGTGGTGGCCGATGATGTGCACCGATGATTATGTGTTTTCTAAACGCAGCAAATTTTCCAATCCGCCATTCGGGAGGATCAGCGACGCGACTGCGCAGACGCGAGAACAACTTTAGTTACATTTTATTAATTTTTTTTTATCGCATTTCTTATTTAGGTTCACGTGATTGGACGCCCGGTGTTCTTAAACGCAGCATGATGCGTTCAAAGGTAAATCCGCGTCAAAGCCTATAAATGTAATTTCTTTAGGCAATAGTTCAAATTATGGCAGTAATATGTAAATAATATATGTGACGTCACATTTGAACACAGCTATTCATTTTGCTGCTAAGTGTCTACTTTTTATTTATTTATTTTCTCCTCCATCACAATTAATGAAGTCAGAGCAGCTTGAACACACACACACACACACACACACACACACACACACACACACACACACACACTAAGGGGTTGGCACCAACATGTGATTGTTAATAGATGACCGAAGCTGAGAGCCACATTACAAGCTTCTCTGACAGACCCATGCAGAGTTTCTCCCAGCAGGCTTTGCTGCTCCGTTCACCGAGGTCACCGCGCAGACAACACGCAGCCGAACGATGTCACAGACCTACAAGAGACAAATGGCCATTTCACGATGAAATATTCATCCAGAGCCGCAATTCGGAAACTCTAGGCTCTGGTTTTTTTTCACCTGCACCGCCAGGCTTCTCCTCCGGCCCTCGGCCCCGCCGCCATGTTTTCAGGACGCCTCGGAAAGTTTAAAAACCTTCATTAGCTGTTATTATTTACAATTGGCTGCCACAGTCAACATGTATTTTGAGCTCATTAATATTCCTGCGACCTGCTGCTAGCCCGTGGATTCCTGAGGTTTATTTGCTTTAATGATAGGGGGGGATTTTTGGGGCCGTAATGTGATGCAGCTTCATTTGCATATAAGTGTTTCCCACACATGCACCGGCTCTGAGGAGAGAGAGCCGACCCCCATGTCCTCTTGAAGTTCCAAACTCCAAACATTTTATAGGTTGTATCTGCAACCAGCATTCCCCCTCGGCGCACTAATGTGTAACATATGGCGGACTGTACACCTGATAAAATACCTCAGGGGCCCTGCAGTTTGGAAAATCCTCAATTCGCTCCCTAAATAAAACAAACAATGGCCTCACTAAATATATCACATGTGCCTGCTGAGCTATTTTGTGTCTCTTGACCTGCGAGTCCCCTCCCACATCATCAGCACTGATACGGGGTCTATCTGCTGGCAAACCGGCAGGTACTTTTGGAAGCGATAGCTCCGATTTGTTTCTATATGCTCTCTACCTGCTGCAGGCTGGAACAGCTTGTTAAAACCCTCGACGTGAAGGGACGCTAATTCTCCCCTCCGTGTTCTGTGTCGTCCCCTGTCAGCATGCGATCACATCGGATCAAATTAGCTCACGACTCGGGAGTCTCGGTCCACTTCTCCTCGGCTATTTCATCTCCGTGAAAGTGCTGCAAATGTGGCTGCGATTAGAGGCGAGATGTAACGGAGCTGCTTATTGAACAGACAGGTGAAATTGTGGGCACCTGTTTTCTTCTGTCCCAGCTTCGCTGTGTCTCCCCCTCTTGGTAGCTGGCAGGGAGAAACATCTAACCCCCATTCCTCTTAGAGAGAGGAAAAAAAACATGAAATATCAAGTTTCTGTTGGCTGAGTCTGACGGCAGTTGAGTGCTAAGTGTCTGGAAAGTGAGGCAGCATAAAATAGTCGTGGTGGACTTCTTGGACGGGGAGCTCGGAGTCTGCATGGTGCATCGCTTTCCCCTGAATTCATGTTTCAAGAGTCATCTGAGCCCGCGACAGATTTAAAACGCAATTTTAGAGCTTTGGATTTGATAGTAAGTGCTTTATAATAGATTGGTGTTGACTAAGTGAAACATAAAACTAAACAATGTTTACTTCACAGACATGCATGTTGTTATTATTTTGTCCTGGTGATAAATCAGTCACATCATTTTCCTGAAAAGGTCTTTAAATGGTTGAAATGATGCAATGGGGATCTTGTTTAAAATATATATCTAGGCCAAACTACACACAAAACACACAAACAACATCTCAGTAAACGATAGAAGCCGTCAGACTATTCCCCAGAGTTCCTTCCTGACGACACGTCCCCGATACGTGGTCGCTTTCCTTAAACAGAAACATAATTGTGGATAAAGAATCTTCTTGAATCGCACTGTGATTCACTGTTATGACACCAGCTGACTGCATTCATATGTGAGCCTTTAGATGTAGCCGCTTTAAGAAAAGAAATATATACATCTCGCAAATTTTAAAATATCGACTGGTGATTTATATTATTTTCTATTTTGTAAATGTGGATGAAGACATTTTTTCCCCCTCCATAAACTTGAGAATGACAAGTAACACTGACCAGAGCGCTTTGTTCCCCCTCTGAAGCCTAATTTACAACAGACAGCATTCATAACACACAAGCAGGGGTTTCATGACGTGACATGATAATTCAACTTTCAGCTTCTCCACGGCTTCGTGCAGCGTCTTCGCCAATGCCCGACCCGGCTCAGGACGCCAACTCTCATTAGCTTTTTTACGTAAAAAAGACAGTGAAGTTATTTGTGGGATGGAAGCGAAGCCGTGCCAGTTCTCTGGTCGGCGCTGCCATAACACCGTCCTCCCTTCTTTTTGCACGACAGGCGCTTTGAACATGACTAATATTCACAAACAATATTTTTTCCGTGGGGATTTGCGTGGGCATCCCCTCATGTGTGTGTGTGTGTGCATATTAATTTGCGGGTACATCATGGGTATCCCCTCTGAGAGTCTGTGGGTTTGCTTGGAGGAATTGGAAACCCTGAGTTGTGAAACGTTTTGGTTGTGTGTTCACCGAACTAAAGAAGCGGTTTAGTCGTCGTGTGGCGAAATAAACAAAACATAAAGTTGCGAAAAAGTCAGCTTTGTTGCTTATTTTCTTTGGCGGCAGATTGAATTTCCTGTCATTAAAAAAAAAACAAAAGTTGTGCAGCCATGTGTTCAAAATGTGTCTGACATCCAAACACAGCGATGGAGGAAGAGAGAAGTCGTTTAGTTGTTTGTTCCGAGTGTAAACGACGGGGTTTTCAACATGGCGGCGTCGAGGGTCGGAGCTCGCCTTGCGGTGTAAATGATTGGTGGTGGTAATTCAGGTTGTGACATCTAATTATGGGCCAGTGGACACTTCAACGCCTCCACAGAGAAACCAACCCCAGAAAAATCACACAAGCTAATCATTCACCGCTAGCTTTCTTCCCTCCACGCCGCAGCCGAGCTTAGCCATTGGAGGAGATGGATGCTAGCGATCTCACGCGGAGTTTCGGAGAGACGCCTTTCTCATTAACGCGACTGCATCACGGAGGGGTTTATGTAAGTTTAATCACGGCGGCGGCCCTCCTCGTACACAGGAAGGGACTTTGAAGTGGAAGCGGCGGTGGCCGGTGGAGTCTCCGCCATGGACTTCCATTATGCATCAGCAGCAACATGGCAGCCTCACCTGACTCCTCAGCGCCGCTAATGCTCGCTGGCTAAAGTGATGTCGAGCGTATAATTGGACGCTGTGTGAACATATGAAGTCTAAATGCATGTAACCCACAGAAATGACTGGCAGGTAACTTTGATGATGTGTTCCCAGATTAACGATCCTGTAATATATATATATATATAAAAAAAAAGAGAATGTAGAATATATGAACACGGTAATGGTGAAATATGTCTTTTCAAGTCCAATTATGGCCTTGCTGTAGCTCTCTGTCCCCGCCCCTCCCCCCACCACAGCCCTATGTGTTTGTCAGCGAGCTATAATGGCAGCAGCGTGTGTAAGTGCTGCAGGTTATTTTGTATTTGGAGGTGAGGACACGGCGAATCAGACCACTTCACACATGAAAGGCAGTCGCAGGTCCATTTAATTCTCTATGCCTCTCTTACCCTGGATCTCGCTGTCCTTTTAGGGGGACTCCAGAGGCTAGTTAAAAGGTGTCTTGATTCTCACCATGAATCTAATTAGATCTCTGACTGAGGTCTTAACATCTCCTTTGAAAAAAAAGAAAAAAGAAATGCATGGAGGAATAAGGTGCTAAAGCCCCTAACCCCGTCGCCTCCGCTGCACCTTGGCCCTCGCCGTCCCCCCGCTCCCTCCTGTTTCCTGGAGAAAAACAAAGTCCTGCCGGCTAATGAAGTTTGTAATTAAGGAGATTCTGTCAGGCTGAATGAGTAATTAGGACTCGGTCTCTCAGGGGTGTTAATGGTGGTCAGGCGAGGCAGAGCGGCTGCATGTATGGCCAAAGAGAGAGCGCCCTTTCATTCCTCGCCGGGGAAAGGAAAGCTGCTTCTGTTTGCTCTCATCTCGTTGTTGGGCAACATGCTATATATATAATATTTGCAATGTCATTTAAGATGAGAAACAAATGCGAGTGGAACTGCAGAAGAACTGTCCGTCTTGCTTATTGCTATCCAGACCATCGTGTTTACATACGTCGATGGGAAACCGCCGCCAATTTGCTGTGAATTTCTGATGTGTTGTGAAATCAGATATAATTTGAGGGAAAATGGCTGCGGGACAGGACCGCGCTCTGTTCTCGGTGAAGACATCTCCGTTCTAATTATCACATTTACTTCAGATTGGTTGACTGTGCTGCTGATAAAGAAAGTTCACCTGGCCTCAATTAACTATATTTATCTCAGATTATCCCTCCATGAGATTTCTGCTCTGGCGAAAAGATTAGCGTTATTAAGAGTCGCGTACGCAGGATGAATACATTTTTTAGACAAAGTGACATCTCTTAAGGATGAGAAATTAAATCAATGAAAATGGGAATCAAAAGGAAGAAGCTGCACGTTCTCGGGGCTCTCCAGCAACCTTTTTTTTTTTAAATTCATCACAGTTTACATCCACTGATATGCTCTTTCCATTTGGACAACACATTTAAATCTGATAACTGTTTAACTCTTATCTAAAGTTATGAAGAATTGAACTTGTTTACCAAAAAAAAAACACAAAAAAGTGGTGAGATTGAAATGTGCAATTTGGTAATCTGGCACTTAAATGAGCACACACACACACACACACACACACACACACACACACACACACAGTAGTGTGTTTACAAACCGGTGCCTTTGACGGATACAGTAGAGAAAGAGCCTCTTCAGAGGTGGATCTCCGTGAGCTCGGGTTAACCTCTACATTCCCTGAAATCATTTACACTGTTTAGACTGGGAAGTGTCCTGCTGCGAGGCACAACACCTGGGCTTTGAACCCGTGACCTCACATCTGAGTGCTCTCGCTGAAGCCCCTGCTGCCTCCCAGTCAGCTGGAGGATCAGCGTGGACAGACAGGCCCAAAACTCTTCATTTCCTGTTTCGCCTGCAACCAACCCTTCCCGCACTACAAAAAAAAAAAGAAGAGCTACCTGTGTTTCAGGTGATATAATCAACGCTACCAAGGCATGACCTCTGTGAGGACAACTCAGTGTTTTCACTGCACGTACAGAAGGTTGAGGAAGATTTAAAGCGATGTTGTTCTTCACAATGTTCCCCGTTCAGATGGTTCAAACAGACACAGACGGATCTGAGCTGCAGACTCATTACAGGTTAAGTAGAGCAGGTGTTTGTCAGCTTCGGGCAGACCTACGTGGACGAGGCCTTTTCATGTTGGCTACTTCCTCACACATTAGTCTTCAGCCAAATTGCTGTGAGTGGAGGCTTTGCCCGGCCCATCCCTCACAGTCCAACCTGACCCCTCTCCCCTCCACGCTGCAAGGCAGGGCTGGAGATAAAAAAAAAGCTGGAAAAACGGCTCCAGGAATCCTAAATATTAGTGGTTGTAAATCAGCCCCCAGTGGCCTATGAATAGCAATTATCTTTTTCGCACTAATAAATCCCCCCAGTCACAGATAAGATGGTTCCTCTGCCTAACCTTCAGTAAAAACAGCTAAGTATTGAGCAAGCAAAAATGGGAGGGGTGCAGCAAAATAAAACCAGGGCTCTTTAGCTGTGGATTACACTCAGCCATAAGAGGACATCGTCTTTTGTTGCTGGTGGTGCCAGTATATCAGGACTACACCGAGAGGGGAATGGCACTCCATCACAGGACTTTGGGAATTCAGATGATATCACTAAAGCGAGCCGGAGCTGCTATCGGCCTCATCGATACCTGCAGACCATGAGAGTCACCTGTGAGTGATAGCGAGGGTGTATTGATCTGATGGGAACCAGTGGGTTCTTTCACGAGTGACCCGAACTCGCCCCGGTGCCGTCACTTCAACCCGCACCGCCACTGGAACCGTGAGAATTAATAAAGATAAAACGATACCTGACTAGCTTTCCTGCATCGACTCCACTCCATTCAACCAGTGATGTTTTAGAGAACTTAAATGTAATATTTAACTTATAATGATTACATTTTATTTGAGCTGGCTGCCCAGAAATAACCCAAATCTATATTTATTTGACTCACTGATAGGAACATTCTTTGATTTCTAGCTATCGTAGAGCTACTACTTAACCGATTAAACAGCCCGATCCTTCAAGCAGGACCACAAACTAACTTCCTGTCTCCGCCGCTCGGTGTTTCCTCGGAGAATAAGTTCACTGTACCTCTGCACTCCGCTGGGATTTACACGGCTTCGTGGTCATCATCTATATAGGAGAAAAACACGGCAATCAGCAAGCGGTGGAGCTTTTTTTATTTTTTCTCTATGAGGTGACTGAACCCTTATTCCATGTAAAGACTTAAGTTAACCTCATTAAGCTCGCTCACACACAAGATACATAATTATCCCTGAGAGGATAGCCAGTGCTAATACAAATTAGAAAGATAATTAAGCTACTGAGACTGGCCATTGCATCTCCCAGAGCATTGAACCCAAAGAACCATTATGGTGAATTAGAGCCTTTGTTTACAGTCACAGCAGCAGCCTTTTACCGTTGCCGATGTTTGTCGAAGAGTCCGATATGTGATGCTTTAGTTTGGGAAACAGGTGTTTAAGTCATACCTGCAGAAGGAAAGCAAGATAATGTGAATTCCTTCCTCCCGACTTCACAACACCCTACCTCGCCGAAAAAACAAAGAACCCGTTGGAGCGGAGTGCCTTTGGGCCGCTCATAAAAAATCAATCTAAATGACAATTCACCTCAATAGTGTGCAATGCATCTGGTCTTCTCTGTAACAAGGCGGTTTAGTGCCCTGAAAAAAGTCTTACAGCTACTTCAAAGATGCCTTAAACGCCTCCTCAAGCTACAGGAAACATTGCTCTCTTTGCCTTCGCAAACGCTCGGTCACACAGGACCAATAAATCTGGCTGATTTCTACATTCCTCTTTAGATCATATGATACCTGATCGGTGGAGTAAAAGAAAAACTGCTCCAGTCGCTGCACAACAAACAGACGTGTGCACCATGCAGTCCGGTGTCTCTCTCTCTCTCTCTCTCTCTGCAGCGTCACGATTAGATCAGGGCTGGACGCTTTTGGTGCAAATATGTCAAGAGGGAAAAAAAAAAATTAAGCACACACAGCTGGATGCATTTTAGAGTGCAATTCCCTTTTGTCATAGGAAGAGCACACGCTGTGTTAAGGCCTAAATGAAAATGCTTGTTGCGTTCGAGTGCACCGTAGCAATTGGAGGGGAATTGTTGCACAGACTTCAGATGTGCTTTAAAAAAAAAAAAAAAAAAATGCAGCAATACAGCTTGTGTAAAAAAGTATTTGGACGCGTATAGAGGAGAGTTTTCTTTTCTTTTTTTTGTGTGTTCCTTTCGCCTTCGTGGTGAGGAGAGGAGCACGCCGCTGGTTGTGTGCCAGCTCTGCCTCCTGTGGTTTCACGCATAACAACCTCGCATGTGCACAGCTCTGAGTAAAGCATTGATTTAAGAGGGCACTTCTTCTTTCCACAGCTTTAGCAAAACAAGCCCCTATGTTTGGATAGACCCGGTAAGCAGCTCACTGACCTGAGCAATGGGTCAGATTAAGTTAGACCCCCTCCTCCTCCTCCTCCTCCTCCTCCCTCCCTCCCAATGCAGAATGAGGAAAAGGGAAAGTGCTCTTCAGGGCCTGCCAGCCAGGTCAGGGGAGTTGCTCAGGAAAACAGGAAACTGACAAGAGAGACAAATGATAGGTCTCACCCAAGCATTTCACCACAAAGGTTGATCATCCATAATTGCTCTATGAGTAATACTTTAAAAAAGTCTTTAAATGCACGTTTTGTAAGATTTAATTTTTTAAAACGGAGCAGTTTTCCCCTCCGAGCAATTACCGACTGCACTGTATGTTGTCTATCACTTATTTACCAGCGTTTATGTCTGAGTCAGGTAAGCACTGCTCAGACTGATCCCAGTCCAGGTGAAGCTGCTACCTGGGGAAATAAACCGTCACTTTTCAGTGTGTGTTTTCTGCAGCATCACACAGCAAAACACAAACTGATACTATCTATTGATCTGCTGCTGTGGGACTCTTCACAATGAGTTAGTTACATATTTTCTCTGGACACGCCGGAGGGAGGATTGTGTGTATATGTGTGTGTGTGTGTGTGTGTAGTTGAGAGCAGAGAAGCTGCTTTTTGGCCAAAGGCAAAGATAAGCGTAGGGGAGTGGAGGTGGTGGTGGTGGTGGAGGGGGGGGGGGGGGGGACAATGGATTGAGCCAGGCAATCAGTGAGCAATCTGGGGCGGTGTTTAGTGGTGCTGTAAGATCTGCTAAACTAGCCCTAATTTCCCCTGTTGTAGGAGATGTGTGAGTTGAGGTGGAAAGGGGCAGGAGGAGGGGAGGCCTTTGGTCTGTCAGAGTGGAGTTAATCTGAACCTGGGGCAGCACGTTCACTTTTGATGGAGGCCAGAGATAGGAGTCTGAGGCGGAGGAGGAGGTGGACGAGGAGGAGGAGGAGGAGGAGGAGGGCTGGGGAGGATGAAAGATCACCCACACCTGCGAGGGGCTGCCGAAAGTTACAACTCACTCAAAGGGGCCTTTCTACTGCTGCTCCATTTGTCAAGGATGATGGGGGCGACGGCAGTGAGAGCTTCACTCCGTTCCTGTTTTCACTGGTGGCTCATCACATGCACTCACAGCCACGGGAGAAAGATTACATTGATTTGTCTTTTCAGCGGTAAATCTCTCCCAAATGCAAAACCACACATGTCCGCCTGTAAAGCAGCTGTGAATTAAGTGACTTCTGTACACTCTGGCCTTTACCTTTTTTAATAAATTACGCCATCACAAGAAAATAAATGTAACACAGACAAAATAAAGCTGAGCAAATTCTTATTTTCCTAATTTGATTCGCTGTGGCCTCTTTTTGGTTTTTTCGAGGTGTCTGTGTACAAAATCCCCCATAATCCTCTTGGAGGGAAATATGAAGCACCACCCCTCGAGGTTTGCACTCTTTGGCCCTGCGTCTTCCTTTCATGCACTATAAGATTCATCGGTGCCATCGAGAGCTTTCCTTGAACTTATAAAGCCAGAATGATTAAACGCTACGTCTACAAAAATAAAAAAAATATCATAAACAATACTTTAACATTCCCGGGATTTGACGCAGAATTTCCTCAGCTTTGAGGACAAACCTAGAATCATTAGGATGTGTGCAATGTACTCACTATAGTGTAAATGCATTGAATGTGGTGAGCGGTCGCACACTCAGGTTCTCAATAAAGATGGGAGGAGAGCATTAATCCCCCCTCTGTCTGTTTCATCTGGCCTTTTTGCTCTTTGCCAGGGTAATGCTCTCGCCTCAGCTGGCAGCTCAGACTGCGCCGGGAGCACAGCACATCTGGATCCGAGGCTGAGGGAGGGACAGTGCGTAAGCGTGTGTGTGTGTGTGTTATGTATATAGACGGAGAGTGTGTGTTGGGCAGGTGGGCAGCACGGCATGTATGGGCATATCCTCTGAAATATGAAGAAAATGCCCTCTGTGTCCCAACACGACGGGGGTGAATTCCCAGGGAGAGGTAACTGCTCATAAACAAAAACATATGGTGGAGTCAAGAATCATAAAGATTTTGTTTCCGCTGCGCCAGAGTCCCACTGAGACTTAAGTATCAACTTAAGACAAGGAATGAGTGCATTTCTGTGAGACAGCGAATCTGTAAATTATTATCCAGACCAGGGGAATAACAAGGAGAAGGAGGCGAGCTCCCCGAGTCAGGAAGAAAAGAGGAATTGATTGTGTTCTACATGTTAAACGAGTCATGTTAAATCGTGCACTCATGCTAACATGTTGAGATGTTTTACAAGGGAAACATGCTTGCTTTGACATTCCTGCTAAACGCATTAGCTTTCCAGGATCTGTGACTCCGCAAAGTGCTCCGCCGAAACTCATGTGTGGATTATTTCTGTCGAGTGCGGTTTTGGATTTTCATGCTTTTAAATTTCACTTGCAAAAATCGATTTCCATATGTCTGTCTGTGCTTTGTAACTGTGAATAGTGTGTGTGTGTGTATTGTGTGTGTGTGTGTGTGTGTGTCTGTGTGTGTCAGGGGAGCAGTTCCAGAAATCTAAGTTCTTTCTCTCAGCTCCTCTAATGAGACGGAGTTCAAACACCGGCTGGAGAATTGCTGGTGTCGTATACAGTAAAGCACCAAGTCAACGTCAGGGAGATCAACGTGTGCGTTTAGGAAGCAGCAGTGATCAGTTTCACCTGCTTCAGTGCAACTAACGTGACAACAGGTGCAAGGAAGGTAAAAGCAAGGTGACCCCCCCAAAGAGGCCACAGACAGTTCTCTCCTTCATGAGTGGTTCTTCTCTAGTTCTCTAGTTCCTCCTGGTGCAGTGGGACATGGGTTCTTCCTGGTGCAGTGGGACATGGGCTCCTCCTGGTGCAGTGGGACATGGGTTCCTCCTGGTGCAGTGGGACATGGGTTCTTCCTGGTGCAGTGGGTCCTGGGTTCCTCCTGGTGCAGTGGGACATGGGTTCCTCCTGGTGCAGTGGGACATGGGCTCCTCCTGGTGCAGTGGGTCCTGGGTTCCTCCTGGTGCAGTGGGACATGGGTTCTTCCTGGTGCAGTGGGACATGGGCTCCTCCTGGTGCAGTGGGTCCTGGGTTCCTCCTGGTGCAGTGGGACATGGGTTCTTCCTGGTGCAGTGGGTCCTGGGTTCCTCCTGGTGCAGTGGGACATGGGTTATTCCTGGTGCAGTGGGACATGGGTTCTTCCTGGTGCAGTGGGTCCTGGGTTCCTCCTGGTGCAGTGGGACATGGGTTATTCCTGGTGCAGTGGGACATGGGCTCCTCCTGGTGCAGTGGGACATGGGTTCTTCCTGGTGCAGTGGGACATGGGTTATTCCTGGTGCAGTGGGACATGGTTTCTTCCTGGTCCAGTGGGTCCTGGGTTCTTCCTGGTGCAGTGGGACATGGGCTCCTCCTGGTGCAGTGGGACATGGGTTCTTCCTGGTCCAGTGGGTCCTGGGTTCTTCCTGGTGCAGTGGGACATGGGCTCCTCCTGGTGCAGTGGGACATGGGTTCTTCCTGGTGCAGTGGGACATGGGTTCTTCCTGGTGCAGTGGGACATGGGTTCTTCCTGGTTCAGTGGGACATGGATTCTTCCTGGTCCAGTGGGTCCTGGGTTCTTCCTGGTGCAGTGGGACATGGGCTCCTCCTGGTGCAGTGGGACATGGGTTCTTCCTGGTGCAGTGGGACATGGGTTCTTCCTGGTGCAGTGGATCCTGGGTTCTTCCTGGTGCAGTGGGACATGGGTTCTTCCTGGTGCAGTGGGTCCTGGGTTCCTCCTGGTGCAGTGGGACATGGGTTCTTCCTGGTGCAGTGGATCCTGGGTTCTTCCTGGTGCAGTGGGACATGGGTTCTTCCTGGTGCAGTGGGACATGGGTTCTTCCTGGTGCAGTGGATCCTGGGTTCTTCCTGGTGCAGTGGGACATGGGTTCTTCCTGGTGCAGTGGGACATGGGTTCTTCCTGGTGCAGGACAATGCCCAGCCTGTTTTTACTTATATTTTTGGTGTGATTTGGAATCGAGCCGTCAATGGGTTGATGATTTTGGTTTCCATTGACTATTGTTATGCCATTTTATTCTCAACAAATCATACAATCCACGTCAGTAAAATATTTTCAACTTGAATAATTGGTTCATTAAGATCTGACGTGTTAAATAACACATTTTGTTTGCAGTGGCAGAAACAAAGCGACACCATTGTGTTTGACAATGAAGTAAAGGAGGCATGTATATGCAAATCTCTGGTGTTTGCAAGATGGCTTTGAAGTCCGTCCTGAGCATCTGAACATCATCAGAGGTTAGAGATGGAGCCGTCTCGACCCTTAGCACTAAAAACCGTGAAAGTATGAACGGCGGTTGAGCAGCATGTGGCCGACAGCAGTCGCACACGAGGGAGTCTCGCAGGGGGAAAAATAATGGGCCGATTTTTACACCCTCTGGTGCTTCACACCTGCAAGCAATGTCTTTAGTTTCTAAACCTGATGAAGAGGCAGTCTTAGCAGGAAACAACATCCAAAAAGAGCCATGTTCCGGACCGAATCGCCAGCTCCTCACTCCATGTTTTTGAAGAGAGAAACACCATTTCGTAGCGCTTGTGAGCAGCTAACTGGTGATGCTGGGTGTGAGAAAGTGTTGCTGGGATATTTTCGTCACATGGAGGGGCAGACCAATTGTGTGTACAGCACCGTCTCTGCAGGGATTAGTGGTGCCATTAAGTGGCGATGAGTTGCGGCGGGGGGCCACATCCCTTGCTCCCTCATTAAAATCGCCGGCAGCTGCCCTTTGTCGTTGCTCGGCTCCGCCACCATACTGTACCAGCGGCACCCCTCGGCACCCCTCAGCACCCACGGTGCCAGTCTAGGACCCTTGACCTTCACGAAATCTCCTTTGGTAGCTTTCAGGGAGTTTAATTGCAGGCTATTGTGAGGCTCACACAGATTTTCTGGTTTGCATGTACGCTATTTCTAAACATGAGAAATGAACGTTTTGATCACAAAGAGATGCTGAATATCACAAAAATGGTATCACTATGTTCCACAATTAATATATTTAGAAGATACTGTACAATGTCTGCTATTTTGTTGTTCTATATTCCTTCCGTTGCGCGTAATTTATTTAGTCCGGGATGTTACCTAGCGGTGGATGGTGTCTAAGCACTCAGCGGGTGATGTGTGAACATGGAAACTAGAATTGATTTGTTCTGTTCACGCAACGACATGACAATCATCACCACAGCAGAACCCCCCCCCCCCCCCGAGAACAGCCTTTTCTCTTAAAGACACGGCGCTCTCGCTGCTCTTTAATCCATTACGAAATTTAATCCGCCGTCTTCTGTCTTAAGTGTGGATGAGAAAACAAAGAGTGTGCGCTTCTCGCATGTACAGTATGTGCAGAGATATCAAAAGGGATCCGTAAATATTCCCCGAGATCTAAACGGCTTTGGAGCAGAGGGAGAGGTGTGTTGAAACACAACCCAGAATGCCTTGCCTTAGGCTGTGGCCTGCGGGGCAGAGATGGGCTGTAGACAGAGGGGGAAATAGTAGGCGGGACGTGCGCTAATCACAAGCTCTACACGTCTTCCTGAAAAAAAAAACGCCCACTTTTGTGAAGTTTGTCGTTCCCCCACCCCAAGGCATAATTCATTTTCTGAAACCATCAGCTATTATTTTAGAATTATGTTGGAGATGATAAAACACCACGTATACCATCTGTACCGTTTACAAAAGCAGGTCAACACTTCCACTGTAATCCCTAATAAGAACCGTAATAAACCAGAGGGGCGGCGAGTCCCCGACTTTAGTTTCAGTTACAGCGTTACAGAGTACAGCCGCCCGAGGCCACGCAGCCGAGCTCTCAGAATACAATCACACACACGCGGATTTGGGCAAATTAAGAGTTTCATGTAAACGTAAGCATTTACAGGTGGTAAATATCCTGTAGGATTTCACCAATGGAAAAGTTTAAACATAAACAGGCTACCCGACCAGGACACACACATAAATGTTCAGAAATCATGTTTTCCACACACCTTTAGTTAAATAATTGAAACCCAATTTCAACGATATTCCGTATGAAAATTGCAAATTCCAATCGGCAATCTATGGCAATCACCAACTCAACTGGTGGATAAAGAACTGAAATCTGTAACGTATGTCAATGTCTGATATCTGCACTATGGAATATGAGTCTAATTTCAAGGTAATTAAGATGATCTCTTTTCCTATTTATTTTTTTCAATTTAGGCACCTTTTTCCAGTCATATCTTTTTCCATATATCACCCCTGGAAATAGTTAAATCACATTTTTATCCCTTGAATCGGGTACATCAAAAACCTGATTGCATCTGCATATCCACCTATTTTATTCCGAGGTTTGACTTTAGTCACGCTTTTTTGTGTAATTACATGGCCGAGGACGGCGAAGGCGTTCGAGACAACAGAATTACATCGGCGACGGCCGGAAGAAATCTTTTCATTCCGCTAAAAGTTTCCGCCGCTGCCTGAATTTTCGCCACATTTTCATTGTAGCGGAACAAGAGATGGTCGGGTGATTGCCTCCACTCGGCCCCTCCAATTTGTCATTGAGTGTGTTGCTGTTACCTGGAGAGCCGTTGTAGTTAAAAGAGACTAACAGCCATAATGGAGATCTCTATCCAAGGTTACATATCTGATCGGGGGGGCTTTAAAGATCAAACAGTCACTCAAACATTTGGCATTCCTCACAGGGCTGCTTTTGATGTTGTGCTACGCCTCTTTTCAAAGGTGTTTGCTTCATACCACCACGGAGATGTAAACATTATTACTGTTAATCCATTTGGTCATATTCTGTTTGCTTTCAGGGCTAAAGGCCGCTTTTTCTTTTATGCAGAATAGCCAGCTCAGATGACAGATAAATTCACACCATTGTTTCAGAAGTGGAAGTGTATGAAATGAGTAATCATGCATAGCTTCACTGGAGTTTTCACAGGGAGCAGATCCAGACCATAAAATATGTTTCCTATTAACTCACTTGCAATAGTTCAATCTTCCAATAAAAAGCTATTTGTTCCAATCTGAGAAAATCCTGCAAAGGTCTATTTTTATGTGCACATAAAATGCATATAATGATGATTATTTTCACAATAGTCATAAAAACTCTTGTTAACCACTTTTTGTTGTTGGATTTCTTTTGCACAAATGTAAAAAATGTAAAATGTAAAAAATGGTTCCCATTTGGACAGAAATAGGTCTTATCTTTGACTTGGCTTGCATCACCTTGATCCTGTCGGGATGGAAGCAGCTATTATCTTGCAAATGACGTCTGAAATGAGGAAGAAGAGAATATTAATGACGACTGTAACGCATGCCCAATCACTTCCCCTGGAAAAATTATAGAGGATTATTTCTGAAAGGCAGAAAAACATGCCGCTTATTAAATAATTTCTCCCCCCCTTCTTTCTTCATGCTTTTCATGGGTGGTCAACAGTAATCAGTTTACCGTCTGGCTCTTTCAGGGTGTTAAGACATCCACTTTTCATTTGCACAAACAGTATGATAGTTTCAAGCACCCGTTTAAATTAATCCCCCTTAAAGTTTTGTGCAGTCCTTCTAGAAAAAAACAAACCACCCACTTTTAATCTGAAACCTATGGTGTGTTTTTTTTTTTTTTTTTTGTGAAAAAGGATTTACCCATAATTCTCATTGCCTGCACCCCTCCCCTCCCCACTTATAGAAAGCACATCTGCACCCTTTTTGTGCACACACACACACATGCAGACGCACACAAACACACACACTGTATAATTTATAACGCCTAAGCTCTTTCAATACTCCAAAATGCCAGATAAACTTTTCTCATTTACTCCTAATTTGGTCACGCAAGATAATGCCAACATCTGAAGGCTTTTTAAACTGCTTTTTAAAAACGCATTCCTGAAAGGAGCTGGCACTGGCACCTCTGCACCTTGTCAGCTTCAATAATTATTTCCAATCCGGAGCTAGCCCTTAATGTGCTGATTAATCCAGCCCCTCTCCTTGCTGTGAGATGCATTCAGCTCCATTAATTTTTCAAAAAGCCCTCACTCTCTTTTTGCTGGGAGCCCTGCAGATGTCAGGGCCGTGGCAGAGAAAGCCATTAGAAGTTAACACCTCCCACTCCCAGGAGACTGGCATGGACCTTCCCCTCCCTCATTCGAATGCCAAGCAGCCGCATTGTGGACGTCAGCTGCCAGGCCTGGCATCGCCTGAACTTGGACATCACCATCTAAGCACCACCCCCCCTCCTCCTCCCTAGAAAAACAGCCTGAAATAAGGGTTTCAAGAAAACCATTATAATGAGAAATAGTCTCAATCACAAGCGGTGTCAACATTATATATATATTTAGGATTTCCGGGGCGAGCTCACGTCGTGTGTCACTGTTCGTATCCAAACTCCCAGCTCAGGAGATTGGCCGTCCGCGTTCTCAGATCTGTGAAAATGTCCCTTTTAGAACAACTCGCTCACCAGTGTGTTCGAATTCAAAGCGATGTGAAATCTGTGCTCCAACCTCCTCTCACTCCGGAGCTTTGTGCACCCCCTCCCCTCCCCTCATGCAGACTGGTTACAAGCTGTCTCAATTGAGGAAATCCCCCCCTTCAACCAGCTTTTATCTGCCGATAGGTAGGTGAATGGTGGAAATTAGGATTCCTGGAGAGACTTGGGATGGAGAGAATAGAAACAAAGACTTCCCCATGTCGGGAACCGATGTCTCTTTTTCCACTGCTTTTTCCCTTTCATCCCAAGGGCTCCTGTCAGACAGAGGGAAGGAGAACGAGAGCACATATAATACCTTTTAAGAGGCTGCCAGTTCTCTCCCATGCGATAAGCTCTGCTCAAATCACAATGGAGTTTCAGGACCCTGCAGTCACCTCACTGTAGGCCTGAGAACACACTCCAGCATACACATCAACACCGATTTGCAAGCCGCATTGAAACACAGCGCTGTAGCTAACTAGACGTACGATAATAGCTAGATTTTCTGCGGATCATTTCATCTTCGGGGGTTCTGACTGCAGCCTGTTAAGTCATGATACAGCTAAGAAACATTCGGCGTTAGTCGGACAATCATCTGGCCGCACCACAATGCTCCGGCTGCCAACATGGAAGCGTATAACTCCACTCAACAGCGGAGATACTATGTGTACAGCGTTCTGTATACAATCCTCGCCGCAAAGTATTCAAAAATCTGTATAAACAGAGGCCGTGTCAAAATCCCAGCCCCTTTTGAATGTTAATGAAACGGAGGTGTTAGGATGTCAGAAATCTGTCCAATAACGATAACAGTGCAACTCCCTGTTTACACTGAGCACGCTTCGGCTCCCCAAAAACCCAAAGTGCAGCCTCATTTACGTGCTAATGTGGGGAGGCAGATAAAGGACGGAGGAGCGATCACATGGCCTGTCAGAGAGTCACCCTTTGAACCATCCCTCATGCCGGTGAAGAGGGGGGAAATTAAAGAGCCTCAGCAGGTTTACCACCTTTCAAACACAACTCACACTCCACTCCAGTCCTCACATTTGTGACAGAGAGAAAAATAACCGCTCGTTACCGCTGTAACACACACACACACACACACACACACACATGCTTTCAGGGCAGGAGTTCACTGTCGGTTTGTGTACGGGAGATTTTCTTTCACAATTAATCCAAAATGATTGTTTGGATGGAACGGGAATTAGGTTGAGTTTGACGTAATGTACATGACACTGCCGAAACGCAGCTATACTCTGTATGAGGCGTAAAGTACACACCAGTATACACACCACTAAGGCTTTTCTGGTGTCATTGTTGGAGAGTTTTGACTTTCTGCTCACCTTGAAGTGACATGACTGAGTAGACGACACATCACAGATTATTGTGTCCGGGAGCAGACCTGCATCTGGGCACATTTGCTTGAAGCTGCCCTAATAAATATGTTTTACTTCAACAATGAGTCAAAGAATAGATGTAAGGTGGAGATAAAAGAAATATCTTAGTGGTCTGTGGTCCCCCAGAGGTCTACAATAGACCCTCACATTAGTCCAGAGACCAGACCAGACTATGTGGAGAACCTAGAGACTCTCTATGGTCCAAACAACAAGGTTGCTGCCTTATTTATGACCTTATTTGGAGTGTTGATGGAGCAGCTACATTGTTAGCATAGCCTAGCACCATCAACCAGACTCCATTCAGAAAACCAGCGTTTTAAAAGTGATTTGCTCGTTGACTTGCAGACAGACTTAACAAAGCATGACTTCAGACTCTTTACTGATCACCATCATTATAGAGTTATTTCAGCATCCTTTTAATGTGTTTATTGCAAAAAAATCACAGCTAAATAATTTAGTTTGGGTTCAAATCTCTGTAGTAAACCAGCAGATGTGTGTCTTGCAAGATACAGTGAACACATCTTAATTAAATTCAGGAGGTTAGCCCCTACTTTCTGGCGCTTCATGTTTGGTGGCTCCCAACTATGCTGTTTTGATTGAGTCTCACGGCTCTCATCAGCCTCGTTTCCGAGCTGGAGGCTGTTCGAAGCCAGGTAACGTAATGGAGTACGTAGCTGCCGAGTTCAAAGACTTAACAAAGAGTTATTCGACTTGCAACAACACATACATTTGCAACTTTAAAGGCGTTTACTTCTTAAAAGGATAAAAGTAATCGTCTGGTGACTAAACTCTGAGTCAGGTTAATTGTAGTTTCCAAACAAAATATCATTTCCGTGTAATTATGACTCCCACTGGGTTTCTCAGCAACTCCCTCCACGTGTAGCGTTCAGGCGTCCGTGCTAGCCTGTGCACTGAACAACGGGCGACCCCCGATCATAACGACTCAAGGTCAGTGTCTAACCTCAACCAACCGCCTCGACCTCAGCAGGACGGGTCTCGCCAAAAAGCATCGGGATTCCTAACAACACATTATGTCCTCATTCTGTTTCCCTCTCACAAGGTAAGTACAATTATACATTCTGCACGAAAGACGTGAAAAGGTTTCATTAATACAGTTTTTGAAAGGAGGTTTCCAAACACCACAGAGAACAATACAGTTAACAAAGAGAAGGAAACAACGTGCACACTCCCAAGACTTTCTCAGTTGTGGTGCTGGAAGTGATGCAGCCTCTAAAATTAAAAATTTACTGCAGCACACACATAATTGTAGACTATTCTAGTTTGAATGTTTCATCCTCTGACCTTTATGATGACACGTGTCTTGTCTCGAGGCCAGATGAGGTGAGAGATGAAACATTAACAATGGAATAGCAAAATGTTTTGACTATTACAGGAAAGAACTGGGAATTAAACCACTTTGTGACGCTGTCTGGACTGGCCTAGTTGAGAACACCCCGCTCATCTGGCGTCCTCAAGACGGACTGCTCTGCACGCGTTATGACCCTGATCCCGTTCAGGGTTGAAATGAGGTAACGGGAGGGAGCATGTGTGTGTGTGTGTGTGTGTGTGTGTGTGTGATTTCGAGGAGTGGCCAATTCACAAAAATCCTCACGTAGCGTTCGGGCGCGCTGAATCAAGCGTGGATGTCGTCCATCACGCTAACGAGAGCAGCCACCTTAGGCCACATTAAGGGCGCTGCATTAACTGTTCCCACATGCCGCTGAAATCTAAAGTATTGTAATTTATGTATGTATTACGTTTGTTAATATTTTACAAGCGGGTTAAGGGTCGACGTTACTGAGTCTAAAAGGTTGGCGACGGCCAGTTTGAGACTTCTGTTCAGTTTTCAGTCACACCTGCTTACAGTTTTACAGACTCCGACTGCTCTAACTTATACGGCGGTTATGTAATGTGTTCACATAACTCATAATAACACCCACATAAAAGCGCACGGTCTAACTCGGAGGTCATTTCATGGTGTAATAATTTTCCATCCGTCTGATTTTGTTCGTGTAAAAAAAAGACACTTAAAATATATGAATGATTCACGTGTCTGTTACGGTCGAGGAGTTTTCTTCTCACCCAGCTATGCATGTTTGCTGTGATTGGCACGATACAAAACAAATGGTATAACTTTCCTGACTCAAAAAGGAGATTGTAAGATGAAGGTCTGATATGAAAGATATTAGCTCTTTTTTCCCCCTGTAATTCCTGGAAAAGGATCAGTCCCTAAGAGGCATACATACTGAATACAATTTGAATGTAATTATTCAGGGGAGATTTGAAACAGTGGAACATTTAGGCTTTTATCCCACATATTATGCAGGGAATTAACAGCTGGGGAGCTATCTGCGTTTGGCAAGAGGATCTAAGTAAACACCTCAAATGGATGAACCACCTAGAAACTCGCTAAATACATCTTCCCTGCATTTTCATTTCACTTTCGGGAGCTGCGTTATTGCTCAGGTTCAATCATGACCCAGGATACACACTACTGGAAGTGCTGTTTTTAAATGATCAACCATATTAGCATATCAACATTAAGTTTAATTATGACACCGCATCATAAATGATATCTGAGAGCACTAAATAAGAAGCCATCCTCCAAAACAGCCACACCTGTGATGAAATTAGTAACGCCACCTTACACTAATCTTGTTAATTGGCATTAACTTGCTGAAGAAGGTAATGAGGAGCAGCCAATCAGAGGCAGAGTAGGGCGGGTCTTCAAAGGTTGGTGTTAGTGAACCAGCCGATGTGTGTGTTGCTATTAATGCTGAATACAGCACCACAGGATGATGTAATCAACTCGGACAGGATGGGATTAGGAAAAATTCATATTTTTCATATTTTTACTTAAAGTCCTCCCGGAGCTCCACCTGCTGTAATGTGATCCAGTATATATTGTACTGTTGTGATGCATATACTGTGGAGGGAAATAAGAAAAAGGTACTATGACTTTGCTTTTCCTGTTTCTTTAATTTGGAGATATTTCGGCGGGGACAGTAAAAAAAAAAAAGAACCCCCAATGGCCAGAGTTCAGAGAGGGGGCAAGCGAGATTGCGAAAGAATCGCTTTGAGTGGTGGATCGGCATTGCAGGAATTTTTTAATTTCCTGTTACTCAATAATTCTGCTCTAGTTAGGTCCTTGGACAACATCCTGCACTGTACCTTGTCTGATCAGCTCAATCCATCGGACAGATGCAGGGGAAACATGCTTTAATCCTTTATCATTGGTCCGCGACATGGTGGCCCTGTGTGACCGGGCCGGCAGGTAGGAGCCTGGCTGTAGTTGCTAGGGAGGAGGTCGGACAATGCCGTCAGGCTCAGTGATGTCACACACTGGGGACACACCTCAACCCTCCCCTCCTCGCCCCCGCCCGCCGTACAAGTGATTATTTTAACCTCCAGGCGTTTTATGAGCTCATGGTGATAAACGGGAACGATTCTGCCGTATTTTACCGGGGAAATAAAGAAAACAGTCAGATGAGAAGCAGAACGAAGTGAGCAGTAAGTGCTTTACAGTGGGGGCGTGGACTTCCAGGCCCCCGGGGCAGTGGAGCTGGTTTTCTGGTGAGGATCTTCCCCCTCCTTTAACCTCCCTCCCTCCCGCACGTTCGTCACGGCTGTTCAGGGTCAAATAAATCACCTGCCATCGCAGGTGCTGACCTGTTGTTTATTAGTAAATGTCTAAAGGGAGGAGTTAGAGTGAGGTAGTCAAGGGGTTAAAGCACTGGTCTTGGGTCTCAAGGTTGATTTAGCAGCCCCTCTGGGAGGCTGCTGTACTACCCTGAAGAAATGAATGCCAATAAAGCCAGCAGTGACTGATGTTTGAAAAGGTCTTAATTGTCCTGTTAAAGAGAAAGACTTTGGTATGTAGGAAGAAAATGTGCTCTGTGAGTTTTCATAGCAAACAAACTACGCAGCGAGGTGTTTTACAAAGACGTTAAAGCTGAAAAATAACCAGCGTTCGTGTTTCTTCTCCGTCATATTTGCCCTTAAAATGAAGATGCAGATGTTCCTTCTATTGGTTGAGAAATAGGGTTGATGCTCTTTTGTTAAAACCAGCACATAAACTCAAATATCTGTGCCGTTTAGTTTCCAAAAACCCTTAAAAAAGTTACCTGGTGTTTCATTTTGTAGGCGAAGCTATTCCGCACCATTTAATCATATGTCATGCGTTTAAATGGCGGAGGATTATAAAGGGATTATTATATTATGAGAACGCTGACTGTCAGAAATGACAGACACAAAATTACTTCCATCATTGCTTCATAACTGAAACAATAAAAGTGTATATAGTGTAAGCTTTGAGAGGAGCCAGGATTGACAGCAGAGCCTGATCTTCAGCTATCTAATAAATGACACTATTGTCTCTTCACCCCTGAAGCGTACGAGCTTGAAAGACGCCAAAGCACCGGAGGCCTTAGGATAACACCGGCGCTGCCACCATCCAACAATGACAGGCACCTTCCACCGAAAGGCAAGTCAAGCTGAACAATTTTTAAATTAAAATAATGATTGTCTAAACATTTATACACTGGGTTTCTGTGTACATACGCCTTTTGTCTAGACAGTTGCCGTAAAGCTGGCAAAACAACATTAAGAGTGTGAGAGCGGAGCAAAAAAAATAAAAAATATCTGTATCAAGTGATGTCATCTGCCCATGTAATGTAAAGCTAAGATTGAGCTCGATCAATTAGGATTTGCAGCGGAGCAGAAAATAGCTTACGACAGAGCTAAGGTGGAGGAATGTATGAGGGGAAATAAACTTTTACCGACACTCTACTTTTGCAGATTCACGACTATGCATTCATGTACTTACTAAGAGAAAAGTCTTCTTCATATTTGTTAAACTGAGATGATTCCTACAGTTTCTTACAAGTAGTAATTGCAATGGATCGCCAGCTGCGAGTGTAGATTTTGCAGGGTTGTTGGAGGTCGTGAATCATGAACAATGAACGGCAAAGTTACATTCATGCCTCCCGTACAATGAAAGAAATGCTATTTGGTGTCCCCGAGTTGTTCCACATCAATGTAACACAACTGTCTGAGTTCATAACATCACCCAGAGGTCCTCCGTGAATTTCACCGACCTGTATTCATATATATTCATCTACATCTAAGACACGCATCGGCTAAAAAATAAACAATATTGTTGTGATTTAATTACAATAAATGGATAAAAGGATGCTGAAGAAATGACATAATGATGACAATTTGTAAAAAGTCTGAAGTCGTGATTTGTTAGCTCTGTTGAGCAACTTTCATGTCACAACACACAAATGTTTCCACTCCCACGAATAATTGTTGTATGCAATAGTGTTGCGTAAAAAAATTAGCTGTTCTATCAAGTGTGCAAAAAAAAAAAGAATCATCCTGAAAACAGAATTAATTTATTGCTAAGCAGTTCCAGATATAGTATCCATTTGGGTCCCATAACGTAAAATAATTAATAACAGACAGTATTGTCTTTTTCCACATATTTTATCGTTTCTTCCAAACATTGCAAGTGTGGTTTGGTTAAAATTATGCAAAAACTTGGTTGAATACCAGAATAAAGAAAAGAAGAAGAAAAACAAACTTTGCAAATATGCGACAGTGTCATCCTCGTCTTTTTTCCGGTTTCAAATTACGAGTTGTAGTTAAGAGTACAGAGTTTACTTCATGAGAAATGTGTAAATTATGACCTTGAGGCACAGTCGACGCTTCATAATCTCTTACTGTCACATCAGTGAACCTGTAAAGTTGATCTTTTCATAGCCTATAATTTGTCGCAGATATTATCAGTATGGATATCAGCATGTCAGAATGAGTTAACTGATGAATCAGTTAAAATGACTTATTACCTGCTCAATCTGGCTTATCGCCTTCATCTGCTTTCAAAAGCACCGTCCCTAACAGGAAACTTCCTCCCGGTGAGCAAGTCTGTGCAGCGGGTCACTCCCAGTGACAGCTCAAATCGTGTTTGTTGTTGAGCAAGAGGGTTGAAAGTGGAGGTTTGATGGGCAGGTGTAATAAGCCAGGGAGTTGAGATGTCACCCTTGGGTGCAGCCCTGGGGCAAATACGGCCCGAGTGAACGTCTTAAGGATTCCTGGGCTATAATGTAACTCTTTGTTCCAGTTGTACCGCCGAAATGGGAAATATGTTCGGGCTTGACGTGTTCTTGTAATGCCGGGGTAATGAGTGTCGGGAAAAGCGGCGGCCATTCCAAATACCTCGTAGCAACATGCGTCACTTTGGTGTGAAAACCACAATCCACGTTCAGGCGTAGGTGTAATTATGAGCTCTGAAGTGCAGGAAACAATCCAGAAATTAATATCACTCATTAGTCAAATCAATATATTTGATCTGTCAGAAGAGCTTCTTGACGTTCCAAACAAAACGTTTTTTTTAAAACAATTACATAAGGATGCCAAACAGCTATTTTCCCGTGGATGTTAACACGACACAAACTCCTCTTTCCATGTATTTTATCTACCCTATTTAAGGGAGGGGGGGCGGGGTACACTCTACAATGCTAAATGCTGTTAATCCTGGCCCGAGGCCTCAGACAACAGAAATACAAATTTGCAGCTGCTTAATTACCAGATTTCAAAAACAAACAATAAATCTGCCTTCGATAGAGACGCTGGTGGAAAACAAACAAACCTCTGGGCTTACAGACGGTTATCTGCGTATTCCGATGTCTTTGCTAGATTAGCATAAATGTGGGAAAAGGTTCCTGCACAGGGGGTTGTGACACTAGTAGTTTCCTTAACTTAATTGATTCCTTTAAAAAGGCACAAACTTTGGTGGCGGTTGAGTTGATTGAGAGATACATCTCGGGTCGTTTGGAAGAAAGGTGTGTCTGTTTTCGCGCTTGAAGAAATAGCTGACAAAGATGTGCTCTGTTCCGTCCTTGACCACCCGAGTACCGCGGCTCGAGCTTTTGAGGTTTTTTTATTATATTTTATGAGTCCTAATTGTGAGTGACCTGGCCCGCCGGAGGCTTCATTTCATCCGAGGGGAGGAAGAAGGGTCCGGTCCTTCCCCGCCCGCTGGGGGCATCGCGGCCGATCAGCGTGGCTTGTCTGCTGACCTCCACCTTCACAGGACGGTGAGGGACACGTCTCAAGTTCATCCTCCCCTTGGGTGGTACGGCTCTCAGCTTACCTCCACCTGTCCGCCGGGGCCCGGCTTCTCCCTTCACCCCTCGCCCTCCAGCTTCTCTGTGAGACTACTTAACATACCCCGCTCAGCTCCTTTTACAGCGCTTTAAACAAAACTATGCTTACCAACACTGCTGGGGGGGCAGAGAAAACCCGGAGAGCATTTTTTAATCGGATATGAATGAACTTAAACCTCATATTAGTTCCAAACATATTTTTTGTGTTGCTCTGAAGTCCAGTGGCTGGTGCTCTCTTTAGATAGTAACACAAGAATGTGAGTCTAACCCTTTATTAAACTGCAGATTCCTCGTTGTTTGCATAACCCCAGAGTGACTCCGGAGTCACATTTGTTCTCTAGGCCTCCTAGTACAGCAGAAAATGGCCGCTGCATGACCAGCTCCTCTTTGATGCGATAATGAAAACAAATGAGTGTAACACGATAATATATCGAGGAGCGCCGCAGTTTCAAAGCTGACATTGCGGGAGAATTGAGGTGCAACCAGGGAAACGCTAAGCTGTGTTTGTCATCACTCTCGACATTGTCTCCCGCACAAATTATTTCCCCCGGTTCACGTCAGAGTATTAGTCTTCTTAGCGGTTCAATTAATCAAAGGGAAGCACGGTTCCATATGCTCCTGCAGGGCGACTCTGACTGACCCCGGCAAAGCTGCATGCTCTGTTCCTGCTTTACTCTGAACACCGGAGAAAACAACAAATCAGGCTAGAAAAATAACATCTGAAAAATGAGACGTTTGAGCGATCTGATTGTTGCTTAACACACGAATTACAACCATTGTGGTGCTCTTTATAAGGTATTATCATATGTGAATTATTGAGCCTCATCCTCTTTATTTACACAGACATTATTTTATCTTTACAGACTCAGTATTACCTGCTATTTAGGCGGACGCTGAGTTATTTTCTACAAGCTCACCTGTTGTTCTCGTAAAGGAAATCAATGCCTCTCTCTGGCGGTATAATAACATTCCCGCCGGAGAGTAACAGCTTAATTCACTCTTATCACTTTTGGTTGTCTGGCTTCCAGTCAAGCCGGGGGTCCAAGAGGTGAAATGAGTTTGGCAACCTCAACTCCAGGCGCGACAAGAGAACACACATCATGGTACAGTTAGTGGAAAGAGAGGGGGAAAATTGCCTGCATAAGCAGGAAAGATAGAGTTTCATCGTCGTCCCACTAAAAACGCACACTCGTCTTTGGCAGACTTCAAACACTTAATCGGCAATCATTTTTCAATGAGCCCCGGAGGAGCACATTTTAGTGCTCCACCAAACAGTCTGCTGCTTTGTGCTCTCTAATCCCTCACGGTTATGCATCATGGGGAGCCAGTGGTCGTTCCTTAGGCGGAGGTTAACCCCCCCTCCACCTCCAGACACACAGACGAGCAGACAGACAGCAGTGCTCGCAGCCTTCTCTCTCTCCACCGCCTGTGCTCGGCCTCACCCGCAACATCTGTATCCATCAGGAAACACTCACTTTCTATTGGTGCGGCCCTCAAATTAAGATCTGTCTTTTGATCTGGAGGCCGGACAAAATGCAAATGAAACACGATCCCATAAATGGCCTTCTCATCTGCCTTGTTAGGCCCTATGAAGGTTTTCACCAGCCCATTGGATTGAGCCCTGCCTCTTCTGGACTTGTATCACATGTGACTGCCTCACTTCAGAGACACCCCCCCCCCCCATCCTCCTCCGTTCCCAGAAAACACACAAGCGTCTTCCCTTTAACCCCTGCTACACTCCCATCTCGCCGTTTACTTGTGCTCACAATCTAAAACACAGCGCTCGGGAGAAATCACATGCAAGGGAAGGCAATAATCTAAACAGCACTTAACCTGGCCGGTGGAGGAGAGTATTTGTGTGATGAGAAAATCTCCAGGCTCTGGCTCCGGCTCATTAATGAGAAAAGATGAGCGTTCCCCACTGCAATTAAGAGTCAATCTCCTGCATTAACTCGCCGCCCCGCGGCCACACACACAGCACAAAGACAACAGGCCATCCCCCTGTCACTCATTTCACCGGGGTGAGCAGTGCGGAGAGCACTCCCAAGATATATTAAATTAGATGCTCTGTTCTTCTGGGCTCACCTGCTGAAACCTAAACTTGGAGCATGTAATGCTGCAAGGAAATGCAACGACTGTAGCTGCGGATCCAGTGATAATTCTGGCGTCACGCGTTACGATCCTGGATGCTGCAAACCAGGGAGGGGTGGAAAAGACATGAAACTAGCCGGGAATGTCTGTCCACTGCAGTGAAGTACAGGGACAGAAGTAGTATCATCAAAATATACTTAAAGTATCAAAAGTAATTTCAGGAATATAGATATATATTAATGTGTACATCATGTTGATTTAAAGCAGCTGGTTAATGTGGAGTTATAATGACACAGATTTGTTGAATACTTCTGATTGGCTGATGCTTTGAGTTACAGACCGTTGCTATGGATGCAATTCTGATCTCTGTACACATCGAGGAGATTATTTCTTTTTAGCTGAAGCAACAATATCATCTTTAAATCAATAAAAATCAACATTTTGTGGCAAATTATTGATTTCCCCCCATCTTGGTTCACTTTCACTCACTACAATAATGACCCTCTTGCTGTATATATTATATATAACTTTACATACTGCTGGGTAGTTTGTGAGTTCCCCCCTGGGGACCAATACATCCTTATTGATTTACCTATTTATTATATTTATCTGCAAGGTAACTAGTAACTTAAGCTGTCAGATAAATGTAGTGTAATGTATTAGTAGTGTATGCAAAACAATAAATAAATAAAACGTTTTTATTATCTTAAATGATCTTTTATGATCTTAAATGTCAATAACCTCTGTAATTGTTTTATCCCGTTTTGCTCTTGCAGCTTGAAAGCAGCGGGGGATAAGGAGTTGGACTTGTTTATTTCCTCGTCCCAGTGATCAGGAACCAAACATAGTGTGACTGACGGACAATCTAGACTTGTAGGAGATTCTACATCAATGACACCAAAGACGCCGAGTTTCTAGAGCGCATTCTGCCTCAGAAGGCGGATGCAGCACCTGACACTATTTTAAACTGTGTAACACTCAAGAGAAAAGCAGGTTTGGACGACTCACCATTGTAATTTGAACAGCAAACATCATTAAGCACTCCGAGCGCAATATTCATCAAACAAGATTACTGCAGCACTCAAAAGGAGAGCAATGGCGGGGCGACAACAAACGGGCAGTGGTTTTCAAAGAACACACTGTAGGCGTGGCGGGGGAAATACTCAGGATAAACACTTGAAAACCGCCTTATTTTCTGTTTATTGTGTTACATCATCATTTCTGTGTGTAGAAAGCAGAGCCAGATAATGTGTGTGTGTGTGTGTGTTGATGGTCACGGGGGTATTCAAGAGTCTGACAGGAAACAAGAGACGAGTGGAGGGATGGGGAGACGGAGTCGAGGTGGGGTGGGCCGGTAATGAGTGACATATTGTGAAATCTTTACCTACAAAGCAGAGTCTTCGTCCATGCAAATGAGACTCTCCCGATAAGGATCTGTTTGATGGGACACATGCGGAATATGAGGCAGTTAATTCCCTCATTAGTATTCAACGGAGCTGATTGGCAAAGACCAGGGAGAGCCAGCCGGAGAGCATGTCTGCAAAACCCAATATTGATTTGTTTAATGGTGTCAGGGAGTCAAAAATCACAAATCTCCTGTCAATTGTTTATGAGGCTGTTTAGCGGGGCCAATAGATGCCCCTCGCTTAATTAATACCTCATTACGGCGATGTGATTATATGCTTGAACCGTTAATGGGGGCTCCTGAATTTCAAAGACCACCATAAAAGGTGTTTTGACAAACAAGAGCTGGGGAAAACGCGGTATCTGATGAGTACTCTGTGTTTGTTGATTTGGGACTCTTTGTTTGTTTTCTCCCCTTTTTTTATGCTTCCATTATCCGATTCTGTCCGATTTGGCTCTCCATCATAATCTTATTCAACGTGCCCGCTGGTCTGCACATCAGGTACATAAATGTAATGAATAGGACCAAGATTACTGAAGCAAATTTGACAAGAAGTATAGATTTGTAAAAATGATTATCATCCCCCAAAAAAGCAGTGAATGTCTTGCTACAGATGGCAGAGAAGCGAGGGGGCTCGATGCTCACGTAGTCCCACGGAGCACACATGGCTGATCTGAAGGGCTCTCTATTTAAAGGCCCATAAAGAGAGTGATAATGGCGTAGGTTTATGACGACTCAGCCCCGGTGAGACGGGCTGTTACTGCCGCCGCGGCTGCTGTTGTTGTTATTCCCACTGTTCCTCGATGGCCACTAAAGCGGAAAAATGGATCCCCACTTTGGGTTGAAATATGAAGCTGGGCTTATTCTCCCTCTCTTTCTCTTTTTGTGTGAAAGGCGCCCAGGCATTTGCCTGCATGGTTATGGAGTTAAATGCTCAGCTCCATGGCTGGGCTTCTGCACGGTCCTCCCCCCCCTCCCCCCTCCGTTTCACTCCCCCTGACAGGATTAGCAGGTCTCCAGTGTTAGAAATACATTAAGTGGACCTTTGCAGTCACTTATTATGCCTGATTATGCAGCTGGAATGGGCAAGGTAGGCTCTGTTTGTAGTTAAATAACTTCTCAGATGCTTTTTTTTTTTTTAACACAGCAGCAATCTTCAAAGCATGAACGGGTCAGTGGCTCAGGCACAAAGCCGAGATTGATTTCCACCCTCCTACTCTTTGTTCCCGCGGTTTAAAGAGGACAGGTTCTACTAAATTAGTTTGCCCGTGTTATTAATGGAATAGCCAATTAAACTCCCGTACGGTGGTGTCATGGCAAAACAATGCAGTGCCCCGGCAGCGGCTGGTACGGCAGGGTTAATGAAATGGTTAACTTACGCCGATGTATAGATAGGATTAGGCTCCATCTGGGCAGCGTGCCACAGAGTCCCAACAGCTGTCCGTTATATACATCAGTACTGCAATCCTCTGCAGAGTGATGCATTCTGGGATCTGCTCAGGTCAAGGCGATGCATATATATATATATATATATATATATACCATCACCCGAGACTGAGAACGTGCCTAATGTTGACTCCTCTTGTTTTGACAGCTGGGACAAAACAACCTGAGAGTTTTGAGCTAAAACAAGTGGACAATTCAGCAGTCTGAGAAAGTTTCCACGAAATCAGCAGAGAAGGCGAGATTGACAGGGGGAAGGGGAAAAAGAAACTTCACCAGGGAAGTCTACCAAACGGCGATAAGATGTGTGTGCACGGGGGAAATTGGAGGTTGGGTGTTTAGGCGGGTACAGAGGCTGGCTTAGTGTCAGCTGCGTCAGTGCTCAGATTGTCCAAAATTAGAGAATATTCGCTGTCGCTCCGACAATGAAACCCAATCCCGCGTTCTTCCTACCGACTCTCCAGTTATTTTCTGTAACGCTAGCAGCGTTCGCCGTTTTTTTTTTGTGTTATTCATTCATTATCTCTGACAATGTAAATGACTCATCACATTTAGAACGGCTCCCTAAGGTGAACGAGACCCCCGGGTGAACGATGTGAATGAAATCACGGGCATTTAGGTTACGGCCCAGTTCCACTTGGACCCGAAAAATCCAAGTTAGAGTGGAAGGCAGAGCAGGAGGAGAATTAGTTTCCCCTCGCTTGACGGCTGGTATACTTGGCCATTTCCTGACCCGCTGTGAATAAAGCTCCAATTTATGGCAATTATCCACGTTAAAATTAGTAATAATGCCAGAGGTGATGAGAATATGCGAGATGAAGTTGTTATTATCATTATTCAGCTTGAATACCTCACATGGACATCAGATCGAGGCTAAAAATGGCCGCGTTATCTGTAAGGCGAGTTAAGGCTAAATTGATAATATTTCTATTTAGGTGCTCCTGAGGAGCTGTGGAGTTGAGGTGACGGGGGGCTAAAAAGAGGACTTTCCCCCCAGAACAGCTGACACAAGTGATCCGTTATTTCTAGGAGAGGTCATCAGGCACATGAGGCCTTCACACATCACACACCTCAGGCCATGACCACTCAGCAACGCCCTCTCCCCATCCCGGGCCCGGCCCTGTCACATCTGGCCCACGAAGACCCGGGACGTCCCCCCCCTGTTCAGAATGCACCAGTGGTTCCCATTTAACACCTGTTCGCCCTAATTTCCATTTTCGGGGACGCTGCGGATTTCAAATCATTTATCACTTCCCAAAGTGCTTCCACATGTGCACTGCCTTTTCCCAGTGTGCGGGGTTCCTGCCTCCGGCCAACCTTTTCCAAATGTATTAAAATTCAGTTTGGTCCAAAGAAGTTCAGACACTGATGTTTCATTGTGGTGATGTCTGGTAATTATTAGTCTAAATTACGGCTCCGGCATGTGACTTGACAGGGCGGACTCCATGTTTAAAAGGAGAGATGGGGCGAGGAGGTAGGGCCAAGGTGGTCCGTCACGCTCTGTGCACTTTTAGAAACTGTGTTCCCCAACACTGGGGATGTCAGTCAGACTGAAACAGTTTCGCCACCGTGGAAACACTTGTGTGGTTAGGGACCTGAGAGGGTCCGCTGGGGCCCACCATGGGGCGGCTGGGTGAAGGCTGTGTCAAAAGCACTCCACTTTGAGGGGAAGACTCCCACATCGAGCCCCGACGAACATTAAATACCAACTGCGGTCCGGTTGATACTCGAGGTCAGAGTTCGCGCTGTGAAACCAGGATTAGATCCCAAAGTGGGAAAGCGATTTGAATGAAAGTGAAATCAGATTATGTCTCCGGGGCTCTTTGGTCAACGGTCCCCGAGCACAAGCAGCAACAGTGGGGTAATTGGCTTTGACGAAACGAGACGGGAGACATGAACCCAACGATGTGGAAATAAATGAAGCAATGACTTGTACCACACATAGATTCTCAAGTTTACACCCAAATACATTTGCAGATGAGTTTAAGCTCAGACAAAAAGTTACAGAAAAACAAAAGAAAAAGCATAAAAAAGAAGAAAAGAAATGTGTGCAAACTAATTGTATTGTCATCATCTTAAATAATAACCGCAAATCACAGCAGGTAATGAGAACCTTATCGTCGTATGTTCAAGGGCATGTGCTTTACAGAAGTGGTGGAAAAGTGGAGAAATACTTCCACAAACACACACAAAAGAAATGGATTCAAATGTAATCTAATTAAAAAAAGGAAATTGCAACATTCGTGTTTACAAAGTAAGTTTTTTTTTTTTTTTTGCTGGCCCGCTAAGCTCCATCTTCAAGTGGCGAATGTTTGAAACTGTACTGTAAGTGTGTTTAATTAAAGTGGGCTGTGAAAATGTGCACTAATCAGATACGGTTGGTTACAAAGTCCATGAAATTACTAATTAGAATTTCATTAAAAGGTAGCGCTTTATCATCTGAGGAAATCGTAACCTTTAAAACGCTTTCAGGAAGGCAGTATGCCTCTTTTAATGGGACTAAAAGGGAGAAACGGCTGGCTTTTGATGTAATATCTCATTTAGGATTTGAGCTAAATTGGACCATTTAAACATGTCATTGTTTTGGACGTAATTTATCAGACTAATTAATGACAGTTATTGCCTGGGTTGGGCGGCTGACAGAACACCAGGCTCCTGCAGGAAGAGATCACAAAGACAGACATTTAGCTCGGATGAAAACACCCCATTAGGGAGCGTTTGCCAAGAACGAGTCACCCCCTTTTTTGATTTCTTGTTTGGTTAGACTACCTCAGATGATTAACAATCGCATTTCAAAGTGTGGCGGAGAATACCGAACGCGTACGTGTTGTTCGGTGCTTATTTTAATCCGCTTCTACTACTTCGTAGACGAGATTTTATGCAACGAATGCTACGTTTTCTTTTTGCTTTCCATCCCGTTAAGTAGTTTAACGTTTGCATCTTTTGGCCCGGGTTGCCGTCCACGTGACCCCGTCTGCCTGATTACTATTCCTCCCATCGGTTGGTCAGGATGGGCTGTGTTAGTGGAAGGGATCATGTGTCAGCACTCAGGCCTGTTTATCTGAGAGACAGACGCAGTGGAAGAAAAGACAATCTGTTCTTCGGCTAATGACCGCCTGATTTCAGCGCCACAGAGTTCACTCTTTCTTCTGCTCACCAGAACGGGGAGGCCAAACCGTCGGCGTCGGGGCAGATATGTGCGGAAAGCTGATTAGTTGATAGTTCGTCCGCGGTAACACCCATGAGTCAGAGGTGAGGACGGGTGAACGGTGAAAAGTAATACTGTAGGTTTCCCCTTGTGTCGTGCCCTCTGCGGAGGTGCAGGCCGGCTGCAGATGTCGGAGCGGGGGGGGGGAAGAGAGGTGCGCCGAGGGGGCCAAACCTGTTCCTCTATGCAGTCTGACATCATGAAATCAGGAAAGCGATAGAATTCCACTAAAAGGGAAGGGAACTCAATCAAAACGCGACGCTCCCATTAAGTTAACTGCCAGCGTGGTGCAAAACAAGGCATGTCGGGAATGCGGCTGTTTAATTCACCCTGCAGGCGTCATAAACCTTCTGCCTTTGAAATACCAAACCGTGGTGGCAACATTCTGTCCTACCGTCTACATGTGTACACATGTAACGCATCCCCCCGCAAATTCTCACTACGTTGGGTGACTGGATGCAAACGTGAAGGCTTTTTGAGAGAAGAAACACATCATTATTCCTGAATTGTATTGCCATAAATAATAATCAAACCGACGCCTAAATTAAAAGACCAGAACACTGATTAAATTGATAATCACAGACACATTAGTTGATTGTGCTTGATGCCTGAGGCCAAATGATGTCGTTAGTTTGATTTGTGGCACACCCTGGCTCCTCGAGTGGAAACTAATTTGCACCTTCGCACGGGTGACACTTAGGCATTAGCCTGTGAGTGTGTCAGTACCTGTAATTAAAGCAGATGGTCAAATAACCCTGTCAGGACTGTTAACAGAGCAGGGCCTCTACATGGTCCTAATTCCCCGCCCGTTTGCAGAGCGGAGCGGAGCCTCGGCCGATTCCCTCTGCAAGGAGTTGTTATTTTCACTTCGCGTTTGGACCTTATTAATTAAAGCGTACAGCAAACACACTTGTCTGAGGACAATAGAGAGGACCTTTAGGCGTCATGTCTCTGTGACATGCCAGATATTACCGTAAATGGCTTGAAATGAAGCCCGGTAATGCCAAACGTCCTAATCTCCGCAGCACAGGTACTCATGTTTGGATGACCTTCAATCAGCCCCCCATCAAACAAACGGGTATTTCCTGAAAACTTTTATCCTGGAAGCAAAGAGAGAAAGAAAAAAGTACACCATGGGAGGTCAGTGAATGAAAGCTGTGACAGATCTGTGAGTTAGTGTGCGGTTGTGCCTACATTTGGAAAATCACCCAGCGAGATTCCTATTAAGGGACATTTTCTTTAAACTACTTCCAATTCTTTCGGGTCCGTCCCCCCTTCAACTGTGAGATGTGTTTAAAAGCACCACACTGAGATATGTGCTAAATACCAGCTGAGCAAAAAAAAAAAAAAAAAAAAAAGAGTAAAAAAGAAAAATCCCCATATCTGTCATTAAAAGGATCATAGAGTATAATCATGGAACAAATGCTGTAATAGTGCATTCAACAGTCCTGTGCAGTCACTATACTTTCTGACATGATACTACAGCACATAATGCAGCCTGTAATTATGTGTTTCCTGAAGGTGGAGAGCTGTGTAAAACTACCATGAGCTCCTGTGTGTCATAAAAATACAAAAAAAAGAACGCCTTTTCGCCTCTTTGGCAATCGGCGGCGTGGCCTGACTCACCGGGCTTCCACGAGGAACTTAAGCAGGTTCACACCAGGAGGGGCAGTAGTACAGCAGCCATCTGGTTAGGAGAACAAAGACTAGTAAAATACAGCACACACGCCTACTCACGACGTGCTGTGCAAACCTGTATTCTTTGCTCATTCACTCGAGGTGAAGGTATCAGATTTATACTTGAGGCGTATTATAGGCTTTCCATCGAGCCAGGCGTAATTTAGTTTAGCCCGGGCTTCTATATCAGGCCTTAACATGACCCTTCATCCCCACAGACAACTGTGAAGAAGCCAGGAATACATGATAGCCGGATCTTTTAGCAGGGCGAGATTAAGAGACGCTAAATAAACATAATCAACACGGGCCGATAGTGCCGCCGTTGTCCAGCGCCTTATCTAAAAATACTCTTGTGAGACGTCATCATCCTGCTCAGATTGGTGGAGGTACTGAAACGCTTCCTTAATGATGCAGCGAATGGAGGCAGGGTGTGTGTGTGTGTGTGTGCTTATGTTGGTGGAGGTAGAGCAGGGAGAGAAAGAGAGGGTTAAAAAAAAAACATTAATTATTAGCCCCAGTGGGATCTCTTATATTCTGTCTAGCCTGGACAACACCAATTAATACAGCAATTATTATCCTGGCCCGTAGCACAGGTTGACTAAGCTGGCTTGCCTTCTGACGATTATGGCGTGAGGGGGAGCAGCAGAAGAGAGGCATGCTGGAGCGAGATTATTCATCTCACACTAAACCCCTGCTTTTATGATGCATGGGTGATGGGGGAGATAGCCAAAAGAGAGCCAAAGAGTAATTTAGTCTGCACATTTCAACTCAGCATTACTGCAACACAATCTCCCTATAGATTAATTTCTGTTGGGTGTCATCTTTAGGGGTGTTGGGGAGCGTCAACTCGATAAAGAATGAGCCGCGCGGGATATTTCCTCATACTTCGCCCTCCTCCGGAGTAACGAGCAGGCCTAAAGCTGCACTTTGAGTCTGAGACCCACTAGATCCTGTGTGACAGGTGCACGGTTCACAGTGCTACTCCTCTTCTTATAACCCCCGAGGTCTTATTTCCAGGCTGTGACCCGGCCCTGCACTGCATTCATTTCCTAAACATTGTCTTCTCCCCTCCCCTGTCTTGGCCCTGATTCCTAAAGCAGTGGACGCAGATGGAAGCAATAGCTCCACCTAGTTTCTGCAGCACAGCTCTCAGCCCCGTGCACTTCCCTTTTGAGAGCAGCAGCAGCAGCAGGCGACTGAATGGGGCTCGGATGAGAGGAGATGTGCCATTTCAAATAAAATACTGCTCCCATATTATCCCCCTACTCCAGTCAAATTATCCACTGTGCTCTATTCTTCGCCATCATCTTTTTGGACAGGAGAGCTCTCCGTCTCTCTTGTTCTATTTTTGCGCCTCCCCGTCCTCTCCTGTGGTGACAGCCCCCTTTGCAGGAGCATCTTAAGCACATATGCCCCTTTTCCCCGCCGCCACTGTAAAATCTGTGCTGACAGCCAGTGAAAACAACACGGATGCTTGCATGTTATCTTGACATGGCCATGTTAAGCTTCGCTCTCCTGATGCTAAATGGTCGTCATAAACCTTTTAAGATCTGAGCCGCCTAATATGGACTTTTATAAAAACATTATGCTGTGTAATATGTTTAGGTTCAGCGAGGACATACAGTAGGCAGCCACTGCTCGCTGTCACGGAGCTCAAAAGTCAGGCACTTTACCAAAACAATGCGTAAGCCGCATTCAAAAAGAACCAGCAAGGTGTTTACATAGATGCATATTCTATCGCCTGAATGTACCATTTTTCCCCCCATACGGCAGATTTTAATTTGCTGTCATTTCATATAATTATAATAATAATATTGAATAACATTTTCGAAAATAATGTCCCACTGTCTCCTGCTCTCTAATCTATCTCCGCTTTTCTGTGGGATCAATTGACAAAACAATTACAGTCCACAGGATCTAGTCTAACAAGCCCTTGGAGTACTAAGAATGATTAGATGGCGGGTATTACATGAGGAACCCATCTTTGGATTAGTGATGAACACAATAAATTCTGAAATAAGTGGAGGAAAATGTACATCCCTTTCATGGAAGACGCTTAGGTGATTGCTGCCACGAGAGGATTTGTCAGCATAACACAGGATCTCAAACAATAATGTGTGAGCGATAGGACACCGTGGAACACATTCATCGCCGAATTCACTGCCTGTTTGTGTAAATGGATTTCTGCTCCGTGCAACCGAGCGAAGGGGCCAGAAAGAATTTCATCATCGTCTAGTTGAATGCATTGAAAGCAACCTCACATCATAATCAAGAGAAAGCAAAATGTATTTCTAAAAAAAAATAAAAAAAAGTTATATGCAGATCAGATCAGAGGTTTTAGTGTAGGAGCGTCCGTGTGTTCTTTCCAGCAGGAGCGTCATTTATTTACAGCGGTGTTGTGTTGCGCCTCAGTACAGGAAACCGGCCAGGCCTCTAAGAGGAGGCGCTGTCATTGTCACCGTGAGGTGTAGGATAACAGCTCTTGAGCAGGTTGTAATTAGAGTGGCTGAGGTGTAATGAGGGTGCAAGATTCCTGCTCCTACAGCCGGTGCCAAACTGGACCGGTGGCGCCGATGGCACACGGGTGAGCCACCACCCAGCCAGACAGCCGGGTGGCCGGAGGGCTGGGTGGCCAGGGAACCGGGCAGCCAGGGAGCCAGGTGGCCGGAGAGCCAGGCGACCGGAGAGCAGGGCGACCAGAGAGCAGGGCGACCAGAGAGCCGGGCGGCCAGAGAGCAGGGCAACCAGAGAGCCGGGCGACCAGAGAGCAGGGCGGCCAGAGAGCAGGGCGACCAGAGAGCCAGGCGACCAGAGAGCCGGGCGGCCAGAGAGCAGGGCAACCAGAGAGCCGGGCGACCAGAGAGCAGGGCGGCCAGAGAGCAGGGCGACCAGAGAGCCGGGCGACCAGAGAGCAGGGCGGCCAGAGAGCAGGGCGACCAGAGAGCCAGGCGACCAGAGAGCCGGGCGGCCAGAGAGCGGGCGACCAGAGAGCCAGGCGACCAGAGAGCCGGGCGGCCAGAGAGCAGGGCGACCAGAGAGCCGGGCGGCCAGAGAGCAGGGCGACCAGAGAGCAACCACCTCGCCACCTCTACCCGTGGCTCTACCAGCACAGTAGACGCCGGATGGATGGCTGCATCATTTCAGAGACGGGGGTTTAGATTCAACTTAGAGCTTCTCAGCTGGAGAAGTTCCCAACAGGTGGTAATAATAATAATAATTATTATTATAATGAATACTGGGTTATTAAAGTGATTCACAAGAGACAGAGGAAGTGCTTTGGCTTCAAATCTAAATATGACGTGAACATATTAGTGCTTCACTGATTGACTCACTAATGAAAATATTTGTTCATCCCGGCTGTTACAGTATTTGAAAAGACCAACCCCTTTTTTTCTGACCCACTCTTTTCCTACAGTCACATTTTAGACTCACCCACAAGATGTGTACAGTACAACACACGTGCCTCTTCTTCTTTTTTCTTTTTTTTTTTTGCACTCTTGGCAAAATGAAAACTTCTGTCGGAGTCAGATTGAAATTTATATCAGTTTGTCAGGCGCAAAGCCAAAAATGATCTTACTACACATTATTTTGATAAGTTTGGTGCCAGAGATAGAGGAGAAATTGAGGAAAGAGGGGAGGAAAGTATTCCACACACCAGATAAGTGCAGAAGCCAAGATTCCTCTCACTGCTCCATCAGTAAGTGCTCAACCTTACCCTTAAATATATATATATATATATATATATATATATATATATATATATATATATATCCAATCCTTTTGATAGAGATGCCTCTTTGCATAATATTCCACCCTCAACTCTATACTTACTATATCAGCACACAGTTTATTCAAATAAAGAATCAATCACACTTAAAAACGATCCATTTGCACACGTATACAACGATACTATGCTAATTCTGCTTTGTCCAAGACATGTGACCGTTCTGGAGATTAACGTGTGTGTGTGTGTATGTGTGTGTGTGTGTGCCTGCTTGCATCACTAACTGTGATGTACCAGTTGAATTTGTACAAACTGCAGCTCCGGTACGTTATTGAACTTTTAAATGAGTTTGCGAGCACTTCTCCATATGACTCTTTGGAGACAACACAGCTGAGGAATCGTAATGAGACAGGGTTGGGGTTGGGGTGTTATGTCAATAAAGTGTTGACATATCATTTTCTTCCCCTTGTTTATTTATTTTCTTAATGAAGAGAAAGCCTTTATCTGTGGCTAAACCACCACCATGAAATTCTTTTCTTGGCTGTGTGTGTGTGTGTGTGTGTGTGTGTGTGTGTGTGTGTGTGTGTGTGTGTGGAGTCCACCGCAGTGTAACACAGTTACACCATGTCAGCACGGAGCAATGCGACTCATTACCGCTCTGCTAGAGAACATAACCACAATAAAAACCACCCTTTCCAGCGGGGCAGGCGGTGGCGGGGGCAGGTGGTGGCGGAGGGGGCAGGCGGCGGAGGGGGCAGGCGGCGGAGGGGGCAGGCGGTGGCGGGGGCAGGCGGCGGCGGAGGGGGCAGCCACTGGGTTGGTGTCCGGCCCCGAGAGTGCAAAGGAGTGGGCGAGCTGCGGTTTGTACGCCGGCTGGGTCAAGTCAGGATCGACTCCTCGTGTCCTGTAATGTTTTTGTGAAATGAGGTTTGTATGTGAAATTCGTTTATTTATCCCTTACCGTACTATTTACTGGGTGAGATCAGTTTTTTGCTTAAATAGCCCATTATATTCCCGGATATAGCCAGTTCTACTCCAGCATCTGCCTGGATTAAACTGGAGCTGAGGAGTCTGGCATGTGGTGGTGAGCCAGTCAGGGACGGGTATTTTCCTGAAGTCGAGCTAGCGGGAGCAGACCCCCACAGGCCATGAACTCCATAATGTAGGCCATCACAGCAGCTAGCCCGTGTAAGTATGACTTCTGAGGGGCTTCCAAAATACCATGGCAGCGCTTTCATTTCCCTCCGCCGTTCGCCAGGCAGCCGCAAGAATGTCAATACGAATGAAAGAATGTCTCGGGAAAATGTCGAGAGGATTAATCAACACCTGTACTTCTTGGATATGGATTTACAAATGGCTCTAGACTAAGAGACAGCACAATCTAAGCAAAGCAAGACCCCGGGATTCATCATTCTCCGCATTCATCATGTTTGTGAGCGGGAGTGGATCACGTTTGTTCTACCAGGCGACGGCTTAAACTGAAAGCAGAGAAATGCATTTGTTGCTCATTTAAATGTGTTTTTCCGACATGTTAAGGAGGCGAGTAAATGTGTGCCGTGAAGCAGAATCATCTTCATGCAGCGGGGTGACACATATGACAGCATCTAAAATAAAACACACGCATTTAGGATTATAAGGTTTCTAATTTTAGTAGCATTATCAATTAAAATGTACTTAACGTACATATAAAATGACTCATCACAAGGAATGTTTCCTGTTATTGTTATGTTGTTTCATTACGGATAATTACTGATCATTAACAAGAATAAATGTTTTAGCTAGCATAGCTGCTTGTTATTCTGTTTGGCAGTTTAATTTATAAAAATGCTTCACATCTCAAACTGATCGGATGAAAATATTAATCTGAAAAAGTAACTAAAACTGTAGTGGAGTAAAAAAGAAGTATAAAACACCATAAAAGGGTAGTAGAGTACCTCAAAACAGTTAATTTCCTGTGTCCAACGTTAATAAAAATGACCAGTGATTATGTCTTACAATACAACCCTATGCAATAATAATATCAGCTTGACTCAATACGCCATTCTATTTATGTCATTATTTAATAAAGCAAATGCTTGTTTAAATCTAACATAAAGGAATGTTCATTCACTCTCCTTCTGTTTTATCTTAACTTTAGCACGTCATGTAGCGTGATCGCTAACTCATTTCGCATATTCACGGAGTTGAACAAAAATACTTCCTGTCATTACGGTGATTTGAATTTGATTTCCTCAAAATCACAATCAGCTTTCACTCCTTCCACGGTTCCCCGCAAATCTTTTCCAAATGTCTGCACCCAGACGTACGTGAGAATAATAGTTATCGTAAATGCGCTTATCAGTGCTTGCACCTATTCCATTCACACTTATTATAATGAACAAATTACACTGCATTAGTGCGGCAGACGCGCTTTGTGACCCAACGCTGAGTAATACACAGCTATGTGTGTGTGTGTGCTGATATGTGGAGAGCAGATGATGTTATGAGGTGATAATGACCGAGTCGGGGTAATTGCTCTGCCAGCGGGAGACCTGTAATCACAGCGCCGTGATTATGTAATGGACCTGCTGATATTGAACAGGTGAGCAGACAGCGAGTTGATTCATTTAGAGCATCCACAACAGAGACTTCATTTACACACACACACACACACACGAGGATCAAGGCTACTACGGCAGTAAAAGGCACTTCAACGGGATCTATGTCGGGCCCTTAATACGATCATGTGATCACAGAGGTATATTTGGAGTGCAGCGTTGTTTGGAGTATTAATAGAGCTCATTAGATATGTATTTACCTTAATCAAACGTATAAAGCTGAGCTGAAACACTACTTTGGATGGATGTCATGATATTATTGGTTGAAATCGGTTCACACTACTGATGCAAACACTATTATTTACGTTATTTTCCAGGTTAGAATAAAACTTTGGATATCTTTCCGGCATATATCGTTAAATATGTGTGGTTGTGATCTTAAAGGGTTAAAAGGTAATTTTCTTATTTAAGCTCACCTCAAAAGTCTGTCTAATGTGTTCAATTGATGATTAATCCTAAGTTATCCTCAGAGACGTCTTCTATTGGCTTAGTAACAATAATATTATAGAACCTATTTGTAATCAATACAGTATTACACAACCACCCTGAGGCTTATTGAACTTAAAGGATAAAAGCTGGCGGTCTATAGTTTTGATGCACTCTATATTCATTTTTGCCAACAAATCCTGTGAAAAGATCAAAACCAACAATGAATCACGTCCCTTCATTATAATGAACGACGGGCACTCTAGTTTGTTTTGACTCAGTCTGACAAACACCGCCCTGCTGTTGTTAATACTCACAAATGTGTATTAATCCACAGCAGAAAATAGTCCCCAAAGAAAGGCGTTATTTACTCCACTTCTGAGTTTCAAACACTCCGACGCGCAGATGTTTCAGGAAACATATTTGTGATTTATTGGTGAATCTAAATGTCCCGACACCTCAGCTACATCACTTGCACCCAATTTGCCTTTTCACCTGCGAGTCAGATGAAGGTCAGCGTGGTGAGAACGTTGAGCAGAGCTCGACCTCCTTCGCGCCGGCAGACACCGGACCTGTCTCACCCTTCACTGGTCGGACACTATCCCCCCCCCCTATTAAAAACAGGAGGATCCACGTTTTCCCAAGCAAGGTGCAGCACGCCGCCGTCACTGCCCACCACTTCATTGCTTGCACCTGCTAAAACATTCGTGGTATTTGAGCAGCAGGGCAACACATTTGCTTTTCATTTAACCTGCCTTTGGAGACCTTTGAAGTACATAATAGCAGAGCAGCATAGTTCCCCCTCCCACCCCCGTTAATCATTTACCTAGTAAAGGCGCATTCTCTGCAGCTAACCCATCAAGCGGAAAACGAGTTTGGCCCGCTATTTCTCTCTGCCTCCCCCTTTTCCCCTTCCACCTTTCCTCCCCTGCTCTCTCCCTCCCTCTCCCTCCCATTGTGAAACTCTCATGCAGTCGCTCACTGACTCGACTGGATGTGAATGAGGGAGGCACGGAGCCAATTGTTGGCCACGTTTGGGCGAGAAAAAGGTTTCAAGAGATGGTGTGGCTGGCAGCCCGTTGACACAACACGGTTAATTATCTTTTGCGTCCAATCATGAAGAAATGTATTGGCATAGGAAATGTGGCCTTTGTATTTTTGGGCAAGATAATGAGACTCGTGTGCCTCAACAAAGAACGTGAAAAAAGATCTGGCTATAAATTTGAGTTGGGAATGGTGCCAGACTTGGCCGAAATGATTTATCATCTTCAGTGATAACAGCATATGCTTTAATTTTTGCTTGTGAATGTCCTCATTAGACAAATAGAACTGTCTGAATGTGTGAATGTGTGTGTGGGTGTGTGTCCAATGGGGGAGTAAAGAGAAGCAATTAGAGTAATTGTCTCACAACTGTAATTTGATTATTATGTATAAGATAAATCCACTGGCTTTGTTTTTTATTTGAGCTCTGTGGACTTTCTGGGAGATACAGGAAATATTTCTTACAAATGAAACATCTGTTTATGTTTTAGGCTACATTATCCGTTAATCAGAACCACTGGAGTGTCTGGTTTGGATGATTTTGGGCAATTCATATGGCAGCTTATAAGCAACAGCCAAAGAAATATATACTGTATAATGAATAAACACTGTGATGAAACGCAGTGAAAAAGGTCACATGCTAACTGCTCTCACCTGCAAATGCTCACCTGGACCTGGGAACTTTTTAATAGACGTTATTACACGTTAAAGACACAGCCAAGAGTGGGAAGATGCTTCGCTGGGAAATGTGCTTAGGAAATGCTGCAGGGCAATTTGCCCCACCAGCTAAGGCTATTTGTTCATTGCAATCCCTGTGACTGTGTGTGCAATAACAGCAGCAGGCGGAGGATGTTTCTGTTGCAGACAGCTGGGGATGCATCCTGCAGCAAAACACTAAAAATACTGCTCCGCATTCTTCAACGTCTACTACAGAACTGTGGATAGTTACGGCGGCGTGAGGTAGTTACGACGGGCCCCAGTGCACACAATTATAATGGGCCCCGGTGCACACTAGTTACTAGTCATGAAGCACCACACACCATTGGGCATAAATATATATATATATATATATATATATATATGACCAACGATTGTATAGACACAATCAGGCTATTATACTGTGATAGCTTGCAACTGTACTGTCTATATTTACGGCCTGAGGATACTTTATTCCTTCTAGGAACATACATGTATATGTATTTATTCTAATTTATTCTTAGTAGACAGTGATTCAAAATGTGGACCTGACCGGCAGACGTTGACCCGTTGAGTCCAGCAAAGTGAGGATATAAAGAACTCCAGCTCTATGGCCACACTTGCATGTAAGCACACGGAGATAATTGTGTGAATTAAGGCACAAAGTGTGGGCAAGAGCTGTAGCCGTAGTGTGCGGCGCATCCAAATCCCACATGGAGACAGGGTGGAGTTAGGAAAAACCATTATCATACTTTGGTGGGTGTGTCAGGGGCTGAAACCATCCGGCCAATCAGGGCTCACTTCACTATGACAAACCGGGGGAGTGAAGAGTTCACAGTGACATTTGTTGACGACATTTTAAAGTTTGAAAATACAGAAATCCACTTGACCTGCCAAAGATTTTGGAAATCTGGCGTGTACCATTCTGGTCCTTCTATTCTCGTGAAGAATAAATAAAATACTCCTACAACATATGGAACGAGGAAAACACCGACGCTCTCGACACCGACTTGCTGAGCCGGGCTTCTTTGGCGGTTGCGACGTGAAAGAAGAAGCCCGGCTGTACTGAAATCAGTAGCAGCTCTCTTTGTTACACGGTGGAGTCCTTCTGAGCCATCAAGGCATATTTGCTCCATCACTCCATTGTTCAAGACTCAAATCCACATTTAAATCCTCTCGCCTTTGTCTTCTTCCAAGTCACATGGCTGCCTCCCACTCTGAAAACTCTCTTAGCCATTCCAACTGACAGGGCTTAAAAGGCATAAGCTACAAGCAACTACAATTATCTCAATGTAAAAAAAAAAACAACTAAATGCCATAACTGTTGTAGGTTCAAAGCTAAATGTTAAATTATCCTAAATTGAAATAGCTTTTTTAGCGTTACCATGTTTAACGGCCTCTCTCCCCAATAAACTCCTCTGGAAAAAGCTGAGAATAAAAAGTGGAAAGTAGTTTATTAAAAGCCACACATCAATAAAAATGGTAAAATAAACATTAAGGGGCAGAAGCAGAGAAGTCTGTACACATCGCTGAATACGCTCGCTCCTTATGGCGCTATCAATGTCAGTCACATCTCGCCTGCATTTTACTGGGGCCCTTGAGTGGTTCTCTTTAATGCTCAATTTAACACAATCACCGTATGAAAGGACCACCTTCGCCACCTGGCTCGTTCCTCCGGGAGAAAAACCAGGCCGAGGATCAAACTCTTGACCCTGCTAACTAAAATTGTTATGCCCCCTTACAAATGAATCTGATATGCATGCTTACTTAACATATCTCCTTTCCTCTTACCACAAGCTCCTGGTTCATTTGGCGACTTTTTCTTCTTTCTTCTCTTTTTTTTTGCAGCTAACTCGCTAGGAATGCTATTGCACCCGCCGTCTGCTAGGTACGACGTACAAAAGCGTGTTAGGCTAAGTATGAGACACTAAACAGTGACTGGACACAACTAGCCTCCTCAATCTGGATAGTATGTCACAGTCACTTAAAGACCACTTCAATGAGGCCGAGCAGAATTGCCCCCCTAGAGAGAGAGAGAGAGAGAGCGAGAGAGCAGATATTTCCTCTTTGGTATTTGTTTGTGTTGGTTATAAGCATGACGTCGTCTCCCTCGGTTATGTCAACCAAACTAAAGAGCTTGTTAAAAAAGGGCCAATCGTCATGCTATCTTTAAATCCCTAAATAATAGGGAAGTGGTAAAAAAAAAAAAAAAAAAAAAAAAAAGATGAAAAAGGGACACGGGGCTTAAAGTCAAATAAATCACACCTGGATCTGGGTGAAACTGGCAGAGCGCTCCTGATATTGCACTCAAATTACTCCATTTGTTCCCTAAAATATTTTAATCCCAACTGACCTCAAACTTCCCATGAACCAGGGCCCGAACAAAAGGCCGCCCACTGTCCTTGCAGTAAATCTGTTGTCTCCCTTCTGGGCCCTCAACAGGGGATCATAGATCAGCACTGCTCTGCAGCTTGCTTCAATTTACTCAATTAACTCTGGTAAAGCACTTGTAAGTTCTGCAGATGTTGGTTTATTATGGAGGCCTAAAATGTACAAGTGGGTTCAGGAGCCCGGGGTTGTGGCAAGGTTCACCAAGGGGGGGAAGGGCAAACTAATTACAACCCGTAGTTTTAGTAGAGAACATAGATTATGATAAGTAAGGGGTCTATGTGCATCTGCAAAGCTCGATGCAACGTATTAACTTGCGTCTGTTGTTTCGAGGAGCTCAGACCCTAAGTAGCTTTTAAAGCCACACCGTTAAAATCTTTACATTCAGACACTCAAAAGGTGGCGACTAACGACGTTTAATCGAGCCGCTGGAATGACAGAGGAGTCCGCTAAAGATGAGCACACACAATGTAGATTATTTCCGCTGCTGCAGCTGTTGGACTTCCAACCGGCCTCTCTGAATAAAGTTCTCTGAAGATCTTAGCCACATGAAATGGCTTAGTCCCTTTGCCTGAATCATTCGCAGATGACAAACCTCGAGTGGCTAGACGTAAATCACGATCACAATATTATTGCTGGGGTTACAGTTATCTCTGAAATGACCTCTCACCTAAATAATTTGCTAAAAATGCTATATTATATATATATATACATATATATATATCCTTCCAGTTATCGGAAAATATCTGATTTGCTAAAAACATAAAACACTTATTTCTTATCTACTGCCAACCTCTCTGGGATAAATCAACCTAAAACTAACGCGAGGAATGTAAAGTATACAGTAAGGAGGATGCTAATATTAACCAGGTGTGGATACCATCACCATAAAACATTCTGCCGACACCATCCATGTGTGCCCGTATATTTCCTCGCTTGGCCAACTACATTTCAATTAAGAGCGGCAACACAGGATGACATTCATACCGCTTTAAAATAAGGTTTTGACAAATTATTTTCCTCTGTCAAGCTAATATGCTAACTGCAGGGAGCGAGGGCTTATCTCTGTGCAGTCGGGGAGTCACAGGCCGAGTCAGAGTTGGGAGGCTCCGCACCGCTTTAATGGCTTGCTGCTTGATTTTAATGTGAAGAGCGATGCTCGTACACTCAGGTGGAGGAGCTTCAGGCACGGCGCATATTTCTAAATCGCCTCGCTCATCCATCTCAGCAGCTTTGAGTCGAGATGAAGCATTTCATCATCTTGCTGATAAAGTCATCTTTAGCTGACCTGAGCTCAACTCATCTGCACAAAGACATCGTGATCAATTTAACAGCGACGTACACATTTTTACATCACGGTTTTGACTTGTCATAATTTCTGAAATTTCTTGTTTTTTTTTTAGCAGAATATAAGTTTTGTATAGGATACGATATATAAGATTTTAACACAGATTGTGATGAATTTCAATTATCGGGATAGATCGTGACGTCGTCACAAGTCTATCATGGTAGAGAAGTGGAAAATAAGAGCTCGATTTAAGATTGAAAAAATGTAAATAAACAGGCTTCCAGGAAGACATGTTTCTAATTTCTTAATTTTATTTATAAATGATGTTTTTATTTCTCCGTTTCAACAGTCATGTATGCAATAAAAAAATAGTTTCCTGACAAAATGTTAGATTAAGTGATTCCAGTAAGTTTCACATATTTTTATGATTATCATTAAATTATTAATCGCAATTATTGTCCTTATTCCATCACTAGCAAGTAATGTATAACAAGCGTTTAAATTCACAATAATAACCTGATTAAAAACATACAGATCTGATTATAGCTGTGAAAGCTATTTGAGTGACCTTTGTGAGATTTTACCAGGATGCAGCTCCTGCAAAACAAGATGTCATGGCTTCTGAGCATTTACTGCAAAAGAGATTAACGCTATGCAAATACAAACTATGGCATGCAAGGCACCATGAAAGAGATGAGTCTTCCTGTCGACATTTTCTCCCACCCCCCCTTTAAAAGATGAAAAGTAAGACAAAGTCTTTTGGGAGGCTTTAAGAAGGAATTCCCCGCTAATGATATTCCCTGTGGGAAGAATGTAATTTATTCAAGTTAATGCGTCTTATTTTCCGTTCAAGGTGTATTCGGCGGAACAACCAAACAAATTTAATTGTTAATCCATCTGCTTTGAAACAACCGAGATCTTGTTCAATAAGCTCTGAGTCAGCTTGATCCAATTACGCTACAACGGAGACGTTTGTAATCATTTGCCATCACACCACCCCTGCAACCTACACAGATACGTGCTCCAAACCGGCTTACGCTGTTCGGGAGAAAGCATGAAAGTTGGCGCTTTGGCGAGCGGCCGGGGTAACGCAAACTGTTTGCAGTTGAAGCGGTGACCCCAGAGAGTTCGAGGTCAAGGGTCCCGGGGTACGAATTGTAAATGACATGTTGGCCCTCGGGCTCTTTCTAATAACTTTTGTGAGGAGAGGATGAGGCCCGCTCATTTCTCCACTGTCTTCAATGACAGGTCTTTGGGGAGTGATATGCGAGTATGGAAGTGTAATGAACTTGTTTTCCTTCTCTAAACCCCCCCCCCCACCAACTCTCTGTCTCCTAAATCAGTCGTGCAGCACATGAGCCACCATCCTCTCTCCCACAGCTGCACTTGCTCTGAAACTCTCAAATGCACAAAGTGGCTGTTGATTGTGAGCAGACGCAGACCTTCTGTCCACTCCGCCGCTGAATTATCGACCCTGTGGAGATTCTCCTTTTAATTATGAGCGTTTTCCGAGATTTTTTAAATCATCTCGGTTCAATTTTCACAATTTTAACGATGATGGAATTTGTCCATCCTTTTTTTATTATCAGCGCTGCTCGATAAATAACAGATGTAGGTCCTCACAAACCATTTTCTTCCAAGTGTCGTAAAACCCTGAGGATGTTTGACATTCACAGAGGAATTAACTGTCTCATCCTGTATCTGTTAGATTCTATATATATATCTATTGAATAAATACTATTATACTGCTTACTTGTGGGACCTTTCTGGTTGTCTTTCTAACTTTGCCGATCTCTGATTCTGTTTATTACGTGCCGAGCTTTCATCAGTCCTTCTCATAACCATTTTGATGTTGTTAGGCCTTCTAAATAATTTCAGCAAGGCCCGTGAAATATGTGAGATTGCCGTGTGTTGCGTGTCGTATCCCGCACAGGGTGCAGCGGAGGTCTGCTCCTGGTTAGCCGAACAGATCTTAATCTTCTGGGGTAGACTGGGCCCAGCATCTGTGGTATTCAAAGAGGATTGATGGGCAGCATTCCTTGATTTTTTTTTTTTTTTTTTTTTTTTACCCCTGCCCTTCCCCGTGCCCCTCCCGTGATGTAATGACATTATCAATTAGCCCCCATTAATTTAGCAAAAACAAATAATCACCTCAGGACACCTCCCTTCCAGCATGTGGTTCTAATTTCCTGAGTGTTTGTCAGTGGCCGCTGTTTTGTTAATCCTTTGGCCAAGGTGGCGTGGCCAAGAGAGGTCATGCCTTTCTCCTCCCTTCAACTCGTTTCCTCCCTGAAGAGTTTCTTCAAGTTTGTGGCACACTGTTCGTCTTCCTAAATCCATCCATCCTGGTTGCTTTCCCTGCAGTCGTCTCTAAGCCGTAATTACGCTAATAGTTGACAGCAACTGAGATAGTAAGGCCAAGAAAGTCTTAATCAACTAACAATCACAGGATGATGTCGACTAATCGATGATTTAATCCTCAGATCTACACAAAGAATCACAAAAAAGCTTTAAATCTTGTGTTTATCATTGGTTTCTTAGAAATAAGTCATTCGGCAGAAAAAACACTGGGCTAATTAAACGTTTAAATTGCATAATTCTTAGTTAGCTATTAATCTGTTAGCTTCAAACAGCCAGAACGAAAACACAATTTATGGTAAATGGACCTGCATATATATAGAGTGCTTTCCTTGTCTTTCCTAGTCTCTTTAAACTACATGTCAACATTCACCCCTTCACACACACACACACACACACACCGATGCCACGCAAGGTGCCGCCTGCCCATCAGGATCTAACTCACCCAGCGATGGCGCTGCCTTCAGGGTCAAGCCGGGGTTCAGTCTGTTGCCCGAGGACACTTCAACATGTGGACCGGAGGAGCCGATCTTTTCTCAATGCAGACACACACACACACACACACACACACACACACACACACACACACACACACACACACACAGACACACACACACTGTGTACACAGCGAAAAGGCAGCTTTGTGGTCGGAGTTCAATATCGGAGCTAAATTACAGTACTCTCAGATCTGTTGAATATTGGGTAACACTGTCTACACAGCACTAGTCACAGCACTTAACTGACACACATTTATGGCCAAGAAAAGACACAAATAACGTTTGGCTGTGTCACTGCTGACTGTGTGTTCGGGGGTCTTGTATAAATCACCTACAGTATTATCTTAAAGCTAGATTTGGCAACTTAAACCTGAAACAAAAGCCCAGCCAGCTAACTTCAATAACTTGCTTGATTTTTTTTTTTTTTTTTTAGGCGGTAGAAATAGTTTTTAGTAGAGAGAATAACTGTGGTTCTTCTACTCCACCCATTGTGGTTTAACTCCAAGATTAAATCTGCCCCCAGACACCAATGTAAGCTATAACTAAAAGTCCATTGTGCTATTTCTAAGTGAATCAGTGGATATTGGTCTCCCTAAATAGCTAGACTCATCGTAGCACACACAGAAAACAAACAATTAAGGACATATTAACCTATACCAAACAATATCAATACGCATAATATGGATTTTATGTTATTTATAGGGAATTAAAGCTAAGTGGAAACCCATCAAAATGAGCCTAAGGAAAAGTTGACAGCCTCCGCTGTGAGCCCCCGCGTCCCAGAGGAGCAGTTCATACATAATACTCGACCCCTGCAGGAAATTGGGGCTTTCCCCCCCTGTATCTCTGTAAAACATACTCCATTGCAACAAAGGCTATGGAAAGTAGCCCGCTTTTTTATATTAATAAGGAGGTTAAGACTGACGCTCGTAGATTAGACCACGTCTGGTTGTACGGCTGCACAAAGAGGAGAAGTTGACCCCCTTCTCTTCTCCTTCCTGACTGTGAAGTGGCGGAGAGGGAAAAAAAATAAAAGTTGCAGATCATACAGTTAGGCCCGCTGCTGAAATAACTCTGCTGCAATCTTTACTTTGGAGTGTTTGACCACTGTTGGAAGCCTTTCATAGCCTCTTTTTAAAATTACAAATGGGAATGTTTTTTTTAATTAAAGTTAAAAAGAACGGAAAAAATGTATGGCAATCATAATGATTGGTTTCTCTTATTGTGAAGACAAACTAACAGGAGTGTTTATCGTTTAAAGTTTTTACTGTACGCAAGTGACCCCTCGTGACCCTTCGTTTGATATTAGCCGCCGCTACATCCAAGCCGTCGTGAAGCCCACACTGTCACCAACTGCACGCCCTGAAAAGATATTATCCAGCCATTTCAGAGAGAAGCAGACAGAAGGGTCTACAATAAGAGTTTGAAGGATAAATCCGACGACGATAGACAGAGGACAATGAAAAGAAGGAACACTATTCCTGCAACGTCTGGGTCATTATTCATCTTACAGTCACTAAAAAGCAAAAGCAGCCTGTGTGTATCTTCCGTGGCTAGTGTACCGTACAGGGTCTGATTCTGCTGCAGATTCAGTGGAGAAAACCTCTGCAGAACCGAACAGAACAGAAAAGAACCATTCTGCAAAATAACGCAGCAACTGAGGCTGCTATTACATATTACCCAGATACAACGTTCAACCACGACTAGCTTAAAATCCACATAACCAGCCAGGAAAAAAAATATAAAACCTGAAACTGCATGAGAGTCTATGGAGCAGACCCTGGTCTGAGCTATGATTGGCCGGTCAGCCTTCTATGGAGCAGTCAAAGTCTATGTTCTATCTACAGCCACACTAATAACATCAAACCATGTCTTCAATGGTCTTTCATCACATCTATGATCATCATTCATGGTGTTATAACTACTAAATGGCGACACCTTTGGTAGGTTTTTACACAAAAAAAAAAGAATTTAAAAAAAATCTCTGGAACACAAGAAGTGATGCATTTTGTCTATCTTTGTTTAGAATAAAGAAAAAAGGAAAAAGACGTGCATAAACTAAAAAAATCAATCAACAGAAAATCAGAAGAAAGGAATCGCTGATTGATGCTCCAGTGTTAGCAGCCAAACAAAACAAATGTATGTGATTATCACGATTATCACAATGACTACCTAACAATTAACCGCCTGAGTTCATTAGTAATGGCCGGTTGAAGCTGAACCCCAAGATGACTAAAAAGATTTAGCGAGGGGTCAGTATCTAATACTAAACCAGCTGCTACTGGGTCAGTGAATCTGGATTAGCCGTTTCTCTTTTCATTCAGTAAATCTGTCTGAATGGTGTCACGCTGCCTTTGCTCAGGCCACATTGACACTTCTCTGTGCCACTTCAATACTCACGGCTCATTTACTAACCGGGGCAGATTTTATTGTTTCCGAAGGACCACTGTTTTTTTTTGTGTTTTTTTTTTTAAAGTGGACGACGTGCTCAATACACCCCTCGGTTCAACTTGAACTTGAACCCATCATTCCAAAACCATCGGCTGATGGAAAAGGTTGAGGAGTTTATCTGCACGCAGATTAAAGGAAACAGCAATGATTCTGGTTATGACAAAAATCTTAATCTAGACTCCTGTGTTTTCTTGATAGCGGAGGACGTGTTGGTTATGTGATTGCTTCCCTTGCCTATCCTATTTACTTTAGACTGAAGGGAACAAAATCTCCAGCTTCTCCTCCTGGTCGCCACACAGTAATTCCTGAAGAGAAATCAAGGACCTTGAAGCGTGTTAATGCTCACATATTGAAGTCTTACAGCATGGTTAAGATACAGTACCTATGAGGGAGCACAGATAAGAAAGTGTGGACAGTGATGCGAAGTTTCTGTGCAGAATGTTTGTGTAATATTGCATCTAAACACTTCAAAAAGGTGGTGTGACTCATCTCTGGACTTTGCACCTGACTTGTGCTCAGCCAATCAGCAACGTACATATTTATCCCAGAATCAACTTTGGATTAGCAGCGTTCTAGAGAGCACTTTGAAGGAGATTTCTGCATGAGGTTTTGGGGTGTTTTTTCGGTTAAAAATGCAGCTGAACAACAATTTACAAAGCAGATAAACCTGCAAAGTTATTCATGTCTGTAGTAGGATTAAAATATATTATATATACGCACACATACATACTGTATACACACACATAAAACAACAAATCACAAACAGCTCATGAACTAAGGAATAACAATCCCACATTTTATTGTGCATCAACATTAATTATCATTAGTTATCTGTAGATATTGTTTTTTGTTGTGTGTAGAAAGTGTGTGTGTGTGTGTGTGTGTGTGTGTGTGCTGTCCCAGGTGCTGAAACGCAGCAAAGCCAGGTCTCAACAAAGCCAGGTATTTTATTAATATTATTCTGGCATCGGCTCCAGCCTATTTATTTATTCATCATAGGCCAAAATATGAGCGAATTGTATTTTATGAGCCATTGCTGTGATTATTTAATGTGATTATTGCACATTTTGTAGCCAGGTTTTTTTTTTTACACAACCTACCACGAATTTTCTAGCAGCTTTATATCTGAGATCTGATCTCTAATACCTGACTGAGAGGTGACGGACACTAGAAGGAGGTCCTCATTTGACACCTCCTTCTCTCTCTATTTTCCTGTGTGAAGCTTTGAATATCGTTGAATATTATCATCAATATTATTAGCCCTAGGTAGGATAAATGAATGTGCTAGCCTTTAACTAGCCTAGCCTACTCTTAGCTCGTACTCTAGGGCATTTGACAGCAAGAGCACACTAAAGTTTATACTAAATCTATTCATACAGGATCAAAAATGTATTTGTCCTTTGCAATTGACTGCTGTGCATGTCTTTTCCAAAATAAGGTGCCCTTGTGATCCACCAGGAAGGGGCGGGGCTTAGCCTCTCTATGGTAAAGCATCTTCAGAGACTAAAACCTTATTTAGAATAAGTCATCAAATGTCTGGAGACTCTTTGGTCTAAACAGCATGTCATTGAATGAGTTTGTAATAATGTGAAAGGAAGAGCATTAAAGGGAGAAGGAGCCATACTGAACTGGTTAAAAGAACATCTGCATGCGACAGGCTGTTACTGCAGTTTAGGTAAACCTCAAGCCTCCAGACAAGCCTTTAAGTGCAGCAACACTGCCTGACGTGATGACCAGTATTTCTCTGCTTTGTTTACATTAAGGACATCCCACAAGGTAATAGTGAGAACAAAAAGGCTATTATTTATCTGTTTTGAATCACAGAGGGAAGTGGAGAATGTTATGATACATCTATGGAAAAGTTTAATATATACAAATATACAGTAAAACATATAGAAGCTGCAGCTTTATTGTTTCAGCCTTCGTGCTTTGACTTTGGACTTATTGCTTCTGATTGGTCAATTAGACATTCCAACGTGATTTATGAGGCCTTAAATCAAGTCATGTTTAATTCATTAGCTGTCGGACTAAGTTGCGGTTTAAGCTTTTAAGATTTGTTCACGTTTTGTCTTCCTTAAGCTATTGCCTTTAAAATATACTAAAGGCGGCACATGTGTGTGTGCAGGGTGATATTAGAAAAAGCTGTGATACATGAAATAATATGCTGCACAATTTGCGTATGCTAAAAGCACTCCCAACATCATCATCACTCTCTCTGCCATCATTGCTATAATAAAGCAACGGCCTCTTTTTTTCCTTCCTCTCAGATATGCACAGCTGCACGTATGTATCGGCTGGGGGATAAGAGAGAATGGAATTTCTCCTTTGATTTATATGATGGACCTGGTTTTGACCCAGTCCTTCTGCTGGAAACTTGCCATCACCCCATTCAGTTATCAGTAAGCACTTGAAAGTGACCAGACAACGTTTTTTTAACGCCACGTTTGGGTCATTCTGCAGCAGCTTGGGCATTTAAGGAATGGAGTGTCTTGTCAGGTGCGAGTAAATATGTCACGCACGCATGTACTCGCATAAATTATAAAGTCATACCAGGAAGCTGGATTTATGGGAAGCTATTTTCAGCCACATGTTGTGTTTACAAAGTTTCCAAAGTCATCCCTACGCTGTAAGTTTAGTCACATCGTCCCGTGTGAAAGGAAAGCTGATGAAGACTCTCGGAAAGTGAAGAGTACAGTAGCTCCTTCTACTTTTATCTCGAGCAGAGCTGTTAAAACCTTCCAATGAGCACTTGTAAAATGTCTGTCGGTAAGCTGTGTGGTAGTCGGATGGGCAGAAAGGAAATCTAGAAATAAATAAAGTGGATTACATCCTCTGAAAGCTCCATCTCTGCCCTACAGCTGACTGGGTACCTTCTCCTGTCTGCATGATAATGCTTTTGTCAAGGCTTGTGACCCAGTTGGTACAAAGCGGGGAAATTACGTCATTTGCAAATATGCTTTTATTCCATGATAGTGTATAATTGTACAAATGAAATGAGATTATCTCTCTAGTCCTCCACAAACAGCCATGCAGCTTTATGGGGAGGGATTGGAAAAGACTGATAATTTGCCAAAAAAACCCGTGGCGTGGAAGCATGTACTCAACCTTGGGCCCAGGTTATTTTAAGGAAAAGCCAATCTTTGATCAGCCAAGCTGAAATGGCTAAGATAAGTGGGAGCTACATCTCGCGGCAGGACCGCGCACCAGTCTGATATTGCTATTTCCTCCCTGGTTTCTCAAGAGCGGTAAATAGCTGCTGCCTCCCCCCCTCCCCCAACTGCGCCTCCTCCCCTCCCCCTTATCTGCTCCCCACTTTCTTCTGGAGATCTCTGTCACTTTAATCCACAGAGTCTGCCGCTGGTTAACAAGGAAATCCTGTGTCAATTATCACCAACCACTTCCTGCTGGGAGAGCAGCGGGGAATCAAAGGGGCCTGAGAGTCTTTCACACCAGAGAGGAGCAGTGGGCCTAATTAAATGGCCCTTGTGTCCCGCTGGCTGCCGGTGGCCGGGTGACAGATAGCCCAGCCCAACGATAACCTCCTTCAGCTGATGATTGTTTTGATAGGGGAGCTAGTGGCCACTTTGGGTGCCCTAAGGTTGGCAGATTGCGATCCAGGGGTCCAAATTAGCTCACATCCAGGACTGCAAAGGTCCATGCAGGAAAAATGATGGCTAAATTCTTTGAAAATGAATGTCATCACGAAGTTAATGTGGGTATAACAGATCCGTGATGACACAAGATCCAAGCTGCTTTTAGAAAGTCACCATTAAGCTGAGTCTTGTAAACTACGAGTCAGGAGAGAACCCCCCCTCCAGTCTTTAAAATTCAGGTTTCATAAATCTGGGAATGTGAACCGATGCATCATTTGCACACTAGTGGGTGAAGCGTGCATATTAAGATTTGATATGCCATATTTTATCTCGATTCTCAAAACCCTGCATTTGGGGGAAAAGAGGTTATTTGAAGCCCAAATATGCAACGCTCCAAATGACAATTCCCAGACCACTTTCAGGTGTGGGGTGTCTGTGAAAGCGCAACTTATGGTTCAAACTGCTTTATATCAACTTTAAACATCATATGGGGTCAGCAAATCAGCGGCCTGCCTGCCTTGTAGTTGTCATTTCACTCTTAACTGCCACTTACAGGTATCTTGTGTCGCCTGCATAATGTCAGATTAAGCTATCACCCACAGTCGCTGCCAAAAGAAGCTCTTTCTGTTCATTAAAAAAAAAAAAAAAAAGTTAGCTTCTAAAAAACTCACCAGAATTATCATTTCAAATAGTGCCTGTGTGAAATATGTTTCCCAGAGATTGGCTATGGATTGCGTATGATTGATAGAACAGGTAAATTGAGGGCTTGAGGGGAAGTGAATGTGAATAAATGTGTGGAGGAGCTGCACAGTCAAACTTTGTAGAAGTATTTAACATTTAAATACAATGCTGAAATTTTTACATAATTAAGAACAAAAACAACCCCTGCAGCTGGATGACGTTCATCACAATGCTCTGCATCCACTCCTGTTTGGAGACAGCTTCAACAACCCCCCCCCTCCCCCCCCCCCCCCCCCCCCCCAGTGCCTTGTCCACCTTTAAATTTTCATATGGAGGAAAAGGGCTGCAGAAAAACCAATTTACTAACAGAGCGACATCATCTGTTTGGCCGTTTATCTCTGACACACCACCCCTCAGTCCAGTGTTGACAGTACATGATATTCCATTAATCTGCCTAATGAAAATTTAACCAGTGTTATAAACAAATAATTGGCCATTATCCTCTCAAAGATCCCGAATAAATTACTTGGGCGTTTTTCATGGCTTCTGAAAGAAGAAGAAGCCGGCCCCTCCTGATTGATGTTGGAATAAATGCGGGGCCGGCTCCGACGCTGCGAGTGGGTCTCGGCTAAGCCTGTGATTGACTTAATGAGAGTCTTTGGGGTGAGTAAATGTTCCAAATTGCTCAGTCATTAGCTTTTGCTCGGCTGTCTGAAGATACCCCCGGATCTGCAGCGCGGGTCTCTCCTCTTGTACCATTCCGCCTGCAATTACATTTTCATTTAGAGCAAACCTCTGAAGTCCGATAGGCAGGCCCCTTTTCATTATGCTGGCCTCCTTTTTCTTTTTTTATCTAAATGGTGTGAAATGTCTCTTCATTTAGACCAATTAAAGTTGAAAAAGACTGCGCTGTAATGAATTATCATACAAATTATTTACTTAATGCCACAATCTCTCTCCCTCTCCCCCTCTCCTCCCCTCTCATCCTCCTCTCTCTCTCTGGCACCGGCGATGCACAGAGTCAGGCAGACGGGGAATCCGGTGCGAGAGGAGACGTGGTGGGAGTCCAACGGCGGATCCACTTTGAAACTGAACCGTCCGTCAATACGATACAGATTTTGCAGAGGTTACGGCTCTCGCTGGCGTTTATCTGCTTCGTGCATGAGCCGAGCTCTTGCGTGAGGACGGCCCCGACTAATGGAGGAGGATTGGGGAACCCAACGTCTGAACAAAGGGGACAGTATGTCGTCAATATAGCTCATTTCAGATATTTCATTTCAGGAGATGTCTAAGCTCTTCTTAATTAAGGACAAGCTTATGGTTTCAAATTAACTCGTTTAATTGAAGGGACCGGTTCTTGTCTGCAAGACGGTGTGGAGAATGTCTCCAGTCTCCTTCTGGAGGCTGTTGGCTGACACATAAACACTAGGAGAGTTCACAACTATCACAGCAGCCCCATCCATACCTCTGGGACCGCCTCTCTCTGTGCCTCCTCAATGAGACGTACACTGCCAAAGACTCCCTCCATTAGCTTTTCACCAGCAGAGCAGCTATTCAGCGCATATTCTCCAGCCATTATTGGTGTTAGCAGCCAATGCCCCATATTAGGGCTGTTTTTCACCAGACAACATAATGGGGGAGAGGAATGAAACGGTATATTTTCTCCCAATGTTTATTTATTTTTTTTATTTTTTTCTCCTTCCAAAGCCAGTCAATTCACAGCCGGATCGTGCTGGGTAAAGCTGGTGGCGCTGAAGTGACTCGTCACCATGGAGACGGCAGCTTCCACTTCATGCCAGAGCAGTTCAGCTAAAGCCCCAAGATGAGGGGGCAGCAGAGAAAGGGGTTGTTAGTTCGTCCCCAGCCCTGCCCGCCCATTCGCTTACTACAAATGAGGGGGGGGGGGACCGGCCCGGGACCTTAGATAGAAGCCAGATTTGTCACCGGAGGCCATATTTAAAACAAAAAAAACCTCAAGCTGCTGAAATGAAAAGTCTCAGCCTGGATAAATTACTTTTATGTCCTGTAAAGGATGTCGGAAATCTTTAGGGAAAAATAAACTCAAGACGGGTCACTTGCAGAGGTGTCAAAGTGTTGTTAAACTCACTGGGCAATAATCTTAAGTACTCCATGATTTGCACTAATTGGTATGAAATCACCCACAGTGCTTAACTGCAGCTACCGCTTCGGTGTGCTGCATCTGCGCTGTGTCAGGGCCGATGCTTTGTGACAGCCTGGAAATACAAATACAACATTGCCATATGGATCGCCCACCTTTGAGCTTAAGCCACAGGTACAAAGGGAGGATGGATTCTCACCAGAAAATCTTCTCTATTGCTTTCTTATCAGCAGCAAATAATGCAAGTGCTTTTTTTGCCATCATTATCGAGGAACACATAAAAGCTGCAGATATTCTCTTGTGCAAAGGAAGCTATTCTTAACGCTACGACATGAAAATGATTTAAACACAATGACAGGATTGCTGTTTGGCAACTTAGACAAGCCGTTTAAAGTGGAGGAGCGACAGGATGTCACAATACTTCCAGATATGTTCATCATACCAAGAATTACGTTGCCTTTCAGCAGCAGACATGTGACCCTGACAGCAATAAATGACTGCTGTCAGAGGATACTGTGGGAGTCTGATGTCAAAACCACCTCACTTAGATCTGTCACGGGATAGCGAGTGTTCCTTAACCGCCGCGGACGAAAGAAGGGTTTTAGAAATAACGAGGTCCAAAACTGAGCTCAGGGAGGTACGGGGGCATGGCCTTCTAGAAAATATATTACCCCAATTTAAATATATATATTTAAAGATCTTTGAAGTGCAAAAATTGGAAAGCAAGTGGTTAAAACCTCCTCAGAGTCTTAAAAAATGATGTCAGCAGTAACACATGAGGATCAGGTTAAATGTTGCAATGAATCATCCAAAAGCACAAGAGGCTAAAAATGATCACAAAACACCTGGAAATGAATGTTGACCATGTTTAATTTAAGTGTGTAAGTAAGCCTCTTTCTTTGTGACCCCCTCAATTCTCTGCTGCCAAAGAGTATTAATAATAATTTACTAAAGTTATATCCACTTTCTTTATTTCATCTTTGAGTTTGCAAGGCAAAAGGCAAACCCATCTGGATTACAGAAAGCTGCCGGGGTTAAAGAAACATATCTCAAGCATTATTAATCAATAAGTAAGATGTGTGTTTAACAATAATGTAATTAAACAACAATACTATATTATTACTCTTATCATTTCGTTAGGTGTTAAAGCTGATACACTGAGACTATATGTTCCACTGTATAAACCAGGGAACATATATATATATTTCTGTGCTAATGACAGTTTGAATGGGATCAGTTGAGTTTTTGTTTGTGTTGAACATCACAGGTACATCATGCTAATCCTAATCCCAGCCACAGTCCTCTCTCATCTCCACATCATCATCCTGCCCGTATCTCTTCCTCGTCCCGACGCTGAGCTTTGATTGACAGTTGTTTCATTTGTGTCTGTCTCAGTGAAGAAAGAAGAAGAAAAAAAAAACAAGCACGACTACACAGGAGCAATTAGTTAGATGATGTCTATCTGGAGATGAATGACATCAATCCACTAGTAAAACTATCTAGTTACCTTAAATCACTCATGTTATGGATTCAGCTACCCGTCTGGTTGTTGATATGATCAAAGAACATGAGATCATCACCTTCACCAGGTCACCACACAATAAGTTGATCGAAAATAGAGCCTCCATGATTGATCAGAAAGAATAGCTAAATCCTATTCTTCCTTAACAAAAAAAAAAAATTTCTGGAATGTTTCTTAACAAATTGTCATGTAAAGTCATTCCCTTTATGGTTTGCTGCCATTTTAAGAGTTTAAAGCACATTTTGGACAATTCTCCGGATAATCGTGACGTGAAATCTCTGCACAGAAACTGATGAACAAATGGGTAAACTTGGTGCTGTACAATCTAAAAGTACAGTTATTTTTAAGTCAGAAACTACAGACCTCTGCGACCTCAGTGGCAGGCACGGACGTGATAATACGGCCAAACGAAAGGCTATTTGCTCTCTCAAACATCAAGCTGTCTGAGTAATCATACCCCAGCACTCATTATGTGTGGCATGCACACTAATGCATGCTAATTGCTGCTTATTAATCCAACACTTCCATTAACAGGAGGTAACTCATTCCCAAGCAACACATAAACAATAGAGAAGCCATTTATAATTGTTGGTGACAATTAAAAAGGAAGGCTGCACTAATATGAATCTGTGTGAGGGGAACCGAAAAGGTCCTGATGAGGACTGGGAACCAGTCATCAAGCATTGCTGTGTGGCTCTACATGAACATAAAATCAGCACTAGCTGCTGATGCATGTAACTGTATCTCATTGAATCAAAAGTGCAAGTGGTGACTTCAAGTGTTCATGAAGTAGTACGGAGCAGTTAGGTGAGAAATCCTTCGTAGACCTGCAGGCTAACATTACCTCCCTGTTACTTAAACACAAAAGGGCTTGTTTCCTCAGTATTAATAACCAAGAAGCCTCACCTAAAAAAAAATTAATTTGAAACTATGCATACACTCCTGAATGGGAGAGGGTAAAACTATTAATTAAAAGTGGAACAGGTTCTTATTTTAGTGGAAAGTGGAAAAATTATGAGCCTTTGTTAAGACAGGCCCAGGAGCAAAGCTTTCATTAGCCTACATGCATGGCAAAAGCAATTCATCAACTGTAATTTTGCCTCAATGGGCAAAAAAGAGGGATCAACCTCAGCATGCTATTTATGGAGATTTACGGAAGTCTGGGAAATGCTAATGTGATTAACATTTATCTACACTGTAAAAAAAAATTGTAATATAACAGAATTTTACTGTTTATTTTACATATTTATTCTGTATTTTTAAAATACCATTCAATTTACAAAAAGAGACTGTGATTTTACATGTCAAATGTAAAATAACATGAAATCATTGTAACTGTGAAAACACACAATATTTCTGTTATTTTACAAAAAAACACATTAGAAATACATATATTTATTGTTAAAATACGTTCACAAATGTATCGTAATTTCACAAATATGTGTCTGTTATTTAAGATAATAAACTGTAAATTTCAAGTTTAAAACTCTAAAAAAAAGGGAAAAAATAATTTAAAATTACTGAGAAATGAATAGTAAAATAACTATTTAATTTCTAATTTTACTATAATTTATTTGTTAATTGACTTATGTTTTCATTGAACTACAATTAAAACTGCGCAGTGATGAATGGGACCTTGCATAGCCAACTCGGTTAGTGCTACGAACGCCTGCCAGTGCAGGGCAGCCTGGCCTGGCCACATGCCACGTCGCTGGTCGTCCCTTGCCTGAATTTTCATGTCGATTACCATATCAGACGATTAAAGTCATCATGCTCGACTGGGGTGCAAAGTTCCACAACACTGGGACTGTAGCGACCCACTGGAAATGTCGCTCCCTCTTACATGGAGACATAACGGCGCGGTCACGGCATTCAAAGCGTCCTCCCAATCTTCCACAGGAAGCGTGAGCAACGTCTGGAGGCTCTTCCGGCCAAATTTGACACATGAGGAGGAGCACATGAGTGTAAAAACATGACATTTCATGTCGCCAATAGGTGGCGCTCTGATTGTGAGTCAATATTGCAGTGCAGACGTGTTCAGGGTGGGACTCTCATCAACTGTGTGAAGTTTGGAGCTGATCACACAATGTACACTGAAGTTACAATAAGGATCTAAAATCGTGGCATTGTCATGGCTTACTTAATTCACTGCATACATTTGTAAACTATGGCAACATAGTAATACGTATTGTTGTTTTAAATATGTCAGTGTAAGTCATGTTTGATTTTGCTTTCATATTTTATATAAATCCGATATAGAGCGCTTTTATTTTGTGGACTTCCTGTCGCCGCGTTTCTTTTTCCTGTTTAGTTATTTTTCGTGTCTGGACACGTCTGTGGCGTGTCGAATCTGTGACGTGCTCTCGTCCATCTTTAAGCGCTGTGATTGGCTAATAGTGAGACAGTATACACTACGTTGCGTCTTCAATCGGCCAGTCGTATATTCCAGATCTTTCCGAGCGGCATTTACGAATCTCACGAGAGGCTTTTGGATATTTGGCTTTGCACTTTGGACTGGCTTTTGACACTTTGGACCTTGGACAACGAGAGGAGACCACATTGGGACAGCTTTTGGTGCACGAACGAACGAACCGTGAGTTATTTGAGCTATTAATGAATTTTAATCTGTATTTAGCATGCACATGTTAGCTTGGTAGGCTATGTCGTAGCTATGTCCGTTAGCGAGCAACAGCATGGGCTGATACAGCTAATGACATTATCAACACTGGTACATATTGTCTTTCTTAAAGTTAATAGTGGTTACTATGTTAAAAGAATTACGTGTTTTATTTATAACTTATCGTGTCCCTTGTGGTTGAGTTAAAGGCCGTTAGCTTAAGTCCGCTATTCAGGTAGCTAGCTAGCTAGCTGGCTGGCTGACTGACTGGTGGCCTTGAGGTAAACAGCTTTTTCGAGCTCTGCCTTTTACAGTGAGTTTGTTTTACGGTCTTGAGCTAAGTAGTATTTGTCGTGTGCTTTGGTTTCCACCATGAGTTTGCATTTAAATTAATTTGTTAATTTCATATTTATTGCGGTAGTTACTCAGCGTTTTACACAGATATCCCACTGCAAGAAAAGACATAATATCCACGGCGGTGTCTCATGCAGTTTCAAGTTCAATAGGGACAGGGGAGATATGATGGATATTTATGCTAGTCATGCACTTTTTTCACAAGTCTTGAAGCGCAAGCGAAGTGGCTGTGTGTATGATATACAGCATGTTAATGTGTACACGTGCAGCCTCCTGCAATAATTAATTGGCTTATAAAGGTTTGAGTTTGTAATAGCTGGGGCAAGCCTGTGTAAGATAAATTCAAAACTTGTATGTCGTCAATATAGCTCATTTCAGATATTTCATTTCAGGAGATGTCTAAGCTCTTCTTAATTAAGGACAAGCTTATGGTTTCAAATTAACTCGTTTAATTGAAGGGACCGGTTCTTGTCTGCAAGACGGTGTGGAGAATGTCTCCAGTCTCCTTCTGGAGGCTGTTGGCTGACACATAAACACTAGGAGAGTTCACAACTATCACAGCAGCCCCATCCATACCTCTGGGACCGCCTCTCTCTCTCTGTGCCTCCTCAATGAGACGTACACTGCCAAAGACTCCCTCCATTAGCTTTTCACCAGCAGAGCAGCTATTCAGCGCATATTCTCCAGCCATTATTGGTGTTAGCAGCCAATGCCCCATATTAGGGCTGTTTTTCACCAGACAACATAATGGGGGAGAGGAATGAAACGGTATATTTTCTCCCAATGTTTATTTATTTTTTTTATTTTTTTCTCCTTCCAAAGCCAGTCAATTCACAGCCGGATCGTGCTGGGTAAAGCTGGTGGCGCTGAAGTGACTCGTCACCATGGAGACGGCAGCTTCCACTTCATGCCAGAGCAGTTCAGCTAAAGCCCCAAGATGAGGGGGCAGCAGAGAAAGGGGTTGTTAGTTCGTCCCCAGCCCTGCCCGCCCATTCGCTTACTACAATTGAGGGGGGGGGGGACCGGCCCGGGACCTTAGATAGAAGCCAGATTTGTCACCGGAGGCCATATTTAAAACAAAAAAAACCTCAAGCTGCTGAAATGAAAAGTCTCAGCCTGGATAAATTACTTTTATGTCCTGTAAAGGATGTCGGAAATCTTTAGGGAAAAATAAACTCAAGACGGGTCACTTGCAGAGGTGTCAAAGTGTTGTTAAACTCACTGGGCAATAATCTTAAGTACTCCATGATTTGCACTAATTGGTATGAAATCACCCACAGTGCTTAACTGCAGCTACCGCTTCGGTGTGCTGCATCTGCGCTGTGTCAGGGCCGATGCTTTGTGACAGCCTGGAAATACAAATACAACATTGCCATAGAGTGGTGAAGTCCCGCCCCTCCATTTCCGGGACATGGGTCCTCAAAAGCAAAAAAATATCAATGCGATTCAATGGGTAGATACAAATTATTTTCTGGTCCCGTTTGAATTGTGCCATGGATTTCACATATGTTCTTTGTGATATTTAAAGAAAATTTTTCACGCAAAGAAGACGACAATTAAGCGCGAAGAGTTTTGATAAAGTTAGGTTTTGTGTGAGCCGCTTTGTGAACTACAGCTCCTCGCTGTTCTCGTCGCGAATGATATACGTCACCACCCGCCGAGTCCGAAGTCCGCCGAGATGGCTGTTTCTCTGCTCCACTTCACCGCTTTTTTCCAAGGGCAGAATAAAAGTATCGAAAGGGGGGAGAACCACTATAAGTCGGGTCATTCGGAGAGCCGAGGGAGGGAAAAGGGCGATGACGTGACGTCACATACGCGACACAACATGTAGTCTTTATCATTGTGTTTTCTCAATGAATTTTAACTGAAGAATTGCACAATAAACGGTCAAACTCTTGACATGGAAAATTATAATTTAAGCCTATAAACAACATTTGTGTAATCCAAGGCATAACGACCGGGGGATCAGATAATAATTATTTTCCGTCCATTGAACACCATTCATTTTTTTCGCTCCGAAAGGACCCATGGCGCCGTTACTTCCTGCTTCCGCTTCGGCACTCTATATGGATCGCCCACCTTTGAGCTTAAGCCACAGGTACAAAGGGAGGATGGATTCTCACCAGAAAATCTTCTCTATTGCTTTCTTATCAGCAGCAAATAATGCAAGTGCTTTTTTTGCCGTCATTATCGAGGAACACATAAAAGCTGCAGATATTCTCTTGTGCAAAGGAAGCTATTCTTAACGCTACGACATGAAAATGATTTAAACACAATGACAGGATTGCTGTTTGGCAACTTAGACAAGCCGTTTAAAGTGGAGGAGCGACAGGATGTCACAATACTTCCAGATATGTTCATCATACCAAGAATTACGTTGCCTTTCAGCAGCAGACATGTGACCCTGACAGCAATAAATGACTGCTGTCAGAGGATACTGTGGGAGTCTGATGTCAAAACCACCTCACTTAGATCTGTCACGGGATAGCGAGTGTTCCTTAACCGCCGCGGACGAAAGAAGGGTTTTAGAAATAACGAGGTCCAAAACTGAGCTCAGGGAGGTACGGGGGCATGGCCTTCTAGAAAATATATTACCCCAATTTAAATATATATATTTAAAGATCTTTGAAGTGCAAAAATTGGAAAGCAAGTGGTTAAAACCTCCTCAGAGTCTTAAAAAATGATGTCAGCAGTAACACATGAGGATCAGGTTAAATGTTGCAATGAATCATCCAAAAGCACAAGAGGCTAAAAATGATCACAAAACACCTGGAAATGAATGTTGACCATGTTTAATTTAAGTGTGTAAGTAAGCCTCTTTCTTTGTGACCCCCTCAATTCTCTGCTGCCTAAAAGTATTAATAATAATTTACTAAAGTTATATCCACTTTCTTTATTTCATCTTTGAGTTTGCAAGGCAAAAGGCAAACCCATCTGGATTACAGAAAGCTGCCGGGGTTAAAGAAACATATCTCAAGCATTATTAATCAATAAGTAAGATGTGTGTTTAACAATAATGTAATTAAACAACAATACTATATTATTACTCTTATCATTTCGTTAGGTGTTAAAGCTGATACACTGAGACTATATGTTCCACTGTATAAACCAGGGAACATATATATATATTTCTGTGCTAATGACAGTTTGAATGGGATCAGTTGAGTTTTTGTTTGTGTTGAACATCACAGGTACATCATGCTAATCCTAATCCCAGCCACAGTCCTCTCTCATCTCCACATCATCATCCTGCCCGTATCTCTTCCTCGTCCCGACGCTGAGCTTTGATTGACAGTTGTTTCATTTGTGTCTGTCTCAGTGAAGAAAGAAGAAGAAAAAAAAAACAAGCACGACTACACAGGAGCAATTAGTTAGATGATGTCTATCTGGAGATGAATGACATCAATCCACTAGTAAAACTATCTAGTTACCTTAAATCACTCATGTTATGGATTCAGCTACCCGTGTGGTTGTTGATATGATCAAAGAACATGAGATCATCACCTTCACCAGGTCACCACACAATAAGATGATCAAAAATAGAGCCTCAATGATTGATCAGAAAGAATAGCTAAATCCTATTCGTCCTTAACAAAAAAAATATTTTTTTCTGGAATGTTTCTTAACAAATTGTCATGTAAAGTCATTCCCTTTATGGTTTGCTGCCATTTTAAGAGTTTAAAGCACATTTTGGACAATTCTCCGGATAATCGTGACGTGAAATCTCTGCACAGAAACTGATGAACAAATGGGTAAACTTGGTGCTGTACAATCTAAAAATACAGTCAGAAACTACAGACCTCTGCGACCTCAGTGGCAGGCACGGACGTGATAATACGGCCAAACGAAAGGCTATTTGCTCTCTCAAACATCAAGCTGTCTGAGTAATCATACCCCAGCACTCATTATGTGTGGCATGCACACTAATGCATGCTAATTGCTGCTTATTAATCCAACACTTCCATTAACAGGAGGTAACTCATTCCCAAGCAACACATAAACAATAGAGAAGCCATTTATAATTGTTGGTGACAATTAAAAAGGAAGGTTGCACTAATATGAATCTGTGTGAGGGGAAAAAAAAAGGGGGGGGGGGGGGGGGGGGGGGGGGGGGGGGGGGGGGGGGGGGGGGGGGGGGGGGGTTTGAGTTTGTAATAGCTGGGGCAAGCCTGTGTAAGATAAATTCAAAACTTGTATATGTATAATATATATATATATATATATATATATATATATATATATATATATAACAAATATATATATAACAAAGTGTAATATATATATATATATATATATTACACTTTGTTTCCACTGCTGACGTATGTTTAAGAACGTTTATATATTATAGAGATTAGATTCCAGCTCTGTATGATAAGTGGTCTGAGATTACATTTTAATGATATGATATATGACTTGATGTTATATGAATAACCACAATTATTATTATTGATTTTTTTTTTTGCAGTGGAGAAAATCATCAGAGGGAGGAGACCAGTGGACACTTTGAGTACCAGAGGAATGGGTTCCTATTGTTTGACTGCATTCAATACAAGTTTTCACTGTTATATTCCTGATAACGTTTTTGTCCAGTGTGCCTTTTTTTCATTTAGGATGCCTCACGGGTAAAACCACTGGCTGTCCGTTGCTGCCAAGCAGAGGATGGAGGATTGGTGTGACAGGCAGGAGCCTGTCATCTCTTTCTCCGGCAGACACTCTGGTTTGTACTCAAACGTTTTTTAATATCATTGAATGTTTTACTTTAATTGTTAGGTGTTTTCTCACTATATTTGTACACCTGACCTAGTGGAAAGACCTATGCTTATATAATTATTATAAATTATGAATGACATTTCTGACTGATTTTGTCTTTTTAACTAGCCCATGGAACTGGTCATCGCCATGCCGTGAGGAAGTGGCCAACTTCTGCTTGTACCGGCAGGAGCCACAAGTTGGTCATCCCACCAGATTCTCCAGACAAACAGGTAATGTTGTTTTGGAAGTCATTTGACAAATGATGTTTGATGTTGATCATAATCTTGTTTGCATGATAATAATTCTCCGTTGTGTTGTTCCAGTTTGTTCTTCTTGTTGGGGACTCCCACCTTCGCAGCATCGTGGATGGATTTGTCACGATGCCGGAGGGATGCCTTTCCTTTGGTGCCATGGCAACGCCGGGGGCTTGCACCAGGGACCTGAGGATCGAGCTGGTGAGTGCTATTGTCTACGTACACCAGATGTTGTCTGTGTTCTTGCCCCCAGCAACAACCTGACAGCCAGGAGGACGGTGGAGCAGGCAGGGGAGGACTTCCGTGCGCTCATCGCCAGTGCCTGCAGTCGGTGTCGAAGGTGTTCGTCCTGGACTTTGTTCCTCGCCTGTCGGTCAACGTGGATGTCCAGGATCACTTCAGGAAGGAGTTTCGCAGCGTTGCAGCAGTCATGGGTAAGTTTTAAAAGGATTTTTGTGAAGTACATTTACATGTACTGTGTGTAATATGTTCTATAGCAGACTTTTAAAGTCACTATGCCATCTTTGTGTATTTATATTGTGCTTTTCAAGGCACCCAAAGCACTGTTGTGTAACCTTTTTGCAAAGGTATACAAATATACAGTCCACAGTTACTAAAATTGTTTTCTTTTCATTAGACAGGTGCCTCTTCAAGAGAAATCGAGACAAGGGATCAAAAGTGGAGTGGAACACCACCACAAACAACCTGCAGTCAGTCCACAAGTTTTCACGCTGATGACCAAAATGTCAGACTACAAGTGGAGGGAATAAGAAGTGCTCAGTTATGGAGTTATTGATGGCTTGGATAGAAATAATACTGTAAATTGGTAACTCAACTTTTTTTTTTCATTTCCAATTCAGTTGATTTTTTTGTTTGTTTCAGAGTCATTATAATGTAATTGATTTGAATATTGCTGTAATAATGGTTACCTGTTACAGTTGAATAAAAATACTGAGAATGGGAAAATTGTAGCTGTTCTTGTTTCAATGTTAATTTACCATCTTTATGGGTCATTTCACTGTTTTAAAACCTAAAATGTTTGTAATTAAATGTTAAAAACAACATAAAATAACTAAATATACATTTGATGTGATCTAAAATTAACATTAAATTGTTGTAATTTTAAACCCAATATCTAGTTTTTCAACAGTTTTTTGACATGTTTTGAAAGATGAATCACATTATTTCATGTGTCATATACAGTTATATTACATCAAATATAAATTATTATACAACCTTTTACTATAAAATAATGTTATAAAACCAACTAATAACAGCACATTTCTGTAAATTTAAACATTATTATTTGTAATACAACGTGTACTTACTATATTTCTAGGGAATTTAATTGTTTTAAAATGTGAAAATGGTTGTAATTAAACGTTAAAAGCAACCTGAAAATGAGGATCAGGTTAAATGTTGCAATGAATCATCCAAAAGCACAAGAGGCTAAAAATGATCACAAAACACCTGGAAATGAATGTTGACCATGTTTAATTTAAGTGTGTAAGTAAGCCTCTTTCTTTGTGACCCCCTCAATTCTCTGCTGCCTAAAAGTATTAATAATAATTTACTAAAGTTATATCCACTTTCTTTATTTCATCTTTGAGTTTGCAAGGCAAAAGGCAAACCCATCTGGATTACAGAAAGCTGCCGGGGTTAAAGAAACATATCTCAAGCATTATTAATCAATAAGTAAGATGTGTGTTTAACAATAATGTAATTAAACAACAATACTATATTATTACTCTTATCATTTCGTTAGGTGTTAAAGCTGATACACTGAGACTATATGTTCCACTGTATAAACCAGGGAACATATATATATATTTCTGTGCTAATGACAGTTTGAATGGGATCAGTTGAGTTTTTGTTTGTGTTGAACATCACAGGTACATCATGCTAATCCTAATCCCAGCCACAGTCCTCTCTCATCTCCACATCATCATCCTGCCCGTATCTCTTCCTCGTCCCGACGCTGAGCTTTGATTGACAGTTGTTTCATTTGTGTCTGTCTCAGTGAAGAAAGAAGAAGAAAAAAAAAACAAGCACGACTACACAGGAGCAATTAGTTAGATGATGTCTATCTGGAGATGAATGACATCAATCCACTAGTAAAACTATCTAGTTACCTTAAATCACTCATGTTATGGATTCAGCTACCCGTGTGGTTGTTGATATGATCAAAGAACATGAGATCATCACCTTCACCAGGTCACCACACAATAAGATGATCAAAAATAGAGCCTCAATGATTGATCAGAAAGAATAGCTAAATCCTATTCGTCCTTAACAAAAAAAATATTTTTTTCTGGAATGTTTCTTAACAAATTGTCATGTAAAGTCATTCCCTTTATGGTTTGCTGCCATTTTAAGAGTTTAAAGCACATTTTGGACAATTCTCCGGATAATCGTGACGTGAAATCTCTGCACAGAAACTGATGAACAAATGGGTAAACTTGGTGCTGTACAATCTAAAAATACAGTCAGAAACTACAGACCTCTGCGACCTCAGTGGCAGGCACGGACGTGATAATACGGCCAAACGAAAGGCTATTTGCTCTCTCAAACATCAAGCTGTCTGAGTAATCATACCCCAGCACTCATTATGTGTGGCATGCACACTAATGCATGCTAATTGCTGCTTATTAATCCAACACTTCCATTAACAGGAGGTAACTCATTCCCAAGCAACACATAAACAATAGAGAAGCCATTTATAATTGTTGGTGACAATTAAAAAGGAAGGTTGCACTAATATGAATCTGTGTGAGGGGAACCGAAAAGGTCCTGATGAGGACTGGAAACCAGTCATCAAGCATTGCTGTGTGGCTCTACATGAACATAAAATCAGCACTAGCTGCTGATGCATGTATCTGTATCTCATTGAATCAAAAGTGCAAGTGGTGACTTCAAGTGTTCATGAAGTAGTACGGAGCAGTTAGGTGAGAAATCCTTCGTAGACCTGCAGGCTAACATTACCTCCCTGTTACTTTAACACAAAAGGGCTTGTTTCCTCAGTATTAATAACCAAGAAGCCTCACCTAAAAAAAAATTAATTTGAAACTATGCATACACTCCTGAATGGGAGAGGGTAAAACTATTAATTAAAAGTGGAACAGGTTCTTATTTTAGTGGAAAGTGGAAAAATTATGAGCCTTTGTTAAGACAGGCCCAGGAGCAAAGCTTTCATTAGCCTACATGCATGGCAAAAGCAATTCATCAACTGTAATTTTGCCTCAATGGGCAAAAAAGAGGGATCAACCTCAGCATGCTATTTATGGAGATTTACGGAAGTCTGGGAAATGCTAATGTGATTAACATTTATCTACAACATGTTTCGAAATGGCCCTCGTGTCCACGTTTTGCCTTTAAGATTAAGTTATTGCACTTGCTCGAGAGAAAAAAAATATATAGAGTGATACAGAATCTGCTTTGCAGTGCAAGAGCACACAATGATGATTTTTTTTTTTTTTTTTTAGAATTCTCTGTCACATTAGTGGAGGATTTCTTACCCCCCCATCCCCTCCTCTTTCTCTAAATATCTCTCTTTATGTGTGTCTGTCCCTAGATGAAGGCGCGGCGAGCAGAGCGGCGCTTTTGTCCTACCGGAGTGTCTCTCTCGAAAATGTGAACTGTTCCACGGATTAGCTGAGCAGAGATTTATTTAATGCATCCTCATAGAGTATTGTTGAAATCTATTTTGGGATACGAGGCTTGCCAAGCTCTAAGCCTGGTAATATATGCCTGCTACAGTTTAAGAGAGAGGGTTCACAGACCCTCTTTATGTTGGGATCATATGGATCATACAGAGTCATTGAATATGAAAATATTGAGGGCTGGTAGCACATTTATTGTTTTCACACATGGGCCCACAAAAAGGCTTGTTTCCATGCCCTCCCTCCTGTCTCTTGTTTGTTTGGCCTGTTTAAATATTTGATGTCCTGAGAGAATGATTGTGATATTCACCAGATAAGATACTGCACATGCATATGCTATGAGAGGCCCCTATTTAAGATACCGGCTTAAGGTTTCTGAGAGGCCAACAAAGCCACGTGGTTTTACTATAATTTATTTGTTAATTGACTTATGTTTTCATTGAACTACAATTAAAACTGCGCAGTGATGAATGGGACCTTGCATAGCCAACTCGGTTAGTGCTACGAACGCCTGCCAGTGCAGGGCAGCCTGGCCTGGCCACATGCCACGTCGCTGGTCGTCCCTTGCCTGAATTTTCATGTCGATTACCATATCAGACGATTAAAGTCATCATGCTCGACTGGGGTGCAAAGTTCCACAACACTGGGACTGTAGCGACCCACTGGAAATGTCGCTCCCTCTTACATGGAGACATAACGGCGCGGTCACGGCATTCAAAGCGTCCTCCCAATCTTCCACAGGAAGCGTGAGCAACGTCTGGAGGCTCTTCCGGCCAAATTTGACACATGAGGAGGAGCACATGAGTGTAAAAACATGACATTTCATGTCGCCAATAGGTGGCGCTCTGATTGTGAGTCAATATTGCAGTGCAGACGTGTTCAGGGTGGGACTCTCATCAACTGTGTGAAGTTTGGAGCTGATCACACAATGTACACTGAAGTTACAATAAGGATCTAAAATCGTGGCATTGTCATGGCTTACTTAATTCACTGCATACATTTGTAAACTATGGCAACATAGTAATACGTATTGTTGTTTTAAATATGTCAGTGTAAGTCATGTTTGATTTTGCTTTCATATTTTATATAAATCCGATATAGAGCGCTTTTATTTTGTGGACTTCCTGTCGCCGCGTTTCTTTTTCCTGTTTAGTTATTTTTCGTGTCTGGACACGTCTGTGGCGTGTCGAATCTGTGACGTGCTCTCGTCCATCTTTAAGCGCTGTGATTGGCTAATAGTGAGACAGTATACACTACGTTGCGTCTTCAATCGGCCAGTCGTATATTCCAGATCTTTCCGAGCGGCATTTACGAATCTCACGAGAGGCTTTTGGATATTTGGCTTTGCACTTTGGACTGGCTTTTGACACTTTGGACCTTGGACAACGAGAGGAGACCACATTGGGACAGCTTTTGGTGCACGAACGAACGAACCGTGAGTTATTTGAGCTATTAATGAATTTTTAATCTGTATTTAGCATGCACATGTTAGCTTGGTAGGCTATGTCGTAGCTATGTCCGTTAGCGAGCAACAGCATGGGCTGATACAGCTAATGACATTATCAACACTGGTACATATTGTCTTTCTTAAAGTTAATAGTGGTTACTATGTTAAAAGAATTACGTGTTTTATTTATAACTTATCGTGTCCCTTGTGGTTGAGTTAAAGGCCGTTAGCTTAAGTCCGCTATTCAGGTAGCTAGCTAGCTAGCTGGCTGGCTGACTGACTGGTGGCCTTGAGGTAAACAGCTTTTTCGAGCTCTGCCTTTTACAGTGAGTTTGTTTTACGGTCTTGAGCTAAGTAGTATTTGTCGTGTGCTTTGGTTTCCACCATGAGTTTGCATTTAAATTAATTTGTTAATTTCATATTTATTGCGGTAGTTACTCAGCGTTTTACACAGATATCCCACTGCAAGAAAAGACATAATATCCACGGCGGTGTCTCATGCAGTTTCAAGTTCAATAGGGACAGGGGAGATATGATGGATATTTATGCTAGTCATGCACTTTTTTCACAAGTCTTGAAGCGCAAGCGAAGTGGCTGTGTGTATGATATACAGCATGTTAATGTGTACACGTGCAGCCTCCTGCAATAATTAATTGGCTTATAAAGGTTTGAGTTTGTAATAGCTGGGGCAAGCCTGTGTAAGATAAATTCAAAACTTGTATATGTATAATATATATATATATATATATATATATATATATATATATATATAACAAATATATATATAACAAAGTGTAATATATATATATATATATATATTACACTTTGTTTCCACTGCTGACGTATGTTTAAGAACGTTTATATATTATAGAGATTAGATTCCAGCTCTGTATGATAAGTGGTCTGAGATTACATTTTAATGATATGATATATGACTTGATGTTATATGAATAACCACAATTATTATTATTGATTTTTTTTTTTGCAGTGGAGAAAATCATCAGAGGGAGGAGACCAGTGGACACTTTGAGTACCAGAGGAATGGGTTCCTATTGTTTGACTGCATTCAATACAAGTTTTCACTGTTATATTCCTGATAACGTTTTTGTCCAGTGTGCCTTTTTTTCATTTAGGATGCCTCACGGGTAAAACCACTGGCTGTCCGTTGCTGCCAAGCAGAGGATGGAGGATTGGGTGTGACAGGCAGGAGCCTGTCATCTCTTTCTCCGGCAGACACTCTGGTTTGTACTCAAACGTTTTTTAATATCATTGAATGTTTTACTTTAATTGTTAGGTGTTTTCTCACTATATTTGTACACCTGACCTAGTGGAAAGACCTATGCTTATATAATTATTATAAATTATGAATGACATTTCTGACTGATTTTGTCTTTTTAACTAGCCCATGGAACTGGTCATCGCCATGCCGTGAGGAAGTGGCCAACTTCTGCTTGTACCGGCAGGAGCCACAAGTTGGTCATCCCACCAGATTCTCCAGACAAACAGGTAATGTTGTTTTGGAAGTCATTTGACAAATGATGTTTGATGTTGATCATAATCTTGTTTGCATGATAATAATTCTCCGTTGTGTTGTTCCAGTTTGTTCTTCTTGTTGGGGACTCCCACCTTCGCAGCATCGTGGATGGATTTGTCACGATGCCGGAGGGATGCCTTTCCTTTGGTGCCATGGCAACGCCGGGGGCTTGCACCAGGGACCTGAGGATCGAGCTGGTGAGTGCTATTGTCTACGTACACCAGATGTTGTCTGTGTTCTTGCCCCCAGCAACAACCTGACAGCCAGGAGGACGGTGGAGCAGGCAGGGGAGGACTTCCGTGCGCTCATCGCCAGTGCCTGCAGTCGGTGTCGAAGGTGTTCGTCCTGGACTTTGTTCCTCGCCTGTCGGTCAACGTGGATGTCCAGGATCACTTCAGGAAGGAGTTTCGCAGCGTTGCAGCAGTCATGGGTAAGTTTTAAAAGGATTTTTGTGAAGTACATTTACATGTACTGTGTGTAATATGTTCTATAGCAGACTTTTAAAGTCACTATGCCATCTTTGTGTATTTATATTGTGCTTTTCAAGGCACCCAAAGCACTGTTGTGTAACCTTTTTGCAAAGGTATACAAATATACAGTCCACAGTTACTAAAATTGTTTTCTTTTCATTAGACAGGTGCCTCTTCAAGAGAAATCGAGACAAGGGATCAAAAGTGGAGTGGAACACCACCACAAACAACCTGCAGTCAGTCCACAAGTTTTCACGCTGATGACCAAAATGTCAGACTACAAGTGGAGGGAATAAGAAGTGCTCAGTTATGGAGTTATTGATGGCTTGGATAGAAATAATACTGTAAATTGGTAACTCAACTTTTTTTTTTCATTTCCAATTCAGTTGATTTTTTTGTTTGTTTCAGAGTCATTATAATGTAATTGATTTGAATATTGCTGTAATAATGGTTACCTGTTACAGTTGAATAAAAATACTGAGAATGGGAAAATTGTAGCTGTTCTTGTTTCAATGTTAATTTACCATCTTTATGGGTCATTTCACTGTTTTAAAACCTAAAATGTTTGTAATTAAATGTTAAAAACAACATAAAATAACTAAATATACATTTGATGTGATCTAAAATTAACATTAAATTGTTGTAATTTTAAACCCAATATCTAGTTTTTCAACAGTTTTTTGACATGTTTTGAAAGATGAATCACATTATTTCATGTGTCATATACAGTTATATTACATCAAATATAAATTATTATACAACCTTTTACTATAAAATAATGTTATAAAACCAACTAATAACAGCACATTTCTGTAAATTTAAACATTATTATTTGTAATACAACGTGTACTTACTATATTTCTAGGGAATTTAATTGTTTTAAAATGTGAAAATGGTTGTAATTAAACGTTAAAAGCAACCTGAAAATAAGGGAAATCTTGTTAAAATTACAACTACAAACTGTATTTTTATTATGGAAAATAACTGTATTTTTATGAGAAAGTAATTTTCTGTTATTTCACGGTATTTTTCTGGCGCCCCAGCTGCCAGAAAATTACCGTTTTTTTACGACTTTTTTTTTTACAGTGTACAACATGTTTCGAAATGGCCCTCGTGTCCACGTTTTGCCTTTAAGATTAAGTTATTGCACTTGCTCGAGAGAAAAAAAAAATATAGAGTGATACAGAATCTGCTTTGCAGTGCAAGAGCACACAATGATGATTTTTTTTTTTTTTTTGAGAATTCTCTGTCACATTAGTGGAGGATTTCTTACCCCCCCATCCCCTCCTCTTTCTCTAAATATCTCTCTTTATGTGTGTCTGTCCCTAGATGAAGGCGCGGCGAGCAGAGCGGCGCTTTTGTCCTACCGGAGTGTCTCTCTCGAAAATGTGAACTGTTCCACGGATTAGCTGAGCAGAGATTTATTTAATGCATCCTCATAGAGTATTGTTGAAATCTATTTTGGGATATGAGGCTTGCCAAGCTCTAAGCCTGGTAATATATGCCTGCTACAGTTTAAGAGAGAGGGTTCACAGACCCTCTTTATGTTGGGATCATATGGATCATACAGAGTCATTGAATATGAAAATATTGAGGGCTGGTAGCACATTTATTGTTTTCACACATGGGCCCACAAAAAGGCTTGTTTCCATGCCCTCCCTCCTGTCTCTTGTTTGTTTGGCCTGTTTAAATATTTGATGTCCTAGAGAATGATTGTGATATTCACCAGATAAGATACTGCACATGCATATGCTATGAGAGGCCCCTATTTAAGATACCGGCTTAAGGTTTCTGAGAGGCCAACAAAGCCACGGATGGAAAAAAAAAGACTGCAGTGCATTTGCATTTAAGCAGTGGATTTAGCTGGAGCAGAATGAATACTAATAATGTATCTAATTTAAAATGCTAAGTATTTACCTTAGAATTTATTCAGCCATAAACCCATATAAATAAAATCAAAAGACTCATTTTTATTCAATATCTATTATAGCGTGTGTGGACGGTCTATTTAAATTTCATGAAGCATTTACTAGAAAATACATTACAAACAGTCACAGTGATTTACTCTCAGTGGAAACGTAAACTACTTTAGACCGTTTATCAGTTCCCAAGTTGCCGATAGTCGCCGAAAGTAAACCAACAATCCCCAGACTGTGACTACACTTCCCAGCATGCCTCGGGGGTGGGGGTGTTGGTGGTGGTGGGGATAAGGTTTGGACCGTTTCTCCTCAGTGTGAACGGGTAGCAATGTGACAGAGAGTGACACAAAAGAGGAAAGCCAGGGGGTGTGCAGGAGTGGGGGAGAGGGAGCCGGACAAAAGAGAAGACATGGGCTTTGCACGGAGGACATGATAAAGCCAGGAGCATTATCGTCAGTGTGAAAGACGGGGGCCATACTTCAAACGGGATTTTCTCTCCATGACAGGATACTCCGCTGACGCAGAGCAAATAGCTCTCTGTAGCAGTATATAGCTTCAGGGGCTTCTAGGCTTCTTTGTAAATTCAACAAACTACAATACAACGATAGGATCTCATGCAGAGAGACCAGAACGCTCGCTATCAAAAACAACAGATAGGTAAATACGCTGGTAAAAATTCATGTTGCATTTCACTTCCATTTTACAATTGAAGGAGGGAAAAAAAAGTAATAAATGAATGAGACTTGAAAGCAACACTGGTAACTGATGCATTATTTTAGCTTCTATAAAGGAGGCTTTAAGCTTTACAAATATGACTCTTGCAAGGAAGCCACGGGGTTCAATCAATTAGTCTGTGATTATTATTACTTCTGTTGTTATTACTAGTCCCAGCAGCCAGGCTGTTATGGTAACCCTAGACGCGGTCCACACTACTAATCCTTGCCCCTTCCCTAACCTTAACCTTTACTCTCTTAATCAACATCATATTCGAAGCAAGTGGGCAAAATATTTGCATGCTATCTCTCACAGAACTCAGTGAGAATATTGCTTTCACTCTGGGAATTCTCAGCTAGAGTTGTTTTGTGTGCTCGTAAACGTCGCTGCGCATGTAGGAAAAGCATGTGTGTGTGTGTGTGTGTGCATACAGTATGTGCCTGCATAAGTGTGTGTGTGTGTGTGTTATTCTGTCTCCATTGTTGGTTTTTCATCTTTTGTCTGAGTTGAAAGTCACAAGGACATTAGTGTCCCAATAAATTAGAGGAAGAAAGGCTCCCATTGTAGATGGGCTGTCATGGGTGGTGTGGCTCTGTCTTTATATAGATCTGTCTTGCACATTATGGTGTTACTGACAAATAAGAGTATAGGCTCGGCCTTAGAAGTTGTGGTAAAAAATACAAGATATTTTGAGTTAATAAAGGCAAAAAAAAAAAAGAAGAAGAAGAAAAAAAAAAGAGACAGTAGTACAGCAACCGCAGCTAGACAAGTTTATATCCCAGACTGGTGGAAAACTTCTTCTTTTATTTTGTTCAATATTCAACCCATCTGTCCTCAGTTCTGAAAAATGATCATTGAGGAGTTTGATCCAACAGCAAATAGAAACTGGACAGCAAGATAAAGGAAAAGCACGAAAACATTGATGCAAGCAAACATCGCAGTGAGACAAAGATATTTCCTATGCAAAGCTCGCACACAATGTCATGTGTGATAGCGACGAATCCCGTCCAAGTCACACGCAGGGGGGTTGGTGGGGAGACAGAAAAACGAGGTCGGCCGCCTGCATCTTCCAATGATTCCCCCTCTTAGCTTTGATTCCGCTGATCCAGTATCTCGCCATATAGCAAGGGACACAAAGCAGATTTCAGCTTTGGGCTAATCTCATTAAGAAACTCTAACCACCCCTGTGAGTGGTAAGGGGGGGGAAAAAGCAACTCATTCTGCACGATGCCAGAGCCAAGGCTCAGGGAGGCAGGTGTAATGTTACATAATTAGCCTCTAAACGATAAAAAGGAGATTATTGCAAATGGCCTACCAGCCAGCACATGCAGTGGACCCGGTCCCCGAAGACTCACAAGTCTAGTGAAGCTGAAAACATCCCAGAGGAATTGATGTGTGAAAAAGGAAAAACAGGTTATTTTGCAGTAAGTGTGTGGTAAAAGGTGGTCAAGACCCTCTCTGTAATTTGGTCCACTTTAACAAATGAACATGCGTTTGATTAGGGTGTAAGTGGGGAGTTTAGAACAAAGTAGCCTGGTTGATAGCCAGGTCGGGGCCAACAGCCGATGCTGCAGGAGCACAGCGGGAACTTGAATTGACATGTAGCTTCTCCCTTTTCTCTTTTACAAGTGAAATGTTACTTTTAAATGCATTAAAAAAAATGCATGAGGGGAATTTGTTGAGGCCCGAGTTTGCGCCCCTGCTGAGATGTCCTGTCAACCACCAGCAGGGGCTCTGCCGCCGACTCCTGCGCTGAAAAAACAGAATTGATGAAGTCGGTCTGATCCAGGCAGCCCACACCTAGTCACTCATAACCTCAGGACCGGATTACCATGTCAGATTGTTGCCATATGTGGCACGGCGCACCACTCCGGCAATGACAGTGATCAACTACTACCGTTCACTATGGCCATCCACCATCCAACAAACATTACTGTCAGAGTTCAAACACTGAACGAACTCCAATAAAGGATTTCAGCACCATGTCGAAATACAATAGCTCAGATTGTCCAGCAAACATGCTAATTAGAGAAACAGATGATCTGCAAAGTCTCTCTGGGCAGAGCCAGTTAGGACAAAGAAAGAATGGCGGCATCCCTTTGTTGCCTCTTCAGACACGCTGAAGCATCGGCTCGTTGTTACATAAAGTTGTATAACAAATGAGCCTGGGCTCTTTGAACTGGCTGACCACACAAGCCTGGAAGAGTCACTAGGAGCCCAACATGTGGCAGCAATAAGATGGCCCCGCCCTCCGCAAGACATGTGGGAGACACTGCATTCCAGTGGAGCTCATTAAAGCTAAAAAACAAATCCAACAAACACTGCCCCAGTCTCAAACGGAGGACCGTGGAATATGTGGGACAGGCCCGCGGCAAACGACGGACGCCGCTTACCTCCGTTACCTGTTTATCAAATCTTCAATCGGTTGATTATTTTGTTATTTCATTGTCCATTCATTCCACACAACCTGCGAAAAAAAATGGAGAAATCCCCAAATTCTCATAAGCCTTAATTCCATTCGCTCATCATCTCAGGAACTTTAATGAGTCAGTGTGACTGACAGCTGAATTTTCAGACACGTTTTTAAAGACAGGGACATTTACCATGGCTTTTATAAAGTGTACAGATGTGGTTTAGCGTTTTAAACCTGTCATTGAATTTGGCTTATTTATAATGCTGTTTGTTCCACCAGTCTGCCCTTTTAAGCTATGTGTTGTCTGTTTAACTTGGCTATAAACAGACTGTTGCTGACTGTTTGAACTCCTCCTCGTACATTTCACATGAGCAGAAGGGCGTGTTTGTTTGTTTTTACTGTTATTGTAAAAATGTGACATGATATTCAGTTTGTGTACATGACTTCACAACACGGGGCATTATGAGGATCCCAGAGTGTATTCACTTAAGATTGATAAAAACTCAATGAAATCGAATGCCCACCGGGGAGGCAGCTCCCTCTCTCCCTCCCTCTCTCTCGCTGTAGCAGACATCTGGCATGATTATTTTCAGCTCTTCAGCTAATCCTCTCTAAATGTAAACTGAAGAAAAATGTGCCAAATGGCTTGAGAGCAAGACTGAATTTTGGACTTGTGGAAGATTTAAATGAGTTTTATAGAAATGTTAGAGGCATTATTGGAAAACACAGTGAGACAATTGTAATTACTTTTCAGCCTGTCACATTTATAATCATTATCCCACTTTTTAGACATGCCAATTTTTGACTCCTGTTAACCATTGCAGCTGTGGAGAAGCCACATAACATATAGCAAGGTTTTTTTTTTTTTTTCTTCCTCCCTCTTTCCATGTTTTGATGTGCTTTCATCTGTGTTGCCGGGCGTTAGATGTTTGATATGTAGCGTTGTGACTGGAAACGCTTGAGTCGTGTGCATGCCATTCAGAGGTGGCCCAGTAAGAGCTAATCTACTTGTCAGGGTTGACTGCCAAGCATATCAGCCCACACACTTCACAATATGACTTTATTCATACTGTAGATCTGGGACATTAACTGTCTCTGCCCACCAGAACACAACACTTACACCCACCGCTCCCAATGAAAGAAGCCTACATTATAAGTCTGTGCGAGTGATAAAAAAACTGATCCTTTACACCTCACATCTGCAACCCCCGTTACCTTGAGATTATAACCCGAACCCCGTTGGGACATGTGCCTTATTCAAACATTCGCTTTCGCAGCAATGCCTTTGTTTTTTTTCCCTGTAAAGAATCTACAACAATTCTGTCCATTTTGACATTCCTATTCAGTGGACGACAGGAAAACTGCCAGCAGGATGTTTGGACAACGCTCGACTTTACAATGATTCAGTTCTTATTCAGCAGCATTTGGAAGAGGGGGGGAAAAAAAGGAAAAGGCTTAAGGGGCTGTAATGTTTACAGCAGCTGTATCATTAGGGACTTCTCAGATGGTTACCACCAGTCAGGACAAAAAAGGTTCAGGAACATAATTGCTTTGTGATTAAATAAGTCAAACCAAATATACATATATGTATATATATATATTAATTTCATGATGACTCTGCTCTGACAAAAGCATTGATCGCTTCCATGCAGATGACCTGAATCATCCCAAACAGGAAAACTGCACATCGCCTCTGACTTGGAAGCAGGAGATGCATTTGATCAGGCTTATGGCACATTGTACCATAATAAAAGTGGTTGGCATGATTTATTGAGCTCAAATAACAGTGCCTCATGGGCATTTCATAAATCTCTAATAGGGCAGTGACCTCAGTCGCCAACACTTCATAAATCTATATCAGCAAAATTGGAACTTCAAAACGCACATAATACAACGAATATGTCTAATATGTTTGCTTCAATTAAAGAAATTGGGTCCAGGTCAAATAGGCAGGGTTCACATCTACATTAAGTGTAAGAGCAATTATTTAGAAAGTAATAACTCCTTGATAAAGAAGAAAGGACACATCTGCAGTTGATTAAAGCCTCACAAATTTACAATGAGGCGGAAGAAGGATGTCAAGTTTTCGCACTAATTTAATACAGGGTCTTCTTGGCTCAGTTATTAAGAGAGGAATTGTTCTGTGTAACATATTGTAATGATAATTTTAACTCCAACCCCATCATGCTTTAGAAAACTGTCACAGAAAGGGGCCGTTGCCAGATGGAAGAAACATCACCCTGGACCGTTTTATAGCGAGACGAAATGAAAATAAGAACGTATCCAAAGTTTACAATAGCAGAGCTATTCAAATAAACCAATAAATAAATGAGAGTACAAATGTGCAAGCCTCAGGGCAATGAGTGGGGATGCTGTTGCCAAGTCACAATCTCAATCTCAGTCTGCATTGCGCCACAAGGGGCAGTGTGCAGTCACTGCGGCGGTGAGCTCACAGGAGTCAGTTAAGGTTATCAAGTGCTTTCCAAAACCACGCACGCTGTAGGATAACACAGGAACAAGGGAGGCAAATTCAACATGTAGCATTTAACTGCTGCAATTAAATACATCAGATCCTTCCTGCGATAAGTACATGTGGATCTGTAGTTGCATGTCCTAACGGAGTCGGTTTTTATTGCAGAACGTGCAGCAGGCTGTGTGTCTGAAAAGCCTAAATTGTTGTTAGTTAATGTGATGTTCACAGGGCAATGTACTTTACCAATATTAACAAGAAACAGAGCAATAGTCCATTAATTCCAAAATGACAAACTATTAATTTTCAATATGCCATTAAAGTGGGCTGAGGAGGAATGCTGAATATTTTATATGACCAATTAATGGCTTCTTAGCGGATGGATTTTATTTGAATTAACAGGCCGTCTTCTTCCCCTTTTTAATTTCCCAGATTAGATTTTTTCAAAAGGGAAAATTAAGTTTTTGCAAGTGCACTACTGACAATGGCAATGTGTGTGTGAGTGCATTTTTTTATATGCTGCATTTCATACCTTAAATACAAAACCAACTGGAATAAAAATATCACTTCAAATATGTTTGTATCGTTTTGTAATAAAAAAGAATACAACCTTTTCTTTCCAGTGGATTACTGGTAACTTTCAGTATGTTAAAGCAACTAAGAATTTATCCTTTAGATCACATGACTTATAATTTTATTCCTTTTTTTATTTGACTGTAAAGAAAAACTGTATTTTAAATAACATTAAGCTGAATAAAGTACACAAGGCTGTATTAATTATGTGATAGGTTGCCTGCGTGGTTTGGTCATGTATGGATTTACACTATTAGATGTGGGGGTTGTAGGTATGTTTGTAAATTAACTCTTTTTTTTGTCCGTCTGCCGCTCTTGGCTGGTGGAATCCAGCCGCTCAATAGATTACCTCTGTTGTTTTGGCTGGTGAGTGAAGCAACTTGCATATTTTAACCGGCATTTGGCTGGTGGCTGGTACTGGTTTCCAACCCTGGTTGTTAAGTTTTTCATCTATGTTTGTGGTAAAAAATAATAAAGATATATATAAACAAGAAACCCTGCCAGCTGATGCGCTGAGGAGGCTGCAGGTTGAGGAGAGGATGAGGTAGAAGCTGGGGGGCTGCGACTGAATCACTTTCAATCTATCTACCAAATTGATGGCGATGAAAAAACTCAGAGGCAAAAGAAAACACACTTGTTTGCAGATTAATGTCTTAAGGGTGTGAAAGTGCTCTTTGTCGCAGGCCTCACATTGTGCCTCGGCCCTCACCTGAGACTAATAACTCGAAAACCACACTGGGCTGAGCAGCACGAATGGGACAAATAAATAAAAAAACAATAACTCTAGTTTACTTCACAAGGAATGTTCCGTTATACTGTGGATATTTAGTAAAAAAACAAGTAAGCCAGCACAGTTTGTGTGTTTCCACAATGTCACATTTAGGCTCTAATATTCTCCCTGAGAATGAATATATTTGTTGACTAACAGCACGGATAAAACTCTTAAATATTCAGAATTTTTAATCTGGTTTAACATTTCCACCCGTTTTATGCAAATTACAGTCTATTAGCATAATCTCATTTGAGAATACATCCTTTTAAAGTAAAAGATTATAACCTATTTTTTTATACACATATAAATCAAATGTTATATTGAAATGGTAATGTTTTAAAGTATGTGTGCTCTGCGGAAAAGAAGTGCATTTACATATATACTTTTTTTTTTTTTTTTTTTTTTTTGCATTAGTGGCTCAACACTAACATGAAAAGATAGCTAAAACCTCCGTGAGGGAAAACATCCAACAGCTTAAATGTCTTGGCAAACACGAAACATCCATTTAAAGAGCTACAATAAACAATTGCAAATATTCTCTTTGTGTTATTTTGCCCCAACATGTACATACATCCTCGCTACCCTGCTGCTCACACGTTTTCTGATATCAATACCGTTGTTGACGAGATTAAATCAATTTTCTTGGAGAGGAGAGGAAAAGGTAGGACATTACCTCCAGGCCTTTAAGTGGGAACAGGGTCTGTAAAAGCTTCAGCGAGATATTGGGATGGATAAAGATGTAAGAAAGAACCATTATGCTGCTGAGATGGAGGTGGATGGGGGGGGGGGGGGGGGGACTCTATCTCTCTCCGTCCCCTCCTCCTCCCCACCTCTTTACGTCTACCTTGAACTTGTAAGGAGTTCAGCAGGTCTGAGCCTACAGTCCAGACAGGCCTCTGGAATGCGAGTGCGGCCACTCAAGCCTGTCTGACCTGCCACCATACCAGCTCCATTTCACCGGGCTAACTTACCTATTCATTTACAATGGGACTTCAACTTTATCTTCCCCTTGTAACACAACATTAACTGCCAAAGAGCTGGAAATGCATTATCAGCCCGCCCCAAAGCTTGGATTGCTTCCCCTCATAAATAAGATCATTATACGAGTGGTAATCCCATTAAATAGATCATTTTACAAATATCTAAATCCAATTAATAAAGTGTTTTCAGAGAGGGTGCAGCAAACACTGCCTTTTAGAGCGCTGACATGCTGTGACTCTGGCTCTTTGTTCCTCACTCACTTAGTAGGAGAGGGTGATATTAATAAATACAACCCGCGAGCCTCTTTGAAAGGGAACTGGGAATCAGGTTCTGCCTGTTCCGGTAGAATAAAAATTAAGTGAAAAGTATATGTATATCAAAATATTTAATTATTTAAAAGTTAATTTTAATACGGGTTCAGAGATTTTCCCTACAAAAAAATAACTTGTCCTTACCTTTCACTCTGGCGTGGATTGCACTTGCTTGCATAATGTGCTTATAGGACGTCTTTATGCTGTAATCCTATAAAAATCCCTTGCTGGACTGGGTCACACGAGCTAAAACCTTTTAAATTATTGCCAGATGGTTCAACAAATTAACCATTTATGGAATTAATCCAAACTAGTTTCCTAAATCATTACCATAAGTCATCAGTGGAAGTGCCCTCCAAGTGCCCTCTAACTTTTAGACGAGTGTTCTTGCGTCGACCATGTCACTTTCTCTGGACCAGAATATTAGAAAGACAGTTTCCTACTAATTAATTGCCCTAACCATCTGCGAGCAAACGAGGAATTATAATCCTAAAGTAGATGCCCCTCAAGTGCTTGTGTTTGTTCCACTGAACTAATAAAGTGCATAATCCGATAAAGGGCGATATCCTAAGCTTTGATTGCGCCTGAAGTGGTTGTTTTACCTTTGTGGAAAGTGCGTCTGGCATGGTAAGAATGTTTTCGTATCTTTTCATGGTTTTTAATTGCCAACCGAAGCTGTTAGGAAAACACTGCTGTGGTTAAATGAATTAGAAAACAGTGCCCCTGGGTGATGTTAACACGTTGCACTCTCTCATCCCAAAGCATACGCAACAGCAGCTGCAGCAGCGAATGATCTACATGTCATTTATATGGCTTTTTTTTATGGTACAGACCACAGCTCTAATTATGGTTTTTGAATGTGCTATCAAGATGATTCCTTTATCTTTGGGGGGGTTCATATTCATAACTGATGATTTAAGTCTGGGAGAACTTCTACCCGTCAAAGAAATCAAAGCCAAAACAACACATGTCTGTTTCTGTGCATGTGATGCCATTAAAGTGAAACAGCTTTATTCAATTCTGGGAATGTCTGTGTGTTCAGAGCAGGGAGGGAGCAGGTTTCAGCACCGCAGCAGACCACAACTCAGCATCCTAATGACAGCATCATTAGAAGTATCATAGCAGTAATTATTCTCCTCATCTGAGGGCAAGCCTACAAGGGGGGGTTAAAAAAAAAAAAAAAAACGACGGCCGAGGTTGAGACCAGTCTCCCCCTCTTCCACTCCCCGTCTAATCTGTCTTTTTTTCTAATGAAGAGAGGGAAAGCGAGAACAGTGGAAAGAAAAGAGATGTCAAGATTGAGGTGGGCCGGCCCCCCTCGCGGGGTCAAACTCGAGGGGTTAATACCTGGTGTCCGACACTGCACATAAACTCCGCTGAGCTCATCACACTAATTAAACAGACACACATCCTCTAGGAGCTCCGATGGCCAATCGCTGCCAGCTAAAAAAGCAGTCCATTCATGGAGGTTGGCAGGGTGTGCATGTGGGGTGGGCTGGGGAAATGCTACCTGCCCTTCCTCGGTTTGATTAATGTGAAGAACAATGGCGCTCTTGTGGCCCGCGAGCCTCACTCCACTTGGTTCTGGTTCACCGCTCGAGGAGAGGGGACTGCATGTTCCAAAACCTCGTACCCCCAGACGAACCGCCACCCGGGCCTAACAACTTTTTAGACGACTGCTGTCTCCTCAACAACACCCGTCTCCTCGTCCTCGGGCTGGTCATGTCAAAATAAAATAAATATGAAGAAATAAATAAAAAGAAGAAAAATAAAGCACAAAAAACGATTTTGATGAAAATGTTGTGGATTGTCTTTCCCACAGACTTTTAAGTGGATGCTTCACAAAGTTGTTTCCACAATGTATTAAACTAATGTTTTGCAGATTACGTTTTATCCAGTGTATCTGACCACATTTCTCTCTTGCAGCTAACATGAAGAGCAGACAGGCTGGGCAATTACATTCAAGGGACACAGACATCAACGTCATCTCTCTGAGGGAGTGACAGCGTAATGTTACGCATGTCAAAAGTTAGGGCCACATAATTAATTGCAGCACTCCCTGAACTCACAGAGGCCGGCACAGCTTTACCAATACTTTACCAATAATCCCTGGTTCAGCTTTATCAAAACAGGGAGACAAATTGAGCCACCTGCACGTCTCTGAAACTTGACAACTCATCTCGCTCGCAAATTGCAGGCATTTTACCCTCCCTCCTACAAAAGAAGACCGTAGAGACTAGCGAGCTTCTCCCCAGCCAACGCTTGATCGGTTCCATCGCACTGGAGGCTGGGAAAAGAACATGCTACGTCCTAATGATGGAAGTCCATATGGCCAAGTGCACGGCGTCGGTCACACACTCTGGGTGCTTCACAATTATTTGCAGTGAACGTGTAGTTAAAAAAAAAAAAAACCACACACACACACACACACACATACACCATGACAAGTGTGATAAAGGCATGCAGCGAGGACGAGAGTGGGCGGCACACCGGTTTCATCACCGTCCCTGGTGTCAAGTTCGCCCACCACATGGGTTTTGCAATACCGTCTTTACCTTGATACACACACACACACACACACAACACACACACAGACACACACACACACACACACACACACACACACACACACAATGAACTATGTGACTCCGTCGCGGAACCACCTCGTTTTTATTCCAGCCCATGTTACATGAATCATCAATGTAATGCTGCCTTCATGTGGTGTCTGACTTAAGGTAAATATGGGAAATTAGTTTATCCACTGCTGGTGGCAAACAAACGATTATATAGGCTGAGGAGTTTTATTCAGTAGTTGCATAGAAAGGTATTTTAAGGCATAAAGATAAAGCCGGTTGTAGATAACTGAGACACCCTGAACCATTTAAAATCCTTTTTTATTTTTAAAAGACAGTATTATCTCGCCACTGAGTCAACTCATATGTTAGTAGGCACACATTAATTGAGAATTAGCGTTAATGGAAGTGAGATTGCTGTATGTCTGGTACGTTCACACAGAAAACGGTTCACCATGAATTGTGCTGATGGGACTGTAGATGAAGATGACTCACTGAGCTTCAAAAAAAAAAAAAAACAAGAAAGACAGAGGGGGAATGAGGCGAGAGGAAGATATTTCTTTCATTAAACTTATTACTTTGTATTTTATGGTATTGTAATCCCCTCTATGAGCAATTTTGTAATAGCATAAATCATTATTTATCTCAGATTAATTAGATTAAAGACCTTTTAAATCTCGTCTGGTGCAGAACGCCCATGGAGCTTCTCTTTTTATAGCGAAGAAAAACCAACAGATCTTTCCAGCCGATCACTTTTTTTTGTAGATTAGAGGATTGTTATTAATTGGTCAATTGGTTAATTGTTCTCTGTGTTAATTAGTCACCGCAGAGGAATAACAGGCTTTGTTCAGTGACCCCCATTTACAGTAATGTGCTTGTCACATTAATAAGGATTCATGCGCAAGCAAGCCAAAATCTGAATCATTTGGCAGAAATATAGTATTCGAAGTATTTGGAGACTCTCAAACTAAATGATCCATGAAATCATGGATCATGAAACTGAAACCACAGCATGAATCTTCTACAAATGTAGTACACTAGCTGCTTATAGGGAGGCGACTTTCTAAACAAACAAGCTGTAAGAATACATTTTATTCGCAGTGAAATGCCTTCTGTGGTATCTGCAGGATGAGGAAAAGTTGCACATTCAGACCAGGGAGCTGCCAAACAGATATATATATATATATATATGAGGTTGGCACAAGTCCCTCTCGCTTCTTTTAAAATAAATAGTTTAGAGCCCCCTGCCTTCTATTGTGTCGTAAATCTCAGCACTGTTTTGAGTGCTTCATTATCCATTCTGCTTGCTTATCCACAGAATGTCAGCTCCATACCAATACTGCCATCACTAAAAGCACAGCAAATCTGAGGCAATGTCTCTTTCCGCAAACGACCTAGCGGTCAGCAAATGGCTTTAGTAGTAACCAAAAACCTCATGCTTTCCTCGTCCACTGGCTTCATTCCCGACCCGTCTAGATGAGCGTGACGAAACAACTTCACTGTGTCTGACCGTTGCTGTGTGCAGCACGTTAACCAGGGTGGAAAGGTCTCTGCAGGCCTACCCATTAACAGTCATAAAAGGTAATGATGTTAAAGCAGTATTTTGGAGAATTACAGCATTGTGTGGAAGACTACAGATGGAAAGTGACAATCACCATCCAGTGTTTCCCGTTGATTACGGGTAATTTGTCCCGCCACAGCCACACAAAAAATATGTTTTACAATTCTCAGCAGATGAGGGCCACGCAGTCTGCCCACAGGATTACATTTTTTGGGGTCAGGGGACGGCCGTTTGGTGTGGGAGGATCCCCTCGTCGGATCTCTCTCACCGTGAGCATTTCCTCTGTGGTGATGCACCAACACCGGATCTAGGTCAGCTTGGAAAGGCCTGGGGTGATGGTGGTTCCGGCCATGAGCTTTACCGCACCCCTCGCCCAAACATTGTGCTTCCCATGGCCGTGGACTCCCTGCAGCGAGGGACAGCTGCTCTACTGCAATTGTCAGAAAACACGAAACCTTGCATTGTTGCACCAAGCTTTGTGGCTGCAACTTTGTCACTTGTCATCACCATTCATATCCATACAAACAATGTGCTTATGATTAAATTGGGGCTACTCCCCCACACTCCAATAAAGAAAAGGCTCAATAAAAACAACTATGTTTTATATATGTACTTTGGTTCTCCATTTCCAAAGTAATACTGTGTAACTTAAAAATATTACCATAAACATGCAGCCAATGACATCCAACTAAACCAAAGGTGGTGGCAGGCAACACTGATGTTAATTCTCTGAAATGTCTCGCTTAGCCCAAAAACAACAAGCCGACTGAATCCTGAGTAACTTCAGAAACATGTTAGTACGTTCTATTAGTACAGAGCGCTGTGATGTCACATCCTGCTGGCCATGCCTCCAGCAGTTAACTGTCCACTGCCATCATCTGTGAGATGACCAGAGAGCGCAGCTCAACAAGGAGCTCTGTATGAGAGACCACGAAGCCAGACACTCTGAGACATTGGCAGACTTTGCTGCGCTCAGCCCAAATGTACAACACGCTCCCCTCAAAGTGGGCTTGTTTAGCTGCTGGCACCTGAAGGCATCAGTCAGATGTATGCCAGCTGAGCTGAAATGTGCCCACAGAGTACACACTGCAGCATCACGACCAGCACTGGTGCCCTCACCTTGTCTAACTTGGCACTTTTCGAGTTTGATGAAAAAAAAAAAAAAAAAAATGGCCCACTGCAAACGACAAGTCAAGTGCCAGACAGCATATTTATACATCTTAATTAGCAATAATGAAGCCCAGTACCTGCCAACGATCCTATGCCAGTGGTTACTGTGTGGTGTTGACTAGAGTGTGTGTCTGTTGTTTGCCCTCTACTTACACGAGAACTGCACAAATAAAATAGGTGAAAGGATCCTGTGTTTTGCTTAAAAACCATTAGTTTTGATTACAAACATGTAATGATGATGGATCTTGAAATCCTGATGATGCAGGTAACACTTGAGGATGAAAATGTTTAGTCTGAATGAGCCTGCTACATAATTTAATGATATCTAAGCTTCTACCAAGAGGAAGAGGCAAAACCTGCAGGCTGCAGCACGCCTCAGATTTAAAGATGATTATGAACGAGCAGTGGTTATTAGTTGCTGTGCTCTCACAGTTTGTCATGTAACAGATTATTCATTTTCAAAAGGACCAGTCAGGACATGGGGAATGACTACAGCAGATTCTCATGACATTTTGTTTCAGGTCCCAATGAATTTGAGGCCGTGTTTGGATGCAAACATGTTTAGATCTGTCCTTGGCGATAGGTTTGAGCCCTGCACAGCGAGACAATCTTTATGGAGGTAATGGAAACATGTTGCATGGATTTTTTTTTACCGTGAAATAGGCTACAGCCATCCTCCTGACGTCTGGATTTATGGCCTGGTAATTCCCCTCTGGAGTAATTTGGCTGGTACATCTGCAGCTTAGCAGCATTCCAGCAGAGCTCTCCTGTGCTGTGAAGTCAGGAGATGACTGATTGATTGATTGTATTACTCTAGTTTTAACATGGCTTTACTGAGCTATTGCATTGAAGTTCTAATGTGATCTATCCACTGCAAACTACAACTGCGCTTGACGTAAGCAGTGAGCGGCGCTGCCTGCCGCTGAGTTATCCCGCTGTGATGATCACAAACCATAGTTAAAAAGTGAACTTTGGATAATAACCTACAGCAGTAACAATACACACCCCGTGATTTGTTCAGATTAGGGGAAATTTAACATCCTTCCGCACAAGAAAAAATAGGATACACCCTATTCATTCCAGAGCCATTATAAATCTAGTGTCTTCTGCATGATTATATGCAATTATTCACTGATGATAATGACAAAATGAGACCATCAGATGGAATTTCTCACCGCTTTCAAACTAGTGATCCCTCTACAAGCTCTCTGTGGTGCCAATTACAGGCTAAAAATGACTAAATGCAAAACCTATGGACTGCTGACAGCTCATGTTTCCTAGCTTTTAGGTGATAAGTCCCCGGCACGTGCCCCTCAGACGGTGATAATGAGACCAGTCGCTCACCAGCTTGCAGAGGAAACACTCCGTGATCCCACGAGTTCGACCTCTTCCACAAAACAGCCAGGCCTGCAAAGAGCACAAAACATTCAAGCCTAAATGAGGGTCTGACACTGGGAGGGCAATTACTGGATGCATATGTGATATATTCTTTAATGTCAGTCCTTTTGTTGCTTTAATTAAAGGCTAAAATGACAGTGTTACTAAATTAAAAGCACTGTGAATGTCATTAACAACACTTAAAGTTACTGTCCCTTATTAGTTAACATAGTTTTGTACTTGCTGTGACCTCGATTTAATAAAATAACACCAATCTGACGCTCTACTCTAAAATGAGATGTGTTCAGAGCATCCTATTTCTATTAAGGGATGGGTAACTTAAAGTGATTGGAAGAATAGCTTTTCTATTCATATGCATTATTCCAAATAGTACATCTTGTGAAGAGTGGGTCGCCAGTGAGGATTAAACTGATCATACCTTTTAAAATAAGTTATAAACATAGGTTATACCTAATTTAAGAAGGTCAAGAATCTAGTAAGCTTAGCTCTTAACGTTTTGTTAAATAGTATGGCTCCATCTATTCACACAGAGTACTGTGTAATATCTGCTGTGTATTATTTAAAATGTTCATATTTAATATTATGTAATGCTGCCACTTGGCCAATTGTTACCTCACGTTTTTCCATTTTTAAGCCCTTTTACTAATCTAGTAAAATTAGCAAACTACAGTCTAGTTAGCGCGCTAGCAACGCGCTAATAGCAACTAAAGCTAATTTAGCCTGCTTACCCGGAAGTCGAAAATTAAATTTAAAAAAAAAAGTGAATTCATAGCCACTGTTGAAGCTATTATTAGTTTCCCACCTTTGACTTTAACAGTTAATCCTCTGACTTCCGCCCGGAGAAATACGGACAATTCATAACGCTGACGTCATGCTAGCTAACAACAGAATTAGCTAATTGAAGGCTAGCCAGCGAACTTAGCTAGTATCTGGTTAGCTTCGCTAACAGATATAGTTGCTCGTGTTAGCAACATTACAGTTACGTAATATAACCTCCAGGCACATGACTTTAATGTTGAATTAACATGTCGTTTTGCAGCACAATATCATCAAGTTGCTTGTGTTGTATTTCGTTTATTAAACAGTAAGCTAGGTAGCTAAGAGTAACGTGACGTAAACTATCTAGCTAACGTGATAACTCAGTTAGCTAGCTAACTAAATCCACATAAAAGAGCGCTATTTAAGAATTAAAGTAACGTTGGCCAACACAATAAAAACACAAACACCAACGCAGATAAAAAAAAATAGCGTTGTGACCACAAACGGAGCGGATATGACGGCTGTCAGTGACGTTACGGTTACCTGCATCCTTGCGTCCGGACACTTCCGGGTTCCTCCCGGACTCGGCGCTAATTAATCCCTGCCAGACTCTAATTGAATGACTCTTCTAAAATTCAGACAGTATGCAAAAATAAAATGCATAAAATATTTTAGTAAACAGGATTATTCTGGACTAAACTTTCATTTTTATTCATTTTTTAATAAATAAAAACAAATAATTTTCTTAAGACCAGCACCTCATTAATGATTATGTTATAATGATTCACTGGCTTGTCAGCTGGCCTTGTATTATCTTAGCTTATGATTAAAGTCTGACAGAGTGTGAAAGCAAATACATTTTTATTTGTAAGTGACAGCAGCAGGCTAGTCTATAAAAACATGTATTTACATCCCTTTCGTATAGAATATTTGTTCTCGTCTGTATCCTTCACCCTCTTTGCTGCCTCGATGTTTTGACAGATTCCCCGTCTTCTCTGGTTGTCATCTGGCTTTGTTCACCTGACACCAGACGCGTGGCAGCTATCAGAGGAAGACAATGCCATCAAAACAATGCACAACAGTGGGATCTGCAGCACGTTTGACACCTGATTTATCTCAAGCACCTATTCACGTGAGTTAACTATGCAACAAAGGAGTCCTGCGTTGGCTCTGATACTCTGGGGAGTTCGAGGGGTTAACCTTGACATCTGGCCCCCGATCATCCAACAAGTTCAGGCCAGCTGCCCAAATAGGTCTGGTTTTCCCCATAAAAACACCTCATCCATCTGCTGAATTTCTCCTCATATAAGTTTCTCCATGATTGCCTGAGGCGCTTCCATTCACAGACGCGTGCGGGGAGACACTGATCCCTGCTATGACGCCCATCCATATTTAAAGGGGAGTGCAGGTGACCTGTGGGTGGCCCTCTCTGGCACGCTTGGGCTTCCCTGCACCCACACAATCTTACCCCGTCACGTTCGCGTGGATATTTCCTCAAATTACAGCAATATGATATAATGCACAATGAACTAATGGGCTTTAATGTAGAAGGCACTCGGATGACACGTGCCGTACAAAAGCTGGGATCTGTGAAATCCGATCGGTGATGAATGTGTAAGGACGACAACGAGTGTGCCAATTAGCTTATGAATACAACAGGTGACACCTACATAAAGCCCAATTACACACTTATTTGTGTCTCCCGAGGCAGGACTGTAAGTTAACACAGGAAGATAAAAAATTCAACACGATGCACGTTGCCAATTCTGACGCCACGACAGAATTATTTTTGCAATTAACTTCAGGCTCCATGTAAATGAAACAGAACATTTAAGCCACATTAAAGGCAACGTTTAACCAAATGTGTTCCATCAGCACAGGTGGTTCCCGTCACTATTTCGGTCATCTGAAGCACCCAGAAGATTGTTCCATTTAGTAATTGTGTATTTTCCTTGGTGTCCGTGGTTACAGCTGCCAAGCATCTTCCACCTTTCTGCTCTTAAGGCGGCGCCGTAGCGCGCAGTGGCAGCTGCTGCCGCGGCGTCGAGGTGAATGAGGCGACTCTTCAGGGACGACTAGATGGAGATGACAGGGGAGAGGTCGTGTTTTAACCTGCTATGTGGCGACGGGGAAAGCAAGCTGACCCACAGAAGCATCAGCCGGTAAACAACACAAGTGTTGCTCGTCCCAAAAGACTTCACACAGCTTTGTTTCACTCAAAGGCAAATTAGAGTGGAGTCTTAACGAGCAATCTTACTACTCAGCTGTCAAATGATGCCACTTCTCTCTTTTGCCCGCGAAGACATGGGATTTCTCCAGAACAAAAAAGAAAAATGGAAAAGAAGGAAGAGCCTCTTTAAGCAAAGGAGAAAACAAAAAGCTTCGCCACAAATCAGCACAATTAAAAACGCTAATCGTGGCTTAACTGCCAGCGAGATCAGAGTTAATTGAGAGTGGCTTTTAATTTATCCGTAAGAATGATAGGACAGGTGTTGCTGAATAGCAATCCACTTTTCAGGAACGATTTGCATCAGATTTACACTTCAGAGTTTCATTAACCAGATCTGCTGCAAAACGATGCACTTTGTCAAATCCTTATTTAAATGTCTTTTCAGGCTTTTTGATCTTTTTGCCTTAAAAAAAACAAAAAAAAAACAATACAGCAGCAGTTTTCATTTACAGTGAGTTTATTGAAAAGGACATTGGAATTTAATCGTAATGATGGTGATGATAATATCTCAAAGTTTAGGTTTTAAACTGTGATACATGGGATTATGGGGGAATTTCAAGAAATGCACCACTTAATTCTTGGGAATTATTACGTGTTGGCACTTTATATACAGTCATCATTAACAACATTATACATCTTCTAGACCCCCAATTGGTTTGCAGAACCACAATTTTAAAAAGCCATACATTCTTGCCCCCCCTCCCTAAACACACACACATCCAGGTATCTTGCATATTAGCGATTGTGTGAAAATAAAAACAAGCTCATCTACCTTCTCAGGTGAGATATTTGTTAACCAACTTACACGCTGTACAATTCTGAGTTAAATACATCACAATAGGGTAGAGATCAGGAAAATGTCATATCATTTCAGCAATAATATAAAATGTTACATAATCAAAACTTGTGATTGACATGCAGAAATGACGAGGATCCAAAACCCATTTAACGTTATCTGATCGCACCTCGAGGCGTTGACCACCTTCAGAAGTAGGCCGACGCCTTCGTGTGAAAAGGACATTCCAGTTCTCCACCATTGTGTTATTAAGTGCGTCGTCACCTCCCAGCACCAGACACCAGATTCTGTAAACTCAATGAAGCCTTTGCTAACTAACCGGCGAGATCTTTTATAAACAGTCATCATTTCCTTCACTGTGTGCCACATTACAAGCACCGTCAGGGGATTTAGCGGGAGCTTAAGTCTTAGTGTCTGGCAGCTGTATGCGGCCTATGGCAAGCAGCATCACATTATCAGTAGAAGACTTAAAAAGACCGCCAGAGGAGGATTGTGAGATCTGACTTCATGTCATCTTCATCGGAAGGTTCAACGCATTCACAAAACATAGACGTGGACAAATTGTAAAGGAAAATTTCACCTCCAAGCATTTTGAGTGCTTTGCATATCTAAACACTGGCATTAATTGGATGACAAATATGTAAAGAGGCAACGAAGAAGTAGAATGATGCAGGTTTTTTTTTTGTAATGTACTGTCTTACAAATGTGCTAGAAAATGACTTTCATTCAGATTTTGTGTTTTAGTCTGAGATCTTCCAAAGCACCAAATTATTTGACGGTATAAAGCAAAATGTAGTAATCAAACAGGGAGAATTCATTAATTTACACGCCTCATTTTTCCATTTGAGTTAATAACTTCAGGGTTCCAAATGTGTTCAACATATATACATACATATTTATTAAGACCTTATCATCTGTTATTTCATCATTCGAGCACAGCGACGGCGCTTTAGAGCAAATTGATAGACCTGAGTGTAAACGGCCCGTTCCGTATTGTTACGGGAGTTACTCGTAACTTCACCACAAGCAAGATTAAATGTCTTTAAACTAATAAAAAAAAAAAAAGCGAGTGTCATAACTACATTTTGTCAGTTTGGCTCAAATGAAATGACTTTTGGAAATTTCATTCAGCTCGACTCAAAACCAAACCCCAGGAAGCACATCATGAAACACTTAACAGCACGGTGAAATGTGCAAAAAGAGTCGGAAAGGGAGGTGAGGTGACATTACAAAGTGACTTTACACTATGTACAATGGAAGTATTAAGAGCTTGGAGAGGTCCATGAACACATGGCAAACTACCAATACAGACTAGTTCAAGTTTACACTTCAGCACATGTCAGAAGGCAATCAGTGAGAAAAACAGATTCTTATCCACACGTCCCCTTCATTTGATAATATTCATCATCATTGTTTTGCTTTTAAAAAATATTCCTTCTTCCAATTCAATACAGCAATTGTATTGTGTCACATCATCAGCATAAAACCGTACACACCGACAAGAACTTCTTGTCCAAAATTCGAGTTGTCAGACTGTCAGAATAGAGAGAAATAAAGATAAACCACCATGTGAAATGATCTCTTTGGATACACCAAATACTTAAAAAAAGGCAAGCAAGGTTCATGGCCTTATTAGTGTACTGTATATCATTATTATACATTGCAGAATGATTATTTCAAAGCCAACCAGAGTACATTCAGTAACAAGAGATTTTGGCTTCGAGCCCCACCCCCAAAAAAAGGAGATCGCACACCTTCAGATGAAGCAGCAGAAATAATTAGTGCACGAGAATCTGTGTTTGAGCGGCGTAACACAAGTGGAAAAAAACTTCGACATTCTGTAGATGCGGCACTCAAGATGTGATTTGGTATCAAACAGTGTAAAAAAGGTCAGATAGTGTTTAAGACTGGATGTAAATACCAGAAATAATACCAGCAAAAAGCACAGATCACTAAAACAAAAGGCCAAAGGTTATCTACTATAACACAGAGCGTGTTTAACACTGTACATCAAGCTGCTTCCTGTTTAATAGGAATAAAAATGTAAACCTAAAAGTGTCAGCACGTGATTATACGATTCGAGCTGAAGCAAAAACTAAAAATGAGATCAACATGTTAAAGTTTACCAGCGATGAGATGCAACAGCTTGTATCGACAGAACCAAGGCGTTCAACGAGGAAACAACACGTGTTGTTATGACATTAAGCGTCGCGGGAGGAGGCGGCGACGTAAACGCTGTGAAATGAGGACAGTTAGCTTCCGACACGAGCTGTCAAACAAGTTCTATGAGACGCGACGACACCCGTCGGCTGTTTACCTCCAACAATTAAACCGTCATCATTAGTGAGCGGTGAACTGGAGACGCTCATCAGTGTGTATGATTGGTAGACATTTTTGACTGTATTGATATTACAAAAAACGGAAACAGCTGAAATACTGAGGAGCAGTACACGAATAAAGTAAACAGATATTATAAATCGTTATACATGAATACTTGTGAACCTTCTTTTTGTTGATTTGTACCGACTGCACAGTATTAATACAGCAGAATGGGAGGTGAGGGAGGGAGAGTCACCATAAAGTACCTGACAAATACATCCAAATAATGATCGAGCCATGAAACATGTATAAATAAAGATTGTTCAGCATATAATCCACATGTGCAGCCAGGTACCACCAATACAATCTTCAGCAAAACACACAAACACAAAGTATGAAGGAGATGAAGGCCAGTCAGACCTGAAGGCGTTTCCAGCTAATCAAAAATGAAGAGACTTAAAGATGTGATTCAAATGTAAACAAGAACATTAACCAGCAGAATAAAAAAGCAAGATACACATGTTATGATTATTGCACTTAAAGTCAGTAAAATGATCACCTTCAGCGAGTGACTGCGCGACCTTTGGCCCAAGAAACGATAGTCATCACAAATAAAAAGTAAAGATGTCGGTAACTGATAACGGCAATGTACGCTTTTGGAAAACTGAGAGAAAACAGGATGATACTGTCCAGCAAGTTTCCTACCTGTAACTCTCTTCCAGTCTTTTTTCAAAGAATACCCATGAATCACTGGGGCTTCATTGGGGAGGGGGAGAGCAGAGTTCATGAGCTCTGAATAAAAGCGCTAAACGTGAGTGGCAAGTTTGAGATGCATAAACACGGCAACGACAACGGCAACTTGGCCGTCTGGTAAACAGGAATGTGGCGGATGAATATGCAACAGACTCTCTGGGTTCACAAGTGCAAACGATATATAGATAAACCTAGTCTTGGACTTCGATGATTAAGTACCTAAAAATAAAATGCAAAAATATCCAACACAAAAAAAGGATAGAAAATCTACATCCACTGAATTAAAACATTCTACTTTAATCAAAATCCTAAATTTGGCTTTGATCAACCCCATTTGTTCTCCACATGATTTTGATGCTTGAGCTACCGCTAAACCTTCATTAGTAACGTTTCATCCTTCACGTTCTACTTTTTACTCAGTTTACCCGCCTTCTTCTTCGGCTCGTACGGCGTCCGCAGGATGCTTGGCGTCTCCTCCATGACGCGCACCAGGAGGTCGTCGATGTAGTCTTCCAGCTCCCTGATGTGGGCGTCCTTCTTCTTCACCACTTCCTTCTGCTTGATGAGTTCCTGCACCACTTCGTCGAAGGACAGGTTGCTGTAGGCGGCCGCGGTTTCCTGTTTCGCCTCCTGGAGAGAAAAAACGGGAAATAAGCAAATCTTTACATCACATTTTGCAGAGATATTCTTTGTTAAAATGTTGACTTACATGCTTGAATGAGCTTCTATGAAATGTCGGGAGAAACGAGTGAAAACATATTTCAAATTCGCTCACAATGAGGCTAAAAAAACAGACTAATTAGATGTGTTGGCCCAACGTGACATAAACTGTCATGTGTTTATCTCGTGTTCCCTGTTGCTAATAAAGGCTAATTGAGAGTTGTTAAGATGAGACTGCTGTTGAGGGATTTAGCACTGACACGACAATGGGTTCTATGGCAATACTGTGTTTATAATGAGAATCAAGAGCAGTTTAACCCGTCTAATGGCGCATACTTTGACACCACAGCGAACAGCTGTCATCTTGGGAAAGTTCTTCTCCTTTTTACTTTAGTTTCAAGCTGATAAAAGCACGATCTCCTTATCTATTCTCACAAGCCTGCCAGAACACACACACACACAAAAAAAAACGGGATCTTTGTTCCGGCAGGCTGCATATTTCTGCAATTAAAGGTCAGGCTAATAAATACCAAAATAAGGATGCAACCCAAGCCCAGCTTTGCTCTTTGAGGACAACCTGTTTGGACGGAGCGGCGTGGTACGGTATGTGCAGATCATATTGCGCGGGTACGGGCAGGAGCTGTAATCGTTTTTAATGAGGGACCACTTTATCGCTTCAGTGCTGGGCATCCTCCCCCGGACGGATAGAGCAGCAAAGCCTTTGCCCTGTTTAAAATACCACACTTATCAGCTTCCACTCCCGTTGCACCGTTCAGGCCTCCACCGCCCGGCTAAAAGACAATGCAGAGAGAGCTGGAGCGGGACTGCTTACCAGGTCTCTTATCGCTCCTGACGGCAGCGGAGGCTACTGTGGGTCGACACAAACTTAAAATGAAATATTTGCCGGTGAGATTAAACTGTCCAACGTGAGGAGAGTCGGAGCTAGGTAACCGAACACTCACACTCACACACAACAAAAAAAAAGAAAGCATCTCACCGGAAGATACTGCACTTAAGCCGCCCGAGAGGGAATAAGAGATGTTGGTTTCACGTGCACACGCTCCTCTCAAAAAACGCACGCGGCATAATAATCAGGAGCTTTAGTGGCTGGTGACAAAGGCCTGGAAATGACCATGAATTGGCAAAGTAATGATGACCATTTTTCTGCGATCAGTAGTGAGGAGAAGATAAGGCACACTTGGCATTCTCCAGTTGTGTCATTACAGTTTCTAATGAGCTCAGCCTTGAGAATCTAAAAGCTCAGTCCTTTGAAATCTCTCTCTCTGCTGCTGCCTCCCCCCCTCCCCTCCTCCCCCTGTGTGTGTGGTTAATTAGGGCCTTGAAGCGGAGGAAATGGGAGCTGCCATTTCTGCAACGCACTGCGGCATGCACGGGGGGCACATGTGTGGATACCGACAGCCCTCAACACCCACAAAGAAAGGTGAGGAAAGCTATTATCAGCATTCTCCTTCTCATTTAGGCATCACTTTAGCTGCGGCCGCTCCCTCATAAATACCAATATCGCTGCGTGATAGTCACATCATCGTTATTCAGGTTGGGAATGCAAAAGAAGTTAAAATACAAACTATAAAAACGGTTAAATAAAATATATATAATTATCATTAAAAAAGAAAAGACAGACTACATCTCTGAAAAAAAAAAAAAAACCCCGTCCAATTACAGAAGGAGTGCAACGCGCCGCTGTAGACGAACTTACAGACCGAAACTTCACACCGCTTCAAATTATGATCAGATCAGACATGATGACCGATGTGTGCAGCTGCTAATTAGTTGAATGGCACATCTGAATTTTCCAGAGGCCGCAGAGATCAATGTCACCAGCTGCTGATGGCGAATGAAAGTCAAGAGTTCTCAATTAAAAAAAATCTGCATGACACGACACAGGAAGTAACGACACCTGCCGGGGTCACGTCTTGTGACCCCCCCCCCCCCCCCCCCCCCAATCTCAATCTTGTTGTCAGGTAAACTTCACAACAAGCAATGATTTCACATGAATGGTCATGGACCGAATTTCATGACACTATTATCCGATAGCCAAAATAACTCGAAAATAATATTTTAAAAAAGGTATTTTTTCATAAAATATATTTTCTATATCCTGTATTTGTTTAAAACCAGGACCTTTTTGTCTCTTGTCTAGCACAATAGTGAGCTGGATTAGCTTTTTCAAGTCATTCATGGCGGGGGACGGAATAATATCAGATTTTTATTGAGGATCGCGATAAAAATCACTCACAATAACGTAAATATCTTGAAAAAATTACTATTTATTATTTATGGAGATCTTCTGATCAGCCTTATCCCCTGGCACAATGAAGAAAATGTGTTTCATAATACATATAGTGATTTTTAAGGAGTTTAAGCATATTTGATGATTATCCCGATAACGTAAATTCACCACGATCACGTCATTGTTATTGTTTTTAATTGCGGTCTGTGATCTTATATCCTGAAAACCTGACAAATGATTTGCTTGAACGAGGAGTGCCGTCTTCCTTACCTGCTTCTTGCCGTAGATTTCCTTCCTCTTGTGGCCGAACGCGATGTCTTCATTTCTTAACTTATTACCACTGCAAAGCAAGCAAAAGGAAAGTCGAAGGCGTTAGAATGAATACTTTGGTGTAAATTATCACCGCTCTGCTAAACACACAAGGTAGGTAGAGCATATTTTAGATATTTGTGGTGACCTTATAGTTTATATACAACTATGAATACATTCAACAATATAAAATAACACCTTGAAAGCACCTTTTTGTCTTCCTGCTCCACATTATAAATGACCAGCGAGCTACTGTACCACGGCAGCAGTAAAGATGATGGACTGGTGCCTACTGAGATAAGTGGTTAATTGGGTGGTCTATCTCAGCAGAGGATCTCATTACTGTAGCTCAGAGGGCTCCGTTATCAAGGCCAGGCTCTCTAAAGAGCCACTAATGACACCTTCCACTGTGATAAACCAGGACTTAGCCACACCGCTCACCGGCTCTTTATGCAACACAGGACATAGATGTAACCAGCTCGGTGGAAATGTTCCAACAACAATACTCGACAACAGAATGAGATGGAGAGAGAGAAATCTACCATCAGATAGTAGATTTCAATCAACAAGGTATTCTGAACTTTATGAGAATGCTGTAAACCAATATCCTGTCGTACAGCTGTGGTTGTCCAAAGGGGCAGAAGGGTCAAGAACCTCTGCTGTACAGGTGCTGACTGCACATTAGAACATAATGGATGGAGGCTTAAGTGAAGACATTGAAGAAATATGTAAATATTTCAGCGGAACATACAAGTTATAAAAGTTGCAAACAGTTGACATTGTTAAAATACACCCCCCAAAACAAAAAATAAAATAAAAATTGAGATAGCAACTTTTGATAAACAAGAGCGTTTATTAGGTTTAATGTTTAGGGATATTTACAGAAGTTGCTCCCTCGGTAGGAACTATCCATTCTGTTTTTTTAAATAAGGGAAGTTAAAGGAGGGATAAATGAGAAGAATTGGACTTCTGGATTTTATTTGTTGTTGTATTTGAGAACAGCTGGACTATTTATATTGACGTCTACTGCTGATTGACTCCAAGTGTTAGTCATAATTATTAAGATAAGAGATTTTATCATGCTACGGTTTAAAAAAAAAAAAAAAAAACAGGTTTAAAGAACACAGAATCCTTGCCATTTAATATTAAAGATTTGCTAAAAGGCATAATATATGTTTTGTATTGATGGTCATTTATGGCACGTTCATTTTATTGAATGTTTATAATAAAATGTATATGAATCAATAATAAATTAGCTGATTTATGAATAAAATGTTTCCAATTAATATGTAAAATATTGCTTGGTATATTTGACCTATTACTAGACCGATTACAGACTGTTAATAAAGAGAGACAACCTTAAAGACCACACTAATAAAGCAAGATAGTGTGAGATGTACTGAAGTGTTTTCTACTTTGATGACTCATACGGAGCAAACAGAAGCAGACTACCTGGGTTTGTAGTTGGAGATGAACGGGTTGGTGTCTCCCTGCGAGTCTCCACTGAAGGGGTTTGGGGTACGCAGGTCCCCGGAGCTGCCCGAACGCCCCCCGTTGTTGATCTTGCGGCCTTCCTTCTTTCCCGTCACGCGTTCCAGTAGGCTGACCTTCTCCTTTTTCTCCTTCCGCTCCGCCCGGTCCCACAGCTGCCCGTGCTCCCCCTCAAACGGGTTGCGGTTGCGTGGGAGCGTGGCATACTTCTGTGGCAGGGTGTCACTGATATCAGTGAAAGGGTCACTGTGTGCCTCGCCGTCCTGGTAGCCTGGCACCTCGCTCTGGGAACGCCTGTGAGGGCCGCCTGCACTCCCGGGGAAGAGGAACCACAAAAGCAGTAAATCAACTTTTGATGTAACAAATCATCTTTGAACGTCATTAAAAAACGGTTGTTTTGTGTTAATTTGTGACAGATTATGGCATGATCTTATATGACTTTTTAAATTGGACAACACCACCGATTTGATGTCATTAGAACAGATATTTGAAATTGATTAATAGTCATTTTATGCTTGTGAACTTCCTTTTCCCCCCCCCCATTTTATAGAGTTGGTCTTCCAACAAATCAAACATTTTATTGGGAGTAAGTAAGGACAGTTATATGATTTACTATCCTCAGAACTGTGGATAAGTTACCCTCCTCTGCATGCCAATCTGAACAATCACAGACGCTTGATAAAGTAAAAATCATCATAATGTAACTTCCTCAGATAGCCGTGCAGCGGAGAAGTCTAGATGGAGCGGCCAGCGACTTGAGAAATGCTTATTTATTTGCCTTTAATGATCATTTGCACATTTAGAGACTCATGAATCGCAGAAATGCTGATAGTCGTCTGATTTCTTGCGGCTAGTAAGTGACATGCTCACACAAACATCAGTCGCTGGATGAAACGCATAAGATATAGATGTAAGATAGAATTACATTTGCTCTGGAACGCAGCTAAATTCAGTAGCTAGCAAGCCAAGCTAACGGCTGCGATGGTGACGTATTCTGTGAATTCAAAGGGAGACTTTCTTGACTTGAAAGATTATTGTAAAATTGACATCAGATGTTAAATTCAGGGTTTCTACACCAGACTTAGCCTCTTTATGCAGGACAGTAAATGTGAGCAGCCAATGACGTTTCAGCACAGAATACAAAAAAAAGCAGCCGTCATTATTATTATCATCATTAGTAACTTTGGATTTTTATTTTGCATTGTGTTTCATTTCCCATTGTTCAGAATAAATGGTGACTATTGAGGGGGCAGATGGGAGTTTTATACAGAATGACCTGAATAACTGCCTGCTTGTAAATATCATTACATCCCTACAGCTCTGTGACTTCCCTCGGCCTCCACTAGAAATGACAAAGCAGCATCATTATAACTCTGCTCAGTGTCATTTTAGTGCTTAAAGAATGAGGTCCTTCACACATAACTAACATTCTTGAGACGCAGCACTTGAGTGCTTTTGACCTCCAGCCTTGAGAGATAACCAGTGTCTTGACTTGGTAAAGAAACCCTCTCACGTACCAAGCAGCAATAAAAGCGTACTTATTACCCCCTTTGAGATAAAAAAAAGAATAGATGCTTTGGTCCTCACCGCTCTCTTCTATGGAGTTCATGGAATCCAGTTTGGGTCGGAAGTGGGTCCCGATGAGGTCCGACATGGAGTGGGCTGCGGATAGTTTATGGGCCCCAGCGAGCAGTTGTCTCTTGGGCTTAGCTTCGGGCTGGGGTTGCGTTTCCGGGGCGAAGGACTGCCGGTTCGGCTCCGAGTCGCACCCGGCGGAGCGAGGCAGGATGGCCGAAGATGTGTCGCTGAAGCCGCCGTCGTGTTTGCGACCCTTCATTTTGTCCTTGAGCTTGGAGAAGGGCGAGCGGGGCTTTTCCTTCATGGAGAGGTCAAACATGCTCGCCGTCATGTTGTTCCTCATGAACTGGATGCTCACTTGGATGCGGCCGCGTTCTTTCCTCTTCTTCCCCGGCTTGGACTCCAAGGAGTACCAGCTGGAACGAGAGCGGAGGACGCTTAGTAGGCTGAGCAAATTCAATGAGACAATTTATATAAAAAAAAGAGAGAGCAGGATTTATGAAAATCTTCTCAGTCCATTACACGTAATTCAGCCCATTTCAGAAAGACAGGTATACAAAGTCAGAATGTGGTTAAAGTCTTTACACTATTAAACAATATGACAAAAGGGGAAAAAATAGCCCACATTCTTTCTAATGTGCTCTACCTACTTCTTTGTGGACATCGCTGAAAAGGCTAATTTGAGCACACTAATCCAAGAGCTACACACAAATGCAGGGGCTTAAACCGTTTGAACTTTTTTTTGACACAAAGTGAGAATACAATTTATCATTCAGAGGATAAACATTATTCTTTGCAAACTGAACATAAGAAATAGCCCCGCTGCTGAATAATATAGACCATTCCAGGGCTGCTTTTGGGCTCCTATTTGTTTAACCTCTCTGCTTTTTCAACTGGAAGTAATGGGATTTATGCCTTCACTCTGAGCGAAAAATAAAGTGGCATTTGCACAAATCTGGCCTTTGTTCAGAAATGCAACGACCAGCAATCGGGGAATAGCAAAGCCACGTCGCAGAGCCAACCCAACAGTTCATACATGCTAATGAGACATATCCTCTGTGTCGCAGGGCCGGCGACAATGTCCTTTAAGAAAACCAGCATCAGGATGAAACAAATACCAATGTATTCCGTCTGCTTTAAATACATTAACCTGGGAAGTGGTGTCACGTCTACATAAATGCCTTTGTACTCGCACACCTCCATCACGCTGCTGTCTGATCAACATAATCAATCCTATTCTTATGCATCATTTTCCTCAGATTCAAAGTCAACACACGTTTACATACATTTGCTTTGTTTTCACACAATTACTGATATTTCCTCCTGGAGTTACGTGGGTATTTGTAGCATCCCTTGGGTTCCAGCATGAAATATCAGAAATCAGTGTTGGTATTGGCCTTTTTAAAAACCGCAGCTGTTGAACGCTATTCTAAACCGTCCAGCTCGTGGCTCGGCAGCCATGAAAGGCCTTGCCGGGGTCCGATTCCCAGGCTGCGCGCCGCGCTCAGTGTGATCAGCAGCCACAGCATGCCGCCGCCGTGGGGCCGAGGCTGCGCCTCATGTGTGTCTCAAGGCCAAGATAAACCTCCCTCTGCTTGGAACCACAATCCTCCCACTCGGGTCCGGACCGCTGGGAAACTCCTCACAATCAACAAACACAGGTGTGCGATAATTATGGGCTGCCTACTCAGATATCAAGACGGGCTTTCCTCCCCAATATGTCAGTTCAAAAAACACTGCGGAAGGGCCGCGGTGAACACAGAGCCACTGTGGAGCGTGGATGTAGTGCCGAGGGGTCCCGGCGTTGTCGTGGTCGAGTACGCCTGCAGTGTGGGATTAGGCCAACAAGCAACGTGTATCCGTTACAGACCCTCAACTTAAAAAAAAAAAAAAAAAAGTACACAGCCTGGAGGTGCATCAGGCACCTAAAACAAATAAAACCCATCCACGCTGATTAGAACTTATTGTGATTCTCCCAACTGATGGGCAAAGAGGAAGTGCGCTAATGTCTTTCTATGTTGAAATGTGCGGCGAGCTAATTAACAACAGATCCAGTTTGGTTATCCTGTTCCTGTGTGTGTGTGTGCTGAACTTTTAAGGGTCAAAACCCCCAAGTTCAGCCTAATATAGTACTGCCTTGTCCAGCTGTGATGGTGTGCGGGTTTATGCGTAACCTTGCTGAAGCCTTTCATGCGGTAGTTTCACAAGGGGACAAACCGGGAACCAAGCACACACTTGGCTGAAGGAAGGTAAACAGCGACGACGAGTTACCAGCTAATGAAAGAGCCGACTCTCTTTGACAGAAAACCCACTACTGGCACCAATATCAGCCCTACTGTTTCCTCACTTCACCATTACTTTTCGGCCGAGGACGGCACCCACAGCATGCCAATGAAATTAAAAACACAAGGAGAATTTGTAAACTCTACACACATATGGCTCATATTCAAAATCCAGGTTGCTTTAACAGTGAGGAAAAGTAAACACTGCATTCATACACACCTTTGAAAACGATTGTATGTGTAGGAGTGACTTACAAGACATGTTAAGCCAGCTCCACTAGTTTCAATTAGGCCAACTGCTGCTCACCTTGTCGGTGATTAAGCTAAAAAAAAAACAAAGAATTATAATCCATGTAGGCCGATTCATTGCTAAGCCTCAAACAAAAGAGTCAACAAAACGTGAAAGTTCAACCAATCTGTAGTCACTAACTGAGCACTCCCTCATCTGTGATAGTGTTAGATGGTGTTTGTTTGACCAGTCCACCTACAGGGCTATTTGTCTTTTAAAAAGAAAGAAATCTGCTCTTTAAATTAAAAACATCCATCTCATAAAACGCCGTTCTAAAACAAGTGCAGGAAGAGAGTAAAAGGACAACACAATTGTATTTAAATCATGTGGTCTACAGGAGTTAGCTCATGAAAGTAATTGCAAACAGAGTGCGGAATATGGCACACAAAAAAGGGAACACATTGGTATTATTATGTGGAGCCTAATATGGCAATAACACGTGTAGAAAATGTGACAAATAACTATTCTAGTTCGTGCTGTAATCCACTTAAGGCTGGAATAGTTGTGCAAATATGTTCCACTTCCTCTGAAAAGTCCAGTCCTCTGGCAGCGGCACAGTGAAGCGTGACCGTGAGCTGGAGTCGCAAAGCATGTGAATACGCTCTAAAAGTACCGCCTCTAAAAAGAACTCAAAACACGGAACGTGTAATGGGAACTCAATTTAGTGGCATACAATGAGAGAGACACACCCCGGTGTCTGCATTTAAAAGCACAACCGTATCCAGAAGCTCTTTCTTGTAAAGATATCACCGTGGCTCTGCGTGGGTTTACAACATTTAGTCACTGTTATATTGTCAATTTATGGCGTTGACTGAATGAATAACAGATGGATGATTAATTGGTATCGTGTGACTTCCTACTCTTGCCATTTAATTGTCATGTTGTTGGTTCCTTCTGTTTATTCACTGTCTTTTAATCTCTTGTCTGTAAAGCACTTTGTAACCTCATTAAAAAATGTGCTCTACAAATAAAAGTTATTATTATTATGTTTTTTTTTTTCGCTGATTAACTTTATGCTGCCCTGATAATCCAAAAAGGAGGAAAAACATGTTGGTGTAAATAAAAACAAAGCATGATACGGTGGAAATGAATATATTGTTATGTGACATCTTTGACTTCTCTGCTACAGTGTTACTCACTCTGTTTTCTTCCGCTCCTTGTTATCGAAGATTTCATTCAGGTTGATGGACCTCTGACCCAGGAACTTGTCCATCCCAACCAAGGAGCGGTGCATCACAATAAGGCAGAGTTCGTATACTTCCGGGTTGCCCTCCAAAAGTAAACCAGGCAATTCAAAGGAGGCCTCCTCCCTCCAGACGGGGTTAAGCGTCTTCTCTGCCACCGACGTCGAGTACTTTTCTTTGCCCAGCTGGATGATGGTGTAGGCGTCGTTGGTGCCATTTTTGCCCTTGGGCTGTAAACCGGTCGCTTGAAGAACAGTGGCTTGGACATGGGTCGGGAACCACTTTTGAGACTGCTCGCCCAGTGACATTGTCAGCACTGGATATCAAATGAAAGCCATTCAAAAAGCAAACTAAATGATAATTTATGTAGTTAGTGTTTTTGGTGAGTGCAACGTGCAAAAAGCAACAAACATGATTCACTATAGTTTGTTGTCCATGTCAGCGTGGCTTGCTTAGTCTACAGTAGCAACAATTACACGCGATGACAAGTCTGACAAACTGGGCAAGCCTCATCTTCCAAGTCAAATCAGATGTCCAAGCCACTGGTGAGTCATCTGAAAGACAAAAAAACAGAACAGCATCAGTATCTTTCCCAGAACCTGACTCACGTGGGCGTAAAAGGAACATTTATATCAAGCCAGCTAATATTTTTCAGCCAGCTTTGGTAGCGCTCACTTGCACCAACCTGGGATTTTGAAGTAATTATAGGAAGTTACATTGTGCTATATGATTTTTTATTTATTTATTTTTTTTACAGTAGCTTTAAATAGAAATCCCCACGCAGGAGCATCGAGAAAATGATGATCTCAGCCGGTGACACATTTTGGTGCCGTTCCATTGTCTGAATTAGTGGCTGACTCAGAGGGATGATGGGATTGTTTCATATATTAAGTCCAAATAAGGCATCTTATTTGAGATATTTGAGAATTAAGAAATTTAACACACAGCCAAGGAGGATAAATCAAGTGTGTACGAACATAAAAATCCAGGTTTTATGTTTGGAAGCTTTAAATCACTGGCAATTGAACTTTGCTTTCTCGAAGAGGTTTCGCCTCTCATCCATGAGGCTTCTTCAGTTCTGCCTGACAGGTGAGGAGGGGTGGATTTAGGTATTTAACCTCTTTTGGGGTCATTAAATACCTAAAAACTAGTCGGTTAGAAGTGAAGAAGCCTCTTGGATGAGAGGCAAACGACAGATCACCATGACCTGGATGACAACAGACACCCTCCAGGTTTTATCCCTCAGCTCTAGGTCGTTCAACTTGAAATGACACTGGCTTTTAATTCACATTATATTGACAGGTAACACAGTCACGTGAGTTTTATTAAGGTGTAATCTAGCTTTAATAGAGCAGGTTCATCTCAGCGGACTGAGGTAGACATCTAACCGACTGACTAACACACCGAAGCGACGTTATAAACAACACGAAGTACTATTCAACTAACGAGGTTCACATGACGCTTTGTTATTGGCCGCAGGACAGCGTTAGCTACATGAGGCTAACTGAGCTAGCAGGCACACAGCCGCTTACCTCGGTGTCATTTTACGACCGACACCCGGAAGGACATTCAGCGCTTCGGCTCGGCAGAGACCGGCTTCACGGACACATTTCATGGGGCGGCTCCCGAGGAGAAAGCCGGCTGGTGTTGCTGTTAGCGGCAGTAGCTGCTGCTGCTGCCTTCCATCGCTCTCCACTTCGGTCGGCCCAGCGGCGAGCTTTTACTTCCTAGTCTGACGTCACTTCCGCCTCACCCCGGTGGAAGAAGTTCAACCGTCGCACGCTCGCGCACGACAAACGTTCTTTTTTTTTATGTAATTTTTTTTTTAAACTGAACCGTTATACATAAAGTTGTATGTATAAAGAGATGAAAAAGACGAAAAAAAGAAGAAAAAAATATCTTTCCCCTCCTTCGGTGCTGAATTGTTGGTTTACAGGTAAGCTAATGAGATGCTATATATTAAATATTTAAGTTTTAAGCTAGGCTAAGCTAACTCTGTAAGATACGTATGTGTGCACGTGCACTTTTGCTCGAGAGGGGGTAAATCATACAAACACGGGAAGTGCTTTTGTCTCATGAGTGGGACATGGAGGTGCAGATAAGGGGTTCACTTGAATGAACACAGACATGCTTGTCACCCCACTTGACAAGTGCATCTTAACCAAACACACCTGCCCATGTTGGGTTTTTTTATCGTTCCAACCAGTGCAGTGTGTGTACACACACCACTGGCTCGAGGCCCCGGCTGGGCCATCCATCAAACCGAGATTATTGCACTTATCTAGAGTACATCTCTGAATGAAATGCTAAGGCTTAGTGAAATATTAGGGGCTGTGCAAAAAAAAAAAAAAAAGGAAGAAAAAATGTGAGTCAGATAGCATTTAATACATCTGAGGATCTCATGTTTTGCATTAACTGTTAATTGATAATTACAGTGTCATGTCACTTAAATGTTTAAAACATGTGGGGGAAATGTAGGCCAAGACTTTTTATTATTATTTTTTTTTTTAAATTTACTGCCAATATTAAACATTAACAGGTAATTAACATAACGGAACTAATCAAATCTGGCCAACCTGAGCATACACGTATACAAAATTAAAGTAGCTGAGGGATGGTGTGTGCAAATACAAAATATAAAAACAGTATTCCTGATTAAGGTTATAACTGATAACCATCTCCTTGAGCAGCTGGGCAGTCATGTATATTCAATCATGTAGACATCCTTGACTTGTTTCACCCATTGAGCTATTGTGGGAGGAAGATGGGCTTCATCCAGTTAATCTGAGTTATTTTTCTTCTAACATATTCTACTATTTTAACTGGTTTTTAACCCCCCCATCAAAGAAAGATCGATAAACATTTTAATATTAATACAAAAGCAGGCATGTTGGGGTAAATAAAAACAAAGCTCAGTCGACATTGGTATATTATTATGAATGTATTACTGCTTTATATATAGAATAACATTTTGAACTTCTCTGCTACAATATTATTGCATTTCAGGATTCCACCCTCATGTTTTGCATTAACTGTTGGTGTAAACTTTAGGTGGATAATTACAGTGCTGTGTCATTTTGTAAGTGTGTGAACGAAAATGTAGGACATATGTGTCACAGTAAGTGTTTAAAAATGACTTTTTTTAAAGTAAAAAGGTATATTTATACTACTATTAAAAAACCTGTTAACATCCAGTTTTCCTCATTTCCCTCAAATAGCTTAATTAAAAAAAATATACATACAGTATAAATAGTATATTATATTCAAATAATTAAATTATATATATATAAAAAATAATGTTTTCAATATTTAATTCACTTTATAATAAAAACGAGCATTGTTTATCCATAAACACTTTCTCCATATTTTTTCCAGGAAGGTTCACTGTACCACTAAAGGTATTGTATAGAATGGTATCTAAATTATCCAGTCATACTAGAATTAATTGAGTCTGCACAAAGTTTCGGTTGCACAGCATGAGTTCGTAACAACCGACCCACCAAGACTTTATTATCCGTTGTGGTTAGCGGCGTCAGGCCGAGCTGAATTAAATAACGACCAGAGGCATTTATATGGACCATCGGGGTCACGGCAGTCTTCCTTAATTTGACAATAAGTCAAACACTTACTTTCATATATTACCCCTATATATATATATATATATATATATATATATATATATATATATAGTGCTCCTTTTGTGAGATAAAACATGAAAGACGCCGCGTTTCAACATCACTTGTGTCCTTTTATTACTCCCCTCCATAGAGAATACATCGGTGCATATGAAAACAGAATATCACACTATAAATTAGAGAGCGAGGACCCGGTCGACCATGTGAGGAAATAACGCTGAAGGTCATAAACTGTCCGACATGTAAGTAAACCTGCACGCACGGGCCGGGTCCACATGTTGAACCATATTAGCTGTGGCCCCTAACGGCCGCCATCCACTCCGTGCACATGGTTCTGGTTTAGGCCCCTTTCTTCAACACTAGATAGGTTGTATTACATTTATTAAACACTTTAAAAAATCTCTGGCCGCAAGATTGTCCATCTGTCGAGGACAAGAGAGAATATATGAAAGAGAGAGAGTAGGTGGGGGGGAACAGTTGTGATGTCAGTGCTGGTCTTAATGTGGTGCAGGTCTAAGTCCTGGACGGATGACTGATTTAAAAGGTACAGCTTTTTAGCCAAAGTGAACAGTTAGATCACAGATGAATTTTAATAAAAAAAGAAGGAGAAAGGCACACAAATCACCTCCGCTTTTCTCTCTGGAATGTTTTTGTGCACGGCTTTGATATATAGGTGCAGATGTGCGACTGCAGCGTGACGAGCGGAGCTTAAAAGGGCTGCTAAGCTGAGGGCAACATGTCAGCCCGGTGACTCCCTAACGGCCTTCATTTCTACCTCGTAACCTCGGAAAGAGTAAGTGAAACTAACACAGACAAAACTACATTCACTGGTCGATGAGCCCCGACGACGGCTTCGTGTTTATCGCTTTGTTTTAAAGACAAATAGAGGGAACATCTCCAGAGAATCGACAGGGAACTCGTCAGCTCTTTTGATAACTTTTGGTGAATTTCTCATCGGCCGTGTACAAACTCACTATAAAGTGAATCTCCATGTCTGAATGTGTAGTAATTAATCATCCCACAATTCACCTTGATAACTAGTGTACAACTGATAGTCAATAACCGAGCGTCATAGACCATCATGCATTGCGCTGATGGAAAAATGACAGACGGATGAGAGTAGACAAATCTGTGAAATTCATATAATAATAATATAATATTCATTACATTTGGGAAAATACATTTATTGCCTCCACATGGACTCCCTTCGTTATTCCCTTTCACAATAAACGCCCTAGACGTGCATCACTGTTTACCAGGGGGACTTAAATGACAACAAATCAGTTGAAAAATGTATTTATTATAAAAATGATGGATGGTCAGCCACTGATGATTCGGCAGGTTTTAATTGTTTGCGTCATTAATTAGCGTCTATTCAAGCCTTTACCTTGACTTTGAAAAGAAGTTGTGATGGACACTTTGACATGTGGACAGATGGTTAGTGGACGACCCGCTCAACCCCCCGGGCCAGACCGTGGTCTACTGTAAACTTGATTGCCCTCTTGGTGAGGAAAGTGTTGTCATCCCAAGTGAGGGAATCCCATCTTCATATTGTTGGACAGAGAGGCTAAAATGGAGCTTGATGCAGTGATGCAGGTGTTGTCATGGTAATGAGCTCCGAATAGTGACTGATGGTGTCTGCTAATCTTTTTTTTTTTTTTCTTTTTTTAGCGGCAGGGTGAATAAAACGCTGCTCCTTCACATTTGAAAGGAGCAGAAGTTGAAAGGAGTTGAGGACGTTCAGGTATTCGATCAGAAAGCCTCCTGGAAAACCTCCCTGTGAAGATATTTCAGGCATGTCCAACAGGGAGGTGCAGACTCAGAGCATCCTGGATTTCATATCTCATCCTTCCCTTGGAGCACTTTATAACAGATATCTTGTGTTATTGTGCCATGTGGCTGATCTAGAGGCGAAACACTATAAAATCTAATATATTTTACAACCATTTGTCTTCTGTCCCAAGTTTGACAAATTAAATCACAAAAAACAAGATAAGAAAAAAGATCCTTACTGGATTCTATTTGGAGCTGATAACAAAGTTAGCTTCATAATTCAAGGTCAGCTAAGTGTTAAAGTCATCTTAGTAGCTAACTGCATTGGTAGCGACCTGTCAATCAGCAGATAAGCCCCGCCCCCTAAAGCATCCCCTGCTTTCTGGTCTGGTGGACTCTAGATGGACCATAATGTACTAAATGAACATCATGCTGGATTGAAGAAGACTTGAAACTAGAGATTGAGACCATAAACTCATGTTTACAATGTTTACTGAGATAATACATCAAGAGAGAAGTAGGACCATTTTCTCATAGACTTCTATACAACCAGAGAGGAGTCGCCCCCTGGTGGCCAGCAGAGAGAAGTAGGACCATTTTCTCATAGACTTCTATACAACCAGAGATGAGTCGCCCCCTGGTGGCCAGCAGAGAGAAGTAGGACCATTTTCTCATAGACTTCTATACAACCAGAGAGGAGTCGCCCCCTGGTGGCCAGCAGAGAGAAGTAGGACCATTTTCTCATAGACTTCTATACAACCAGAGAGGAGTCGCCCCCTGGTGGCCAGCAGAGAGAAGTAGGACCATTTTCTCATAGACTTCTATACAACCAGAGAGGAGTCGCCCCCTGGTGGCCAGCAGAGAGAATGATAGTTTAAGGCACTTCAGTTTGGCTTCACTTCTCAGAACCAGAGGTAAGCCACCTGGATCTGCTGCACATTGTGGCACTAATGTCTGATGTTGCAAAGTTAATTTAACGTCCTGAATGATTGTGATAGTGATCGGTGGAGAAAACAGTCAAATTCAAGTAAAGACACTGGTATTTATGCAGATCGAAGTCTAACCGCGTTCCTCCTGTAGGCGTTTGAAGCGGTGCATTCTTACATGCACAGTTTAATGTCAGCAGCACACTCTGGGGTCACGGCGAGCGGTGCAGGGGGAACAGGTGTCTCCGTCCTGCACCGCCATGAGAAAGGCTCGACCACGGCCAGAGGAAGCACCCACACGTGCATGCCCCGCAGTCAGCCCCGTACAGGATGAAATAATTCATCAGAACTGTTCACCGTGAGGCAAAGTTCAGAGGCATGCTAATGACAAGAGCATGTTTCACGGAGAAAAGTAAAAAAAAAAACAAAAAAAACTGTCAGCTCTGAGTGAATTGGGAACGGCAGCACGGAGGTTAGGCCATTTCCAACTCCTTTTATATATTTGTATAATCCGTGTGGAAGGCTTGCAAATGTCCAATAGAAATTAGTGTTTTTTTGCAGCACATGCTTCACTCTTTGGCTGTGTATGGATTTCTATAGTCTGGTTCTAGTAGTCGGGATATTCCTGCATGAAATGTTTCTTTTTGAAATCCCTGTCAATGCTATTTAACACATGGACTACTTTATTTAGTAAAAGCCTGCTGCTGAAAACAGAATCCTCCATAATCAGCATGCAACTGCATATTAGAGTGGAATGATGTAAAGTAATTTAAAGTAATGAATGTAGAACACGCTGTAAATGAGTCTCTCCAGATTACCGTGTTTATAAGGCGGTGGAATGTGCGTACGGTGGACCCGGCATTTGCATAGCCAATAGGATGTCTTACGTTAACAAGCAGCGAGACATTTAAATGTAAAACAAATATTGCATTTGGAGACACACACACACACACAGATATGAAGTAGTATACCTTACAGAGAAAAGCTGAGTGGGATGCATCATTACGTTCACCAGTCTTCAAAGCTGGAAGCAGAAAGAAATCAGCTTATTACCAGTTTTCTACAAGGATAAACATCCCACACAGCTACTCAGTCTGCACACTGTTATAGCAATTTGCCTATATTAAGTATCAAATTAACATTTTTCTTCTTCACACACAAACACACATATATATATACGCAGTTAACACAAAGTCAGACTTGTGTAATAAATGAGATGATAGTGTTTCTGGTGGGGACAACAAGGTTTACATGAATAGATAAAGTGTAGATAAATGTGTGAACTAAAAGCACAATTAGTCTGATTTAATATGTGCACGTGGCATCTAAATTTGATTGCACTTGCACAATGAATCATAATGAGGTATGTCAAAAATGCATGGCGGTAACTGTTAACAAATTTGTTAAATATTGAAAATTTGCATTTTGAACTAATGAATCTGAGCCAATGCTGTATTGAAACTTGCACCACAACGCAATCTGTCCACAGCTCCAACTTCCCACCGAAAATCTCCAAAAATCTGTGATGTACTTTCTCACATATCCTGCAAAACAAACAAACAAACAAAAAAACACCAATTTCACATGGATATCAAACAGATACTGGAGGTAAAAACATGCATTAACAGCATTTCACTTTAATTGCTCACCATAGTGAAAGATTAAACACAAATCTGGCACAAAATGCTTTGAAATATGAGTTTTTAAATCGGGCAGCTACAGTCGAAGTCAACGTAAACTCTGCAAAACAAACTCCATATCGCGTGTCCTACATTCAAAACATCATCCGTACCGAGTGAACGGCATTTTTATTAAAAAATCTGACGGCAATAAATTAAAATCCGACTGACAAGCGTTTCCTGTGAAATATCCGTGTTATTGCTTGGGATCATCCTCTGTTACTAAATACGGTGCATGCTGAAGTGTTGCGGTGCACCTGAATGAACAATCTACCGGGAACGGAGATTCACCCGGGGGGGGGGCAATCTCCCAAAAACCTTCTCTAAGTGTTTATGAAGTGAGATGGAGAGATGGAGATGGAGAAGTTTGGAGTTTTACAGTACAGGTAACAGCTTCAGAGATGCTCTGAATGTTTCCTTGGCAGCGTGATGTCAGGAAGGTCATGACTGAACAGATAATGTCCCTCCACCTTTTTTTGGGGGGGTAGATGACCTTTGTGTTCCCGCCGCTAAAGGCCAAGAAGCCGCTACGACCCGGAGTGACACCTTTCACAGATTACACCACAGATGATTTGTCAGTTGGGGTGATAGCTGCCATGATCTGCCACAAGAGCTGAAAACACATTTTAAAACCCCTGAAAGAGCAAAAAAAAAATAAGGTTGAATGCTTGTTTTTGTGTGTTTTCTTGCAGCAGAGTGGCGAGATCACATGTCCGGCGTCGGCTGAAGGTATCGGATGGTCATCGCTCCCCGGAGTCGTTCCTCGCTCAGGTCAGACATCCCTCCTGTTCTTCTTCTCATCACCGACACGTTTATAATCTCCTCTCTGCATCGTCACACGGTGGAGTCTTTTTTTTCTGACGCGTCTTCCAGATGTCGCCATCGTATATAGCAGCTTTTTAAAGGAAAGTGCATTTTAATTGACACGCGAGGTGGCGATGTATTGATGATTTCCCCCACATTGTCGCCGTGACAACAAAGGTCAAGGTCTGTGATGGAGAAACGCTGAAGTATTGTGCAACTGTTGTGTCATATCAACCATAAAAGGTTACCCAGATGACATTAAGCGGCGCCGACGTCTCTGATTGGCAATTTGAGGCTCATGACCTTTTTGTACACGCGGTCGGAGACTGTGCTGTGATTCTCTTGATATTACCGACGGGGGATAGTGATGCTTTTAGTAGATCCTTGTTTCTTTACACATTAAAGTGTGCAAGACATTTTCTGTTTAAGGAAGCTGATGTGTGGGATTCACAAAAAGCGGTTTGAAAAGTAGAGCATTGCTGCTGAGATCACTGGAAGGTGAAGGAAAACCAGAGTCTTCATCAATGAACGCGCGGCAAATGATCACTTATCAATAATACGCGACACAAAAACCCACGGCGACTGTTAATCCCTTGAATTCAAATTGATTCTGATAAATATAAAAAAAATGCTGTAAGCCTTCCCGTCTGTTTGTAAATAGTTACCCATTTTCAATTATGAATATGTTTAAAAACCCTCATTCTAATGCCTGCAACAAAAACAAATTCACATTCAAACATGGCTTTTGCCACAAATGTGCTATTTTCCGGCAGAAAGGCCAATTTGATGCTCATCATGTGCCCTGCTGCACCTAAGAGCTGTTTAAAGAACATCAATGCAAAGAGGGATTAAATATTCCTGTATTTTGCTAATCATTCATGAAATGCATAATTATCTCAGCTGCTTGTTGAGTGGATTAGCAATCATTGATTCCCTCTCTCTCTCTCTCTTGCTCTCTCAGTGTGTGTGTGTGTGTGTGTGTGTATATATAGTGTCTACCTAACCCTTTCAAACTCCCCAATAGGAATACTGTGAATAATACATACGTATATATAGTTGGCAGAGCTGCACTCTGGTTCATATTTCATGCAGTGACTAATCCATGAAATGTGTGGGTGGGGTGATTAACACAGACACCAGCACTGAAAATATGTTTGCTTTGAAACTCTCAATGCGATACGAACATGAAACTATGAATAATTGGGCGCAGAATGGGAGCCTGTGTGGATTTTATTTATTTTTATGTGTTTTTTTTTGCAACTCCGAAACGCAGTTTATGACTAATTGTGTTAAGTGAAAATAAAGTGCACTTTTGTTCCTGGGATAATTAGCTTTTTAATGTTGCGAGTGGTGATTGTGGAAGGGGGCTCTCCTGGGCTCCGCTGCCTTCGGAGCGAGCCCTCTGGCTCTCCCATGGGTGGGTGGGGGGGGCAAGGAACCAGCACTCATTAAGAAACCAGCATGTAGAGACACCGCTGCTGCTGCTGCTGCTGCTGCTGCTGCTGCTGCTGCTGCTGCACAAAGTGTTGTTTTGGTCCACAGCGACAGTAGCATTTTCAGACTTTATCAGTCAAAATTCTCCTTTTTTCGCACACGTTCAATACTTTAAGTTGAATTAAATGCACAAACAATCCCTTTCTAGATAACAGCTGCATTTCTTTGGTAAAGAGAGTACACATTTTTATAATTACAGAAGATGAAATATTGTAAACAATGCATGGGAGAGTACTCACCTTCAGCGCTGCTGGGTCGTACTACTTTGAATACCAACACAGCAGAATGTATGTCATAGTCCTGTTTCAGCTCTTTCTCTTTGCCACTGTTGTTCCCCGTTGATATGATAAATAATATTTGTAGTTCATGCACTGAGAGTTTTGGTTGTAGATAATCTGGCCTCTTCGGGGACTCACATTTCAAAGTGTCGACATTTTTATTGCACATAAAAACCTCCGAATGACAAGTCAAAATCCAGAGTTATGTCTAAACTAAACATTTTGCCCATAATTATTGTTGGAAATGTAAATGTATGTATCAGGGCCGGGACGATGTGGGATTTTATCGTGTATTGCGATAAAAAAACCCTCACAATAAGTTTAATTATCGCGATTATGTGAATATCATCACAAGTGACTTAAAAAAGCCGGCTAGCTCGTTATCATGGTAGAAAAGTGAAAAATACAGCCTGATTTAAAAAATACAGGATACAAAAATACTTTTTTAAATTTGTATTTATCATTTATCTATGCAGGGAGACATTATGATTTATGAAAATATTATTTAAGATTGATTGTTTTTCATCAGAATGGTTATTCACTTAAATAAGACACAATACAAATGTGTTTCTTATCTAAATGTAAAGTGGTTCCAGCATGTTTAAGCACCATGTTTGAGTTTTAAGCATATTTTCATGATCATCGGGATACTATCGTGAATTGCGATCATTTTGGCCGAAATAATTGTGACGTAACATTTTCATATGGACCAGTCAGGATCCCTCACCGAGCACCAGATGATCAGTTATTGAAAATGTAAATGTATTCACATCGAAGGAAACTATTAAAAGGGGGGTTCGAGGGAGCGGGAAATTTTAGCTTTGAAAAAAAAACAGAAAAAAAGAGGATTTAGCAAAAGGAGAGGTAGGATGTGGCGAGGAGAAAGAGAGAGAGAGGGAGTAATTACTCCATGTAAAGGCCACAAACAGAGCTCCTGCTGTCGCTGAAAAATCAAATCTGTCAGCAATTAGAAGGAGGCCAAGCGGCACTTGTCAGTGGACAATGGGGCGAGAGGAGAGCGGGCGAGCAATTATTAGAGCTGATAGAGTACCTTTATTTATCTAAACAGCAGGTTAGTTGCCCAATCTGCTCCTTTGTCACTTGTTGCTCATGTGAAAGGGGCACCACTTAATCCGAATAGTGGCAACCGACGGTTATTATGCCCGGGCCAAGAGCCGGAGAGAGGGGCTGCCTTTCAGCGGAGGGGCAGAATAATCCAGGGGTTGATCTCATGCTCTCGCAATGCTTCCTTTCTGCTCAGAGCGCTGATCAGGATCCCTTACGTTTGAAGCTATTTATTAGAAGTTTAGAGAGGGTGGGGATGGTGGTGGTGGGGGGGCATGTAGTCATTATCAAAGAGTTGTGCTCCTTGAAGGGGCAAAAGCCCACAGCGAAGGGCTTTGAGGTGCGTGGGGCTTATTTTCATTCAGACCTGCAGTATAAACTCGCCGGTTCTCACAGAAAGACGTCGTCGTCACTTTAAAAAAGAAACCAGGGAAGACTCTCCTTTGTGTCGCCGATGAAAGAGATGTTATTAAACGGTGGCTCGGAGGGGATATTTTGGCAGTGACATTTTCTTTTTTTAGCAAATGTAAACTTCTCAATTAGCGTAACATCAACACTTAATACTCGGTAATTTGTTCTCACCTGAGGTTTTCACACGGTTGGAAAATGTGTTAAAGTCGGTTTAATAGCGTAATGATGCGTCTTTATTCTTAGCGGCACACGAGACGTTTCGGTGGCCGTCGTTATTTATTTTCCCCCCAAATAATATAGCTTCTTGCACTTCTTGTAAAGGTTACCAAGGGCAACCCGGTGTGATGCGAGCTCTGTTCTGTTCATAAGCATAATGTTTTCTCTTCGTGTCCATTAAAAGGTAAAAAAAAAAACGTGTTGGTGCGGTTAATTGCATCTGTATCTCTCAGGTGCAGAATGCAGAAGCTTCGCCGCGGAATAATTTAAGTTTGACAAGTCAGCAATACTACGAGGGAAAGAAAAGAAAAATGGAGCTGGCTATGAATTATTAGATAAATTGTTAAGTTTATGGTTGTTTTATTAAAAGAAATCCTGGAAGAACTTGTGTTAAATAATTAAGCAAACTGATAATTTAACCAAGTAATTTGCTGATGATGTGAATTTGTTCCATTAATAACGTGTGTGTGTGTGTGTGTGTGTGTTTGTGATGTTTCCTGGTTGGAACTGTGGAAGTTTAAAGAGCTGAGAACGTGCGGTATATCTCACAATGCGGTTGATAACTCTTGTGCTGACACAGGCTAATTTCCTCAAACATCCTTAACTGGAGAACGGAATTAATATCAACTTTGCTCCGCCGTTCAATTAAAATTCATATTGGAACTTTTACTAATAACTTTTTTAAAAGAATAACAAGAATCTGCAAAAGTTTATTTGACGTATCGTTTTCGAGGGAATGGGGGGGGGGGGGGGTTACAGTTTCTGGATAAACGTCTAAAATGTCTCTCTAATATTGAATATAAATATTTTTTCATTTGCTCATGAAATTGCCTGAAGAGCCGACAGTCACTTCCAGTGTGTTTGGGCTACATTAGGGCCTCCTTCCCCACCTCCTCCTCCACCTCCCGAAATCACACAGTGGAGGACGTTTTGCAGTCCGATTGTCAATAAAGCGGAGCGTAGTAAAGTGGTGCCCTGAAATATTCCTTTTATATTTATATATATTTATATATGGAACCCAGATGTGAAAAAAATATGAAATCCCATAAATCGCTGGAGGCTGATTAGCTCCCCTTTTATTGGACCATTGAGAAGTACATCACTGGTGGCTCCAAGCAGATTTTCTGGAGATTAGAGTTGCATGTTTTTTTTCGAGCAGCGACAGGTTTGTAATGTGGTTTTTGTGCTGAGATTCATAAACCTGGAGACTCCCGACGGCTCGGTTCTCTCAGACGACGTTTAAGGCATCGGCCTCGTTTCTCACACATACAAACATGTGCTGCACAGAGTGACGTCTATCTGTTAAAATATTAAAAAGGGGGAGAGAGAGAATCCCTCCGTGTGGATTTGAGTTCGGTTAGCGATGCGCCGCGTCGAGGGGGGATAAAATAAATAAATCTAACACTTTCCACTTTCATTTAACGCAAAAAAAAAAATTGTCTGATTGGAAACTTTGGTCGAGGAAGAAAAAAAATTGGCGGTCGTGAAGAACACACGAAGAACATTGTTTCTTTTTCTTCAAATTGCTTTCACAGCTTAAACAAATTTAATAAGACTTCTTTTGATTGACAGGTGAGCGCTCTCCCACAATGTCTTCTTTTTGCTCTCACATTCCTCGTCAGCAGCTGTGCGGCCGTTTTCAATGAGACGGAGGCTGGAAATCTGCACACACACACACACACACACACACACGCATGCACACACACACTATCGACTTGGAACAAGCGGGACTTTTATAGGAGTCTCGGCGGAGGCTGAATGTGCTACTCATGACACATTTCAGAGTGTTATTTTGTGTCATTGGGAGTTTTGTAAAGTCGATCTACGTCTCCCGGCTTTTTTTTCCCAAAAGGTCAAAAATTTAGCGCTGCACAGGAATCGATGCATTCAACGTTTTCCTGCAGCCGCGACATTAATCGCTGGAAAAAAACATGTTAGCGTGAGCGCTAACGGCCGCTAAACAGCGCCACCTGCAAAGTTTAAAAAATAAAAGACAAAAAAAAAAAAAGCTCGGAGCAAACCGGTGATATATCTCTCGCAAATAAAACCCAGATTAGCACTTTAATTTGTCGTCGGTTGGGGGATTATTTGCTAACCGCTCCAGCGCCGTGTTTGATTGGTCGGGAGGCACAGTGGAGGTCTGTGCAGGTGGCACGGCTGCAGAGCCCCGCCGGGGCTTTTTTTTTTCCTCTGCTCTCCACAGGTGCTTATTAGCATATATGAGCTGCCACATGTTCACAGCCCGGCCACCGCCCGAGGGGGCAAAATCAGTCTTCAACCATAATCTTCACAGCCTGACCAGGGCCCTCGCCGCCGCTAACGGGGGCACATGGCGTAGCGTTTATGAAGCACAGCAGAGGTATTACCCCCACTCTCCCTCCCTCTCTCACTTTTTTTTTCTTCACTCCTCCCTGAACTGCTGGATAACCTTTCTAAGCATCTGCCCCTTTATTTCCATATTCCAACTTTAAGGTCAGGATGAAAAGAGATATGGACGCACGTAATACATGCGTGTAAGAGATATCTATTCTCAGAGGCAAAGAGCAATTCGGCCGCAGACTTTTTTACGTCGCATTTTTTTTTTTTACATTTTTTAAAGCGGGATATCAAACAGGCTCCGTACTTTTGTGGGCCAGCAAGTGGAAATGTTTTGCACCTGGACGGCATGACAGAAACCCCATTGTCATCTTAACGGCCCCCCCACTCCGCGAGACCATGTGAATGGTTCCGCTGTGCGTCTGCGAGCGGTGGGGGGGGGGGGGGGGGGCAACGCGATGGGAGCCGTCCGCCCGTTTGAAGTGGGCATATGCATTTGCATTTAATGCCCTTCAGATTACTTGTTTTAACTCGTGCTAAACACCTCGCTCGGTTGGGGCTAATTTGATGAGGTCATGGTGTGACCCCGTGACCCCCCCCCCCCCTCCTCATCTCTCCGTGTTGCGCTAAGTGAAACCAGCTGAGTCAGTGAGAGGAGGGGGGGCGGGTTTGGGGAGGGTCTGGATTGGCCTGACAGTCACCGAGCCTCACTCGGCCGTCGGCCTGGATGGCGGACGCTGCTCGGCGGACGCTGCTTCCCGCAGGTTTGAATCCCTCTCTCTCTCTCGACCGCCATGGAGCTTGGCCGCTCCCTCTCCCAAGCAAAGCATCGAGTCAAAACACATCCAATAGACCTGGAAAGGATAACAAATGGCTCGGCTCCTTATCGCTGCACTTTGAAGATGTTTGCAAGAACATTTGTGTGTGTGTGTGTGTGTGTGTGTGACCTGCGAGACCCCTATTAAGACATTTATTTTCCTTTTGCTCCGCCATACTTTCTAATGTTTCAAAAACTCTCAACGAGAGGTTTAACCGCGGCTTCTCCAACACAAGCAAACTGTTTAAATTCTGTACGTTTTTGAATTGGGAGCGACGTGTTTGCTGCGCAATTTATTTGTAATTCTGAAACAATGTTAGCTCGTTAAAAACAACACGGCATATGCGTAGATAAACACGTATGTGCACACACACACACACACACACACACACACTGCCCTCGACATGAAAGGCCATCCATAGGAATAGTAAAAGCCCTCTCGTGGAATGTCGGTGAGGCCCGTTGAAGTGCTGATCCGCAGCGGCAAACCGGCTCCTTTTCTATCGCCAGCAGACTCGAGTGTTGTCCGGACTCCAGAGAATAGTCCCCGTTTGGTCTGAAGGGCTACATTTTCCTAACCTCCAAGGCCACCGCCGCGAAGGCGCCTCAAGAGAGCCTCTTTCGTGTCAAAGGGGGGAAAAGCCATTCAACTCGAGAATCGGCCCTCCAGCTTTTGATCAGTTCACAAGTTACAGTTTTGCAGAGGCCCTTTTTTTCATGCAAATGGGGGGGAAATCTTCAAACGCAGCGCGGAAATACATCTCTGTCGGATGTACCTTAATAGGTAGCGCTTTTTAACATGGGAACTTTGGGGCGGCCAAGGACTTGCTTGAAAGCCCCCCTCGGAGTGGTGAAAAGCTCGCTTGGCGCCCAGGTGTGCCCCCCTCCTCCCCCTTTAAGAGCTCCTTTCTGTCCCGACTTCCTTCGTAGCCGGGCGCCTTTGTGCGCTCGCTCACGGACTTTATTGACTCCCAATTAAGGGATTAGGATAAAGATTATTGGAACCATTTTCAAAACACATAACATTTACTGGCTTTCCCACACCACTTTGGATCGGCCCTCGAAATGTTGGCACGCATTAACTTTATTGTTGTAGATGGAACAGCTGTTTCTGAGGCCAAAGTGTTATTGAAACCGGTGCTCTAATACTTGCGGCGTCCAGAATAAACAGTTTTCATTCCCCCAACACCCCACCCCGTTTTTTTGGGATGAAATTGAGTTTTTTATGAGCTTGTGTGCGAGCATAAATATTATTCCCCCCCATACATATGCTGGGATTCACACATAATCCTAATTTGAGCGGCTATTTTCGGCGTGGGGGTAAATATAGTGCGGACTCTATTCCGAGAGGTCTTTCCCGGAGCGGGTTTAAACTCAAAGGTGTTGGAATGTCAGGTTTTATTTGGGGGGGTGTCTGTGTTTCATGTGTTTCTCTTGGCGCTCTCAAACTGCCCATTATGTTCCTATTAAAGTTCATGTTGCTGGAATATTGGGAGGAAGGAGGGGTTGAACCAAACTCTCGTCAAGGTCATGTTCCAGTGGAAAGAGCCAACAATGCCAGCGCTAATCCCTCCCCCCTCCATGGCGCTGTGACCCCATCCTGTGGCTTGCAGAACTCTGCGGTGGGAGAGGACAAGAGGCCCCGGCTTGTTCCTATCCTCAGCCCCGGCATTAGGCAGCCCAGAGCTCCTGGATTATCTGCCAATTAGCACCAATTGTGCCGGACGGCATTAATGTAATGTTCTATATTTTTTTAATACCGTTTAATTTTTTCTTCTTCTTCTCTCTCCCCTCCTTCTCTCTCTTTTTTTTTTGCCTAATCAAGATTGTCGGCGCTGTCTTTTTTTTTGCCTTTTCTCATTTAAAATAAAAGAGTTGGGGTTTAATTTGGCATTAAGGAGCGTAGAATATGCCTTGCCAGCAGAGCGTTTGTTGGAGGGAGAGAGTTAGCGGGGGGAGAGAGAGAGAGAAAGAAGGGAGAAAATCATTTTATGGGAGATACTGTGAAGGACTTGTTTGAACAGGCCGCGAGCCTCAGTGTCCTGCTACATTAGCGGGGAAGTCAGCTTTGTGCCGGAGTAACGTGTTGCCTCACTATTGTGCCCCCTACGGTGGAAGGGTTTGGTGGGTTTGGATTAGGAGACTCCATTACATTACCCTAATAACTGGATAAAGCCGCCTCATCCAGTGCAACTGATCCTCAAGTATTAACGCTCATGGCTCGTTACAGCATTTCAGCAGCTGATCTGCAGACAGTTGATTTCTCATTATAACAGACTGATAGAAACTCGCAGCTGTGCGGCGTGCGGCGCCCGAGCACGCCACGATGTGCAACTTTCATCTGGGGGGAAAAAAATGGGTTATTTATGAGAGAATTCCAAGAGAGGGAGACTATTACAGGCGTGTTTCCTCCACTGATTTAGATTGGCAATAAACAAACCTCCTCCCCGACAATTTCAAGAGGCTAAATGATAATCTTTAGTCTGCTATGAGGGACTTTCCGCTGAGTTTTTTATGCGTTTCATACTTAATTGACTCAGCACTGTTCCTAAAAAGTAGCTAATCATTACAAAGCGCAGTAGTTACTCACAGTTTAATTATATATCTGTAGCGAGGTGTTAGGGCATGTCAGAGGCTGCGTCGGGAGACGTATTTTGATTGTGATCCTTTTTTTTTTCTTTTCAAAATGGTCTCATTTACCTTATATAAGCTGTGTGAGTTGTTTTCACACTGAGAGAGAGAAATAAGGAAGAAAGAGGGGGAGAAAATGAAAAAGTGTATGTGTGTGTGTGTGTGTGTGACGACAGCAAACTGAGCGGTAAAAAGCATTGAAGGGATTTTTTTTTATTAAAATGCAAAATTTTTGTCATTTTAGATCAAAGTGAATTGATGGAGAATGACCTTCATTACAATGTTTGAACATATAAATATATATATATAATATATATATATATATATATATAATACATTTTAAAAAGCGCCGGCATGAGAATGTGGCAGAGGAGCGAACAGATTACATATAAAGCCCAGCTTCTTTGATGTTAACTGTCCAGACCAATTAGGCCCGAGGACATGTGTGAGTCCTGACGCTTTCATGGATGGATTCAGGTTGACTCCCCATGTGCTGCAACCACACACCAACCACAAAATTAAATCACTTTTTTTTTTTTTTTTACTATTATTTTTAAAATATCAAATCATTTTTTTATTAGTCGCAGTAGAATTAGCAGTAATAGCAGATATTCACACGAAAAAAAGTCAATCAAAAGATACAACTGAGTACTACCAGACGATAAAAAAAATAAAAAACTGTAAATGAATAGCGTTTAAAAAAGTCCTTACATGCGCTCCGGATGGTCTGGCCGCTCCGTGGGCGGGGCCCAGGTGAGGCCAGAGGCCACCGGTCATTAGCGATCCAGCTTCCCTTCATAGTGTTAATGTGGGGTCAGGCTGTGGACTAGAAAATCCACAATCACAGCTGGCACATTCAGCATCGCCACGGTTGCTGTTTTCACTGGTGGAGTGAAAACAATCCGCCTGCTGTTACCCCCCCACCCCCCCGGTCCGCCGGGCTGACCTTGCCCTTGGGCCACACCACCATACACCACCCCAGCTGTTGTCACTCTGCAGCAGGAGGGAAAAAGCCCCGCCGCCTATAGCCTGCCCCTCTCGCCGGGACCTTTTTCTCCCTTTGCTGAGGGCCCTTCCTGCAGGTGTGCTAAGGTCCTAGCTCCCCCTGTTTGATTGCGGCGCAGGCCAAACACCAGGGCTCGCCTCCGCCCCGGTCCTGCGGGTTTGATTCGGGGCCTCCAAATGCCTTTTAGATCCCTAATCCTAAACACTTAAGCCCTTCCTGATGGGTTCAGCTCCAGGTCCCGGCGATTTAACCAATCCAAATAGTGAGAGCACTGAGGGGTCGAGTTCGGCCGAGTTGCCTTTTGCCTCCCCCTTTTTTTCTCTTTTCTTCTTTTAATTCAGCGTATTAACCCTTTCCCATTGATTGAGGATCTACGGACGCAGTTGTAAAAACAGTGTCACTCTGACATTTTCAGAAACTCTCTGCTTTCTTACACTCGATTACATCCTCGCATTCCAACGTGAGTCCCTCTCACTCAATCAGTCGCCGGGAAGTACGAACGGCTTCTCGTGGAAAGTCTGGAAATGGAGAGTGAGATGTTGAAAAGACGTTTTGTAGTATCAGTGCTGTATATACATGACCCCCCCCCCCCAAAAAAAAGTCTAGTTATTCTGTGAAGTTGGTTTAATCTTTCCCATTTCTTCCCTCCCTGTGCCGTTTTAAGTAAACAGGACCGTCCGGAGGCCTCCACCTGTTTCGGGGGGTTGCTTTAAGAAATGGACTTTTCCTGAAAAGTCTGTGACCTCTGACCCCTGCAGAGCAGGAAGGGGCTGCCAGCAGGCAAATGCCCCTCCTGTGTGGCCAACTGCCATTTAACCCCATAATTGTTACAAGGCAGCTCCTGGCCGTCCGAAAAAACTTGGTTTCCGGAAATCGCTCTTAAACAATCAAATAAACGCACATGCGGGGAATTTGCGGTGCCCAAGGCCCTGAGCCGTGATTACGGATCCACTGGTTGGACTTGACACCTTCTAAAAACATATATATACACATATATTAATATATCTGTGTGGATTAAGAAGTGACATTTAAGAAAAAAACACAACACAACACTAAAGCTCATAAGGTTTTACATCCTTCGAGTATGTAGGTGTGATTTTTACAAACTAGCTCACTGACGTCGTTGTTAATTGAAATAACGGGTGAAGTAATTCTCCTCTTGCAGCCGACACTTCCCCCAGTTAAGATCACTTAATGTTTGTGTGGTGTTGAATCACAGCCGGCCTCGGGGGGCCTGTGTTGTAGATACTGTATCCACTTTACCTTTATCATGCAGCGCTCCGGCCCATCAGGCTTTCTATGTGGTTGGCTGCACTTGGTTATTTTTTCCATCCCTGCACATTTGCTTTTTTTTTTCTTGCGCTCGCCGCTCACCTCCAGACTCCGGGCTTAAGAGTGTTTCCCCCAGCAGCCTTTCTGATAGCGGCGCGCTCGGTGATTGCTTCCCAGGATCAGAGCGGCATGCAGCACGAGCAGGGCGGCTCAGCATACCACACATGCTGCAAGATCAAAGGTCATTCTCCGAGGGCCCGGGATTATGGAAGGGGGGGGAGGGGAGGTAAAATTATATTTTTTATCCTTCCGCTTTGTTTTTTGATCACCCTATCTGACCCACGCCAACCTGCACTCCCACGCCACCTCTCGCCCCTCTACGCTCAGGTGTTAGTTTTCAAGAGGGGCTCGGGGGAGACGGAGGGTCGAGGTTTTGCTAATGTAGAAAAACAACAGACAGATTGGACGCAACCTTGAGCGGCGGGTTTTTGGAAAGAGCTCTTAAAGAGACTCCCAAGGTCAGTGGATGTGGGAACCGCCGCTCTCTCTCTCCCTCTATGTCTCTCTGTCTCTCTCTCTTGGGTCTGACGGAAATAGTGACCAAATCAAAGACGGCTCTGAGTGATACGTCCACTGAGGTCACATCTATTTATTACTGCGTGGGAGGGGGTATCACATGTACGGCTATAATGGAAGGGACGGTAATGATGCCTGATGTTTGTCATCAGCAGGTGTGAATGACTTGTCATCATTGAGTTATTATCCAAGTGCTGCTTATATAAACCTCGTGTTTCGGTGTGTATTCATTCTGCAGGACCTTTTATTATTATTATTTAGTAATCCGGAGAGCAGAAGATGCTCCCCTCTAACTTTTAACTACAGAGAAGCTCCACCTCATTTACATGCAGCAGGGTGTAATTAACACAGAAAGCGTTGCCTTGTATTAATGTCAAAATTGTTCAAATTTGTAAACAAATAAAGCAAACGCACAGTGAGAGTGTGTCATCGACTTAGTCTTGTAATTTCAAGGCTATTGCAATAAATGTCATGGTGTTTCCCTCCATTGTATAAGGACGACCGACATCAAACACTTTTTTAAAAGAAAAAAAAAGTGTGTTTTATTAATTTTAGAGAAAATATTACCCCATGCGTCAGAGTCTCTGGGGCATATTTGTTCTGTAAATATTTTTTAAATACGTCTGCCACCGTGCATGCATTCATTCATCTGGCAGAATTAATTATGATGTTTTAGTAAACGCTTGATTTTAATGTTGACATTCTGGGAGTCCGAATTTATTTAGGTGTATTTATTCTGGTTAAACAACAAATACAAGTTTAAAGGCAAGGGGAGGATATTAATAGTGTACTTGTTTTTAGTTTTGCTAGTATTTAAGTCACAATTAAAGTTAATAATGCAAAATACGTGAAAGGAGGGACACAAATGATAATTGCATTATAAATCTACATCCTTTTGACACAAATGTTACACAAATTAAAGGAACTTCACAAGTGAATATTCCAGTTAACTCTGCAACATTTAATACATAAAAAAGGTTATTTATTTAATTTACTTTACTGCCTTGATATGTACATTCCGAGGCCACGCTTTGATTTAAATGCAGCGTGTTTTCATGTAAAATGCTACAGAATGATAAGTCAGTTTTCCGTGCTGCTGAGTCGCAAAGGATGAGAGGCGAGGAGGTAAAAACACTTAAAAAGACAGAGTTGGCAGGACAGTAGGGGAAGGAGGTAGAAACAACTGCAGAGACATTTATTTTGGAGGATTTTGCATTAGAAACACAAAAAGAAACACACGTTTCACCTCGACCACAAAGAAACAGACGGGCTGTGTGCCGTCGGAGCGTTTTGTAATTTTAGCCTAATCCCCGTTCTGATGTTCTGCTGACGAAAGAGGCGAAGCCGGATGAATAGTGGATGACGAGACCCCGCGGAGAGGCAAGACGCTGCCCTCCATGTGATTCAAAAAAACGCTCTGACGGAGTGGGAGAGGACCATTAAGTGGCGTGTTATTTACACATCATAAGCCAGTCTATTATATTGACATCCAGACGACCCAGTCCACCAGCGCTCCACGCCGCGGCCTGCCGTCTCTCCCTTCTTGTTTGCTCTCAACACCAGCATGCTGATTGGGTGATTTTCTGATATGACATTCCAATGCTGCGGACTATGTGTGCAAGATCTTTTCTTTTTTCTTTTTTTTTTTAGCTGAAATAGTCTGAAATCATTCATTACCCGCCGAGAAATGAGACAAAAGGTCAAGAAAGCGGTGCGACGGGGGGTGGGGGGTTGGAGCCACGTGAAGTGGAGGTGGGGTTTACAATCCAATCGGGGATTAAGTTATCTCTTATATCTCTTACTTACAATAAATCCACACGTCTCCATCAGAAATGTCTTGTTTAAACTGCGGAGCAGCATGAAGCAAATGTTTGACTTTATTTAAAATTCATTGTTCAGTATTACATTGCCGGCCGGGGTGAGTCCCCAGATTGCAGAGGTGAGCTGACTGAGAGGCTGTATGTATGTGTATATATATATATATATATATTAGGTATACATAATATAGAATTTGCAGCATTGCCATCCAGTTGTTGTCCTCTGCACCGTTCTGCCATTTTACCAATAGCATCAAAAATATTTGACATCCTATAATGGGATCGCATGCAGAGTAATCCTTGTAGCTACTGTTGACATAGGTGCCCCAAGTAAAATAAATCTATTTTGGTCGGTTGATGTGAATGAACTCTCTGTGAACCATTTTAAAAGCATTAATGCAGATAAAGGAAGAATACATTCCCCCGTCGCCCAGATCATTAGAATATAACCACCGCAGAGTTGTTAACTGTGGGCTCTCTCTTTTTTTCAATAACATCTCAATAAAAGCTGCGGGAATACACGGGAAGAATTATATGCTTGGGAGCAAATACAGCTCAAAGCTGTCCTATAAAAGGTGATTTCAACTTCTTCTTCTTCTTCCTTCTTTTCTTCCTTTTTTTTGCAGAATGTGAGAGGTGTTACAAGCGTTTTGCATCCAAACACTCAGCGACCGGCGAGAGAAAACTGCTCTTTCAATTTGTCTGAAATGATTTACAAGGAAATGATGTTCTTCAAACATCTCTCTCTCTCTCTCTGTCTCACACACACACACACTCACGCTAATACAATGCAGTAGCCTTTGAAAATAGTCTTCACAAGCAGGGGAGAAATGCAATTATGAGAGGTCATCTTTTTACCCCAAAATATTTGTTTAACCGTTTCAAGGACTGCGAGGCACAAAGTACAGTACATGTCATGAATTTTGACTGATTCATCAAACGATCATCATAAGCACTTAGGCAAAGACTGAGGGAGACGCTCTTTAGAAAAAAAAAACACTCATGGCTTCAATTTATGATGGCGAGTGATCCAGCTGGGTTTTATAAATCAAATGTATATTCAATAGTCAAATTAACATTTCAATTCTATATCTGGACGTTTTTTCTTCTTCTTCTTTTAAAAAACAACATAATTTTTGTTTTATTCGACAGCCTGATGTTGAATATATATAAAACACCAACAGTTCTGCTGCTGTAGAGACCGAATTGAGGATTTGTGTTATTTTTCCTGAACTGTCGGTAGGAGATAGTAGAAATAAAAAATTAAATAAAAAAACTGCTCAGGTCAGAGCAGTCAGTCATGTCGATCCTATTACAGGTTAAAAGTCTAGTCCTTGTTGTCCTTGGGGATCCCTGGGAGACCCAGAAGGGGTCCCAGAGCCCCAGTTTGGGCACCGCTACCCCAGCAGACACGAGTACGATCCCAGTGCAGCCGTTCAAAGCATTAAATCTCTTTTTATTTATGGTGTTATTCCATCACGGTGGTTCTTTTTCATTTAAAATATTCTTCAACATATGTATTCCAAATTAATTCAGTCTGTTTATTTGCAGCTATTAGAAATGAGCCTTTAGATACTGAAGTTTGAGAGAGTAAAACAGTGATTTCTCTTCAGTCCAACGGCCCACCAGTGAGATCGTGTCGCTGCAACACAGCGCTGGTTGTCTGTGTGTTTGTTCTGCAGCCTTTTCTAACCGGCTGTAAATTAAATTACGCTGCCGTACGTTCGAGCTGTACGTTTAAGTTAAATCCGACACCAACTTTATTAGTTTCCTTATCTTCTGCATGAATGGGAAAAACATCCAGACACGGAAAAACACTCAAATGAACAAATATTATCACTGAACTTAATCTGGTCGAGTAAAAGAAACTGTTGAATCAGTTATTTAGAGCTGAGATACTGTTCCCTCTGGATTAAAACATTTGCTATTATTTGTTGCTTTTAGAGATGACAGATTTATTTCCTTCTTGTCAAATTCATTTAAAAGTAAAAAACAAAAGAGCATGCACTTTTAATATCAATTGCTCCTGCAGGAAGTGAAGTATTTCAATAAAAAACTGAAAAAATGTAACTCTCTAAATTGCAAAACTGTCAGGTTAATTGACTTAATAAGCATTTTCATGCCAATTTTTTTTTTAAATCTGCAGCCACTGAAAAAACGATAATCTCACCCAAGAAAGCTGCATCAGCATTAGAGCCAGTCGAGTCTTAGACTGTCGCCATCTTTGCGTAATAAACACTTTATATTGCGAGCGAAGAACATTAGATCGGTTTGAGATATATTTCTGAATAGGAAAGAAAAAAAAAAAAGCAATAAAAACAAAAAAAATGAGAAGCCGATTGGGATCTGGAGCAAACTTGGCAGACGATTTCCTCTCCTCACCTCTCCCACGAGTTGCAGCACCCACCAGAGGTGGAGGCGTCCCACTGGGAGAGCCTCTCTGTGGTTATTATACCCCATCTAGTGGCTGCGCTGGGTTAGAGGAGAGAGGAGGACGAGGAGGAGGAGGACAGTGTCAGCAGCACCTTTTAGACCTCCACTAGCTGCTCTCTACACCACAAAACAGTCAGATAGATAGATAGATAGATAGATAGATAGATAGATAGATAGATAGATAGATAGATAGATAGATAGATAGATAGATAGATAGATAGATAGATAGATGCAATATTACTACAATAATAGAGACTCTGGATGCAAATGACTGTAAAATTAAAAGAAAACAGAGACATAATTTAATTGAGCGTCTCATTAAGAGGAGCTTCGATGTGGTCCGACATAGGAGTGCACGTAAGACTCCTTTAGGTGCAAATTGAATTTGATTTTTTTTGGGTGGGGGGGGCTTACAGAGGTGTTGAGACTGCAGCGGTGTACGTGGGTCGTGTTACAGAGATATGAAGCCATAAGAATGTGTGAAAGCAATGCCCTCTAGATCCCCTCTCTTCACAACCCCTATTATCCAATTGAAAACTGATCTTCAGCGAACTCCCATTGTGTGCCTCTCTCTCTCTCTCTCTCTCTCTCTCGTGGAGAATAAATGCACCCAAAATTGATCTCAGGTCTCTGAAGTGGGCCCGCGGAGCTGGAGTTTACACGTGGGACCATTTTATTCACTTCTGGTGGCAATTTACAAACATGCACACAACACCGAGAGCCCAACCTGCGAGCCAAAGAACGCAGGAGCTCCACCTGTCTCGTAACCTCGTCGGAGCACAATTTTCCTGCCCGTGAAGGGAGGGGGGGTTAAAAAATGTAGCTGTGACGATGTCAAACAATGTGTGTTAACAATTCAGCAGTACAGTGGGACTGTCACGCAGAGAGAGCAGCCAGTCGGAGGCTCTGCTAATGTATTGTGACTGCCGCTGTCAGCAGTTCAGCCCCACACTCCTCTTCCTGTAATTTCCAGCCGTCTCCGCTGCACTGATACCGAGTCAGAAAGGCTGCATCACTGTATCTCGGGCCGGAGCTGTGGGGGCTATTAGCTGTTTTGCTCTGGTTTTGATGTATTACATTGTGTGAGAGCGAAAAGAAAAGATGCGTTAAAAAAAAAAACACCCACGTGGCCCAGATGTGTTAAAGATGTTGGAAAGGATGAGCAGATTGTTTTGTGCCACGTTCGAGGTCTCCTTGGAAGTTACGGCTTTAAAGATACAACCTGGTAATATTCATTTTTAAAAAATGGACAACGGCAACAAATGGAATGTTTTTGTCATTTAATTTGGACATCAAGCATCACATGACACACATTTTTTATTAAGTTAAGAAAGGCCCCAAAAGTGTGCAGAAAACTTAAATAGCTGATTTATAACCAAAGACTAAAAATGGGACTATAAACTGATAGATGATTTATAACACATAATATCATTGTCAACAGATATTTAAGTGTTTTATGAATGAATTTGGCAGCAACTGGAACTATTCTGCGTATATTATATATATATAACTAAATTATATATATAATATTTTTTATAATTATATATATATAAATTATATATTTAATTTGTTAGCTACATTTAGATAGTAGGTTATGGTTCACTAGCAATATGCAATAACAAAATCAGTTCGACATTTGGTGTACCACAAGGATCTGTTTTAGGACCCTTATTATTTCTTATCCACTTTTCATTAGTACGTAAATCCTGCTTGCTGATGATACAACATATTTTTTTTCAAATATAGATTTCCTTACTCTAATAAAAAAATACAAAAAATATGAATTTACTTACCCTTGAGAGGGTGAACTGGACTATTATTGCTTATAATAAAACTGTAAAAAAGTAACTTGGAATGATAAACAAATATGCTTTGATTACCCTCAATATTATTCCTTTTAAGTTATGGTTAAGTAAGCATGTTATTTATAATTGTTAAAAGAAGTTATTATGGTTGACAAGTAGATTAAGAAACACTTAAAAGTGTCCTTTATATGTTCTTACAACAACACTATAATGTGTTTAGTGGTTTATATACTTATGAATGCTAATGGACTCTTTACAATGGGGTCAGGATGGAGTCTGAATCCTATATTATATTTTATTAAAAAACAGCAACAAACCCTCCACAGCATTGTTAGCATGTTCTTTATATGAGAAACATAACACTCTATTTATTCTTTTTAAAGAAAGAGCTCTTAAAGCCAATGAATGAGTGAATTGTGCAAAAAATGTGTCAACTCTCTAAATCTAGAAGAAAAAATAATCCTAATACTTTTCATACAATCCCTAAACAGAAGAGCTTAAAGTTAAGTGTTACCATAATCCTATTTACCCACTTTATTGGGGTTGTTTATGTGCACGTGGCTTGAAAATTCCCTACATCTCTGATAGCACTTGAAGAGGCTTGTTCTCGATCGTACCTCAGAGTCCGATTCAAAACACGAGCCAACGGGAGCGTCGGGATTGAGCCGTAAAAGTTGCTCTGCCAGATAAAACGCCGTCACAAGCCCTATTATATGGTTTATAATTATAGAGCCCTCAGCTGTTTCAACCTATTTCCTGAGCATCCTTTTTAATCAGGCCATAACCACCATTACATTTGTTCATCCGACGGGTGATGCAATCCCTGAAGCCAAAGCTCTCTATTCATTAGATTGTTTTAATGTGCCTGAAAGCGGTTGTGCAAATAAACAAGCGGTTACAGTGAAAAAGAGAGGAATCCCCGAGTCTAGCGCCGACTACAATTCCAACTTGTGCCTTTTTATCTCTTATTATAATCCCACACAAACGTCATTTTAGGGTTTTTTCAGGTCTCCAAAAAAAAAAAGAGAGAGAGAGAAGGGGACTTATAAATTGCGTCTAATGGGCTTCAAATCAAGCACTAATTAAAACTGCATTAACGTTAATGAATCAGAAAAATTGAGACCCCAATTTATTGGAGTTGTGTTTATACAAGGGCTGGCTTCAATAATATATGACGCAACCGGCTGTGTGGGGATGAGCCCGTCTTCCTAATGCGAACCTCCTGTGTGTGTGTGTGTGTGTGTGTGTGTGTGTGTGTGTGTGTGTGTGTGTGTGTGTTTTGGCCCTCGTCGTCATTACAGGCCTTGTTAGAGGTTAACTTTAGCAACATTCAGGCGTCTTTAGCACCGCGGAAAGGAGCCGGAGCCGCATGGTGCCAATCAGCGTCACAGGTGTTCATAATTGTCTGTCTAATTGCTTCATTACTGGCGAGGAGGCCTGAGCTCCCCCCCCACCCCCGTCTGTGCCTCCACCACATCTGGATTTTGGGAAGCCCTCTCTCTGTCTCTCTCTCCTCGGCTCAGAGGAGAGAAAGCGTCTCCTGAGTTTTTAACATGTATCTGCTTGTTGCCGTGATTTCCCAGGAGCGCGTCATTTATTTGTACGCCGATTCTGACTCAAACGCCTTTAATGGAAATTCCCATGGCTGCTTGGGCGGGTGGGGGCAGGGGGGGAGGGGGGAGCGCTTACGGCAATTTGTTTGGTGGAGGGGAGGGGGGGGGGACTCATTTGTTTTTTACCGTGAATGAATGTGAAAAGATGTCAAACACAACATGCAAATGATGTCAGTGTAGTCTTGTGCTCCAGTGAAGTACAGGGAGGTTTTTTTTTTTTCCTCCCTCCGTCTGAGTGTGTTTTTGCGTGTTATCCCAGTCACTTGTATAGTTAGAAGACCCTTGAGATTTCCCTCAAGAGACCCGCTGTCCTAATGAATCAAGCCTCTCCGATGTGGGAAGGACCTGAGGTGTGTGTGTGTGTGTGTGTGTGTGTGTGTGTGATTCTACAGAGATCCCCCTTAACTCTTGTTCTGTCAGATTACTGACTGAAATGACAAAACAAAAAAGAAACCTTTAAAATCACTTCATATCTGTCCGATTAGTCACAGGCTAATGGCTGCAACGCTCACCCCTCCGTAAAGGAAATGGCCGGTAGATTAGGGTGAGGTCACCGCCGCTAATGAGACATTTAACGTGCCATTTGCAGGAAGTGCCCCGAGATCCCCCCTCTCCTCTTCTAGATAAGCTCCGTGACGCTCCCATGTGAAACGGTTACGAGCGGGGGGAGGAGGGCTCGACCCTCCAAACCTCCAGCCAACTCGCCACCCACCCACCCGGGTGGATGTTGACGTGTCCGTGTCTTCACGTCAAGCCCGGGCTCGCTCGCGCATGCCAATTAACTCCCGGCCATATGGATTTCAACTTTTTGACAGATGTTTGTCCAACCCATCGCTCAATTTTGCCGCACGGGGGGATTCGGCGCCACCTTTTGGGAGCGTCGGAGATTCCTGCCAGGTTTTGATTATCACTCCCCCATCGGGCGGATTTGTCCCCGGAGGTGAAATAACAGCCCCGACTAGGCTTTTATTTAGACGTAAAAATGATCGCAGTCGCTCACTCGTGGGAGTCGCCGGCATCGATCACCTGTACAAAAAAACAATTGGGCTCAAATCGGATGAAAATGATGATTTATGTTCACGTCGGATGATTAAATTCAGGCCGTCAAACGTGTGATGTTAATTCAATTGTAAACACGTCTCCCCTCCCGTCAGCTGTGGACGGGCTTGTCTTGACTTGATTCTCCCCGACAACAGTCTTCATCCAGGCGTGTTGAAGTCCTCCGAGGGCCCAGCCGGCGTTTCGGTGGAACGTCAACACTGAACACAACACGCCGGTCTCCATTTGTATCACGCCTCAGACATTTACGCTTGGCGGTTACCCGCTGGAATCCAGCTATCGCCACGAAATTAGGGGACATAACAACGCCAACAACGAGCATCTCACGCTCGCCTCCAATAAACACCAACAACGCACTTCGCAACCTTTTAACCCTCGCTCCAAAACAGTCGGCGGTTTCCCGCCATTGTCCGCCCCCTCACAGACTCGACAGTGTTTCCAGTACGAGTGGTGAAATATTTCATGTTCTTTGCAGCTTATGTGCAACAGACTTGGCAGCGACACAGTAGCTATGGGAGGTGATTTATTTTCTTAAAGTAATTAAATGCCTACTTGATCATTTTTTTCTTGGGAAAAAAATGTGAGAATGTGGCAAACAAATTAAAAGAGCACTCCATGACTAAACCTGTCCCTAGGATTGGTGGAAACATCACAGCTCGAAAAAAACGGGAGCCAAACCTTCTTAATCTACGTAGCTGCATTTGGGAGTTTCTGGGGGGAAACAATTCGGAAACATGCTTTCTATTTCTGTTTGCCGCCCGATTATTAATTTCAATTTATGTAACCCCACTTACACCCCACAGTTTAATTAATGATGCTTGTTATCGGCTGTGTTTAAGAGGTAATGGACAATGCTGAATTTTGAGTGTTTGCGGTGCCGGAGAAAAAAAAATCCTGCTTTACCCCTTTGTAATGGACTGCCAGCAAACAAGAGATTAACAGTGTTTGTCACTCTTCCTGCAGCTGTGTTATAATGCAAAGAGGGGAGGGAGGGAGGGGTGGAGGGAGGGAGGGAGGAATTAAGCACATAACTTTAAAATGGTGGCTTGAAATAGCAACCGTGGTCAGAAGAACTGGCGTGTTCCTCCATCACCTAATCCATACCATAATTCCCGATCTAATTAGCGGGAGGCTCAGCGTTGAGGCCGTGGATGAATAAAGAGCCAAAGGGAACGGACGGGATGAAGAAGTCGAACAGAAAGAGGGAAAGAAAAACAAAGTACGGAGAAACCGAACAGGTAAACATGGGCAACCGCCGATTTAACGCACCGTGTAATGATTTTATCCACCGACGCCACAATCGGCGTAAACCGCCTGTTTGTTTTGAATGGACACAAGCGAGCGTTTGATCTACTCAAGGAGACTTTTTGGCTCAACAGCTGGAAACAGGTAAATCTGATCCATGTCAAGAAATCTGTCCAAGAACGATGCGCAAACACGTCTCTGATCGGACGCAATAAAACGATAAAAGCGCACCAGATGCTCGATCACAAACCGCATGAGGAAACTGGACTCGTTATCCAGTCCAGAGGACGATAGAGGACAAGGAAGTCGACCCGAGGGCTCATCGGTCACATCCAAGGTACCAAGGGTTCGTGAGACTCCTTTGCTGGGAGGAGTGGCATCACTTAGCAGGCAGCATCTCATATGCAGCCTCAGTACCGGGGTTACAGCGGGCCGGCTGGGTGTAACCAGTCCCAGGGATCTGATCCCCGACGCCGAGGCTGGATGATGGTTCGTGTGCTGCAGCTGCCTCACAGGAAAGTAGCCTCCTGGTGGCGGGCAGGACGAAAACGTAAAATACAAGTCATCGTTTTCTCGTTTCTGCCACTTCTGGATTTAATCCAGTAAATTGGAAACATACATTTGTTGTGTATTTAGTTTGAAACTCAAAAAGCAAAGAGCTAGCCTGCTGCTAATACAACGGTACCGTGACAGAAATTAAATCAAATTACTGATTCATGTCCACAAAACAAGTAATTCAGGAGAACATGTTATAAATTTGTGCACGTGCTCCATAAAAAAAAAAGGAAAAAGGAAAAGAAAGACTCGTTCTAAAATCTCTGCAGACACCTGCAGGACTTTTTACTCAAACAGCAATAACTGGAATAAAAAGCCCAAGTGAAGACGCGTTCTCCATCTTTGTTTGTGACGCGGGAACATTTCCCCCCTTTCATCTGGACAAGATGAAGTCGCCTAAAGAGCCCGGCCCCCGCTCGGCTTCAAAGTGTCTGTTTGAGGTCTCCGACTGGACACTCGCTGCAGGTGCAGTGTTGGAAACACTGATGCAACACCAGAAATGGTCCAGCCCTTTTCCATACAGGAGGAGGAAGGAAGGAAGGAAGGGAGGAAGGAAGGGGGGGGTGAAGTCACCTCGTGTGTCTACCTGATCAGACATGCAGCCCTAAATTCAAATTTTCAACATTTTGAAGACCTTTCAAAACCAAACTGCATAAAACCAAGTGGGGGAGATAAGATTCCTCCCCTGGGTGCTCAGGTGAAAGTAATAAAAATCACACTGCTGCCTCTCCAGATACAGTAGAGCTACAACGAGTTAGCGGAGGATTACGCCGTTAAATAGCCGGAGGCGGCGCGTGTATCATCGGCCCCGGATAACTGCACCATTGCATGCCGCACAATCGCAGCATTGCCCGGTAATGTAGTCTGCGCCGCGCATTACATTCATGGGGATGTCGGTAAACTCCCCCGTGATGTATCTTTGTGGGTTGAGAAATGAAATACACTGATCCACGAGTGAGATAGACGTGCTTACCAAGGTCAAGGAGGCTCCCCGGTGTAATTACACGACTACCAAACACAAAGGGTATTGTTATTGGACAAGTATAATGCTGCACATTACCAGAGCAACACAGCTGCTTCTATCAGCAGAACACTAGCTTGGGAAGACATAGGGCGGGCATCAATTTAGCCTACTTATCTAAAGTCTCTAATTACTTGGTTTATTTGATAAACAGAACAAGGAGAATCCTTAAATGATTCTGCGAGATCCAAAGGGGATTAATTTCTTACTCCTTGGAAAAACAAATCACTGGTAGAATCCCTTATTTCACTCTTTAATCATGCATTAATTAGGAGCAATAGGGGCACCAGTTACACTTGGCATTTGGTGAGATTGCAGGAGGGAAAAAAAAGAAAAGGGAAGGGGGCCTGCATTAGTGTCTCCAGAGGAGGCGGCGAGCACATCGGGCTAAGACAAAGACGACACAATCAGACAGAACAGCAGGAAGTGTGAGTCGGGAGAATGAGGGGATCTGAGCCTCTCAAGCCTCATCCCCACACAAAGCACATGTTACCACAAGCAAGTCCAGGCTGGACACTCGCTGCACCCGGTCTCGTCTACATATTCACCTTTTTTTATTATTATCATATATGGGTTTTCATGGTATCCATGAATATCCGTCATCTCATGCATCCTAAAAACACAGTGGAGACCAGGCAGCAACCTCCGGGTCTGAAAAGTGAAGCAAAACCGGAATTGCACTAAACCCTCCTTTGTTTATAAAATCCAGCAGGGGGCGACTCCTCGGCAGAAGTCTGGCTGTATAGAAGTCTATGAGAAAATGGTCCTACTTCTCTCTGCTGGCCACCAGGGGGCGACTCCTCTCTGGTTGTATAGAAGTCTATGAGAAAATGGTCCTACTTGGTCTCAATCTCTGGTTTCAAGTCTTCTTCAATCCAGCATGATGTTCATTTAGTACATTATGGTCCATTTAGAGTCCACCAGACCAGAAAGCAGGGGATGCTTTAGGGGGCGGGGCTACCTGCTGATTGACAGGTCCATTTAGAGTCCACCAGACCAGAAAGCAGGGGATGCTTTAGGGGGCGGGGCTTACCTGCTGATTGACAGGTCTCTACTATGGCGTCATCCTAAATGTTTTTGATCATCTCAACACGTCTTATTCAGTGTTCAGTTATAATTACAGTAGCTCCGCCCCTTTGTGTCACATCTGGTTGCAAAAAAAAAAAAAAAAAGATAGAGCGAAACCAATAAAGCGAACCTTGAAAAGAAATGGGTGAGGTCACAGAGACGATGTCCACTTCTTATTTATAGTCTGGTATAAACAATAATGTTCACGATCCATGCCGGCCCTCTAGTGGCAAAGAACATTTTTACATTTTAGGCAAAAGGTGCACAGAACGCAGACCTGACAGGAAGTCAAAATTTAAAAATTTTCATTTCAAAAGAGTAGAAAAATTCAGTCACACGCATGGAGCCGTGAAACAGCATAACCATTAACATCGTTTAATAAACCATTAAAAACACGACACAGAGGAAAACGTCGCGAACCCGCAAATGTCTGTTATCGTAATAAATCTGTCCAGTTTCCTGAGCGTGGGGGGGTCTTGCGGTGCGGCGTGAGGAGGGAATCGGTGGAGGCATTGAACTCTGGGAGATTTGGCAGTAAAAGAATGGCACTCCAGGAAAAAAAGAAAAAAGACTGAATGCACAGTGCCAAGCAGGGGCTAAACACATCGCCTATGTTTACATGCATGGACTCACTTAATGAATGTTCAATTAAGGAGTTCTGCTATTTACAACCAGCTGGCAGAAGCCTCGTTTGACTGAGTTCTTAAACAGAGGGAAAACACCAACGTTTCTGCAGTAATTATCTTTGATCCTCGTAGATTTCTCAGCTAGTCGGTGTGAAGCTCCGTGTTTAATATCTATAAGCACCCGACGTAAGATCATCATGAGCCAGGTGTTGCATTTACTGTCCATCCGGGTGTCCTGTTTATGCACGTCCTTTTCTACCACGAGCTGCTTGTGAAACCAAATGGCTTTCTCATCTAAGATGAAAAACCGTATCGAGCACAATGGACAAAATGGCCTATAAAAATGTGTTTTGAAACCATTATGCTCCCGGTCTGTTTTCCTTATTCCGCGAAGCTGGAATAAAGAGGTAGCTTCTCAAGCAATCTCGGGGCCTTGTTTGTTTAAGGTAATTACTACTTGTCCTCCCATCCTGCCGGCCCAGATGATGCATGAAAATTACCATTCCCCTACTTCAATCAAAGCTGGAAAAAGAAAAGGGAGAAAAGGGGGGGAGGCGAGCAGATGGGAGGGTGAGGGAGGGTGAGGGGGGGGGAGGCGGTGAGAGAGGAACTCTGTGAGACACGCCGAGCTCCCTCCCTGCATGACAAGAAAGGGCACTGTCTCTGATTAATTAGCTGGAGTTGGTAATCAGTTTAATAAGACTGAAGTTGATGGTGAGAGGTCCCCTTTGGCAGAGCCGCGCTAAGCTCAGCACTCTGTTCAGGGCCCTCGCTTTCTTCCACCAAGTAAACACGCAGTGTCTATTTACATAAACAGTTGTTTCTTTTTCTTTTTTTCTTTTTTTGTTGGGAGGCTATTTCCCCCCCCTTCCAAACTGCCTGAAAGCCCTCTAACACCACACCGCTTAAGTCACTCCCCAACAATGGCAGCGGGAATTTGCGGGACAAATTCATGAATTTTTCAACATATGAGAACTAATTAAATTGAGGCCTTTTTTTGAAATGAATATAGTGCGAGGTACTCACCAGCCCTACGCACACAAAGAGGGTATAATTCAGCGATTGAATTCTGGCTTGATAGCATTCAGCCTTTTTTTTTTTTTTCCACCACAGCGAGCCATACAGATGGCCGGGGTTCCTTTTCATTCTTTTCTCTCCTAATGGCAAATCTCATTATGTGCAGTTATCGCTAGTGTGGAGAACAAGGCGGCGGCGACGGCGTGGCCACAAAGCCACGCGGTGCAGGAATTCAGTACCTGCGTGCTGAACGCGATACTCACTGTTATGATTATTATTGTACAAATCGCTGCCGTATCACAGCAATGTGAGACCGAACATGTTTTATGGGGTTAAGGGTTTGAAACATTAAAGGTGTAGTTTTGATATTTGCTTTCTTGCCAAACGTTATGAGATGTGAGTGATGGCACTCTCATGTCTGTCCATTAAATGTGAAGACAGTTAACTTCCACCTCCCAGCACCACTAAAACCTCAGGCCAACAAATTATCCAGCACAAGACCGTAAAGCAGCAACTGGTTCATTTTGACACTTGTTTTTTTTTTTTTTTTGTACGGATTAAACAAACGAGATATATACTGTGTTAATTAATGAGCTTTAGTCTTTGGCTAAACACCATCCAAACCCGCAGAACTTTATTTTAATGGAAACCCCAAAGCTTCCAAAGACACCAGATTTGTCACACTGTCAAGACCATGAATAGAAAAGTACTCCCATAAAAGAAACCCCACACAAATTCTGGGTTTGAATATTACACTTTCACATCAGACATTTTTTATTATTTATTTGTTTGTTGTGCTGTTTTGAAAGTTTGAGGAAAGAATTGTTGGGAAATCCGTTTTAAAGGATTAGACTTGCATCATTTTTTTTATTATTATTGCAAACAAATCTGGAAAAAAAAAAGACTAAAACCAACAATGTGTTGGTCCATCTGTCAGTACTTCCCCTCGCTCTCAGTGCCAGCCCCATTTGTCCCCACTGAAGCAGTGACTCTTTAAAAACAGATCACAAAAATAAATAGTTGTTTTTTTAAGGCTCAGTTTCTTTAAAAAGCTGCGGACTTCAAGCAATCATTACACAAACAGGAGTAAATAGTGTATTTGTTCAGGGACTATTTTCAGCTGCGGACTAATACACATCCTTGCACCGCGTCAAAATCACTACAGTGTGTGTGTGTGTGTTTAAATTATTGCTAATTGTTGGTTTTGTTCTTTTCATGTAAGAAAAGTATTAAATATCACCAGATTCACTGTTTAATGAAGGGAAAAAATCAAGAGTTGAAGTGTTTGAGATGAATCATAAGATAAGATGTTTCATCAGCAGTGAGTCCTGAGAAGTGAAGCCAAAGCTTAAGTGCCTTAAACTGTCGTACTCTCTGCTGACCACCAGGGGGCGACTCCTCTCTGGTTGTCTAGAAGTCTATGAGAAAATGGTCCTACTTCTCTCTGCTGGCCACCAGGGGGCGACTCCTCTCTGGTTGTATAGAAGTCTATGAGAAAATGGTCCTACTTCTCTCTGCTGGCCACCAGGGGGCGACTCCTCTCTGGTTGTATAGAAGTCTATGAGAAAATGGTCCTACTTCTCTCTTGATGTATTATCTCAGTAAACATTGTAAACATGAGTTTATGGTCTCAATCTCTAGTTTCAAGTCTTCTTCAATCCAGCATGATGTTCATTTAGTACATTATGGTCCATTTAGAGTCCACCAGACCACGAAGCAGGGGATGCTTTAGGGGGCGGGGCTTACCTGCTCATTGACTGGTCACTACCACGCTACCAATGCAGTTATCTAATAAAAACACTTTAGCTGTATAGAAGCTAATTTGTTAGCAGCTTCAGACCAGAATCCAGATGGATCCAGATCCAGTAAGGGTGCCGCTTGTGTTCATCAGATCCAGCCGTCTGTCATATTTATATTATTAAGTTCGACCTCCCAGGGTCTCTGCAGCTAATCAGTCACATGAAGACTCTCACATGACAAAAAACTTCATAAAAGTATAATTTAACTTTCTCCATTCTTCTCTCTGCTTTGCTTGAATCTAATAAGTCATGACTTAGACTTGTCCTGGAATAAAAAAAACAAGCTGTTGCCGTCATGGCCGAGCGGTTCCTATCTAAAGTGAACTCGGAGGACCGAGATAAGGGCGCACCACATCACCCCGTGGCGTTAATGATCGTCCACTGTTACAACACAAAGACAGACGAGCGGCAGATAGAGCGCCGAAATAATTTAAGCAGTGCTAAGTGCTCCATTGTCATTCAAATGATAAATTATGCTTGGCAGAGGTTTTAGAGTCACTTTTACAAAGCGTTGCTATTGTTTGCGGAGAGACAAGGTTTTAAGGAGTCGGAGGAGAGGGAATTACTTGGGAGAGTTTGGAGTTTCTTGGGGTTTGGACACAAATTGGTTCCCCGCTCATCGGGCCCGACTGTCAGACAACACCGCCGACACGCCGATGCTAGAGCTTCCAGAGGACTCAGACTACAGATTTGGAGTCGACACGGACGCTTGGATCAGTGTTAAAGCTACAAGACGATGTTTGGGTAGAAAGAATTCTTCCTCGTCAATATTTAACTTTGCAAAGGTCCTTAAAGTCCTGCTGAAATTAATAGATCACATCGCCGTTTATATCAAAATCCAATATTTTTTCCTTCATGGAAAACAAAATGTGATGCGTGTTCACATCAGCTGCTACCAACCAATAATATCATGACATCAATCAATCAATCTACAACTTCGGCACAGAGCTACAGAATGTAGTGAGCTAATCTTATGACCAATCAAATCAAATTCCTCTCAGTGTTTTGTCCCGCCTCCCAGAACAGAAAGACATCACGGTACGGAGGTCAAATGCTGCCATTTCAGCTCGACTTTAACCCCGAATTGGGTCAAAAATGACGCGTATTGCAATTCATAGGAACCTTAGTATACAGTACATACTGTTAAATACACATTTTATTTTACACAACAAGATGTTAAGGGGTCAGATTTAGGATCTGGCGTCTCTGATGAAGACGACCGAGACATCACTGAATCACAACAACGATTCCTTAGTTTACGAAGAAGTGTGTGTGACTAACATGTAAGGAAATAACTGGAAAACAGTTGAAAATCTGGAAAAATATGCTATTTTCACAGCCAAACTCGTAGGTTCGGGCGTCCTCTGCATTGACGGGTTTGAATCAACCATCTCATTTTAGCACAAGCTAATACATGATTGGTTTCAATCGATCATTAACAAAGTCTCCCCCCTTCTAATCAAGCCGGTGTTTGCAAAGACCCCACTTCTACAGTAGGTGAGTGTTCTTCATAGGAACTCGGCGATAAATTACCACACGAGCCAGACTCGCCGAGGTCTTTTCCTGAGACAAATCAAGGTAATGTTAATTACACCATTAAATTCATTTGCTCGGTGTAAATCCCCCCGGCTGCCCCGGATCACGCTGTGTTCACTCTTTCAGATACAAAGGGATCTCAGGTCTGCGTGTGTGCGTGGAAATAAAAGCAGGTCAACGTGTAAGTTATATATAGGCCTGTTTATACACTATAGCTAAATAAGGGGAGGTCTGGAATGAACGTAGCCCCCCATACGTCACCCCGGTGGTCCACATTATGGATATTCTCTCCTCACTTCTTCAGGTACTTGCTTAAGATGTCATTACCTCTGTTGGGACTGTTAAATGGTTCCCATAAAGAAACATGAAATATTCATTAACTTGGTTAATAATTCATTCAGATAAAAATGCAGTATGTGGTTTTTGCAGAGTGAAGATGAATGCATAATGAGTGCACGCTCAGCATATTGGTGCTCGGGAATGTTTTTTATTTCGCGATAGCAAAAAAAGAAGGAAAAAATTAATTGAAAGTCCCTTTTATTTTCTTGTTCTATAAGTTGTGCTAAATGATAAAATAGATGCTTTCCAAGCAGTTTCCAACTAAGAAACAATTAAGATGGCGTATGAGTAACCCGCATGCTACAATATGGGTTTAATTATGGAGCGGCGTGCATTTAAACACTCTTTTATCGAACTGTAAATGTTAGCTTGACCTAATTCCCACAGTTTGAGGAAACTGTGAATCACTTTGTACTTTGCTGCCTGTAAATTGGAACCATAACCTTCTGCTTATCACATGACAAACGCCCGCAGAATGAAATCCTGTATTTGTAATTTCACAAGGAAGTTTTGGCATTACTGAAAACATCCAGCTGTCACATCAAAAAAAGAAAAATCGGCATCGAACGTGTGCACGTTGCTTCGGTTAACACCAGAGCAGTTAAAGCGTTTCCCACAATGCCACACTGCCGTGTAAACAACCCTCATCCAAACACTGTCAAACAAATTTCCTCGACGGCGCAGAGGTTCATTCTGGCTTTCAGATGAATCACTGCTTTCTCCAATTATCAATTGTGACACCCATAATCACTGGAAGACTGCAGTGCTGAGTGAATGGCATATCTTTTGTGTTATAATTCTGTGCATCTTGACAAACGTGACCCATTAAACAACCCTGTGGCCTTTTTTTTTTTTTTTTTTGAGAGCAACGATTACACTAATTAAAACAGCAAAACATCCGAGAGGGCGACAGAGGCGGCGGAATTAAACAGGTCATTAAATCAGCCGGTGGATGTGTCGCTCCCACGACGCGTTACTTTGACAGGAAGGGAACAAATATATATACCTTGTGTACAAAAACGTGTTGTACGGAGGCCCAAAGGTACAAAAAAACACACTGGAAAAAACAGAAATAAAACGTAGCTTAACAATTTGGTGATGATGTTGTTATTAAATGTGGTTAGATGTGATTTCTGAAATGTACATTTTTTTTTTTTTTTCGGAAATTGCCTTTTTTTTAAAGAAATTCATTGTTTTTCTGTTTTGTGAAATATTTGTTTTTGTGTTTTGTGTTGTGAAGAAGTTTAATCTAATGCTGATGTGTTTTGCACCTCAGGGCCACTACAGAAAGGCTAAACCCATTCCGATGTTCGCAATGGATCCTTATTACAGAATAAATACGTACGTAGTCAACAGTTAGAGACAAATAATCCGTTTTCATCTAACACACCTGATGTTGGTCAATTTATGAGATAATTTTGCAAGTAAGAAAGTGGAAGGTTCGTCATAGCATGATTTAATTTTGTGTAAACTAAGCTTGGTGAACTACATCTTTTGTGTCGCGCAATTTACGTCACAGATACGGCCGTTAGCTCGGCTTGCTAGCTAGCTAGCTAGCTAAATTAACTACATTCCATCACAAACGTAATGTTATCTTACCTGATGTATTCTTTTCATCAGCCGGGAAGAGAAAGAATGAGACCTGTTGTTAGCCTGAGTAACGTTAAGAACACACAAACATCGTAGCTTCAGTGAGAGTTGACTACCGTACGTATTTTTTCCTAAATAAGGAAAAGGGGGCGGGGCTTAGCCTCTACTGTAGTTTTTCCAAAGGAAAGAAGTGAGCCTGTAAAAATTGCGTTCCGAACGACGGCGCCATTTTATAATGTACTATTGATTGAAACCTTTATTTAAAAAGAGGGAAAATTCTATGACCGCTTTTGCAACAAGTTGCAGTTGCACAATAAGACACAACAAAATGTTTTTTAAAAAATAAAAATAAGAACAAAGCAGCATCACCATGTCTGCTGTTGTGAACGTCGCTCGCTGTTTATCAGCAGCATCTCGCAGATCGAGTTAATCCTCTTCCAGCCGGCGATGGCAGCGAGCGATAGCGCTGATGTCGTGTTACCGGCAACACATGTTCCCTTTCATACAACAGCAGCTTTTCAACCATTTAATGGGATTGTTGTTGTTGTTGTTGTCTCCCCCCCCCCCCCCAACACACACACAACACACACTTCCTAGAAGTGGTTCGACATGTGCCCAAGGAATTCGTCTCCGCGTTTCACAACAAATCATCCGAGGTCAGGGGCTAAGATTGGCCCCAGGAACAGACTACGGCAGGGAAAGTGGATTTTCCAGCTTAAAAGCAGAATCATCTCTGCTCAGGGCATCATCCTGTATTCCAAGAGATTAATAAAAGGGGAGATGCTATTGATACGGCGCTGCTCTTGGATCAGCAACTACTAGCTCTTCTGTTGTTCTTCCGTCCACGCGACTCCTGAAATGTTGGCGAAGGTTTTATGAAACATGCACACCTGTATCTAAAAGAGACTTTTAAAGCCCAAAGCTCTGAAAATGGACTACTTTTTTTTTCTCGTTGCGTTAATAAAGCATCTCTGATGTATTTTTTCATAGCAGCCATCAAAGTGATGAAATCCCACGTTGTACTTTGATGTGCTTAACGCAGTTTTAACTGGCGTCTCATTACAGAGATAATTAATAGTTTAATTAGCACCAATTCCCACCAACTGACAGCTTCTCAGACACGAAGTCGAGGCAGTTTCTCTTTGGATGGAAAAATGATACAAAATAAATAAATAAATAAATTCAGCATTTGGTTTTAAATGCTCGTGTCGTATCTGGGTTTCTTCAGCTCGGGTGTTTTTGTATCATTGATTTCCCACAAACTTTTGTTTCTGACGTTCAGTAAATTTTTTCTCTCCGTCCCGTTTCAGCCGACACAGCAAAGCTAGGAACGCCGCTCCTCACCAGGGGGACAAAGTGCCCAAATATGTGCAATGCAAACAACTTAGGTGGGATTAATTTTAATTCTCATTACCTTGAAGCAAAGCAATCATTTTCTACGCTTAAAAAAAAAAAGAAATATAGAGGCACGCATTATGAATAAAAGTAATTATCATGCTTCTGCTCTTTTTTTTTTTTTTTTGCATGCTGTTTGCAATTAACACTTCCTGGAATCTGAATTTCAGAAGTAGCTGCGAAGGCAAATGCTGCAGATAAGAAAAAAAAAGAAAAAAAAAAAGATCAAAGTAACCGCGAGAGGAATCGGCGAGTTTACAGATGCTGAAGAGAGAGCTCATCACACAATGAGCGGCGAGTGTCGGCTTCAAGAAACAGCGCGTGCCTCTTGTTCGGGCTGAGAGACAATAGAGCGTCATGGGCGAGGGCCAGCAGCAGGAAAGCCTCCCGTTTCATGTCTCACGCCCGCCCCCCCAAAACGTTCACTCAACTTCCAGTTTACAACTGCTCACGCTTGTTTACAGCAGCCAAATTTCATTTTCTTCTCCCAAATCCTATCTCACATTATCCTGTACATTGCATTAGGACCCTAATCTTTCCTTTCTCTTCCTCGGAAGAAGAAAAGGAGCGCCTTCATGATTAACCCACTTTACAGCAATAAATAAACGCATCATCCAGTAATGTACACCAGATTTAATTTGAAAGGGGGAGGGGAGAAAAAGGCCAGAACGCTCAAATCACTGAAATGTAATGAAAAATAACACAATGCAGACGCCATTGGGCGCCTGAGGAATTAATTTGAATACTCCATAATTTTTTCTCTCTTGTAGTCTCTGGATTGGTTTTTCCTCCGTCAACTCTGTGCCCCCCCTCCCTCCCCTTCAAGTCTTCAAAATATACAAAGAGAATAAAAAGGAAACAGGATCAGTCTGCTTTTATCAAATCAACTTAAAAACTAAAAAGCTGCTCTCCTCCGTGTTCGTCACATGAAGCCCATGTTGCTTTTGGTCTCCCATCGTCTTTTAGCCTCGAACCTGCAACACAAAACGAGGAGACCTTTACAGGCCGCCATCTTCAATCTCTGCATGAGTATCATGGACATGAGGACAGAGAGACGTGTCCTACCCCCAGGGGATTTGGTTCTTCCTTTTCTGTGCTGCCCTCAACGCTTCCTCTTCCTGTTTGCGTCGCACAAAGTCGCGGCAATCGGCAGCTTCAGCGATTTTCACACCCATCTATTTAGAGAGAGACGGGAAAGAGGTCTGTTAGAGGATGGAAGTCAGTCCAAGAGAGAGAGCCGCGGTGGTGAACACACTTTAAACGTACACGAGGGCGGGTTTAATGCACATGAGGGTACGTGATGGGGGTTTAACGTACATGAGGGTGGGTAATGGGAGTTTAAGGTACAAGAGGGTACATGATGGGGGGGTTTAACGTACATGAGGGTACGTGATGGGGGGGTTTAACTTACATGAGGGTACATGATGAGGGTTTAACGTACATGAGGGTACATGATGGGGGTTCAACTTACATGAGGGCTGGCGATGGGTGTTTAATATACATGAGGGTACATGATGGGGGGTTTAACTTACATGAGGGCTGGCGATGGGTGTTTAACGTACATGAGGGTACATGATGGGGGGTTTAACTTACATGAGGGCTGGCGATGGGTGTTTAACGTACATGAGGGTACATGATGGGGGGTTTAACTTACATGAGGGCTGGCGATGGGTGTTTAACGTACATGAGGGTACATGATGGGGGGTTTAACTTACATGAGGGCAGGTTATGGGGGTTTAATGTACATGAGGGTACGTGATGGGGGGGTTTAACTTACATTAGGGTACATGATGGGGAGTTTAATGTACATGAGGGTACATGATGGGGGGTTTAATGTACATGAGGGTGGGTAATGGGGTTTAATATACAAGAGGGTACATGATGGGGAGTTTAACATACATGAGGGCGGGTAATGGGGGTTTAACGTACATGAGGGTACATGATGGGGGTTTAATGTACATGAGGGCGGGTAATGGGGGTTTAAGGTATATGAGGGTACATGATGGGGGTTTAACTTACATTAGGGTACATGATGGGGAGTTTAATGTACATGAGGGTACATGATGGGGGTTTAATGTACATGAGGGTGGGTAATGGGGTTTAATATACAAGAGGGTACATGATGGGGAGTTTAACATACATGAGGGCGGGTAATGGGGGTTTAACGTACATGAGGGTACATGATGGGGGTTTAATGTACATTTGGGCGGGTAATGGGGGTTTAAGGTATATGAGGGTACATGATGGGGGTTTAACTTACATGAGGGCTGGCGATGGGGGTTTAACATACATGAGGGTACATGATGGGGGTTTAACATACATGAGGGTGGTTAATGGGAGTTTAAACGTACATGAGGGTACATGATGGGGGTTTAATGTACATGAGGGTACATGATGGGGGTTTAACGTACATGAGGGTGGATAATGGGGGTTTAAGGTACATGATGGGGGTTTAATGTACATGAGGGCGGGTAATGGGGGTTTAAGGTACATGAGGGTACATGATAGGGGTTTAACGTACATGAGGGTACATGATGGGGGGGTTTAACATACATGAGGGTACATGATGAGGGTTTAACGTACATGAGGGTACATGATGGGGGTTTAACGTACATGAGGGTACATGATGGGGGTTTAACATACATGAGGGTACATGATGAGGGTTTAACGTACATGAGGGTACATGATGGGGGTTTAACATACATGAGGGTACATGATGGGGGTTTAACATACATGAGGGTACATGATGGGGGTTTAACGTACATGAGGGTACATGATGAGGGTTTAACGTACATGAGGGTACATGATGGGTGTTTAACATACATGAGGGTACATGATGGGGGTTTAACATACATGAGGGTACATGATGAGGGTTTAACGTACATGAGGGTACATGATGGGGGTTTAACATACATGTTAAACATCACAACACTACACATAAACAAATATTGACATTATTATACACACACATTTGGTTTTGCTTTCACTGTATCTCGAAAAATGTGGACGTTTGGTTTGTAAGTGGTTTACTTTCCAACTGTACAAGCACTTCCCCTCCTCTCCAAAATTTAGTTTCCTGTTTCTGGGACGCACGTTAAATCTGAAACATTTAGTAGCTTTGCAGTCGAAAGAAAGTGTTGATAAACAATTCATAGTTTCACTCATTAAGTCAAGAAAACCTTTTCAAATATCAATATTGGCTGGTTTTCTTAGTCTACTTTGATCTTTAATTTAATCTTTTTTGGTTTTGGACAGCAATTTGAAGACTATTTGATTACTTGAGGAAAATAATTGGCAGATTAATTGATTAAATTAGTAATTCTTTAGTTATTCAACTGTACCTGACATATTTGAACAATGTCTTGGGCAATAGTCAGTGAGAAATAAAGGTAAAGTGATAGAGTTTAAATAACAGTGCTCATGAATGTGTGTGTTTATGTGTGTGTGTGTGTGTGTGTGTGTGTGTGTGTGTGAAACCCCTTGTTCCATAAATTACAGGAGCACCCTTTTACTAAAATTATTCAAATCTATTGTTCCTTTTGTTTGAGGTGTTTTAAGAGAAAGTCATTTTTTTAAGCTCCTGGCTTTTGTCTCCCGCATTGTTTCTATTAGATTTCTTTTTTTCTTGTTTAATGTGCAAATGAAATAACGGAATAAATAAACACTGAGAAACAATGTTCAGCATTTTGTGCCCCCCACCCCTCCGTTTCAAAAACGTTGCAATGGCATTTTCTCCACTCATCACCACCGGTGTAAAAGAGACTTTTTCTGTTTGGAGTACTGCAGGCAGTCTCTGAAATCACAAGTGAAGAGAATGACCGTGACTGCAAGAGGCAAACATTCAAATCCCGGGGAAGACGTATGTATTGTGAAGCAGAATAATCCCAATAACCCCAGTCACACAGAAGCACGGGGAAACAAAGGGCAAAATCCTGCCTCCTCTGCCACTCCTGAGATAGGTTTATTATTCAAGCAAAGGCAAACTTTGATAAACAACTTGGAACAATTTCACCAAACCTTTGGGTAATTCTCTGTAATATTCAGAGTACAATCAGGGGGGAGGGGAGGGGGGGGGGAGTCTTAAGGTAATGAAGAAATGTGCCACCACTGCGCCACTTGAAAAAAAAAAAAGACCTGCTGGAAAAAAAAATGTTTCAATTATAATTAAGTGGGATAAACTTTATTAGAAAGACTGAAACTAAAATATCTCCTAATGCATGCTGGGATTAAGCAGGTCAGAGCGAGCAGGCAGGAAAAATTAAACTCTAAAGGCTTTTTATCACCATATTTCAGGAACCAAGGGTGTAAAATGTTCTAATTTGGGATACATTAAAAGCCATAAAGGTCTTTCAAAAAGATTAATGGTACTTTGCTTGGATTTAAGATAAGGGCTTCGGCTGGCTGCAAGTACTGGGCTCCGGCTGGGCCCTCAAGGCATTCATCTATACAGTCACTGGAAGATTTGTGAAAGCGTCTGCATAACCTGAAGCGCACATACTATGACAGCTCTCCAGTACTTTGCCATTTTATAGGTTTTAAATTCCTCAAATCGTGTTTTCGCCCCTTAAAGAGAGTTATAACGGGTGACTGCTCTTACATTTGCAGGAGATTTGTGAGCAGATAAAAACCACGCTGGGGTTTTTTCTCCTCCTGCTCCTTGATGGAGCGGTGTAGGTGCTAAATGCTTTTGAGTGTCTGCGATGAGAGCCGAGATTATGAAGCAGACGTTTATTATATTGTTGACAAATCTGAGAACAGCTCCTGCCCTCGGTGTTTGCTGAAAAAGGAAAAAAAAAACACTTTAGCTCATTCCGGGAGCAAATGAAAGAAAGTGCATGATGCTAAACGGTTTCATTTGGAGATTTACAGCTTTTTCCTCTTCCCCCCCTACACCAGGATTACCCACATTAACCTGCTCTCCTGTGGGGTTGCATTTGAAATGCAAAAGGTCTCGAAATCACGCCTTCACAAACATTCCAAAAGCAGAATTAAAAGCCACCTCCATGCCCCTCTTTTAAATTCACAACATAGCGTTGACTATATTTAAAGCATTAAAAGGTCTTTAATTCTTTTTTTTTTTTTATCAGTTTAGTCTTCAGTCCCTGATTGTCTTTACTGAGGCTCAACATTAATGTCAACCAAGTTACCTAGGAGACAGAACAGATCAAAGAGACAAAAAAAACGAAGAGAAAAAAACCCTCAAATGTCTGATTAATCAAGCCTGCAAACAGCTTATTTCTTTTAGCCTGCATGCAAGTATGAAAATGAGATTCCGAGAGCAGTACATTGTGCAGATTTGTTCATTCTTATCTGAACAAAGCCAGCGGCAGCTTATTTCATGGATCACTGGCACTGTCAGCGCTGTGGCGCCGAGCAGGTGACGGCTCCTCTTTCTGTGGCGAGAACAAAATTAGCAAAAAGTCGGCACAAATTAGCCTCTCATATTTTCAGTAATATGACATTATTTTTCATTTACTTTTTTGATCCACTTTTCAGGACCCCCCCCCCCCCCCCCTCCCTGCATGCATCTTAGTGCCAAATCCTCACACATCAGAGGCTGGTGGAAAAAAATAAGAATGAAAGTACAAAGCGGGAGACAGGAAACCTCCTGCATTCTTTGTTTATGTGGCTCCTAAAGCCCCCCCGCTCTCACTTATTAATATACAATAAACGTCCATCACAGCCATGTGTCGGAGCCTTGTGTGGCCTGGGCACAGCCTTTTTATTTTAGAGGATTAATACTCTGATCTCTGGAAGATTTGAGGGCAAAAAGAAAAATCATCATGCACAATGCTGGCACTGCAGCAGCAGCAGCAGCAGCAGCTTAGGGCCACTAGGAGGGTTAAGTCAATAGTAACGTTTTCTGTTCATTCACGTTTGGGTCGTCATGGAGATTCAAGTGGAGACCAAAACATGGGGCCTAGATACAAAAAGAAAAACCACCTTGCATTGCTGCTGTATGAGCCACACACAAGATACAAAACTCAATGACAGTTTCACACTCTGTAATCATGCGTGCGTCTGCTCTATTGCATCATTTCTGGGGCATTTGATAAATAAAAGAAGCATTAGGAAGTCTTTATGAGCACGGTTCACGGGGAAACACTGTGGCAAATTAAACAGCAAAGTGCAGAAAGACAATAGCTGAATGAAAGATGAGAAGAAGAAGAAAAAATAATACATCTCCGTGTGGATAAAGTGTTAAAGCTCCTATTAACAATACGAAATAAATGATGGCTTTAAGGAAGAAATGGCCTTAAACCCATTCATAAATTTCCTATCCAGGAAGCCTCTTCCAATTAAAACGTGTGAGAGGTGGATTAACAAGGGCTATATGGCTTTGCCTCGCTAAATCACCTCCCCGAGCTGCTCTGCTGCATTTGACGTGTAAACGATTAATGACCAGCCTAATTCCCTTATCACACTACCTTAATGCCTAAATAATGTGGCCTTAGTCAACTTTGGAAAGCAGGGCTATATAAGAAAGGAATGAATATCAGATTAGGCAGCTTGTGTGTTATTTCAGCATAATTTCTTAGAACTGAGGCTGGCGGGGGGGGGGGGGGGGGGGGGGGGGGGGGAGGGAGGGAGAACAACGTCTTTGTGGTTGGAAAAGTCTCGCCGCTGCAGCGACACTGGGGAGGTCAAAAGATCGAGGGGTCAATCAATACCACCCGTATCGCTTTAAAGAGGACGGAGGACAGCGCCTCATTCAGCTAGTTCATCTTGGAGTAGAGTAACAGGCTGAGTGAACACACACAAAGACTGCACATCAACCAGGTCGGGTTCTGTCGAGGACAAAAGGTGTGACAGCGATTCACAGCATCATACAGGGTGAAAAACAAAAAACCCTCATCTAATACTCTTCATCACACTGTTGGAGGAAATATTAAGTAAAACCATGCTAATTAGAAGTAGTCTACACATAACAATACTTTAATTATTGCATTATTGGAGGATTCTTCCTCATTTTACTGTTGTTTGTTGCCATTAATGATTTTTACTTATCTTTAAATGTCAATACATTCTAAGGGATATCCATGACATTGTCCCCAGGGTCAAATTTGCTTGTTTTGTCCAATCAATATTTCAAATCCAATCATTTAAGATGCAGGAACGCAGCAAATCCTCGTATTAAAGAAGCTGGAACGATGAAATATTTAGATTTTTTGGGTGAGAAACCTATTAAATTATTAATTAAATCGACTAATCGGCTCAGCTCATATTTACTACATCACTGGGTAGCTTGATATATAATAATGCAGCGTATTTTATAGGAATGTGAATATCAATTCATCACATAAAAGTACTGCAAATGTATAGTTAAGTACACTTGAGTAAATGTACTTAGTTACATCCCAACACTGGCCCGCTGTTTTATTGCGGCTGGTTGATTTATTTATTTATCATTTATCTGAACGATTCCAGCGTTTCCATGTTTAAAAAACAGCAAATCAAGGTTAACGTTAACAGCTGCTGTATTCCATCAATAAGACAGCCGAGGCACAGCAGAACAGCCACGTCTACATTTTCTCTCTTAGTAATCTGATGCTCGACAACATGACATGTCATCTTTAGGGAGAAGACAAAAAAATAAAAAAATCTAAAAGTTCGCCTGCTTTGTGCACATTTCATTATCTCGCCTCTTCTGAGTAGGGTAGGCTTATTAGGCAGCTTTGAACTCACACTTACAATAATATGCCATCAACAGTTTTATAAGCTAATTAGAAAAAAAACAGTTTAGTTAATGAGTGGCAATAAAATGGCAATCATGAAAAAAGAAACCGAGGGTGCTAAGCTTCCACTACCACCAATTAAGACCTAATTACAAACAAATTATATATGTGTTTTGCTGTGGGCTTTAATTTAAAAAAAAAATGGCTTTAATTAAAAGAGAAAACATGCTAATTAATTAAACAGCACACAAATCTACATTGAAAAGTGTGCTTTGTCTATCAAGTAATTAATGAAATACAATAATCCAAATGAGATTCCCAGGCATTTGATAAAAGCTTAGTACCCATTTCAAAAAAATCCATTTCAAAATTAATGGGCGAAAATTTAATGTGAGTCATCCAGAGATACAATTAAAGTTCATTCGGTGATAAATTGCTTATGCTGAAGGAAAAATGAACAAAGAGGAGAGTTTCCCTAAACTCTCTGTGAGGTGGCCCGAGGGTGGGGTGGGTGGTGGTGGTGGTGGTGGGGGGGGGTAGGCAGCCTCCTACTCTGATGTAGGCGGAGAAAGTCAGAATCTGATAACGCTCACTTTCCACAAAAGCCCTGCTCATTAATTTTTTTGATTACAAACACAGGAGGGGGGGGGGGGGGTGAGGAAGAAAGAAGAAAAAAAAGGTGCTAAATAACATAAATATCATGAAACGCTCTTAGTTCAGCTCTTTGTTTCGACTAAGCCACCATGTCTCCTCCGACAAAACGCCGCAACACCTTTGTTTCACAGTATTTAGGCGAGGCTTTCCGACGGCTAGATTTCAAGGACGGCGAGGGCTTTTTTTCTCTCTCTCTCTCCTTTCAGCTGCTGCTTCTATTGAAACACGAGCTGGGACATAATGAGGGATATTATAACCAGTTCAAACACTACAGAAACCATAACTGCCTCTAGTTAATACATGTTCATTAGGTTAAGTATGGTATAGTGAGCCGACTATTAGGAGGGAGCGCTCTATAAACAGGTTCATCTCGCTCAAAAGTGGGGCTATGGAGAGGTTTGGCCCCAAAGTACAGGAAGCTACTGGTCAGAAGTGGGGTTGGATTGGGGTTGTTGAGCCAGAGGGTTTCAGCCAATCAGATCAACGCAGGCACCAAAACACCAGGAATACTATGCACCACTCAAAATGAACCATTCTTCACTATATAGCACTGTTGTTCTGAAGGTATACTGTCTGAACAGTTACTACTTTACTCAGATGAGGACCTGAAATTTGTTTGTATTTTCTAGCCTTTACTTCATCGGCAATGATATGTTGTGGTTTCTTTCTTTTGACAAATGTACTGATTGTAAGTCGCTTTGGACAAAAGCGTCTGCTAAATGCACTAAATGTAAATGTAAACCGGAAAAGTGACCAAATAAGAGCGTTCCTGCCTTTAATAATTGTTCAAACGGTGAGCCTTAAAACACCGGAGAAACGTGTACGGTATCATAAAATGGCAAACTCACAGTGCATGTAAACGTACATTCAGTACAGTGATCGGGTTTATAGGATGGAAACACAGCCAGTAAATAGGGGACAGTATTAATATATATTGTAAATATTATGTATTTCATCATCACTGGTTAATCTGAGGCTCGTTTCCTGCAGTGGTTGCACTAGCAGCCTGATATGATAAACCTGACCGTTAAGCTAAGTATAAAATACACTGATCCTTCTACAAAACGCAGTTATGAGTTTTTCCGTGCGTACATTGAAGAACGTACGTATTCCTTGGTGCATGGTACCGGCCCCGCTTGTTTCCTGTTGGTGCAGGAGAGGCCGGCAGCCATGCAACTACTTCTTCATTTTTCACATATTCTTTAGCTCCTGGAAGTAATGAAATGGACTCGACACTCCCTATTGTTACCCACCAAGAGAGTTTCTGTTTTGAAGTGGTAATGCCACTCTAATAGCTGTGATGAGTGGCTATGGGGGAACTGTAAGCTCTAACGCGGCGTGACGGTCTTTTGTGGTGAAATATGCCCACTTACTTTATATATAGTACAGCTCCTGACTATTTCAAAAGACCTCGGTGGCTCCGTTAAATAAAAGAGAAAGGAAAAAGAGCGAGGGAGGAAATTATTTGTTGTAAGGACAATGTTTTAATGAAAAACTACAATGAGAAGATTAATTAGCGTTGTATTGTAGCAGTTATCTTGTTTTAGGGTACGGGGTTGAATGAAGACACCAATACAAGTTCTCTCAGCTTGGGGGCATCGTATGTTTTGGACTAAAAATAAAATTGTTCTAATGGACGTTCAAAAGACTTTTGATACAGCAAATTATTTCATTTAATTCAATGGAGGTGAAGCTATGCGGTGTAATATGTGTTTGTTAGTTTGAATAATACCTAATTAATCGTATTCATATGTAGATATCAACCTTATATGATCCAAGAATGGCCACGTGTGGGGTTCCACAAGGAGCAATCTTAGATCCCTTACTCTTCCTAATATGTAAAATGACATCAAATCTGTTAAGAGTTGTGAATGTTTTCTCTATTCGCATCAAAAAATAAACTTGCTCAAACCATATTTCTCACAATAAATCTTAGAAACATGCTATGATACAACACAAATTCAGTTTGCAGGTAATTTATTCAAATTTATGGTATTTCTATGCAAGTGCCGCAGTGTAAAATAATGCAGTAATGGAAGGACCGAGACAGTCTTCTTAATTGGAGGACCTTTTAATCTACTGAACTTCCAGGACTCCTTTATTTTGTGCCTTCTAAGACTAAAAAATGGTTTCAGACGGATCAACAGACATCGCTAAGAGAAAAGAAACCCTATCTGCACAGTTTTAAGGAATGCATTAGCAAGCTTTGTCTAAGCAATGTCGACATAAATAATATTTTGTTACCTAAAAGGGGATGGGATGTCTTTGCGGCGTCTTTCGGGGGCGTTAATACTTTCACTTAAAAGCCGAGCATGTCTTGGTGAATTTATCTAAAACAAAAAGACTTACAGCCTTGGGAAATGTTGAAAAACTGTAATGAGAATAAGAAAAAAAAAAACCTCAACCTGCACTATCCGAGCAGCGCGTCTCAGAAGTTTGACAGATGAAAGAAAGCATATCTCAGGATTTGTAAGGAGCCTTCAAAACAGTTTTTTTTTTTTAAACCAAATTGTTTTAATGTTCAGATTAAAAAGAAGAAAGTAGAGCAAATGGAAATCATTAATTGATTTGAGGGAGCTAAAAGCCGCAGAAACAAACATTTTTGTCTCATAAAAGGGGGGATTCTGACAGCAAGTCTCTCCATCTTCCTTCCATTTCCCTTTGCTCGGAGGAGATAAGTGGGAAAACCGCTAGATTGAGGATGAAAATACACAGAAACATTGTCATCTCGACGTGTACCAGCGTTTTTCTTAACAAAACAATGCCTGGAGGGACAAACAGGCCTCTTTAGTTCTTCACAGCTGTCGGAATGCTTTTGCATTTTTTGCGAGGAAAAACCTGTTCCCATTCTTCCGGTGAAAAGCCCGCCACAATCACGTCTCGGTGTTATGACCGTAAACAAATTAAACATCTAAGCCATCCCGTACCAAATGAGCCACTCAATTATAACCTTGAAATTGATTCTGGCCACAGCGGGGATTATTGATCCTCTAAATGTTTGTCAGAGGGCTCCTGTCAAAAGTGAACGGGAGCGCTGTAAACAAACATCGCTCTTAATGCTATCTGCATTACAGGCTGCATTGTTTAAGATCGAACATAATCCTTTCCAGCCGATTCACAATCCTTCAAACTTTTTTTTTGTGTGCCTTTTTTTTAGCTCCTTACTACTTTTCACACTCGCCGTGTATATTCAGCGACGCCTTTCTCTGCCATTCAAAAGTGAGCGATAAAGAACTTCTTTTGGGGGATTTCAAAACGGTCAATTGACTACATTCTCGCGAAACGAAGTTATCGCCGCTCGACAATGAGTCGCGGCTGCCAGGCTGCTGTCACGTCCCATCACGGCTCTGGCAAGACGCGAGGCAGGTGCCGGGGAGGCGAGAACCTCGGCTCAGGCTAAAAACCAATCCACCGGCGCTCTAAGAGGCTTTATGAAAGTACGGCGCAGGTGCCACTCACGACAGCTTTCATTTAACTTCCTCATATTTGACCACTGTGCTAGCAGCTAAGATGGGAATATAAGGGCTCTGATGCTGCACACTAATGTCCATTACACACCAGAGACACCCGGGCCGTGCATGTAATGAAAATTGAATGAATAGTACATCGGCTTTTCTTTTTTTCTTTTCCCATTTTTAAACGTAGACCCATGTTGTTGGAGCCTTTTTTATTTATTCTAGAGAGAAAATAGTAGAAATGAGATGTCGTTCAAATTCCCCTTCTGAGCTCCGGTTTACAGTCATCTGGTCAGATCATGCTGTTAGTATATTGGTTCTGTACATCTAATCACGGCACTTAACATTCTGTTACATGACTGGGAGCTGTTGCCAGGCAACCAACAGAAACTTCAGGAAGGTACTGGTCCCAGGAAATAGTCCAGCACATTACCACCTGTGAGAAGGTGAATAGATGTTTTTGTACAGAGATATAAAGTGTTACTTAGTGAGCTATGCTAGCTGTATCCATCTGTTTCCAGTCTTTGTGCTAAGCTAAGCTAACTGGCGGTTGACTCAAGCTTCATATTCAGTGTATAAACATAAACTGATTTTCTCATCTCTCTGCCAGAAAGCAAAAAAACAACATACTTCCCAAAATGTTGAACTATTCCTTTAAAGTCACTTTTAGATATTTGGTCAATATTGAAAAATTAAAATAAAAAACAGTAATCTGAGAATGAGTTGAATGCGCTATGAATCACTTCTCCTCCATAGCGTTGGCGACAGAGGATTATGGGTACTGTAGTGTTTAGAGCTGTCCACCATGATAAACTGACAGACAAAGGAAGATTTTGGAGAAACAATGTTTTACAATTAAAAGTGCTAATTAAACATAACCTATAGTACAATATAGGAGCATGTGATATCAGGGAGTATTTCCTGAACCGGCAGCCCTGCCTGCTTTGCAACTTGCAACCAGGGACCGACAATGAAACGCGAGCCCGGCAGTGTTACACATGTTTGTGTTGCCATTACTACAAAATGGAAAAGCTTATGGGGTGCTGTAAGCAGCGTGCACCATGAAACAAAGAAGTATAACTTTGATGCTCAAAAGTACGGCAATTCCGCCGGTGGAGAAGTAACACCGCAGCTGTATGCCTTTTTAAACCACAATTATATGTGTGTGTGGGCTACATTTTATGCTAAATTAGTTTCAAACCACTTGATCCTTGATGCCTGCCAAGGCGGTTAGTTACAAAACTTCAGGCACTGCATTTAGGGACATGTACACTTCAAAGGTATGAAACTCTTACCTGGAGAATGATTTAACAGTTGGCTTGAAAGCAATGTACCCTTCATTAAAAAGCAGAGCCAAAAGTCCTTTAGACACCGCAGCACTTCAAAACTAAGGGGAGGGCTTTCCATTAACTCAATGGAAAAGGGCTGCAGGACTGAATGGTGGGTGTCTGCGTGTTTTTTTTTTTTGTTCCTCTATGTCTTTGCAGCAGAAATGGCCACGGATCCATTAGCCTGATTTGTCACAGCGGGAGCACCCCAAAGATCTCTTATCAGCACAACGTACCTCTCGAGTGGCGAGTCTGTCGCTCATCTCCTCCGCCTTTGCAATGTCCCCTTCAGCGATGGCCCTCTCTATGCTCTTTTCTAGGCCGGACTGCAGAGGAGGGAGAAAAAAATATTCAGATTTTTTTTTTTTTCCGAAATAGGGGTAGAGAGAGAGAGAGAGAGAGAGAGAGAATATCAAAGAGTAACTTCAAAAGTCCCCAGGGCCTTATTTTTAATATGATTGCCATTACTACAAATATGTAGATTTCCCTTCACAAATGAAAATCTTTTTGATTGGATATTAGTGGGCAAATCTTAGAAATGCTACAGGAGATTACCAAACATACATGTGACTCTTTAATTACACATTTCCATTACAGGCCTAAGCAGAAGGGAGGGGGGGCAGAGAGGCCCCCGGTTACTGATGGCAAGGCAGTTCTGCTGTGATGAGCCTATCTGAGGAAGCACCGCATTTCTTCAGCCCCCAAAATTTCATCATGCTAAAAGAAATAATAAAAAAATACACTGGAAAGAGGCTGCAGTTATTAATGCGTCTCCTCTGATGTATTGTTTGAGGACCTCGACTCAACTGTAAAAAAGTACAAGGACGATACAATCAGGCTCAAAAATGCAGAATTAGTAGAAGTTTAGTTCATTACAGCTTATAATTCTTATAAACTGAAGCACTGACATCGATACAACCTGACTTGTGATCTCAATTATTGTATCTCACTCTCAAAACTCCAGCTGACAGACCGTCAGCCTTTATGCCACCAAACACGTTTTTTAAGGTCAGTGAAGAAATGCTGTCAGCAGATGAATTAATGACATGTGGCTGCTCTGACAGCTTTCTTTAAATGACTGTGTGAAAGACTTGACAGAGTTAAAAAAGACACTATATATTAATTACAAGGAACTGCATTGGAGGGATGAAGGATCCCTCATTATGTTGATTTGACAAGTTCTGTTTCATTCAGCTTGTTAATCATTTCTTTTATCCTTTTCATAGCTGCGCTATTCAAACGGAGGCTGGAAAATCAGCAAAAACTCAATTTTATGCTGCTCTGAAATAAATTAAGCACAAAATACTCCAAAATAATCATTAATAGGATTTCAAATTGAAATGAGAACAGTTCCCATTCACTGGGTCAGCTAAAATGTTCATCAAGCTCGCAAATATTTTTGCTTCATTGGCAGATTTGCGAGCCTTTGCATAAAAACGTTCATTCATCTTGTAAGTGCAGAAACGTATCCGATTTAAAAGAAAGTAAGTTATAATTTCTTCCAATGATGAACTCCACAGGAGTGGCACATGAGCGTTTTATTATCTAACCGTTAATTTAAATGTTCTAGCTGCAGTCGGAGGGTGTGGGTGTATCAGGTGCTCTAACCCTCTCTTCTTTGTCAAGCTACATTTTCATTTTTCATTAGGCCTCTTGTGCAGGAAAAACCTACATTTCACTTTAATCTCAAGCACGCGAGAAAGGAGATTTATCCTAATCTTATCACTAAATGTAGCCAAACGTAATCCCTAATATTCATCTCAGTGTCAGGTTGAGTTAGCGCAAAGGATTCTTCTAATCCATATGTCATATCACATAAAACAATGAGAGGATACAGTGGCACGGGAACACAAAGGAGGGGAAGGTGTTACTAACAGCTACGACTGACACAGTATTAAAGCTCGGCAGATGAGTTGGAAGGCAGGCGTCTTTGTTACCTTCGGAGGGGGTTTGGAGCACGCGGGGGGATGAAATCGATCATTTACACCAAAATGCTGCTTAAGCTCATCCCAGTGCTTCTCCCGCTGCTCCTGACGCTCTCTGCCGACAGAGGAAATGTGAGTTAATGTTCATTACGTGTTGCCCCGGCAACTACGGCTGTCCATCCTGCAACTGGATGGTTTCAGTGGCCATGCTGGAAGCAGATCCCCATGTCTAGAAGAGTGTCTAACGCACATGACAACACAATACAGCTGTGATGCTACGCTGATGTACACATGAGTTAGCAAATAATAGCTTTACTATAAAGGATCTGTTTCCTACATATTTACAACAAATCAAAAACCTCAACCATCAATTACAGTGATCATGTCTGCTTTTAGTTTCGTTAAACCTGCGTTTGTGGCAGTGCTGTTCGATAGCTGAGATTTGCCTGCATTCACAAGCTTTTATTTATTTATTTTGGCAGCCCACAGATTGTTTTGTGTAAATTAATTTCTTGGAAATTATAATTTGGTACCTTGTTTCCGTGGGTTCATCGCTCTCTGCTCCTGTTGCTTGACATAAGAGACACAAGTTGAAGGTTAGTGGGATGCTTTGATCCATTTAGCATCGGCTAAAACAGAAGTCTTCAAGTACAACAGGTGGGCCAATTAGGTGCTTTGTATACAGTTAAGAGGGTGGCTTAAAGTTCTAATGTGGGAGAGAGTTATTATTTTTATTAATTGTCTCGAATACTTTTGCCCACTGACGAGTTCAAATACACAGGCTACAAAAGTACAGACGTTCTCTACTCAAGTAGAAGTACAGATACTTGTAGAAGTACTGGTTCAACTGCTTTACTCAAGTAAAAGTGAAAAAGTACAGGCTCTGACATGTACTCAGTGTATAAAGTACTATACTCTACTGGCTGTTCTTTTACAAGATTAACTGAATCTCACTTCACCTCGAATGCATTCAAACTAAATTTACGAGCCTGTTTTGTAAATGCGAGTGTAGAAAGTACAGATATTCGTTTTAAAATGTAGGGAGTACTTACTGTACTGATAGCAATATACTGTTGCTCTTTCTTCCAACAACTGTAGTTATTGTAAGTCCCTTTGGATAAAAGCGTCTGCTAAATGCCCCAAATATAAATGTCTAAATGAGTAAAAGTAAACCTGAAAATTCTACATTTGAAGTACTTGTACTTGGTTACTTCCAACCTCTGCAGGCTGCTAACAGAAGCAACCACAGCGGCTCAACATCAACATACAGTGTCAGGCATTACAGACACCTTTCTTGTGTCGTCTTCTTTTTCTCCGCCTGGGGATGTTGGTTGTCTTCATTTCGTCATTTTTCTTCCGTAGATCCTGGAATTTCTTAAAAACACACAAAAACACCATCTGAATTGATAAACTGAGCCCACCATCACCCTGAATCTACCTCTCTTGTTCACATGGTATCGGAATTATGGGAAATACGACTCGGAAACTGCACAAGTTGTAATGGTGGGAAATGATGATGATTTTGATACCAACAAACGGTCAGATTCATTAATGGATGGAACATAATTCTTTATTGTGTAACATTGCAAACATGTACATGTGTTCCTTGTGTACATCATTGGAATCCATGTACACGTTACTTGATATAAACCAATGCTATTAAATGTTCTAACCATAACAAATGGATTACAGTCTGCTAGCATGTGTATAGTACGCAGGTTAAAGCACTTGAACGTGACATTCTCGTAATTGCGACCTCACAAGTGGGGAAGTGGGATGTTCCGACTAGCACGTGAATGCAGCATTAGCCACCGCTGCTAGCTTGTACCCCACATAACGAGCCCTTAGCTCGTAGCGTGTTAATAACATACTTGCCACATTTCCTGGGATATACCAGGCATGCCGCTTGTCGGGGATTCACTGTCAGCATCCCCGGCGGTGTGAGTCGACTGTGATGGTGTTGGTGCCGCCGACACGGTGTTCTGCTCCCCGGCAGAGCTCCCGCACCTCTCTCCCTCCCTTTTCTCCTCTTCGTCATCCGAACTGAGGTCATCTTCGGTCAAACCTCTCGGCAAGAGTCCGCTGTACATCGCGAGTCAAGTAGATGGCAGTCAGATTACACGGATAACGTGTCATTTAGCCCATAATAACGGTCAGACAACTGCTATATTGATTTTTTCATAACAGGCGCTCATTTCCGGGTAAACACTGACACGTGACACGACCACCAAGCACCCATTTGGCTGACACCTAGCAACGACGAGCACACGAGCCAATCAGAACTGGAGGCAGAAAGGCCGAGAGCACGAGGACGAGACAAACCGCTCCTATTGGCTGTTTGCTTTGGCACTCAACGTTTAGGTTCATTGTGAGTGTTTCTTCTGGCGGAGCGGTTTTACGGTGCTAACAAACCTCCATGCTAAGTTATATTAACCGCTCTGGACAGAATCTAAGGAGCTACAGCCGTCTAAAGTTTGTATTCTTTGCGGCGAACTAAAAGTCAAGAGCAAGGCTGTTCTAATTGAGGTGAGCTAGGCTACTGACAGGTCCCCGAATTACCAGGACTCATTCAAATGTTACCCGATATTTGTGTCATGTTCTCGGCGAGATAAGCTCCCTTTCTATGACCAACGGTTCGCAATTTGCTCAAAGCGCCGCGGGCATTACATTATTATTAGAATGATTAGCATGCAAATCTTGTACAGCCGCTGGCACTGGCACAGGCACATCTACCCTTAAATTGCTCTTTCACACTCATTCACATTAGGCTTTCTTTTGGTTGCATCTTATTGCAAAGCCAATAATCTACATAAATTATTATGGCGTGTATTTTTGTGCGCCATGTGAATGTAGAATAAAGAGTGAGACCTATAACGCCAATGTCTGTGTATGTATGTATATATATATATATATGTATATGTATGTAGAGGTCAAAGGGCAGGATGGGTTTCTGCAGGTAAACCAGCAGGACCGGTTGGGAATCCTGTAGGAATTTTTTCAATACTGGTTGTGATTTTGGTGCCAAAACAATAAAACAAAATTAAAATGACTTCATATTTTATGATAAATAACCTTTTTTTTTTTTTGCATTTAACACAAGGCCATTGTGAAGCAGCCAGACTGAAACGTAGTCTAATATTCTGATTTTAAGCAGGTTTATGTGAAACAACTACCCAATTACACAAAACACAGAACTGACAACAAAATAGAGAAATTAGTCATCATTTTAATTCAGTTTATCAAGTAAGAATTAAACATTTTCTTCCGGCTACAATGAAAACGGAGGAAACCAGCTCTCATTTGAGTTTGAGATTTAAACCCTTCCTGTTTCTGGTAGATAATTTTCCATACATAGCAATTTTTTAACGTTTTAAAGACAATAAATCAATCATTTGTAAAGATAATCGACTGATAAATCAATAGCGGAAACAATATCGCAACCTGGAAGTCAGAGTTCGATGCTAGCTTTTGATACACGCTAACAAAACAAGTCTTGCGGTTCGATACCCGCCCCCTTCTGGCGACCCAAATTACAAAGACCTTGTCCTCTCCTTGGCTTTCCTGCACCACATCACGAGAGACTTAGCTCCTGCAAAGTATTACAAACCCGGCTGATGAAGCTTATATTGAACGTCGTCTCGAAACATGTGAAATCTCAACCATTAACTTGGTATCACTCACTCAGCATTATCGTGCCTTTAATTACTCGCGTGACAAGTCGATGAGCGCCGGCGAGCGTCTGAAGGTAAACGAGAGTCACAAAGTCCCGTTAATACTAAATAATTTTGGCATTACAGGTCTGAATCATTTCCTTATTGATTACTAGACTTTGTGTTCTATTTCACACTCGAATTAACGTCTCTCAGCTCTCCCGCCATCCATCCCTGTGTCTCTCTCTCCTCTCCTCTCCCTGGCATGTGCTCCAGTTCATTATTTCCGTCATTTCTTGGTAATTTGGAGTTGGCTGTTTAAAACTTAGAGCCTCTTATTAAGTTTTTGGCCATGGTGGATAAGAGGCAGGGACTGTAAGAGCACGGAGATAAACTAATCATCTTAAAACCCTAATTATTAGTATCTTACTGTGACAGACTGTTTTTTTTGCGAGCCGGCCAAATTGAGCCTCAAATGAGGAAAGGCATATCTGCGGAAGTGGTAATAATTTTAAGTCATCTCGATCTGGCTTGGTGTGGCAGAATTCATTAGCGCAGATTAGCGCTGTGTGTACAAAGTAAATGAGATATCTAATAGCAAACGTGGAGGTCCGGGGACTCTTAATTTCCTCCCCAATATGAGGGATGATGTTAAGAGGTGATTATTTATATTTTAACATCGTGACTTCTGCTGTGTAGATTTGTCTGCTCCCCTTCCACTAAACGACATCGCTAAACTGTTCACCTCTCACCTTCCTCCGGATTGCAGCTGCAAGAAAAAAAGGTGACGAGGACGAAACCTCACATCAGATTAAAAATGTTACTCTGATGCAGAGGCAAGCTGATTATTATTTTATTTTTTTTCGCAGGGATATGAAGGAAGTTAATTATGTGTGTAAGGAGAAGGTTTTGGGGGGGGAATAATAAGATTACAAAGAATAATTTGCTGATATAATTACACCAAAATTGGGTACACACAATTGTAAAATACATGTATTGCTTGACCTGGGTTAGCCAGTGAAATAAATCCTCCTTCTATAGCCTTTGTTAATTTGTTTTTATCATCTCCAAGTGGTGTTTGTGCAGGCAGTTCAATTTGCATGTGTAATTCCACTGTGCAAATTGACAACAAGTAGATAATTCGAGGAAATAGGCTGGTTGCAGGCCCCTGCTATCTTCCCAAGCCTATTCATTTTGAGGAACCGCTGAGGCATGAAACTCATACATCAACTATTTCCTGACAACGCTTAGGCTTATTGTCCCCTAAAATGTCATTACAGCCATTATTTATGAAGCTAATTCATTTATTAAACCATATTTACTCTGACAGAATTTGTCACATTCTATCCGTATCCGGAGCGTCGCCTTTTTTTTTTTAACAATGTCTTTGGAGGCGTGAACGCGCCGCGGCCTCGCAAAGTTTTGAATCGAACCCTATTCGTCGCTCATAATAGTTGGAATATTGCTTTATGTGCTTTTATTCATGGCTTTTTAATGGTAAAAGCTACAGCATGTGTGTCACAGACGTCCACTTAAAACCTGCCTTGTGTTTTTTTTTTTGTGTGTATTTTCAGAGACAGAGTTAAAGTAATCAGATGGACGACGGCTGTTTTAGCGGCGCTGATAAATCCCCCCTCTGACAGCCTCCTTCCCAAATGAGTGTGCATTAGTCACTTTTAAACGCGTCGCAGTCAGACATCTGAAGCTAAAGAGTTCCTCGCGTGGAGCCTCCCGGCCCCCGACGCCGCTGACTTATGGATCTGTCAGTTTAGCGCCCGCGCACTTTCGTGACAGTGTGGATAATTTGCAATTGTGAGCGATGAAGTAACACACAGGTGGGGGGTCATACATTTTTAATGTTACATGTTCAGTCTGGGTAATTCCGTCATACCATTCTCCCGCGTCGCTTTCTTTGGACTTACCTGTCACCCAAAAGCACTTATCACAGCAGTGGCGATGAGTTTGTGTTTGAACTTGTTTTACAATATTGATTTGGAAGGCATGACATTTTAATTAATACTGGGTGTTAGCTGTCATATAGGCAGCCGGGGCTCGTATGAGACGGGGCGATGTGGGGGCACGGAAGATAAGGCTAAAGTACTTACTGTGAAAAGGCTGTAAAAAGGGATCAATGTGGAGGGAGAGAGACAGTCATGGGGCTGAATTTAAGGTGGTGGAAATAAAATAAAAAAGCAGTAATATCTACGCTCACTGTATTTCTGTCAAGGTCTATTCTCCGCCCGATAACACAAATCATTGAGACGCAGCGTGGCCTCTGTCTTCCACAGGTTGCAGGCGGCGTCGTGTTATTGGGAGTCTGTGTTGCCGGCGCGCTAAGAGACAACCAGCGGGGAAATTAGGTAACTTTGTAGCACTCCATTGAACAGCAATAAGCTTTTAGGGCTTAGCGAGCATAAACACATTAAACTGATGAGATTCATCAGCACTCTTGTGTCAAATCTATTGTGCCCACAGGAGGAGCTCAGCGGCAGCAAACTGCAGGAAGGAAGGAGGAGGAGGAGGAGGAGGGCGCACCAGTCCTGAGTCTTCTGGATGGTTCCTGCTTCACCCACACTGACGTAGGTGATCTTCCTGCCTTCTTCATAAACCGTTTTAATGGAAGCAGAACATATTTAGGTGCTTGAACGGTGTCGTAATAGCAAGTCATACAGCACAGGGTCAAAACAACGGCTCCAAAACAAATTAAATGATGATACATTACTGCTTCATGTTTTCATTACAGCATTAAAGACGGACTCTAATGTGAAAAATAACCGCTAAGAGGATTCAAAATGTAACAAATGCAAAAAACACGTAAGAATCTGAATCAGAAGAAAACAAAGACAACGAGCTAAACAAATTAATTCAGTCATTAATCTGTTAAAATACTTATTCTTGGTTAACATCCCGACAACATGTGTAACATATGTAAACAAACAAACCCATAGAGAGCCTAAGTCCCGCCCCTTTTCGTTAAAAATATGTATGCTAGTCAAACAGCGAGATATAAGTGATTTTTTTATTTTTTCTGTTTGTTAATTTAAAAAATAATTTTTCACACCGAGAAAGTTGTTTTTTTGTCGCATTATCATTTAGTTTTGTGTGAAACCGCAGACGTTAGCATGGCTAGCTAGTTCTGCGTACAAAGATAACGTTACCTTACCTGACGTGTCTTTTTTCGAGCATCGTAGCTTCGGCATTTTTGGACACGTCATCTTTCTTATTAAGTATTTTAAGAAGTGTTATACATGGTAAAAGGATTTGTGTCTTGCCGTTGACTGCCGTACATACATGTTCCAGAATGTGGTCCTGGTCCAAAGGAAGGGGCGGGGCTTAGCTTTTACACAAAAGGTGTGGTGAAGAACAATGGGAGGAATATTGGATGAACAATAATCTGTACAGAGGTGGATTATGTGCATGAAAGAAACATCTTATTGCACGTGTATATTATACACTTTATGAAATATATAGACAGTAATATCCATGGACAGTATTTTCCATAGTCTGCAAATATATGGATTTTCCACTAATCAATTAATTTCAGCCCATAGATGCGTTGTGGCCTGTGTTAAATCTACATGGGCAGACTAATTGTGCTTGTAAGTGAATGTCTGAACGGCATAATTCCAACCTTTAAACGGGAGCACGCGAGGCATTTGTTCATTTGCGGTTAGTTCACCACATTTGATGTTTAATTGGTGTAATCTCGGCGCTGCGAAGCTGGAGGACTTTACCCTGATAAAGTGATACATTTAAATTAAAATATTTCTTCTCAAAGGTAAGAAGGGGCCCCCTCAACTTCATTTATCTGTTGTTTCTTCTTTTTTCCCAAATCACTGTCGCCTCTTGCCTTTTTGGATAGTTTCACTGGAGGCGACCAGATTGGCATGAAATTAGCTCAGTTTGAGTCGTTATGCGGTCCAATCAGATGAGCTGAGATTTAATCTGGGCTGGCCTGCCCCCGCCAGAGTCCGACCCCTCAGATGAAATGGACTACATATTCATAGGTTCCCTTGCACGGTTGATTACGGCAGCAGCATCGTGGGGAAGGTACAACCTCCTCCTCTTCTTCTTTTTTTATCTTTGTTCCAATTTCCCCGTGTGAGAATGAAGATTGGATATTGAATGTGATTGATTCGCCGGTCCAAATTAAATTATTAAGAAAACCACATTTGCTTTCATACCACCGCTCAGTCCATATTTCATCCCTTTTCAGCAGCTGATTAGTGATGTTTTGAATATTCTGTAATCTCCAGCATGTCTACTGTATAATCCAGACGCCAGACGTTATTGTGTTCTGCAGCTAAACAGCGTAGCGTTCGTGGCCCTCGTAGCGATTCATTACCTTGCCTGACATAAAATAATGCCTGGGAATAATGGGAAATATTACCTGATGAATTAATTACGATGATAGCATCTTGGGGTAGGAGGCTTAAATGCCATCTTAAATTACATGCAGACATTAGAAAACTTTCAACTTGCCTCATTTGCATTAAAGGAGCAGAAGTGTGTATAGATTCCTCAGGAAACAGGTACGCTCTGTGGGAAGCCTGATCAATTTATTGTCAAATTATAAGTCAAACGAGAAGGAATAGATTAATGTCTGTCTCTCTCTCTCTCTCTCTCTCTCTCTCTCTCTCCTTCTATATATATATATATATATATATATATATATATATATATATATATATACATATATGTACGTACCAAAGGTTACACCCTAATCAATTTAAAACTAATTTTGTTTTTACAACGAAGCCGTGGCAGTGTTTCCATTATTTTATTTGAATGTCAGAAGTGATTGTCTCTCAGCAATAGTTCAACCTTTTCAATTGACTTAATGGACAAAATGGCAATTTAAAACACAGGAATTGAAAGCGGTCAGTCGCCCGATAAGAAACGCTCAGTTGTACAGAATCAAAATACTGATGTAATTCATTGCTTTGTTTTTTCATTTCGTTGCACCGGGCACCACGGACTATATATTGTATATATATTATATTATATTAATGTGAAAGAAGTCTGTTGGGAGATATATTTGGATTTATTACTCAAACAGTCACAATAAGAACGTGTAGTTTTGTCTTACTGATGTTCAGGAATGTTTTTATAGAAAATCCCCCCTTGTCTTGCAACAAAAAAGAGAGAGAGAATTCTAAACGTGATGTGATTGCTTGCATGCTTTTTAAAATACGCCCTCCTGGTCTCTATTCATCATAATCAAATACCGGCTTTCTTTTCAGTCCAAGCTGATCCCTTTTAGCTTTTGACTAAACCAACTGCAGATTTCTTGTAGCTCTATAATGCTCATTTTCAAACGTCTCCCCGTGTGCTTCATTGTCATTCTCTGACTGTTTTTTTGCCTGCCCCGCATCTATTTATTTGCAGTGCATTGAAAGAAAGGGAGAAAAAAAAATCTATTTTTCCTCCTTCACATAAGAGCCCACTGCTAATTAAAGCTCATGTGCACCTACAGTAAGGTCACAGGTAAGCTCTCCATCACGGCATCATGGCACAGGAGGAGGAGGAGGAGGAGGAGGAAGAAAAAAACCCATATTGTGGAAATCTCCTTCTCCTCAGAGAAAGAGAGGGGGAGAGAAAGTAAGAAGGAATGCCTTGCCTTCCTCATTACACTGCTGTCATTTACTCTTCATCCCCCCATACTCTTTAGTGGCATTAAGACGGGATGTAAATTTGACAGTTAACGCTGTTAGAAAATGGCTAGTTCAAGAAGGGCAGGAATTAGAGATGGGCATTAGACGCTGATAAGCTCCTTTCCTCTGCCGCGGCGGCTGCTTAACATTCATGGGAAAGTCATCATCAAACAACGTTATCACAGCTCTGTTGACGGCTGAGGAACATCATCACTATGATAATTTTTTTTTTTTTTTTTTTATAGCTGTGAGCCAAAAAAGCACTCTTTTATTTCAGCGGTTTGTTAATGAGATAGGAGCTTGTTGGTATGGGCGAATGCAAACTTGCCACTCTCCCGGCGTTTGTTTGAGTCCCCCCAGCCTCCCGCTGCACCCCCCTCACCACCAGCACCCCCCATCACCCTCCACACTGTTTAATGTTGCAGGAAGGGAGGGGCGGGGGGGCATTTTCATGCACTCCTTTCCAAGTGCTCTGTGTACATTGCTGAAGGAGGGCCTTTATGTGTACCTTTGCAGATCAGTCGCTCAAAGAGAGGAAAACACGGTTATATCAACAAACGCTCTCTGCTAACAGCCCTGTAGCTGGCACCTGTCACTCACCTGGGATTTAGCCATAGATCTGAATAGAGGGAGAGAGTGTTGATGGTTATTGAAGCTGAATAAACTCCCACCAGCGGCGGCGTCGCGATCAACGGCTGCTTTTAACGATGAAAAGGCTGCTTAAACTGTCGGTTCTTAGAGGCCCTTCGGTAATTACGGCTATAAATCATGTGCATTGTTTCTTCCCCCCGTTCCGTCCGTTCATTACCTAACGGCTCGGTTCAGAGGTTTCTTGCACCCCGTCGCCACCGGAGCAATTCGCATACGTGCGCTAGCTGCCAAGGCTAAGCAGCTTTTCCTATGGATGGGGATGCAAACTGTGGGCTGGAGATACCAAAAATCTGATTTTGGCTTTATCGGCGCTGGTGTTTGGGGAGTGGGTTAAAGAGAGATTTCATCTTTGGAAATCCTCACCAGGGGAGGTGACACAATCATCCCTGACTTGGTTCTAATTACTTCTGGAAAAGTTTTTGTTTGGGTTACAGTTAGCAGGCATAAGGTAGATGAGTGATGTTGTCATGATACGACTATTGTTTGTTTGTTATATTATGTGTTTTACAGCTGGACAGGGATCAGTGTTTATGCAGTAGGTCGAAAATGGCAGAATTATGCATGAATGGAGTGACCCGTTAAAGTCGAGCTGAAATGAGCGTCCATCCTCCGACATATTCCCATAAAGGTTGGGAGGAATTTCATCCCATCGTTCAATAGATGAGCTCACCATCTTCTGCAGAAGTTATAGATTGATTGATTGATGGATGTCGTGATATTATTGATGGATTTTGATTTTAAAAATACAAAGAAATTGATGTGATCTTAAATGGTTTAAAGGGCGTTTTTCATTCCAGCTCGATCTGGTTGCCTTGTTTGGAGACTGATGTCACTTTTCAACATTCCTCCATCGTTGCATCACAATTCAATTAGACGTTGGACGATTATCCTGGCCAATATAATGGTATGCTTGTATGCTTAAAACGTACTGGAATCACTTTACATTATATAGAAACAAATATTTGTATTGCGTCACAGAAAAGGGACACATCTTTCATTTCTTTCTGTGAAAAACTATCAAATAACCTGAAAGAAGATGATCATGAATCATAAGACCTCGTGGCACAAATAAAGGATAAATATATACTTTTTAAATGTAATTTCTATCCATATTTATGTAAATCAGGCTCTGTTTTTACTTGGCTACCGCTTTTACGATATTTACGATTATCCCGATAATGACAACACGATCAACTTATTGTGAGTGTCGTCCCTAAATACCATCATTTATTATTACAGTGCTGCCGTCAACTAATGAGACCCTGCTGTAGTTTGTGTTGCTTCCAAGTTGAGACGTTCTGAGTCCTCAGCAAAGATGTGTTGTTTTTTTTTCCTCTCCACGTATTTCTGGCACCGACACGTCAAAAGCAGGTAGAAGAAGAACCAGCGGCAGGAACCTGAAGCCTGTCTGCAGCGAGCAGCCAAGCTCTTAGTAATCACTATGGCAGATGCAAAAGTCAACACTTGCTGGCTTAGAATTCCTCTCGACACGGAGTCATGCAGAACATTTCAACGTGTCAATTAAAACCCCGTGTTCTTAGGTACGCTAACGGAGAATTCATGAGGACGGCTGAGTCGCCGCCTCGCTTTGTTGGAGCTCAAAAAGGAAAACAACTCACTAGAAAAACCTGCATTTCATTGTTGCATTGAGTGCATGAAGTTCTTAATCGAATAGGAAAGAAAGACCTTTGTCATCTAAGTGACTTAAATATGAATCAAAATGCCAAAATTTGGCATAAAGTCAAATACACACGATGAAAACGCTCCGTTTTGCAGGCGAGTTTGTTGAAACACTCATTTATGAATAGATTTGACTGGAGACATTTCATATATTTTCATCGAGCGATCGGTTTGGTACGAGAACCAACAAGTCAGCTTGTCGTACAAGTTTGGGGTCGTTTTCACTGCTTGGAAAAATGAGCACAATGCAAATGAACTGCAGATGTGCTGCAATCCTCTCGGATCCACAGTAATTCTGCCTTTTGGGTGGAGTCCACGGCATTATCTCCACTTTGTAGTGGTTCCTGAGCCCATTGTGGCGTTAGTTCAATAGTCCTCTGTCACTGTAGAGCCAGCGTGGTGCAGCTCCCTTATTTAGTGCCACTTCAGGGAACGTGGGGAGAGCTTGATCTTTGTGTTTCCGGGGATCCTGGAGAGCATGGAAAAAAATAGATCCGATCATTTAATGAGATATGTTGCTTTGAAAATACTCGATATAATATAATACACAACATTTAAGTGTTTTTTTTATTGTTAAACCCAGAGCCAGCTAATTATTTCCCCTGTAAAATCTTCATGTGCGAGCAAACAAAAGAAGGAAACATGTCGGAGGATCTGGGGTCGAGTCTCCGGCGTGTAAACGCGCCTCGGAACTAAGCCCTAGTTTGCCTTTTCCTTTTTTATGCATGATAATGAAATATAATTCCGCCCCGCGCTGACATTACCATAGCTCCCATATTTTGAAACCATTACTTAATCACATTGTCAAAATCCCCATTTCCTCTCATCAATCCCACGTTGAGCTTTATTTGTGATCCTCTCTTTCTTATGCCCTCACCCGGTTTATTCATTCCTTCTCTCCTTCAATTTCTGCTCCACATTGCTTGTTTATTTTATTTTATTTTATTTATTTTCGAGGATGACTGGATTAAAACCTACTGAAATAGCTGTTTCTCAGATTTTAGGTCATCTACCGAATCCATTAGGGAGGGGGGGGGTATACAAATAACCCCACTTTTCTCTGCCATCAGCAGTGGTCCTCTAATGTTCCTCATCTCGTGGCTGTAGAAGCTTACGTTGCTATTAATAGTAGGTAATCTGCATCATTTCATCTCCTAATATATGTGTTGTGTTACAGGAAATAAACACTTTGTTAGCAGTAGTTAGCAACATTCTTCTAACGTACACCAAACACGCCGGTGTCACATTATTATCAATAACAGGGAGGCAATGAGAGAGCCGGCCGCAGCACTTCTCATAATTCATAATGTGTTAATTTATAATTAGCGGGTTTAATGAAACTGATACCGAAATATTAGTTATTAGGTGTACAGGTTTTTAGAACGGAAACAAATCCGCTCATTCGAGTACAATGAAAGCGTCCACGTGAAAGAAATAAAGTGAGGAAGCAAAGAGCGTCGGAGCTAACGATGTGTATTACACACTTATTAAAGTAATTTTGACTTTGCCTCCCAGACCTGGCCAAAAAAAAAAAAAAAAAAACACTTTCAAATTCTCATTGTACTCCGAGGTAGGCTATGTGGAGCGTTTTTTTTTTTTTTTTCTTCTTCCTTGTTAACTTTGAAGTAAGCTCAAAAACGTATAGGTGGACAGGGGGTGGCATCGAATAATCAGCAACTTCAAAAAGCATGCGGCCACTTAGCGCTCCTAAAGCTAATGTCCCCGAGACATCCAGAATGGAAAATTATTCAAACTCATTTAGTGGCAGCAAATTGGTCTAAGTTCAATCAGAAAACAGACTGACACTGAACAAGAAGTGCAGCCTAATTATACTTGTTTGTCAAATGAAAATTTCATTTGGGGCCCCGAAATGAAACCTCCGAGCAACTTTCTTTTAAGGTGAGCTCCTAGTTGTATTATCAGCTAAATGCAGTAAAAATCCATAATCATACGATGATAATGAAAATGGAGCCAATGTTAACATTCAGGCTTTCGGTGCCCCGGGCGCGCGGCGATAAAAATTAAGTACCATAGTCCTCTGCCAGGCGCGCTGACACCCGGGCTGGTCTTTAGCCTCTTAGATGCATTTTTGCATTTTAAAAACTTTTATCAAAGCACTGTTGCAATGTGGAAAATGTCAACGTGAAATGCACTGAAGGCAAATTGGAATTTCATTAATAGTGAAATTATTGCTTTTGACTGATGTATTACTATGCTTGTTAAGAGCCGGGGAGTGGAACGCCCGTCTGTCTGGTCGGCAGTCTTTTGCCTTTTCATGTCCCACGCCATTTGCCGAAAGTTAAGAGATCTCCTTTTTTTTTTTTCCAACTGTGAAAATAGCAGCAAAGTTCCCTGAAAGTTGCATCTCGTTGGGGAAGAGCTTTGGTTTTGCACTAATCTGCATGCGTGTGACGATGCTGATGCTTCTTGGAGAGCAAAGTTCAATTGTGTTAAAGATGATGTCACACTTCCTGGTGGGGGGGAGGGGCTGCTGTGAAGGTATCCGTTCACTGAGACTCATTCACGAAGCCGCCGGTTGTTTATTGATTTACCTGGTAATCCTCTCAGTGTCAATGGTGTGGATGATGGAGGAACAGATGAGCTTTCTAATGGGATGCTGGTGTTGGTGTTGTCCTGTGGGGTTTGAATGAGCAGACCTGAGACCTGTAGCCCTGCTAGCGTGATAGAGGAGCTTCTCCAACACTGTATGTGGTCAGTTAGTAGCTTTCATCACCAATCTTCCATTCTGTAAAAGTAAGCTCAGAAAATGTAGTGAGAGGTGAAAAAAAAAATCTAATTTAAACATGAATTAAGCTTAAAAATATAAGATGTTGCATGATATATGATGGCTAGTTTACTTGTTTGGCAAATGAGGTTAAGCATATTTTTTAGTATTTTGTCTATCTGGCTTTCTGTTAACTGTAACACACTTTTCTCTGTTTATTTTTCACATATTATTGAACAGTCACAGATAACAGATATTATTATGTAGGGCTGCTTGTAGCTACACACATAAAACCTGACTTCTTTAAGTTAGCTGTGAAGTCTCCATTTCAACATAAACTTTAACAGTGAACACACAGATGCTGCCGCTAATATTCAATAGAGGAAATCCTTGCAATTTAATAAAACAAATGCAAGATATAGCAATTCTGTGGAAATATAAACGTACGTAATAGGAAATACAAATCATCTGTTAGCTTTAATTAAAGGGTTGCACATTTTGAACCATCCTCCTTAACTTTACTCAAAGAAACATTACCAGGAGCCCTTCCCGAGTGTTGATGTGATTTCTCTGATCGGCTGGTGATTTGCGGTTCCCTCAGGTCTTGTCGATGCTCTCGTGAATGAACGAGGGTACGTTGTTGGACTCTCAGCAGAGACGCAGACGTAACATACAACATGGGAGGCTGAAAGTGTGCTTTTCCTATAATTTAAATGATTTCTGCAGGTAACAAATAAAAAACCGTCTCACCATCTACAGTATGTCTGACAGCAGCAACATTCACACACCGATGACGAGGTAGATCTCCACCTGGTATTCAGCTGTGGGCTTTCTGCGTTTTCAAAGAATTCACATCACACACAATGTTGTCACTCTTTCCATCTCGTTTAATGACACTATTAATTGGATTTGTAATGATGTTTTAAGCAAACTTATTTGAGCAGACATCTTTCTGGCGACGGCCTCCTCCGTGATAACGGAGCGGTGCATGTCTGGCATACATACGGTGGCTGTGGAGCAGTCCGTCTGTCTCAGCATTTGTAGTGGAGGTCTGACCTCTAGTGCCCCGTCGTGGTAGTGCAGGATCCTCACGCTGCACCCAAACAACGGTGGGAATAACAAGCCCTGTAAACGCCACATCTTTGTAAGTTTCTTTTTTTTTAAATGAAGCTTCCCGGAGGCCTCTTTCCCAGACGCTCCACATGCACGACTTCATGAAGTCCCTCCGGTGACTTCCAGAAGAAAAAAGCCCAGAGAAAAATGTTCCACAGGGATCCATTTATGGGCTGTTCACACTGGAGCTGTGAAGGAAGCTTTATCGCTTTCTGAATGCACACGGCGCCGCTTGACCCGGGCTTCTGTGCCAACTTGCAGCAGAACAAATTTGGCGTCTGTGTCGTCATCGAATCTGCATTTAATGAGTGTGTGTGTGTGTGTGGCGTTGCCATGTGGCTCTGTCGTTGACCTCTGCAGTCTGACATCCTCGACTCTCGTGCCTCGCCGTATGAAACGGCATTAAAATGTTCCGTCTCACCTCATGTCTGTGTATGTGATGCAGCAGCAGGATCAGTGACCTTTTTGCTGCCTGACAAACAAGCCGACCTGGCATCCTGCCAGCGAGCAAAACAGTGGGAGTCTGTCACCGACGCTCTCTGAGAGGCCAGATAGGTCACTATGATATCAAACATCCATCGAAAAAGCCCCAAGATTTCAAATGCTGATGCTTCCGGGTTGAGACTGACTGTTGACAACTCAAGAAATCTGTTTAATGGAGCTTCAATAAGAAAACGATGCTGCTAGTTTTTATTACAGCTACAAAAAGATATATATATAACAAAAGTTGTTATGTCCTTTATAAGCTTTTTAAAATAAAAAAAAGAGTTTACTGTATAGTATAATGTGATATAATAATGATTTCAGGTCCAAACTGTTGGTTTCATGCACCATAAACAGCGTTATATTTAACCTAAGATGATGAATTAATGTGACCTGTTCTATTTTAGCCCTTAAAAAAGCTTAAGATATTTTTTTAATATTACCAGAATAATAACAGCATTTTTAGATTCATTTTAAAACCTCTTCTTTTAAGGCATTGTTTGTTTTTTTGTTGTGTGTTTGAAATTTGAATCCTGCAAAACAGTTCCTCAGTTATTAATAAATATCTCACGCAAAAAAATATTTTTTTTTCTGAATGCATTGCAAGAAATGCTCATCAAATGCGTTCACAACCAAGAGCCGTTAGTTTACAGGGTGTGAGAATTCCTACTCGTTCTCTTGCTGTCACCTGCGATCTGTAAACCTCAATCTGTAAAGTGTTTAAGCCGAGGCTCAGCCCTGAATATTGCTTTTTTCTTTTCTTTTTTGTTGTTATTGTTGATTCATCTTACGACTCCATCTCTGTCAGCGCGATGAATCCTAATGAAGCAGAAATCTGTCACATTTGCTCCACAATGAGGGCGGCGGGCAAAACTTTCTCCAGGAAGATGAAACTATTATCTCCCACTAGACACGCAGGGGGGCTGGATATAAATAAATGAAGTCACACTTATCTGGTGGCCGGTGTGATTACTGCAGCCCGAGCCCACTTCCAAATTGACTGTCTTATCGTGTCGAGGCGACTTCAGCCGAGTGGAGGCTGTTAGATGAAGGCGGAATGATCTTTAAATAGTAGTTAAAGATGGCTGCTCGATTAAGTTGTTCCACAACAGTTTTGATCAATGGAGCGTGCATTCAATATATTGCCTATTTAGATACGTGAGATAAATTTAACTGGGCCTCTAAATGATTCATAAATTAGAATTCCTCCAGTGGAAGGTAATGACTTCGTGGCCATGTTGAATTCCTAATATTGGAAATGACGGTGAGCTGGAAAAGACACGTATTCTTCCTTTATTATCCCCATTAGCTGCCACTCAGGTAGAGCTCTACACACAACGGGACATATAAGCATTCATATTTCATTATTATACCTTTATTATGCCAGTCTATATAATAATAATAATAATAACTTTATTTATACAGCAGCTTCAACATCAACAGAGCCGGAGAAACAATACGAGTTGGTAAGATAAGGTAAAAAAGACAATAACATGGGAATAAATAGATAAATAAATACAAATAAAAGATATATACATTTTAAATTATAAAATTAAATGTATCCTTTGTTTATGCAGGGATCATCTTATTTAAGATTTGTCTTCATTGTGGATATATTTGTTTCTTAATAAACTGTAAAGTGATTCCAGTTTTCATATCGCCTGATTTTTTTTAACCATATAAAGACGTGTTTCTACACAAAAGCATGGACAGTTACGAGACAGTAGGTATTTATTCTTGAGGCCACGTGTGATGCTGACCACAGGTCGGCTAAGTGAAAACCCGTCGGCGGTGTTTCGGCGGGAAGCTTCGACTTCCTCGCGGCTAAAAGCCGAGGAATTGAATTCTCCGTTCTCCGGTTCGACAAAGAGAACGTCAGGTGGGAGCGCCGGCTGTGGAAAATGTCAAAGCTATTTTCCTCTTTACTAGTCAAAGCAATGCTTGTTTAATAGTAATTGGAATCTTATCCTGCTGTTTGCTCATCATTTCCTGTGCCTGGTTATTCCACACCTAAACTCCATTTAAGTTTTTAATAACATTTTAGAATAGTTCCCATTCAGGTAAACAGAATCTGATTACCTTGATGGATTGGGAAAGTATGTCTGACGGTAGTTTATTTGATTTATTTATTCAAGGGGCCTCAAATGGAGGCACTTTAACTGAGGCAAACAAATGGCGGCCGCGCGTTATCCCAAGAGCAGAGTGGTTTACAGAAAGGGCCAGATTTGAGATTTTGTCAGCCTCCGCACTTCTCTATTCCACCGAGGAGGAGGAGGAGGACGCTGAGAATGGAAATGACATCTTTGTTTGTTGTTGGGTCAGCGTATCATTGTTGCAGCCTATAATGGGCTCAATCCACCTGTTTAAGGGAGAAATGTTAGTTTGTGTGACTCGCTATTCCTAAAATACTGAGTACGTGCACGCTCGAAGAGTCTAAAACTATTCCGTGATAGTTTTGGATTTCCCTCCTTCCATAAGCCTCCCATTGTGTCAGAGGAGCTGCTTTGTTAAAGTGCTTGCCAGCTGCTTACCAAATGAGGTTATAGTGTTTCCCTATCAACTGTAAATTTCAATAATTTGTCGGAGGGGGCCTCTCACTGTCAGTTTTTATCATATTATCAACGACGACTCAATTTTCTTCCGCCACTCCATCTCAAGCACTGACCCCCGGCCCTATTACAGTCCTGTAATGAAGTGCAATGGAGTGGTAATTGGTCCACATTATACCAGATCAGGTAACATTAGACTTATTTTCTTATCACAATGAGTCCCTGCTGGTGACTCTCAATGAGAAACCAAACACAGTCCCTTTCTCATGCAGGCTGTCGTCCAAATAACATTTCAGCTGGAGAAACCCCTTTTTTCCCCCCATTTCAGTTTTCCATTTCAAGATTGCGCTCCGCGTCCTCTGGACTGCACTTTGTTTCTGGCTTCCTCCTCTTTAAAAAAGTCTCCCCAAACAGGAGATACGAGGTAGACGAGGAGGGGGGGAGGAAGTACAGTAAACGAGACGGTAACATGAGCGTTATGTGGGGCTGATATTAGACGTACAGTACTCCCCCCTCCTCTGTTACAGCCCCCCGCCTCCCAGTGCTTCAGTGTTGACTTTTCATGTTAGTCTGTCATTGTAAGATTACACGCTTTTCTATGAACGGAGCAAATTTCATAAGCCATGAAGCTGTTTTCAAAGTCTAGAGACACGTGTTGAAATAAGGCCGCGCTTCTTTTGTTCCTCAAAAATTACCTTTTGGGAAATTTCCTAATACCCGTCATGGTAATTGTGTGTCTGTCAGCCACAAAAGAGACTTCCTGACTCTTAGGACCAGGTTTGAATCATAAAAAAACATTTAAAGTGCAATTTCTAGTCAAAAATAAGCCAAACATAGTCGACCAAACTCATATTAAGTGGTACAACTAACTTCACAGACTGTATTAGAAGAAGTGGACGTAGTCGCCGTGATGTCACCCGTTGGTTTGTGAGCATTTTGGTTGTGAAGTACAACCCAACCCTGAATAGGAGGTTTTTAGGTCACCAAAGGGGTTACAATTAACTTACATGATCACCGTGAAAGGGTTAAAGTTCAAATGCAAAAACACGGACAACGACGTGGTAGTGAGCTGTCAATCACAAGGTAGCCCCGCCCCCTAAAGCATCCCCTGCTTTCTGGTCTGGTGGACTCTAAATGGACCATAATGTACTAAATGAACATCATGCTGGATTGAAGAAGACTTGAAACTAGAGATTGAGACCATAAACTCATGTTTACAATGTTTACTGAGGTAATAAATATAAAACCAGTGGAGTCGCCCCCTGCTGGCCATTAGAGATAATGCAGTTAACTGTAAATGTACTTGTACACTGACTGATCCAGAGCCAGCATACCTTTTGTGCTCCGAGAATCAGGTCTCTGTTGTGAACCGGCTCGCTGTGCCGAAAACCCACTGCGGACTAAAAAGACAGGATATTGGATAACGAGGTTAAAACATAGGAGCGAAAATATTCCCCTTATTAAACTCAGGCTGCAGGGATTTGATGTGAGCCACCTAATAGATAGTGGTTTCAAGGGAGCCTAAACAAAAGGTAACGGGCCGGTCATGCTTGTGGTAGCTAATGGCAGAGTTAGAAGAAATTAGGGGATTCTTTTTCTACAGGAAATTGTACTTAAAGGCGGGTCATGGATCACCCTGCTCTTCACAGGCAGCCTCAGAAGTCGGAGGGTGAACTTCTTTTGCGGCGATTAAAAAGGTCTGCGTCATCGGAGAAAGAGGTCGAGGCAGAAACAAAACTAATTGCGTTATTGGGGGAAGGCAAAGCTGCGTAAATTGATTTTAGTGGCTATAATTCATGGTGAGACAAATGGATGAACTCTCGTTTTGTGATTTTGTAACTACAACTAAAGAGAGTAAAAGATGGAGGACGGGGCAGACCTACATGTTCATGCCAAAATCAACCAAACGCCAACAAAGGAAGGTTTAAACCGTGAGCCGCTGAGAACAGCTTCTTGGCTTTGATTCGTCATGAGTCTGGACGTTTGTTGAAGTAATTCTGCAAGAGATGGTTTGGTGTTTTTTTTTTTTTTTTTCTTAATGCAAGTGGGAAAAGCTGTTTCAGGTGCTGCTGTATGAACACATGTGAGGGCTTCATTGGGCTCCAGCAATCAACATGCAATGATGCTGATGGCCGATGATTGCTTTGTGTTCGTGGGTCTAAGTCATGTCGGGAAAATGAACCTTAAGTGCAGCCTTCAACACTTAAAGAGAGGTTAAAGCTCTACGTACTTATGTGAAGTTATATCACATTTCTTTACAGTAAATTGAGGTTGTGGAATCTTATGAATCATCGTCAGTTTGCATCATCACAAACAGGTGTAAAACCCGACTGCAGCCTCAAACCAAGCGCCTTAAACTATCATTCTCTCTGCTGGCCATCAGGGGGCGACTCCTCTCTGGTTGTATAGAAGTCTATGAGAAAATGGTCCTACTTCTCTCTGCTGGCCACCAGGGGGCGACTCCTCTCTGGTTGTATAGAAGTCTATGAGAAAATGGTCCTACTTCTCTCTGCTGGCCACCAGGGGGCGACTCCTCTCTGGTTGTATAGAAGTCTATGAGAAAATGGTCCTACTTCTCTCTGCTGGCCACCAGGGGGCGACTCCTCTCTGGTTGTATAGAAGTCTATGAGAAAATGGTCCTACTTCTCTCTGCTGGCCACCAGGGGGCGACTCCTCTCTGGTTGTATAGAAGTCTATGAGAAAATGGTCCTACTTCTCTCTGCTGGCCACCAGGGGGCGACTCCTCTCTGGTTGTATAGAAGTCTATGAGAAAATGGTCCTACTTCTCTCTGCTGGCCACCAGGGGGCGACTCCTCTCTGGTTGTATAGAAGTCTATGAGAAAATGGTCCTACTTCTCTCTGCTGGCCACCAGGGGGCGACTCCTCTCTGGTTGTATAGAAGTCTATGAGAAAATGGTCCTACTTCTCTCTGCTGGCCACCAGGGGGCGACTCCTCTCTGGTTGTATAGAAGTCTATGAGAAAATGGTCCTACTTCTCTCTGCTGGCCACCAGGGGGCGACTCCTCTCTGGTTGTATAGAAGTCTATGAGAAAATGGTCCTACTTCTCTCTGCTGGCCACCAGGGGGCGACTCCTCTCTGGTTGTATAGAAGTCTATGAGAAAATGGTCCTACTTCTCTCTTGATGTATTATCTCAGTAAACATTGTAAACATGAGTTTATGGTCTCAATCTCTAGTTTCAAGTCTTCTTCAATCCAGCATGATGTTCATTTAGTACATTATGGTCCATTTAGAGTCCACCAGACCAGAAAGCAGGGGATGCTTTAGGGGGCGGGGCTTACCTGCTGATTGACAGGTCACTACCACGCTACCAATGCTAGTTAGCTACTAAGATGACTTTAACACTTAGCTGTAAAGTTGACCTTGAACTCTGAAGCTGGAGGCTTCATTACTTTAGTCCACAAACCAGCAGGCGACGTCACCATGACGTCCACTTTGCCAAGACAGAGTGAGTCACACATTTTCACATCTATAAAATGTGATGCATGACAATGTGGGATTGTTAGCAGGAAAGGTCTAGTGCATAAACTCCATAGTACATTTAGCAAAAACCAACAAAGAAGTCCTCTATCACTCCTCCATAAATGAGTAAAGGTTCTTATCTTTTCCTTCCTGTGTTGGGCTGTGTCCACATTCCCACATTCTTCCAGCAGAGAAACAATCCTCCTCCTGGCCTCCAGAAGTCAGCAGACAGTTTTCCAGTGCTGCTGCAGCATGTGGAACCCTTCAGTTCAGTCTTCCACACCAACTTGGAGTAAAGATGCTCAAACCCACGTTGTCGTAACCGATCCGACGCATTTAAATAACAACTTTACTAAAGTATTTCAGCACACCTGCAGCGAGGCACCTGCCGTGCAGTGACTGCTGTGGTCGTCTGCATAGCGACCGGTGATGGATGCGGTCTGTGGGCTCGTGTGAGTGATTCACTGCCGCCCTCTAGTGGCGTCATCAGTGTGGTGCCTCATGTTGGTTCAGGTTAGAGGAGAAATACTGAAACTTCCCATACTTAGTAATAGTGATGTCACACAGATGATTCATTCAGCCTCTTTAGAAGTACAGTGTGTGTGTGTGTGTGTGTGTGTGTGTGTGTGTGTGTGAATATCATACATCCTTAGAAAATGTCATTTTTTTATGGCAGATTTATGCACATTTTGTACCTAAGCTTCACAATGACCCAGACACGGTGCATCAGCACGTTTGAAGTCCGTTTTTATTGCCTATAAAAGTATATAGTTTAACATTAACTCTCATATCTGCAGTGGAGGAGGTGTTTTCTAGAAACGCTTGTTTATCTACTGGAGATATAGTCTCATAAAGTGTGACTGAAACTCCCCAGACACGCACCGCACCTTGTTCAGGAAGTGAGAACAAAAACGGAAGAAGTATGCAACTCAAGTGAACTCATGCACTCTTTTTAGTGTGTGTGTGTGTAGTATGTTTGAAAACAAATAATTGTATAAATGTTTCCTACATAAAAGACCAGAGGCTTCATATTTACCTGTACCTGCATCAAGTTCAACACAGTAACTCAGTTCTTTTCTTTTTTTTTTACATTTAATTTTTCTTTCATTTTTGCGTTAATGTGTAAACGACTGACGGAATGAATGGCAGACACGTTGCACGACACGACAGCGCTGCGGTGCGTTTCTCGCACTTCTTCATCCGTTTCAGGAAGTGAGGCAGTGTCACCAAAATCAGGAAACTGAGTGGTGCTATTAATACGACCGAGCAAAGGGCTGCAGCTGGTGAAAGCTAATGAAGTCTCCGTCGAGGAGGAAAGAGCATCGGTCAACTGGAGATATAGAAAAAGGACATATTCGGGGCAAATGAAGCTTCTTGTGAGGTGATTTTTGTGATCTTTTTGAGGCTTTTCGCGACCATGGAAGAACCCGTCTCAGGCGTTAAACCAGGTAAACATGACCGTCTCAAGTGGATCTGTGTTTGTCGTCACCTTCAGGTGTTGGAAACACAAAACCCAGAGTGTTTTACATCATACGGATTCCTCTTTGATACGGTTTTATCTATTCTTTTTAAATATGTGTTTATTTAACTGAACGTTATTCGACTGGGCATTCATTGAGAATTATTTGAGCTAAAAAAAAAAAAAAAGAGGAAGCAAGCATCTTCCTGTATGGTTAAATGAACATGCCAGTTATTTTAGGATTTCCCACATAAATGGTGAAGGAACGGTCTCTCCTTCCTCGCTGTGATGCAGGTGAAACAGTCAGCGTTGGGTTTCTCCAGCCAGCGTGTACAGAGGTGAGCCCGACCCGATCAAACACTGCAGTGAGTCAGACTGAATTAGTCCCACCAGTTGTTGACACACCGCCGTGTTTGCACAGCTCCTTACTGGCTCGCCACTGAAAACCTTGTTCTCCGAACCGCAGTCACCTTGACATCTCACAGCTGGAATGCCGTGGTCGTTCCCCCGACAACACAATGCTACCGTTGTCACGTCGCTGCCGTGACGTTTGAGCCCATTACTGGATTGTGAATCATCTCATGTGGCGTTTGAGGAACTAATGATTACTATTTTTCCACTTTTTAAAGCGTTGATGGAGCAATTTGACTCAATCTGATCACGCTGTTTTCTGTTGGTTTTCAGCACGTGAGCTGGTGATCCTGCACACCGCCGAGGCCGATGAGTGGGCCACATATTTGCGGCAGATCCTGAAATCCAACAAAAAGTTCCGCAGGAGGCCTATCGTGCTTCACCTGGCCAACGAGCTCCACGGACACGATGACCTCGGGGGCTTCCGGAGCAGCGCTTGCATCGTGCTGCTGCTCACGGGGGGCATGCTGGACCTGCTCTACGAGCCCGACCTGCAGGGGGCGCTGCGGAGCCTCCTCCATCCTCCGTGCAGAGTGGTGGCGCTGCTGTGCGGCGTGCCCGAGGACGACATGCTGATGGAGTGCTTCCCAGACTGGTCCAGCTGGAGGAAGCTGTACGCCGACGACGAGCCCGCCGTCTACATTTCCACCATTTTGGAGTCCATCGCTGAGAGTACGCAAAGCCTGACCTCACTTAGTTATTTTGTTCCTATTCTGGACTGTTCCCCCGAACAGGTTACGACTCCTTTAAATGTTCAGATAAGCTGCGTAGAGGTTTAAAGACCTGGTTAGTCTACAGAACCAGCTAGAAGGGTCTGTGGTTTATCAAACACACATGAAATCCCCCTCACCTAACCTTACATCTACACTGTTAGGGGGCTTCAGTTTCAGAGGAGGGTACCTCAAACAACCTCAGCATATAAAACTGAAACTATCAGCAGGGAAATGTACTTTCTCTTTACCCCTCACTGAATAATGGAAGTATGTAGAATGTTGAGGTGACCGTGGAAGTAATTGATGTTTTATAATAATTCTTATTCAAAGGCAGACGAGCCGAGGCCGAACATGAGAGGGAAGCTGCAGAGTCTCACGTCGAGTCTCACGTCGAGTCTCACGTCACTGCAGCGTCTTGGACTGGACCTCCCAGCACCGATGAAACAGACGAGGTGGTGTCCGAAGAGCAACGGGCCGCCGTCCTGAGGGACGGAGAGGCGGCGAGCTCCGGGAATCAGACGAAGGAGCGCAGAGCGCCCACGCACCTCACCTGTCTCACCGTCCAGCCCCACAGGGTTCTGTGTGGGGTAAGAACCAAAATACCGAAGTCATCGACGTAACAAAAACATCAAAGACGTGGATCAGAGATGCTTCCATGGCGATGCTGTTAACGAGCATGTTATTCAACATGAATTTCCTATTTATTAGAAGCCGTGTTATTAATCATATCCCCCTCTTTTCCTATTTTTAAGGAACGGGAGAGACTATTTATCATCTTCACACATAAAGTAGACGATCAGTTGGTGCCAGAGGTGGAGTTTTCATCTGACAGCGCAGCAGCAGAAAGGGTCTCAGGCACCGTGGAGAACGAATATACTATAAGTGTTACTGCGCCTGGTGAGTAGCTCCAGGAAGTCATGTGACCCCACCCCCTCCCCCCTTTACTTTTGTCTTTTTCTCCAGTGTTGATGTTCAGATCTTTTAAAGTGAAATCCCTTCTGTAGATCTGCCTGCTGGCGTGGTTTCACTCACCATGTACGCCGGCGACCAGCGCTGCGTCCGGCTGAGGCCCGTTACCTTTTACACCAATATGGGAGAAGTCAGCCGGTGTCTGGAACATGCTACGGATCCCGTTAACTTCATCTGCCAGGTGAGAACGTCACGCTGGAGTATTTATTTTCTGTGTGAGGAAAGATCGTCTCTGATTCTAAACCGGAGGCGCGTGTCTGATTAAGTATTATTAGATTGGGTAGAACTATATACGGGTCAGCAAATGTCCAAGAATAGAAGAGACGCCACCAAAAATAAAAAGGCTGTAAGATAAAGAAGCGCTTCAGCAGGAGAGAAATTTAAATCTGGGAATTCTGTTTGTAATGTTTACATTTTAGTTGCCATTCATCAAAATGTAATATTTCCCATGCTGTATTTTTAAGGGGTTATTTATCGCCTATATCGTGAGTGGTTGTTATGGTTACTACCACTCGTATCAAATGAATGGGTTTGAAACACTGTCTGCTTAACACAATGGTGACCTGTTTTTACCTCCCTGGAAAGGTCCTGGAAGTTCAGCTTTTAGTCAGTGAAAGTCAGGAGAAAGTGAGGGAAGCTGAATGCACACAGCGTCCAAGACGGTTTTATGGCCTTTATTGACATCAATTGAGTAATAGTATTTCTTTAGCCCACAAATCTAAATTTAATTATATGTTATTACATTTTTATGCTGCTCAAAATTCAAAACATATATTTTTTGCCACAGAGAATGATTTGTGGACCGTAATAGAGCTTTCACCCCCTCGTACAAGTTTCTCTTCCCTAATTAAAGAGCAAAAATAAGAAAACATGATGTCATATTGTGAGGTGGGAAGTAACGAAGTACAAATACCTTGTTGTACTTTTACTGCAATTAGAATTTAACTTGAGTGTTTATTTTTCTCACAACTTTTTACTTTTACTCCCTACATTTTAAAACAAACATCTGTACGTTCTAGTCGTCGTAAGTTTGTTTAAATGCATCTGAGGGTAATTATCGATTAAAGAAAAATGTTATTAATATGCAGCGAGATTCAGTTCGTCTTGCAAAATATCAGCTAGTAGAAATGTCCTTCATAGGGATACTTTTACTTCATAATTTATACTAAGAATGTCTATATTTATAAGTTTTGGTCAATTTAAAAGATGATTTTACGCATCAGGAAATGCAACGGTTGAAGTAGAAGACTGTGATAATACATGATTAGAAAGTTGCATAAGTAACCAGGATGTAACGCCACTCACACTAACAGCAGCTCCATGTTGAAAGCTCCCCATGTTACGAGTCGTTTTGTGCTTTCAGGCCTTTAACTTGACGTCCAATGCAACAGAATCTCTGGACAGAATGCTAACTGACTCATTAAAATCCAGGATGCCGGCAACTTCTCTTCAGCTGTTTGGAATCAGACAGATTGAAGAAGACAATATGTCTGCATGTGAGTACGCTCCCCGTCTTATCTCCTCTTCTCTTAGTTGCCGGAGCAGATTTGTCCTCAAATAATTTCCCAGATATGCGAAGCACATTTAAATCCACATCTGCGGTTCTGGTTTTTTTATCTAATTCTGGTGAAAAACCTTGGGGGGAAGTGAAACCAGCTTTTATGAGACAAACATAAAGTCATACAAACGGGTTTATCTGATTGCTTTCTGTCCTCCAGATCAGCGTAATGAGGAGCTTCCCACGCTGCTCCACTTCGCCGCTAAGTACGGCCTGAAGAAGCTGACCACCATTCTGCTGCAGTGTCCCGGGGCTCTGCAGGCGTACAGCGTGATGAACAGGTCTGGAGACTACCCCAACACGCTGGCGGAGAAGAGTGGCTTCTCTGATCTCAGGCAGTTCATGGACGAATTTGTTGTGAGTCCGGCGATCAAAGCGTCCTCTTTGTGTTGTTGTGTTTCGGCTCTCGTCTTCAGTCGCTCAGGTTCTTGTGTGTTTTTGCTCCAACCAAATCCAGGAGACGGCAGACATGCTGAAGTCTCACATCGAGGGCTCCATCAGCACCGAGGAGGGCGGCGACGTGTACGAGCCCATGGCGACCCCTCAGGATATCATGCTGACGTACTCGGGCTGCTCCGAGGACATATACGAGTCGATGCTGGTGATCGACCCCGAGTGTGCAGACGACATATGTAAGATGAGTTGATTTATTGATCCCAGGAACGACGACCACGGCAAAACGTAAAAGGTTAAACTTGGTTGTTTTTCAGATGTGGCGATGAATTCCGTAGACGAGAACCCCGAGGAAGTGATGCTGAGGAAGTTCTTCCAAAGTAAACACGTGAACAAGTGAAGTAATGACCCTAAACAGCAACATTTATAATGTAGGGTAACGAGGTAACCTTGTGTCCCTCTCAGCAAAACCACCGTGCGCCGCGACCCGGGACAGCAAGCGCCTTAAAGGTGAGGAGGAGGAAAAAGACAGTCATAATGACTTAGATCAGATCGAAGAAGAGCAGGATCCCTACAGCCTCCTCCCCGAGGACATCTACGACACCGTGGATGACAACAACGGCACCTTTATCCCCGTAGTCCTGAACCGCCCACCGGCACCCATCCCCAGACCCGAGTCCATGTCGGAGCCCGAGAAGCCTTTGACCTACATCTCTAGAGGTAAATCTTCTCTTTCACACATCAGATTTCACCAAAGCTCTCTCTAACTGGATGTTTCTGACAGTGTTTTCAGATAAGACCACGTCCAATCCAGTGGAAGCAGGATATTCTGCAGGTAACGTTTATATACAATTATGAGGTACAAGTACTTGAGTATTTCCACTTTATGCTACTTTATGCTTCTTCTCCACTACATGTTGGAGGCAAATATTGCACTTTTTTAACTACTATATCACAGCTTCAGTAATCAGTTACTATCAGTTATAAACCGATAAATTCATATTAAATGTTATTAAAAGTTAAGATGCCCAGCAGTGATTTAGATTAAACCCACCTTTACCAGCTGCAGCATCAAAGTAATGCATCAATAATTACGACCCAGTAATATAATATTTATTCTCCATGAGTATTCTTAGTATTCACTATTTTGATGCTCAGACTTTTACTTAAATAAAAGATAAAAAACCCTTACATATTAACATGTCAGAGATGTAATCGTGTAAACTTCTTAAATTAACGAACATCATCCCCTCCTTTGTCATAGGCAGTGAATGAAAATAAAATGTGTCTAATGTGCGAGATGTATTCCTCCATCCAGCCCAGCCTGAGGCGGACTCCCCCTCCCCTCCTTACGACCCCTACGCCGGCATGAAGACGCCGGGCCAGCGGCAGCTCATATCCCTGCAGGAACGGGTGAAGGTGGGGGAGATCAGCGTGGACGAGGCCGTCCAGGAGTTCAAGGCTTGGCAGTTAAACCACGAGCGGCGGTCCAGCTCCATACGCTACCAGCAGGTAGAGCAGACACTTCCTGGTGCAGATCAGCTGGTCCGAAGCTGGATCTGACCTGTGTCCTTGTGTGTCTTCAGGAAAATCTGAAGAAGTTACGCGACAGCATCACCAGACGCCACAAAGAGAGAGAGAAGCTGGGGAAGGAGCTCGGTACAAGCATTTGACTATTATTTTCATATTTCACAGAGCAGAAAATGACTTCCTCTTGTTGTTTTTAAGGAAATGCTGATAACTGATGTGGTCTCCCCCCCTGTTAGATTACGAGATAAGCGCCCCGCTGCCGAAGCACTCACAGTGGGGCTCCACCATGACGCCGGAGTCTTCCGTGTACGAGTCGGCGCCCAGAGTGGTGGCTCTCCTTCCTCCGGTGCCTCAGCTCATCCAGAGAGGAAGCTGGAAGACGGGCAGCACGTCCAGCACCTCCAGTGAGTCCCGAAGCTTGTTTGTCTGTTTGTTTGTTTGTTTGCAGCAAACATGGTCAGAACTGCACAGCAGCTGAACATCAGGACGCTATGACAACTTCCTGTCATGTTTATCTGCTAATAATCTGCTTATTATCACAATATGCTTAAAACTCTTGAAGCTGGCGCGCAGTTGGTGGAGTGGTTAGAGCGCATGCCATGTACGGACGTACATACGCAGCAGACCCTGGTTCGAATCCCGGCCGGAGGTCCTTTCCTGCATGTCACACCCCCCTCTCTCTCCTATGTTTCCTATCTATCCACTGCTAATAAAGGCGCGAATGCTTTAAAAAAATCTTAAAAGAACAAACAAACAAAAAAAAACTCTTAAATCTACGGTCTACATTCTGAAAATCAGTGGAGCCTCTGAGACAGATTTGAAAAAAGCACCCCAACCAAGCCCCTCCCTTCAGTGTTCCACGATTCGACGAGGCGGGATGACGAGGAGCAGGGGAGACGAGGGGATTGGATGGAGGGTACGAGCCAATGGGAGCCTTCCGGAGCAATGGCTCCCATTGGTTAATTTCTATGCTACGGCTTTTTTTATTCCAAATCGTAGACCATAGCTTTAAACATGGCACTAAAACGTACTTTATTGCATTGTTGTAGTGAACATCAGTAGTAGTGGCAAACAATCTTAAATAAGGTAATCATAAACCAGAAGGTCTCAATGAATAAATAAGAGAACGGCAACACGTGAACTTCCTGTATTCTTTAAATCCGGGTGTAAATTTAACTTCTCTCTTTTCATTTACAATAATCCAGATAATAAAGATTCTCTATGAGTCATTCATTGTGAGCGTTAATCCTGATCTGTTATAAATATGTTATATTGTCCCATTGCTAGTTGTGTATGAAATCATTCACTACTCCCTCTTTACCATCCAGGTCTAGATTTTTTTCCTGTCCTATTATTATTTTTTATCATTTGCAACTTGGGTAGCCAGTGGAATAATCCAGAACTAGATTATAAATAGAGGACCAAACGGACGAGACTTACTGAGCAACTACATGTTACATTATTATTTCTTGTCCTTCCTGTGTTTTCTACGTCACTCTGGCAGCAAGGAGGCGGAGCTAAAGGAAATGCTGATGGTCGTGATAGTGGTGGCCGTGCCTGTACGTGTGGGAGATATGAGCGTTTTCGTTTTTTTAAGGTTGAGACCTTTTTCTCATAACTGATCGAGCCACAGCGTCCTCATTCTGTTTTACTACAGTACGACGCATCGTTCCCACCGTCCTCATTCAGTACTGGTTTCTCACAATACTGAAGAAAACCTCTGATCTCTCTGTTCCCATCGTGGATTTGAGATTCTCCCTCCATGAATGCAAATGGGAGAAAATCTCTGAGGAGCTTTATTTAGTCTCCATGAGATTCTCTCTTATTCTATTATTCTACACATTGGGTCAGACTTAAGTTACGGATAGATTCAATTATTCAAAGACAAATGACACAACAGCTTGACTGATACCTCTGCAGCAAGCAAATCTGCTTCAGTGCTTTGTCCTTTTGATAGAAATGTCAAAATGTCCCTGAAACTCTTATATCTGCCCTTTGACACTTCTAACAACAACCTCTTATCTTAAAAAAATATCCTCCTGTCAGATTACAGGTTGACAAACGAGGGTGGCAGCCTCGTATCAGAGACTTATTTAATCCAGTCGCTGCATGCTTTGTTTTTTTCATGTTTATGTTTTCAAGTGTGTGTGCATTGAACTGTTCTTTACTATGAATTCTAAGTTATTTGTGTTTTTTTTAAGATAACTAAATATTTTTCGTAGAACCTTGCCTAAAACTAAAAGACAACATGAGAACAGTGCCTGTAAATATTCTTTTTATATGCACGACGTTGCCTCATGATTCCTATTCTCACAGATTCATCCATTTAATCTCACTGTATTGCTCGTCATGCTCTCAAAAAGGTATTTTTATACACATTCGGCGAAGCGGCCCTCCAGCACGATCCACCACAAGCATTCACCTCGCAGAAACTTGAACTTTTTGCTTCCACATGAACCCTGTTTTTTATTGTTTTGTATTCCAGGTACTGAGAGCAACAGACTCAGCACTCACAGCACCTTCAGCTACAGCAGCGGGACGGAGCCAGACTTTGAGGTGAGCCTGAAATAACAACAAGAGCTTCTTCAAACATACTTTAACATCAGAAACTGAACCTTCACTTCGTCTTGCGGTGCTGCACTCGGTCCTCACGAGTGCATGTGAGCAGGCAGGTAGACAGAGAGTCTAGTGTTTGGCTTAATGCGTAGTCTTCGGTTTCTAAATATACTTTTTTTTCTTGTGAAACCACTGTAGTGTGGCATGCACTGCTCAATGGTTTCTCAGAAATCATCAGAGTGTAATCAGAACTCTGGTGGATTTGGAGATATGGCAGATGTCAGTTTCACTGAACTCTTATTGAAAGAGCCAGAGAGCATTCTTTACAGATGATCAATTAACCAAACAAGTTGTGGATTATTTTTTCTCTTAATCCAGTAATTGATTCATTGGCTAATTGTTGCAGCCCTGTCCTGAAAAGTAAAGTGAAAGTAAAGTGCCTCAATCTGTCATTCTCTCTGCTGGCCACCAGGGGGCGACTCCTCTCTGGTTGTATAGAAGTCTATGAGAAAATGGTCCTACTTCTCTCTGCTGGCCACCAGGGGGCGACTCCTCTCTGGTTGTATAGAAGTCTATGAGAAAATGGTCCTACTTCTCTCTGCTGGCCACCAGGGGGCGACTCCTCTCTGGTTGTATAGAAGTCTATGAGAAAATGGTCCTACTTCTCTCTGCTGGCCACCAGGGGGCGACTCCTCTCTGGTTGTATAGAAGTCTATGAGAAAATGGTCCTACTTCTCTCTGCTGGCCACCAGGGGGCGACTCCTCTCTGGTTGTATAGAAGTCTATGAGAAAATGGTCCTACTTCTCTCTTGATGTATTATCTCAGTAAACATTGTAAACATGAGTTTATGGTCTCAGTCTCTAGTTTCAAGTCTTCTTCAATCCAGCATGGTACCCGTTGCTCCTCCACAGTCCAAATATGGTCACTGGTTGCAAAAATTCCAAGATGGTGATGGGAAAAATGCCGAATTCGAGGCTTCAAAACTGTAGTCCACAAACCAACATCCACTTCTTATATTCAGTCTATGTTTCAGCTGTAAATGTGGAGTATTGTGGAAGGCTGGACTTTTCAAAATGTCTTTTGTATTTATTTTTTTTTCAAAAGGACACGATAGAAAACGTCCCTCCGCCACGACCTCCGCGGCCGTCTGATGCTGCACCCCTCGCTCCACCCAGGATTCCTCCACGGGTCCCAGACAGGTCAGTTTAAAGACACCAGATTACTGATTCAATTCTAATTAATTTCGATTAGAGTGCTACAGGGAGGACGAATGTTTGTCGGCCAACCCTGGAAGTTATCATCACAATGGCAAGCAGTTAGTATTTAAGCAAACTGCAACACCATGAGCAAACAGAACGCTTCAAAATTCAGCTGTGTTTTTATCGACACATGTAAATATCGTAGACCATAAGTCTCTTAAGCTCATGTTAACCACAGAACTTATTTCAGGCATCTCACTAAAAGCCCATTAAGAAAAAAAATCCACATTTGATTCTAAGATAAGGGAACCGGAAGTGCAAATATGCTGACTAATTTCTGGGTATTAGGACTCATTCCTCGAGCTCTCAGTAACGACTCTAATAGAAGTATAAGAGTAAGAGTGAGAAAAGAGAAATGATGAAGAGGAAATGCTCACCATCGAAGGCTCACAGCTGTGCATTAGTGGGGGGAGCCAACATGAGAAAAGCCTTGATGTTCATGTTCATAAACGTATTAATATTAATACTCAGAGGTGATCTGAAACCATAGTGTTATCATCTCTCTAAGAGAGCTGCATCGTGCATGAAGAATCTTTCTTGTTTGTGAACAGTTAGGTCTCTAATCATGAATAAGTAATGTTCCTTAAATAAATTAAAGACTCATAAACACACACACACAGACACACAGTTCACCGCGGCAAGAAAGTTTGATGTGCTGCAAATAATGTGATAAAATCTGCCCGGGTGGGTTTTTATTATCTTATTAAGTGTGTGTGTGTGTGTGTGTGTGTGTGTGTGTGTTTCTGTACATTTTTCTCCGTTTTTGAGTTCAACAGAAAGAAAACGCTGATGATTGTGTGATTAAGGAGCATGACATGACACCAAACAATCGTTAAGATGCAAGAGACGAGAATTTAACTCTAAATTATTATGGCATAGAACTGTGAATGACCAGAGTTGATTTTAAAGTGTGACATCATCAGGAAGGAGGAGCTGCAGAAACTGAACGCACTCCTTCCACTCAGAGCACCGCGCTCGTCTTTTCCTAAATCCTGATTTTGTTACTTCGAGTCACATCGTAGGTGACTGCCACCCACAGTACAAACAAATGAATGACATCAAAATAGTCACAAAGACAAATAAAGGGAGATTTAACACCAAGGACTGCTTTTCTTGTTGTTTTTCCCCCCAGATGATAATCTCAAATTGTCTTGTTTGTCTCAGGGTGCCTGAGAAGATGCTGCATGAGCGCTACATATCCTGCCCGACTCGAGCGCTTCCTCAAAGACCCTCCCACGTGAACTCGGCGCCGCCCATCCCTCGCCGCCTGCGGTGATGGACACACACATCTGCTGGTTTACTTTCTACAGTATCGGAGTATCTGAAGAGGGACGGAGGGGTCGCGTGTTCCTCTGCAACCACCAGGATTTAACAAGATGAATACACGCAGAAAGACACTTTTATTTTTATATTTATCATTGTGCCAAACCGATCCATTCACATCCCATAATATCGCAGTGTGTGTATTTGTGTGAGTCTGATATTCTTTTACTTTTCCCTGTAATAACCCTGGAACATTTAAAGACTTTACTGTGGCAATCGAAAAGTGTATTAACAAAATGTATGTATTTTTTTAATAAGTCTTAAATATAATGTGTTTGGGGATAAAAGCAAAATAACTTGTTTTTAATTTAAATCTTAATTATGATATTTAAACATGGTTGAAAGTTGGTCCTCTGTTAACTGAGCCAGTGACATTAATGTGGTCAAGTTCACCAGAGAAAAATTATATTCCTTTTTATAAATACTAGTACTCATTATATTGTACTTTTCCATAATGTGTCACCTTTATTCTTCTTGAAGGACATTTCAACTTTTAATGGTTGTGATATTTGTCTTTCTTAAATTCGGTGATTTCAAGGGTGGAACAGAAAATAACCTTTAGGAAGTCAGTTTTGTTGTTTGTTTGTCTGAATTTCATAATGAAATATAAAAAAAAAGATGTTCCTTTTATACACTTGAATGTGTTTTGTTTTCATTGGCACCTTCACAACCAGTATCGATTTAATTCTTGTGCAATATGAGGATTGGTCACTAGATGGTGCTCTACATTCTGTTTGGACTCCATTGACTTTCTTTTTTTTCTCCCATGTATGTGAACCTGTCTGTTTATAAGCATGCAGCAGTTTATTTAATGTATACATGACTTCACTGTTATGAATATAAGTTGAACTTTCCCCTCTAAGGTTCTGAAAGGAGAGACACTGTACAAAGTCGGAGAGAGTGAAGCAAGTTGGGACTTCCTGTCTGAACTTTCAAAGTAAAATCTTCACTCATGACGTCACAGCATCAAAGTGGAAATAAAAATGTAAAGCATGTTTTAAATTAAAGTATGTTTTATATATTTGATCACTCACTGGAAATGTTTTTGTTTTAAAACCCAATGCAGATTTTTCAGGGTTAGTTTCCAAGTGTTTTTTCTGACCTTTGTTGCAGAAAAATATTATAGAGCACATTAATATTCATCAGTGGATGTATTTTTAATCAGGAGAAACTATTAAGTTTAATTTAATAGTCAGGCTTATGTTTAATATTGTACAAAAAGAATCCTGCAAATGGTCACTATTCAGTGTCAACGCACCTGTTTAGGCCCCAACTGGAAAAATCAATAGCAAAATCATAGCCTATGCATCAGCTTGAAAAAGATAATTTTTTAACAATGGGTCAAATGACTATTATAGGCTTCAACTGTTCTGTATTGAGGTTAACTGTACTGACCTTACAGCCTCAATTATTATTATTTAGGGCGTGGCTACCTTGTGATTGACAGGTCACTATCAATGCAGTTAACTATTAAGATAACTTCAACACTTAGCTGTAAAGTTGACCTTGAATTATGAAGCTACCTTTTCTTAACAGGTCACACCAGAATCCAGATGGATCCAGTAAGGTTGCTGTTCTAACACTAGTGTTCCTCAGATCCACCCGTCGCTCCCCCGTGTCCAAATATGTTCACTTCCCTCACTGGTTGCAAAACAACATCAAAATCGAGACGGCAACGGACAAAATCCAAGATGGCGTCGGCCCAAATCCAAGATGGCGACAGCTACAATTCCGAACTCTTTACAAACCGCAGTCCACAAACTTGTGGGCGACGTTACGATGACTACGTCCACTTCATATATACAGTCTAGGCGAAAAGCATTTAAAAGAACCTGCTGTACGTTAGCTAATGCTACCTGCCCGGCTACAAACTACAGGAAGGACGGAAGCTACTAGCTAACGTCAGCTAGCGAAGTGGAGTATTTATCAGCTACGTTTTTCCCGGGGGTTGATGGCGACGAAAAACCGGCATGTAGGAGGGTGAATAATTGTATCCTTATATTCTACAAGTGGTCTGAACTCGTAATGAACGCTAGAAATGCTGCTATGTTGCCTAGAAAAGCTAAGCTACTACTCTGTTTGCTAACACTGTAGTCATAAACTGTTTTCAGCTATCTCCTAAAATGGACGACATAATATCTACACATGAATGGGTGAGTACTTAACATTTTGAATGTGGGTTTAAACATTTATTTCAGATCATTATGAAGTGACGGAGTCCAGGCTTTTATTGTGAAGGGACGGTGGCCCGCCCCCCCGGTGCCAGGTGGTTTGTGTGGTGCGGCGGCAGCAGCGTTGACGCAGCTGAGGCCGGTGAGGGTGAAGCGCTGACGGGACGCCGGTGGAGAGCAGCAGCCGTCGGCGGCGCACGGAGCTCAGCGGAGTGTGTCTGCAGCAGCGAGCTTAACGCTGGATAACCACCTCACCAAGGTAAGCATGTCCCCGGCATGGATACCCGCTGGATAACGGCTTCTGGAGGTTTATTATAATTCCATTTTTTTATATTTATTTATTTTTTACATGGGCAGCATAACAGCTGACTTTGTGTTTTGAGCGTGTGACGCAAAAAAGAAAAAAAAAAACACTTAATTTATTTCTGATTCATCAGCCAAGTCATTAAGCGGGAATCCAGCAGAACATTTATCAATCGTGAGTTTCTATTTTATGAGTCTATTTGTGATGCAAAGAGGCTCCGGGACAGTTGCTGCAGTGTACGGACCGATCCATCCGCTACAATGCGATGGGTGCCGCACTCTGAAGCTCAAAGCCCAGGAGATTTAAAAAGAAAAAGTCTGGTTATTAAAGACTTCCTGTCTTTTATAATTATAATATATATAAATACATCCTTGTGTGGTTGTTTCTTTGAATTGGCAGGTGGCAGCGAGGCTTATTAGCTGTCAGTATGATTCATAGGCAGCCAGCAGACTACAGTGCTGCTCCACACATACAATGAAGCTGTGGCATCAGGACCACTAATGGGATGCATCTTATGCGGCAGGAAAACTTTAGTAATGCTTTTTATTTTTATTTTATTTATTTTTAAACACAACAAGGCCAGATTGGATTGTTGCCATTTTGGATTGGATGTTTTATTTTGAAGGTGAAGGAGTAGTTTTGCATCCATGAGGTGATAATAAAAGGCGGTAATAAAACAGGCTTTTTATTTTAGAGGAATGTGTTTGTCCACTTCTTATCCCGGCGTGTGTGTGTGTGTGTGTGTTGGAGTGTAATGGAGCCACTATCCTCTGCGGTTATTGACACAGTGGAGCTGAATGTTAAACTTCCTGTTGTATAGTCTGACAAACAGGTCTGCCCGAGGCCTCATAATGAACAGCATGTGCCAGGAACAACTGCCTCGCAGCACAAGTGTGAACCCATATAGACACACGGACGATAAATACACTCACCTCTTGTTAGCAGGAATATGCTTGTCAACAATGTGTGAGTTTGACAAAAATATAGATTCAGAATTCATTTCTGTCGATGAGCCGTGTGTCGTTTTCCTCTGAAACTCTTCATTCACTATTTTACTACAGTGGTGATTTCTTTTTCTTTTTTTTTTTTTTACTCCCAAGAGATCTTAGTAACGTGACGCTACACAAGCTTAATAAAACATTAACCCCGTTCCACAAATAATTCATCGACTGCTTCGAGGACAGAGGCCAAGCAGGAAGGAAGACTTGATTTACTCAAGAAAAGAAGAAAAAGTTGAATGTGGTCGGCACTTTTCTGGATATCACACTCCTGCTTGTCTTATCACGTTTTGGTGGAGATAGTTTATCTAGACAGTGTTTACTCACAAAGAACAGGACTTCCATTAACTACAGTGTTAATGGACCTTTTGTCAAGTGTTTTTTTTATCAGTGTCTCCCTGAAAGTACAGCTTGTGTCCTCGCTGCTGCTTCAGTGTTGACTCAGTAGTAGTTGGGCAGACCGCTGGTTGACGACATGTCAGCGGAGGAGTTGTAGGTGTTTACTCAGACGTGGTCATCGGTCTGCTGCTGCGTGGACATGGAAGTCATATGTCACCTCAGCCGTGAGCCGGTTGTTCAAAGAGCAGCCGAACCTCCCGACGACCTCTCATGTTGTTGTGCAAGTCAAACATTGAACTACGTGACGTAACGTTTTCTGTCGAGATTGACAAGATTCTCTTGCAGTAGTTTATTTTAGATGAATGAGCTTCTGTTATCAATTTTTCCAGATGTTTTTATTATAAACACTGTAACCAGTTTTTGTAATTGTACTTGCGATAAGACACTCTGCAAGGTGTATGCAGTTAACAGCAAAGGATTATGGGAAAATATCCATTCGCTAATTGAACCATTTGCCGTAGTATAGTGTATAAGTTAACGTTAAAGCTGTGTTAGCATAAATTTGATGACATGTTAAACGCTCATAAATCAAAGACCATATTTGAAGGACAAATTTCAAATTAAATAAATAAAAATAGTAAAAATTCTAACTATAGTTATGTACTTTAAATGTGTTTAACGTAAATGAAACTCAACTAATTGTAAATTGAACAAAAATATATAGTACCAAGCTGTAATACAGTAATTGAAAATACAAAAAAGATACTGTAATTGAAGAATCCAATAGTGATGCACCTGGAAATGGAGTAATAATACTGTCAGTAACTTACTAACATTTTTATGATTTCAGACCACAGAGCGGCTAATATTCAAACATAAGGTGCTTATAAGCCAGAAACTATCTGGTTGCTGCTTTTTCGGTGACACAATAAATCAAGGTCAAAGTGTTGCATGCCACTCTTTTGAGCTGGACAAACAGAAATGTTCACCTGTGGAGTGAACATGGGACCCGCCGGTATGAACCCAGCACAGTTGTTAATATTTCATGAAGCTTGTTCAGACTCACGTTACTCAGATCCCCTAGATTTGAGAGGAGCAGGAGACACCAATCACAAAACTCAGCTTCTAGAGATTTCCATTAGCCTCCGGATCACCGTCACGTTTATTCAATTTCCATTTGGTTTGATCCGACACAGAATGTTAGAAAAGACCAACTGGTTAAAACATCAACGAGTCGTGAGAATTAATTTCCTCTGCCAGCTGAAAATATCGTCCATGTGTTCACAATGAATATTTAAACAAATTATTATCTGCACGATAGCTAATTTAATGATGTATAAATCATCCTTTTTATACTGAGAGTTCATGCATCACTGCTCGGGGAAGGCGGATGTGAGAGGCAGTGACAGTGTTTTAAAGGAAGCAGCCTCGTCTTCCAACGCCGGGTTTCTGTTTTCACTCCATGTTGATGTTACAACAGGTTGCTTAGCAACCCCCACACCCCCTGCTTCCCCCCATCTGCTGCCATTGGCTGAAGTGGATGGTGAAGTGAAGTGTTATGCTTTGGCTCCTCAAGGTTCCTAGCACAAAGAAGCCCCCCAGCATCATGGATGCATGTAAACAAGGCAGGGAAAAGACAATTTATGTTTTAGTGATGGATTAAAGCAGCACGCCTCTCCACCATGACACCTCCACCCTCCAGCCTCCACCCTTCTCCCCTGAGTCGCATGTCGACATCAGCGGCAGTTGTTGGAATGTATTTTAATAGGAACCAGCATGTGTCCTTCCTCATCACCACACAAAGCAACACCAGAACTATCATGTGCCAGCGATGCATAGCGTGTTTATAAATCACTCGCCACAAAACCTAATCGACGGTAATGAGACGCCTAATATCCACGTCGGCAGGCAGGCGGGCGGGCTGCCGTTGATGGAGCTGCCTGTCGCGCTCACGTCTGGGTGCGACGGCATTCCTGAAATAGACGCATGATGGGGACCCTCCTTTCACACGAGGATACCTTCATAGCACTTAAAATTGCTGGATTATCACATCGCTGTTTATATTCACGTTTAGCCGCCATATCCTATGACTCAATTATCAAGTGGTGCTGTCACACGGGCGGGTTATATTTAGGGAGCGTGCTGCTCTCCACGCTCGGAGTCAAAACATCCAGCCGAGATGAGGAAACACTTTCAGCACTCTCTCAGACAACCATTTGAATTGTCACCGCTGCTCACCTAATGTGCGGTACACGCCCCCATTATCTAAGCCAGGAGCAGCTGAGCTTGTTATCTGGTCACATGACATCAAAGGGACACCATGTGTGTCTCTTATTCATGCTCCCAAATTAAATGAACTCAAGGAAATTATCGGTGGGGATTTCTTTCCAGTGATGTTCCACTTTTAGCTCCTTATTTGCTCAAATGCTTTTTGGAATTCGCTCCTACCAAAGTCAACTCAAGGAAGAAAGCCCCCTAAAGAGACACTTGAATATTGAGTTTAATGTTTATCCTCACTCCCGGGCCTGTGATCCAAGCTGTCTGCCCTCTCAGAGAGCAGCCTGGAGCCCTCGCTGTGAAGATGTATCACCCCGGGGAAGCTGTCAGCTCGCTGACATTCTTCCTACGCTGCCTCTAAAAGCCTAGCAGGCACGTTATGAGCAGGCTGGCTCTCTAACACGGCTGTCTGCAGTCCACTGCGGCCAACTGCAGTCCTTCCCCAGGACCTTCACACGTGCTCGCCAAGTGTTTCCTGTCCCAGGGACCTGGCCATGGCCACGTCCAGCCACTGCCGGGGCTTCTCACGGACACTCTGGCGGGCTGCGAGCCCCTCGGAGCGCCGAGGGACACATCTTTCATTCGCTGGTGTGACGGCTGCTTTTTTTCTAATTTATTTTGAAAAAGGACATTTTATTCTTAAAGGTCACAGACGTCCTCCAGCGTGACGTTCGCCATGAACTCGTTAAGTCTTTAGTCGAGGAAGCAGTTTTGGCGTAGACTGGGTTTAAGCTCGGTCCATTATCAACATGGATGTGTAATCCTGCTCCGAGGCCCGTAATGACTGCAGTGTTTAAGTTACATACATTTCCTTTTATGCTGCAGTTGTTTGAAATGAACTTCAAATAGCTCGGTGGAGGAATGTGTAGAATCCCAGGCTGCCGTCCAGCGTGGAAGCTGTTTATGGAAGAGAGTTGGGAGGGTGGAGGGGGGGTAGGTGGGGGTCTCTTCTCAATTAGGGGGGGGGGGGATAAGCTGCTGCTGCTGCTGCTCTGCAGCGGCTCTTCCGAGCCATGTTTGGAGCTATTTGGTGGGATCCACGCACGGCGCTGGATAGCTTCTCTCCTCTCTGCCATTTGTTGACAAAGCAGAAGTCAAACAGCGTTACGTAACTTCTTTCTGTCCGTCCAATGAGAGCTCTTTTGTGTTAAACACAGGTCACTTTTAAGGCGGCCTCCGACCGCGACACAGACCCCTACTGTGTGAAATACATCGTGGTTGGTACCAGCCCACCTTTTGTTTAGGTTTCACAGAGAGGGGATGGACAGAATCTGCAGCACGTTCCACATGGTTCACCGGATACTGAACTGAATAAAGCAAATCTGAGGGTATAAAATCTGATTTCATTCCAAAAATATACTGTATTCACGAGGCAGATTTGTTGGATACCATCCACAGCTATCTAATGAGATGGAAGTTTCTCTCTGATCACAGCCACATAAAAGCAGCCGTCCTTTAAATGTTTTATTTATTACTATAATTTAAGAGTAGAACAGTGTTTCTTCTATCCACACGGCTTTTAGATGAAATGACAAATGCCTTAATAAGTCTGTTAGATCACATCTCCAGTTATATAATGCAACTGTTTACATGCAGAAGATCCATTTATTCTATGTTTATATCAAAATCCAATCATTTATTCTCCCTGTAAAACAAGATATGAGGCGTGTTTATGGAAGATGGTACCGACCAATTCCAACCAATGATGTTGTGACATCCACCCATCAATCCATCTGCAGCCAAGCCAGCCAAGAGGTGTGTGTGGTCCTTAGTAGCTCCGTACGGCACCACGTTTAAAGCTGCCCACCTCAAAGGATTTGATAGAAATGGAGTCTACGGCGCTCAAATATACTTTGAGTGTACAGATGGAGGTACAAATATCTGCTTTGTTATTAAAACATGGCCTTAACCCTCAATCCAACATGTATTTGATCTCAACATTGTGGGAAATGTTCCTCATTAGCTTTCTTTCCGAGAGTTGGATGAGAAGATTGATAGCGCTCGTATGTCTGTTGTTCAATTCGATGTTGGAGCCAGTTAGCTTAGCTTAGCTTAGCTTAGCATAACCTGTATCTGTCCAGAGGTTAATAATATGCCTACAAACACCTCCTGAAGCTCTTCAATGTTTTATCTTGTTTGTTTCATTTAAAAGTTCATGAAAAGATTTCGGTGTCCTAGATGTTCTCACACATTATCATGAAGTACGTGATGTTCAGTGCAGAAGATCACGTGAGACTCATGGATGGTTGAGTCATCCAGGAGTGAACCCAGTCTGGCTCTTATCTGCCGGCCCCGCGGGAGCATTTGGAGGATTTTATATGGCGGTCTGCACAGTTGAGTGGGTGCCACATTCCCAGGTGGCATGTGGTGACAGGTCCTTCTGGGCGCGCCTGTTGTCAAAAACAAACAGACCCCCTACATAGCGAAGGTTAAGGTCAAAGCCGGGACCGTCCCGCCCCAGACGAGACCCTCAAAGCCTCGGCCAGACGCCCCGGGAGGCTTCAGATCGGGACCTGGTGTCCGTGGACTTAGGACTCGCCGTGCACATCATCGGGTAGGTAACGTGCTTCGCCTGATGCGTCGGGATTATCGTAGTCTCTTGGGAATTGCTTATTTTGGAAAGGTATTTTAGTTGCACCCAAGTGTGAGAGTGTGTGTGTCACGTAGTAGAGGAGCTGTGAGCTGCAGATGGAAGTTTCTGCTTCTAGGTTATCACACAGGTTTGAGCTGAGAGGGCGTTTGATTGGCTGTGATCTCTTGGAACTTTAGTGAGTATGTGGATTTGCCAAATTTGACCCCATTTGTTGAAGCAGAGACGTCTAAAACCTTCCCAGATCCAAAGGTGTGATGGTACATTTAAGAAATGGCAGGTTTAAAGGAGTTTGTCACTCTTATTCCCCTGTTTGTCTCGGCCCAGTCACCGCTGAGCTCCTTCACTGGTCTCGTCTTTTGGCTGGATGGATGGCGTTCTTCGGTCCGGCTCTGCTCTTCCTAAAAAGGCCAGGGGGGTGATGTCTGCTCTCCTGTGTTTATACAGCGAGCCCAACGCTGCAGACCATCATCGTCCCGTTATTAATCATATGTGAGAGGGTGGAATACGCCCACATCTCCTCTTTATTTTGTCTATTCACCATCTTGGGGGGGTCATCTTAGGATACAGCAGATCAGTGTAAGCACTCCTCAAAGGAATGTCTGTTAATGGTTTTGGAAATGAGATGGCGGATGCGTTGTCTCTCTGGGACGCAGGGGGTCAGGAAGCAAGTTGATTTTATTAAAGAGAGGAGGGAAATAAATACACAGAGCATCTGATGCTCAGGGACGGGCCCCGGCTCCAGGACGGAGGATGTTTTAAAAGGTTTTCACGTCCCCGGGGGACTTTATTTGGGATCGCTCCCATTTTCCCTCCTCCATTTAGGCCTATTTGTGGAGGTTTCCAGCTGGAACATGAGTCCCCTGCCTGTTCGGCAGGTTGGCTTATTTACCGCCGTGTGTAAACACCGTGGACACACCACAGTCCCACGCTACCTCACAGTGGAACGGGCAGACACGACTTCTAAAAAGCAGCTTAAAATGAACATCCTAGAAGACTTTCGACATTTTGCTGTTCATGCTTTTTCTCCATCGCTGCAAACGAAAACACTATTTGTGTGTGCGTATGCTTGAGTGACCGTTTGAGTGGCTTTATGTGTGTGGGTGTGTCTTGACACAACCGGTCCTTTCCTTGACATCTCAAACAGGGACGTGTCCTAAATCAGCCGTGCTGTTTGAGCACAATAGGAGGCCCGGGGAAGCAATGGGAAGTGTTTGACGGCCACTCTTCTGGTGGCCTTGGTGTTGCTTCTGCATGCTTCGCTGCTGCAGCTCAGATTTACGGGTGTTAGTTCCCTCCCTTCCTCATCCTTAAAGGGAACGCTGATTTGAATTCACATCATCGATCTAAGCCAGGCGTGAACTAAAGCTGGTGATATTATTGTTAGAGAGTTTCCACTGATATCGCAGTCAGCATTGAATTTGAAATGGTTGCCTAAATCATTTCATATGTAGTTGAGAACCTCAATTAGATTGTTTTGAGGCTTTGTAGTCGTTGAGTCACGGTGATACTGGACTGTCAGCATTGTCCTGTTATTTTCTCCCTTGTGTGAGATGAGTGTTTACCTGGTATCATACTAAGGAACACAGTTTATATGTTAAATGAAAGAGGCAATGTTCTATTAATTCAGCAGTTCAAGCTGTGAATGTGACTTCAGGTCCTTTTAAATGTGACGTTGTGTGCTTTATAGGCTGGATTTAAACAGATAACGGGAGGTTTGCTGCCTTCCTGTCTGGCTGCGTTGTCTCTCATTCCAGTGTGTAACCCAACCACAGAACGACCGCAATTTCATTAGCTGTATGCGGTCCCCAATTACCGCTGTTAGCTGCAGGGATTCTCCACTATGTGTCCAGGAGAAGCCACAGCCACGGCTGCACATGCGAGGAATCTCCTCTATGTGGAATATTGTTCATCAGCGCTGCAGCAAAGCACCGCACAACCAACCTTCAAGGTCCGATTGATTGATGGATTCTTGTCACGATATTATTGGCTGAAATTTGTTGGTGCTGGCTGACGTAAGAACACGTCACATTTTGTTTCACAGGGAAAAGAAAATATTGTTTTTTGAAATGCATTAACAAATGCACAATAGGACTTTTTAATGCAACTTTTTAAAGTTTTTATTCGTCATTTCAGCTCGACTTTAACTTTCTGTAACTGTAACACATGGTTGTCGTTATCGCTGTGTATCTGTGGGCTGATGTTTAATGATGTATTTCACTGATTTATGTGTGGTTTAATTCCCAGATATCAGCTGTGTTGAATAATCTGTTTCTCTTCCAGGGCTCTCCAGGAGGGGGCAGCGTAACACCGAGCACAACTCCCAGTAAGTCTGTAATGCAGGACCCAGTTGATGATTCATTATCTAAAAATAGAATGAAATTCTGTGTTGTATTCACATATTTATTCTTCTATAGATCAATTTTTTCATTTAGAATTTTTCTCCTACGTCGACACACACGTGGGAAGGATTCTTTAAATGTCTTTCATTCCTTTTGCCGTTTCTACATTCTGTCCTCTGGGATTATTGTTGTGATAAACTGCTGAGTCTGGTTTCCTGTTGGTGTGTTGCAGTCCCGTCAGGTCCTCGGACGGTCTGCGCCGTCAGGATCACGCCTCTGAAAACCATGAAGGGCTCTCCTAACCTGATTCCTGCTGCAGGTGATGCATCCCTCCGCCTCCCCCATCTTTCCACACTCCCTCCCTTTAGAACTCACTCGTTAACAACGTGGTGTCACTTTAATAACCTGTGAGACGGGACGAGCTCCAGCTGCTCTCCTTCCAGCGTTGACAGTGCGATCATGGCAATTAGGTTTACAGGACGGGAGGATATTAACTCTTGGCCTGCTTTTGGTGCTACACTTCTATTTTGGTCATTTGGGGCATGAGGTAGCAATAACTTGGACTCCCAGCTGCTCTGAAGCAGGAGTGCACTGTGAATACTGAATGTGATGTACACCTGAACGATGAGGAGCTGCGGCGGTGGCGGTGATGCTCTTATTTTGTACGTTTTTCAGATTTGGACCCGAGCAGAGTGTGCAAAGGGAAAGGAGTCGTGACTCTAAGGGCCACGCTCATCCACCTAGATGACGAGGGACGCATCAGCCAAGAGCCGAATCTCATCACCACGCCAAGTAAGCCTCATAAACGACCCTCCGCGTGATGAGAAAATAGTGAGAGGGCAGTGATAGATGCACCGCGTCGCCGCAGAATGTGGACGGACGATGCGAACGTCGCCATCGTTTAAAAAAGAATTTAGTCATAAAAATGGCTTGCATGCCTTCCAGAGCTCTGTTTCAATGTCAGGGTTATACAACACGGCATGTTTTGAAATGGCGCTCAGAGCCGCGTTAAAAGGCCGATTGCTCATATTTTCACGTGAGTGTGAAAGAGCGCCGTTGTCGCCGCCTGCCCACTGCACTTTGGAGCCGGGCGCCTCGATTGTGGGCTTGTTTGTTACGTGGAGCTCACTGGAAGCGGACTGGAGGCCGGCCAACGCTTTTGGGGAGATGCTTTATTTGTTGCACAGCCTGAATATAAAGGCCAGTGGAACAAACAGCCTTTGCAGCTCGTTGAATGGCTGCTTTGTTCTGATGACAAAGTTCAGAGATTGTGGGAGTCCTTTTTTTTTTTTTTCCTGGACATATTAACGTCTCTGCATGAAAAACCTCCAAGGAAAGTAATCACGCCCTGTGGAATGAAATAAGTGATCAGCAATTAGCTGTTTTTGGGTGTAAGTTCACTGAAATACTGTACTTTTTTGAGAATCATCAACAGTATTTGTATTCTTGCTGCGCCGGCTGGCACACTGAGGGAGTTATGGGCTCTTTTCAGGTGGCTGGACGAGCCAGATTAATGGAGACGGCTCTAAAGCAGGACTGGCTGAGGGAGGCGGCAGCATCCCAGCTGATTTACCTCCCGTAAACAACACTCAGTGCCAGGTACGTTCCACTTCCACCCCATTTAACACGGGATCTCTCCTCGGCTGTTACCAGAGCTCTGTGATCTCTTTGTATTTCACTGGATTTAATAGAACAACTCATTTCGTTTTCTTTTCTGTTGCTTTCAGGCCGAGTCGCCGGAGAGCTTAAAAGAGAATCAGGCTCCATCCGACGCCGACATCCAGACCTGCATCACGCCGACCCCCGGCTCCGTTTACCCGTGCACCAGCACCGTTAACCCCACCATCGTCCTGCTGCAGCACAACAGAGGTGAGCAGAGCGGGGACTCGCCAAAATAAAAGCCTTTCCGTTTGTTGCTTCACGGCATGCTCGGCTCCTCTGTGATCCGTGTGTCACACATAACATGTCACTTTGCTGCTTAGTCACATTTTCACTGTGCTTGTCTGTCTTTCTCTCACAACAGAGCAGCAAAAGCATCTTTCTCATTTTGAAGGTATGCACGGGGGGTCTTGTTGATGTATTTTTAATTTCTTAAACTAAGCCGGCAGCAGTCACACTTTACAGAGCAATATATATATATAATGTTTTTGTTTTTCTGAAGCATCGGTCACCCTCCAGCTGCTGCGACACTGCTACGGCTAAATGTGTTCACAACAGGCCTCATGAAGCCCATGAGTCATGTTTTATGTGTGGAAATGTTTATTTTTATACAGTAATATCACCATTTATTTTGTTGGGGGGTCACAGCATGAAGCACGGTACTCATGTAGGCTGATTTGTCTTTCACGCTCATCCTTTAGCCCACACTATCTCGTCATGTAACTCCATGTCTGGCTTACGGTTGTTGTTGTTGATTTGCTGTTCCAGACCCGACCCCAGAAAGGGACAAGAGCCCCGATCCTGGGAGAGACTCGCTTAGTCCGGTCCCTGATATGGACTGGAAGAGGCTGCGGCTGTCACTGAACTCCCCCGTCCTCGGCCCTCTCAACAAGCCCATTGTTCCCGTACGGGTGAGCAACAAAACCTGCTGTCGAACGGAGACAAATCCACTGCTGATGTTCAACGGCTGTTTTGTTCTTACGCTCTTTGGAGTTTCAGTAATAGAGTTAGTATTCAGCAAGGATTGAGTCTTTTCCATGTAGGTGTCAGTATGCACATCCTAATGGAATGCAGCCGCTGGTAAAGGGAACAAGGCCTGTTTTCTAATTCCTACATCTTATTCCTGTGTAGGTGTGTCCCTCAAGCCTTGACATAGTGGAATCTGTTGCTCAAGTCTTTTTTTTTCCTGCTCATTGATCTTCAGGCTTTAGAAGAAAATAGTTAAAACAATATTATGACTGAGATACATAGATAAGATACTTTTTTGTTAGTCCCACAGCGAGTGTGCGAGTTATACCACGGTGTCCGGGGGAGCCGGGGCTGTGGGCGGGCGATCATTTTTTTTGAAGGGGGGCAAAGTTTAAATGCTGATCCTGTCATTAATAGCAACAGCATATGCCTATTATAAAGAGAAAATCCGTTGCACGCACACCATAGGTCTACGTACAATATTTACATGAAACACCCCGATCGATCATCATCACATCATACATCACATGGGCTATAGCCTATAAGGCTATAGGCTATAGCTGTACACAGAGCCAAACACGCGATAAGAGCAGCCAGCGGCACCAACCATGAACAATATGGCAATAGCCTATTATTTACAATACAGCTAGGGGAGATGCAACGCCACATACACAACACAACAATGCACATAGCGCGTGTGAGCAGTGGGGTCACGTGGAGCTGCGGCCTGCAGGCAGCGCCCCCACGCTTCAAGCGCCTCCGACGTGCAAGCAGGCAACACTTTTTTCATGAATCACGAACTAAAAATACAATTTTATTTCTCTTATTTTACACCTTGGGAAAACCATGGCCAAAATATAATTAATTTGGCAATCATATCAATATTTTAGAGCTCCCCCCAAATTTCACAAATCATGTTTCCAGGGGAGCTCAGGTGGCCACCAGGGGAGCCATGGCTCCCCCTGCTCCCCCGTAACTCGCACCCTGCCCACAGCTGATAAACTGTCAGAATAATGCTGTTTGTTTAGAGGGAAGACTTAAGGTTAGGGTCATCTAAGGCGGTCCAAAAGTATGAATTATTATCAAGTATTAAGTGTGGAGCTGCTGCAGATCCTAGGGGAATGTTCTCATTATTTTTACAACTGAGAACATTAGAACAGAACGAGGCTCATTTGGGACCCGGTATCCGAGTCATGGTCTCTGGAGCAGCTCCAGACTAACTTCATGGCATCCAGCCAGTTTGAGACTTACTTCTCTGGTTTCTGGCTTCGACAGAGAGAGTAGCTCATGTTCACAAACATCGATCCGACTTTCCCAGGCTGCGGGAATAACGCTGGAAGTCTTAATTCAGAAGGTGTTCCCCTTTTTATACTCAACCACGCACTACGGTGATGTATTTGTCGGCCATCCTCACGTATTAATTCAGAAATCTCCACATTTCAGAGCACGGACAAGTCCAAAGACTGGTACAAGACGATGTTCAAGCAGATACACAGGATTCCTGGTGAGAGAACGAGCATCGCTTCCTCTGTGTGTAGTTGTGTCTCTCACGTTCCCCTGTGTGTGTTTCTGTGTGTGTGTGTGTGTGTGTGTTTCTGTGTGTGTGTGTGTTAGTGTGTGTGTGTGTGTTAGTGTGTGTGTGTGTGTGTAACGTCATGCTGTGTTCTGTCTCTCCATCACTGTGCTCAGAGCCTATCGAGGAAAACCCTTACCGCCCCACCTACATTTTCCCTGAGAGCTATGACATTCAGATGAAATCAAAAGGTATATCGATGGCAGTTCACGCCGCTCTCGTTGGCTTTACTGATCTGCAGCCACCCCCCCCCCCTCCTCCGACCCCCAACCCACCCCAAATACTGTGGCAAGAACAAAAGCCTTTCAAAAACAAAGTATTTGAAAGGCTTTTTACCTCAATCTTTCCCCCCGACGTCCGTTCCATATCACAGAGCCGCCGTTTCCATGTTTTTAAATCCACTGCAGGTTTCGTGCAGATTTTCTTGGATCCAACTCAGTTTTTCTGTCCTGGGATTTAAATTGAATATAAAAGGCCTGTGTGGTGCTGAAACATGCTATTATGCACAGCATTTAAATTGATTGACTGTAGATGCTGCGTTTGACACTCATTAAAGGGGCAGTCCACACATTTTACACATTAAACTTCAAAATTTAAAGAAACTCCACATTGCTTACTGGGTGCGTGCCATTTATAAAGTGATGCATTGTGGTAAATGTAGTGTTTTTGGAGCCGACCATGACCTGTCTCACTACTACATTCAACACTAAATATTTGGAATACCCCTTTAATGTTTTGTTAAGTGTATGAATAAAATCGTGATACCTTGACATGTTGACCAGGATGATGCACGAAGACTTGGAGTGTCATTTAACGCTCACTTAACAAATTAATTAACAAATTGTAACAATAACTCATCTCTGTTCTCTTTTTGACCAACTAATGTTCGAAGCTTCAAGCACGTTTTTAAAACCGTTAATTACTCATAAACCTCATCATCATCACCATCATCATATATAATATAGAGGAGCATGAGCAGTCCTTTAACGTAGTGCACTGGTGTGGCCACTAGATGGTGCTGCAGTCCTGCAGTGACGCTGTGTTCCCCATGTAGAGGCTGGAGGTTCAGCTTCTTGACATGATTTCTTCCTCGTCTGTTTTCCTGTGAGGACTATGGTTTTGTAAATGTTATCTAAATATGTAAATATATCAGAGGTCATTGTGATTGTGGCTCCCATGACTTTTTTTTTTCTTTACACCACATTACTTATTCAGAGCCCTGATGCTCATCGATGCTCCGTCCCTTTTTAGCTCGGTAATGTTTCCTGGAAAGGACTTTGATTTGAGACTCTGATTGGGTCTGGCAGACTCGGCCTAATGGAAGGTGTGAGACGGAGGGGACAACACGGGAGAAGAATCTTTTTATTGCCTTATGAATTATTTCGTTTTGAGCTATATTCATTGCTTTTCAAGTAACGGAGATTTAATAGATGACTTTTGCTTTTTGTCTGCCCCTCTTTCAGATGATTGTCCCACTCCCTTTGGTTACTTGGAAGAAGGTGGGTTTTGGGATTTAGTAGAAAACTCCATTATTAATGTTTATCTAGTATTTTATTTTGCTTGACACTTTATTTTTTTTTGTGTGTGCCTGTTTTCAGCGAGAGCAGTCCCACGATCTAAAAGTGACGTGGAGGTGGATTCGAGAGGCCGGTCGATGCCAGTGCCAACGCGGTCCTCGTCCCTCAAACCCTCCGCCAAAAGGTCAGCGTCGTCCATCTGCTCCCAACCCGCCTTATGGCACTCACTTTGATATTCAACACAAAAAGCTGTTGCAGTGCTGTTCGTGTTCGCTGGTGGAAAAAAGGAGCCGTTTACAACTCTTCTTCAAACGCCAAGATAGAAAAACATTTATATTTATATGCTTCTATAACGGGCAGCGTTCCCGTGATATAAAGCGTGGCGGTAATGGTCGATCACCGTCATGTGCTGGACCATTCATTTTGCTCTTTATTTATTCCCAGTGCTCGTAAGGGTGACTAAACATGGCAGGGAAGAAAAAAAAGAAGCAATTTCCTCTTCCTGACTTTGCAAATCTGATGTAGTTTTGACCCTAACGGCTTCCACTCCCGTGGCCCTCGGTTTGTTTCTGGAGGTGTGATTAGACTCACCCCTCCACACATGTCAGCGCTGACACACGGATGATCTGCTGTGGGACAGATGAGTGATGGAGTGGTGACGGAGGACAGGTGATGGAGGATAAACTGTGGCCCGCTAGAGCTGCAGATGACATGTGGAGGACCTGACCTTCCTCTTTTCTCTCAGGGCTCAGCATGAAGGGGGCTCAACACGCCTTTGTCCATTTACAGAAACACAAGAGAAGATACTTTATGTTCTTGAGGCTGAGAAAGTATTTTTGTGTCGCTAGAATAAGCGTAGGATTATTATTATTTCCTTTTATGAAGGATTGAAGCGTCTGATGTCTGTTACAGCAGAGAAGTCAGACACAGGAAACGCTGCTCTGTTTTCCGTCACCGGGCTTGTTTACCTCATCAAATTACCGACCCGGCTCGACCAGAAATTGGATTTTTGTATTATCGTAATGAGAGGAAGAGAGGGACGGGAGGGGGGGGAGAGAGAGAGAGCAGAGATAATGAGGGCGGAAGTCACGTTTGAATAAAAAATAAAAAACACATCTTAGCCTATGCTGGTTGCCATGGAGACTACTTGATAAGGATTGGCTCTCTTCCATCTCACACCCAACCCCTCCCTGACACCCGCCCTCCTCCACAGGAACGAGTGGGAGCCCCCGGATAAGAAGGTAGACACCAGGAAGTACCGCGCTGAGCCCAAGAGCATCTTTGAGTACGAGCCGGGCAAATCGTCGGTGCTGAAGCTGGAGAGAACGGTATGCCAGCCGCCCTCTCTGTCTCTCTCTCTCTCTCTCTCTCTCTCTCCTTTCTGTGTGCATGTCGTGTAAGCCTCCCCCCCCACCCCACGCACACTCTCCACCCACCATGCACACCCCCACCCACCACCTCCGTATCTCCCGGGCGGCAGCTTCTCTGACGGACGGCGCTGTGATGCGGAGCTTGAAAGCACCATGTGCACCACATTCCTCAAAGGCGTCCAGTTGCGGTGAAAGCTGATCCCGCCGGGCAGCGGCGGAGTATCACTTACAGGGAGAGCCATTGTCTTCCCGTCTCCAGTTTAAGGTTATCGGGCTGGATCGGCTCGGCGTGAGAGGACACTCAAACGCGGATCATGTGTGTGTTTTCCTGAGGGGAAGCGTAGCGCCTTCTACCCTACTTTCTCACCTCCAGCCTCGCGGCATCATTCCGTGTCCTTGAGGGCTACCTTCTGAGGATCAGCTTTGTTACAGATAATGGGTCGTCGGCAGCTGCTCCCTAGATCTACAATTTAATATTTGTCCAAGGAGAGCCCATTCATTTTGCATTTTGATGATGTAATTATTGTTTGTCCGATGCTACATTAGGCTAGTAGACGTCGTTAGCCGAGGTCTGGCCGGATCCCAGTGGCGTCCGAATACACTCATTAGACGAGAGTTCGCTCCAGTTCTCCCTGGGAACCCGGCGGAAATAATGGACTCTGTTGTTTTTCAATCACAAGCTCAGTAATTATGTGTCAGTGTGACGTTAGCTGGTCGTTGTTTTTACCCTCTGGTGCTTAAAGTCTCCCAAAAGTCTGGAGATTTGATAGAATACAATGAAAACAGGTAAATAGGTAGATCACGTTGGATAACAGCACTTTATGGGTTATTGTTTTCAGTCTATTATTTACTGATAATGCATTGAAAGTGAGGCTTCAGCAGTCAAACCAAAGTCTTCTTTCAGGAAGGATTGTATGTATCGGAGAAACCACTATGGTGTCATATAACTTAATTAATATATATATGTGGGTATTGTATTAAAGGAATAGTTTGACATTTTGGAGGAATAGAGAGGACCTTTTTTGTACCATGAATTACACGTTTGTCAGTTTAAAAGATCATTTTGCTGTTAAGAAAGTCTCCCTTTGTGGCATCATTTAGTTTTGTGTCTCTCTTAGTTGTGTCCTCTTTCTCATTCATTTCCATAGTGTCATGTTTCACTACAAATTGTGACTTTCTTGACGTGGAAAATTACCTTTATTGACAAACATCATACGTGTAATTTAAGCCACCATTCATACAGGATGTAAACATGATTTGTCTTTCTCTCTCTGACTACTATATGTATTGTTTTTCCAAAATAATGTCCACCAGAATAGGTTAGACTTCTCTCTATATGCTTATTTTATATTAAGAGTTAGATGATTAGATTGATACCACTCATATTTACCAGCTGCTTAGCTTAGCTTAGCATAAACACAGGAAACAGCCTTTTAACAGCACCTCTAAAGTATGGTTTCCTCCAGTCTTTATGCTAAGCTAAGCTAACTTCATATTCATCAACAGTGGTGTGAAGCTTCTCATCTTGCTTCTCTGCAAGAAAACAATAAGATGTTCTTCAGAGGCATCAAACTATTCCTTTAGCAGATGGACTTGAATCAATGTGAACCCCTCCCTCCTCCTTTAAAGAGAGCATCTACAGTCCTGCTGATATGATATATATATATTTTCTATATATATGTGGTGTTGGGTGGAGACGTCTCATTGCTGTGGTTTGTATATTCTGTGCTGTCTGAACTGTCTTCTCTTTGTCTTTCTCCTCCTCCTCCTCCTCCTCGTTGCCATGCCCCCCTAGACACAGGATGTAAATCCAGAAGATGTAGGTTTAGAGAATGAGCCTTGGTATAAATTCTTTTCAGAGATGGAGTTTGACAAAGCGGTAAGTGGTCGCTGTCTTTAAAGTGACAGTATATTACAGTATTTTATGTGCATGCGATAACATCTATGTTCCAATAATGTCTAAACAAACTGTGTCTGAAAGGAGGATTTTCTACTCCCACTTGTGATATTATACCGAATAATATTTTCATTGATCCTGCTCATGAAAGGAAAGTGTTTCCTCTGAAACTAAATGTACTACCATGTGTCCCATCAACGTGGCTTAATGCGATCAGCTGCTGATCCACGCTGATGCATCCTTGTTTTCCTTCTGTTTTCTTGGAATCTTCACTGTTTTTGGACGTATATCAGCGCTCCTCTCCTCGCTGCTTTTCAGAGCAGGTGATGTCATCACTCGTAGGATATCAAAGGGTTTATGTCTCCAGTCGCGTCTAAAATAGTCAATTGAGGTCTATTTCTGCTCTCTTCAGAAGCATCTCCCTGTGATTTATTTGTATCTGTGATGCTGACTGGGCAGCAGTCTGACCACTTACAATAGCTGTGGCTTTTGCGTTTTAGATAGTTAATATTTAATAAGGCTGATTATTGATTAGGGCTTGTTTTACTCCGGTAATAGCGCAGGTGCCCGTGATAAACCATCAATTAAATCATCACGGAGCCGTTAATCCCCATCTTATTTTCTTGTGAACTCAACCGACAGCTCATCCAAGAGGAAGATTGTTTTTTTCTTTATTATTTTCCATGTGCACCTTGCTAACAAGGTGACCCGGATGATTCATCCCTCCTCACTAAAAGAGGCTGCTGTCCTCACGAGCATCAGGCTCCATGATAATCCTCCGCCGTTGAAATAATAATTGCTGCCCGTCTGCTATCTGGTGTGTTTACCAAAATACCCAAACGGGTGCCGGCGTGTTGAAGCGGGGATACGGTGTCATGACAAATCCACGCCTCGGGCCCTCGGTCGGCACCCAGGCGAGCGCGCCGCTTGTCCGCCCACAAACAGATGTTGCTTCTCCCCGCCGCTCTGTCAGTCACCGCCACACCCTGGATCATATGAGGTGGCACCACTAGCTACGACATGAGGTCATGGCCTAGCACCAGCCAGGGTCTCGTGGAGGAGGTTTAGCGGTGGAGGCGAGCCGACTCCGTCTCCCGGCAGCCTGGACGTTTGCCAGATGATCTGGGCTTGATGACTGGCTCCTGTTTAATGTCAAAGTCACTTCTAAAGCTGCACCTGGTATGCGCAGCATTTGACCTTAAGGCCCGGCCAGACACTCTGGCTCATTGGAGTTTGATTGACGTATCGGTACTGGCTCGGTATTAGAGATATGGTTGGAAGTCTGCGGAAACCACAGCGCTAAGAGGAATAAGGCGGTCCTGGCTCCGGTCCTGGCTCCGGTCCAGTTAGGTGTTGTTCTTATTAATAACCTTCAGAGTGCTGTGGAGAGCCACTTGGACTAATGAAGTAGTATTATAAGGAGGGGAAACTTCTTGACAGCATTTAAAGTTCATCCGATTCCTCTGATCCACATCTTTTATAGTCTTCCTGTGGCTTCGCACCACTAATTAGCCAGTTGTCAACTAAATGGCTCCAAAGAGCCGGCTTAGTGTAAGTAATGCTTTAGATAATCTGCACCGTTCCCTCTTCTTCATCCCGTCCTGTCAAGTCATCACGATGGCCGCTCCTCGTCACCTAATAGCCCCCCGAGCCCGGGTGACACCTGTGTGTCATGTGATCACAGTAAAGGGTGATTAATATTAACACGTTGTGGACTGGAGAGGAGTCGGTGGAGGAGGGGGGGGGGCTCATTGATATATACGTGGCGTGCCGGAGCAGGAATTCTACACATAACTCCGGTCAGGACGAGCGCTCCGACCCCCTGCAGCCGACAGAGCGACTCCATCTGTCGAGCATATGCTGACGAGGGGGCTGCTGCCACACTGTCTCAGAGTCACATATACCCCCCCCCCACCCCCGACACCACCTGACATATTCTAAAGGAGGCAACGGCGTAAGCCCCGCCAGCGCTTTGTGCTTTCATATTTAACCTCTGCCGCACACTTGGCCTTTACCTTTAAGCATTTAGCGGAGATGAGACGAGGGGCGCCCGCGGCTATAACAGGCCCTTCACACTGGGGGAGCTGTTTGTTTTTCGTGAGCACATATCAACACAATAAGGTGCTGGAAAGAATGAGATTCATGTTACCATGACCTACTCATGATTGCTATTTTGAATATGAAAGCGGCTCTGAGTAGCAGGGGACACCTGTTAGGAAACATGCACATGAAATTCTGCAGAAACGTTAGTCATCGGCGTTGCGTTGACTCACCGAGGCGTCCGTCCGTGTCCATATACAGCCTCGGCCACTTTCATCCTCCGTGTGCGTCTCTATCTGATAACACCGGTTTTAGCATCTCCCTATCTTCTATTTGCCACCTTTTTTTATCATAAATGGATCTTCCTTTTAAAAACAGTCTCAGATTAACGTGATGAGTGCAGGATTGGCTTCAGGCTGAAAAGTTTCTCCTTTTTATGTAAAGAAAGGTTCACATAAACTGACACTAATCAGGCATCTTGTAAATAACCAGATTAAGATTCCATTCCTTTACACCAGATAAGCCTTCCATGCTTGTTTCCTGTTTACTTTCCACTCATGCTGTGTGTGTATAAGCCCAATTACCCAGGGGTGCAAGAGGACACTATCCTCTCCTGCCTGATATCAGATTTGAGTGGGCGTGAGGGGGGGGGGGGGGGGGTACAAGACGTGGCGGAGCAAGGAAGAGCTGCAGATTATTCAATGACACTGGCGTGTTCCCCCGAGTCGACATGGAACATTTGCCTTTATAAATAGATCAGACTATAGACCTGCCAGCCTGATGTTCTGCTCTTATAAAGAGAGGCATTTATTCTGAAAGGTTATAAATGATCATCCTGCCCTGGCAACTAAGTGGAAAGGCATGTTGTGGCAAATGTTGCCGTCCAGAATGCTCCTTGTCTGGTCATCGGTGTGTGTGTGTGTGTGTGTGTGTGTGTGTGTGTGGAAGCGGACACTTGGCCGCGCCGTGGGGAAGTGGATGTGGTATTAACGGCAGGGCCGGCCTGGCTGGGATGGGGATTGTGCAATCGTATTTGCAAACAACACTTGCGCTCATATTCATAGTGCCCGTGTCACGTCCGTTATTTTTACCTGCTGTGACGTCCGAAAAGAGGAAAGCAACAGAAACAGCGGGCTAAAATTAGTTGGCTCTAAACCATTCAAAATGCTAGTGGGTGCCACCACACTGAATGATCCCCCCTCACCCCCACCCCCCTGTGTTTTGGAGATAATATCTTGCTTCTAAATGCCCGCTACCTGTTTTATTTTTATGTATTCACTCACCTGACGCAGCACATTTCTTTCTACCTTTCTGCTTCTGCACTTCATTTTAATAACATAATGATCTGTTTCTACAGTTTTATTGTGTCATTTGCTTTGTCAGTTACCACTCTCTTTTGGGCTCTTTAAGTGTGTGTGTGTGTGTGTGTGTGTGTGTGTGGTGTGTGTGTGTGATGTGTGTGTGTGTGTGTGTGTGTGTGTGTGTGTGTGTGTGTGTGTGTGTAATTCGGCCTGCTTGCACCACCAGCTGGTTAATTGTCCCCCGGTCTGGTCGGGTGGTAATGAGAGTGACTCAATACCAGACAAAAGAGACGGCTTCACTGGGAGACAGCAGCCCATTGGCTAAGCCTGTGACAGCCCCCTCCCCGCATGGGCGCCCCCCCCCCCCCCCCCCCCCCCCTGACCGATGCACGCCCACCCGCCCATTTCTCCCCCCCCTCCCATCCACTCTCCACACTGGCGCTTGTTTTCTCCAACTTGCATGCAGGCCAAAACACACGCGTCCTCCTCCATGCCAAGCCCCGTCCAGAGAAGCTAAGAACCCCGGCTGCTCGACACAAAAAACACCCAGAGCAGCGAGTGAACGGCGGAGAGGGAGCGAAGACAGAATCTGACCATAGCGAATGCTCCTGCCTCTGTTCTAGCTGGAGGAGAGCTTCCTGTGGATCTATCAATGACTTCTTTGTTTGGTTTGTTGCAGAGTGCCCCCTCTTTCAGCCCCCTGGAAACAGCCTCCGACCTGCAGCAGTAGTAAGTCCATGCCTCCTTCTTCTCTCACTCTACTTGTGCTTTCAGTCCCTTCTTCCATCCGGCGTGTTGGTGATGTTTTAAGGCACGTTACGGGGGATAAATGTCAGAGATTTCTCCCTCCTGTAGAGCTCGCCCACCCTGAGCGGGGGGACTCCTGCTTCCTGAGGAGATCCTGTTAATAAGGCAAAAAGCTAGCAGAACAGTGTGTCCTCTGTCCGTGTTTCATGGTGTTTTTTTAGGGGGTGGGTGGTCTGCAGTGTGGAGACATGGCTGCTATGTGGGGATGTATTTAAAGACAGGAACCTGGATGTCACTGGGATATAGGGAACTCACCCAGCTGCTGCATAACTTAAAAACCGTTATCTTCTTCTGAATGGGTGTGTGTGTGTGTGTGTGTGTGTGTGTGTGTGTGTGTGTGTGAGTAGGACCGGCGACTCTGAAAGAGGACGCTAGCTGTTACTAAAACAAAGCTCACAGAGCGCTCAATCTTTTTTGTTTTTCTGTCCGATGAGATTGACGTCTCCTATTTTTGTTTGTGTCATAAAATGTCAGGAATTCGGCAGCGAGCCTCGGTGACTGTCCCCCGCTACGGTCGGGGGGCGAATAAACTTCCTCCCTCCATTTCTGAGCAGAAGTTTCCATCTGCTACAATCATTATGTCACCGTGGCCAAGTGTTTGGAAGGGAGAGAATCCCAATCCAACGGTTTAATCCAATTTGTTGTTGATTTTGAAAAGGAAGAGGCTCCCGGTGAAAGTTCACTCAGCCGAACTTTTCAAAGGAAACCTCGAGTCATAAACCGACTTCCTTCAAAGGCACATATGTTCAGGGCAGGATTGATTTATTTTTTATCCTTTGGGGTTTGAAACCGGAGAGGAACATTCCTGTAAATATATAATTGGATGTGTCATTAATGAATGGATGAAGTCTCCATTAGACACTATGTTTGCATGCATTAGAGGTGTTAAATGATACATGGATGGTTTACATTAAGAGCTGCCATCACCATGCAGAAGTCCACGCTAAGTAATTGGCATTTAAATGAGCTTCTCTTCATTCCAGGGATATAGATCCACATCACGGTTGACCTGCAGTCGCTTGTGTTCCTGCGTCTCTCCCAGGCAGCATACTGACTGTTCGTTTAAGCAGAACCGTCTTAAATCTCAACATGGCTCCCGTCCTGCAGATTTCCTGTGTAGCATTTATGTGAATTCTTGCAAGTAACCTAGAACCAACATGATTTTTAATGGCTCTCTGCAGTCAGCGGTGCACGCAGCTATGAAAGGGCTTCTTGTGTTGAGGGTAGGGGAGTAATGCATCCATAGGTTTTGTGCAGGCTTGTAAAACTGCCGACTTGGCACACGTGAAACACATATTTGGAAAAATAATAAGTGAAAAGGGTGTGTTTTTTTTTTTTTTTTAATCTTACCTAGAGGACACTGGAGTCTTTGTCAGGTTTAATGGCCGTGTTTGTCTGCACAAATAGAGGAGTGGCGTGAGCAACACGTGAGCGGCATGTGAAGGCGAATAAACCTGACAGGTGTACAGGTGCGTGGCAGGCCGATGCACCATGTGGGAATGTCGGGAGAACATTTATAGAAGTCTTGTCCGGTTGGCCTCTCTGGAATGCCAAGATATGTGTGGGAGCTGATACCTCCTCTCAACCTCAGCCTCCAACTTTCTACACTTTCCTTCTCAGGTTTTGTTTTCTTCTGTCTCCCATTATTTCGTCTCCCGCAAGTCTGCGAAGACAGGAATTACCTCAAGATATCCTAAATAGGAACCATATGACAGCTCATTACCCAATTTTGCACGCCTCTGGTTATCGTAAAAAAAAAAACACGCACACACACACAACTCCTCTGGATGAGTTTTGGCTGCGTTTAATTAACCGTCTCCCTTCCTCGCCGCCGTCTAGCTCCTCGGGCAAGTCTGGACACAGCGAGGTGGAGAAGGACGGAGGATCATCGGAAGGCGAGCCCGGGGCTCCAGAATGCGACCGCCATGTTTACAAGAGCATCCTGGAGGGCGGCGACATTCCCTTGCAAGGTCTACGGGCCCTGAACAAGCGCCAGGCCAGCTCCTCCTCCTCTAAAGGTAGGACAGCAGCCACGTTGTGAATGTGACCAGGTGTGTGTGTGTGTGTGTGTGTGTTTATGGAGCCATTAAAGGCCTTTCCTGCGGAGTTTAAGTGACAGACGTGATGTCGGCCCCTTCAAAGTGTCACACAGGGATACATGTGCTTGCGTTTACCTTTTTCTGTTGGAATCCACACACTTTTGTTTGCTCCCAGACCTCACGGCATCGGCCAATCACCTCGCAGCATTCACCCCCCCCCCCTCCACGACAACTTTTGATTTATTATTGATGCCATGGATGTTTTCATCAAACGTGTGCTGGCCATCTGCTTTGGAAAACTCATGGAGGGATTGAGGTTGTCTTGCAAAGTCGATGGAAGCTAACCTTGGAGAGCCCCCGCACCCCACCCCCAAACCCCCCCCTTCACTCTTGCTCCAGTTGTGAGGCGCCCAGTCGCTGGGCAGGCTTAGGGCGAGACTCCAGAGCGTTCCAGCGCCGGGGAGCGGAGGGCCAGAGAGAGGGGATGGATGAGGAGGGACGGGAGATAAACAAGACAGGGGTGAGATAAGCAGCAGGGCGGGTAGGCATGAGGAAGTCAGCTGTCAGTGTGAGGTCAGGGGCTGGAATGCCTGCGCACATGGCCAGGGACGGGGTTATAAGGAAGACGGGTCATCACCGTACGTTACACGTTAGAGACACACGACGCATGAACAGTGGCAGTCAGCTGACTAGCACGCTCTCGTTAGCCCAGAGAGGTGCTCGAAACCAAACACTTCATCATTTGTTTCTGTCTTGTGATCATGAAATAAGAATATATCTGTATTAATCTCTAAAGAACTCGGCCTCCTCGAGGGCTTTTCAGTGGGCAGGACTCTTCACGGTGGATGTAATATCTGGTTTTCTTCCTCACTGTGGGTTTTTATGAAAGTGGCAGATGGGTCCCTCTACTCTCCAGACGCGTCTCGCAGCATGGGAAAGTGCTGTGTCACTTCCAGCTTCCATCTGTGGCGTTATCGCCAGCGTACTGTACACCAGGAAGTGACACGAGCATGTTCTCGTGGAGCATGTTGATTTATTAGCTTTTATTTACACCCGTGTAGGGGAGCAGTGTATTAACGAGGATGCCGCAGGGCGTTTGTCACCACAGCCGCCTGTCTGATTGCTAAAAGTAGAAGAGGAAGAATATATGGAGGAGGTTAAAGTGGGACAGGCAGCCGTCATGTGGGAGAAAAATGTTTGGATATAAGATAATGTACTGCAGTTAGTTAGACCTCCAACATCACACAACATTTCATGGCATATTCCTGTCTTTATACTTTATGTTCCACTCCTTATGATGCTGATAATGCAAGAATCTGCCCGTAAATCTCCCCTTGATCCACGTTTACGAAGCATACTTGTTCTCCGCTGTTGGTTTAACACATCACTTGATGCACAGCGCATCAAGTCCGCTTCCACTTCTCATCCACTTTGAACATAACTTGGCCTTTTGACTTCAGAAATGTGCCTGACTCTGTTTTAGTGTGTGTGAACCTGTGACCATTGTAATCTAATATGTTGTTTATTCTGTTGTCCTGCATGCTTGCCAGTGGATTATAAAGGTGGGAATGGCTATATAATTTCACCCTGCTCCTCCGTAAATAGTCGATCGGTTCTTGCCAGTAATGCAATAGGTAACCAGTGTAAGAGTATGAAGCCTCTGTCTGCTGCCAAAGCCTGCATCCCCCAAATCCTGCCCTCTAAGTTCAAGCCCAAGCTGCTGCCGCCCAGTGGCGACAGTCAGGAGAGCAGGACTAAAGCTGTCAGGCACCCAAAGGCCCACAGCTACGAGGACCTGTACGTGGGGCCGTGTGACACAGACTTTGCTGGAGCGGAGGAAAGGGAGAGTGGGCAGAATTCAGACTCCACGTCCAGCAGGAATGTTTCCCCTGCAATCAGGAGGAGCGCGTCGGACTTTTCCAGCCTGTACAGGACCATGCATCACATCCGGCGGCCCAGCTCGGCCGGCTGCAGCCCCAACGGCAGCGTGCGCAGCCTGGCCTCTCTCTTTGAGACGTCAAAGGGCGACGGGGGCGAGAGGTCAGAGGCCGACGGCGGGGGTTACATTCCACGGGACGCCGTGTCGTCACGGGTCAGCGAGTTTGAAACGATCAACCAGCGGTCCGGCGGGGCGCCCAGCCGCTCCTCCTCCCTGCCCACCCTGCACTCGGCCCACAGCCCCGCCCACCTCTACATGGCGTCTGCAGTGTCAGCGGAGTCCCTCCTGGTAGCCGACGCCACCCAGATGGACGCCGGCTCCCCGGGGGAGGCCGAGGGCAAAGGTCACGGGGAGGAGGGCTCGTCGGCAGGCAGCAGCGTGACTGTGGAGGAGACGGCTTCGTCCTCGGGGGACGGACACGACGTCCGGGCCGAGTCTCCCTCCAACACCGAGGCCGAGCTTGAGCAGATCTTCAGTAGAAGGTCTCCAGAACTGAACCACGGATCACGGAGTCCTTCAGCGCTGCTTACAGTACCCCCTCCTCAACACAACCATCTCCACCCCCCACCACCACCACCTCCTGCACCACCTCAACCATCAACTCCTCAAACCCAGCAAGTGCAAAGGCTCCTGCCCGGCTTCCTACACCCGCTTCACCACCATCCTGAGGCACGAGAGGCAGCAGGCCACCACCCAGCAGGAGAGACCACCACCTCTGGAGAAGAAGACCACGCTGCCCGGGAACCTCTTCCTCATGGGCCCCGCACCCTTCAGGCTCCGGAAGAACCTGCAGGCCCACCAAACCCGGAGGACCCTGTTGGCCACCAAGGTGACCCAGAGGTCCAGCGCCTTTTCTCCCGAGCCCAGGCCTCTGATCCCTCAGCGCCTGTCCTCCCTGGAGGTCCTGGAGAGGCTGAGTAACGGGGACGGGAGCGCCACTGACCACCTGAGTAACGGGCAGGGCGTGGACGCCAACGGGAACCTACTGCAGCCGCTGGCAGCTCACCGCAGAGGTGGCTATCTCCATCCCTTCACCACTGTCACCCTCCTCCCTCTGTGGTCACTCATTTATCTCGACTGTCTCTTCACCTTGTGTCCCCCTTTCTCTCCTCCACAACGCGACGCCGCCTCCCTCCATCTCTAGTCTGTGTGGTGTGTTTTACAAAGAGACAGGGAAGCCTCCATCTCATTGTGTCAGTGTGCTGTTTGGTTCCATTTCACTGTGAATGAGTCCCACAAACACAGCATCACAGACTGTAGGAGAGTCAGGCAGCGTGTTTGGTAACGTATATATATCTCCCGATGACATCAGGTTTGAGTCGTATGCAAGAGTGCTAGAGGCCTGCGTAAGCATTACATCATCATGGTGGAAGATTAATGGAGATGAAACGGGATTTCTGCCTTTTTTATGACTTGGCAATGCATTTAAAAGCCTTAAACTACAATCCCAGCATTCCTCTGTAATGTTTAAGCAGGATATATATATATAGATATATATATTAACATTGCATACACTCTCTCAAACTGATGTCTCGCCATGCCTGTATCTGTTTAATTTAATTTAATTCTGTTTTTTGGAACGATCTACATCTGCCATCTTTCATTCTGTCAACATGAAAAGGTTTGTTTTAGCCAGACAGGAAGTTCCCCGCCATGATTTATTTTCTACATTACAGCCGGAGAAACACAAACCTGAAAGATTTATAGTTGATACCAGTGGGACACAGAATGAAACTTCTATGGTGGGGGAATAAATTAAGTCATGAAAGTCGAGCTAATATAATAAAAGGTGACACTTCAGTAGACTAATGAATGCTGATTGGTCGATCAGTAAAACCACCAACTTTTGGCCAAGATACAGTAGCTTCCATGTTATTTCTTTTCTTGTTTTTTTTTCATGAACACACATCGGATCATTCTGTGTTCATTCCTACGTGCATGCAGGAAAACATGTTGGCTTTTTTTGGATGTGTGTGTGCTTTTTGTTTTAGTGTTGCAGAGATGATGGTGGTCCATTCAAAGCATGCGTAGTCGTATTTACTGTATGTTTTCATGGTTCTTATTGGTTGGATTTAATGCGTTGACTGCAGTATCATCACTTTGTATTTGAAACCGTGTGGTTCCTGGAGATGTGGAGCGTAATCTTCTCCCCGCTTGTGTTTCAGACTCGTCCCCGGTTCTCGGGGAGAGCCCGGACGAAGTGTTGCGAAGGCGCCATGGCGACAAAGAGGTGAACTTCCTTTTTTTCTATTATTTTAAACCTGACTTTCATAGATTACACCCTGGTGGTGTGAATGAGGAAGTCATATATTCTCTACACTCATGAATAAACGAGTAGCAGAGCCCGTATCTGGAGGGGACCAACGGTTTCAGTCTGGTTTCCTGGCAGAAAATCTTGGAGGAGCAGCGGCGGCTGAAGCGGGAACAGGAAGAGGCCGACACGGCGGCGAGGCGACACACGGGCATCGTCCCCACGCATCACCAGTTCATCACCAACGAGCGCTTCGGGGACCTGCTCAACATCACAGATAACACGGAGAAGAGGAAATCTGGCGTGGAGGTACGATAATGCTTATCCTTCTGAGTGGAGAAACAAAGACGTAGGGGTCGGGAGGGGGTCGATTCATCTGCACTTCCACACAGCTCACCAGGCCGGTCTGCTACACGTCATCTCACTGGTATTAGTTGCACCCTTGTTGTGTTGACCGAGGCCGTCCTACAGTAAACAAGCCCAGCATAGCGTCTTTGTGCTCCAGAGGACAAGTAGCCCAGTCGGTCACAAGCAGCTCATTCCTGTCAGTGCCAGAATATTAATGTTCAGTCGGGGCACGGAAAGGACAAAAGCTCACGACAGATTCCCAGAAGCATTCTTTGTTAATACACATGCGTGACAAACCTGCCTGAGAGTAGAGGAAGCAAACAAACAAGTGGGTGTATAAGGGTCACTCTCACGCACTCATAACAATGTCAAATAATCATATTTATATAGTTATCGTCATATAATAAGGTGTATTTTTTATTTCTACACAGAGAACTCCGGCCATGGCTCGCTTCGACTTCAGAGCAGAAACTCTAAAGTGAGTCATCCATCCGTCCATCCAGACTGTTAAACTGTGTGACTTGTTTCATGTCATGTGACTGTGTTAACCTCTTGGGAACGTTTTCTAGGGAACTACCGTTTCAGAAAGGAGACATCGTCTACATCATTCGACAGGTGGATCAAAACTGGTACGAAGGGGAGCATCACGGACGAGTCGGCATCTTCCCTCAGAGCTACGTCGAGGTCCGTCCCTCTTCACTTCAAACAAACATTAAATGTGATGTGATGTCGTGGCGTTGTGTAATTGTGATACGACTTGTGTTTTGTCACCCGTTGCCCCTCCTCAGCTCCTCCCCCCCACAGAGAAGGCCCAGCCAAAGAAGAGCGTCCCGGTCCAGGTCCTAGAGTACGGCGAGGCCGTCGCCCGCTTCAACTTCAACGGGGACACGGTGGTGGAGATGTCCTTCAGGAAGGTACCGAAGAAATCCCTAGAGATGCTTTTATCCTTTCATGTATTCAAAGGAGTTATTAACGATGTTCCGAACGCGTCTGCAGGGCGAGAGGATCACGCTGATTCGTCGAGTCGATGAAAACTGGTATGAAGGAAAGATCTCTGGCACCAACCGCCAAGGCATCTTCCCCGTCACCTACGTGGAAGTGAACCGGCGACCCCGCATCAAAAACGGGCTGGAGTACCTCGACCCCCCCGTCAGCCAGTCTCCACAGCGCAGCACCAACGCCTCCCCTCAGGTAAGGGGGTCCAGGGGGTCCAGGGGGTCCGGGACACGTGGAGATCCTGATGATTTGTTGTGACTTTGTCTCATCTTTCCTTTTCCTTTCCATCTCCTCCCACGTTGCTCTTAAAAGCTGTATCGTAATCGTCTGACCACCTCCCCGCTGCCCCTCCCCCGCTCCCCCCGCCGCTCCGTCTCCCCCGAGGTCCACGCCATCTCCTCCGAGTGGATCTCCCTGACGGTGGGAGGAGGGAGCCCTCCCGCCGCCCCGACCCCGCCCCTCCCGCCGCTGCCCACCGTGTCCTACCGCTGCGGCGAGTACCTGCCCCCGCCGTACTCCGCCAGCCCCGTGCCCCCCATCGGCCCCTACTGCGTCTCCCCCATGGCGTCCCCGTCCGCCTCCCCTCTCCCGCCGCCTTACCCGCCCAGACCCAACTCCACCACCCCCTTCCTCACGTTCACCCCGCCTCAGGGGGGCGACTTCCTGCTCTCGCCTCAGCCCCCGCGTCTGTCGGGCAGCGTGAGCCCCTGTGGGGGGCCGGTGCTGGAGGGCTGGGTGAGGGGGGACAAGGAGTTGGCGGAGGGGGACGGCACAGAGGGGGACGGGGGCCAGGCGGCCCCGGGCAGCAGGCGACATAGTCCTGCAGAGGTATCTACTGCATGGTGTGCAGTGTTGCATCTCAGGCTCACTCAGAACTGTTGGGTTCCCTAATATAGATTTATATTAATAATATAGATGTTTGATGACGTCAACACTGACTAACTCGTAGATTTAATGTTGATTTGAGAATCAAAAGCTGTTTTTGATTAAAAGCTGGTCACACTGCTTGAAGCTGCAAGTCTGCATGTTGTGGTGTGTGTGTGTGTGTGTGTGTGTGTGCGCGTGTGTGTGTGTGTGTGTGTGTGTGTGTGTGTGTGTGTGCTACTAACCCGTGAGTGTTTGTATAGTGCGTTTCAGGTTTCCTCGCTGTAAAGGACTGTAAGAGGAACTATTGTTTGCATTTCCAGGATCGATTTTGAAAGCTGGAGTTTATTTTCTCTTCTGAAATTCAGCGTTTGGTCGCATGTTGTTGTTGTTGTTGTTGTTGTTGTTCCTTGCAGACGTGTGATTGGATGTTGTCGGAGTTTGAACGTTTATTTAGGTCAGTTACATATTTACGAGCGAGTATTTCTAGGGTTGACATGTTGGCTTGTGTTTCAAAAGCTGCGTCCGAGGTTGGAATGTCCACCTGCAGGGAAACGAAGGCCGGAGTGTGACGACAGTGTTAAAGCTTTTATTTTGAAACTCTCCTTGCTGATTTGACCTTTTTGTTTGTTGCAGTTTGTGAAGAATGAGGCCGACCATCATGGACGCAGCTCCAGAAGCCCCGTGATGCTGTTTGACATCCAAGACAACAACAATGTTAACTCATTTGCGGTAAGAAAGACTTTTATTTTGAAAGATTTCTAAAAACTAGTGTTTGTTCAGCGGCGTCATCATCCGTTTAACTTTTTAACCAATCACCTTCAACGATCCATCTGACTCACATCACCTTTAACCCCATTACGTCTCCTATTTGTACTACGTTATTAAATATGTGAGGTATTAGACTGTCCTCTCGTTGAAGGAGTAGTTTGACATTTTGGGGGAATTCATGAATTATAGCTACTTAGCTTAGCTTAGCATAAAGACTGAAAACGGGGAGACAGCTAACCTGGCTTTGTCCAACGCTTATAAACATTCAGCGTCTCTACAGCTCACTAATTAACACAACTTGTTAATGTTTGTTTACTGAACCAACATGAAAGTTGCTAGAGGCCTCGCCGCCGCATATAAAAGGCAGATGTGGTGGTTTGGCACCGCTAACGAGTTGTTGGAGAACCGGGTCGATAAGCAGGAAAAAGACTTAGAGTTTTACTGAAACCTCCATAAAACTACGATTAAACGGAAGCTAAATAATCCCAAACAAAAGAAACACAACAAGCTGCCAAAGTCATGAAAAATACCGAAAGCATGAGAGACGTTGCTAAGTTAACGACGTTTACGTTGCCAGGCAACACCAGAAAGTCATCGCTCCCGGCCAAGAAAACGTCTGTAAAATAAACTGCTAATTGTGTTTTGGAAACTTCAGTCTTTATGCTAAGCTAAGCTAACCAGGCGAGTGAATAGCAGGAGCCCAAACCGTGGAGCTGCTCCTCCAGGCTTCCCTTGAACGTGATCGTACCAACAGTGTCGTGTGCACTAACCTCATGTTTCCTGTCTCCATGCTCTCACTCTGGTGTCTTGCCTCTTCCATGCCTCTCCTCCCGGCCTCCACCAACGTCTCCTCTGCTTTCTCTCCCGGCTTTCACACGGATCACTTCCTTTCCTTCCTTTGCTCCTTACTGGACCTACCTTCCTGTCCCCCCCCCCCCCTCCCCTGCTCCCTGTCTAACTCCTCACCCCCCCCACCTCCGCCCTAAACTTCACCTCGGGCCTCTTCCGGGACGCTGTCTTGTCTTTCTCTGACGACTTCACCCACCTACTACTAGGAGGCAGTGTGTAATGAGATCTTGAATATAGCTGAGACCTCGGTGAGGTACTGCAGCACCCTGTCCCACCACCCTCATGACTCTGTCCATAGACTGCACCCCCACCCCAGTAAACAATCTCTCATCATTTCCCAGCAACCCCAGTCCCACAGCAGCAGCCCGGAGCCCAACCGTCTCAACTGTGGAATGTGAGTACGATCCCTTTATTTTTATTTTACCTTTTCTAAGCGTTCACCACTTCACCCCTTCGCCCTTTGCTTCCAGTTTCCAGGCTCTGTACAGTTACGCACCGCAGAACGAGGACGAGCTGGAGCTCCATGAGGGAGACCTCGTCAGCGTCATGGAGAAGTGTGACGACGGCTGGTTTGTCGGTACGTTTGTGATTCCTCCGAGACGACGAGGTCACGTTAATCCACACAGTTTTAAATACATCTTCCCTTTCCTTCCTCCTGATCCACGTGTCTCCGCCTGCTTCTCCTCAGGTACCTCCAAGAGGACGAAACAGTTTGGGACTTTCCCCGGGAATTACGTGAAGGAGGTGCATCTGTAAAGACCATCTCCTCCGGCTGAAACGAGCTTGGGAAGTCATTAATATCGCGCATGGCTGTTGGTTAGCGTAGTCGTTTAGCCAGGCGAGTCCATTTTTGTGTCTGGGGGGGGAGTGATTGGTTCAGCCCAGAGGTATGTCAACCTGCACGCCGCTGCCCAAACCTCAAACCTCCCACAACGTAGCGTCCATCGTCCAGATAATACAAGTACATATGTGTTTACGTCCGAGAGTCTGGAGGCCGGCGGCTGAGCGGCGTGCCGAGGGGAGACGGTTTCTTCTTACCTGAAACTGGACTTGGGGAGGATTCAGAATGTTTTTTTTTTTTTTTTTTAATTATTGGTTTGGAGCTGTTTGTCATGAGCTACCTTTCAGGTCCCGGAGGTGTTTATTGGCTAAATAAAACGCAAACTGTTGCATTCGCTTCCAAAAGAAAACCGCCAGTGTTTCAATCAACATACCTTTTAATTTTATATATATATATGTATATATATATATATATATATACATCAAGTCAAGTATTTGAAGAACATCCCAACATCTCAGTGTAACCTGAAAGCTTTAGATACCGGTTCAGTATTGCCTTCATGTTCTATCTCACTATTTATTAGTCCTTTTTATACCTCTGGTGTGTGTGTGTGTGTCAGTGTCTGTGTCTGTGTCTGTGTGTGTCTGTGTGTCTGTGCTGATTGGCTGACGGCCTGTAAAGGTAGCTTGGTGGTGACGCCCCGGCTGCAGCGTGGTAGCATTAACTTCCTGTCTCTCTGGTGGAGATCCCACATAACAAGATAACAAGCTATTTAATGTTTAAAGTGAAGCCAACGAGGTGTCATAGAATATCATCACACTGATTTTTTTGAAGAAGAAGAAGAAGTATAACAAGAGTTTAACCTTTGCCCCCCCTACTGACAGGATTGTACGTTTTAGCCGTGTAAATGTGTACAGGAAACTTTGAAGAGGCCTTCCGACTTCGGCTCCATTATTTTTCATATAAAAATGATTGAAATGATTGAAGGTCAGCTTTTAGCACAGCATGCACCGTAAAAAAAAAATCAGCCAATCGCATCAGAGCATGAAACACTTCCCGAGTATTCACCACCTTCTTTGCTCAGAGCGAACAGAGATGATCCATACATTTCTGATCACATGGTGCCAGACTATCTTTCTTTGAGTATCACTACACAAAATCACAGACATAATGTGAAGACAAGCGTAGCTCTCACTTCCATCTGAACGTGTATGTTTACTCCATCTTTGTTTTGTTTACCGAATGGTTTGAAGCTGTTTGTGGCGTCTATGAAGTTTAATGGTCGACAAAGTGCATTAATTTAACACACAATTCAGTAGCAATCAGTGTTTTTTTTTTATTTTCGTCCTCTCTAGTCGAGACAGAAATCAGGTTTGCCTCTCGATCACCGCTGAACGTTTTGCCAACATCAGCGAAGCAGTGTTTTCTCCAGATGTAACACACACACACACACACACACACACGTTATGGGTTTGCCTGTACAGCACTGATAGAGTATTCAGGTATTTTCTTACACCACCAAAAGCACGTTTTTTTGTTTTTCTCCCTCCACTGCCGGCTGAACAAACCTCCAGCGGTTTGGGAAGTTTGGCTCCGTCTCACAAAAAACACACAAAAACACACACAGTCGCTCGTTTAGCCATAATAACACAACTCACTCTAGATCGTCTCTGTGATATTGTGCTCCAGAAAAACATCACAGGATGTATGAATGTATGAATATATATGAACGTGGCTCAGTGCACACACATGTAAAAAATAAATAAAATAAAAGTCTGTATTTTCATCTTGAATGCAGAATATTTGAGCACGAGAAGGATTGTAAATATGTAAAATAAAAGAAAATAGCCTGCGAGTGATGGGAGCGTTAGATTCTGTCACTTGCACTTGTTATTTACCTGAAGGATTTTTTTTTTTTTTTTTGTGGTAAAAGCACAGAGTGGAGCGTTTCTGAGCACAGGAAGTTTGATGCATATGAACATTACGCTGCCATTTGTGACGATCATAATGCCTTATGTTAGCAAAATTGTGCCTCATTTTCATTTTAATATTTTTTCTCTGGGAGGGGGGGATCACTGAAGTGTATCATGACATATTTAATGTAACCATGGTTCTCCCATTAGTCCTAATCTCTGTGATGGGAGAACACCTGACTTGTCGGTAACAATAGGAGAACCTGAAAGTGTGACACGATGCTTTAACTTAATGATTAATAATCATGAGTGGACGAGTTTGAGGAGACGCACAACCTGCAACAGGTTCGGTTTGTTTGCTTCATTTTGCAGTGCTGTTACATTCATAATATTAAAATAAAATAAATAAAAGATACTATACACTGCTGTGACTTCGGTATTATGCAATATTTAATAAACCGTTTAAACCATTTCGGTGTGTGTTGCCTGTTTTGATTTTTTTTGGCAAAGATCACGATTTAGTGTAGAAATGTTAATTAAGCAGCGTTAATTAATTTTCATTATTATGGGTGATTTGAAAAAGCTTGTAGAGAAGTAAAAATTAACAAAAATATTTGAATTAAATATAAATACAGGAACCATCGTGTCATTTTAAAGAAATACTTACACATGTTGCCTTTTTAATTGTTTTTTATTATCTATCGAATATTTATGCAGGGAGACATTATTTTATTTAATTCTCTAATGCATTAACTATTTGTTTTCTTAGCAAACAGCATGTTTTAATGCATTTTTAAGAATATTTTTGATAATAATCGAGATAATATCGCGATTATTTCAGGTGAGGATAAATCATGGCATGAAATTTAAATAACGTCCCATAAAGAATGTGAACTAAAGGTGGCGCTTGAGTTTATTTTATTTATTTAGGCTACATCCTGGATGATTACTATAATAAACGTTGGAGGATAACTTCTGTAATGATTTGCTTAAATAGTTACTGCGGATGCTCGGATGCTGATGTTGACAGATGTGTTTGTTCAGCCTTCAGAGTCACAGTCTTGATGTTAAAGCCTTTAAAGCCATTTTAGGCCTCAGTGCTGAGGATGCATGTCAAAGCCACAAGAAAGGACGTGTTTCTCTCTCTCCCTGTGTCTCTCTGCCTCTCTCTCTCTCTCCACTTTCAGCAGAGATCCTCTGGCAGGAGTTCAGCTTTCGGGGAGCGGCACATTCCACATCCTGGGATTTAGCTCTACCATAAATGGTAAGCTTGAATGTAACACGGTGACGTACCGGCAGGCGGACATCCCTAAAACACAAACAGTGGCTGCTCATCTGAGAGGAGGCGAGACGTGAGGAGGCGTCACTCCGCTCTGATTTCAGTGCGTTTAAAAATACACTTTATTCTAATAATGGAGTAGAAGTACACATACCTGTGTTCAAAAAGACTCGGGTGAAAGTAGTTCTTATATTCAAGTAAAAGTGAAAGGTACAGACTCTGAAATGTACTTTTTGGAAGGCTTACTGAATCTCTCGTCATATTAATAAGAAAGAACTATAATTCCCCTCAAATGCATTAAAACTTGAGTAACAAGCCTATTTTTTAAAATGTAAGGAGAAGGAAGTCCAAATATTTAAATCAAAAAGTTAGTGGAAAAATAAAAGGGACGACATACGATTTTATCGTTTTATCGTGATTTGAAAAGTTTCGTTTACATAAAATACAGCCTGATTTAAAAAATGTAGGAAAAATAAATAGGATGATAAAAATGTTTATCTTATCTGTAAAAGAAAAATAAATACTCAAGTGAAGTTCAGATTCCTGAAAATTCTACTTAAACAGTAAAGTATTTGTACTACGTCTGGTGAAAAGTAAACCCATTAAGGTCACCGGAGGTCATCTGTGTGAAGTTCTTAAGAGCTCTTTAACTGATGCTACTCGTGTGAAAACATGTTTTGGACGACTGCTGTGTTTTTTTTTTTGTGAAGCTCCAAACTGACAAATGTATTCGACCACAGAGGAGCTGCATGTTGCTGCCTGTTAGACAACGGTTCAGGTTGCAGTTGCTGCACCGACGTTGCTCCCTTCATCACGAAACTGAAGTTACGCTCTTACTTCTTCTACAAGGAACACAAGGTTGTGAGGGATTGTTTGCGAATGTTACTCAAACAGGAGCACATCCTGGATTTCCCAGGGACTATTTTCTATCGAGGACCAGTTGCTTGTAAATATTTACAGCAGCAGGACTGTGTATTTGGGACCGAGTCCAAAGAAACAAACACCGGTGCTGATGTTTATTGTACTGTGAGAGAACATCAGTGCAAAATGTAATAGTTTTATTTTGGTACAGCTTTATTGGCTTTTGGATACACATGAGTAGGATAAAATAATTGTTGTGTTTATATATATAAAACCACACCAGACAGGAGCCCAGGTGCAGGTTGTGGAAAGATGCCCCTGAGACAGTCCAGCACAAAACAGCAGGGTGGAAGATGCAGGCAGCCATCCCAAGAAACAGCAACATTGAAGCTTGGAAAAAGACCAAGGGCTGAACGAGAAGCTAGGAAAGATATGGAGAGTAGAGGCAGCACTGTAGCGGGGGTGATCACAGAACTCGGGAGTCCAGGAACAACATCTCAGATCTCTGGGTCCTATCAGCTAAGATACTGATGAACCCTCAGGCTCCCAGGCTTCTGATGGAAGGAGGAAACACAGAGACTGCCCATTGGGTGAGTGGGGAATTTTATATATGTATTCACAGATTTTTTTATGTATGTATTTGTTTTTATATTGTAAATATATATATTGTTTTATTAAAAAAATTATTTTATGGAACACATGGGGAATGTACGTGTGTATTTATATATATGCATTTTTTATTTTTTTTATGCAGAATTTTATAGATTATTATATGTATTGATGTATTATTTTATATATATATATATATATATATATATATACATATTTATTTTTTATATATATATATACATATTTATTTGTTTTGTTTTTTTTGTTTTTTTTTATTGTCTATATTTTATATATTCATTGATGATCTTGCTTCCGTCTGGGTCCTAATGTTCGTTTAGCCACAATGACAAAACCACCACCTGCTTCAGCTCCACACATCACGGACGGAGTGATCCTCCTCCTCAATAGACGATCTCTGCGCTCGCACTTATCAGCGTGGAGACTTCAAACTCTTCAAACTCTGCCCGTCCGACTGTAACTAACGGAAGCCCCGCCCACTGTGTTGCCGCGGAGCCAGGCAGCAGCGGAACCCGCAGACTCCCGACCGCTGCGTGTGTCATAAACGGCCAGTAAGGAAGTGAGCTGGTGGCGTGAGACGGTTCTTCAGTTAAAAACAGTCAGACACACACACACACCAACGTCCACGCGATGCCGGTCCAGGTCGTGGTGCAGGGTCCCGCTCCATGGGGCTTCAGGCTGGTCGGGGGGAAGGACTTCGATCAGCCGCTGACTATTTCCCGGGTAAGTTTTTACTGTTAGCTGCTGCTGATGCCGCCTGTGATCCGGTGTAACCGCACCTGGGCCACCGAGCAGACGGTTACCGTTAACGTTAGCTAGCTGCTGTTAAACAAAAGGCTAACGTTCCTTCACGGAAGCCTGAAAAAGACGCCATTTAACGTCAACTATTGTTACGGTGTAGGGATGCGACGATATACGGTTTTACCGCGGATTGGGATAAAACTTTTTTTTTTTAACTACTCAGAATTTTTTATTTAATAATGAAAAGTGACTTGGAAAAGCTGTCTAGCTGCTTTCATGGTAGAGTAAAACATCTTTGGTACAAAATTTATCTTCATGTATTTATCCCTTATTTCTGCTTATAATTTGTGATGTTTTTATTTAATATTATTGAATTATTTTTCATAAAAAAGGTTGTTCACTTAAAGATGTCCATCTCATCTGTGACACTTTAAAAGTATGTTTCTTAACAAGATTTTAAGTGATTACGGTGTGTTTAGTGCTGTTTTTTGTATTGGGCATTTTTGAGATACTGTGGTTCACTATCTTACTTTCAACCACTGACAACACTGACTTAGCCTATATATACTTTTTAGCTCTAATGTCAACACTTCAAATGTCATGCCTCGATTATCCTGGTGATTTTACGATATTTTGTGACTAGGGATGGGACGATGTAGGTTTGTATCGCAGATCGCAATTTATAAAGAAAACTCACAATAAGTTCATCGTAGTGCATTTCCATTATCAGGATAGTCGTGAATATAGTCACAAGTGACTTGAAAAAGCCGTTTATTTTGCTGTCATGGTGGACAAGTGGAAATTAGAGCCTGCTTTTGGGTGAAACGGAATACAAAACTATATTTTATCCTTTATTTACGATTATCCGAAAACCTTTATGATTTACGATCTTATTTAAGATTATTTCATTCTTTTTCAATAATAAAAAAAATAGATTTTCACTCAAAGATGTGTATCTTATCTGTGGCGTGATAAAGAATTTCTGTTCCAAACTTAACGTCAAGTAATTAAAGTATGTTTTAGTGATTATCGGGATAATATCATGAATCACGATTATTTAGACCGTTGCTAATCGTCACTTGTCTACGTGTGACGATATTGACGAGTATAGGCGCATGGGTTTTTTTTTTAATTGCGATCCTGTATCGTCCAATCCCTGAACCCCTACGCCCCTCTTTGACTCTGCGCTTTACGACGCTCGTGCGGCGGCATCGAACCAGTGTGACCCGCCGCTGTGAACTTGGCCTGAGTGGCGTCCGCTGCTCCTGCTGTAAAATGTTGTGGCATTGACTCCACCCATGGAAAAGGGATCAGGAATTCTTGGTCGGTGCCATAGTCTCTCTGTCTCTCTCTCTTTGAGTCGTTATCTTCGATGGCAGCTCTCGGACTGAAAACGCCTCTCTGGCCGTGTTTAGTGTAAACAAACCGTGTGAAGGTCCTTTAAGGTCGGACTTATGACAAAACGGCGCTTGAATTGAGCTTTGATTAAGACAACAAGCTTTCAGACTGTAAATATGTCTGTTTATTAATAAAAGGTGTTATTTTAATGCATAAATGGTATTTAAAGGTACAACTTTCCTTCTACAGGTGTCCAAAAAGTTATAATCCAAGCTCACATCTAGTCGTAAAAAGTAATTTTTTCTCTCATTTATTTGCTTTTATAAAATTATTAATGTAAATCTTTATGAATGTAATCGTATAATTCAGCATTCACTCTCAAATTCTGCATTTCATCGCACATAATAAGTACCATAAGTTTTGCCAGTAAAACATAGACTTTATATACTATTTTATGACTTTTTTTAACAACTTTCACCTTTTTTTTATTATTTTTTTTCTGTCATATCTCGGATGTTTTAAGACATTCTGTATTAAAGACTTTTCTTCTAACATACTTGGCATTTAACGACACTGAACTGGGACTTTTTAAGACATTTTAGTTTTTGATTATTAACTATAATTGTGCGGTGTTCCAGGTGACCCCGGGGAGTAAAGCTGCTCAGGCCAACCTCTGCATGGGAGACATGATTGTGGCCATCGAAGGAGAGCCGACGGAGACCATGACTCACCTGGAGGCGCAGAACAAGATCAAGGGCTGCGTAGACGAGATGGCGCTCTCCATAGACAGGTAGGTCTTGGTGGCGTGTGCCGGTCTGATCCGCATCGCCACGGGTCTGAACACACCTGAGTAATGTGAGACGGCTCAGCTGCAGCCCAGGTGTTCTGGAGTGACTCAGCGTTTTGGGCTGAAATCATGATGCTGCAGGTGGTAACTTGTGTGTGTATATATGTGTATCATTGCAGTAGAACATGAGTCAGGTAATCTGTGAGATAATCCGGTTCTTCTGCCTCCTCCTAGTCTGCTAATTGCGTTTACGAGATTCTACCGTGCCTGAAGGGAAGCAGCCAATCAGAGCGGAGGCTCGTCAAATATGAGCTCTGGGTTTGGCAGCCGGGTCTACACAGTTTAGAAAATGTTTATTAGAAAACAGGCAACGCAGTAACAGAACCTTGATATTTGCTGAAAGTCTGACAGTGTTCACAATCAACAAGCTTTAGAGGCTTCTCAGCTCTGATTGGTTGTTTTCCCTCGGGCCCGGCAGGATCTACTCAACGCCATTAGAAGCACTAAAAGGAGCTTTTTTCACTTATAATCAGGGTGTCGGGATTAGTGACCGTTTATATTACAGTTAAGGGAAGCCGGGACGGAAGATGACGTTTTGATGACATGTCATGTGCACGACTCGCCACCGGGGGATTTAAAAACGGAGGAGAGGCCACCTTTGTACGCATCAACATGTTGAAGAGTCGTGTAAATGTGCCCGACCAGCAAGAAAAGGAACTCTCGGTTCACCTGCCATCGTTGTTTTGGTGTGCTAGTTTTTATTTTTTTAATTATTAATTTTAATTGTTTATTATTTAACATTTCACACTACCACCGATGATGATGTTACACGTCACGCTATTGAGGGGTCTTCTTTCCTTGACTATTTCGAGTTCTCTGTAAAAAAAACAAATATATATATTATATATTAAAATATTTCAGTATGTTGATTAACAGTTTGTCATCCTTCCTTTCGTTCTGCAGGTCAGAAACTAAACTGTGGTCACCGCTGTCATCCGAGGAGGGGAGGTCACATCCGTACAAGATGAATCTCGCCTCAGAGCCAAAGGTGTGTGTGTGTGTGTGTGTGTGTGTGTGTGTGTGTGTGTGTGTGTGTGTGTGTGTGTGTGTGTGTGTGTGTGTGTGTGTGTGTGTGTGTGTGTGTGTGTGTGTGTGTGTGTGTGTGTGTGTGTGTGTGTGTGTGTGTTGTGTGTTTGTTGTGTTGTATATAAAAATGATTCCCCATAAACTCTCTGATTTAACATGAAATCTGGAACGCAGCGTCGCCGTCGTGCAGTTTCTAGAAGTCTGCACGTTCCTTCCCACCGCACCCACGAACCCTTTTTTTTTTCCTTCTTCTTTCTCTTCACGCTGCCAACGATGAAGTCATTGTTTACTTCCCAACAGGACGTTGCCTAGGAGACGGTAGTTTATCAGCCAGGCTCTGACGCAAGCCCCCGGTTCCTGCCCTGCTGACTGGAAAGTTGAAAGTTTGAAATCATGCAGGAAATGGTGTGATGTGTGTTTTCACAGGTCACAGATGTTGGGCAACGTTTGTCACACACTTTCACTATAACGAGTGTTTCTAGCGCTTGTCTGGAGTCAGCCAATACTTTAAAACCCCTGGTTTTCAGCCTCTCTGTGTGTTTTACTTCCTCGCAGACACTCTGGGGGCATTTCTGCACATTTAATTGTCGGATGCTTGAAGCATGAGCTATATTCGGCGGCGTTGCCGTGTCAACGCTGCGAAGCATGAGCTGCATCTGATGGTATTTTATGTGCGCCCACTTTCATGGCATGCCAGCGCCATGACATGTTTGTCTTTAAAAGGAGCGTCGGACTATAATTAAGTCTGGATTCATAGTCGGACATTATCCCGCTAAATTATGTGTGACTTTTGAGCCGGGAGCCGAGGACGACGTTTCCAGTCGGACAAAATGTTCAAGTCTCGGCCTTCAGAGTTGCGACATAATCCATCGCTGAGGACGACGAGAGGTCGGGTGTTTTTGGGGCTACTGAGTAATATTCTTGTCACGATGTCGGCTGCATGTTTGTACGTGTGCGGAGCTCATGTTCATGAAGGTGATGTTGAGATGTTGTGACCACCGTTGCAGTGAGTTTGCTCCACCAGTGTTGCTGTGTGATGTCACTAATCTCTGCACACACACACACCCCAAAATAAGCTTTAACACGACTTTTCCCTTCCTTTCCAGGAGGTGAGACACATAGGCTCCACCCACAACAGGAGCGCTCTGCCGTTCGGACCCAAAGTTGTGACCAACCAGTACAACAGCCCCTCTGGCCTCTACTCCTCGCAGAACATCAAGGACTTCAACTCGGCCGTGGACGAGGTCAAAGAAATCGCCACGGCAACGGAGACCAACAACAAGTAATGCCATCCTGTATTCTATATATCATAAATGAGAGAATGCTTCCCCTGTGGGTCATACTCGGATGAGTCCGTTTACGTCACCTTCGAATTAGAAACGGCAGGTCAAAGGTCAACGACATGCTCCACCCAACGCTGCCCTCCAGGTTGTTTACAGGCTTTTTATTCCATGTCACACGCTGCTAAAGTCCATTTTGGTTAAAACAAACCCCCCCAACAAATGTATCATTAACATCATCACCACTTTTTATCTCCTTCTTCTTTCTAACGGGACGTATCTGTTAGCCGTCCCGTTGATCAAAGAGTTCCCGTGTAGCAAAGTCCTGCTGCATCTAAGAATCCATTATATTATTGATTTTCAGCCCCAGGTTTAGGTCGCTGGTCGGCTTCTAGCTGCCGGAGTAAGTTGATTCTCAGAGGATTCCTCATTAGATGAAGGCCGGCTCCCAGGAGGCTGGCTGATACGTGTCTTTACAAGTCACAGGAATGTGGATACGATGAGGTATTCAACTCAGCTGGAGTGGGATTCATTTAGAAAACTGCATCACTTAATGGCACCTTCGAGACCGGGGGAAAAAAAACATATTAAACTACATCATGATGCAGTAACGAGAAGGTCTGAGCTCTGTTGGGTTCAGACGGGAACAGCAGTTTAGTTATTTTGTTATTTTTGTGCAATAAGAAGCACATTGTTCACGCTTTTGGCTCAAAACTCAAAGACATGAGAAATGGAGACAAAACATATGGTATCGGTCTGTGGTCCCCCAGGGGTCTATGATAGACCCTCACATTAGTCCAGAGACCAGACCAGACTATGTGGAGGAACCAGAGACTGTCTGTGCCCCCCCAGAGGTCTAGGATAGACCCTCACATTAGTCCAGAGACCAGACCAGACTATGTGGGGGAAACAGAGACTGTCTGTGGTCCCCCAGAGGTCTACGATAGACCCTCACATTGGTCCAGAGACCAGACCAGACTATGTGGAGGAACCAGAGACTGTCTGTGCCCCCCCAGAGGTCTACGATAGACCCTCACATTAGTCCAGAGACCAGACCAGACTATGTGGAGAAACCAGAGACTGTCTGTGGTCCCCCAGAGGTCTAGGATAGACCCTCACATTAGTCCAGAGACCAGACCAGACTATATGGGGGAACCAGAGACTGTCTGTGGTCCCCCAGAGGTCTAGGATAGACCCTCACATTAGTCCAGAGACCAGACCAGACTATGTGGGGGAACCAGAGACTGTCTGTGGTCCCCCAGAGGTCTACGATAGACCCTCACATTGGTCCAGAGACCAGACCAGACCATGTGGAGGAACCAGAGACTGTCTGTGGTCCCCCAGAGGTCTAGATAGTAGCCCACATTAGTCCAGAGACCAGACCAGACCATGTGGAGGAACCAGAGACTGCCTGTGGTCCCCCAGGGGTCTAGGATAGACCCTCATATTAGTCCAGAGACCAGACCAGACTATGTGGAGGAACCAGAGACTGTCTGTGGTCCCCCAGAGGTCTAGGATAGACCCTCACATTAGTCCAGAGACCAGACCATGTGGAGGAACCAGAGACTGCCTGTGGTCCCCCAGAGGTCTACGATAGACCCTCACATTAGTCCAAAGACCAGACCAGACCATGTGGAGGAACCAGAGACTGTCTGTGGTCCAAACAACAAGGTCTCTGCTGTATTTATGTCTAGATGACCTTATATGGAGTGTTGGTGGAGCAGCTACAATGTTAGCGTAGCCTAGCACCATCAACCAGACTCCATTCAGAAAACCAGCGTTTTTAACAATAGTTATCTTGTGGTCTTGCAGACAGACCTAACAAACCATGACTTCAGACTTTTTACTGATCACCACCATTATGTCGTTACTTCGGCATCCTTTTTATACAATTATTGCAATGAAATCACAACAGAATTGTTTATTTTGGGTTCATACCGCTGTGGTAGAATTAGCTTCTGGTGTGAGCTCACCTTTTAGAGTTTCTCCCCAGAATGTTTTGACTTTTCTGCGTCCCGTGACTCCTCAGACTGTATTGAAATGTGCACACTTTCTTGGCAGAGCTCCGTCGGATCCTACGCAGACGGGCAAGCGGCTGCCTGTAGCAGCAGATTCGGAGGTTTACAAGATGCTGCAGGAGAACCAGAGTCTGACGAGCCTCCTCGACAGTCGGCTTCATTCAAAGTGCTCCAGGAGATCCTCGAGACCGGTACAGCACAGCATTTGTCTCTAACCATGTGTAGCTGTAACAGATTTTACACATCTATAACGGGTCAGCCAAGAAATCTGTGAACCCCTCAAACGTTAAGATTGTGTGTGATGTTTTGAAGGGGACTCAGAGAAACCGTCCGGGTTCAGGAGTGTCAAAGCGCCCTCAACAAGGATTGGAGCTTCACTGGGGAACGCAGACAAGTTGCCCAGCTGTGACAAATGTGGATCTGGGATCGTGTGAGTACATGAGGACTCCTCGGTTCATGGCTCCGTCTGAACATGACCAGCCCAGACTCACTGAGGCCGCCTGGGGTTTTGTTGCTTCACACAATATTGATAAGATGTGACGCAACACAAAAGGCCCCAGGGTGTCGTCTTCTCTGGGTGGTGTTTGTCGCCACCTTGTGGCTGATTTTTGCAAAGTCGTCTTGGAGCTGCTCTCTTGATTTTCGAGGTGTATTTCTATTTTTACGTGGATGATTTTACTGTTTTGGATTCAAGATGCCTAAAACATCTCGTTAAGATCCACTTAACTGCCCTCAATCACGCTTTTCATTATTGAAATGTGTTTTTTATATAGAGATTTACTTGTGAAATACTGTCCAAAGGATTTTTCCCCCCCAAAGTGATTCAAGACTGTGCCATTTTGAAACTTAACCTAATGGTAAGACCTAGGGATGGGACAGTATATAAGATTTCATTGCAGATCTGGATATAAAAACGCTCCTGATAAGTTGATCATGGTGAATTTCCATTATTGGGATAATCGTGAATATTATCAAGAGTGACTCTCAAGTGCAGCTGCCTTGTTTATCATGTTATCAGCCTGGTTTTAAAAATAAAACATCTATATAATTGACCCTGTATTTATGCAGGGAGACCATATGGTTTATGATCATCTTACTTCTGGTTATTTTATTGGTTATCAGTTAAAAAAAAGTGCCATTTTAAGATTTTTGAGTATATTTTGATGATTATTGGGATTATATGTTGTATCTGTATATGTTGTTTTGAAGCAGCAGATTGATGCCCATTGATTTGGAATGAGATCATGTGATGTTCTGGTGTCCAAATACTTTTGGCCACAAGGCGTAAAACACCATAAGAAACCCCTCTGATGAATGTGTGTCTGGATGAGCAACATAAGTGAGGTTAAACCTGTGTGTCTCTGCTTCAGGGGGACGGTGGTGAAGCTGAGGGACAAGTTCCGTCACCCCGAGTGCTACACCTGCACGGACTGCGACACCAACCTGAAACAGAAGGGACACTTCTTCGTGGAGGACCGGATTTACTGTGAGAAGCACGCTCGCGAGCGGGCGACTCCCCCCGAGGGCTACGACGTGGTCACCGTCTTCCCCAAGTAGAGCAGCTCGGCCTCGGACCGCCCGCCTCCTCCCGTAGGACGCCGGGACATAACCCAAGACATTACGACATTTAGCTCAAGACTCGCTAACGGTCTTCTCTCACATTACGCTTCAGTACAGTCGCTGTAGGCAGGACGGTAAAACAGAAAATGATGATTTGCACATTGACTCCACCAAAAGGAAAAACTACGAGACGGCGGCGTTTACGTTTTTCTCTCTCCCTCAAAAGAATAATTCCCCATTTGAATGAAAGCCACTGTGTTTAAGTGATATTTGTCTTTGTATTTGTTCAGGTTGTTGGAATCATGGAAACCATGGAAAACTCTTTTTACGACGTGTTTTCTACAGTTTTATTAAATAAATAGACCTACTTTTATGGAAAATAGCTTAAAAAAACACATTTGAATATCATTACCAAAATAAATATTTTTTAGCTCAACACAATTGTCTTTGCCCAAATCATTGATTGTGCTTGGTTACAGTAGACGGAGGAGACAGGTGAGTGCAACATGGTCATGAAACTGATCTAACACAACAAAAACGGTCTCAAAGAACAGTTCATAATACTTTGTGTCACTTTGGACACATTTTTGTTTGGAGAACTCAGTTTAAGTGCTTTTTTAAAATAAGAATACAATGAAAGATGCTGCTAGACTGATCTGTGTGGTCGTGACGTCACTGCAGGTGTGGATGGCTGGTGTGGTCGGTGACGTCACTGCAGGTGTGACGGCTGCTGTCAGATCGACTCGTAGAAAGAAGGTCGTGATGATGGAAAGTCAAACGTGTTTCTCAGATCTTCTTCTCCGCCGCAGAGCGACTTGAAGTAAAAGGACACGGGGGTGACGCCCGCTGGGTCACGTGACAAGAACTTGCACGTCACGTGGCGAGCGAACGCGCAACAGTTCCTCGCGTCGAAGGTGCCGTAGCCGGACTCCGCCGGTGACGTCGCAGAGTCCCACTCCGCGGACGACACGCTGGTCGGGCTGCTCGGGTCGGAGCCCAGCAGGTATCCCGGCGGCGGCGCGTGCCCGCGGTGCTCGGCCATGCGCAGGGTCTCGGTCAGGGCCCAGATGTAGTTGTGGGCGAAGCGCAGCGTCTCGATCTTGGTCATCTTGGCGTCTTCGGGCAGCGCCGGCAGGATGCTGCGCAGCGCGTCCAGGGCCGAGTTCAGGTTGTGCATCCGGGAGCGCTCCCGGTCGTTGGCCTTCGTCCTGCGCCTGCCCCGGTGCCCGGGCGGCTCGCATCGGGTTTTGGGTTTTGAGTTTCCAGGCAACGCCTCAGCGGCGTCCCCGGCTTGGTTAACTGAGAGCCTGCGGAGCGTCGGCGCGTCTCTGGATGTGCGCAGGTCGCTCGGTGCGCACGGTGCCTTTGGAGACATCCTGCGTAATTTAAATAGAATTACAATAGAATCAAACATCTGGTGCACAACCACACATATAAAAGGGCAATCAGCCTCACTTTTGCACAAAAGTGTGCAAAACATAGTAATTTAATCAAGTTTTGTAAAGCTTTAGAGATTCCACGTTTATAAATCTGAACACTTACTCGACAGGTGATGCTCGGATCAGGAGCCGGCCGGTCGTCCTTGTTAATCCCCTCTCGGAGCTGGAGGCAGCGGACACACTTGTATGTGCAGCTGACAGTGAGGGATGGATGCGCATCTCTGCTATTTTATATGGCCTTTATCTTATCTTTTTTGCGCGGTGGGCGCCTGAATCAACAGCGTCGACCAATCAGCTTCCAGGCAGCGCGTCCGTCCTTTCAACCCCTCTCCCCCTCTCACGCCGGTCTTCACACCGCTCCGCGTCTTTGTGTAGTCTTTGTAACTTGTGTGGTATAGTAGCGTGTGTGTGTGTGTGTGTGTGTGTGTGTGTGTGTGTGTGTTAAAAACATATTTTATAGGCTGAGTGAGGTCAAAATTCTTGTCTTGTTTTTTTTTCTCTTGACATTTCCCCAAAAGTCTGCCTTTAAAATCAGCTGTGCGTCCAGCTGGATCTTATTGTCACTATTGATAAAAAAACATTTTTTAAATGTTAATTTTATGGTAATCGGTGACGTAGTCGTTGCTCCATCTCACATAAACAGTGCTGGATGTCTAAACTATCGGAAGCTGTCGTTTTTTTTTTACGTATATAAAAATAAATCTTCATCCACATCCAATAATAATTAATGGTTGTAACGTTCAGATCCACTGGAAGCTTTCAAGTCCACATCTTTGTTTTCTGTCACCATAATAATCTCCTGTTTTGACGCGCTGGAAACGTCCTCAACCAGCCTGGTTAGTTTGTATTTTAATGCGCAAAGATGATGGAGACACATATTTAACGCATTACTTTATTTCTATAGCATGTTTTTATGTGTTTGTTTGCACTTGGTGTGAGTTTTCTCGTGCACATGGCGTCACATCTGTATCCTTATGGATCCACGTAATGCAACGTTTTACGCACTGGAAGGGTTGGGCACGTGCTGGTTATATAGTGACTGTTGGAATCCTAAAATCAGCTTCAAGAGCACAACATGAGCTTCTTAAAACTGACGTGGAAACAACAGCAGCTCCTGGTTTATTCTAAAATAAAACATGCTTATTTTAACTGCTTGGTGTTTTTGGTCGTGCGCATGCACATCACATGACCTGGTAAGGGTTGGCGTCAAATATCTTTAAGCTGCTGCAAATTGACTGTTGCCAAAAGTTATTTTATGGAGTGACTCATCTCTTTCTTAGCTAAAAAAAATCGCATCTAAATCCAAGAAATTGACACTTTTAATGTCAAATATATTTGGACAAACATTTGCTTAACGCGTTATGGCGCAAAAGGAGAGTTGGACAAAGACAATTACGCATGGGGCCAGCCAACAAAGAGCACTAGAGAGAGCGAAACCTGTTGTAGGAACTGATAGTACAAAAGGTCCTGCTGTGTGCCTCGGCAATAAAAGCTCCATTTCTCTTGTAATGTGAGCACACACGTGTGCGCTATGACATCTCCAAAAACACGTCCACTCTCGCCAAACCTCTGGGTGCGCGTGAGAGTTTATAATGTTATTCTTTTTTTCCTTTGCTTTTATGAAGTTAAAGATTAGTAAAACATGTCAACAACTCGCAGACACGCGTGTGCTCCGGTGAGGGGGGAGAGGGGGAGCGTGGCACAGCTCAAACATGATTTACAATTGCCAACAAAGGACCACAAAAAAGCTCTCCTTAACTTTCTGTCTAAATATGTGTTTTGGGAACAATCTGATAACCATATGCTTTCAATAAACTGGACAAATACACTGGTGAGATACGAGAGGGGGGCTTGCTGTTATAAAAGGCAGGAAAAGTCTAAAGTAAACTGAATATTACCACTTTACAAATAATCATTGATGCCAAATCCATATTCGGATATCGTGGACAGGTGTGGGTTTGAAGTTGTCAGTCTCCCTCCTTGGTTTTTATCAGCGTGCCGTGGTGTCCTGCTTGTTATGCAAAGTGTAGGCAAACACGAGCGCCCAGTTGCTGTGGAAAGAGCAGATATCGGAGCAGACTTCGGTACGAAAAGTGATTTAACAATATTTAACAATAAACCGAGCAAGCGCAGAGCAGGTGATACCTGCCCGGCGCTCCTGATTAATACTTCCTCTACTGCTTCACTTTACGGTCCTCTTTGCTTATTTATTAAACGAAATCTATTTATTATTATTTTAGCAAACAGAGGTACCAGGTGGGGCTTTATTTTCGTCTTCAGCTTTTTGTTTGAAGGACGTTTTGAGAGGGGCAATCATAGTCCAACAACTCGCTGACCAGATTGTTGTCATCCCGAACCAGGAGCGAAGCCATTCAATGTGCCCCCCTCCTCTTCTTCTTTCTGCCAAAGAGCTGCCGGGTGGGAAAAAAGAAAAGAAAAAGGAAACTTCTTCAAGAAAGAAAAAACATCTTAAAAACATTTAATTGCAACCCGGATGCCATATGTACACCTCTTGTGAAAACCCTCAACAATGTGACTGCCTTTTAAAAAGTATGGAGTGCGCCTTTGGAGACGTGTGCGCTTTTTGGAGAGGTGCGCGCATCGTGACCAGAATGACCCCGAACACACTTTACACAAGAAGTAATTCACTTTTAATGTGCTTTGGAGTTCCCTTTCACAGGCAACGCATTGTACCTCTTACCCCAGCTTTAGAAGACAGTGTACACCAATTACAGTGGAATAGTTGTCCTATGGACACAGTTTGTCTTTTTGTAAAGAGCTGAAGCTCGAAGAGGGCTGTGGCTGCAACTCCCCCCACCCCCTCCCTAAACTAATGCAGCATGTTTCCTTTCTTTCTTCTCCTAGCTTGTTTACGATAGTGAACCTTGTGTTTTTGTGGCTCTTTGTGGACAAAATGTGCATTTTCTACTAATGGATAAAATCCTCAGAAGATATACATTCAGGCATTCGTTATTTAGAAATATATATATATATATATTCCAAATCTATGATTGAGCCATTGAAGATTAGTTTATTGACTTTTATATGAAATGTATGCAGGTGTTAAAGAAATATATATTAATATAATATATAATAATTACTTTCAAGGGCTCTTTGTCAGCTGGAAATGTGGACATATTGCCATTTGTCTCACAGCTCTATAGGTTAAAATAGTGAAATTAACAGAAAAAATAATGTTTAGAGGAAGGCAGCCCACTCTGAAGTGTACATCACAAATAATTATGTGAAAATTACAAGTATCTTACAAATAAAATCTTTTTTTTTTTTTTAAATAGGTAAATTATGCACAAACGATCAGGGCAATTTAACTCACTTTGAATCCAAACCTGCCTGAATGAAGGATAATAATCAGCAGCATGCCAGATACATGTAGTCACAACCAAAACTGACTAATTAACTAATTATTGTTTCAATAACGTTAATCCATCCATATTACACAATAATTAATCATTATTTGGGTGATACCATAACCCTTTGTTATTCTTTGTGTAGCACTATTTTCCCACGTCCAGTCAAACGGCAGCAAGGATATTAAATATATAAAAGCAAAATAATCTAAACCGTGTCTGCAACATGTGACGTTGTTGTTGCAGTAGCGGGGCTCGGCGGCTCGGAGGCTCTGTTGTCACATTTCACATTTTCATGTCGTTACAAAATGCAACACCACACGACGCCTTCACGTAACCTCGGACACGTTATGTAGAATAAAGGTGAAGCAACACAGGTTGTAAACATCAGTTATGCCATTTTATGAATACAGGACTCTGCGAATACACGTGTATGTGTGTTCAAGCCTCACCTTTTGTTGTTGTTGTTGTTTTAAACTGAGCTTGGGTCATTAATAAACACACATTTCACAACCTTTAGCATTTTCTTGTCACAGTGACAGTAGACTATTAATTGTCATTCTAAATTGTTGAAGCATCACCGTTATTGGTATCTTTTTTTTTAATATCTGTTAAAAAAAAAAAAAACATTTTGACTTATGTGAAGCAAATGGAAAACTAAAGAATAACGGCAATTTAATAAAAAAAAAAGACATGACATGACTAAACTTTAAATTTGACTTTTTTTTAGACAAATTAAGGATTAACTGTTACTCTATGGGTTTAAAGTTCACAGCATACACAAAAATAAACAATGATGATTTATTTAAAAAAGTGTTTTTTACGTGGTTGATGACCTATGACCTTTAGCATTTCTAAAATCCTGGCTATCCTCTCGAACGCACCGACACCACTGGGAGTGTGAGTTTACGAGGAGCACTTGAACGCCTCGCCGCTAACTCCTCCAGTTGTGGGCGTAAAAACAAAACAAAACGCGAGAAGCCGCTGCGCCCTCCCGCCTCCTTTTTACTCAAATAACAGATCTACAAAACGCGAACAGAGGGTCTCACACGTGATCAGCCCTTTCCGCAGCAGCGTCAGATCCAAACGGGGCGCGCGCGCGCAACTTTTCAGGGCGCCCTGCTGCTCGCTACTTCCTGGTTCGGGGGGGGGGGTTAGCTTGTGTGTTTGGTGGCTAGCATGTAGATGAGAGAGCCGAGGACTCGGAAGCGGCGCTGCCGGAGGTGACTTTCCCCGAGTAGCAGACCAGAAAAAAGGAGGACTTTCATCGAGACAACATGGACAACTGGGTAGGCGTGACTTTTGTGTGTGTTTTTTGTGTTTATTTAACAGCTAGCGGCGGCGGCGCTGATGCTACTCGAGGAGGCGAAGACTTGTTTATCAGTAGTGAAGAAGTGAGCTAGGATGACCCGACTCCGTTTTAGGAGGGGGGGGGGGGGTGTTCTAAGTCCACACACACACACACACACACACACACACACACACACACACACACACACACACACCTACATTAATATACTTGTTTTTAAGCCCCTCAAACTGGGGGTGTGTTTCCTCCAACATGAATTCACGTTAAGCCCCCCCCCCGTGAAGTTTACAGCTCCTTCCGGTCCTTTAATTGTATTCTGCCAACCGTTTAAAATTAGAGATCCTGTGCAAGGAAGCTTAAACAAAAGCATCACTCTTTTATGGAGCTGCCACCAGAGAGCTGTTGAGATTTGTGGGTTGTTTTTCAATCTTTTAGAAGGAGCAGAATACATTTTTTTGGAGGAGGGGGGGTCATCACTATATGACATCACATATGTCATCTGCTGTCACTGCAAAAAGTTGGCTCCTGCATATTAATTTAAACAATAAGAAGTAATCCAGACCTGAAGCTCTGCAGCCAGTCAAAGCTGTAATTATCCCCCCCTGGATGATTTTTGATGATGTTGTGTTCTGTCTGTTTTCCCCCTTCGATGCATCACACCCAGTACATTTCCATGAGAACATGACCTCCCCTCGGAGACAACAAAAGCTCGCCTTAGAAGCGAAGGAATGGGCGTCCACTGCACGACAACAATACTGGCACAAGTGTCTTTTGTGTGAGCAGGTTTCTGCAGAGGCAAAGGTGGCACTGAATGGGGTTTTTTGGGGGGGTGGGGGGTGTCGGAAAGGGTGGCGAAATATCAGAGAGAGAGAGGGGCCTGTATCTTATCCCCATCTCATGTTACACATTAACACCGTTTCTTTATGACCGATACGTGACAGGGATAACTGGTGCTTTACCTCTTCATCCCCGGTCAGGGAACCTCTGGAATATCAGGGAATTAAAAAACATTTTTTTTTTCAGCCAAGTCATATTATATTTTGTTTCTATCATGTTTAGATTTTAGTCCTTTATCAAAATATTATATTTCCCACACTGTATGTTTCTTTTACTTGATTATTTTGCAAGTTAATCCCCTATATATCAATATACTTTATACTGCACACATTAAATACCTCCACGGTCGCAGCAAAACAACCATGAAATCATCAGTCACGACGATAAACTGCACACAACAAAAAAAAAACATGGCACACATTCCATAGTAAAACACGTTAGCTACGCCCTGTAGTGAAACAAAACGGCATGAAACCACAAAACAGTCTCCACAGCCTTCATCGAGGAAGCAACAAATTAGTTTTAATATCGTAGAATGGTTGTTATGGTTACTTGGGTTTTTTTAGTGCCAGTTTTACCATCAACAAATGACACATGTGCAACGGTTCAGTTTTGGACTTAAAGCTCACAAATGCATGGGTTTAAAATACAGTTTTTACCGCTCCATTATGGGTCATGGAAGTTCAGCTTATTAAGTCAGTGAAAGTCAGGGAAAGTCAGGGAAAGTCAGGGAACCTGGAGTGTGTACCCTGTCATTCAGCATGAAAACTCAGCCTTCCAGTCAGACACATGCTAATGGTTCGTTTTCCCATCCGGTTCGACGTGACTGATCTCGCCAAACCTGTATTAGGGCATGTTATCCAACCCGGCAGGTACAGCAGCTGTAGTCTGGGCAAAGGGGGAGGAGGGGGAGGGCGGGTGAGGGGGGGGGGGGGTCTTCTGTTAAAGCTTCATTCACAATAAAAACCCACAACCTGATATTCTCACTGCAAATCCCTCTCTGTGTATGAATGTTTCCACCGGTGGGCCGATGATGCTTTTATTTACACAAACAGCGTTCCAACCGCTCAAGGGGAGATTATTATGGGATGTTTCATATCAGCTGAGCTCAGACTTGGGATTACTTAACATATCTTGTCCTATGAACCTTAAGCTTCTCTCTCTCCATCTGATTGCGGCCGAGGTGGAGAAACATCTCTTTATCGAGCTGTGTCGTAAAGAAACACCAGATAATGGAAAGATAATTTCCCTGCGCTTATGAAATAGCATCCACGGGTCACTGTGATAATATAAATATATTTTTTGCTCAGGTTGGATTGTCTCAGACTGTAAAAACAGCTGCATTCAGATTGTGAACAACCAGGAGGCTTGAAACTAAAATGTAGAAAAATATCATTCATAGTTCTGTGTATTTTGAGGCACACTTCCTCTTGTCTGATAATGATCGATTACAAAATATCCTTCCGCTGGCTGGATGTGTTGTTGCCGTTTTTTTGGTCGTGGGCGGAGTCGGGTGAAAGTCATCCAGGCGGCTGGGAGTGTTCACTCACTCTCACCTGGAGAACGAAAGGGCGACCGTCTCTGCTGCTGACAGAATAAGCGTGAGGTCGGGGGGGCGAAACTCAACTCTGTAGGTCTGACAATGTCCTCTGATGTGAGTACTTCAATTTGGGATCTGGGACGATGGGATTCTCAACATTTTGCTTATCTAAATAAGGCCGAGGTGTTATTGAATAATGTGTTCATCATGTTGTTGAAATTTGTTCTAGCTCTGGGGGAAGTTGACAAGTCCCTCTTCCTTAATAGACTTAAATAGAATAGACCTTTTATTGCCATTGCACATCGTACCATGAGAACACACACTTAATAAATAGTCAAAATAGCTTAAAAAATAGACAAAGAAGGAGATATGTGCATAGTAAAAAGGTAACACAGTGTTGCAGGGTAGGTTTCAGGTAAATCAGGTGTAGGTGTTCCTGCACAATTAGGACAATAAGTCATGCTCGTGTCTCATGCTGTATTTTTTTGTGAATCTAGTTCACTGTTTATCGAACACACTCTTGCTGCAGTCTGTCAGTTGGCAGCGTGGTATTTCCACAGATGCCATGCACTCGATTCATAATTGCACATCAACATTTTGGGCTTGTTGAACACTTCTCGATGCGTTTGCGTTGACGTAAAGGTTCTCTGTGTCCAGAGTACCATGGAGGCGTACAAGGAGATGGTTCTGCTGGTCCTGGAGGACGGCCGGCAGCAGGTGAACTCCCGCTGCGTGGACCTGGAGCCGTGGCAGATCATCGGAGCGACGGTCATCGGCACGCTGGGAGCCGTCTGGATCAAAGGCTTCCTCTTCCAGCAACAAAGTAATCTTTCACGCGTGACGCACGGGTGCAAGCTAGTGGGGGGAATTAACTCGGACGCGATAACACGTGAAACATTCTGCTTAAATCCCAGAGGCCATGTTCACAAAGGGTTTTTTTGTGTGTTAAACTGTTAAAATTTGCCGTCAGATTCTCTGGACTGTGAACATCAGGTTTACTGCTAATCTACGGTGTGGTATCTCAAAATGTGGCTTTTAGCTGCAGTTTAGCAGCATCTTCTACTACAGTACGACAGTACAGTACTCCGGTTATATCAACGAGTCTTTCTAGATCTGCTATCTATCAATCAATCATTGAATTCCTCAGCCCCGCCCCTTCCTTCTTCAGCTCCCCGTGAGCGAAGGTTGGTCGGAGGGAGGCTTCTTGAAAGAAGCTGTGCTTCCAGGGTCACAATAAAATGCTTTGTGTAACATGGCTCACATTTTCCGGATACAGCGTCTTGTCCTGACTTGTGATTACAGCTCACAGTCAGCTGTTTAATGTTTGTGGTCGAGTGTGTGTGTGTGTGTGTGTGTGTGTGCCAGCCTTTCACCACAGCTGCTGCCTTGTGTTTTCGGCCAATAGGTCTCCTGTCCCGAATCAAGAAGCTGTGCTTTCGACTCATCAGAAAAATACCCTTTGTTGGCGCAACAGTAAGTATCAGTGGTGAACGTGTTCCTTCTTTTTCCTGCAGATGTGCATCAATGTCTGACGTCTGGGACTCTTATGAGTCACGATTGGATGACTGAGCACAGCTGAGTACAGCATGTGGGGGGGGGGGCAGACCTTTGGCACAGTTACCTAACTTATCACGCACTGGTGATAGCATTCGGTTACTTCTGGTCACCAGCGGAGAACTCACTTTCAGGCTTTATCAACAAAAAGCGTGCACAACATGTCGAACACGTTGTTTCCTTCACTATCGCTCATTTTAGGGAATGATACGCTTCACTTTACTGTTGTTTTATTGCATGCAGACACACTTTGTCCTCTCTCTTTTATGACAGATCCAGAGCCAGCTCAACAAGGCTTTAGATGACATGTCTGCCAGTCTGTGTACTCTGAAGGAGGGGATGAGCTACACCAAGCAGCTGCCCTCTAAAGGCCTCACTCAGGGCCAAGTGCTGGACAAAATCAGAGAGTACGAGACTCTGAGTAAGTCGGCGTTCATTCCTGAGCTTCATTTGTCCGTGTGGGCCCGACCGCCTGGAGAGCATTTCCAGTCTTTCGCTTGCTGATAAGAAAAACCTGTGTGGCCTTTTTTGTTGTTGGTATGCTGACGAGAAAATGCCTTGTCGTTTGCAGATGAGGTGCAGTGGGAGAAAGGCTGTGTCTCGGGTGCAGTGTACTGGGGGGATGAATCGCTCACAGATCTGCTGGTGAAGGTAAGCGTCGTATAGATCTCTGGACTTGAACTTATTTTTTGTTATATTATTATTATTATATTATAAGAAACAAGCAAACAAAGAGGGCTAGGACATGACAGTACACACATTTGAAAGTAGGTACAAATAAGAAAAGCATACAGTAAACAATACAAATATCCACATATTGGAATAGAATTAAGTCTCCATCCCATTTTTCCCAGTATTCCTCCTTTATCCTTTTGAAGCCGCAGCACAAAAGTCAGTTTCTCCATTGCTTGAATAGAGTTTATAATGTTTGTTTAGAGTGTCATGGTAGGAGGAGGATTCCTCTGAAGCCAGCATTTAGTAGTTGCTTTTTTCTTGCAACCATGAAAATCTTCAGGAGGTATGCGTCCCTTTTACTGAGACCTCCAGGGAGTTCTCCAAGATATAAACAGTTATAGGAAAAGTCAAATACTATGTCCAGAGTGTCCACCGAGAGGACCAGAAGACATGAACATAACTCTGGACTTGAACTTGAACTGTTTCCCGTTCCTTCCTTCAAACTGCTTTGTGTGTCAGCGTTATTATTTTTGAACTAATCTCAACTTCTTTTATGACTTTTTGTTCCCAGGTTTATGGAGAGTTTGCGTGGAGCAACCCGCTCCACCCAGACATCTTTCCTGGCGTCAGAAAGATGGAGGCGGAGGTCGTCCGAATGTCCTGCACGCTTTTCAGCGGCGGACCAAACTCCTGTGGAACGGTAAGTTATCGTAATTATGCTCACAGATCGTAGAAGGTGGATCCGAAGCATTCAAACAACTCTTCCGCTTCTTAATCCAGGTGACTTCAGGAGGAACTGAGAGCATCCTGATGGCCTGCAAGGCGTACAGAGACATGGCGCACGAACGCGGCGTCAAATACCCGGAAATGTAAGAGGAACTTATTAATTACTAGGCTTGATGAGCAATTTCAGATTTCCTGCTTCTTTGGTTTTTAGTAACACTGAAGAGTCTTTGTTTGGATCATTCATGGGCAGTTTGACTCTTCCTGTTGTAGCCTGATAAAATATAATTACATGATAAAAATAGATTTACACAATCAGAGAAGTGTCTTGTACAAAGGTTTTAATTGGTGAAGTTTCCCCAAAGACGAAAAAGAGGCCGCCAGGAAATGAATCCCATTCCTACGATGATGTCATGTGAATTCTTTGGCAGCTTCCAGTTCTACCACCAAAAATAGAAATGTATCTCGTCTCATGTCAGCCTTGAATAACACGATACGGCAACACTGGACTTAATCGTTGTCATGCTATTAAAGGACATTAATCCAAGTTGTATTGTTTTAATTTTCCCAGTCTTGCACCCGTGAGCGTCCACGCGGCCTTCGACAAAGCGGCGCATTACTTCGGGATGAAGCTGGTTCACGTTCCCCTCGACAAGAAAACCATGAAAGTAGACGTGAAGGTGAGAACGCGGCTGATAAGCAGTGTGTGTTAATGGACCTCCATTCTTCCCATTCCCATAATTGTTTCCTCTCTTTCAAGGCGATGAGGAGAGCCATCAACAAGAACACCGCCATGCTCGTGTGCTCGACGCCTCAGTTTCCTCATGGCGTCATCGATCCCGTTGAGGAAGTGGCCAAGGTAAAGAAGTGAAACGGGTTGTTTTTCTTTTCCCTATAAAGGTTCTTGAAATGGAGATGGGGAAGTGAAATCTCTTGGGTGTGTTTCAGCTGGCTGTGCGCTACAACCTGCCGCTGCATGTGGACGCCTGTTTGGGAGGATTTCTCATCGTCTTCATGGCGAAAGCTGGTTACCCACTGGCCCCGTTTGACTTCAGGATAAAAGGTGTGACCAGCATCTCCGCCGACACCCACAAGGTACGGAGCCTAACAAATCTCCTCACAAATCCAGGAAATAGACATTGTGCTTTGTGTGAAGTGACACTTTTCTAACCCTGCATCCTTCTGCAGTACGGTTACGCCCCCAAAGGGTCCTCGGTGATCCTCTACAGTGATATTAAGTACCGTCACTACCAGTACTTCGTAGCCCCGGACTGGCAGGGGGGCATCTACGCCTCGCCCTCCATTGCAGGCTCCCGGCCCGGAGGAATCATCGCCGCCTGCTGGGCGACCATGATGAACATGGGAGAGGACGGATACGTCGACGCCACCAGGAAGATAATCAGCACGGCGCGCAAAATCCAAAAAGAGTAAGAGACACTTGTGTTTCAAGACTTGATGTCATCATTTAATTGTTCCCCTCCAACAGTTATTATTTGTTTTTATTGACAGAGTCTCCAAGATAAAGGGTGTGTTTGTGTTTGGGGACCCGGAGGTGTCGGTCGTGGCGATAGGCTCAGATGTTTTTGATATTTTCCGTCTGTCTAACGCTCTGACGTCAAAGGGCTGGAATCTGAACACACTGCAGTACCCATCCAGGTAAGGATTTAAAAAATATAAATATAATTTATAAATGATGATAAATGGTCAGGAGTGTCACACTTGTCTAATGTTTTCCTTTCACAGCATCCACATCTGTTGCACAGTTCTGCACACACAGCCGGGCGTCGCCGATCAGTTCGTCCGTGATGTCAGAGAGCAGGTCGCCATCATCATGAAGAACCCCAAAGAGAAAACCACGGGAATGGTGAGCCGGCGCCGCCGAGACACAGTGAAACATTTGATTAGTTATTACATGTTTATAAAGGAGTGTCTGAAGTGTGTGTGCATTTCATATCACGTTTTTAAAATGGCAAACAACATGGATTTGTCAAAGCTGCCATCAGCGATGACGGTTGACATGGCGGTACATTTTCACCGCAGAACAAACAAGAATACAAACTTAGTGCCACGCTGTTTTGCTCGTGGCGATTCTTGTTGATGAATAGAACCTTTACGCTCACGAGGAACTCGAGCTGTTGAACCGCGTGCAGGACCTGAAGGTACACGTGGCGTCTTGTTTTTCTGCTTCACGTGAGGATGTTGTGTGCGTCATTTTTTTAAATGGAGTGGAAACTCCACCCGACAGCTTTCAATGGATCACACCCGTGTGAATGAAGCGTCACATTTAGCTGAATAACAGAAACGAAAAACAACGTTCACATGTGGAGCAAAATCCAACTGGGGGGGGGGAATTATGAGATAATTTGTGTAGTTTTGACTAATTCTCTCATTATATATTTATGACAACTTTGTTGACTCACTAATTAGTTTAAAACTGTTTTCCAAATCTTTCTCTTTCCCATAACTCAGTCAGCCATGAGCACACATATTTACATTTACACTTTCTGTATCATCACAATAAACCAGATGTGTCAAAAGTACAGTCGATACTCAAGTTCAAGTACAGATACTTGACTGTAATTGTGTACTTGACTCTGGTAAAAGTACCGTTTCTTTTGCGAGGCGAACTGAATCTGCCTGTCATATTAATAAGAAAAAAAAAAAGATAATTCCCCTCAAATGGATTAAAACTAAAGTTACTAGCCGTTTTATAACTGAAGAGTTATTAAGTACAGATAGAAAGTACAGATATTTGTTCTAAAATGGAGGAGAAAGAGGACCTGCCGTGTTCATTCTCACCATCTACAGTGTAAGTCCTCTCCAGATGTTCAAAGGCATGCTGGGAGATGTAGGAAAACACTGAAGGAAGTGCAAGTTGGAGGCAGGTTTAAAACAACAGGAGTGTGTGTGTTTTTTATTTTTTTTCTTGTAAACTCTTCCTTCCTGTTTCAGGGAGCGATCTACGGCATGGCCCAGTCGATCCCCGACAGATCCATGGTGACAGAAATCTCCCGGGGTTTCCTGGACTGCCTCTACAGCACCGAGGTGTCCAAGATCAAGTCCAACACCAGCCACATGAACGGCAACGGTAAAGCCCATTGAGGGCAGGCCCGGGGCTCCTCCTTACCCGCCGCCGCTGCACGCAGGGAAACGCGCTCGCCTTCCTTCCAGAGCTCCGAGCCGACGGCTCAACGGTTGCCTTATCTTGCATAATTTCACCGATGCAGAAAACATCTGCAAAGATCTTTTGAAGCACAAGCCATCGTCATTGTAATCAGCCTCCGGAGCGAAAGATCGCTCGCAGCGCTGAGCGAAGAAAATGACTTTCCTGAACGAGTTTAAGTCTTTTCATTTGATCTAATTCATGTGTGTGTGTGTGTTTGTTTATGTTTTAAACGTTCATTTCAATTTTAGCAGTTTTTCATAATATCTACTGATTACAAAGCAAAACCATTCCACTATTTTTTAGTTTTTTTTTTCTACTGCCGGAACATTTCAGCTTGTTGCCATCACTGCTTCACTATATGTGATGACTCAGCAAAAACGGACCACTGAATGCTTGTTAGAACGCTGTGCTGCCCTCTAGCCTGTAACCTGACGTACTGCTTTAGACCGGCTCCACAGGTGGGAAAACTACACATCATCATCATCATCATCATCATTATTATGTCATAGTTCTCTTCTTTATTTTACAAGCACTGCAATGCCCTGACAAGAACATATCAGGTTAATCTGTTAATCACTTGAAAACAACCATTCTGATGTTTATGGTAGTTTGTCTGTTAGCATGACTTTGCATGTTCTCTGTTTGTGAGCACTTAGCGTGATGACGTTGGTTTCAAGTCTGAACTTGAATTTGTAGACGGAGGGGACGGTGATTTTGGACAGTGGGGGCTTTTATTGTCATTAATATTTAATAAAATTGTCTTTTTTTTTAATTGAATTAAGGGAGAACTTGTAGCCAGGCCATGGATATTTTTTTGTGGAGTCCAAAGGTTATTTTTTTTTCTTACTTCCATACAGTAGCTTGTTAAGAGAAGCAATGAAATAGATTTGAACAGACGGGACTGAAGGTTTAGAAACTACCGTACCGGTATTTAATCAAGAGTCAGCTGTGTACCACTTTTGTTTTAATCATTTGTCCTCTAATTCTATCTACCTCAGTTTCTACTCAATCTAAACATCTGCTACTGTTTCCCCAACGACATAAGACACATAATACATAATGACAAACTGTAATACAGTTAGATTTACTATGAGGAAACAGATCCACTGTGATGACGGTTTTAGATCGACTAACAGATCTGATCGTTTGTTGTTGGGAGAAACCCACTCTGCCTGAATGTGGATATATTTTAGTAGAAATCCATTCGACGGAATATATGCACACCTTTATTAACAGGTTCACGACTTAACGATGCATTCTGTAACACCGAAACAACCTTTACTTTTCTTTTCACGTGCTTTCTTAATATTTCTTAGTGAAATTGTGTATTTCCATGAAATGGTTTCCATGTTTGTGCAATATGTACCTTTTTTTTTCCCTTTTTGTGGAGTGAAGCGAAGGGGAACGCTCCACCGTAAATTGAGAGATGAGTCATCAGAAATGTAGGCGTATCAGCCTCGTTAGTGTGATTTCAACCGTGTGTGTGTGTGTGTGTGTGTGAGCACTGGGTGGTTTATCGATCGCTTAGTTTGTTGGCGTTTGCACCGAGCAGTTTGAAAGAGATTAGACGTGAATGTATTTTGTTTTTTCTTGCATGTGCGGGGGGGATGTTTCCCGTCTTAGCTGGTAAAAGACAAAAAGGATCCCAATTAACCATCATGTGTCCATCCATCCTTCAAACCCATACCTGTGCAAAAAAAAAAAAAACATGACTCATCATGTTTGCTTTGGAGAAAACATCTTGTGATTGAATCTTTTTTTTTAATAAAACCCTTTAATACGAATTCCTCTCGAAGCGTTAAAGTGAAAGTGATTAGAAATGTAACAGATTAGTAAAGAGCTCTGCTGAGATAAACATTTATCTCTGTGACATTTATGTAGCAATAATGAGTGTTCACTTCTGTGCCTTCAGAGGTTTGAACTCATGACTTCACGGCAGATTTTTCTCTCCCAACATCCTCAGGGATCTGACTTCGTAATCATTAAGGTCCGCCGGTCATGAGGGACAGAGTCACGCAAACACCTTAAGAAATAATGCAATGAAATACCTCAGTCTTACAATGTTTTTGTTTTTGGAGTGCCACATTGCATTATCTCATAAGGCATCTTCCAGACTTTAGTCCGACCCCCCTGTGCACAGTATGAAGTCCTGAATGTAGACGGTCTGAAGGTTTGTGTTCCGTGAGACGGGAAGCAGCTGCTGGTTTCTCCTCGCCCACAATCCCCATAACAAACACTCTTAACCCGCTCTGAGCCGCTAACGCAGTCCCGCTCTTTAGATGGCACATGTGCTGTGTTTTCAATAAAAAAACAATGCATTCAGTCTGATGTGATCATTTTCTGGTCCATTTGTTTTTGTTTTTTTTCCCCACAAACATAACATTTAGCAACAGTAAAATACAAAAACATTGGCACATAAGACACATAATTGCTGTTATAACAACTGGAATGACCTTGACCTTTAAGACTTCAACCCATAAGAACCCAGACCCAAAGAAAATACATTTTATTTATAATTTAATTAATTAGATGTTATTTTTCTGTTTACGTTTGTATAAATATGCTTCGAATTCAATAACAGAAAATATATTAAAATTAAAATAATTCAATATATTTCCATTGAATTAATTGAGCAGCTATTTATGATTTTTCTTATTGTGCTAAAATATGATTTTACGGTTAAATGGCTGATTGTTTTGTGTACAATTTGTTCAAGAAATGTGGTCAGATCAGTTTAAATGCAACACGATGTGTTTTTAGAGTTGTTCAATGGGTTGAAACTTATTTAGTAACAAGCTTTTTGAAATGATCTCACTCTGTTAAATGTTTGTGTTGCTTAGCAACGAGGATGAAACTGTAGAAGCAACTTTCCAGGATATTTAAAGTGTTTGGGAAAACTGTCACTGTGGGTTCATAAGGGTTAATGTGTCTTAAACATTATTTTAACTTTGGCTCACATTTATTCACCAAGTAGTAAAACCAAAAACACACATTGGACCCTTTACAGCTTAATATTTGGCCATTCTTTGGAAGTAACGCGTTCATATTCTTTGGATTTGCGGGTCACATCCTGGGATGGAAGGAAGAGCCGTTGGCTGATAAACGCTCACATCAGCGACGCCTGGTCGATGAAGGTGGCCAACGTGATGTCTCTCTGGGACAGACCCCCACAGTCATGGGTGCTCAGAGTGATCTGGACCTGGGGGGACAAGGGAGGACCTCTAAAACTGTGGGTTCACTTTAGTCAGGAGATGGACAGACAACGTCACATGGCATCAGAGGACTACATAGTGGGCTATGTAGAGGACTAGAGGACTACGTAGAGGACTATGTAGAGGACTAGAGGACTACATAGTGGGCTATCAAGAGGACTATGTAAAGGACTATGTAGAGGACTGTATAGAGGACTACATAGAGGGCTATGTAGAGGACTAGAGGACTACGTAGAGGACTACATAGAGGGCTATGTAGAGGACTAGAGGACTGTGTAGGACAATATTAGGTAAAGGACTGTGTAGAGGACTGTAGAGCATTACGTAGAGGACTGTGTAGAGGACTGAATAGAGGACCATGTAAAAGACTGTGTAGAGGACTACATAGAGGACTATGCAGAGGACTGAATAGAGGATTACGTAGAAGACCGAGTTTGACTGGGCCAGTGCACGTTTTCAGTATGACTTCTGCCCATGAAAGCAGGCCTTCAAGATCCTTCTGACCTTGTGAAGTGACTAATATTAGTATATTTATATTCATATCAGGATAAGAAGTAATTTTAAATACTGTGGGGGCCTTTTGTAAGTTATCTTAGGGATTCATTAGTTAGAAAATGCACAGTTAAACATCATAATGAATATAGTTTGAGCCCCCCTTGCTGCCAAGAAGAAGAAGAAGAAGGAGAAGAAGAAGGAGAAGAAGAAGAAGAAGAAGAAGAAGAAGAAGAAGAAGAAAAAGAAAAAGAGAAGAAGAAGAAGGTTCGTTAGCATTCTGAAGTCAGTCGTGTTTCTGCCTATATGATGAATGTAAGTCAAATATTTAACATCAATATTATATCTGTTAGCTGCGAAATGCTAACCAGCTAACGTCAGTAGCTAGCTAACTTCACGTTAACGGCCGTTTGTAACTGCGCAGCGTACAGTGAGTTAGCAGTTAGCAGCTAACGATAGCTAGCTAAGATGACGTAAGCTAGCTAAAATGTAAAGAAAAGCCGCGTTAACAGGTAGCTACACCTTTTATTGAGCCATTAGCTCGTTTTGCGACAGCAGGGAGTTGTGTTGAATAAGCCAACTTAAGTTATTAGGACGGTTCTTTAAAACATGGGAGCTGCTCTCCATTATTATTCGCCTTTTTCTCTTAAATATAGATTTCACTTGACGCTTCAGGAGATGATCACATGACCTTTATACTTGTTTAATAAGGAAACGCAGTCCAATCTGTGATCTATTCACTGATGACCAGATTATCCTCTTATCTCCTTTTGCAGGAGTCATAATTAGTCTTTTATACCTTATTATAGACATTGAACCACTCAGGGTGATGGTCCATCTTCTCTGCTTGCAAAGCCACTCTGGACATGAAACCAAACGCCTGAAAGGTAAAGAAATCATGCAGTCAAGTGTGTATGCATAATATACAGTATTTGCTAGTTGGATTATCTGATTTGTGCACTACACTGATGTGTTAGATACCTGATTGAAGTCTTTGAATATAAACTCTTTGTAGATGGCGTCCCGACCCACGACCTCCACCCACTGAGCGTTGCGGAGCAGTGGGAGCAGGTGGGCCCTCTCCTCCTCAGTCAGACTCTGGATCTTACCGGCCTGGTGGGTGAGAGGAAGCAGGGGTAACAGCAGCTCCAAAGAGGGGCAGCTTCACTCACACAAACTGTGATTGGTTGCACAGGATCCCATCTGGAAACAATGAGAGGCTGCATTCCTGGTTTAAAAGACTGTTCAAAGGTATGTGGTGGTGGTGGTGGTGGTGGGAGGAGGAGGGGGACACCCGCTTTTTTTGGGTCACTCAGTTCCTAATCTTGACACATGATGCAGGGTCACATGGATTTTGAAGTTCATTCAGCCTTTGTAACCCTGACTCCAAAATCCAAACTGAACTGTCAACAATTTCACAACATTCCCCTCAAATAGATTTTTTTTTATTGCACAACCGAGCGGGGACTTTTGAAAGCTTTTGTCCCCAGATGAGCGGTCATGCTTGTAAACCAGAGTAAACAGATGTCACGGCCCCGAAGCAGAGCAGTGACATCAGCGCGTATCATAGCAACACTCTAATCTGCTCTATCAGTCGAGTGGACGGGCAGCAAGCAGACAATACCCACTGGCTTAAAGCTCGTCTATTCATCACACAAGGCGGCTTAGTGCGTTTACACAAAGAACGTGTGTCAGTTTTATCCCTGCAGAATAATCCGGGCACATATGAAACTTATGTATGAATTGTTCCTGCATTTGTTGGTCTGTGATAAAACATTATCTAGTGGAGTTTTAGACCTTGAGAGCGACTGAATGGCAACAAGTGTGTGTGTATGGCGGTAAGCAGCCCTCAGACTGAACACACACCGTAGACAAGTTGTGTACTCACCATGTTTGCAGAGTGTTTTCACGCCCAGGAGGAGGTTTCAGCTCCGGCTCTGTGTTGCACAGATCTGCTGTGGCAGCCAGCGGGTGTGTAATGACTCCATCCGACACACGAGCCATAGGTCCTGTTTAGCTGCTCCCGCAGAAGCCTGAACAGAAATCCTCACAGCTGATAGGCTTGCTCGGCCACATGTCAGCTTGGGTTTAATCATAAACTGCCATCTGTTGCACAAGGCATGTGTGTGGCCAGCTATTGTAGCAGAGCTCTGGCAGTGTGTTGCTGTGTGTGATGAGAGGAGGGAGATACCATCCATCTCATACACACTTAAGATAATCTATTCTGTAGTGCATGTGCACACACATTAAAACACAAACTTAAACTTCAGGATAGCAACGCGCTGTTAATGACGTCTCCGTTCGACGTGACGGCAGATTTAAAAGCATGGCTGGAGTTCATGTCAAAGGTTAATAAGCTGCTCCTCCGAGATTGCCCCGGTGAACTCGTCTGTCCTGGAGAGCGCTCAGGGAAATGAACTGGTTAATGAAATGAGGGGTGGGAGAGGATGTGACAAGGGATCAACATTTAACAGTTGGCCGGGTGGGGAAATGAGAATGGTGCTGCAGTGTTTTGGTTAGAAAGGCAAGGCAGTGACTTGGAACAAAACCATCAGATTGGAGTCAAACGGTTGTATAGATTATGTTTGGAAAAGGAGCTTATCCCACTGATTTATACACACACACTTATAAGCTTTGTAAACTGGTAGAGTGGTTCATTGTCATTGCTATTTAATTCATCTCTACAACAAACATAACGCGTCACAAGCCAGTTTAAAGATACCGCCAATCACCTATGCATGCTGCCCTTTGACCGTGTTTTATATTGGGTGTTATAAAGATGAGCAGTGGAAGTTTTCTCAAATAGCAACATGGAGCCTGGGAGGCAGCTACGAGCAAGTCTAACTGTGTTAATCCTTGTAACGAGCAGCTACGGAGGTGAGTCTTCTTGGATTGATTTGCAATAGATGACAATCCTCCTGATGTTCAGTCTTAAACGGTTAAAAGTGTGAGGATTTGATGCAGGATTCTACCAAAGAGCAGTCACGTCAGTCCTAGACTTCTATTGTGTCTCTTTAGCTTCTTGTGATAATCGATGTTCGGTCTCTGTGATCAAGGTTAGCATTCAATTATAACAAGTGGGACCTGTCGGTAGTATGACGACTTACTCAGTCAATAGTATTGAGTCTGTGTTATGATCTGGGTAATGATAGTAATCTGATACACCCTTCTGCTATCTTATATTTATGATGTACAAAAAGCTTTGTGTACATCATAAATCAGTGCTGTTAATCTATACAGGGCTCACTCTGAAGGTGGACCAGGCTTTGTTAACATTTCATAACCAGCTGACGGAAGAAGTGCAGGTTTTCTACACGTCAGATTACTGCGACAAGGTAAAGAATATAAATATATATATACTTCCTCTCTGATTGTCTGGGTTGTTCAAGATATCAATAAGTCAGTAAAATTACTAAAGTTATCCATTGATCGATTTCTGAGAAATTCATAGTGATGCACTGATGTAGTTTGACAGTCTGCACTGGACTCAGATGTGAAAAATAAAAATAAAATACTCAAAATCATCGAGCTTCAGAAACACTGGAACATACATTTTCTATAATGCAACACAATGAAATACTATTAAATGGTTTTAAGATCTGTGTGAGAAGCAACAAGTACATTTTTAACTATATTTCTTTGTATTTTTGTATATAAACCTTTTTTGGTTTGTGATCCTTTAAAAAATATATATATTTACGAGCCAGTTAGAAGTTGCATTACTTTTAGCATGCCACATTGCATTTTATTACACTTATAACTTGTGTATCTGACAAATAACCCCTTTTTCTTTACTCCCCAGTGTGTGTATCAGCGTTTGGTAACTGTGAAGCCCAACAACAGCAATGCTTCTTCTGTGATCGGCACTAAATTCACTCTGACTCTACAAGTGAAATCACAGACCCGGAACGCAACTCTTTGCAGGTGACAAGTTTTAATATTCTGACAAAGCATCAGTAACATCATCCCACCTACGAACCAAAGAGGTAAAAAAATTGCTGATTTGTTTCCTGTTTACTCATCGTAACTGCCTGGTGGGAGTTTATTGCTCTTGTTTCCAGCCGTGATATAGTGTGGTGGCATCCGATGATTGCATCAGCAGTCCGTAAGATTATTTACGGGGCTGGGGGAGTAATCCTGACCTGCTTTCTGGACCTGAGTGATGCCCTCCCCTAAACCACCTCCCCGGTTTATCGATCAGGAGCCTTTTTGGGGTTAATAAGACCTGACATTCCAATATTGATGAAAAGGGCTCATTAAATCTGGACATCTTGTGGAAACCTCAGCGGGGATGTTAACTGGAGGAGACAGTCGGCATATTTATAAACAATCAGGCCTGACAAGACACCAGGGCAGATTCTGTCCATTTAGGGGTCACCTGTAAACGTGGTCCCAGAGATTCGGTTGCAACATGACAAGCCTCTGGTGCTTTTCCTTGCCCTCTCAGAGGTCTGGTCTTGGGCTGCCTAGATCAATGCTGAGGTCTCTAACCAGACTGTGCTGCTATCGATTTCCTTTTCCCCTTTGAAAAACACTCCAAGTGATAGCTAGTATGTCATCCCAGCAGAGGATCAATACGAGTGTGTAATGCATGTTTTTGGTGCCTGAAACTGGAGATGACGAGAGGACAGAGGGATGCAATTTAAGCCTGTGGGCACTAGGTGGTGCTCCTGAGCTTCTTTGTGTTGTAAAACCATCAGAAGGAGATGCAACCTTTTTTTTTTAATGGTAAGGTCAAGAAGAAAACAGCCAAAGTGGATGAAAAAAGTAATGTAATGACTGCTGAGGACAGATCATTTCAAAACAGGTCTAATAATAAAAAAACAGCCTTTAGTTTTTATGTTCTTTTAAGAGAAATGTGTCTCAATATTTCCCTTTTTTTAAATGCAGGTGGAGTCAGAAATATGGAGAAGGTGGTCACTACTCCGTTTGGATCCAGATGTGCAAGGCCCGTAACATCAGCTGCACCGACGCTGTGGATAAAAGCCCCAACAATGCATATCTGCGTAAGTGTGCATCGACAATGAACACAGAATCACGACATTCGGTGAATAACGGACTGATTGTGACACGGTGGCGGTAAATGAACCTGTGTCCACGGTTCAGGGCCGAGCCTTTGATCCACTCTCAACCTAATTGAGTCAGCAAAGAGGGGAAATCACTCGGCCTGTCCACATCCACAGAGCCGTAATACTCATCCATCTCCCGGGACATGATGTGTATTGATCAGATAAGACGTGCTTTCTTGAAAAGGGATAAAAGAAAAGCTTTTCTGTTTGTTTTGAAGGCCTGCCTCCACGCGAGGGGGATTGTGGGTAATACATTAGGGAGTGTGGAAGGATTAGGGCGTAATGGGATTTTGAAAGCGTCTCTCTACATAATGTACACTCTACTTAACAATATTGCAGATTATGTTGTAGATCAGACTTTTAAGGCCAAGTAGCCATTATCCAAGCAGATATATGGTCAGTGTGACGGCACTGCTCACGGTATGATGAGCTTCCATTAGCTTCGCAGACCAGTGATTATACAACCTCCCCATAGGACTTGCTGAGCTTAAGTAATGGTCTGGTCAGCAGCTCGAGACAGGTTAGAGTTGCTCTGCTCGGGAAATTTCAAAGTTAACTTCAGCGCCTCGGATTGATCGGCAGCGAGGTCTCGGCGAGGTCATTTGATGGGTGTGGTATTCAAGGATATGTTTTCTGTGCGGCTGCTGTCGGATCCAAACCTTTAATCACGTTAGTACTGTATTCTGCATCGCACCACAAACCACAAGTCACCTGCCGAGGCCTTAATTCTCACAAAGAAATCCAGAATATCGACCGCTATCAAGTGTTTGTCCGACTTCGATGAAGCCGGACGTAATAAGAGTCCCATTCGGTTTCTGTTCATTCTGACAATAACTAACTAACGAGTCTGGCTGTTGCATGAGTGTCGTTTCACTTCACGTGCCGAGAGCTTTATGGTGTTTTTATGAGCGGGGCAGCAGAGATGCCATGACTTTTCCGAGGCGATTAAGTGACCACTCTTTGTTCAGAGTGGATGTGATTCAAGCTCGGGGTTAAAAATGGCTTCTCTATTGTTTGTTTTTCCACTGAAGACAAAACACGGCGCGTCCCGCCCCCTTATTTCCTGTGCTTTGACGCAAGAAGACGACACTGATATCACCTGAGCCCGTGTGTTATAGTTTTATAATCCATAGCACGGCTGTAAAAGAAATGTCCCGCTGACTTTTCAACGCCACTGATGCACGAAAATGTATTTAAGAGATCATTTATTCACTAATGTCTCCATTAACATTTTTATCTGCATCATTCAGTGACACAAATAGTAAAATAAACTCTTCTAATCCCATAAACAATGAATACTCATCGTCCTTCTATGATCTGCTAAGATTTTATTTTCTCTTTAGCAAATAAAAGACATCTCAGTTGTGAAATTTGGTACTGTAAGCCTCATCTTGACCTCATTCCTCTCCATGATGCCCTCTGGCAGACCAGCTCCTTCCCTCCTGTCTGTGTTTTCCTTTTCCTTGTTCCAGTGTAGCCTTACATTTTCCTTTTCCTACGCCTGCAGGCTTAGATTACCCAGATGGAATCGACCAAGAATGTTCCATTAGGTCCTTGTTTGTTACTTGAGGGATCCCCTTTGACACTGGTTGACTGACAGAGAGCCACAAGGGAGTCCAGAGGCGAGTAAAGCGGACAGTTTGGACCGCTAATCAGGCTTTTTATCCTCCGTCAGATCCCATTCCGATAGAGACGTAGGAGCTCTTGATGTGGACTTCCAGACGGAAAGACTGTGACGTACCGTCTGATTCCACGATGTTCATTTTGTAAACATTTTCTTTATTTTCCAGCTCTTCTTGTGGCAACTCTCTTACTGGCCATAATCGCTCTCTTATTTGTCGTGGCACCGTACATCTACAGGTACCCGTAAGGTTTTTACACCATGCCTCGTTCTCTCCATCAGAGCAGTGCAGCTCAGACCTGTTGTTTCCTTTACAGACGGCGTTGCACATCAAAATGTATGAAGACCATGTGCTTCCAGAGTCCGCGGTACTCTGTGGAACGTGTAAGTAAAACGCTGCTTTTCATGAACGCATCAGAGCGATATCTGAATAAATGCAATGAGACGAGACGGATGAGCGGTTTTAATTGGTTAGATTTAGATCAATCATAAACCAATCAAGGGAAATAAGTGGCAGGCACATCAGTATCCTAATATTGAGATACTGAGCAGCTCAATATGAAACATTAAAAATCATTATTTTATTCATGAATACTGTGTTTGAGACAAATGTAGGGCAAACTGGGTGATGTTGGGAAATTGTATTAACTCTGAAAGTCATGAGCGTATTCTAGTCCTGCTTAATGTGTTACGTGTCCTGAGATGACTTCTGTTGTGATTTGACACTATAAATAAAATTGAATTGACTTGAAATTCACATATTTCTTTACAACCTTGTTTGGTCCTTTAACTCCATAATTTGAAGCGTTCAGAAGCACAAAGAAACTGTGCCACCTTTTATTTCTTCACTGCAGAAAAGCATTCACTTTCTCTATAATCAAACATTAAAAATGCCTTGAACCAGCAGTAACATTGCATTCTTTTTATTGGCCAGCTACGTAGCCTGAGATACCAAAATTGCTCTGCGACTCCAGTCATCAAGACGTTTGGTAGACACTAATTGGATGATTGATACAAATGTTAGCAGAGCCGATTGTAAAGCAGACTTCCATGGAGGCGATGGGGCATCTCGTCCGTCCAATCACGTTGCCCCGATGGCAAGAGCTGCTGCGTAATTTCGGTGAGCATGAATGGCTCCTCTCATTCTTCCAGGCAAGATGTCTCTGTGTTCCATATGCTGCGCGGATGGCATGCAGATCCATCATAACGTATTAGCGCTGGTGTCTTCCTGCTCTGGCTCTTTAAACTGCGGCGTGGAGGCCAGCGAGTCAGGCTAATCCAACTGAGAGGGCAACAGGCCAGAGTCATCCCAGTGCTGCCTTCCCAGAGGGGGGGGCAACACACAGCACAGAGGCTGACCCGGGATAGAAAGATGGTCATTTTTAGTTCTGTCAGCATTTTCACATCACAGAACAGTTTTTATATTTATGTAAAGTTTGTTTCCATGTGATATTGTTCAACCTCTCCGATCCATTTAACAATACAAATGTACAGAGGGTATAAAAAAATAATGTGACCACCTCAGGAGAGAGAACTTTAGATATAACATCATAATAATAATAATAATATTAATAATTAATCATTGCTAGAGTAGAGGGTCATTTCAGACTTAGTGTCGATTAGCAGAACTCGTCAACTATTAAAATATGTCTCGTAATCAGCACTTTGATACGTAAGCATTCAAAGCAACGCGGGGCGACTAAGAGAAGAGACAAAATAATATATAAATTATTTAAAGGTGTACTCATCAATATTTTATATCTACATTGGATCAAATGACTACATGTAATGTGAAAGCAAGCTTGTGGTGGCGAACCTTCAGAGAATCATCACCCAAAAAAAAAAAAAATAATCCACACAGCGCTACGAATGCGTTTTAACGTCTTTCAGCTCATTGTTTTGGTTTGGCTGTTTTGGCTCAATATTTCTGTCCTTGTCGACATTTTATCACAGCAAAAGTAGAGCTAAAGATTGGGTGACTTCATCAGCTGACCAGAAGCATGAATGCTGATGTTGATGCTAGATGTGTGAATGCTTCACCTTATCATCTCAATGTAACACATTTAGCTAGTTTTCATACAACCTTATACGAGCCAAACTGGTGTTTTAGTTACTTAAAGGTGGATGTTCTGATGTTACTTTCTCTGCCCTTGTTTCTACAGGATGGAGCACAGGCCTGTGAAGCCGAGCCCGATGCCTCTAAAGCCAAACCAACACGTCTGCAGTCGCTGGACACTTTCCGCGGGTATGTACGCCATCAACAACCATCCTGTTTATCGGCCCATCACCACATGCGGCTCGCTCACATGCTGATTCTTTTTACGGCAGTCTGAGGCATGATGAAGATCTACAGGCCCGGCATAATGAATAATTACAGGGGTCACAGTCTGGCCACATGCTCCCCTAAGCTTTTGTTATCAGGCGGTATAGCTTTGGGCATGATTTCTGATATCAGCGCGTCTCGGGTTTGGAACAGTGTGTTTCTGTTGGACAGGAGTGATGCATGTGATTGAATCTGGGCTCCCTGCTAGCCTTAATTGTGGCCTGGGGGTAGACACAAAGCACGCCTCTCTGGAAACAGGATGCTGGTGTGGCTTTGACCTCCCCCTCGCCAAATAATTGATGTAATAATACCGTCAACATATCGGCACACATCCACGCGGCCATAGATCTCCTGCCAAAATGAGGAGCGAGAGGAAATCCAGCAGCACAGAAGCAGACAATTGGCATCTTCTCCAGCTGTGGCTTCCTTTTTTTTTTTTTTTGGATGGAAAGCCATCCGAAACCACCGTGCATATGTGCCGAATTGAAAATACCGCATAGTTTGGTTTGGTTTGGTAGATGAATCAACTGACTTCACTTGGACAAGTGCAGCAGTTCATGGAAAGGCTAGATTTTGATTTTATTTCCCTTCAGTTACACTGCCCGACGCCGTCGTGTTCAATCTTATTAGCTGAAATGTCACTCTGGGGCTACAGATACTTGTCACATATTGATGTCCTGATAGGTAATACTGGAAAATCTCATACCTGGCAACACACTTAATCAAACTGTGACTCAGCGCTGGAGATTAACGCTGTGTGTGCCTTCACAGCCCCGTGACTTATGATCCATACTCCCTGATAAGTAACAACAGCGGCATCACGGTCCATAAACGCTGAGACATTTCTGTAGGCAAAAGGCTTTTTTTCCCTCTGAGCTGAAAGGTTTTTCTGATCATTGCTCAGGCTGCCATGACGTGATATACAGAGAACAGCCGGGTACGGTTGCAAGTTAATTTTTCTAAAAGGATTTGAATTTTAATTTTGTTGCTGCGCTGCTGAAAGCCCGTCGCTCGGTTTTTTTTTACTGTCGAGAAAATCGCACAGTCAGTAGTTAGCGGTGCCATACGACAGACGCATTTAACACCAGGTGGCCGACTCATTCTGGGCCTTATTTTGACTCCAAGTTTTCCTCCCGATTCAGTTTCAGATATGCTCTGATGTTTGGCCACACAAAAAAAAACAAAAAAAAGGAACCTTGGCATTTCCACTCGAGCAGTAATTTATTATGACTGGATTGGATGTCCTTGTATTTGATATAGCCAGCACAGAAGGTAACTCGATACTCAGCCGTGATAGAGTGTAACTATCCATTTGCAACACGGAAATGTACTAAGAGAACGCTCTAATTGGTGATGCATGTACAGTGATTCAAATCAAAGAAGCGTCCGTCAGCGAGGCCCGACCAGTTGTCACAGTTGCGAGAAAGACACGTCTGTCTGTAATCCGTTGGCTATAAATCACGAATGCTGATTCCCAGACATGAATTTAAGTCTATTACCGCAGTGACAAATGGCCAGTGGAGAGCTTATTTACAGCTTCAACTTGATTAGGAAGTAAGAAACAAGCCTGTGGTGTTTCAACCTGGACATTATTAACTTTAGTGCAACATTAAGCAAGGTGCTCTCACTCCACATCATATTAATTAAGCACTTATAGTTTCCCTCAATCATAATTGGCAGCCTCTAGCGTCATGTGTGTGTGTGTGTGTGTGTGTGTGTGTGTGTGGTATTTGTAATGGAAAATGATGCTCTCATTCGCAGTCACACACCCAGAGTGTTTTGATTAAAAAAAGATGGCCAATAAGCTCCGATATTACGGGGATTTTCACCAGGTCTCATCTGGCCAGTGATTTAACCTCTGTCTTTGTCACTATGGCGACTAATGGATGTGTTCGTCAAAATTCAAATGATAGCGAGCATGCATATGAGTGTGTGCGAGCGAGCGAGAGAGAGAGAGGGAAAAAAAGAGTACTTGGACACATGCAGCAGGGTTTACTCTGCTTTAATAGCCCTTTTGAGATGATGGCGACCGATTAAAATCTAGTATCAGCAGGTTGGGGGCTGAAAGAGCAGTAATGGCTTTGGTGCACCTCTTAATTGAATCCACGCAGAAAAAAAACAAGAGGTAGATACAGTGCATCTTATCAGAGAGTCTTAGAGGTTGTCGTAATCGGGTTATGCCTCCCCCTCTGTGATTTTTTTCTCTTGTTTGTGATTAAATAAAACATGAATTGAAAGCATAAATTCAAAGTATTTACAGGATGGTGAAAGGCTTGAATTTGCCTCGGAGCAAACCACTTGACCATGCAACCGTTTACCCCCCCCCCCTCTTCTCTGCAAGTTTGTGTTGCGTAATGGTCCTCCCCACCCATTTCCCTGCCATGCAACACAAACACCTCTCTTCCTCCTCCAGTGTCTTGATTCAGTGAAGCACTCCATCACGTGCACCGTGTTTCAGCAGCCTTGCCCGGCGCTAAAGTATAAAGTGTATCATATATTAGATGCAAAGTCTTTAGTCAGCACTCCTGCTTGAGGAGATCCAGAGGACAAGTGTTCATTTCCTGAGTGATTCATAATGCTTAGATTGCATTACCTCGCATTTGGAGTGTGACAGAATAAAACGCCCCCCCTCCATCCTCTGGCCTCTTCAAATTCAAAACTTGATATTGTATCAGATGTATTAGATGATGAGCGATGTGAATATTTAATGCTTTTCTGTGTAATTGTTTTCAAACCATATTTCCAGCATTTGTTCTGCGTCTGTGACGGCTAATCAAACTAACTCATCAGTGAACTGCAGTGCTTACTCATTGTGTCTTTGTAGGTTTGCCATGACGTTGATGGTGTTTGTGAACTCCGGTGGAGGAGGCTACTGGTTCTTCCAACATGCACCGTGGAATGGTAAAGTATGAGATGCACAGTTTTGTTTCCCTTCATCTGCTATTCGAGGCGGTTTCTCATTCAGCCACATATGAAACAAGTGTGTAAACTCCAGGCTATTTTTCATCCTCTCATCACGTCTGCAACATCTTCTGACCTGTTGTCACTAATTATGATAAATGCAACCTGAAAACACGCACACACAGGATGCCATTCCTCATACGAGCCGAATCAAAGGCAGGATCCATAGACTTTTATTGTTATTAACAACCGGGGAGGTGACGAGAAAGAGGAGGGATGAGTGTTTTGAATGGCAGCTGGGTGAATATGGGAGGTGCCAAAGCATGCTGAGTCTCTTTTTTCTTTATGTAAATAAAAGTAAAAAAAAAAAAACTGCCACTGTTATTTTTTTTATGAAATCCATGACATTTTTTAGGGGCGTTCTCAATTTAAATTTTGTAATAGCCTCTTTGCCACATCTACAAGGCGGCATTGATTTCAGGGGTGGTTTGATTAATCTTCCCTCTGCTGCTGTCACAGGAGTATAGATATTTATGCACCTTTTCAGAATGGAAAGTTAATGACTGAAGCAGTAATTTAAGGACATAACATTGTTCTTCATTTGCCTTCTTGTCCTTTTGGATTGCAGGGATTTAAGAAGAAAAAAAGGGCAAGAACTGTGAACTTTGTATAATAGCGTCAAGTTCTGTGTGTATTAATATTAATGTGTGCCTTTGGATTTCTTTGCAGGTCTAACTGTGGCAGATCTCGTCATGCCGTGGTAGGTTTGGTACTGATTTATGTACACAAATGTGCATGTTTGTGTGTATGTATACTCACATTATACTGCTGCTTCCTTAAGGTTTGTGTTTATTATCGGGACTTCAGTGGTGCTGGCCTTCAGGTCCATGCAGAGGAGAGGAGTTACCCACCTGCAGCTGCTGCGCAAAGTCTCCTGGAGGACGGCCGTCCTCCTGTTGCTCGGCTTCTGCTTCCTCAACTACTCTCCACGGACGGACCACGTAGGTGCAAAACAACGTGTACAACATGATGGAACCAGTACGTTACATGTTGATGTGCTTGTTCTGTGCTGGGGAAATGATTAAAACAAAGACTCTGGCATGGCACGTCGAATGCAACACGTGTACAGCACTGTTAATCATTAGCACAGAAAGATAACGCACCTCTTCGTGTGCCATATAGGCCTGCAATCAATTTGTCAATTAATCAATTCATCGACAGAAAATGAATCAGCCACTGTATGCAAACAATAAATTGTGATAAATTGCCTTATTATTAGAGTAAACAGACAGTTTTTTTTTTACTGTTTTCTACTACTTTAATACAAGATTATAAAAACACTTTTAGACTAATTGATTATGAAAATAAACATGTAAATGCCCTGATGTCAGAGAATATGTACGTTATATTTGGAATGTTCATAAGTACACTAGTTAAAAGCCTGCATGTACAAACTGTAGTTAGTCAGATGACAAAGACAAAGAAGCATTTGGATGCAGATTTGTGATGAAACCCGAGGCTGCAGGGCTCTGTTGGGGTTAAAGGAGGGAAAAGCAGGCGGAGAAAAATCCCAATTTCATCATCCACCTGGGGATGCAGAGGGTGCCCTTCACACATTAGCCACCCAAGTGCTAATGGACTTTCCTGGGTGGATGTCTGCGTAACTGGGTTAACAAAAATATTGTTATTGTGTGTGTGTATGTGTGTCGTCTCAAAATCCAGCACCAGGGGACGTTTAACAGAGGCAGATTGAGCAAAAACAACCGCTGCGGTAATGGACAATTACCAACAGATAGTGTTACACTCTTCAGCTGCTGTAGAGGCTGCTGCTGCTGCTGGAGCTGATCATAACGCCGCAAGTGACTTTTACCATAAACTGCAGCTTTGCCCTCCATCTCCAAGGACAGTCCTCGGCAGTTTAGTCCCAGGGTTTGATCTAATAAGAGAGTGGAGTCATCTCGGTTCAATACGTTAAACTGTTTCAATGTCAGACGAGACGGGATGAAGGTGTTAACCTTTTGACAGAAACGATGAGTCATTTTATATAAAACGCTGCTACGGTTGGATCATCGTTGTCTATTTGGTAGTTATTTTTATTTTGTTGCTTTAATGAAAGAATTACGAACTAGTTTGTTGGTTTCAGGTGATTAAAGAGCGCTCGATTTAATGGTTGAATTTCACATTCAATTATTAACATCAAAATGTAATTGTGGAGGAGCTAAAAATATGGCTGTTTCTCTTTAAACTCTTTGAAGTTAAAGGCACAGTGACATACAAAAATATTGTTTTGCCGAAGGCGATGGTGTGTTTTCAAGATTTAATCTCTGACCATTTCACCTTTTTTTGTTTTTGTTTGGATGACAACATCAGTCTGATGAAGATCTGGGGCCCGTTTCACAAAGCAGGTTCAACAAACTCTGAACCTAACCCTGAACTCTGAGTTGAACAACTCTGAGATGGGAAACTCTGAGTTTTCGGTTTCAGAACAGCGGTTTTGAATTAGTTCACTCAACTCTGAGTATGTAAACTCTGAGTTACGCGCGTGCCTGCCGACTCTATAAAGCCATCATCAATGGAGCTCCGATACTACGATTCACCATGGCAACGGGGAGAGCGTCATTAGATATTACCGAGTGTTTATGTAGAAAACGAGCTCATCCTGAGAAAGCGGAGCACCGTAACTGCAGCAAAGTAGTGATAGTTGGCGTGGCAGACATTTACTGCCCGATCTAATGTGTATAACTGAATTAAACAGTCTATTGATCTAAAGGTAAAAACTGTTTATTTTCTGAGCTGCATATCGTCACTGTGGTGTAATGGTTAGCAACGCCGCCCACAGTGCTGGCGACAGCGGTTCAATCCCCGAAAATCACAAAGTAGCGCAACACATGAATTATTATTTTTATTGGGTATAATCCCCCCAGGCTCAGAAAGAAAGTGGCTTCAGTTGAAAATTAAGCATAAGAATATTGCGCAAATACGTTGACTAAGGCATATGATTTAAATCATATTTCACATATTAAACAGTAAATATAAGCAGGTATTTAAACACAGGAATGTACATTTCATAAATCTCCCGTTCGCAAAAACACTACCTCCGCAAAGAATCTGGTTGCGGATTATGTCCACGATATGAAATGTTGAAAATGTCGGAGAATATTGTTTAGATAAAATCTAATGTGATTGAAAGGAAAGGTAATCAAAATCCTCTCCCGACGCAAAGCTGCTAGAATCACTTTTATTTCCGTATCGATTAGGTTGACGATGAAAGGACGGCATATTTTTTCAGAGTTGGTTCAGATTCCGGAAAAAGGCGGAGACATGTAGGGAGAAACTCAGGGTTTGTTGAAGCAAACCTGCTAGCGAGCAGGTTAGTTTCACGGAGCATGTTACCCGGGTAACTGACTCAGATTTATGCTGAACTGGCTTTGTGAAACCGAAAAACCAGAGTTTCCCTCATCTCAGGGTTAACTAACTCAAGGTTTTCACTAAACCTGCTTTGTGAAACGGACCCGAGGTCAGAAGTCAGATTTGACCTCTGATGTTCAAACAAGAAAAAACCCTCTTTCTGCAAAGTTTTGGGCTTTGCTCTACTTTCTGATGGGTTTTATTCCGTTCTGCTCACTTCCACCATAGAATCATTTGATTCATTCTCTCACTGAAAGTGCTCAGAGATGGGAAGTAGACAGCGGAGCTTAAATGATATTGAACGACAAAAAGGGTCTCAATTTCACACTCACACCAAAAAGGAAAATCCTCCAGAAATTGATCAAAAAGTGAAACTGTTTTTTTTTTTTTGCTTTAAGTGACAAACAAACGTGTGGAGGATCTGGGTGGGGGGGTGTAACCTGCAGATATAACAAATGTTTCATAAGTAAGAGCTTCCTCTTTTCCTGTGAAAGGAGAGATTTCCGCCCTCCTTATTTGATTTGTCCGGATCAATGATTGGGATTACACCGTTTCATGGCACTTTGTGTGCGGCAAAGAGGTTTTCAATTAACTAATGTGTAGATTACCATCAATCTCTCAACCACGAGCCAATCTTATCCTCCCCAATTTGTCGAGACAAAGAGATAACTGGGAATCTTTGATTAGCTTTCCATGTTCTTGACATGTATCCGTATCCTGACACCGTCCCCCCCGGCGTGGCACGCTGTCCATCATCCTCCCTCAGGAAGTTGTGGAACGCTTGAGACGAGGTTCTCAAATCCTCTGCTATCAATTACCTGATTTATCATTTGCTGAGATCAGCAGGAATGGCTTTGAAACACTGAGTAATATCCGAGCTTCGTATTGGCGTTCATCGTCGGGTATGGAGGCGTGAGTGAGCGTTCATGCCGTGTGTTGTTGGGTTGTGTTCCAGTGTCCTGGTCCTGGCTGAGGGTCCCCGGGGTGCTGCAGCGTCTGGGCTTCACCTACTTTGTTCTGTCTCTCCTGCAGACTTTCTGGGGCCAGAAAGAAATCCCACTGAGAGCGGTGAGCAGCTCTGTCAAGTCCACTTAAGTCTGTCATTACACACCAGGGAAGCAAAGAAAAAGAAGTCCAGCCTGAAACAACACATTTATAAAAATGTTTTATTGCTGGCCAGAGATAAACAAAATAAAGTTTCTTGTTAAAAAGTGTCAAAAAGATGAACAGGCATGTATTTTATGTTTTTGTGTACTGTGTGATGCAGAATCCCTGGTGGAGCCCCGTCCAGGATGTGGTCCTTTACTGGCCACAGTGGCTGATTATCATCCTGCTGGAGACCCTGTGGCTCTGCATCACGCTGCTGATGCCCGTACCCAACTGCCCCACGTGAGTCCAATCCACCCATTTAATCCAGCGTACACACAAACTCAAAAGTGTGTAAATCTCTCCATGCTGAGAGGATCTCCAGGTGGGAGTGTGTGGAGCGGTTGGTGTGAATGTGCACCTCCTCGTGTTTTGCTGGTGTTATGAACCCGGCGTGATTTATGGGCCTGTGGTGGATGCTTCAGAGGGCATAATTAGCCAATCTCAGTCTGTCATGTGCAATAAGAGGAGCGGAGGCAGAGGATCCATCTTCCTCGCTCGGCGTCTTCTCCTCAGTGCTGCTTTTTTTCTTCTTTTGCTTTCGTGCAATGTGAGGATAATAATGTATTATATTTATAGATGCTTTTCAGAGCATTCAAGGACACGGCACAGGCACTGTTACAAAAACAAAGCAAACCATGTATGAAGACATCATAAAATCAAACAAAACTGAGTGAGTTACTGCAATTAAGGGTATAAAAACGTCATCAGCGCAAACCTCAATGTGGATGCAGCCATTAGAGACCGAATCAGACTGAATATCCAGAACAGCTGATGAGTCTAGACCGCATGGTAGTCGACGACGTCGCCGATCTCATGCTAAACTTAAATCTGCCTCATGTTTTTACTTTGCTTTTAAAAAATCATTTTATAATTATTTTGATTCCATTTTCAATGCTATAACATCTTCGTTTTATTAATTTAAAACTGATATATTCGATATTGTTTGTCCTCAGAGGGTATTTGGGAGCTGGGGGAATCGGTGATAACGGTCTTTACCCAAACTGCACTGGGGGTGCAGCAGGATATATTGATAGACAGATATTTGGGGGTAACATGTACAGATACCCCACATGCAAAGTAAGATCTTTTTCATTATTTCATCCATCAATCTTAAGACCTTACAGTTAGAATTTAAAACAACGCCGCTGGTCGTTGCTCATCTTAGGTTGTTTTTTTTTTTACAGAAAATGTATCTCACTACGCAGTCCTTTGACCCAGAGGGGGTTCTGGGTACAATCAACTCCATTGTCATGGGATTCCTGGGGATGCAGGTAAGATGGACCATTTATTTCTCCTACAAGATATTATTATTATTAAAGGAAAATGTATAGTTTAGCTGAGTAAAAGGTTATTTATTGTGTAATCATGGAGTGGGTCAAGCCATCCTTCATTAGTTTTGTGATATCTGATTTTTTTTTTTTTTTTGTTTCTTTTTTTGTCATTATTTTTAGAAATCAAAGTTCATATATTAACCTCCTTTTTACTTGATTGGATGACAAAAATCTCAGCCTGTCAAAATACTGGCCTCTGATTGGCTCAGAGTAGCGGCTTGTTTGATTCAGATGAAACCAAACTTGTTCAGTGAACGCCTACAGATGAAAAACAGTTAATTGAATCACTTGTTTTGAAACAGAAACCATGAATCCAATCTGAACCATGTGTAGCAATGATTGTAACCTTAATTTCTTACATTTATTATGATTTATTTCATTCTAATTTCTTTCATTTCTGCATTTTAAATGTGTATACCAGAGCTTCTTTACCTAGAGACTACATATAACTCTGCACTTAAACAAAGGTTACATGAACGCCTCGTTCCCGCCCGATCCTAAGTGCACAGCTGTCTTCCTTTAATGACAAAATGTTGTCATAGAGGGCTTTTTGGTCTTCCAAACCCGAGCCTCCGATGGTGACTGTGTCACTTATAACCATTTGTGTTGTGAGAAGTAGCCTTGCGAAAGCGGCCGCATTGCTGAATTCCCGACAGGCGGTTCGCACAGAGCCCTTCAGTCAGCGAGGCTTAGACGACACGCCAGGTGTCCGCTGCCCTCATCTGCGCTCGCCAGCGCTAATTTCCTCAGCTGCAACACATTCGTCATCACCAAATTAATCAGAGGGTGTGGATGATTTACACCCCACATCTGGCTCAACAGGATAGGAGAAATGTGACCGCCTTGTCAGGGACGCTGCACATCCCAGGCCTATTTGGTTACCCGCAAGGGCAAACACACGGCGCACACAACGGGTTGTTGGTGTTTACGTGGTAATTTCTCATTAAATGTAGGATTGAATCTGTGCTTATCTCTTCCTCTTTCTCCACAGGCCGGGAAAATTATCATTTTCTACAAGGGGTCGAATGTCCGCATCGTCTGCCGACTCCTCGCGTGGGCCGTCATCCTGGTACGTCACCTCACGAGGATGCTTTTTAAACACGGCTGGCGAAGTAAACGAGCACAGAAGTCAATTGGTGATTTAAAATCAAGACAACAAGTCGTTTAAAAAACGGCGTCCTTCTGTGACTCACACAGCTGAGCACTTTTTATGGTCTCGCCTTCGCAGGTTAACTCTGCGTGCAACGTGTTTTTCCAGCCACTCGGGTATTAGTCACCGCCGCCGAAGCCATTCATTAGCAGGACTTAGGAGAAGATGTGTGTTATATCGGTACAATTAAACAACATCCATGTGTGGCTGTGTTTCCGGGCAGACGTGCCTCGGGAGGGGGGTACACACTGCCTCTCATTGTGCCTCATGTGTTTTAGATCTGAAGATGTGTGATTGTTACTTCACTAATCGTATACCTGAACACTAAGTTCAACAAACGTACACAGACCAACCGCATGTCAGTGTGAATAATAGGTTAAAGTCCATTCAAACCCAGAATAACAAGATGAATTCCTTCATGAAGCTGCTCAGACAGCATTTCAGGTCATATTTGTTTTGGATTTGCATTCATTCTGGGTGGTCTCAAAGTACAAGAAGAGGCAAGCTGGCCTCCGTTTCATTTGTGGGGGTGGATGTGTCCCACTGGGAGAAGCCAAGTGTTATACGAGACGACCCATTTTGCATTTGTAAACCTGTGACGGGAGGCCGTTGAGTCGGCTCTAACGAGATTGACAGATATCCACGTAGAAGGGGCGGCCAACTTGTTCTGTGCGGTGAGATGCTGCAGAGATGTCGCTGGTGTGCAGAGCGGCGTTAGTGGGAGCCTGCGTGCTGTGGGGAGGCAGACATCCTGAGCTGGCGGTGCCGTGGCCTGAAGTGATGATGGAGCTGGAGGCGCTGGCTGCATCACTCGGCCTTTGAAATCAAACTGTGAAAAGAAAAGGAGGCTAGTAGACGCAGCCAGGAGGAAACACGCACATTTGCTTTTAAGTCATGTAGTTGTTATATATTTCTATGCTATTTTAGAGATCCGGCTCCTGCCAGACTTGTGTGACTGTTTGACCAATGTGATTAAACCACATTGACGTTTCTTAAGTTAAGTAAACAATATCATCCATTAACTTGGTTTTATCAGGACTCTGATCTCAGCTGTCTTGTCGGCTTGTCGCATCAAGTCAAGTTTATTTGTGTAGCCCAATATCACATGCAGTATCTCCATAGTAATGGTTCCTCTTCTAGCTCTTACTTTCTTTAAACAAAAAGGAAATCCCCCCCAAAAAAACCCAGCATGTCAGAAAACAACTCTCATGCTAGCAGCTCTGTTGGAGCAGATGCTAATATCGGCATGCTAACATGCTCACAACATGCTAATGTTTAGCAGGCATGTTTACCGTGCTCGTCATTATAATTTAGCGTATGTGCATGCTAACATTAGCTAATTATCAGTAAATTCAAATGTCATTAGTTTAGCAGATATTTTGTCAATAACCAGAGGGTCGCCAAAGTTATTACCGTTCATCCTGAGGGGAGCATGAATACTGAATTTAGGGCAAGCCATCCTATACATTTTCAGGCATTCCACTCAAAACTATTAATTATGACCTTGTGTGACTTTAAGGTTCATCATCTGGGAATCACGAATGTCTGTACCAGATTTGCTGCCAATCAACTTCGATTTATACTAGAAAGGTTCATGTGCACAGTATGAAAACAATATTATAATCCAAAAAGGCTGTAATAGATCCAATATTAATGTACTAATACAACATATGAAGACCAGTCGTACGAGGATTTGGGTTGTTTGTGAATCGGGAAGAATCTTGCACATATATGAGAATGAATTGAAATTCTGTTGTGAGATTTTAATGTCTTTAACCTCAATTTTTAAATGACAGATCTGCCCATTATGTCTCCCGGTGTTGAATCTTATTGACTATCATTGTGGAGCGAGTGACTGGAGGGAGGTGAAATAAATTAGATCCATTTCGGCTTCTCCCGGAGGCACGGAGTGATGAAGTAACACACGGGGAAATAAATAAACATTAGGCTTTTTTTCTGGGGGTTTTTTGCAGCCGTATCTCACGCTCCGCTGCTTTAATGCCACGTAGATGATGTTGGACGCTTCCCAAGGTTGTGATGTAGGATTCGTTGTATATTCGGGACAATACAGCGTTTTAGTGATGGATCAATACAGGGGCTTAAAAATCCTGGTTAACTGAAATAGAGAATAACAATAAAATAGATTTTCTCACATTGCAATGCTTGACAGAAAGAGCTGGCCTTTTTTTTATTGATTCTGGGAAGAGATACAGACCATGTGTAAAGTATGAGGACAGTGTGTGTGTGTATATATATCTTCTTTGGTTTCTTCTTTAATCTCGGTAGCTAAATCTGCAAAATCTATTTTTAGACCGAAAGAAAGCAAAATTAGTTTTAGCGATCGGCCTGCTCTTCATATTGACTTTTTCTAATACGATTTTGGCTCGGAGGGAGGCGGGAAGCAGAGCTGAACAGCCTCTTGTTTCAGACATGTGCTCTTGACATTAGCGGGCTCTGCTCGGTGGAGGAGGGAGGCTCATTTCTGCAGACACCCGACCACAGGATCGGGTATTATGCACAGGAGCTTCACAAACCAGAACCAGCTCGGTTGTACACCACAGTTCACTGTAATGTGATTTCTGGATTGATATTGAGGGGGGCGACCATGCATCTTTCTCCTAATAAACAACAGCCACTGTTAATTAAAATCCAACGATCAGGCTCCAGAAGTGAGAGATTGAAATTGAGCGATTGCCCCACATACCAGCTCCCCGTCCCACATCCTGCTGCCTGGATAGCCTGGAGACTCAATCCAGCCCCGGCTAGGCTATTTCCACACCATCGATTCTGTCATCTATACACATGATGGATATCCATCTAACAAGCATGTTTGGACTCCGATCCGCTGCCCTGGGTTTCTCTCCAGAGCACGAAATGTTTCCTTGAGTCTCTAAATCATGAGTAAAGGTAAATAGATGAGACAATAACAGGTTTTTATTGACGGAGATCATCAGCTCTTCTGTATTGTGGTTTAAAATAAAGGGCAGGGGAGTCAAACGGGTGGTTTGAGCTGCACAGCATTCCAGCGTGGAGGATCAAATCGGCGTGTTTGCAGTGCAGATATTGTGCGTGTGACTTGACGGACCTTGTTTATCTGACTTTCAGATAATCGGTTAATCTGGCTTGATTCTGTTGTTTTTTTAGCAGCCCAGTAGTGCTTGCTTTATCGCCCCCTACATCGATTTGAAATCTGTTTCATTTCCACCCTCAGGGAATCTCCGCAGCCATCCTTTCTAAGTGCACGCGAGACGGAGGATTTATACCTGTCAATAAAAACCTTTGGTAAGTGCTTCCTGACCCTCTAAATCCAGCCACTTTTTCCCTCACAAAAAGAAAGGATGGGTTTCCAGCGTGGGGCACAAATCAAGGCTGCTAAAACACGCATTTACTTACATCCAACGACAGCTGTGACTGTAAATAATCACCGGTGGTGTCGGGAGTGTGAGGTGGAGCGCTTATACATCCTCCCAACATGATCACTCTTCCTTACGGCCAAGAAAATAAAGGATGCTTTGTCCTCTCCACTCGCTCGCTGCACATTTTCACCAGCTCTGTGTGGTGGCATGGGATCTGGGAAAAGCATCTGTACCACTGCAGCATAGTTCAACCACTCCCAAACTATCACATAACTTTTTTAAATGTTTTTATAAAAAGACACGGCGTCTTGATAAATGTTTGGAAGGCGTATACATGAAATACAGCCAATTACTACCCCCAGATGTAGATTATTTTACAACCTGTGCGTTTGTTCCACTCCCCACGTTTCCCCTTGATATGATGTGAATCATTTTAATGTTGCAGCAGGAAGAATACCATTTCATCTGTGATGTGTAAGCAAATTCTTCATGATGTTCCACAGGGGCCCCCAGCTAACGCCGTGCTCATCCCTCGCCATTACCTGCCTGGCTTTTATAGGCAGTTCATCATACCCAGGTTATTGAGCTCTCGAGTACGAGTCCCTGCCTGCATGTCTAGAAGTAATTAACTCCCGGCTAAGAATCCTTTTTGGCTCCACTTCAGCTCCGATAAAAAAAAAATATAAAGCCCACTGCAAGGAGGCTCTGGGAGGCAGCCATTTTACATCGGATGATATTACATCAAACATTCTTGCACTTAAGAACAGACAGGGACATGGCTGGCTGGCAGGGCTCCACGGATCCTCGTGCCAAGGATCCACTGCTGATGCTTTGGACCAATCCAGCAAAACCATCCCCACAGTTTGCTGGATTGGCTCCAGACCCCTGGGTGTTACTCGGCTGCAGTACAGGATTGATGGACTCGCTGTGTGTGTGTTTTTTTTTTTTTTTTTTTTTACACCTTTGTTCACACCGAGCCGCTCACATCTTAGTGATGTAGAGAGTAAAACTGTAGCCGATGGTGTGTTCCTCCAGGTCGCTGTCCTACGTGATGTGTATGGGCTGTTTCTCCTTCCTGCTGCTGGGAGCCATGTACTTTATCACTGACATCAAGGGTTGGTGGGGCGGACAGCCATTCATATACCCAGGTACAGTTCAGACACCAAGGGTGTGTACTACTCTTACAGAACCACATGTTTATATCAACAAGGGGTCACATGATTACCTGCAGGGATGAAGCCACACAGAATCATTTCTGTTGCTGAATTCCCCCTCATACTGTAGAAAGCCACATGCACTTCCTGCCACAGTAGCACACGGACACATTTAGTGACAGAAGTGGAGCATTTAGAGCTGAAACTGTCAGATATTTCTTTCAGGTTGGCAGATTTTAAAAAAAGGACTATTATAATGCTAATGTTGCTCTGTATCTTCTGGATGTGTCAACGGGAAGCTGTTTGCTAACAAGTACAACAAAGATGATGATATATATATATCAGGTTTAAAGTGAAACTCTGGTACATTTCAACCTGGTTAAGCACTTCAGTATCAAGGGCAAAGCAAATGCTCCAGTCTTCCAGAAATCATTTTTAAATGTTTGTCTTCGAGTCCAACCAAAAGGTAAACACATGGTTGACTGCACAGCTGATAAACTGTCTCAAAGTGCTCATCATTTTATGTGTGTATATATATATATACCAGTAGGACTCTGCTATAACAAGGCTTAATATTACCGAGGTACCCTGAGAAGGATGGATTGCTTGGTAGGGGGTTGTGATTGCTTCTCTTCCTCCAGTTATTTGTTTACTCTTGGCCAGATTCGAGAGACGAGGTATTTCCAAATGATTGATGTAAAATGTGACATTATTTTTGATCGTTTTCTGGAGGTTTGCTCTGCGAGCGGCATGACTGATGAGGAATAAATAAATAACACTTGAAGGACGGTGGAGTCCTGTGTTTGACTCTCCTCCTCCTCCTCTTCCTCCTCCTCCTCAGGGATGAACTCCATCTTTGTGTACGTTGGCCACGCTCTCCTGGGTTTCTACTTCCCGTTCAGCTGGGAGATGCGTTTCCAGGACAGCCACTGGGAGTGGCTCTTCCAAAGCTTGTGGGCGACGGCTCTGTGGGTGCTCATCGCCTACCTGCTCTACAGGAAGAAATTCTTCCTCAAAATCTAAACCAGGACCATCACATTCTCTTATTTTGTAATTCTTTACACTTATGTTTACATTTGAATGAATTGTACTGATGCTGAAGTTGTAAAAAAAAAAGAGATGTTCATCCATGAAGCCCATTAAATCAGCACCTCGTCTCCAAAGGTCTCCTCCACGGTCCGTGTGGGCAGCTGAGAAATGATTTGATGCCACTTGTTTTGTGCACTGAATAGACTTGATTAAATCAAATACACCGAGGTGGTACTTAACAAATTAGGCCGAGTGATTCCACTACACACCAAGCCAGCCATTATGAGCCTGTTGCCATGGCCACTCCTCCTCCTCCTCCTCCTCCTCCTCCTGTATGTGTGTGCGGATACCATCTGCTGTCCAAGCGACAGTACTTTAATAGGGGTCAAGATGCGCGGCTCACAAAGGAGCTTCATTAATGGGTCCGACACCTCGTGCACTCATTGTATTAGAAAATCAGGGAAATTACACAAATCCAATTCATAAGAGACGACCCCCCCCTCCTCCCCCCCTCCTCCCCTTAAAGTGCCCCTTTTACATTTTTACATATTTAACACATTAAGCTGCTCGTTTACTGAAATGGGGTTTATTTTTCTACATTTGGATGATAATACTTCCTCAGGGTGGACGAGTGATTTATTGATGTTTTTTATAGAATGTACACACACTGTATTGAACGTCAGTTTGCCCTCAGCGTCGGGTCAGGTGTTGTGTACATCATGAAAGGAGCATCCAGCTGATGAAATGAAAACGCCGTTGTTCTCTTATTGCAGAGTAAAATCATATTACACGCTGCTCGGTGACAACATTGCGTGGTTGTTTTCTCTCCCGTGAACAGAAGTCTGCAGGTGCATCTCGTCTTCCTTGAACAGGACTCAAGTCCTGATGATTGTTTTGGAAACTCAACATTCAGATCAATATCTTCACCACCAGAACGCTAAAGATGCCTTCTGGTGTGTTTGCATGCAACCATAAAGCTTTTCTATTTTTTTAAATTTCAATGTGTGCATTTTAGCTGACTCATTCTTAGTGAGTTACAGGAACTGCAAACAGCCAATGAGCTCAAAGCTGTTGGCGGACATCAAAGAGTGTCTAGACTGTGGAGATGATGAATATTCTGCTTATGTTTCAGATTCAGGCTTCCTGCTTGAATAGCGTTGTGTTGCTTCCACATACCATGACTACATCACATTTCCTCATGTGTATTGATCCATTGAACATACGTCTCAGGGTGCCTATAGTCTGTCATATGGAAACTCTATCCCAGATACTCAGCTTATCTTATATATCACATGATGATCCCCACACTCTCCTATAAGTGAACATTTGAGCACAGTATCTGTTGACGGTATCGACAAACTCACACGTGGAGATATCTGCACGTTTCTTGAAGAAATGACTTTTAAATTGATATATTTGGTTTGTGCAGAAGCTTATTGTGTAACCAAAACATGTATTTTCTTTCAGTACACTTCAAATGAATTATAAAATACACATACATGTGAACAGACTGCAGCTTTTTCTTTGACTTCTTGCTGCTTTCTCACTTTCTGTCTTTATTTATACAGTTTCCTCCAGCATTCCCTTTCTTCTTTGTGTTTATAGATGATACAACTGAGACACGGTGAGTAAACCAAAGACAGCAGGTGCAGATACAACAGCAGTGTTTTTCTTCCACTTGGTGAAAAAGTTTCCTGGAGCTGCTGAGGAGCCCTGCTGTCCCTTCTTGCAGCCCAGTGAGCTCCAGTGTTGTTGCTCCATGCGGAGACATTGATTGGAGTGTGTGTGTGTGTGTGAGAGACTGACTGACCGGTGTCCTGCCCCGAGGCTGCAGCAATGCATCTCTCCATCCAGTCTGACCAGAGTCCTGCAGCTGGTCTTAGCACTAGTTTCAGGTTTCTTCTCTCTGGCGCTGAAAAAGCATAATTGATGAGCAGATGAGAAGCTGTCTGATATTTATAGGTGAACTGTTCCACTTTTTGTGTGTTTTTAAACTGAATCCACTGCAGTTAGCACACCAACACCACCGTTTAATGATAATCTTTAATACTTTAGTCTCCACCACCGTCCAGCTGCGTGTTAATGAGGTGACTGACCTGCTGTTAAATGATGCTCTTAAATTTCCTGTAGATGCTGTGCAGCCTGCTGCTGCTGCGGAAGCAGCGGGGCAGTGAGTGGTGGTGAAGCAGCGCGCCTCCTCCTCCTCCTCCTCCTCCTCCTCCCCCACCGGCCCCCCCTCGGCCAGTCAGCCCAGCAGCAGCCACCGGAGCCGCACACAGCAGCAGCCTTTCTGCGGGACACCGAGGATTGCATCTCCCCGCCCGGAGCCGCGCGCGCACACGGGACACGCGCTGCTTCAACACAACGCCTTCAGTCCTCTATTCTTTTTATTTTTCATTCTGCGCTCTAAGGAACTTTTTTTTTTTTTTTTTTTCATTTTTCTTTTTTTTTTTAAATCTCATTTTCATTCAGAAACTTTTCACTTATGGTTCGCGAATATGGGGTCAAGTTGTGGTTTCTGTCGGGGAAACATCGTGCTGCTTCTGCTGCTGCTGGAAGGTAAGGATCATCATCATTTTATTATTTCTAGACTCACATAAAGTAAAGAATTTAATATTTCTAAGTGCTTCAACTACAATAATACTTTATTTAAAAAACAAAGACATTTGGAGGTGTTTTCTTCTCCTGTGTTGAAAAGCATCCTCTTCATCTCCTGTCAGAAAGACCATTACTTGTTGGATGAGCACAGCAGGAGCTCAAATGTGTTTGTAGTGAAGGGATGCACTTTAAATCCACAAAATGTGTGATTCCCTGCAAATCTGAATGTCACAGGAGAGGAGAGAGATTTGTGGAGCCAGTGGACCTGAAGTGTAGACGTCCAGCGACATAACAGGCCACACTTTAAATTGGCTGCTCATGTGTGAAGCTAGATTGCTTTACTAAATTGCAAAAAAACCTTTTGGGAAGCTGAGTGAGTGTTTTTTCCTAGAAGCATCTGAACACAATGCTGGCACAGTTTTGTTGTTTTGTTTGCTGCAGAAAGTGATACTTGCATGGTGTGCCGGTTTGTTATGCGTGGTATGGCACACTGGAACCCGAGAGTCAAAATGAATTCTGCCGTATATCATAATATTATAATCCCGCTCACAATCCCACAGCCCAACTGTACCAACACTGTTCCTCCCATCGCTGTCTATATTTAAAGTGTCTCTCATAGCTCAGGAGTGTGTGTGTGTGTGTGTGTGTGTGTGGGCAAGCATGTTGCTTTGGAAAATAATAAATAAATACACAAATATAGGCCTATTGTCCAAAAATGCATGGGATTCCCTGAATTCAGTGTTAGGACTTGAAGTCTGAGCAGAGGTTGGACTGTCGGTGCTTGCATTAGGGATGTGGAGTGTGAAAGTGAGAGGTCTTCTAGTGGCATTGAGATGTGAAGAGGTCGTCCATCTGCACGTGGATGGGGTCAGGGCTGTTTCATGCCTGCAAAACCAGCCTTACAGTCCTAATAAACGACGGGCCTACGTAATCGCCCCGGGGGAGCACTTTCCTGCAGTGTTGTTAAAATGATTAATGAAAATTTTAAGGTGCTGCAGCCGTATGTAACGCTCTCTGCTTACTTTTCATCGTGACAGATGAACACATCACATCCCACTTTGAGTAGAAATGATGCGTCTCTGCTTTGTGCTGCTTTGTCACCGACGTGGGGCGTTTCTATCCCGGTATTTATAGAGGAACACAGTTGGTCCAGTTCCATTTCATATGTCAAGGACGTGCTGGTAATTAAACGGGTGCTGAAATCCACACCCGTACGTGGACAACGGGGCGCTCCTCACCTGCCCGTCCGTCGCAACAAAAGAGCCACGCTTGTACAGAAAGGAGGAGGAGGAGTAGGAAGAGGAAGGAGGAGGGCTGCAGGGCAGGTGTGCAGCAGCTGCTCCTATCTCTGGGCAAACACTGGCTGTTTGTTTTCTTTAGGAAAATATCCCCTGTTATACAAGTGCACACAGCGTTCGGATCGCAACGTCGGACGTTAACTGCCCTCAAAGCCACACGTCGGATTGATTTTTTTTAGCTGTACTGTTTCTCTGTTTGTGTCTGACCGTCCACGTCATTCATTTCCTCCCAAAGCCACTTCTTTATAAGTTGTTACATCATAAAGTCATCAAAGCCTCTTGTGGGAGTTTTCATCACCGTGCAAGGCCTTTTTGATATTTGATCGATTCTGGATTCGATTGTAGAAAAACTAAAGTTATTTAGTGTTTGGTCCCTCACTATCCAGGGTCCGGGTGATCCATTACTTTAGTGTTTCTTGCTGAGGCAATCACAGGAAGGGAAATTGGCAATCAGCGCTCACTATTAGAGTCGTCAGCATTTTGTGAATGTGGCCGCGTCGCCGTGAGCTTCTAGAAGAAGTAAAAGCAGGTCAAGAAATCAAATAGAGGAGAATAAAAGGCTTGTGTGATTGGAGATGGTGGAGATGTGTTTGAGAAGCTGAAATCTTCTGGACGGTCGTGGTTGTTGAGATTTGAACTTTGGAGGTCAGGAAGGTGCATGTGGACATCGGTGTGGCGTTTAAGGACATGCTGGTTGCTTTGCAGAGGAGTTGAAACTCAAATGAACCAAATCCTCTTAACAGACACTTCTGTGTGATCCATCACCCCCCCAAGAAGAGCCGCAGATGTTTTCACGTAAAAAGCATCGATCCGTTTATCTCCCGCCGTGACCTTGCCACAGTAGCTTTGACCCCTCTTCGCCCTGTGACCTTTTGAAACCATAACCAAGCGGTGTCGGCCCCTCACCGCCCGAGTCTGCAGCTTCTTTAAGCTGCTCCTCCTCCTCCTCCTCCTCCTCCTCCTCCTCCTCCTCCTCCTCCTCTTTGCATTAGAATGATCATTTTCATCAGCATCCCTTCCTTCTTGAGAAGGATCGGGCCAATAAATCTCATTTGATACACGCTACTATTTGATTAAGCTCCTGGTTACATTATATGATATAGCAAAGCATCTGTCTTGTGCCCGAGGATGAATAATAAATCTGGCCAATTTCTCCGTCTTGTTGTCACGACGTCTCTTTTAGGATAATTGGAGAGCATCACCATACAAGAGTTTTATCTTTTATATTAAATTTGAAAAAGAAATGATTTGATTACTTATCTGTGGCACAGGCTAATGTAGTTATTGGTGTTTAGTTTATTGCGTTGGTCTCACCCCCCAAACCTCCTTTCTGCCTCCGAGGACGGCGAGCTGCAGGCGACCAGCGTCAGAGCGGTGATGCAGCACTTTCAAAGTTTGACGTTTTTGACTTTCAGTTACAGCTTCTTCGTTCTTGCCAATAATCATCCCATTAGGATTGAAATATCACGTCTGATCGAGGGACAACACCCACTTTTATGATGACTGCTGTTGCTGAGAGTCTTTTAGTGCCAAACCTCAAACTCCGGACTGTTGCTGCCGCCGATGCTGCTCCAACCTGTCAAAGCTCTCTGCCTGATCCTCTAGTCAGTTCGGGGTCACACTTCCCATCATGCATGGGGAGAATCTAATTTGCTGTGTTGCGAGGACAAGGAGACATTGATTTAAATTTGGCCCTCGGGGCATCCAGTCCTCTCGTTTCACACGGGCCTCGCTGTGTTTGACCCGCCGTCTCCAACAACGAGCGGAAAACAAAAAGAGGGAGCTCGGCTCATTTCATTTCCACGTCAGAACGTGGGATTGCGTGTGCCAGCGTTTGAATGTGAATGTGTAGATTATAATTGTTGCCTCCTGTTTAAAGTCCCTGGCATCGTCTCGTGTCCGTTTGTTTGCTCCTTCACTTCCCTGAAGTGGGCAAACATGTTGGGAATTAATTTTTTTTCCGACCGGGCCTTTCGCTCTGTCCGCCACCTGCCAGTGCCAGAAACTCTTCACTTCCATGTGTGCGGGAAAACGCCCTCCATTCTCTCCCGTAAAGACAACAGCCCTCCCTTTTGTTTCCGTACTGTAATCCAGCAGAGTCGCTGTGAAACCTGATGTGGTGACGACGTCACGGCAGCCAGCAGCTCAAAGTAATATCTCATATTTAAAGGTATTACTATTTAATGATGCTAAAAATACTGCACACGCTATTGTTAATGTGGAATCAGAGGCTTACTAGTAATACATATTATATTTAATTCATCGGGATGTTTCAGGTGTTTATTTACACAATGACAAAAAGGTTCTTATCCATTTGCTGTGAAATCTTGTTCATTCGTGATCCCCAGAAGATGAATCAGAAGAAGAAAGGATTTTATTGCCAAATACGTTTTCACATACAAGGAATTTGCCTTGGCCTTCAGTGCGCATGATATTTACAAGAATAAACAATGACTATAATGAAAAAAATACCTATAATTATACAAATAATAAAGAAAGTCACCATATACAAATGCACTGTAATATAATAATATTTACCATTTTAAATTAGTGAAGAATATATTTGTGCAAAACTTTATTTTCATCATCCATCACATTTTAATTTAATACTTGGTTTGTAGTCCTGCAAAACTATAATGACCATCCCATAATGCCTCCACCTTGTGTTTAGCACAAATTAGCAAATGTTAGCATGCTAACAGGCTAAAGGTATGAACACTGAAGCACAGCGTTTAGCATCGTCACTGTGATGTTAGCGCTTCACTCAAAGCACTATGCTGAACCTCACAGAGCCATTAGCTGGAAGGATGAAGGCTCTCTCTCTCTCTCTCTCTCTCTCTCTCTCTCTCTCTCTCTCTCTCTCTCTTAATGAATGTACAGAGTGTCTTTCTCTGGAAGCAATTAGTGGGAGCCGATACAAAGACACGTAATTTAAAGGGAGCATCGTCAGAAAGCCCTTGAATCTCCATATCTGTCGTGTTGGAATCTGAAACTATTTAAGCAAATAAGAACCTACTTGATGTCTCTGCGAGTCCATCTGATGTCTATTTACCGCCACCGTCATGTGGACTAGGTTGTTTTTATCAAAGCAGTCTAATGACTGGCTCCATGACGCACCACGTGTTCAATTTGTGATGCCACCGATGCTCCCGCAGGAATCCTTTAAACTGGATTTCCCCCCCGAGGAGACGCTCTATTAGATTTCTCGATGACTGATGAACATGGTTCATTGGATCTTAGCTCTTGTATCCTCTGAGGGCTAATTGGATTATATTCTGGCGTAATTGATTATTATGTTACGGTACGCATCACGGTAAACCTGAGTAATCCACTACCTCCTCCCCCCGACCCGAGATCGTATTACTCTGATGAAAAGTTTTTAATGACCGTGTCATCATGACAGGAAGTGACTTCCTCTCCTTATCGCCCCCCCCCCCCCCCCCACCCCTCCGTGTTGTTTTGGGATTGAAATAATCACAATCCGGACTTTATTAAATTCTGGATTCCGGTGTGAGATGACGAAGCAATCCAGGAAACCAAGAGGGAGAGATTTCCAAACATTATGATCAATAATAGCCCTCATAAGTGGAATTATAGCCCAACGTGCAGCTTTTTAGTTAATTGAAACCTCGAGGAGAAGTCGTTCCCATAACTGTTACATCTTTGGGAGTGGAGTAATCGTGACGGGTTTCAGGGATTATGATAGTTATTGTATTTATGCATCGCCGTGGTAAACGCTGCTTTGTAATAGGGGAGAGATCATTTGAAAATATGGATATTAGTGGAAATGAACAGTGATAACGGACAAAGTGAAACGGAGATGATTGCAGCCGTCATCAGCGGGGAAACAATCAGCATGGCTGTTGATTAGTACGGTTATTGATCGGTCTGCTGCCACATACGCAGCCTGTCCAATGGGTCGTTAGCAGGGAGGACGGGGGACAGACGTTGACCTTGGGAGAGACAAGGGTGCTCGGCGCCAAGACAAGGGCGTCCCGGCGGGAGTAGGAAAACAAGGCAAGAGGATGGTGGTTTGTATGAATCAGACGTCCAGAGAATAATTAAATCACTACTTAAATTAACGAAGCCAGGGTTTTCATTTGTTTGGCCGGATGGGCTCCCCAAGGTCACTTTTGCTTGACCCCCCTCCCTAAAAGCGCCCCCTGATCTGGTGAGGAGAATGAATCAGCAGCTAGGGGTGGATGTGAAGGAGGACGTCTGGGTGGGAGATCCACATTGGGAGACCAGGTCGGGCTAACACATGAGCTCATAGCTGGTAAATCTATCAGCCGGAGCACGCATTGAGCTAATTGAGTTCCTGTCTTTGTCTGGGACGATGGAGAGAGAGAGAGAGAGAGAGAGAGGGCGTCCCACCCTATCAGCTCTGACCGGTCCCAGACAGCGCTGTGGTCTGTGGTGATTCCGACGACTGAGCTCGTGTCCTTTTTGTCCTTCCACACTTAAAAAGGAAAAGAGACAGAAAAGTGACACGGGCCATAATTAACTGAAGGAAAAAGTGCCACAGTCAAAGGCGTACGTGTGTTGTTTTGTTTTTGAGTTCAGTTCCACTCTCCACTCAGCAGCACACCATATCTCTTGTAAACAGGGATCGCTACGAGAGTCCTGCTGTTCAAACACGGGGCTTTGTTTGCAAAATGACTTACGCTGCCTTTTGAAGACATGGCACTGTGTATGGCAGCTCGAGCGTGGCTTTTATCGCTGTTTGAAGACCGTAAAAGGTCCCTCTGCTTATGGTGGCGGCTGGTGTTTTGACACTTTGACCTTTGGGAGGTCAGGGCTGCTCCCAAATGGTAAATGGACCTGCATTTATATAGCGCTTTTCTAGCTAAGTAGCTACATTCAGTCACTTTTACCCGTTCACGTGCAGCATCAGGGGCAATTGGGGGTTCAGTATCTTGCCCAAGGACACTTCAGCATGCAGACTGGAGGAGCCGGGATTCAAACCGCCAATCTTCTGATTGATCTGAACTGATCTCGCCCTGAGCCCAAACCAGCTTGTTGTCCACCTGTAAGTCAAAATCTGGAGGAAAAGGACATTTTTGATGTAAAACCACTTTTGAATGGTCATCTTGGGGTTGAGACGTCATTACTTTCTATATTTCCGTTCCTCCTTCATGTCATTTAGGGGAAGGTAATGAGTCAGGCTTTTTTCAGGAAAATCATCATGGCATCACAGAACCAGAGATGCCATTCGTTAAAGGGAGGGCCTGCTTGATCCATCCAATTAATTAGTTTTGATATAAACTGCCTGCTTTCTGTTGGCTTGGGTCCTGGAAAGAAATTGAATTTTGAATGATATAAACAAATTGTGTTGCGCGGGGTCCAGCCGCCGTGGCTTCCAGCCAAGTCCAAGCATTCACAGATGCATTCAGCTCCCCCGGTCCACATGTCGGACCCCGCCGGTTCTCTTTCTGCAGAGCTGCTGTCATCTGCTCCGGTTTTTGATTCATGACGGTGTCATGTGTGAGATATCTGTGGATGAAATTATTTCCTTTCATTTCTATAACAGAGGGCTGCTGAAAGGAGTATTCTTTCCGTCTTGTTAAAGGCAATAATTTAATCCTGGATCTTTAGCTTCTTATCAAATTAATGCAGCCATTAGTCTAATAATGTATTATGAGAGTTATTAAGCTGCAGTTCTCTGCTCTTATTGTGTCAGCTTGGTAATAGCTCCCTCTAGTTGTAAGTACTGTAATTACATTCTAAGTACACAGATGGAATGGCATTGATTTTTCTGTTATTTTGCTCTGGGAATTCTTATATATTTTATTATTATTATTTACCGCCACTTGCTGAGAGTTATATTTAAAATGTTTTGGTGCTATATCATGTTTTATTAGTGTAAACACAAGGCCATCCATCCACGTTGAACCATTGTTTCTGCCTCCCGAGGTTATTACATGAGAAAAAGACAATGTTTGGCTTTTTAAACAGAAACAGATTGTTTCACTTTAATGGAAACTTAATATGGTCTTTTCATGCTCCTTTGGTCCGGTTCTGCAGCTTCATAACATCCCAGATTCACTTTGATTTATGGCTGCAATTCTGCAGCTCATGGCCAGTTTATAGAAGTTATTTTTTATTTAGGGTGAATACAACATCCATGCTGCAAACAGATTTGTCCAAATGAACGAGTGAGTTACTCCTGCGTTCGAATGAAATATAATTCAGGTTGTTTTTTTTAAACATCGTCAGTCGATCTTTTGCATCTCTGTTGTCTTTTCGAGTATATTGTATATTGTTTCAAGCATTTTGGGTGACATCTCTCAGATTAATATACCTTGCAAGAAGTAAAAGGGAAAGCAATTAGAATTAGAATTAGTTTATTTAAAAGGGGACAGTGCAATTTCATAAAACACATGGTTACACATGGTTAAAAAAGCCAGTATTAGCCAGAAGGCTAGTTTTCATCTGTAGTCCCCTGGCCATGATGTAAAAAAGGCAATAAAATTACATTTAAAAAAGAAGAAAAGAAAAGAAAATACATGTACAATATAATACAAAATACATATGCAAACACTATACAATTAAGAAAAAATACAACAACACATTATCATAACATCAAACATCACAGCAAACCTAAACCAGAAAAAGCCTCAAGACATTTTTCAAGGTTAAGCACGAGCGGTTTGAATTAGTTTGTGGTAAATTTAACAAATGGAAAATCATCCCTAAAATCTGAGTCATGAATCTGACATCCGCCAAAGCTGCTGTTTGTCTTTGTCTCCGACCCACACTTTTAATAAAAAGGGGGCTGCAGCCTCCCGGAGTGTATCTCCATCCTTCAGGAAGGACGGCCACATTTTATCCATCAGCTCGGCCTCCTGTCATCCAACCCCCGCGAAATTAAATCAATGTCTGAAACAAGAGCCGAGGCCTCGACTGCACCAACAGAAATAGAAAATCTAGTTTTGCTGTCTGCTAATGACATTAGTGCGTTCCCTAAATGGTCGCCTGCCGTCGTCAAAGAGGAACATAGTGGATATAATTACAGGAGGAACACTCGCATCTCCATTTTCCTGTAAAACGCACAGCTCGCTGGAGCTCTTTATGGATTTCCTCAGCGCTCGTGTGCTGTCTGAACCCCCTCCCCTCCCCTGGCAGGTAATGATTCATTTCTCCTCCATATCATGTTATCCCTTGTAATTAAACTTCTTCAAGGTGAACACAAGGAGAATCGGAAACCACATGTTATTGACCGTATGAGAAATTCATTAAAAGGGCTGCATAAGTGTTATTCGAGCCCTCCTTTCAATTTCCGCTAACGGGGGAGATGAAAGACGTGTCAGAGGGGGGAGGGGGAAACCCTGTACCTGTCATATTCCATGAATATATATGTTCATTTCCAGTCGGTGGCCAGACGGCATTGTTCCCGCAGTTACATTTCCAGAAAGAGATGTCTGATAAGTGCTCTGTAATAACACCATCAGGCCTTTTTCCCCCCAGTTTTCCTGAAAGGGAAATCAAACCAAACCCCTGAGAGTCACTTGGCTTTGCTCTCTAACATCTGCTTATTTCTCCTCCCTGCAGGAGCGACGGCGCTGTACTTCCCTCAGAATGAGTACATTGAGACGGTGTACGTCGGCCAGCCGGCGGGGACGCCCATCCTGCAGGTCCACGCCATGCTGGACCAGGACTCCGAGCGGCCGCATTTCTACCTGTGCTGGACGAGCTCCATCCGACGCCCGGCCTACAGCTCCTGGTTCAGCCTGGACGTCCACACCGGAGTGCTGAGCCTGAACAAGACGCTGGAGGAGAACGACTTTGCCTTGTTGTGTGAGTTGGAAGGTGTTTTAACGGCGATGCGTCGCCTCCATCCTGTGCCAGCTGTCCCCTACACACCAGTAAATCAGCTGCCTTTGCATTCTAGTTTGGCTCCGGTCTGCAGGATGATAATGTAATTGGGTACAGGCATTCAAGAAGAAGAGCTTAGTCATCAAAAAAGAGATGATTTTGGCTGTTGTCCCATCAGATCAACACTCCTGGTCCGTGAAGAAGCTGTTCCTGCACGCCATGGTGGTACCCAACCTCACCAAGAAGTCCCAGTGCCTCAGGAACTCCCCTCGGGTCACGCTGGACTTCGTCAACGCCACGATGCCTCAGTGCGCTCAGACGGACATGAAGGAGCTGTGCTTCCCCCACAGAGACACCTCCAACCCCCACATCATGGAGAACAGGTTCCCGGGGGCCCTGCGGCAGCTCCGGCGTCTCACCAGACTCAACGTCTGCCCCAACTACACCATCTCTTACAACGTGGAGTCAGGTTAGTGGTTTCAAACAAGAAGCTCACAGGTTAGACGTTGAATTCATCATGGTAACACCTGATTCTCGTCTCCAGATGCCCCGGCGCCGTTTGCCGTGGACGAGAACACCACGGAGCTGGTGGTGATGGCGCCGCTGGACCGCGAGGAGAGCGAGTGCTACCGCCTCCTGCTGGTCTGCACGGTCCGGACGGAGACCCTCATCACCAAGGTGGAAACCTCGCTGGACGTCTTCGTCAACGACGAGGACGACAACGCGCCGTACGTCAACGGGACGGACACGGCAGATGTCGTCATCAACTTCAACCGGACAAAAGTGAGGCGACTGATGAGAAGTTTGATTGGTTTATAGGCCTGGTGTTGGTTTGATCCATGTCTCACTTCTTCTTTCTCCTTCAGGGTGGCTCTTTTGGGGCTCTGTTTGTGTTTGACAGAGATTTGACCCCCATCTACCCCATCGACCAGAGTCACAATAAATACGTGGGGACGTTGCTCAACAACGACCCCTGGATAAAGGAAACATTCGACATAAAAGGCACCTTCAGTGAAAAGAAAGCTGCCGTTGGAGGAATTCGAGAGACCGTCCACGACTACCGTGAGTGATCCAGAAGCTGCTGCACATCATCCGTTTTTATATTTGAACACAAGTTTTTAATCCGCATCTCCATCCGATGGCAGAGCTGGTCCTGAAGAGGAATCTGTTGGTGACGGAGAACCGCACCGTGCAGCTGGACTACCTGGTCAATGACACCACCTACCCCGGTCTGGAGGGAACCGTGTCCCTGCACTTCAACGTCACCATCCTACCCGTGCACGTCGGCTTCGCCAACATCACGCATGTGTTCACGCTGACGCGCAGAGCCTCCTTTTATGCTCAGGTACTCGTCTCTGTTTAGTGTGCTGTTTCTTAAAGAATCAGTCGATGTGTTTTCAAGTTGTTTTATAGTAACTCAGACCCGTATGCATCACATCAACATGTCTGAAAGATGGTAAAGATGTACACCTGAGGAGCTCCGGCTTACTAAAACAAAGCTTTTTTTTAAAATTCCTAATTGAACATGTTAAAATAATAATAATGATAATAATACAAATTTAATAAAGCGAATAAGCAGTAAAAAGGAAAGCAAAATGGGATCCTCAGAATCCTACGTGATAAATACAAGACTCAAATAATATAGTTCATGTTCAAAAGGGATAGGAAGAAGTTAAAAACATCCTACCCCCTCTTATTTGTTATAATTATTTATGATTATTAATCATAAACAAATTAAAAATTCAGTTTGAATCAGTAAATTCTGTAAAATTGATGTCACTGAGGTGTCAAAAACAATTATTTTATTCCCCAATAAGATTTAACTCTGAATGCAGAATAGTGTTGACATGCATGCTGAGAGACTGCCACCTGCTGGCTCAGTAAAATAACAAACAAAAAAACTGTAATTCATTCATTAGTATTCAAATAAAATCAAAAAAGTTGTCTTTAACATGGTGATAGAAGCTTGTCTTAGGTGAGGGACTCACAGAGAACATAAAAACATACACCTATGAAAAGACACACACACACACACACACACACACACACACACACACACACACTCAAAACCCCCATAAATAAATAAGCAGGTTTGCAAACTCTATTAAAAAGTGAGGATTTGGCCGAGTTTAAAACGAATATTGCAGTGGGAATAAAAGAGTTTTTGGCCGGAGCTTCTCTAAAGTAGCTGCCATAAAGGTCCATAACATTATTTTTTATTAATTTTCGCATTATGCCAACTATCCACTTAACCTCCTCTCAGGTCGGCAGAGTCTGTGTGGAAAACTGCCAGCAGTTCGATGGCTTCAGGGTCACGTACCGGCTGGAGGTGCCGGACAGGAACGCGTCGGCCGACCTGCAGTCCTGCTACGCCGCCGTGGGCATCACGCAGGCCGAGGACGAGATGTGGGGGCTGCTCTACGTCAACGACACGGAGGCGCTGCGCCGGCCCGAGTGCCAGGACCTGCACTACCTGGTGGTGGCCCAGGAGGAGCACACGGAGCTGGAGGCCAGCACGCAGATCCACATCATACTAGATGGTGACTGTCACAGTCTATGTTCATTACACATTCCACAAGAGATCTTCAGTTTAACCTCTGCTGAACTTTTAGTGACACACACCTGCAGCCCCTTTTCAACGGTTTTCTCTTCTCCCAAATGTCCTTTAAAGATTTAGTCATGTGTGTTTTTTCTCTACTCGTTGCATATAGCCATTAAGGTCAGCGAGGAGAACCAGCAGTTCCTTTCCTGTGCAGAAAACAGACGGCGAGGAGACTGTGAGTCCATCCGAGGCCTCGGGGCGACAACGGGCCGATGCCAGTGGAGGCAAGGCACCGAGAAAGGTACATTTAATTTAACCAGATCTCACAATAAACAAATATAAGGCAGGACCAGCATCAGAACCAACATGTGGATCCTTCCCAGTAACATTATTTTTTCAGACAGGAATGAGAGTCGCAGACAATGTGGTGTTAATGATGAATACAAACAGAAACGATGGCTAAAGAAAGTCCTGTTTTCTTTTAGACAAGTCGACCAAACTTCAACATTTGTTTGTCATCTGCTAATATTTTATCTCTCTTTTGTGTTTGCAGGAATATCTGAGAACTACTCGACCTGCTCCCCCGACCTCCGGACATGTCCAGACAGCTTTTGTGATGCCGTCGAAAGCAAAGATGCGTCAATCTGTCCACAAGACTGTACTAGTAAGAATTTCATAAAGTGCATTTATGTTTTATCGAGTATGAATCTGAAAATAGGAGCCGTTCTAACCGTTTCCTGTCTCTGAAGAGGAAACCGTTATCGGAGGTCACGAGCGCGGCCTGAGGAACGGGATCCAGGCCGGCTACGGGACCTGCTACTGCTACTCTGAGAGGTGCTTCTGTGAGAAGGAGGACATCGAGGGTGAGTTGTTGATAAACCACACAAACCTGCCGGTAAAGTGACACACAAGCTCCTAACTCACAGCATCGTGCATCGTTCGGTCCTCCAGAGGCGATCTGCGACGACATGTGTAAGACCATCATCGCCACGGCGCTGCTGCTGTCCTTCATCGTCTCCATCCTCCTCTCCTCCTACTTCATCCGCCGCTACCACAAGAACTCGCCGAAGCCCCCGATCGCCTCCGCCGAGATGACGTTCCGCCGGCCGGCTCAGGCGTACCCCATCAGCTTCCCGGCCAACAACCTGCGCCGGGGCTCGCAGGACTCCATCGAGACCGACACCTTTAAGATCCCCGTAAGCCGCCTCGTTCAGGCCTCGTGATCGGCTTCACTTCCAGGGTAACGTGTCGAGCTGGTGGAGAAGTAAAGCAATGCTCCCGTGTTTCTCCAACAGGAGGATCCTAAGTGGGAGTTCCCTCGTAAAAACCTTGTGCTTGGCAAGACGTTGGGAGAAGGGGAGTTTGGGAAAGTGGTCAAGGCGACCGCGTTCAGGCTGAAAGGAAAAGCTGGGTACACCACTGTGGCTGTCAAAATGCTTAAAGGTAAGAGAGGTCAGAGGTCAGGGGGACGAATGCATGAGAAGCATGAAGAGATAATAACGATGCCGTCTTTCCTCTGACAGAAAACGCCTCTCACAGCGAGCTGCGTGACCTGCTGTCAGAATTCACTTTACTGAAGCAAGTCAACCATCCACACGTCATAAAGATGTACGGAGCCTGCAGTCAGGACGGTAAGCCCTCCTCCCTCCCTCCTCCCCCCCTCCTCCCTCTCCGGACATGTGTGTTTCCACACGGACTCTTAAGTGCTCCGTTTGTCTGAATAGGTCCGTTGTATCTGATCGTGGAATATGCCAAGTACGGGTCGCTCCGTAACTTCCTGCGCGAGAGTCGGAAAGTTGGCCCCAGCTACATGGGCAGGGACGCCAACCGCAACTCCAGCTACCTGGAGAACCCGGACGACAGGGCGCTCACCATGGGGGACCTGATCTCCTTTGCGTGGCAGATCTCCAGAGGCATGCAGTACCTGGCAGAAATGAAGGTATTTTTTATAACAGACTGGGCAAAGACGACATTTTCAAAATAAAATGTCACTGCAGAAACATTTGAAATACTACAGTTTAAGTTACAGCCTGAATACAGATACTCAAAATAAGCAGTTGATGGGGAATTGGAGGGCTGAATGATGTTGAATGGTAAAACATTTAAAGGTGTCAGAAGAATAAGAAATGAAAGCAGGTAAAACACGTCGGCTGAGATTGTTTAAATGAAAATTTTAGAAGAGTGGAAGCCACTTCGAGCACCAAAAGACACGTTTATATTTTTATTGAAATGAGCGTTTTGGTCCCTGCAGCTCGTTCACAGGGACCTCGCAGCACGAAACGTCCTCGTGGCTGAAGGCCGGAAGATGAAGATCTCAGACTTCGGCCTCTCCAGAGACGTGTACGAAGAGGACTCGTACGTCAAGAGGAGCAAGGTACAGAAAAGAGAGAAAAGTCACTCATGTTGATGCGTTAATAATAATACCGTTACATCAAAACTCTCTCTGCGTTTCCAGGGTCGTATCCCCGTTAAATGGATGGCGATAGAGTCCTTGTTCGATCACATTTACACAACACAAAGTGACGTGTGAGTACGATCTCACTGTTTGTTTTAAGTAACTACGCAGATTCTTCCATTCTCTATTCTATTGGAATATTGTGTTTTCCTTGCAGCTGGTCCTTTGGTGTGCTGCTGTGGGAGATAGTGACCCTGGGAGGAAATCCGTACCCGGGCATCGCTCCTGAACGCCTCTTCAACCTGCTCAAGACCGGCTACAGGATGGAGAGACCCGAGAACTGCTCCGAGGAAATGTGAGCCTCCGCTCCGTTAGTCTAACAGCAGCTCCACCGAGTGCAATAACTCCCCTCCTCCACCTCCTCCACCGCATTGAGACAGTCATGGAAAATGTGTGCTGGGAGGATTCAAATGTTTTTTCCTTCCACAGGTATAATCTCATGCTCCGATGCTGGAAACAAGAACCGGAGAAGAGGCAGACGTTCTCAGACATCAGCAAAGAACTGGAAAAGATGATGGTGAAGAGTCGGGTACGGTGAAGCCAATGCAATACATTATAATAAGTTATTCATATTCTTCCACAGGAAACAGTGTGTGTGTGTGTGTGTGTGGGCGGCTATTAATCAGCCTCTTTCCGTGCATAGCTGGCGTAATTTTGACAAAACTTTTGTGATGAATCATTGAGATTTGGCGGAGCTCTTTTGTTTTTCCGTTCCGTTCGGATTTGCCGCTGGCTTCAGAATGAGGAGTAAATCATTTTTGGGGGACGTCGTGTACTGTTGGCTTGCACACACACACACACACACACACACACACACTACGCTGCACCGCTGTATGATCCGTCACTCATCCCAAAACGCTTTAGATACCATAATTAGTGTTTGAAGAACAATCCTGTAATGTGGCTCTGGGCAGCGTAATCACAGAGCGTGGAGGTCGGGCGCCTGCTGTTTGAGTCGGGCTAAAAATAGAAGGACGAGGGAATGCCGACGTCCCACAATACAGCGGGCTGCTTCTACCTTGTTATCACGAGGAGGGGAGTGGGCACATGACTTGGAATGAGTAGACAGTATTTAGTAGTACACAGGAGACATCAGTGACCTGCATGTGTGTGTTTGAGATCGTATCTATCTATCTATCTATCTATCTATCTATCTATCTATCTATCTATCTATCTATCTATCTATCTATCTATCTATCTATCTATCTATCTATCTATCTAAGGTAACTACCTACGTAAGTACCTACCTACCTACCTACCTAGAATCCTATCTACCTAAGTACCTACCTACCTAAGTACCTACCTACCTAGGATCCTATCTACCTAAGTACCTACCTACCTAAGTACCTACCTACCTAGGATCCTATCTACCTAAGTACCTACATACCTACCTAGGATCCTATCTACCTAAGTACCTACCTACCTAAGTACCTACCTACCTACCTAGGATCCTATCTACCTAAGTACCTACATACCTACCTAGGATCCTATCTACCTAAGTACCTACCTACCTAACTAGGATCCTATCTACCTAAGTACCTACATACCTAAGAACCTACCTACCTACCTAGGATCCTATCTACCTAAGTACCTACCTACCTACCTAGGATCCTATCTACCTAAGTACCTACATACCTACCTAGGATCCTATCTACCTAAGTACCTACCTACCTACCTAGGATCCTATCTACCTACGTACCTACCTACCTAACTAGGATCCTATCTACCTAAGTACCTACATACCTAAGAACCTACCTACCTACCTAGGATCGTATCTACCTAAGTACCTACCTACCTAAGTACCTACCTACCTACCTAGGATCCTACCTACCTACGTACCTACCTACCTAAGTACCTAAGTACCTACCTACCTACCTAGGATCCTATCTACCTAAGTACCTACCTACCTACCTACCTAAGTACCTATCTACCTACCTAAGTACCTACCTACCTACCTAGGATCCTATCTACCTAAATACCTACCTACCTACCTAAGTACCTACCTACCTACCTACCTAAGTACCTACCTACCTACCTAGGATCCTATCTACCTAAATACCTACCTACCTACCTAAGTACCTACCTATCTACCTACCTATCTATCTATCTATCTATCTATCTATCTATCTATCTATCTATCTAATCATGTCTTCGTCTGCCCCCCTTGTCAGGACTACCTGGACCTGGCGGCGTCCACGCCGGCCGACGCCCTGCTGTACGACGACGCCCTCTCTGAAGAGGACACCCCACTAGTGGACTGTAATAACGCCCCTCTCCCTCGAACCCTCCCCTCCACATGGATTGAAAACAAGCTCTATGGTAGAATCTCCCACGCATTCACTAGATTTTAGAAACAGGACACACAACACAAGCTCTCTTTTTTGGCAAGTTGTGATTGGCTTCTTTTCCGTAGTCAAGTGTGCGTGACTGTGATCTAGGCATGCCTCTTTTTTGCTGATTTAATGCTGACATATCTCCCATTTCACCGTAAATGAGAGGCTCAGTAAAAAAAAAAAAAAAAAAAGATCTTGTGTTTTGACTTTTTTTTTTTTTTTTTGGTTTGTTTTACTCGGACCTGCTTCTAATGTACGTGAATGCTGATCAAAAAGTGCTACATTTTGTAAATATTGAATATATATATATATATAATATAAGCGCTCATACTCACGCTTTTCGTCTGTCGATTGTTAGTTTCCTCGCTCCGTCGCACTTCCATCGTCGTCATTCCACCATTCGTTTGCATTGGAAGAAACAGTGTGTCACATTTGAAACAGGTCCTTGCTGAATCAAGCGCTCACTGTGTTTTTTGAAAGAAAAAATTCCAGATTGTCTTAAATTCCCAGACTTTATAATGTATATAAGCTATTGATATATGATGATTTCACAATGCTGAACAGAGAAACAGTAAGGCTCTTGAACGCAACTCTCAGGTGACGATTAAAACTTACACATCCTCATATTTGACTCAAAAATAATATATCATATGATATTTCACTTCATTAGACACATTCAAAACCATAACTATAAACCTCCTGAGAGTCCAACCAGGACTTGTTTGAGAGGAAGGCACCACAGAGTTCGATTTGAGAGCCTTACTGTCTGCACGCTGTTTATCTTTCACTGTGCAGAAAAATGATATGTTCTCATTTTTAGGCATGTCATACCCCAACTGGCCTGAGAAGAGCCCGGTACCGCTCAACAGACATGATGCCACTAATCCAGTCTTTACAAGATATGCCAATGATAGTGTTTATGCAAACTGGATGGCTTTGCCTTCACCCGCAAAAGCCGTGGACAAGCTCGATAGCTAAAGGCAAAGCCCCCCAACACTGTAGAAAAGAGGACTTAATTGGTAGATGTGTATATTTCTATAAGACTGTACATATACAATCATGATGCTAAAGTTGGTTCCCTTTATTTCTGTTGCACGGGTATTCAATGTTAAAAAACTGGGGGTCTCTTTGCTGCAAAAGCAGCCGGATCAACGTAGACCAACGCTTCATTCAGCTCTCCAGTATGTTAATTATTACCTCACGGGGTCATGTTGGCCAAGTTGTATCACTGCATGACTATTGTACCAGATTGTATGCCAGTGTCAATGTTTTTTAAGTGCCTGTGCCGCTTCTACAATAGCCTCCGATTTTATTAATGTGCGACTGTGAAGATCTGGTTCCAGCCCAGGAATTAAAGGGGACGTCTTTACCATCACCTGCTGTAGACAGCCGGGGGGTTGAGAGGACAAAAAAAAAAAAGGAGAAGCGAAATGCTTGAACTTGTTTTCTGAAAAATGTAAAGTTTCTACTTTTAGAGGACTGCGCTCCTCAAAATGTCAAAGACCCGTTTTGTGTTTTTTCTTCCACTAAATGTTTCAGAACTGTTCTTGCCAAAGAAAAGTAACACAGACAGATCAGTGAACAGTTTTCATACTTTTTGTTCTTGTTTCTTCTTCTTCTTCTATTTTTTTTACATGAAAGATATCAACTAGCCACTTAATGTAGACTGATTCACTGTAAAGGCAATCTTTGTGGAAAAAGTATGATTATGTAAACTAATGAGTGTTATCATTGCAATGTTATTATTTGATTAAGTTCTGATTAATAATAAACTTTAGAAATGTGCAGTATGTCTATTCACCTCATGTCTTTAAAAATACATAGAGAGTGTCTGTTTATGTAAACCATTAAACATAAGATGCTTCCTCAACACTGCAAAAAAATGCACAAGAAAAAACAAAAACAGGAAAAATATAGGGTGTGTGTGTGTGTGCGCGCGCGCATGTGTGTGTTTTGGAAGAAGAAAGCAGATATTTCACTCTGATTTCAGCATAAAACATTTAATATTCTGTTTACTTTCCCCTTTATGACATATTGTCAAACTTCAGATAATTCTTTTGAATAAACCGTCTTACACGGGCCCGTTGTTGAAACACGCATGCGTGAGGGTTGAGCGGTGGCTGCAGAAGGAAGGCTAAAGCAGTTGGACTTCTCGCTGAAGGATAAAGCGATATATTTACATATATCATTTTAATGATTTTTTTTTTTTAAGTTGTAGGTGAAAAAGTAACCACGTAAATTCCCAAGTTTGTCAAAATGACGTCCGTTTCCAAATTTCCTCACGTTTTTTGGTGATATGTTTAGCTCGCCGTGGTGATAAATTAACATACTTCCGGTCATTTACAAAATAAATCACTAACGTATAACAACAATTATTACGAACAATAGTGGTGTTTTTGTTGTGAAATTTAATTTATTAATTTTGGGTAACTTGATGCAACCAGTTAGCTAAACCTTCAGGGTCTTCCGTAAAACGCTACGAAAAAAGTTTTGACATAAGACATTTTTATTTACTTTTTTGATATACAGTACTATGACTTTTTATTAACTCACTTTTTTAACATACTAAACTGACTTTTTATTTACTTTTTTTCTGACTTTTTTTATTTACTTTTTTATTACTTTTTTGGACATACTTAACTATGACTTTTTTTATATATATTTTTTCTGACATGCTATACTATGACATCTTAAGGATTTTTTTTGACATATTAAACCATGCCTTTTTTCGACATACTTTTCTATGACTATTAATTTTTTCGACATACTTTACGATGACTTTTTTTTATTCACTTTTTTAACATACTAAACTGACTTTTTATTTACTTTTTTTCTGACTTTTTTTATTTACTTTTTTGTGACTTTTTTGGACATACTTAACTATGACTTTTTTTATATATATTTTTTCTGACATGCTGTACTATGACATTTTAAAGATTTCTTTTGACATATTAAACCATTACTTTTTTCGACATACTTTTCTATGACTTTATTATTTTTTTCGATATACTTTACGATGACTTTTTTTTAATTCACTTTTTTAACATACTAAACTGACTTTTTATTTACTTTTTTTCTGACTTTTTTTATTTACTTTTTTATGACTTTTTTGGACATACTTGACTATGACTTTTTTATATATATATTTTTTCTGACATGCTATACTATGACATTTTAAGGATTTTTTTTTACATATTAAACCATGACTTTTTTCGACATACTTTTCTATGACTTTATTATTTTTTTCGACATACTTTACGATGACTTTTTTTTAATTCACTTTTTTAACATACTAAACTGACTTTTTATTTACTTTTTTCTGACTTTTTTTATTTACTTTTTTATGACTTTTTTGGACATACTTAACTATGACTTTTTTATGTATATATTTTTTCTGACATGCTATACTATGACATTTTAAGGATTTTTTTTGACATATAAACCATGACTTTTTTGGACATACTTTTTTATGACTTTTTTGGACATACTTAACTATGACTTTTTTTATATATATTTTTTCTGACATGCTATACTATGACATTTTAAGGATTTTTTTTGACATATTAAACCATGCCTTTTTTCGACATACTTTTCTATGACTTTATTATTTTTTTCGACATACTTTACGATGACTTTTTTTTAATTGACTTTTTTAACATACTAAACTGACTTTTTATTTACTTTTTTGGACATACTAACTATGACTTTTTTGGACATACTTAACTCTGCCTTTTTTATATATTTTTTTTCTGACATGCTATACTATGACATTTTAACAATTTTTTTTTTACATTTTAAACCATGACTTTTTTCGACATACTTTTCTATGACTTTATTTTTTTCGACATACTTTACTATGACTTTTTTTTCCAGACTTTTGCTATGACTTTTTTAGACATACTATAAACTATGACTTTTTTTATATATATTTACATAAATCATCACAGATAAGAGATTTGTTTTTACCAGTTAGGACAAAGAAATACAAAAGGGCATTAAATAACAAAGCTTGTTTTAAATTATTTAATTAGAATGGACTTTGTAATTAACATTTATAAGAAACATTTTATTCTTGTTTGCATTAAAAATATGACTTTGTTTCATATATTAATAATAATAATTACGTTATAGTAATAATAAAAACCGTATTATTATGACCAAGGAGCTTCAGCGTGTTTGATGACGACACTCGTTGGCAAAGCACCCATTGGTTTGCTGTTGACCGGAAGTAGACTACGACCCTCTTCTTTACTCTCTGCTCCGTGGCATTTTACAGCGCAGGCTGCCTGCTGCCGCGGGTTTCACACCAAACACACACCTGTGAGCGCAGGTAGGGATGGACCACGACGGGGTAAGGTGAGTGGTTGCCTTTACACTATCGTGACTGCCTTGAACGCTCTCTAACAGATATAAAAGCCGAAATCGCAGCAAAGCTCCGAACATCGCTAAGCTAGCTACGGTAGCGCCTCAATGTCCGGTTTCGATTTTCAAAGTAAAAGCGCACGCTAGGTGTGGCGTCACAATTTCCAAAGGGACAGAAGGTGATGGAATTTGGAGAAATAACTAATAAGACAGCAGTGTGATACGTAACTACAACCGGACTGATTATTCCAAAACTGTTTGACACAGATTGAATAGCAAACTTGAATTAAAACTAACTGTAAATTTGTATTTTCCAACATTAACAAGACACTGAAAACACAAGAGTAACAAAATCACATCCTTTTTAATGACATTTAAACATTTCTTATTATTAACATATCCCACAGCTTGCTTAAGTAGTTGTTATCTTTAGTAAAAATGAAGTCAATTCAGAGAAGAACTTACAAATCTCGGGTAATGAAAAATAAAAAAGTGGCACAAAAAGATAATAAAACATTCTCTTATATGACTTCCTTTGTGGAGATTTCTACATTCAAATAGTCAGAACAAGCTTTGTTTGTTCCTCTTATTCTTTTGACTGGTTTAAAAGCAGAATGTCCCCTCTGAATATGAGTCATGATCCCACAAAGGTCGTGTTTCACAACAAGTCTTGACTTTTGCTTTTTTGACACGTTAACATTAAACTGCTGGATTTCTGCGTGGCCATTTCCAAGAGGGAAAAAACAGGAGTTCAAATTACGTACTAGGACAAACAATGCTGTGCACTTTGGACAAGAAAGATCCACATGAAACAGTGTGATAAATACTGCAGGCTTTTGAATCATTCCAGTGGTTTCCAGCTCGGGGCCTTCGGACTCGGAGCCCTGCTGGGTCTCGTTAAAGCTGCTGCCTCGAGCCTGATTTACACCTGTGAGAGCAGGTGAAGACTTATTACTGTCAGGATAGGAAAAACAGCATTTACTTTTTGTGCTGAGAGTTGTAGGTTTGACTGCGTGACCTTCAAGAAACAATTGCGTGGTATGTGGTGGACGTGTAAAGGATCACACAAGATTTTTTATTGTCTCACACACACAGAAGAAACATAGTTCACACTGAGCAATGGACTTCTTATTTTGAAATCAAATAGAAAATATGATAGAAAAGAATACAAATATATACTAAAAGGTATTTAAAAATATATAAGAACAAAACGTTTAACAGCAATTTTTCTATAGGCTCAGAAAAGATATGCGATATGCTATACGAAGATATGTATATATATATATATATATATATATATATATATATATATATATATATATATATATATATATATATATTTTGTCCCCATGTTTACATCCTTTCATTACACTAGGTGAGTCTGGTATCTGCCAGTTATCGCATTGTTCTGGAGATCGTCATGCTCTTATTTTGAAATGGCAGCTGTTTAACCGGAAGTCCATATTTAGCAGCTTGCCGAGTCGCTCGCCCACCAGCGTTAATCTGCGCTGTTGTTTAGCTGGGAGCTAGTCGCTGTGTTAGCGCTCCAGGTGAAGCTAACTCTCCGGGTTTCAGACTGTTTACTGTAAAAGTGTCGGCGGAAGTCGGTCACATTGATCGCGTTATTATTTATAGATTTCCGGAAGGATTTTGTTGCTGAAAGGTTGGTTACGAATGTCCTGATTTGTCTGTTAATAATCACCCATGTTTTAATCTGAACCAGAACTATTCATCTAAAAATGTCTCCCTGTCTGGTAAAATATGTGGATTTCTGCGTTTTTGTCGTTTTTAAACCCAGGTGCTCATCATGGATTTAAACTGGACTAATGTGTGACGACACCAGGCTGGAGGCTGGAAACGAGACCTTAACAGTAAAATGACATGATGGCCCTTCTGACCCTCTAAGATGACGTGCACAAGCGCTTTGTGAGTGATGTGGCGGGAGGAGGAGGAGGAGAAGGGAATGCAGACCTGCCAGCTATAGCTTGCATGCAGGTGCGATGCCCAGGCGGGGGTTGACGCTCCAGGGCCGGGTCCGCTGGCTCTTTCTGGGCCTCTTCCTGCTGCTGGTGCTGCTGCTGTTCGCCTACCTGCTGGAGTGCACCCCTCCGGCGGACGTCAGCCTGGCCCTGCCCGGCCTGGCGGGCGAGACCTACGGGAAGGAGTACTACCAGGCCCTGCTGCAGGAGCAGGAAGAGCGCCACCTGAACCGCGCCGCCAGCCTCAAGCGCCAGATCGCCCAGCTCAAGCAGGAGCTGCAGGAAATGGGCGAGAAGCTGAAGCTCCTGCAGGACAAGAAGGAGCTCCCCGGGGTGCAGGGCCTGGCCGAGACTAAAGACCAGGAGCCGGGGGATCTGCTGGAGTACCTGCACTCTCAGATCGACAAGGCCGAGGTCAACACGGGGGCGCGCCTCCCCAGCGAGTACGCCCTGGTGCCCTTCGAGAGTTTCACCTCGTCCAAGGTGTACCAGCTGGAGATGGGGCTGACGCGGCACCCGGAGGAGAAACCCGTCCGCAAAGACCGCAGGGACGAGCTGGTGGAGGTGATGGAGGCGGCGCTGGACATCATCAACAACCCCGACGAGGAGGACGGCGTGGAGGAGGACATGCCGATGCAGAGACAAACCTACATAGAGAGTCACTTTACTGAAGGTAAGACCGCCGCTTCCCGACGAGCGAGCACCGCGGCCTGATGTTTCCTCTGTGTAGACGCTTGTTTTTCATATTTCACAGGACTGTACAGGACGGAGCGAGACAAAGGCACGCTGTACGAGCTCTTCTTCGCCAAAGAGGATTCCAGCAGCTTCCGCCACGTCACGCTCTTCAGACCGTTCGGCCCCCTGATGAAGGTCAGGAGCACATCTGTAGAAACATCAGGAATGATTATCAACATCATCGTGCCGCTGGCAGGCAGAGTAGAAACCTTCTCGCAGTTCTTGCACAACTTCAGGTGGGATGGAATCAGAGAGCGTGACCCAGCATGCCCCGGGATTTAACCCTCATTGTGCAATAAGATGGATTCAATAACATGGATTTGTTTTGAAGGGAGGTGTGCATACAGCAGGACAGACGAGTTCATCTCACCGTGGTTTATTTTGGGCCGGAAGGCCTGCAGGAGGTGAAGTCATCGCTGGAAAAAATGTCAAGGTTTGTCTTCTTTTTTTTTCCCTCTCTCTCCACTGAGAGCGTTTGATGTCTGATGTGGCGGCGCCGGTCTCCTGGTAGATGATGTGTCATCGTGGGAGTTGAAACGTTACTCCCGTTTGTTTTCAGCGAGGAGAGCTTCTCCAATTACACCCTGATCCCGGTGGACGAGGAGTTCTCACGAGGACGGGGTCTGGACATCGGAGCTCACGCCTGGAAGAGAGGCGACGTCTTGATGTTCTTCTGTGACGTCGACATCCATTTTACTCTCGACTTCCTGAACACCTGTCGCCTCCACGCTGCTCCGAGTAGGTTTTATTTTATATATATATATATATATATATTTATTTTGTCACATAATATACTAAGTGGTACTTGACTGTATTTGCAGATAAGAAAGTCTTCTATCCAGTGGTGTTCAGTCTTTACAATCCTGCCATCGTCTATGGAAATTTGGAGCTGGCTCCGCCCACCGAACTTCAGCTGGTGAGAACATTAATCTCCACATGTTATTTGTAGAGATTTGAATCTGTTTTCTCTCGACAGATTTTAAAACTTTAAAAATCAGTTTGGAATAATTTGATCTGATATTGATTTGTCCACGAAAACATCAACTACCTTTTGTTCAAAAGTTCTTACAGCTGCATCTACTCTTATCTAATCTCTGAAATATTAATACAAAAATAAAAAAGTAGAGAAAAAACACATTAACACTAAAGTAACAATCCTGTTTTGAAAATGTAGAAAAAGTGTAGAAAAATACAGATATTTGTTTTAACATGAAGTGGAATAAAAGTTAAAAAGTTGTCTGAAACTTAAGTTAAGATACAGTAACTGAGCTTCCACATCACACGTGTTGTGATTTGCATACTTGGCTGTGATTGGCTCTGACTTAGTTGTGATGTCATAAAATCAGGGTTTTAAGATTTCACTTTAAATCTGAGCCTGATTGTGGAACTGCACAGTGAAGCTAAAAAAAAAAGGACATAACAAAAGTATTAACTTAACATTTTAAATATATATTTTTTTTTTCAACGAAGAATGCGACAATAAGATTATTATCCCGATAATCATCACCGTTTAAAACCCTTATAATGGCACTAAAACAGACTGGAATCACATTTTGTTCATAAATAAATATTTTTATTGTGTTACAAATAACAATAAACATAAGATGATGATTAAATCCTTTGGTATCTCTGCATAAAAAAATACATGTTGAAAATCAATGTTTGTATCCTGTATTTTATAAAATCAGGCTCTGTTTTTTACTTCTCCATGACGTCATGATTGTGAGCTAGAAAGCTTGTTCAGGTTTGTTCAAATTCACCACGATCCCCTTATGAGTGTTTTTAATCCCAATAAGTGATGAAATCCTTTGTCTCATCACTAATGCATTTTATTGTTTACTGAAAGTGAGAATCTCTTTTTTTGTGAATAGATTCACAAAAAAGATGCTGGATTCTGGAGAGATTTTGGCTTCGGGATGACGTGTCAGTATCGATCAGACTTCCTAAACATCGGTAAGCACCGATCACGGTAATATTCACTTGCTCACAAGCGGCCGACTCAACCCGCGGTCCGATTTCTCTCCTGCAGGAGGCTTCGATCTGGAGGTGAAGGGCTGGGGCGTGGAGGACGTCCACCTGTACAGGAAGTACCTGCGGAGCGAGCTGATCGTGACCCGCACGCCGGTGTCGGGCCTCTTCCACCTCTGGCACGAGAAGCAGTGTGCCGACGAGCTGACGCCGGAGCAGTACCGCATGTGCATTCAATCCAAAGCCATGAACGAGGCCTCGCACTCTCACCTGGGCATGCTGGTGTTCCGCGACGAGATCGAGGCTCACCTACGCAAGCAGGCCTTCAAGACTCAGACCAAAACCCAGGACTGAGCGGAACCATCGCCCGCACTACAGCAAAAGACACACGGAATAACTCCCGCATTTCACCGCACAGCTGTAGACAAATGAATGTACAAGAAGATCAATGTGAAACTTCACCACGTGGCACGGCAGCAGAAAGATACGCAATCAATATGTGAAGGAGAACTGATGAGCAGGACGTCCCCGGGATTTGGGTTCATGTTGTATTTTTTTTAACATATCGATTCAATATTCTGTTATTATCTAGAGGAAGAAACTTCTCATCGAGCCGTCAATCACAGCCCCGACTTCTTCACCTTCTTTTAAATACCTTGAACCGCTGGATACGACCTCAGCCGGCAGGTTTCAGCTGTTTTAGGGTGATTTCTGCACCTTCCTCCCCCCAAAAAAACATCAAATAGAACCAGCAAGTTGAGTTTTAGTGGCTTTTTGAAAGAGAAGGAAGTCGCAAAAGGCCAACAAGTCCATTTATAGAACTATTTATTTAGGGTTGATAAAAGGAAGTTGCACTTTGTTGACTTTTCTGATTCCCAATCGTCTACAAGTTGAATGCAAAAAGCAAAACTACAATCTTTGCTTTTTTTTTTTTTTTTTTTTACAGTGTAACAGCAGTTTTTGAATGGAGCCATTCTGTTAATATTATATTTATGGGTTGTTTCAGATTTGCAATGTGGTGAATGGAGAGAAAACAAAGGGAACTTTTTGGTGTTTTTCTGTGACGATGTTCCTGACGAGTTTAACAGAGAAGCATGTTGATTTAAATAGTTAAAGAGCTCAGAGCAAAGATGTGCTGACGGCATGCAGGTCGACGCGCACCAGTATTATTGTCTAAAATATCATTATTAACAAGATCTGCCATCTATGCCCGATGAGAATGACTCTTATTACCCAGTTTTAACGTTATAGCCTCCCCTGTAAATACTTTTCTAACGGTTTTCCATACTTGTGTTGTACCTTTGTGCTTAAAGTGACATGCTTTTTTTTTTTATCTCATAATGTTGAGAGGATGTTGCAGCTACAGTTCAGTCAGAGAGAATGTTAATGAGCTGTCAAACCCGACGTGGAGCAGGAACAAGTGCTTTAACAGGTTACATCTCTATTCTTTTAAATCCATGTTTTGCTAATATTTACAGCTTTTCTTTTGTAGATAGTCTTACGTCCTCCTCGGCCCGCAGGAGGAGGAATGTTACTCATCTTCCTCTCAGCCGTACACAACAAGTCAAACAAAGAACCTGTTCAAGGAAATGATTTATTTTGAAGTTTTAAATAAAACGTACAGATGGCTGCATCGACTGCTGCTAAGTCATAGTCATTTCTGCCGTTAGTATTTGCTTTGACGATACATGTTGAGTAAACTTGTTTTCTTAATTTATACTATTAAAAAAATGTAATATCAAACATGTCAAGTGTCTTTGAATCTACACGCTCATTTGTATGTTTCTTAATTTAAGACAAATGGCATAATACAACTGTATTATTCATCTGTGTACAATAAACTACATGAATAGAAAATAAGGGAGAGGGAAGGAAAAAAAAACAATTAAAAACCAGGAAAACCGACGTGAAATAAATCAAAGGGAAAGTTTCAGAAAGGCTTATTTTCTTACTTCATTGTATTTTCATCTTACTTCATTGTATTAATGCGCTAACTGCTCTGGATGGATCCCCGTCGTCTTGTAGATCTCTTTGAGAATAAGCAGAGCCGTGTCTTCAGATTCCCTGCAAAAAAAACAAACAAAAGATAAGCTAATCCGCTAACAGGAGGACATTCGGTCTCAATAGGAAAAGCTAATAATATGAAAAACACCCCCTCAATGTTATCATCTTAAAATGAATATAAATGTGATTATTTGTGATCTTTAAAACATCAGAAAACAGCAAAACGTGCTCATGAATCAATCAGAAGATGAAACCCCAAATATATAAATGTAACTTCAATGTCAGACGAGGACAAACGGCTCATTTCTAAATGTGAAAAGCTGTTTTTGTTTGAAAAATGATCCAGTTTAGTTTTCAAAATCATCGCCGTCTAATCGTCTCAGCTGTTGTTGGAATTGGAAATGTGAGTTTAAAACTTTAAATATAAAAGAATGCGGGTCTCCGTACCAGTAGCAGAGATGACTCTGGAGGGCAAACAGGTACTCGTTGAAACTCTCGATGGGCTTCTCCTGCAGGACGTAGTCGATGCGGTTCCCTCCGTTCAGCATCCCGACCTTCACCTGAGGCTCCTCCTCTTTTATTGGCTCAGGGCTCTCCGGGATCTTGCCCTCTGAGAAACCAGAACGGAGTTCATTAAATAAAAAAATAAAAAAAATCTCACTACACAAAAACCCCGTCGAGACGCTCACCCTCCTGCGCTCGCTTCTCCTGCTCCTCGATCTGATTGGCCACCATGGCCAGCTGAGCCTGGAGCTGGGCGGTGGAGGTGTGAGCGCGGGCGAAGTCGTTGAGTGTCTGCCAGGCGCTCCGCAGGGAGCTGATGAAACCGTGCTTCAGGTCGGAGCCCATCCTGGTGAGACTCTCCTTCAGCTCTGAAACACAAAGGGATTCATTCAGGAATTCATCTGCAGGCGGGAAACTTCTCACGTGGTCGATGATGTTCAGACTGATTTCTGGCGTTCCAAAGCGAAGGAGAAAATAATCAGTGAGTGTCGTACCGAGATGAAGCCTCTTCCTTCCTTTGTGATGGGGGATCAACACTGGCTTGAAGTCCAGGTCTGGGATTATCATGGGCTCGATCCTGTATGCCACCGGGTCCAACTGGAAGAACGCACAGAAACGGTGAAAAAGAGCCTTTACTGATGCATTTGCACGCAATCAATAATAAAAATGTGCTTCAGCTGGAGCATGCAGCGCGTGGAGCTTGATCGGTTATTCCTCCAGGATATAAAAGGCCGGAGGAGCCGCTTTACCGGATGGTAGATGTTGAAGAACCCTTTGCACGTGGGCAGCTGGTACGTCTCCTCGATCTTCTCCAGGCCTCGGACGGTCAGAAACATGCCGATCGGAGAACCCAAGGCAAAGAAATTCATCGGCTCAAAGTCCAGAGAGTGGTAAACCACCGACACCTGCAGAGCACATTGTTAGTATTAAATAGGGGTGGGTAAAAAAATCGATACAGCAATATATCGCGATACTTTATCTTCAATATTTATTCCAGTGAATTTCATGGGAATTAATAAAATAGAGAGGCTGTTTTGAATTAAATAATTTTGACTCAATTTGTCCTCTGATCAATATCATCTGATGTACATATACAGGTACTTTTTTACTTTTTTTCCTCCATCTTTATTTATATTGCAAAGTGACCAAAGTATCGTAATACGTATTGCATCGTGATACGTATCGCATCGTGATACGTATCGTGACCAAAGTATCGTGATACGTATCGTATCGTGACCAAAGTATCGCGATACGCATCGTATCGTGACCAAAGTATCGTGTTACGTATCGTATCGTGACCAAAGTATAGTGACACGTATCGTATCGTGACCAAAGTATCGCGATACGCATCGTATCGTGACCAAAGTATCGCGATACGCATCGTATCGTGACCAAAGTATCGCGTTACGTATCGTATCGTGACCAAAGTATCGTGATACGTAGCGTATCGTGACCAAAGTATAGTGACACGTATCGTATCGTGACCAAAGTATCGCGATACGCATCGTATCGTGACCAAAGTATCGTGTTACGTATCGTATCGTGACCAAAGTATAGTGACACGTATCGTATCGTGACCAAAGTATCGCGATACGCATCGTATCGTGACCAAAGTATCGCGATACGCATCGTATCGTGACCAAAGTATCGCGTTACGTATCGTATCGTGACCAAAGTATAGTGACACGTATCGTATCGTGACCAAAGTATCGCGATACGTATCGTATCGTGACGAAAGTATCGCGATACGTATTGTATCGTGACCAAAGTATAGTGATACGTATCGTAAGGTTCTTGCCAATACGCACCCCTAGTATTAAATGTCACATTTAACCGATCTCAGCACCCATCAGGGCTCGTTTTAATCCAATAAAAAGCCAAATCAGCTTCAAGACGACAGTCGTCATGTTCCAGCATTGCATTGTGATTGGTCGATACCTCACTCACTATAGACTGAATCTACAGATTCTACATGTGAACAGAGATTACGCTCACCTGTCCGGTTCCAACTTCAAAGTAATCGTAGTCGACGTGGATGGAGACGGCGCTGCCCACCGGAAGCTTCTTCCCAGAGGGATCGGCAGGAGCTTCAGCCGCTGGAGGAGGCGCCGCGTCCTGAACGACCTCTTTGACCTCGGCTTTCTTCTCCTGGGTGGCCTGACGGAGACACAAAGAGCGTCTGAATCATCAGCTGTTGCTTCGCCGGCCTCGCAGGCGCTCAGGAGACCAACATACCAGCTTGTTCACTCGTTCCTTCACGAACTTGGAGATCTTCTTCCTGGGGCCCAGTGGGATTCCCATCTCTTTCAGGTCCTCAATGGTGCACATGAGCTGAAAGAGCATGAGAACAAGGAAAGGACAACGTGAAACAGCCAAAATAACGTGTAGAAGAACATCAAAAGCCAGAGTTGATACCAAATTACTTCCCCAATTAAAAATGTCCCTCAACCACATCTACTCTCTGACAAAGTGGGCCTTTTTGTAGACCACAAACCACCAGGACTTCCTCATTCACATCAAGCAAAAGAAGTTTCTTACAAAAGATTCCACGTCAATCTTCTCCTCGTCGAAGGTATTCTTGTACTCGGACAAGCCCAGATGTTCCAGCATGGCGGAAAGATCCTCGAACTCCTCCTCGTCTTCTTTGGGCTCCGCCTCCACAGCTGGAGGGGTGACGGCGTTGCTTCCCTGTGACACGGCGGACGCCACCTGATGATCAGTTATGCACATCAGTGTGTCAAATAACTTAAAATGTTTCCGATCAATGACGACGTGATGACGTTTAATCGATGAAAAGTGACTGAATGTGTTCAACCAGCTGGTGTATGACCTGTTTGGCGTCTCCGTTGGCAACGGGTGTGATCGGCATGGCAGAGCCGTTCTTCTGATTTGACAACAGGTCAAAGAGAATCAAGGAGCCTGAGAGTACAAGGATTAACACATGAACCACAGAAGAACAAACAGCCAATGGTGAAGCAGTGTTTCTCTAACAGGGGTTCTAGTTCCCCAAGAGGTACTTTGGAGTACTGCAGGGAGTACAGAGGTCCTAAAATAAATATATTATATTATAAGTTCAATAAAAAAACATCTTACATTCAACATCCCTCTAATAAAAGACAATCATTAACTGCTGTAAACTGTCGGTCGCTGCAATGTTTGTTCAGTTTGACGCATCGATGAATGATTTGTGCTTTAAACGTAGTTACAAGGTACAAGGTAGTAGAAGGGTCATTGTAGGTAATAAAAAAATTAAAATACAGTCTGAGGTGACGGGGCAAAATAAACAACAAAAATGTCAGACATTCTCAGAGATTAAAATAGCAAATTTATGACCAAATACTGCAAGATTATAAAGTCATACAGGTTTTTTTTACCAGTTCATTTATGACAAATTTGTGTTTTTTCTCAATAATTATCACTATAATGTCACAAATTCATCTTATTTTCTTGTAATCTTGTTTAATCTGTTATGTTTGATTATTGTTTAATCAAGAATATTTTTTTGTCATAAATATACCTCTTCAATCTTGGAGGTGTTCTCTTTAAATATTCCCACCACATTATTGAGGAACGTTGGAGGAACACTGGAGGAGCAGCTAACAAGCCACTGGTTTATTACCTAAGCTGTGTCCGGACACCGACGTGCCTCCTCTGTAGTCGGGGTTCCTCGTCATGAAGAGGGCGTAAAGTCTGTTAATCTCCTGGGCAACCGTGTCCATGATGGTCTGGCAGTACGTGGGACTGTTGTAGAAAAGCACATCTAACAGAGTCTCATTTGTAAAGTGACGTAAACGTCCGGTGCTGGGCAACGTAATCTTCTTTATCCTCCTATAAACGAGAAATAAGAAATGAGGTTTATGAGTGATTTAAAACAAAATAATATAAAAAGTACATTAGAGGATAAAGATGATGATGATGTCATCTTCTCATGCTGTGCCAACAGAGCACCATTGTTCAAAAGCTATAAAATTAAATAAATCAATGAGTCACATTGAGCGACATTCTTTCATTACCATGAATACACACATACATATAAATAATGAGTCAAATCACATGCACAACAGCACCAAATAAGTATTAAACCACAGCTGAAAATAGTCCCCAGCAAACTATTTCTTTTTTGAGTAACGTTGGCTAAAAACTACAACTGCCTGCTGTTTTTAGGAACTTACTGAGCCTTTATTTAAAACCTGAAACTAAACATTTATGATCTGTATTTGAAGATTCATGTGATTAACAGCATTTTCTGACTTGAAACCTGACTTTGTTGGATCCAACATGCATTATTAGGGAGCAACTCTTTTTGAATGAGTGCTCTCCAGGCCCGCCCTCTCCTCACCTGTCCACGCCCGTGGCATCGCCGTGCAGAGCTTTGTGCCACTGCACGGGGAGGAACTCCACCCTGCTGATGGCGTGCTCATCCAGCGGCTTCTTAAAGTGACTGTGCAGCAGCTTCAGCGACACGCTGCGGAAGTCGTCCACTGAAAGCACAAGGAGTCGTACGGTTTCATTCCTTGAACGCCATCACCGGAGGAGGAACGGCAAAAAAAGAAACGACAGGATTGTTCGGGGCACTCACCGCACTCGACCATGCTCCTGAACCTCAGGTCACACACGGGGCCGATGCCATGCACCATGAACACCAGATGATCCACCTTGGGGAGCTCCCCTGGAAACCACGCACAGGATGGAAATGTTACTTTTACTCCCTCATCCACAGTTAATTCTCCCCGTTTAACACCTAAAATCCAAACTGTACTAAACTAGAATTAAGTTGCATTACCGTTTTTCAACCAGGTACTAAAATGCATCTCACAGTTACACACTTTTACACTCCCTCATAAAAGAGTGATTGCTGGCCTCATCTCACTTTATAGAGTCCTGACAATCTCTTTGCCTTTTGGAAAAGCTTTCTCCCTGGATCAATAAGCCTAGATCTTATTTTAATTTACATGGCTGGGTGCCTACACTTGGATTAAATTAACTCGGGTACAGAAGCATATTTGACTACCATCAGGCACTTCATCGTGGTCATCATCTATCCCCCTCTTCACCACTCTGGGCCTGGTCTGCCCGTCCTGAGTCGTGCCCCACTCATCTGGTATGGACGAGGGCTGGAACTGCACAATCACCTACGGGGGGGCAAACAGAACTCATCTCATCCAAACTAACGGGATTAATCAGCAACGCCGGTCGGTCAAAGAGGTTTACCTTTGGATTGTGCATGACGATGGTCTCTCCTGATGGGAACTCCAGCCTACGGTGCCACTGGTTGGTAGATACGGCTTTCTTATATTCTCCCTAAAGTTAAAGACACGCTGTGTTAGTGTATGTGGAAGATGGCGTCCCGTAATGGCTTCTGGTCGAAATGTAGCGGTGAGACAAACCTCCAGCTTGTCACTAAACTCCTCGGAGTACGGAATGAAGCGACTATCCGTGTCCCCTTTGTAGAACCAGCTGCAGCGCCGGACCTCGGTGGGCTCCTCTTCCCAGTACACCGCGGTCCGCATGCGGTCGTAGAGCTGCACGTCGTAGCGGCCTCCATCTGTGCGTATGATCACATTTTCTGGGTCTGGTTGAACTGGGAGGAAAACAAAAGCACACAAAAGCATTAGAGCAGATTACAGTTTCCGTATAAAAACATGCGTGCAGCGTGTCGTACCCGAGTTATACGTCTCCTCTAGCTGAAGGGAGTCGATGATACTGAACGGAAGCCAGACGCTCTTCGACTCCACTTGCTTGCAGTAGAACCAGTGAGGCTGAACCGACTCATAGACATTGTAGTTGTATGGCATCATGGGACCAGCAGGAACTATCGCTCCGGCAGTGGTGGCTGGAGGTGGAGGCGCTTGATAGTGCGTGGGAGGAGGCTGAGGAGACGACAACAAGGACATTATTATAGCCTCTTCACTAACCTTAACGAGTTAATCAGGTAGTTTATATCCACCTTTGTGAAAGTGGGTCCAGCCATCGGGAATGTCTGCGGCGGAGAGCCGAGCGAGTACGGGTTCTGCTGCTGAGGTGTGTGTGTTGGCGGCAGGACCTCTGGAGCTGGAATATAGGGGCTGGCTCTGCTGCTGATGGGGGTGTGTCGGTACGGGTTATGGCTCTGTTGCTGCATCTGGGGAGGAGGGGGCGTCATGGCGGCGGGTGGAGGAGTGTGACGCCCCATGGGGCTCTGGTAAACCGCACTGCCAAACGCTGCCGGAGCCGGGCTCATTTGAGGGTGGGGTGGTGGTGGAGCCATGCAGACAGTGCTGGGAACAGAGACCGGGCCCGTCGACGTCGGGGCCGCTGACATGGCCGGCGGCGGGCATGGCGCCTGGCCGATGGACGCAAACGGGTCACTGCTGGTCACGGGGCTGGAGAAGTAGTTGAACGTAGACGGGGCTGGCCCGTTCCCAGAGGTCTGACCGAGAAAGCTGTCTTCTTCTCCGACATCAGTGGCGTCATCTGATAAATCAAAGACGGAAGAGAGAGCTCATCCACTTGTGACTCTTCAAATATACTGTAACACATTTAAATACATGGACAGTAAGCCTGCAGCAAATGGCTCTTTTATAAAGTTTAGTCCATAGTATTACAGAAAATAAGAGAAAAATGGCCTTCAACATTTTTCATCTTTTAGACAAACACCCAAAGATGTTCAATTTATCCAAATTCAAATTACTTTATTCGTCCCGGAGGGGTAATTTAACGGGGATGACAGTAGCTAAAAAAAAGAGACTATCAACAAACACACACAACACACTGCACAATCAAGCAACACACATCCGCAACAACAACATTCAACACATGAATAATAATTATTTTATTTTAAAGTGCATTAAGATTTTGGGATCTAAAATCCTAAGAGTTCATGTAAAAGATGTAAAAAAGTTTTCATAAGTCAATGATCAGCATCAGGAGCTAGACAGCCTTGGGGATGTCCAGATTTACAATTATATAGCAAGAAAACTGGGTATTTCTACAAAATGTTTAGATAATTAATCCAACATTGCTGGAGAAACTAATTGATTAATCAACCAACCAGTTCAGCTCTATAAATACTACACCAGCACCCATTACAATAAACACATGACATTTCATATGTTGTTTAAGTAGAAGCATTTTAGAAACAACACAGATTTACAGCAAAAATACAGCTATTTCTTTCAGGAGAATTGGGGTAATTGAAAGCCTGAAGATGTTGTTTTGATGACTCCCAAATAACTGAATATCCTCTTCATGGAACATCGTGACAGGGTTCAAACACATCACCGTAAACCAGACTAACTTCTCCGACAAACGACCGTCACCTCAGACGCGCTGTTACTTTCTGTTCCGGCTTTTTACACTAAATGACAACTGATAGCAGTTGTTAGCTAGCTAGGCTAGCTAGCTAGCCCGGTTAGCTTAGCGTGCTAACGCCGCCGCTAACGTTTAGACGTCCACCTCCTCTCCACAGTCCGCATCTCATCTCACCTCCTGACAGCACCGCCGGTCCAGTGGCCTGACTCACTGGCATGAAGGGCAGGTTGAAGTTAAACTCCGGAGCGCCGCTGAACAGTAAATTTGCACTGCTGTCGGGAGCATTATTATTCTTCCTATCTGCCATTTTTTACCCTAGAATTACACGTCGCCACTCTACTGGCGGACGCGAAAGTCTTGACGCTGCTCTCATAGAGTTCGCTGATCTCAGAGCAGCGACAGCGTACTGATACACCGCAGTAGGCGTCACAGATTGTTTGTAGATCTGTTAAATCTGCGCAGAATCGTTTGGCTCGCAGTTCGCGTTGGTTGTTGTTGTTCTTCTTCTGTGGTGTTTATTAGCGGTTGGTAAACGAACTTAAAGGCGCATTACCGCCACCAACTGACCTGGAAGTGTGGAGATTGGACAGGAAAAAAACAAACAACTATGTTCTTCGATTAATCCAACTTCTTTTAGCAGCGTAATAATGTGTATCTTTCACGCATCTTTTCCCCACAATCCTGGACAATACTTGTTCGTTGGTTGTAGGAAACACAAACACTCCTTCACTACTGCCACCTACAGGCCAAAATGGATTAGTTACCCTGATATCATTTTAAACGTGCTACAACATTAAACAAACATTTATTTTTTATATAAATAAAAATATCTCTTCACTACACCACCAACCTTAAAACCTCGCCCATTCAAGTACAGTTCTAGTCACCGCTGCCTGCGTTAGCTCCGTGCTCCGGTTGGTCCCGGCACCCAAAACAAACGACTCATACGCTCGTCGGCTGGTAGTGCTGGTGACGCGTTTTTCCCGCCCTCACTTTACTGCCATCCGTTGTGTGTGTGAGCGTGTGTCTGGAAAGTCAACAAAACAGTGTTTTTTCCGGATATATATATATATTTTTTTTTACAATTGTATTTTCTCTTGACGTCTCCCGGCGGGTAACGATGCCTTCCACACACGACTGGATTAACGAGCCGCTCGGCGTCGTTGAAGGGATGTTCGGTGAGACGCGCCGGAACTTCACTCCTTTGACAGCTATCGTTAACGCGTGAACCTAGCTAGTTTAGCCGTGTGGCTAAGTAGCACGCTAACTGCCGTGCTCGTCGCATGTAGCCACGATTTATCCCTTAATCAGAAATAATAGTGAGAATTAATAATGTGCGGGTTGTAACTTGTACCCCCTCACACACTTAGCTAGTTAAAAGAGGAAGCACCGAATACGCTGCATGAGGCGTTCAGGGTCCTTAAAGTAGTTTGAGATTATCCAAACTTCTATGAATGCACCGGTTTGGATCATATATTTTAGCATATGTTGGCATTAAAGAGCAGATCCCTGACACTGATCAATATAAAGTACTACTTGTCCAATTTCAGGTTAATAAAAGTTAGATTTTTGAACTTTATAGTTTAATTTGGTCATTAGGCAGAAAAAATGCAGCTATTTTTGATGAATCTCATTGTTCCTCACAACACCAAAATTTAATTCTGGATATTTTTGTTTTGTTTATCACATGCACATTTTGTGACCATCTTTAAAAAAAAAAAAATATGAATGAAATCCAATCACCTGTGATTCTCAAAGTCCAGCTTAAGTTACTTATTAATCATAAAAAACATTCTGATCTGTGATTTATTTGTAGCTGCGTCCCAGAGCGATCCGAACTCTGGATGGGAGGCGAAAGCGGTTGAATTCTTCAAAGATCATCTGAAAGAGAAGGAGGCTCACACCGGGGTAACGCGGCTCTCAGATCCTTTTTTGTTGTTGTTGCATATAACAATCCCACAGAGATGCAGAAGACTCGTGGAAATGACACGCCTCCTTGGTTTTGCTGCAGGTCCCGTCTTTGAACGACGTCCCTCTGCACTACCTGAAGCCCAACAGCCTGGTGAAGTTTCGCTGCTTAATCCAAGACATGTTTGATCCAGAGTTCTACATGGGAGTGTACGAGACTGTTGATCCATCCACAAAGGCTAAAGTAAGCGCTTCCTCGTCCTCTCCTGTGCAGTGCAGCCTCTCTCTCCTGTCCTTTTGCATGTCGTTTTGCATTGATGATGTGTGATAATACTGTCCGACTGTCTCCAGGTGTTGCGATGTGGGAAGTACAAAGATGTGACCGAATGTGCCGTAAGTACATCGCTGCTAAATCACTCAAGAGATCCATACATGCCTCGATTCAGCTTCAGCTTTGCTCACAGCGACACGTTTCTTTATCTGCAGGTGGATTTTAACTCCTGAAAAAGCCGTGACTAAAGAGAGACAGACTTTCTACTGTGTGCCAATCCCTGGAGAAAATCCCTGGGTGAAAGAGATATCCTTATCTTGTGCAGATTATGTGTGGAAATGCTGCTTTTGGCGAGACGCAGCCCATTGGATTCTGCTCCCCCAGTCTTCCCTTAACTCTGTCCCACAGCTTTGCCGGCTCCAGCCAAGCCAGAGTGGTGCCTTCCACCTCGTACGCACCGACGAGGCAGAAACGGAGCTACGAGGAGGACGACGACGACATGGACACGCAGCCGCAGAAGCAGAGGGAGCCGCACACCGGTAAGAGTGGCTCTTTAAACGTGTTTTATCCACCCATGAATGTATGTAGAGTGGATTGTTGACTCCTCCCCTCTCGCTGAAGGTCCTCAGAGTCCCACAGAACAGCACGGTAACGGTGACTGTAAGCGGCGGGAGACGGAAGCTCCCTCCAGCCAGACGGCATCCGCCTCCCATCTGGACCTCAACTTCCCTCTACCGGGAGAGAAAGGCCCTTCCTGCCTAGTCAAGGTGGGTTCTGGTACCTTTTTATCCTCTTGCCTCGCCTCATCTCCCTCGCTCTGTGACTCGTCTCTCGCCGAACACTCAGACTTTCCCCGTCCAGAAGCTAAAAGTGTCGTTGGCAGGTGTACGAGGACTGGGACCGCTTCAAGCTCAACGACGTGGTGGAGGTCTTCGGGATCCTCTCCGTCAGCCCGGCTCTCAGCGCTCTCGCCGACGAGAAGTAAGACACGTTGGATTTTAGTTCACATTTTCCCTCCAGCGGGTGAAGTTGCTCATTGCGGTCCGTCCACACAGAGACGCCTCCTCGTCGCTCCTGGACCCCACGGAGAGCATGGAGACGGCGGAGGAGCAGAGAGTCCACAGCCCGCCAGCCTCGCTCGTTCCTCGCCTCCACGTGCTCCACGCCAGGCCGCTGCCTCACAACAACCCGCTGCTGCCCTGCGCCACCTTGGAGGACAACAGTGCATGTGAGGACAAATGGTCTTTATGACACCATATCTGTGCTCGTGATCTAAACCTGATCCCGACCGATCACACTGTCAGAGGAGATCGGGGGAAACATTTTCCACAGATGTAAATGAGCATCTGATTTGCATGATGGCGGATTGTTTTGACACGTGTCGTCACTTCTGCATCTCCGAGAGAGAGAATGAAGGAGTAAACATCAGTTAGATAGAACATTTAATTCCTTTGACTGGATGATTGCTGTAAACAGAAATATAGAACAGGCCTACATAGAATATATTTGAACTCTTTGTCCTCCTCCTTCAGTTTTATCTTCGACCCTCAGCGAGATGCCGGCCGTCAGAGCAGAGCTGCTCACCTACTTCACCCACGTCCTCCTGGGAGACGCCCTGGCTGCTGAATACCTCATTCTGCATCTCATTTCTAGCGTGTACGTTAAGTCCAATATTTAACGTTTAGGCGTCTTTTTCACGGCTTCGCGCTAAAAAGGCAAGGGAGCTTCTCTGTTTCACAGTTTGTTTTCCCTCGTAGGTACTCTAGACGGGACGTCCTCCCGCTGGGGAAGTTCTCCTTGAACCTGAGCGGCTGTCCCACTGTTTCCTCGTACACTGAACGCTTCTACCAGATCGTCCAGCAGCTCGTGCCGTCTGTGAGTGAACTTTGTCAGCACTGCTGGGTTCATGTATTCATTTCTTTATGGTTGAAAAGGGAAAACAATAGCAGCTGTTCCCTTGCCCTGCAGTCCTACTATCTGGGCATGAGCCTCCAGAATATGAACCAGATGCGCTTCGTGCCAAAGAAGGACTACGTGGCCAACCGGCTAGTGAGCGGGGCCCTGCAGCTGGCCAGAAACACTTCCCTCTTCCTGGACGAAACCCAGCTGGAGCAGGGACAGCTGGACACGGCAGGTGAGTCTCCTGGTTACCAGGAGGGGGCGCCACTGAGAGCACAGCACTGCGGCTCTGCAGGCCGGAGACACGTTGGTATGATTTAACGGACACTTAAGGTTGAATCTTGTTTTTGTTGTGTAGGTGTGCGTAACGTCACGGCCCTCGGGAACCTGATCTCGTGGCAGAAGGTTGATTATGACTTTAACTACCACCAGATGGAATTCCCCTGCAATATTAACGTGCTCGTCGTGTCAGAGGGCCGCTCGCTGCTGCCGGTGAGGACGTTGGACACACACACACACACACACACACACACACACAGGGAGGGCTTAGGTTTCCTTCAGCCTCTCTAGAGACGAGCCGCGTCTGACGCTGGGGTTTGTTTCTAGCCGGCGTCACGCTGTCACCTCATCTGCCATTGGTCGGCCGCGGCGACCTCTCCAGCCGGCGGTTTTAGCTCGGCCGTGTGCTATTCCTGTGCGTTGGGTGTGACGGGTTGCCATGGCGGCAGCTGTGTGCCACAGGAACAATCCTGGGAGAGGCGTCAGGTCTCGGCCATCTATTAGTCCAGCAGTGAAGGGGAGGGGGTGTAAACAACTCGCGGGCTCGATTAGAAGTCAGAAGTGCACGGCCGCGTTTACGTTAAGTATCGGCCGGCGGTCCGCTCGACCCTCCAGCTGCTCCGGTGCTTCAGGGCCAGCTCACCGAGGCTTTGCTCCTGTCTGGCGTGCTGCGAAGTTTTGAGAGCGTGCCAAGCTCGGCAGGCACGGCAGCAGGCAGAGCCTCGTTCTGCATAGCAACACACGTGGGGGGGAGAAAACATCTAGACACATGTAGATGTTAAATGCACGCTGTCAATATTACTCTGTAAACTCCACAGTCGGACTGCCAGATACACCTACAGCATCAGGTCGCCCCGACCCAAATGGAGGAGTATCTCAGCGGCATCCACACGCACCCGCAGGCTTCACAGCTGAACAAGTTCAGACTGTACCTGAGCGTGGCTCGCCTGCTGGACTACAGCATCTCTGATGACGTGACCAAGGTGAGACACGGCGTCACACGAACATTACATCAGCGTGGTATTTAAGAGGTGTTCCTTCATGCATCTCGTCCTGTTCTGGTGTCCTCAGGCAGTCGAGGACGACTTTGTAGATATGAGGAAGGACGACCCCCAGAGCATAACCGCCGAGGACCTCCACAGGATGCTCGTGGTGGCGAGGTGGGCTGTGATTTAACTTTATATAAGCACATCTACTTGGCATTTATTTGCCTTTTTTTATCCAGTGAGAATAATAACGGCAGCCTGTAAAACCTTCTAAGTGTTAAACAGAACAATGCAAAAATGCCAGATATGACATAAGAAAGGACGATCGCTTCACGCTGAAATAGTTGTTAAAAACGTGTTTTTCAGAGCAGGAAACTGAAATGTTGTGTTGGTCTCTGGCATCTGCAGGTTGCTGTCTCTGAGTCTGGGACAGACGTCTCTGTCCACAGACAGCTGGCTGAGGGCCAAACACATTGAGATGCTGCGGAGGAGCCGGATGGAGCAGCACAAGTGTGTCAACGGCAACGAGCCGTGAGAGAAAACAGGACACCTTTTGTTTAGATTTTCCTTCTTTTTTTTTTTGATACCTAAAAAATAAAATTAAAGTTTGTAATAAAGATGTTTTTCATGCGTCATATAACTCATGTGTTCTTTACAGTACCGAGTTTACGGATAAGATTTGGATATATTTTCACTGAATGGGTGGTAGTTTTACTCCCATTTTTGCCTTAATGTCAAAGCTGCTGTCTCGCTGATGTCAGCGGTTAAAGACCGCGTTGCTGCAGAACAACATTTCCACCATCCGAGCTCAGGAGGATTATGTCATAATGCATTTTTTCTTTAAATGTTTGATATGCTGGCATGGAGACTTCATGTTTGACAATAAACCTCATGCAACACATTTTGTTTTTTTTATTCCAGTGGAATAACGTGTACTTTAGTTACCAAGTAACAACAACACACCCAACGAGGATAAGAATAAATAGGATACTTTTAATATACAATACAATCTCAGAACACTGTGGAAAACAATGACAACAGTCAGTTGGTAAAGAGGAGAGATGACCACAGACATTCAAATGTAATGGTAACGCTTCGGACAAAGAAAATGTGCTTCAACAGTGCAATCAAATGCTTTAAGACCTCTATAGTCGTGGTTATTTGTCTGGTGACAACAAATGAAGGAGGCGGGTCGCACAAAGCACTTGGTGTAAAAACAAAAAAAAAGGAAGGAGGGAAACAATCTCACCCAGCAAATATAGGATCAGTTATATCTCTGTCAGCTTTTGCATATATAAAAAACAAAAAAACACCAACACTCTTCAACGTCGTGGTCTCTTACCGGGAATGTTGAGGATTACTGTTCCTTTCAGCTCGTGTTCCTGCTCTGCTTGAGAACCGCTCCAGTGTTTGCAATCCAGCAAAAACAAAGACTTTTTAACATCTGCATTAAAACTTTGCATTAACCGCTATTACCTTAAAGCTTTGGCAGCACCACACACACTCACACACACACACACACTTATCAGCAGGTTCAACAACTATATGACGTAGCACGAGGCTACGATCTTACTTATAGTCAGATAAAATAAATCACGCTCCTCGTCTGCTGGTGAGCAAAGCTGAAAAAATGGGTGAATATCAACACAAAAAGGTATGAAATGTGTGGCCGTTTATCTTGGGATATTTCCCCTATTGATTATAATGATTTGTCATAAATAAGACACAGATATGCAAAGCAGTGTGTTGGCCTTAGTTCACCATACTTTCTTCTGGAAGGACTGTAACGAGGTCACGGGAGACATTTTTGTGTAACGGGAGAGACCGACGAGGCAAAGGAAAACCTCGCTTCTTGAGGTTTAAAAACGTGTGCATTATAACTATGGTTACGGCTAAATGCGAGTAAGTTGCACACTCCTAAATACCAGCAGCAGCGACGCTCTAACTCACACACTGTACAGCACACACACATTTACATCTCATTTCCATGGAGGACGTGAGAAATATCCCAAGATAACAGCGCGATGACATACAGTTAACCCTGAACATGAGCTTTTATACAGTACACCAAATGTAACATGTAAAAGAATGGACTTAAAAAGGTAGATTTTGCCATAAATACCTGATATACATAATCCCACTTCAATTCCCTGTTAAGGCAAATATGCTTTCAGTTGTTTTTTTTTCCGGGGGGGTGGGGAGTGCATAAAGCGTCAAGTGTTTCTAATAATGGGGACGGGTGCATTTGCATATATACCTACTATATGCTACTCGCCTGTCTGTGTCCAACATGCGACGCAGGACGCTGGCCCAACAACAAAACCCTTGTTAATTAATCAGCACTATTATAATAGTTCTTTCATTGCATTGATCTGTCAAAAACGGCTGTAAACCAGTATTTTGTCTGGTTATTCGTGGGTTATAGCAAAGACGGTACTGGGCGTTCTTTTTCAAAATATAATGCTCACACACCTCTTTGAGCCCCGCCATCGATATACAAAAGGTTTAAGGGGAGGAAACGGATGAACGGACGATACTTCACTGTACATATCCACGACCAGAAAACTCTTACTAAAAAGGTCTTGTGTAGTCATTATTGTTTACGGTATATCTTCTAAGTTACACTTGACAACATTGATATTACATAGGAGAACTACGTACGGTATGTCACCTTTGCTAGTTTCTGACGGCTATACAAAATAAAAAGGATGATAGTTAACACAGAATTGTCTCCTTTGGGAATCACAAAAAAAAAAGAAGATATTTGGTCAGATTCTACAACAACTGTTTACAGATCGAGGCCTATATACCACAAACGCCGATAAGTGCACCTGCACATACAGGGTGACGTACAGTACATGATAAAGGTCGGATTTGTTTCTATTAGACGTACAGCTAATCCTCACATGCGAGCACTGCGCAGAATAATAACTTCTCAGACTAAGTGACATGTTTACATGCACAAAAAAGATACCACGAAAAAGTATCTTCTTTTGTCTCCTAAAGGTCATCTTAATGGAATCTTCACTAGCTTTTCTGGACTGATTTAGGATTCGAAAACTTGTTTGAATCAAATGTTTCACCGTATAAAATTGGGAACTATAACACAATCTGTTATTAAATACCTGACATTGTGCTGCGTTGCGTGGCAAAAAAAGAAGGGATATAAGCCAAAACGTCCCTTAGATCAGAAAACTCAAGAGCATAACCGATAATTAAGTGCACGTAAACATGGTCACCGTCATGTTGGGCTTACTTTCTGTACAGGAGTCGGCGTTAACGTGGGCAAGTTGAAGCTAAAGGGCAAATTTAAGAGTGCATTTCTTGGCCGAGTAGAGACGCTATGTGCAAGCTTTTGCTACTGCTACCAGACGGGAAGTTTTTCTACACGACGTACGACTACAAAACCCCGCTACAAGGAAAGCACTAGATCTGAATGATCCTGGTCTGGCACTGTGTAAACATTGCCTTCAGCTCGTTCTCCTGGGCCTCGTTGACGGCGTCGGGCTCCGGGCTCTTCTGTACCTTCGCCACGGCGAAATTGATGCCCTGGGTGAGTCCCGCCTGCGTGAGGCTGGCCACCTGGACCATGGAGCTCTTGATCTTGGCGAAGGGGGACACCACTCGGCTGCCGTTGCTGTCAGCCGGCGACGGGCCGAGGCTGCCCTCCATCTGTGAGCACAGGCTCCGCTGAGAGCCTCCCGAGGCCGCCGAGCTGGGCTTCTGGACGGTGAGGAGGTTGGAACCGGAGGTAGTGGTGTCGACGTCCAGCTGGGACGGCCTCGGGAGCTGGGGCTCCTCGCGCTTCAGCTCGGGGGCCGGCTGCTTGTCCGAGTCTGCAGGGGGCGCCAGAGGGTTGAGCTGGGGGGCGGCTAGCGGCTGCTCTCCGAACACCTCGACGGGTTTGGTCTGTGCATCCTGGACGAACTGGTGGCAGTAGGCGTCGATGGGAGTACCGAAGTCGATCAGGATGGCTTCTTCGGCCACGGAGGCGGCGCCCGGGGATTTGTCATCGCGGTCCTGGGGGGAGATTTCCTGCTTCCCGTCACAGCCGGTGACTCTGATGACGGAGGGGATGTTCAGCTCCACGCTGCCGATAGACATGGAGCGACTGCCGAGTCGTGGGTTTGATGCTACGATGCCGCAGCTGGGCAGCACATAGTCCACGTTTTCTAGGGAACCGGAGCAGGGGTGCTCGGGGTCGGAGTTGTAGGAGTCCGAGTCGTCGGAGATCTCAGAGTGGCCGTCGTCTTTCAGCGCTCCCGTGCCGGGGTTGTTATCCGACGTCTCCAGGCTGCTGTCCGACTTCCACAGGTTGACGTGCATCGTCGGCTTCAGGAAGTTGACTTTCACGTCCGGCTTGGAGAAGTTGCCGAGCCTGCCGAGCGGCTTGAAGGGGCCGATGTTCACGTTGGTCTTGGTCTGTTTCACTTTCTGATTGAGAGACGAGAATTTGTTGAGGAGGAAGCTTTTGCCCTGAGCCAGACCGGAGCTGCCCTGGACCTGGTCGGCCGGTTTGTTCTGGATGCCCAATATGTCCTCGTGAGGTTTACTCTGCCGCCTGCGACGCAAGACACAAAGAAAAATGAGTGAAAACGTTGCCATGATGGAGGTAAATGCTTAATCTTCACTATAGACTAATCATCTTCATGACTCACCTCTCCAGCTTCTTCTCCACCACCAGCAGGTCCAGCCCCGTGGCCTGTTTCGTTATGCGAAGCATCTCAGCGATGCATTGTAACGTGTCTAAAATTATGAAAGCCGGAATGAGAATTTGCTTGTTTTTCCCCCCATTATGCAGTTTAAAGAATGACATCCTACCTTTTCCGTCGTCCTCTGGGTTTCGCGTCGCCGCTCTCAGCGTGTGGAAATACCCGCTCATCTCCTCGCTCTTGTAATGCAGCCGCATGCAGCAGAACTTTGGCTTCCCGAACAGAGTCGGCTCTGGACCTGCAAACAGAAGTCACGACTCTCATTTTTAGTGATGTGCTTTCCTCGCATGAGTCAGAAACGGCCGGGAGGATGTTGCTGAAAAGGTTACGGAGAAACTGTTAAGCACACTTTTGGGAAGTGTGGAGTGACTCAGTGAGTTTACTCACTTCTCCTTTGAGTCTTACTTTCTTACCGATTTCAATCTTGTCCAAACCCTCCAGATTGAGACGCTGGTATTGATTGACTTTATCTGCTTCTTCGTCGTAGCTGCAAGAAAATAAAATTAAAACGTAAGTGACTCTACGAGGTCAATTTCTGAAAAGAAAAATGGTGAAAATCAGACTTACTAAGCAATGTAATAAGCTTTGTCAGACAGGAGCAGCAGCACATCCACATCTTTGTTGGTTGCATCAACGAGGCTGGTGGGAAACGAGAAATCATCATGAAAAGAGCACTTCAGAAACGGTAGACTGCGTAGTATAAATAGCACAAATGGCAGCTAACCTCATGTCACAGTTGATGAGAGCCCAGCCGCCGTGAAACTGCTCATCATCGGGCAGCAGAAGCTGCATGTAGGTCTGCAGCAACAGGCTGACCTGCTCCTGCGCTCCCCTCTGGCTCTCCTTCTCCTTCTCCTCGTGCTCCTTCTCCTTACTGAAGATGGAGTACAGGTCCTCCGTCACCGGCAGGCCCATCATCAGGTCTGTAGCAGGAGGATTCAAAAGGAGTCAAGTCAGTGGGGAAGAACATATATATTACACACACAGGTCTAAAAACGTGCTTGTTGTTTCCATACCGATGACCGATTGTCTGTAAGCGTCCCTGAAGCGGTTCAGATAGTAGCGGTTGGCGGAGTTCACGCCATCCTTCATCACACCAGCCAGTTTCCTCTCACCCGTTCTGGTGAAATCACCCTAAAACAGATCATCCGTTAAATACACCTTTTGACTTATCTTTTGATCTTAAAGTCCCGGTCGGCAACATTTGTTGATCATATTCACTGAAGCCGACGCTACGCTCCGATAGAACAACATAAATCATCCGTTTTTTAGGGAAAAAAGTGTGTCTCTACGTGCACATAGAGCCTGTTGTTTGTTTTGCAAAGATCGACAGCGCCCGGATCATCCTGTCCAATCAGCACGCAGGGCTTTGTCCGTGCACACACAGAGCCCCTCCCCCCTTGGGTCGTACCACTATCACAGGGGGGGGGAGGAGGGAAGTAGCAACAAGCTTCCAATTCCTCATTAAAAACTCAAACGAGGAGGTCCAAAACAACCAAGGGAAAGAAAACACCGGTGGAAAAGAAGGGAAAAAGAAAGATGGCGACGGTGCCCGTGACCAGAGTCAACATCGGACCCGCGTTTCAAAGGTGGCGTGATCTAAGGGATTTCAAAGGGCAGGAAGTCGAGGGGAGGAGCTCTGTGGTCGTGGGGGAGGAGTCTGAGAGCTGTAGACATTCAAAATCTAACAGAGTGCCCTCCATCCTGCCGGACTTACCGACTGGGACTTTAAACTTGTGACAAATCTGTGACTTCAAAACAGGCTCAGTCCATATTTGATGCCTAATCTACTGATTATTTGGGACTCCGGCTGTTGGAGAAAGATTACGTCTCAATAACTCACACCATCGACTTAACAAACTGACTGTGTCAAAAGCAGACAGCACACTGTTTGTTTGTGCAACACTTGATTACGATGTAATAAGATAACGAGGTTACCTTGAGCGCCGCTGTGCCCGCGTACTGCCTGCTGATGGTGTCGCCGTTGTTGGCCCACATGCTCTGATAAATCTTGTAGCATTTGGGAGGCAGCGGCTGCTCCGGAGGCATCACCCCCAGCTTCTTCAGCTGCAGGAAGACAAGAGACACGTTTGCTGCTAAAACTGAGAGACACGGCGATGCTTCCCTGCATCATTTGGATAACTTTACACTTTTGTTTTTGCTCATTAAATGTTATCTGAGATGGATAACGGTGTAGTTGCTGGATTTCTATCAGATCTGTTGCTGGATGAGCATCCAAGGATCGTGTGTGTGTGTGTGTGTGTGTGTGTGTGTGTGTGTGTGTGTGTGTGTATGAGCAAATATATGCAGAAGTCAGTAATCTGTTGGACAAACATTTAGCAAACTGCCTACAAACCGACAGAGACAAGGACTCTGTTGTTCAAGTCGGTTGGATCACGCCGACACCTCTGGTGAAGCACTTTGTAATCCCAGTTTTAGAAAGCAAATATACTGGCATTATTATAAAATAAAATATAACAGCAAAGTTTAATAACTTTCAGTCACCGCTACAGTAAATGACATTTCGAAGGCAGCTCCTCCAGACTTCCATCATAACAAATGTTTTGTGCTGCATGAACATTTCTGTCTCTGCGTCCAGACGAGGAACTGATCTCACCTGTTGTTCCATCACCGCCCGAGCAAAAGCAGCCTGGACCACGTTGGTCCGGTCGAGACAGTCCATACAGTTGACTCTGAAGATCCCCTCCTGCTTGCAGATGACTCCGGCCTGATCCACCCTAAAACAACAGGATGCATTCATAGAATTACAATCTCTTAATCCTTTATTGTTTTCTAATAAAAACGCAGACACGACACTTACCAGGCCCACTTCATGTCCGTGATGATGTCAGATATCGCGTCGGTCAGTACTTGCACATTCTCAAACTTCATGCCGCGGCTGAGAAACAGGATACGAGAAGCATTAATGGGGAAGTAAATTGCAATGTGGTCTAAATTCTAAATCTGGACGACGTGAACGTTCGTGGAGGACGAAGCGTTTCTCTCACCAGTGCTCATGAAAGTCGAATGAGACGTATGTGAGGTTTGAGTTGTTGTAAAGCAGGACTTGCTTCAGGTACGCGTCGCCGATTATCTTCTCCCGTCCGCTCTGATCCACTAAGTTAATGATGATCTGAAGGAGTGCAACACAGGAAGATGTTAAATGGGAAACATACAGCTAAATCAGTGTGATGATCACACAGGAGACGGAACAACCACGGTGGTGATTAAATAAACACACAAATAACAAACTCAACACAAAGCATGCAAGAAGTGAATAATTCGTAAACCCACCTGCGTCTTGTAGAGTTTGAGCTGTTCTTCAAAGTGAGCAGAAAAGTAAGACATGGTTTCCTTCTCTCCTGGAACAGAAAAAGATGCACAGAAATTAATTCCACGTATTTGACATAAGACGTGTGCAAACGTTAACATCATTCTAACTTCCCAGTCAAAGAATAATTTGTTTGTAATTTGAGAAGAAAATGGTGCAAAGACATATATGACATCATATATATGATATGCAAAACCCAAAGAGAACACTAGAACTGAATGAAACTATAAAAATAAAAAACTGAAGGAGCACTGTATTCAATCACAGCATCCCTCCCTCTCTGTAGGACCGTTTTGCAGGAGAACGTAGTTCTGCTGACCTTTCTCCAAGCGTGGTCGGGGATTGTAGCGGTACCCCGCCTGGCTCCAGAAGACCGGCACAGAGCCACGGGTCTGCACAAAGGACAGAGTGTGGCTGTGCACGTGGATCAACTGCTCCGTCTCCACATAGTTAGCCACATGGCCTTCGGTGTCCACTCCTCTGCGTTTATACCGCATCCCTTTGGGGGGGAGAGGAGAATGCAGATTATTTATACACCACAGATCCCATGGAGGGAACAAAAACTAAATTGTTTGCCGAGTCACACGAAGCCTTTTCGTGGAAGGAAACTCTATTGGGATGTGGGAACAGTCAGTCCTGATCACACATATTAGTCCATCAGGGCATCACAACGTTCCTGCAGGTCAAACTGAGGGCATCCGGGGGCTCTACCTGCGCGGTGGCGGCTGCGTCTGGAGATGAGGGCCACGGTGAAGCGGGGGTTGATGTCGTCGACGCAGGTGATCTCCGGCTGCGGCGGGGTCTCGGGGCTGCTTCTCTCCTCGTCGGACGTCTCGTTGTAGTTCACCACCAGCTCCTCCACCTGCACGAAGCCCTGGATGATCGGCGTCACCCAGAAGTCCACGTCCGGCACCTGGGACATTCAAAAGGTTTAAAAATAACATCAGGAAAAAGAAGATTCAAATGCCGTTCGGCGGGTTGATGAGTATCTGGGGTAGATAATCTTGCATAACCCTTCTATTCACTAAGAGTACTTTCATTCTCTTCTGACAAAACGCTTACAGAGCAGCTGCATCCTTTCAGCTGACGACTGTAAAGAAAAACACTACGACAGCAACTGTCACAGAATCAAACCTGGGGGTACAGAGCTTTTATTCAACTCTGAAATAAGAGACGCAAACAATAACCATGCCACTTTACATTCCCGTGTGGAAGAATAATTTACCTGAAGGTCAATAATATCTTGGATCATATATTTATTCCAGAAGAACCGGTCGTCCACCTTTAACAAAAGAACAACAACTGTAATTTTAGATGTTTTGCGAAATACTGTGAATACGTAAAAGAAACGAGGCAATGAGAAAAATAATTCTCTCCACACCTGTTTCCATAGGGGTAAGCCGGACTTATCCGAGTCTCCCTGACGCTGCACACTGTTGGTCAGGTCGTATGTCATGCTGTAGTAGAAGGAATCCGAGTCCATGAATATCTTGTACAGCTCATCCAGCAGCCGCCTCTCCAGACGCTCCTTCTCTTTATTTTCCTTGACCTGGAAGGCAGGGGAATACTGGATTTTGGGTGTGTGGATAGAAAAGAGCAGTAAAAGGTGAAAAAAAAAAAGCAAAACTAAATCCCAAGAGAACCTCAAAGCCTTTAAGAGCACCAGGAGACCGGAAAAGAGTGATAGTGAAGATGACAGAGTACAACAACAAATAAATACCTTTTTCTTAATGGGAACGGCCACGTTGGATTTAATCTGGCTGAAGGTTTTCATCAAGAACTTTGACTCATCGGGAGACGGGGCCAGTTTCTCCGGTTTGTCGATTCCAAAGTGATGCTTCTTGCAAAGCTGGAACCAAAGGACCATCCATCACATTTATACAATTACTGACACGTGGTTGGGATATTTAGAAAGAAAACAACTAAAACAAAAGGTTTATGACTACCCACTACAAACAGCTAAAACCAAAACAATAGAACTAACGCAGTAAACAATCTAACACAACACGGGTGGGATTATCACTCTGCAGTACGAGGATGACGTACAACAGGACGGGGTCTAAAAGCCTATCCGGGGACGACTATCCTCCCAATTTACTCACTTGAAAAAACTCTGTCTCACCATCCATGAAGCTCCCCTGAAAGACTGAAATCTTAGTAATATTCAACTTCCTTTGCTATCCGTTACAGCGAAATTATGCATTATCATCTTCAGCATCACTGTCAGCCCATCAGAGATGAATCACACAGTTGGTCACATTTAAATATGATAATTAAATGCAATAAAGTCTCAAAAGCACCGTTATCGTGAGTGTCAGGGGTGTTGAATGGAATAATAATATTAAAATAAAAGAAAGTGCATGAACACCGGCTTCTCATGGCGGTATCGGCGTACACACCTCCAGCTCGAGCTCCTGGGGCTCTTCATCGGACAGAGGAATCACGGCTATCTTGGTGATCTTGTAGACTTTGTGGTCGCCTGGTAATGTTCCCACCAGGGCTTTCTGGCGGATTAACACGAGGCCCAGAGGAAGGTCTGCAGAGAGGAGAGAAGAAGAGGAGGAAGAGGAAGAAGAAGAAGGAGGAGGAGGAGAAGGAGTTGTGATATGGGGGCAGCATTCCTCACATTCTGAAAGGTGTGACGAAAGCAGCTGCACAGACAGCCATTAGCTGCAAATGTTTCCCTCATAATGACATCTGGTCAAATAAATATCCTTGTTAATCTACATGAAATCCCATAATATTCTAATTGCACATTTGTTTTCTTGCGACAGGGTATAATGTTTAATTTCAAGCGTCCTACCTCTGAGGCCCACAGAGGCATCAGCGAAATTTATCATCTATTGAATCATCGCCATCAGATCACAAATACCAAAAGTACTTTAACACATTTTCCCCCACACCTTTCCTTGTGATTAAGCAACACGCTAAGCTCTGGATGATTTAGCAACTCATGTGGCAACTGCACATAGACGGGAAATACTGGTTAAAAACAATGCGGATGCTCTGTGAAAAAAGCAATAAAAAAAAAAAAAACAGACGGATTTTCCATGCTCCACATACCTGTGTGAAGCTGTATCTTTCCAATGATGCCTTCCACCAGACCCAAGCACACCGGATTCCAAGCTAACAGCAGGTCCGTCGCTGAAACACAAATATGAAGATGAAGCATCTGGAAATTGGCGATGCAAAGACGTGCTGGAGGCCAGATATGCAGACGGACCAGGTTGAAGAATGACATGTTTATTGTTTATCAAGGCCTGGAGTTATTTCTTCAAAAGGTTTGAGAATGTGTGCCTTTTTATTTGTCAAAAACAGCCAAATATCTACACATCCGGAGTAAACCAAACAGATATGACCTCAAAAAACAGAAATACACATTTCCTGTTGAATATGTAAAACACTGTTAACCGGAATTATTTTCTTCTAGACATTGCAGCTGGGTTAAACAGTAACAACCTATAGATAGTGGTAATCTCACTAAGTCAGCTATTACACTTCTACATAGAAGAAAGTGTAATTTGATTGCATTTGCATACACATTTTCAAACACCAGGCTTGGTTTGAAAGTCAGTTAGGGCACAAACTCAGTGACTAAAAGGATAAAAACAGGAATGCCTCGCATCGGTGACGGATTACACATCATAGTGGGGAGAATTGGAAAAGTGTGAGGGGTGGGGCTAAGGGTGGAGTACATCAACCAACGGCAGCCTCACACAATGACTCTTCCTGTTCCAAACAGCCAGCCAGAACATTTCTTGTGAGAGGGTAGCACAGGAAAAAAGGTCTCACGCCAGGGAGGGGGAGTGATATTCAAAAACAATATTATCAATGGAAAGAATTCACAGCGTGCTTGAGAGCGGAGCCGTAGTGGAAACCCTTTTTTCCAATTAAATAATGAAACAGCCGTGCAACTAAAAACCTGTTCAGGATGGCTGCACAGCCATACAACTTCCAACTGACTCAGGGGGATCGCAACACACTTCCTTCTGGAGACTCTGACCTAAACTTCTCTCTTTTTTTTAGTTCTTTCGCTTCAGCACGGAGCAGGTTAATCCACCCGCACTGTATTTCATTCAATTGAAATTAAATGGCCAATATTCTTAACCACAGCTGTGAACCACAGCAGCAGCACTTCTGCAATGTGATTAGAAAAAGGTGTGAGTCCAGGAGCCGCTTTACAGGCTTCAGTAACACTTAACGTGCCCGGAGGTGTATTTTATTGTTCTACATGATACATCAGAATGATATTATAGATTTCCAGTAATTCACCCTATTATAATAGTGCTGTTATGATGTCATTAGTAAGGCACAGCACATGGAGGTCTCTTATTTTAACCATCGCATGCTCCTGTCTGTGTGGTCCAAAAAGAAGAGTCAAATTCCCTTACTTTTACCGACTTAAAAAGAGGAATTTCCACAACCAATAATGAACGTAAAAACAGTATTGTAAACCTATAAATGTGTAAGCTTTCACTGATTGAACAGTGCATATCTATAAACACGACACTATGCTCACACACTCATTAAAAAAATACACTAATACAACAAACTTTGAGCAAAAATATTTGTTTCTAAAACGGTTATTTTTGAAAGTGGTGAGAAATTTGATGTGAAATGAATGCCTCCTTGGTGGTGACCTGGAGACAAATACTAGCATGGGAAATATTACATTTTTATAAATGGCAACTACAATTTAAAAACAACAAAAATGCCTTGATTTTCCCTTTCTGGAAGATACTTAATCTCCTGATAATCCAGATATTCCCTGATAATCCTGACCTGTGTGGAAACCTGGTTTAGTGTGAGACAGCAGCAACATAAACAAGAACTTTTAGGGAGTCTAGGGTGTTGGCACTCCCTGAATAAAAAACACTAAGAACTAAAACAGACTAAAAAACAATCGGCTGTTTTTGTTTGAAGCAGCTGCTACAATGTTGCCTTAAACGCGTTTATTTCAGACATCAAAGAGTGACAGATTAGACTAAAACAGCTCAGGTGTTGAGATTAAAACAGGCCTGGGGACACATTATGTGGCTCCAGCCGATAATAAAAGTGAGATGTTCAACGGCCCGGCTGTCATCGGTAACGTACCGGGTCTGACGGTCATGGTCCCGTCTTTTCGGCTGCACCACAGAGCTCGGTCCCCGCTCTGGAGAATGTAGTCCTCTTTGGCTTGGAACAGCTCCATTTTTTATTTTTTCTCCGTCCCCTTGTACGTGTCACAGCTAACTAGCTGGCTCGGCAGCCAGGTACAGGTACGTCTCAACTTCCACGTTTGGAGGTTAAGTGTAGCTAGCCAGAGAGCGACTGGCTAGCCACGGTTAGCTCGCTCCCTCCTCCCCGCACACACACACACACGGGCGCTGGAGCGGGGCTAGTTAGCTACCTCGCTAGCCGGCTAGCTAGCTAACTAGCAGCAGCAGCTGGATCCGTGTCGGGTTTGTTTATTCCGCTCCAGCGCATACTGGTCATTAAATTCCCGTTTCCAGTGGAGACGCGGCCCTTCCCGCAGCCATGCTGGGCAGACTGGAGGCGAAGACACGTCAATGAGTGAGAGGAGCTGATGCGCGCATTTCAAGACGTAACCCACAGTTTCCTGCCCCAAACAATAACACGTGACCTGCTCCGTCACAGCGGCTGTTCGGTAAACTGTTCAAAACCGTTTACTTCATGATTACAGTCGTTATATATTAACGTGGCTTTCACCAGCCATTATATTTGTCTTTTTAAAAATATATATAATAAATAAATACATATATATCGCAAATATATATTAATATAATTTGTAAAAGTGACACTAAAGATGGCTTTGATTATATTTATAGCAACAAATGACATGCATATATGTATTTATATATAGTTAATATATATATATATACACATATATGTATATTGGACTACTACTGTTGATACTATTATTTCTGTTAATACTTCCACTACTGCTAATGTTACTACTGCTATACTACCAACACCAACACCTGGGCCGCAGGAGTGTCCTGAGATGACTTCTGTTATGTGACAGTATTAATAAAATTGAATTGAATGTTAAGTGACTGCCAACTGACCTCACTAAACCTATACATACTGTATATAAACAAGTTTACATAATAGTACATATGTATGTATATGTTTAGTGACTGACTAATACCAAAAATGGTATGAAACTATCATCAAACAAAATAAATTAAATCCTTATCCTGATGTTATAATCTGGGGTAATTTGTAAATTTATATGAAAAAACAAACAAACACTGAATGCACCACTAACACATGTTTTAAGCGGCCCCACCCACCGAGGAATAAGGGGGTAAAAATGTTCTCACTCATGACTTAGTTTCTGAGGATAAAGGCTGGGAGCAGCTGACCTCAGACGGAGTCATAACTGTTAATCTCCTCGCTCTCTCCCGGACAGCTGAACACTGTCGGGGATACATCTTCAAATCCTCAAAGTTAAGTGGCAACACAAAATATTTATTCAAAACTCCATGTCAAATACATTTTTATTTTCAAACATACCAACGTGAATTGCTTTCAACATCAGTCTGCTACTCATAAACAGTGATCAACACTACACCACAATCCATAGTTTGTAAAAGGTGTGTTGGGCAGTGACCCTATCTCACAGGTGGCTTTTCATAATATTCATAGTGACAAATGATTACACGAACAATTAGGGTAATCTTTAAAATAATGTTGGAACCCTTTGGATTGACGTTTTCTTGCACTTATTCCCTTCATGAATCAGCTTTTTTTAAGGCTTTTATGCCATTTTGTGTGTGTGTTAGTGTTATTACAGATTGTGGCTGTAGTAGTTATACATTCTGACAAAATCTTACTGTGATTCCTTATTAGCACTAAGTGCTGATTGTCTGACATCTCAAGTAAGACACACACCTCACCTCCGCATGTCTTTACACATTCATAAGTGTACCAAAATACTATATAATGATATAAATATTGATATAATGTTTGAATTAACAAGTAAACATTGCACATACAAACACTCAAACACATCAATCAAAAACTTGTGTAACTCGTATAGTTCAAATGAAGTGCTGCTGATCTTTCAGCGTGATACATTTCAGTGATGGCGAAGTGCAAAGATGGCAAACATCAGTAATGCACCAAAAAAAGCAGCATCTAATAAACACTGTTCACTGTGTTCTGTGACAAAGCAGCTCCGACATGTGGCTATAAAGGGGAAAAATGCTTTTCTGTTGAGTTTTTGCACTGAGCTGAGCTGAAAAGCCCTGACACTTTGCACTTGTGTAACTGATTTTGCTGACTGGATTAAGAAAAAGCTTCATACAATATTTGATCAAGACAAAAAAAAAAAAGCAACCACACGTAACACTTTTTAAGAAAATACTTCTACTTCTTCTTCCCGTTTATTTATCAAAGGCCTCTTATTCAAACTGCGGTTTGACTAGAAATTGTTGACAACACCTCGATCATGACAGCTGTCTTGTTATGAAGACGTTGGCAGAACATAGAAGGCAACAACATTGGCTTGAAAAACATCATTGCACTGAGCTACCATCACTTATGTGCTGAATGGCAGGGAAATACCAACACTGTTAATCAACGCATGCAACTTCAACAAAACGCTGTAGACGGAGGAGGAGGAGGAGTTATTAGCCGGAGCAGACTTGTTCACTATCAAATACACAGCAGGTTATCCTGCTCCCCTCTTGATTGTGAAGCGTTAAGTCATTATGATATCTCCTTTGCCAACTCGACATTTTCCTTGCTGATCATTCTGGGCTCTCCTTTCTGCATCAGGCTGTCTCCCTCCATCGAAGTCTCACTCGCAGGCCTGGCCGGCTGCTCCTCCAGTTGCTCCAGTGCTTCCAGTATGGTCTGAACGCGACGGACGCCGTCCCGTCTCGCCTGTCGCACATCTACGCGACCCTCCGGGTCGACCGAGTCCAGTGCTAACAGCTCTTTGGTCAGCAGCTCCTCCAGTAACAAATATCTCTTGTCGTTCTTCTTGCCGTCAAAGCATCTCACCTCCTGCTCCAGTTTAGCAACCCGTCCGACAATCTGCTGCACCTTGGCCAAGCCTGGGTGGACCGGGCCCTCAGCAGCCGGTTCGGCCTCCACCTTTACAGGCGGGGCCTCGGCGGGAACAGCCGTTGTGTCCTGGACCTCGGGTTTTGGAGGTATCTGAACTGTGATGTCTGCAGTGTGTTGCTGTGGTTGCTCTGGTTTCTGGGGCTGCTGGAACGGTTGCTGCGACTGCATCGACTGTTCAGGATGCTGAGGCTGTGGAGACGTCGGAGGAGTTGCCTGCTGGAACTGTGGTGGCTGCTGGAACTGTTGAGGCTGCTGGAACTGTTGAGGTTGTTGGAACTGTTGAGGCTGCTGGAACTGTTGAGGCTGCTGGAACTGTTGAGGTTGCTGGAACTGTTGAGGTTGCTGATGTGGAGGCTGCTGAAACTGTTGAGGTTGTTGGAACTGTTGAGGCTGCTGAAACTGTTGCGGTTGCTGATGTGGAGGCTGTTGGAACTGGTGAGGTTGCTGATGTGGAGGCTGTTGGAACTGGTGAGGTTGCTGATGTGGAGGCTGTTGGAACTGGTGAGGTTGCTGATGTGGAGGCTGTTGGAACTGGTGAGGTTGCTGAGGCTTTTGGATGTCAGCTTCTATGTGCGGCGGCGGCAGCGGCGGGGGGAGCTGCGTGTTCTCGAGTTTCTGCTGAGCGCTTTGTAGTTCCTGCTCCGTTTTCTGGGGCGGGTCTCTTGTGAGGACATGCTGCTGAGCCTTAAAAGGTACAAAGAAGTCATCACAATCTAGGTCAACGCATAACGACAAGGAAAAATCAAACATTTTTGAACATCAAGGGGAAAAAAAATATATATATAAACATTGTATTACCTGTGGTCTTTCTCCCAGCAGCTGCGTTTTAATAGGCGACTGGCTGACGTGAGGTTGGATGTGAATGGAAGTAGCATCGCGGTGCTGAGGAATCAGGATTGGAGATCGCTCTTTCCCGGGGCGGCTGCATCGCCGCAGTGTAGCCGGGCCATTCGTCGGTCTGATGGCGGTGGAAGGGCTGCTGGTGTTCCGAGTAGGGGATGCGCTGAGAGTAGACGGAGGGATTTAACTGAGACTGCGTCTGTGCTTGGCCTCCTCCACCCTCGTGGATCACCGGGATGGTGATGTAACCTGCTTGAAGGCCAGTGCTGCTGGGCCGTGGCGGTTGGTGATGCGGTGCAGTGTAAACCTTGAAAACATACCACATTGAAACAGTGAAAATTCGGTATTTGATCATTCGATCACAGATTTGCAGTATGCACAGTCAAAACCAACCTCTGTCGTTAGCGAAACAGGCGAGTTGGCCTTCCCGGGTTCAGGGGAGCAGCTGTCTGAAGGTCCGTGTAAAGGCGATCTGGGCCTGCAGTGGAGCCCCGGCGTCGGGGAAGGTGTCCGCCCGTCTGACCGGATATTCTGTGCGGTGCTCGGCTGGATGTAGGAATAGCACGGGTGCGGCTGCTGCCTCAACTCTGCGCCCTCGTGGAAGACAGGGATGGGTACATAACCTGGGCGTAGAATGGGGTGCTTCATCTCCCTCACAAAGGTTTTCGGTGTCTCCTGAGGACTCGGTTCTGGTGGTATGTTGGGTCCATTTGCTGACACTTCTCTGACCTGAAACAAAGCCAATGGTATATTATTGAAAATGTTGGCCATTATATCTTCACAAATATGAATACTGACAATCGTGTCATAAATCTCTATTAGGTGGCAGGAAAGCACCTAAATATAACTACTCTTTACGCTCTTAGAATGTTTAACAGTTAGGCAGCGTTGATGTTGGTTTCCTTACTTTTATTTAAGTTATTTAGCCACAAAAACGGTTTCCACAATGCTTATAAGAGTAATAGTAATTTTCAGTAAACTAAGACATTATGATGAACAGGATCTCCCTAAAGGCAATTATACATTATTAATAAAAATCTTATTTTGAGCAATTAGAAGTTATAAAAAAACGATTGAAACTAACAAAACGTGGGTGTTTTTAACCCCAGCTCTACTTGCTTATCATTGAGAAAAAGAAGCAGAGGCATTTTCCAGTTTTTCCAGTCTCCCCCACTTCAAGGTTTACATTTAAATCCAGTGCATTCATAACTTGATAAATGTCACATTCATATGTGAATATTTGCAGCCCAACGTGTTGTCTGCAAAAAACCTATGACACATTTAATACACATAACCAAATGTTATTCAAAAGCTGAAGGTATTTCTTAATTGGAAAGTTCTGTCAGTCATGAGATAACTGCAAAAGGTTAGAGGTTAAAATGCAGCACGGCGGGATGTCGAATGTATCGCCCCTTTGAGTATTTGATAAATGAAGCGAGCCTCGGCGTTAAGCCCATTTCCAGTCAGACGAACGCTGCGTTTGCGTGTGAAACTTTCCTCTGCAATCAGTGTGACATCATTCATCTGTGCTGAATCACGCCGCCCACGACGGCACGGCTCACCCTCTAAACTGACATGCTATTAGCTCACCGTCATTATGTCATACGCAGCGAGATAGGCATTTTATTGATTTGTTGCTCCACCTATTGAGAAACTTTCGATGAAAGAAGTCAATATTTGCGTTGTTTTTGCAACCACGCATGTATTAAATGAATTTCACACGTATCCGTGTAACTGTGGTGGTGTGTGAGCACAGTGACACCTCTCATGGTAGATCTTCCTTAATTAATCACAGGACTATTCCAATTCAGCTCGAGGGAAATAGTTGTAAATGTCAACAAAAAAAATAAATGTGCCACAATTATTGATGCCTTTATAGTCAGTGGACTCATTAATACAGTGATGAATCAAAAGGGGTATCTCGGGCCTTTGCAAGCCCGTCGCCCACTACCGAACGGATGTGTATTTCGGTGTCGCTCTCCTACACAAATGGGAACCACTAAGCCTCGATGGATGACTACATATGATAAATTAACAACACACACGCTTGTTGTGGTGTAGAACAGAAATAATGCCAAATGTGACCAGATTGCCTTTTCCCGTCTTGTCTCTCTGCTCTGGGGCACGGATCGGTTTTGTCCTCCCTGTTAAGTCTTGTTTCCAGGTCCCAAGCCCGTCTAATCTGGTGATTAACATCTCCTGCCTATTCAAGGATGGAGATCCGTCTTTTCTTTTATTATCTTGGCCTGGCTTCTGTGAGCTCCTGTTCTTCTGGGACCGTTGGCTTATGTTACTTACTTAAGTTACAACATCCACTCACCATTGTGATTTTCATGCACCGTCATCCACTACTGCTTTTATTGACTTTTGTAATTCATATGCTGTTGCATTTAAGTTTTGATTGGTTTTACTCCAGGTGTTTAATATACATATGTCCTTTTTCAAGCCAATACATTTGTATGCACACAAAACGAATAATAATAATGAGAGTAAGTCATTATGCAGACCCACTATTGCAGGAATAATAATAATAATAATAATAATAATAATAATAATAATAATAATGAGTCAACAGATCCTGGTTGTCAGACAAATGAGATTTAATTTATGTTTTTATTGTTGTCATAGTGACTACACAAATGACAGCTGTGGTGCAACAAGTCTATGGGGAAGCTCAGCACTCTGTCAATGATTTATCTGACATCTTTTAACCCTGAAAAAACCTGCATTTATATGTAAGCCAGTGGCTTTTTTAAAAAAAAATGTTTTGCTCTGAAAAAGTTATGAAGTATAGCCTTGGTTGTGAACGACCTTTTGCCCTCTGCCATTTCCGTGCGGGACACCGTGCACACACCCTACCGCCAGCACCGTTGCACCAATTTTATCCCCCCCTACCCCCCCCCTCCCCCTCGACAGCTGTGTCTTTCTAGCAGATTCTTCCGGACACTAACTTTGGACAACAGTGCGTACTATCTACCGAGACGACCAGATTACCAACTGGCAGCCTGTGCGGGGTTAAAACTCCAACCCACGGAGGGTGTGTGTGTGTGTGTGTGTGTGTTCCCCTCCTTCTCTCTGCAGACTTCTATGTTTCCACAACACGTATTAATCACACACTTTATACACTCCACATGCTTCCTTGTAAGGGGAAAAATAAAAAGTTTAAACTGGACGTCGCGGTGTGTTTTCCCAACGCACCGCTGGAGACTCGTCGTAGGTAGCTTTACACGCCGCTGCGTGGTGACTCATCGGGTAATAATAGTGTTCAGATCATGACACGGAACATAACGGGGTTGATCAGCCGTTATAACGGGCTCATGAGCTGTGTGGGGGGGGGGAGGGAGGGGGCGACACCAAACAAGGCCCAACAGTCAACAAGATTAATATGTAACAGCTATGTAGCTCCGCACACACACACACACACACACACCACACGCACGCACGCATCCTAAAAAAATACCCGTTAAAGAGTTTGACCGCCGTTAGCCGCTAGCACTGACAACTTTTCTTTTTTTTTTTCTTTTGGTCTTACCTTTTTGGAGTCGTGTCGTGGGTCATTCCAGGTAGTCGTGCGGTTATTGTGATCCACGAAGAAGGGCCAGCCGGTCTGCGGGTCTATCTTTACCTCCCAGCCGAGCGGGAGAGGGTCGCTGTCGTTGTTGGCCATCGTCAGCGTCGGCGACTGCGTCTTCATGCCGTTCATGTCGCCGTTGCTGCCGCCTTTGCCGTTGCTGCTGTTCTGCTGTTGCCTTTACTGCTGGCTGTCCACCACTGAAACATTTTATACGGGCGACGGACGCTTTAAAGATTCCTTCAAGTGACGTGGGAAAAAAGTGGGCTGGAAGTTTCTCGAAATAGCCGGGTTCATGTCGGAGGAGGAGGCGGACAGCGCTGGATCCTGTGGCATGGGTTCCCAAACACACACCCCCCTCCCCTCCCAACACACAGACACAAACCAGACCTCTGATCCGCATTACTCTTATTTTCACCCGAATCATTCCTGGGACTTCTGGAGCCCCGTTGAGATCAACTGTCTGGCCATCATAGACGAGGGAACCCCACCACTCTTAAAAAAACAAACAAAACAAACAAACAGGTGCACTCAGACTCCCACATGGTACATCTCGTTTGATAGGATTTGGTACAAAATCAGGGCCATGTGTATGGAAGACCATTTGTGACAATGTAAACAAAACATTTTATTATTTTGATAGTCATTTTTTTCAGGTATTAAGTCAATATTTGAGAAGAGTTCTCAACATTTTGAGATACTATGTCAATATTTTGAGGAATTGTCTCATTATTTTGAGGTACAAAGTCATTATTTTTAGATATTAAGTCAATATTTTGAGGTAATAAATCAATATTTTGAGGAAGTGTCTCATTATTTTGAGGTACAAAGTCATTATTTTTAGATATTAAGTCAATATTTTGAGGTAATAAATCAATATTTTGAGGAAGTGTCTCATTATTTTGTGATATAAAGTAATTATTTTTAGATGTTAAGTCAATATTTTGAGATAAGAGGGCCACATTTTTTGAGGAAGCGTCTCATTATTTTGAGATATAAAGTCATTATTTTGAGGAAGTTTCTCTTTTTTTGGACAGTGGCAGGAATTGGCTTCAAAATTCTTCCAATTTGGCATAGTAAATGTAAATAAAAAATTCAAAAAACTTATTATGTTGTAAGAACACAATTTAGGAGATCAAGTGAATATGTGTCACAGTTATTGACACCTTTAGTCAGTGGACTCATTAATATAGTGATGAATCGAAAATGACCGGAATCTTCATTCAGTGATGGTGGAGAAGTTTCCAGAATATTCTGATGCTCTGACCAAGGAGCATCTCAGACCTTTGCCATCTCATCATCCACTACTGAATGGATGTGTCTTTATATATATATAAGTATTTTTGTATACTAAAACTTGTTAAATTAACGACACAGGTGAAATACGCACTTGTTGGCCTTTTAATTTCAATTATTCAAAAATTAAAACTAATTAAAGAGTGTGAAAGTGATTGTCTTTGGCGCCTCCCAGTGCTGGTATATATATATATATATATGAAAAAAAGGTGGCAGACTGTTATGAAAGTTTCCTTACATATTCCCAGAGGATCACAGCAATCTATTCTTTTTCCACGTGAACTTTTATATATTATATGTATTGACTATTCATATATTTATATCTCCCGGTGTTTATTCCTGTTGTTCTTTATTGATCTTAATTGCTGGAGTGTTGCCTAGAAGTAGGAAAGATATCATTTTATCTGGTGGTGTGAATAAAAACGTATATCAAATATATATTTACATGTATATTTATTTTATTATTATTTATTAAATGTGTATACGTAAATGGGCAGCCTGTTTGGCAATGCAGAATAGTAAGAAAGTATTTTTTTTTTTTTACTTTTTACAAATTAGCTCAAGTTGCACATTTGATTTCAGTTATGAGACAGATTTTTCATTAAAAAAATCAATTGTTCACAAATGTGGTCACACTCACCAGAAAAGTCCCCGTGGTTCACCGGTGAATAAAACGAGCTCGCCCCACCCACCCATTTCAAAATAAAAGTCTCTGAGCGAATATTACCAGACGTTGCCTATTTCCCCTTAATTAATTAACCACCTCGATTAACATTATATATATTTAAGACATTTTTAATTTCCACGGTTGGACCCTGGTGTTGAAACTGTAAAATAAAAAATAAAATGGTGGCTTTTCGTTACCTCACTCTGACCTCGGCTCTTCATACACATGCACCAAACCACCCACGCACGCGCGCCCTCTGGAGCGTGACGTAGACCCTGGCGCCCGGCTAGCTACCTTCAGAGCTGGTTAGCTACCTTCAGAGCTAGTTAGCTAGTCGCTGAAACTAGTTAATTAACAGCGTACACCGGAGTCGGTTGACGTGAGCTGTCGTCTTCGGCCATGGACGACGATAGCCACCCCAAGACCCTGTAAGTGATTTTAGTTGTCTAACTACAGCGTTTGGGTATGGAAAGCTTAGCTAACGTCGGGAACCGGTGGCTAACTAAGCTAACGCTACCCGCTGTCAACAAAACCCCGGTTAATACCGACAGACTAAACACATATTTAAAGCCCTGCTAACGTCAGGTTAGTCAACATAAGCTTAAATAAAATAACAACGCGAATATTTTTTACATATATGTATCTATTTGTGCGTGTGTTATGCGTACGTGTTAATGGCGGCTAACTATCTCGTCAGCCGCTACACAACTAGCTAGCTTGAAAGTCCGTCAAGCTAACGTTAATGCAAATGCCGTCGCAAAAGTAACTCGCCGACAAATGCTAACCGTGACCGTCATTTTTCAGAACAAGCAACGTTATAACAAGCTGTAGCACCCCGTTAACCGGAGGAAACCGTAACTATTAGCGGCTCTCACTAAATCGCCCCCCCTCTCTTTCCCCTGCAGCTATGTGGGAAACCTCTCCAGGGATGTAACAGAAATTTTGATTCTGCAACTCTTCACCCAGATTGGGCCTTGCAAAAGTTGTAAAATGATTACAGAGGTAAGCGGCCAAGAGAGAATTATTTGGAGCTGCAGGTGCATCACATTTCATCACAGTGGAGTGTAACCAACCCTTTTTGAACTTTTGCTTTTGACCTTGTCCCCTTTTGCAGCATACAAGCAATGACCCCTATTGCTTTGTGGAGTTCTTTGAACACAGAGATGCCGCTGCAGCCCTCGCAGCCATGAATGGGAGGAAGATATTAGGAAAGGTATGGCAATTTAAAGCAGGGTTAGGCCTGCATGAAGTAATCAGTGATCCTTGTTCTTTGTGTATAAAATGTCTTATTTCTCAATTAGGAGGTCAAAGTAAACTGGGCCACCACTCCAAGTAGCCAGAAGAAAGACACATCCAGTAGGTGTTCGCCTATTGATTTGTACAATCTGCCTGAAATTGAAGGTTATCAGAGGATTCTGTCCTATCTTTGTTTGTCCTTTGTGTCATTCTAGATCACTTCCATGTTTTTGTGGGAGACTTGAGCCCTGAAATCACCACCGAGGATGTCAAGGCTGCATTTGCACCATTTGGGAAAATCTCGTAAGTTTTCACTTAAAAGGATTTTTCCTTTTTACATGCAGTGCATCCGTTTGAATGCTACAGTACAAGTATGTAGATTTCTCTGAAGTTAGGCAGTATTAAGTACTTCATTATACTCTCCTGTAAACATTTGCTCTGAAACAACTGTCTTATGAGCTCACGTCTGATCTCAGATAAATCATCTTGTATTGAAACAAAATCAAGGGATTGATATGAAACACTTGGACACCCTGTTGTCCTATGGGGTTAAGATTTCCGACCATGAACTGCAACATCCCCCTTTTCTTGCATGATGTCCCGTCCCCCCACCCTCCTCCTCCTCCCTGTGTTCACTGGGAAAAGATTAACACAAAGAGTGAAAACCCAAGTTATATCTTGTGAGATGCAACGTTTAGAAGTCAACAGAGATGGTTAATTTTCAAGACAACAATTCCTTTTTCTTCACCTAAACGTCTTTTTTTTTGTCTCATTTAAATTATATCATGACACTACATCCATGCATGCACGCATTATTGATCTTAGAAAGACATAATTGAGGTACTGTATCACATGAAAGTAAATATCAGAATGGACCAAACCTCTTAACATCATATGTTTAAAAAAACAACAACCTCTCGACAGATTGGAAGAGCCTCATTTATTGATTTCCAATACAATTCCTGTAACTTCTTAAGAGCTTTGTTGCAGTAACTTACTTAGTAGTGTAATGTGTCTCTGTTTTTCAAGTGTCACCTTTTAGCCTGCTCTTGTTGCCTTTCTTTGCATATTTAGGGTGTGGTAAGTAAACTGCATGTCAGCAACATGTAAGCTGTGTGTATGAACCTGAACAGCTTTTAGTTGTGGGTCTCAGTGAAGTAATAGCACTTTGGTTATTTTACAGAAATGCTCATAGGATTGGACAGGAGCTTGAAGGCTAACAGCAAGGAACTGTGCACTCTGGAGACTCAGATGTAGTTTTTTTTCTCTATTTATTCCATTCTTTCCATATGTCTTTATTTGTAGATGCTATGTATTAACATGATCTAGCTTAGATTAACAAATCTCAACACTCATGTATTCCTCTCAATCTATGTTGAAGTTGTCTCGTTTTGATTTGCATAGTGTTGTTTGTAGTGCAATGATCCTCTTCCAAAGTCTCTGAAAATGTCAATTTCTCAAAATTTGCAGCTCCCCAAACTCCATACTCCATATTGGTGGTAAAGAATTGACCAGGAAAAATAAAGAAATCTGTTAACAGGCCATGTATGCCGTTTAATTCCTTTTTTCTCTTTTGATATTTTCTATATATATTTCTATTTGTAAGAAGAGCACCAGCAGCAGATTTTAAGAATGCATGGTAATCCCTATAATCTTCCTTTTTGTGAACTTAAATCAGTAGCCTAATGTTGAGAAAATTGAACAAGAAGTGGTGCTCTAGTGGCAAGGAGCCATTAATACGTCTGAAATAATTTAAAAACATTACAGTAGGCTGCATGTTTTTGTAATTGTTTTTTTTTTTTTTTTGTCTCAAAGTGTTGCTTTGAAGTTATATTACGAGTCAGTGCTCGGCACAAGGTCATGATAGCTAATGTACTTTAATGTAGGACAGAGTGGAGGATTCACTGTTCAGTGTGTTTTGCGTGGTGCCTTTTTAGTTTGAAACATGTCTACTGGAAAGTGCACTGAAGTTGTTTTCACGTTTCCCCTTAGGGATGCCCGTGTTGTGAAGGACATGACGACAGGCAAATCAAAGGGGTATGGATTTGTGTCCTTCTACAACAAACTGGTAAGGCTCCAGTGCAAGAACACAGACTGAAGGTTATTTCTATTTTCTGTTTATTATCCTACTTTAATGCGTTTATAGTAATTCAATATGATTAGTCATAGTTGAATCCGTAGCCACTGCAACTTGACTCATCTAACATTACACCGTCACCAGTTTTAGTAAAACGTAGACTACAAACAGTAATGTGTATTTTTGAGGGCAGATTATAGGCGCCAATCAACTTGAAATATTCATAAACTCTAGAGGGGTAACTGCCTTTGATTTTGATTTTATAGGATGCAGAGAATGCCATCATTAACATGGGTGGACAGTGGCTTGGAGGACGCCAAATCAGGACCAACTGGGCAACGCGTAAACCACCAGCTCCGAAGAGCATCCAGGACAGTGAGTTTTTGTGCCTGCACAATTATTGGTGTATCTCAGTTTTTACCAGCAAAGTTAACCCAAGAGGAGAGGTCTGCCTGTAACAATGGGAACTTTATTTTATGTGTTGCATTTGCGACACGGACCAAAGTTGGAATGGAATAAACTGTAAAGGCATGTGGCATGATGACAACCTCATCCCAATCCATTCTTTCACTCATTTTCTTTTCTTCTTTGTTTAATCTATGCAAACTAGTGCATGAATACATTTATCCTGTCTCACGCATAGTATTAAGTAATTTCCTGTGTCACTTCTTCTGTGTCACTTCTTCTGTGTGTTTTCGTGACAAAACCTAGTTTGGAGACCAGACGTGCTTGTCTGGGATTCCTCCCGGTGAAAGATGTCGTAGTGTGTTGCTCGCCCGTCATGTAGTGGAAAAATAACAACTTCAAGACTCCTGTTTGCAGCACAGAAAGCTGTTTGAATGAGAATGAATGAACCACACCTGACTTTATTTTTATCTTTTAATATATGACATGGCAATTGATTTTGAGCTTCACAAATGTTGTTCGTTTTTATTTCAGATGGCTCAAAGCAGCTGCGGTTCGATGATGTGCTTACTCAGTCCAGTCCACAGAACTGTACCGTGTACTGTGGAGGGATCCAGTCAGGTCTTTCAGGTAAGTCTCATGATCTCTCAAGACGCATGCAACAGTAGAAGTCTTACTGCTTATCATACAATTTAAGAACCAAACACATAAATGTCTTTCTCTGTTTGATCCTTTCAGAACACCTAATGCGCCAGACCTTCTCACCGTTTGGTCAAATAATGGAAATCAGAGTTTTCCCAGAGAAAGGATACTCTTTCATCAGGTAATGCCTCCGTACGTTTCAGCATTTGGCCTCTAGATGTCGACACAAGCACACGGCATAGCTCGACGACTTGCCAGCCAGGACTTTTACTGGAGTTTTTATTCTCTGTATTTTCTGAATTTCCTAATGGAATTTCTTTTCTGATAAAGTTGACTGCTAAGCTGCTGTTTTTTTTTTTTCTTTTCAAGGTTTTCCTCCCATGACAGTGCTGCCCATGCCATCGTGTCAGTGAACGGCACAGCCATCGAAGGACACATAGTGAAGTGCTTCTGGGGCAAAGAGTCTCCTGACGTTGCAAAAAGTCCACAGCAGGTAGGGAAACCATTAACCAATTAAATTAACTTTTCCAAAGGGTGAATTACATTTCTTTTTCTTCTCTTTTTGTTTGCCCTTTTCTTGCAGTACTTCATTGAGTATAGAGGTTTTATATCTAATGGGAGAGACATGTTTTGACTTCACGCTCTGTTTGTGTCACTCAGGTTGAGTACAGTCAGTGGGGGCAGTGGAACCAAGTCTATGGGAATCCGCAGCAGCAGCAACAACAGCAGCAGCAGCAGCAGCAGCAACATCAGCAGCAACATCAGCAGCAGCAGCAGCAACAACAACAACAACAGCAGCAACAACAACAGCAGCAGCAGCACCAGCAGCAGCAGTATGGGCAGTATGTGACCAATGGGTGGCAAGTTCCCTCCTACAGCATGTACGGACAGACCTGGAACCAGCAAGGATTTGGAGTAGAGTGAGTTTTACTCCGTAGTATGTATTCAATTAATTCACAGGCCTGAAGGTTTACCTCCATCATTTAATTTCCTAATTTTCTCCAAGAGGAAACCAATACTTTTGTCAAGCCTGGGGATCATTAATTTATTAAATTATGTATGGATGATTGTATGCAGTGACTGGAGTCATACTAACTGGGCGTTTTGCGGTGTCTTTGACAGGCAGTCCCAGTCTCCAGCTTGGGTGGAGAGCTTTGGATCTCAGTCGGCCCAGGCTGCAGCTCCACCCGGTCCAGTCATGTCCAACCTGGCCAACTTCAGCATGGCTGGCTACCAAACACAGTGAGCTGGCCCCTAAAACTAAGTGTAGTACCAAGAGGATGTTGTCAACCCTTTTAGACCACGTGGCACTCTTTCATCTGGGTGATGCTGCCGTGTTAGAAGAAGGGCGGGGGCCATATTCACAAAGCCTTTGTAGCTAAAAGTTGCTCCTGAACAAACTAGTCTAACCGTTTTTGTTTTAAAGCACAGTGTTCATCTCACTCAGAACTTAACAAAAACATTTATTTGATCATAATTCATAGTTCTGTTAATGGGAAAGTGCTCTTGAGCTTCTGAAGTTAAGCCAAACCAACCGTCTTTGTCTCAGTAGATGTTAATGGACATTTTGAATGAGTGTAGTCCTTGAAAAATAATGGTTAACCACCCCAAACCCCCTTATTCAGAATTTGAGCGTAAATGTATCTGAAAATCACAAAATGACCTCATAGAAACATAATAGCTACAATATTTTTAGTTGAGTTAAAAGCACAGTTACTACAAGCCATCGTATTACTCCAGCATCTCACTGGAACATAAAATCCTTCGGAAAAACCTCAAACTTTCTAACAAGTATTTAAAAATGATCAAACTATAGCAATATCCGCTCTCAGTTTGCCAATATTTGTTTTTAAATATCTCAGTGTTTGTTACAGACTTTGCTTATTTCCTATTCATACTTAGTCATTTTTATACAACAGAATATAAAACGCCACTTGAGTCTTAACGCTTTGACGCAAGTTCATGTTTGTGATATAGGTCAGTTTGTTAAAATGGCATAAAGTGATGAAAGTGGATACGATCGGTCACTGTGAATTTATGCTACAAGTTGCACTGAGCCACAAGGATGAAGCAACTTGCTAAAAAGTTGGTCTGGACGTAGCTTCATAGCTCATAATCGAAATTCAGTCCTGTTTTGATATATTAATGAAAAATGCTTTGTGAATAGAGGCCCTGGAATTGTGGTTCGCCTTTCCAGTACATGTGAAGAAACTATTTGTATAAACAACTGTGGCTTTAAAGGAGATTTAAGTGGGATGTACTATCTCTTGGGTAAATTTTATGTACAAAGAAAATTGTCACCTACACAACTTGAAAAGCAAAAAAAAAAAAAAAAAAGTCTTGTTTTTTTGTTTTTGTTTGTATCGGAGTGATCAGCATGTCATTTGCAGACTTTTGATGGATTTTAGTTCACACCACACCTTAATGTAGTCTAGATTTGACTACTTTATAATCCTGTGTCTCAAAGTAAAAATGCTTATTACATAAAGAAAGTATTGTTAAAAAAACAGCTTAACTCCCAATCTTTGTGAAGTTAAACTGACTGTGTGCTGATTCTGGGGGCTGGTTTCCTGGACAGATTTTGAATCTTTTAATATTTTCTTCCCTCCTCTGGATAACCGGGTGTCATTCACGGTATTTTTTTTAATGGTTGTTAGAGTTTTTGCAAATCACTTTGAGACTTAATTCAGCACCTAAACCAGCCCCCTAATGATGTGGCATCGCGTTTTTACATAATTCATAATTCACTTACTTGTATAAAGACAAAATTGTCCAATGTTTTAGGCTTACTGTAAATTGGGGTGGGTTTTTATTTAGTAAAAGGTTTCCTAAATATACCATTAATTTGTCGGGGGCTGCGGGTACCTTTCTGCTCCTTTAGTGCATTCTGAAACTTTTCAGTATTTGCAAAAATGCATCTATATATTCCAGGTAAAGTATTTTTAAAAATTTACTGGCAAATTGTGACATGAGGATTTCTCAAAGACGTCCTGCAATTTGGATTTTATTTGCTTATGTGCCATTCTGTATAAATATATTCCACTCCTTGTGAGCTCACCCTTCTTTTCCCGTTGAACTAGCCGACAAACTTGATAATGTTTCTGGTTGTTTGTTTATTAGACCTGGGGGTTGTTTTCTGTTTAAAAAAACAGGGTCATGTTGGCTGAGGGTGTAAATACGAAACCTTAATCACAAACCTTCATATATGTACATAATGTAGGTAGAGATGCCATCATTAAATTTCAGCAATATGATTTATGAATAAGCCTTAATTGATGTGTGAGTAAAATCAAACTTTGTGTTATTTGCAGAGGCTCTATTGCAAACCTAAATTCTTTTTTGCATTGTGGAATTTCCCATTTTTAATTTTGTGTGCCATTTTTCGGAACGCAGCGGGAAGCGGATGATGTTTCAGCTTGAACTGCACGCTTATGACATGTTCATTTTTTGCTTAAAAATATTGAATGTAATGGCAAATTTGCTTTCATGACAATAATGGATATGAGTTCAACAACACAAGTGATGTTTAATAATAAAGGATGAATTACATTTCTTTCCCATTTAGACGGGGAAAAAATTAATAACTGACTTAAAATAAAGAAACGTTTGAACCTGGATGCTCATTTATTAGACACTAATAAAATGTGCTTCAGACAGCGAAGCGAAAATTCACTGCAAGATGTTCGGCATTTATTAAACCGAGGTTCGGACATTTGTACCACTTGAATGTTTAATACACTGTTTTCTTAATATTTGCTCAATAACCTTTTTGCTTGCAGTAATCTTAGGAGGTATGAAACACACAATGACCACATCTTTAAAAACATCCTTTCCAATGGGATTCTGCTTCCCGGTTCAAATCATTTTGTATTTGAAAATATGTTTTTAAATTCACATTTGCTTTGTTGCAACATTATGTATTGGTAGCTTGGGAAGTGGACAAAGATGATAATTATTGGACAAATATATTTTATATAACATAATCGGGGAATTATTACATCTCACTATGTTGCAAACAAGCCAAGGGGCTGATAGCTTTGAGCAGCTGTAATAGAACTTAAACTTTTAAAGACATTAAATGACTAAAGCAAGCAGTCGGTTGTTAGGTTGCGTACGCACTCTGCATAATATTGGATTATTTTTGCATAACTTTATTTTTCTAACCTATTCTTGAAATAAATGAATATTGATATGTAGATTTACAAATCAGGTCTCATCTAGAACATTGTAGTCATATAGTTAACTTGACCTAGTTTATTATATTCGCTCTAGTGCAGCTGCCTAGTAAGCAAATTATGTCAAAAAATGTATTTTTACACTATTTACACATTTCCATGAAATGAGTGTCGTAATATTGCCACGTCATGCTTGATCTGACTGTCCAGTTTGTTTTTTTTTCAACCTGAAGAATCCAGACTTTGAACACCGGATAGTTGTGAGGCACAAATGATTGTTGGTGTGTGACCTGTTCACCGTTATATGTCAGCAGACCTCCAGGTAACCCCGTGGTTCTGTTTCTCAGAGGTGAATCACATGTGGCAGTCGTACGTGGACTTGGCGCAAACCGCTGGTCTCCTCGACGACACCTGGGCCTTCGTCCCTCTGTCCACGCAAACCAGGACGCTCCCGTCTGAGGCAGCGTCGTCGCTCTGGATAGGGGTAAATCGAAAATGAAAAGCTTTGTTTGCACCCACGAGACAGAAATATTTGTTTTAAAGCCCCTTTGGTGCAATCACGAACACAGTTATGTAGCTTCAAAATAGGATCAGTGTATTCTAGGCCAACTTCGTAATAATGCTGCACTTTTTGTGGTAAGGTCGTGTTGAAAGGTTCTGTGAATTAAACATGTTTTAAGGAATTTCAACAAAGTTTTGTGTTTGTACACCTTTTGACACTTTTAGTCAATTGGTTCCAAATATCGGTCTCCTTGATTAGTAATAATCGGTATCAACCCTGAAAAAGCCACATCTGTTGACCCCTAGTGTATTCCATGATTCTCATTATCAGCATTAACAAAAAATAAAGCATTTGGTGCATACAACAAGGTTTAAGGACACATTTCAGTACTCACGTCATTATTGGTCCCTGTGAGTTTCCTTGTAGTTTCGTTTCCTTTAGCTTTCTCTTGTAATCCCAGTTTCTCCATAATCAACTCGATCCTAGATGTGACGCCGGCCACAGAGCTTTCAAGCTGCAGAACCTGTCTGGCCAGCCTTTCACGGTGAGAGAAAGATAATTCAGTTTTTAATTCCATTATAATGGAAGGAATTTGTCAGAGGTTATATGTAAAAACTCTTCCCACCTTAGAAACGGTTCCCGATCCACGAAGGTATGACTGGAGTGGTTCTTCTGCTCATTGGATGCTACAGGATGCTTCTCTAATAATTCCTTCCCAAAATGTATCCCAAGATGGTTGAGTTCAGCGCAAAGAGCATCCTGACAGAATAAATTGTAAATTCATTCTAACATAACATGCCTTTTAAGCCTCGTTAAGCTAAACATGAAGTCCAACAGTGTAGACTTATCACACAAACCCTCTTCTCCTCCAGCTCGGTTTTCATCCGTTCTTGCTCGACCTCGTCCAGAATTTGGTTCCCGTCGTGGTCGAACCGTGAGAAGGCAGCAGAAATTTCATGATCGGCATGTCCCATCCTACAAATCATCAGAGCGGTGAGGGTCACTTACGTTTCATACTAAAGTTAGCCTATTTTATCTATATAGCCCAGGTTTAACAATCTATACAGCATACATAGATCTCTGTCCTTTGATCCTCGCTTTCAATAAGAAAACTTCTTTCTTGTATTTTGTCACTTACTCTTTAAGAGTTTCTCTGAAGTCCTTGAATTCAATTTCCCCCGATCCAGATCGTAGCGCCTTCTGAACATCTGATATTTTCTCCTTTTTAAGTTTCAACTTTGTGAACGTCTTCATGTAGCTCTGGATCACAAGAGGAAGCCATTGTTGTTTCTAGCTTTTGTAAAGCTTAATCTATAGGTGTATCAATGGTTACGTGATTCTGATTATCTTTACCTGTTTGATGATGTCAGTAATCTGTAGCTCATCTTTTTGGGATGAGAGCTCCTCCTTGACCTCCGAGTATGTGTCGTTTATGATGGCCAAGAACATGTTCTGAGGGACAGATACGTTCAGAGATAAAGTCTTTCTCCTCGTAAAATCAAAGGTCATGCGAAGCAGAATGACTTACCAGCAGAACAAAGAAAACAAAAAACACGTAGGTGACAAAGTAGATCGGCCCGAGAACTCTGTTGGCTCGGTCGATGGCATCATAATCAAAGTCTCCGAGAATTATCCTGAACTGTGTGAAGCTGCAGAAAGAAAAACAAAAGATGAATTCACGATCAGTCCACCTATTTGAATGTCTCCTGCCGAGCTGCTCTTACATGCACTTGACGAAGGTACTGAAAGATTCGACCTCCGTCCCAAAGAGCAAATATCCAAGTTGAGCATAGGCGAAGAACACGATGAAGAACATGATGGCGAAGCCCAAGATATCCTTGGCACATCGACCCAGCGTGGAGGACAGCTGAGTCATGGTCTTGTTGAAACTGATGTACTTGAAAACCTGAAGGAAACACCAGATAACTTCAGGATTAATGTCGAGTCGGATCATTTCTTTGAGTGAAAGATGTTCGTGCTTTACCTTGATCCACGCAAAGAACAAGTTCACCGCGTTCATGTTGTTGTACTGTGTTTGCCAGAAGGCCAGGAATTCGAAATCGGCGTAGATACCGGGCTGTTCCAGCAGCTTGCCAAGCAACTTGTCCACTTTGACGGTTCGGAAGATATTAAAGATAATGGCAACCATGGCGAGCTGGGGAAGGAGAATCATTTTACTTATTTGAAAAGCAGCAAAAATCAAGAGAATTAATAAGGATTATGTTTTCTTACCATTATGACGACAATATCCAGTATGTTCCAGATGCTTTTAAAATAGGAGAACTTGTGTATTCGTAGTTCGAGAATCTCCTCCACGACATAATAGAGGATGAATAAGCAGAAAATCGCCTCGCAGCCGAGGATGAAATAATCCCACGTGGTGATGTAGCGGATTAGTTTGACTGTTCTGATCTGGTAGGACGGGATCGCTCCACCAGTCGCTGGGAATTCAACCACCAACCTGATAGAGGGGATACAACCTTCGTCAACCAATTCATTGGTGTTGAATCAATGTTTCGCCATCGTGAGTTACCTGATGACGCAGAACATGTTGATGTTGGCGTTGTAAGTGGAGAAGTCGATGAAGGCCGCTCTGGTACCCCGGTCGAGCCACAGGTTTTCCACCAGCTCCTTCAGTATGACGGCGCTCTCGTTTTTGGTTAGACCCAGGTCTTGGTAGTACCCTGCTCCGCTGTAGGTGGTCAGCAGGCCCCAGTGAGAGGAACCTTTGATTTCCTTCTCCGTGTGGTAGGTCCAACTGCAGAGGAACATAAAAAAAAATGGTTGTTGTGGTTTCCCAGTCTTTATCTGCTAAAAAACTAAACAAAAGGCGACTTCGTAAAAGAAAGGGACTTACGCGGTGCCGTTGAAGAGGCCGAAGCTGAGGTCGTCCTCTTTCTTATCGACGTAGACATCGAAACATCCCGTAATCTCGTTCTCAAAGTCACTGTGGACTTTGCAGGAGTTGTTCACGACTTTGATCTGCCTCATCCTGGGCACCCCCAGCAACATGTTCTCATAGTAGATGAAGGAGTGCTCTCCTCTGTCCAGGGACTGGTTATTGTACCATTTGGTCCAGTAGAGGCCATCCACCAATGGACCCTGGGCGTACTGGTCATATGAAGAGGGAAGGAGTTTCATGTCATTGTTTGTTTCTTACTTTTAGCACCGTAAACATGAAGGAAATTAATATGGAGTAAAAAAAAAACCTCACAGTCCAGAAGTCGGCCATGGTGCTAATGGACTGAAACTTAACCCCGCCTTCGCCGGCTGTATTCACAAACAGGTCCGTCATGGCTTTAGTGTAGTAATAGGTGCTCGAGCTGGTCATACCGTATGTCACTGAAAGACAACACATTGTTGTTCAGTCGTTGATTCCTATCTGGCTTTGCTCAGGCTCGGCTCCAAACGCTGCTCCATTCAACGAGTCTGAGATAGCGGTAACGCACGCGAGGCCTCATTGACGACTTGTGTTGTTTTGCCCGTGTGTTTATGTCGCTGCAGTCAAGTGGGATCCAGATTAGAGGGCCCTCGTTTGTTTGAAGAGAGAGCGCGCCGGCCTGACACAAATAGCCTCGTCAAACAATGTAAATCTAAGCCAGACAATGCAACAATGGTCGAGGCCGCATGCTCTTATCGCTACAAAGCAAAGGGAGCAGTAGCCATGTCCCTTTCACTGCTAATGCTCGGCCGGACAATGGCTTTCAGGCAGAGGGGTGGGGAGGTGCATTTGTGGTTGGCATTAAAAACAAGGGTGGGGGGGAGTTTTTGATGGGCGAATCAATGGCCCTAATTGCCCTGTACAACAGTAACACCCTGTTAAACGGTGAGCACTTGTAACAATCAGGATGAAAACAAATCGATGATTGCAATACAGTAAAGTACACAGACTAAATACATGCAAGTAAATAAACCCAACGCCAAACAAAATATGTATTTTAGTTTTTTAGTGATTGAGACACATTTCAATTATCTTTATCCATTAATGTGTGGGAAATCATTGGAAGTCATTTTCATGCCTGCATGTCAATTCAACAGGTATCATTATATATATTAAATCTGGGGAAAGTAGGTGTGAAATTCAGCTCACAACTTTCCTCGTATCTAATAACACTTTCCTGAGCTCGATGGTATGTTAGAGGAGGTTTTTTACCAGGATCATGATTTTTGACATTTGACATTCAAATGCAAACATTTGGGATAGATTAGACTAGTAGGATACTTACAGAGGCATATGTCCACCAGGAACACCAGGTAGACCATCAGCTCCCTCAACGTGGTTCGGACAAACAGTTCTCTGTCGTTGGAGGTGTTTTCGGTCAGCGTAGTTCCCCACAAGCCTGAAGTCAAATTACAGTCATCATGATGCAAAATCATCAAGACCTTTCATGACGGTGACACTTTGAAATAAAGTTATTATATAAAACACATAAACATATGTATATCATTTTATCAATAAAGTCATTATCAAATATTGAGTCATATTAGTGGATTTTATAGGCCCAGGCAGAACCAGAATCAAATGTTCATATAGTTTATATTTATAAATGTATGTTTATAAAGTGCATTTCTAGTCTACCGACCACTCACAAGGGCTTTATGACACATGCCAACATTCACAGCATCTGTGTCTTGCTCAAGGACACTTAAACACTCCCTCTGGATGAGCCAGGAGTCAAACAGCAGCAGTTGTTGTTGCACACAATGTTGATAATGTTCCTACCTTTGATAAAAGAGCAGCAGCCTCTCCGTTTCCTCGCCATGCGTTGGTCGGGGGACGGCGGCTCCTCCGGGAACGGACCGGCACCGGCGTCCGGCTTGTACACGCTGTCCACGGAGCCCTGGAAGGGGGGCTGAGGGTTGTAGATGGTGCTGACGGCTCTGGGCAGCGGCGGAGGGGAACCGCAGTAGCCCCGGTTCACCCAGGCACCGGTGCCCACGCTGTCCAGCTCCACCTGCCCGCTGAGGTGGCTGTCGGCCCGGTTGTTCAGGCACTTCATGCCGGTGGACTCTTGTTTGTCTGTGTGTTTAAATCGGAGAGGAAAGGTGAAGCGGAGCCGTGAAGGCAGCTTCTGAACACCTGCCGGAGAGATGATTATAAAGAGAGGATGACATAAGCGTTGTTGAGGGAGGAGCCGGCCGCTGCAGCTTTTGTAATCTTGAGATTGAGTTAAAAAACATTGAGGTGATAAAACGTACGTACGTCAGGAAGGTTTACCCAAAACACATCACATTTATCCTCAATTTGGTTGGAGATAAACGATCATTTTCATGTTAGAAAAGTTAAATAACCAGAAAACAACTTATATAACTAACTGCATTTACCTGTTTTAAACTGTAAGGTGACCTTGAGTGTTCAGAAAGGCACCCTTAAATAAAATGCATTATTATTATTTATTATAAAAGAGAACAACGTCCAGCCGTGTTGGATGACTGAATAATTCAGCAGCCAAAAGACAATTTAATTTGTTTTGACCTCTCAATTACTTCCATGCTGAGCACATTGTTGTCACTATTGATTAACGACCCGTCCGATAACGTGCCCCTATTGAGGAAATCAATTAATTGCATGTCGATTATATTTTTCCAGTCGCCAACTGTTTTGCGGCTTGTGACCGAATTAATGAGGAGCGTAATTGCAGTGTCACCGACGGCCTCCAACCTCATTACCATGACGCACTTTTGACTCTGCCGTCTATTCTTGTTTTTTAACATGCCAACTGTCGGAAAGCGTTTATTAAGCATGCAAACATTCGCACTACGGACCATCTGTATCAGCGTTTGGTTTCTGACAAACCCCAACATGCAGTGGTTGCTCATAAGATGCATAATAATAATAATAATACATTTAATTTATAGGCACCTTCCTGAAGACTCAAGGACACCCCGTACAGTGAATAGCAGTCTTAAAGAGATGAGTTTGAGTGTGCATTTGAATTGAGTGAAGTGATATTTCTGAGTTATAGTAGTAGTGTTTTAGCAGTTTGGACAGTACAGTTAATACAGTGCTGTAGACGTCTTATACTTAACGCAGATAGAGTTTGGGGGTCCGAGCTATGGGGGGGCGTTCACGCTTCAGCGGCCGCGAACAGAGCGATTACATGCAGCCATTACCTCACAATAGAGTTTAATTTCTGCTCCCCCTCTGAAGCTGTGGCAGGATCTGGCACACGGGGCTTTTCCTTAATCTGCTGTGGCTTGTGCCACCATTCAAACTTTTTTTTTTTTTTCAAATCTGTAACAATCACTTTTTCAGTCGCTGATGATTGCCATTAAATCTGTATACCCGCGTGGCTCCCGGCAAACAGACGGTTACGGATCATGTGGAATCAGTTTAACACTTTAAAACTCCCAAATGTGTTGTTTTAGAATTAGAAATAGAGTTTTAAAGGTTGAGGTTGTGTTTCGCCGTTGACGTAAAAGGTGTCTTATCTCAGGACACAGGATGCTCGGGACAAAAGGAGGATTTATCCCCCAGGGGGCCGAGCGAAGGCGGTGCAGCGGACGTGAGCGGCCATAACTCCCACCGAGAACTTGACACACAAAACAAGGGGTGTGCTGTTAAATTAGTTGTTCTCCTTGACGACCCTCGTTTTTATTCGTTTCCAGTATTAAAGCCACACAAAGAGAGACAAATTGAGATCACAAGGGTTAAAATTCCAGAGCTTTTCAGATTCAATTACGTTTTTTTTATTGGAAATTAGAAGATTATGCAGCAACCCGGCTGTTGTGTAAACTTTTTTGAATGTCCTCAAATTGAGCTTTTTCTAAACATGTAATGTAGTTACATACAGTATATACTGATTCATACATTTCCCATATTTTACCATCATAATTATCTTCAAACCCAGATAAGAAAATAATAAAGAACAACAGAAAACGCTTTTTCTTACAAGATATTTTTTTATTTTTGGATCAAAAACTTTGATTCAACAAAATATAGGTCTGCATGTGGAAAAATAACAATCTATTTTTCAACTCTACAAACACGTACTTACACTTTGACAAAGTAGTTACATAATGACTTGACGATGCAACTAAAGACCACAATGATTTTCCCAGAATCCATTGAACATTGCACTGAACATTTTTTAGGGGCCGTATCAAAATAACTGATAATAAAAATACAAGATCACCTGTTTGAGTACAATCTAGTCGTTAAGATGATGCTACATTTATCGTCATCGCTACACTTTGAACAAAAAAAATGCTCAACGTTGCGGGTTCAAAAGAAATAATAAAGAAAATAATGCAATACAAATGTATTTACTGATAAAATATTCACATTGTCACTCACATCCGACAACATGACTGGTTATCGGCCGAGTGGCGGTTTTACGCGTGGACCTGATGGCCGTCGAGCTCGTACGAGAACGACGAGTGCATGTAGTCCTGTTCGGTGGCGGACTCGTACCTCATGAGGCACGGGTAGCTCTCCGGCTGCACGCAGTCAAACTGCAGGTCCAGCCACTGCCTGTGAGGCGCGTTGTGCCTCCTGGCGTCCGTCAGGATCCGGTTCAGGGCCAGGATGTAGCTGAGGGCCATCTGCAGGGTTTCGTACTTGGACAGCTTTTTGTCCTGACCCCACTGGGGGACCACTTTGCGTAGCCGATCGAAGGCCGTGTTCAAGCCTTCCATCCTCTTCCTCTCTCTGGCGTTGGCCGCCATCCGTCTCCTCGTGACCGTCTCGTATTTCTCCGGGCTCTTGGAGTCGGTTTCCGAGGACTCGGATCCAGAGTCGGTGCAGCTGGGTCGCCGAGACTTCATGGTTTTTAAAGGTTAGGAATCAAAACAGTTGTACGTCCTCGGCTTCAGGAGTTTTTCAGGGGTTCTTCAGAGGCTCCCCTCAGTGTGAGTCAGATACTTGTAAGTCCAGATAGTGGACAGCCTGAAGAGTCCAAGGTGTCTGTGATCCCGGAGACAGTGAGGGAGCAGCTTTTATAAGACGGAGCAGATGAACAGGTGGCAGCAGGTGGAGTCCCTGCCCCCCCTCACCCTTCCACCCCCATCCTCAATATTTAATATAGAGAAACACACCCATGCAGACTCATAAACATCCACACCCACTCTCAACACACATACACACACACTGTATACACACACTCACCACACACACACACACAAACAAAACCCTAATGAAATTCCAATTATCTTGGGCTGGGCGATCTGGCCGTGGCTTCACTCAGAGCCATGTGTCACAAACACCAAAAGTCTACCATCTGGTAGCAAAACTCACCACAGCTGATGGTGCAAACAAACTTTTTAAAGGGCTAACATTGGGGATATTTTCCCCAAATCAATAAAAGAAAAAATAGCAATTTACTTTGAAGGACTGGACTCTGAGTTTGGGTTTAAAATGAAACAGAATTTTGACAAATTGTGGAATAAAATTGCCAAATTTAATTACACAAATGTTTCTAAAATGGCATTAACAGCATGAGTCATGTTTAAATAATTTAAGTTTACTATATATACATTTATCTTATGTATGCAGGAAGTACAAAATGTAATTTAAAAAAATCTATTTTAAAGAATGAATTGCCATATTTAGCTGCCACATGTCTTTATTTATAAATTTGATATAAAATCTTTGGAAGCACCTTCAACCATTAATCCATTGAGTTATATGAAGTTGTCATAAAACACCTAGAAGTTCCCTTTCACTTCTGGTGGATCTGTTCTTCATGTGATAATAACCATAATCTGAGATTAGCCCGGGGCAGCAGAAGTGTGGCCGGTAACCTGAGGGATTTTAACAGCATATCCGGGGATTATGGCTCTCAAACAATATGTGCCAAGATGGTCTACAGATTACAGCCCCATCTGAGATTTGGAGAGCAGTGTTTTTTTAATAGGTAAAATAAAATTCTTCTACTTGATGTATTAAAGATTAGATTAATCAGTCAGTTTATCAGCGCCGGGGTCTTAATGATCTCCCTGCGTGTGATGCATTAAGGCTCCTATTGTACTCGGGACCACACGTGAAATAAATAATTGATCTGTGTGGTCGTCCGAGAAAAATGAGACAGACAGAATAATTTGTCTGTCTGTCCTCCCCATCTGCCAACATTCAATTCTGTAATTCAGGAGGATCAGAACACACACACACACACACACACACACACACACACACACACACACTGATCACAAAAAATGTTTGGGGACTTTGAGTATTTTAATCTTCTTCTACTTTTACTCCAATACTTTTGTGAAGTGGTACATTTATTTACATATAAAATAATGAGCTAATAAGTGTAATAACATACAATCTTGACTAACATTAAACATTGTATAAAACAATAAATAAAATGAAAAAACTTAAATTAACGCTCACTGTCATGGTAGAAAATAGAGCCTGATTTTAATGTAAAATAAAGTATTTTATATGTATTTATCTATGCAGGGGGACCTCATGATTTATGTTTTCACTAATAAAAATGTGTGTGCCATATATGTGACATATCAAACATATAAGTGTATAAAATAAATGTAAAATTCTGGTGTTTTATTGCCATTTTAAGCATAGTTTGCATATAATTATTTTCCTTTCGTCCCATGTCTAACTTCCATATAACTTAAGTTAAATGTGAAGGCAGTACTTGAGGTTATAATGGAGTACTTTTACACCACAGTATGGTACTTTTACTTCAGTCATGGATCTGAGCGGTGCTTTATTTTCTGGTGCCGTCTTTGTCGACCGTGTAGTGCAGCTTGGCTGTAGAGGCAGGTTATGAATGATTAATCACCGTTGGAGGCCTAGAATAATGGCCCGTCTCTGGTATTGGGTCATGGACACAAGCTGATGCTGTCTGGTCATTTTGGGATGGACTGGTTAGCTGTGCAATTAGGCATATAATCCCATCTACCAGTTGGTTCATTGATTACAGATTGATGTAGTTTGCCAGCTGCTGCTTGTCTTGTCTGAGGGCCTCGTCTGAGACGTGGCCCGGCCCTTCCGTGTCTTCTACCCTTCTTTTTTTTTTTACAATCGCTCACATGATTGGCTGCTCTGAGCACCGATGGCTTAGCCAGGGTCTCTGTCAAAAGCCATATGTCGCGACTGAGGAGTGACCCGTCTGCTCCTACAGAAACACATACCCTCGTAAATCCAGCTCTCCTTATGGAGAAATGGAGATTAAGGGCTCAAAGCGTATGTTTCCGTACAGGAGAAAGTGTAAGAAAGGATTCCGTGTGCATGTGTGGTTTGACTTGATAAATCTCATTATCGTCGGAGGATTAATTTAAAAGGAGCAGCAGGGATTAAGCTAATTTGTGTGTCGCTATACTTGTGTTTTTTTTAAAACATCACTATTGTGATGAGAATGCAAGTGATTAAACTTAGAAAATGTAAAAACAGAATTAGATTTTTTTTTTAAATATTCAGTATAAGAGAGCTGTGAGTGTAATAAATGAAATAAAGAAAAATCTAAATATTGGATTTTGAAAACCAGAACCCCAGCCCATTCAGAGCCTGCAGATATTTACTCCTCGGCTAACAAGTAGGCCTGGCAGCTGGTCAGATGAGGCCCGGAGTGTAATTAGGTCACGGAAGGTGAATGTAATTTTATGCCCATTTGAACTCTCTTCCCCTCTAATTGGACTGATTAGCAATGCTTAATTGGCTTCTGAGCTTTCCCATTGGTTTTGAATTTGGCACCAGTATAAGCTAATAGGGGCTCCTGTTACAGCACAGTCACAGCTTCTATGACAGTAGAAAGTTAAGATTTTAACCCACATTAATGTCAGCAAACTAAACCATTATTTTAAGGGCATAACTTTTTCTGAAGCCAGTATTGAACCCCTCCTTTTTATTAAAAAATTAAACTTTTTTTTCAGCAGGTTCTTTCCAAGCAGAATGCAGAATTATTACCACCTGTTCCACCTACGGTACAGTAAACGTATCACTCAATTTGAATAAATATAACTTTATTCTGAGGACAAAACTATTTTACAATGTGCAACATTACATCGGTTGAGTGTGTGCTTTTCCAACTCTTCTGCAATATGTTTTAGGAAAAACAGACTTGAATTGAATCATAATCAAAGTTCACTTGCGACTTGTTGGTGTCGTTTTTAAAAGCAAAGGATTAAAAGTCCGTCTCACCACAAAACAAACGCTTTTAGTCTCATCGGACTCTGGTTACTACGTCTCAAACTGTAGATACGATAGACGATAAATCACCTGGAAGCAAAACATATCGGAAGAACAGTTTGGGTTTCAACCACTAACCATGAATGAGATTCACCTAACAGCATATTATTATTATTATTATGACTACACAGTATTGCATCTTCATCAGCCATTGGCATGCATGCACATGGAAAAAAAACATGGTGCAAAAACAAAAGTGAGCCGGTGATGAAACGTCAAGAAATGATGGAGAAAGAATTTAAATTAAACTGCTCTGAATGGCACATTCACATGTCTTTTAATATACTAAACTATCTCTGATTATAAATAAATAATCTGTTCATACAAACTTTGAAAGAAACTGTTGCTACCAGGTGGAGTATATATTATATATGATCTGAAATAAAAATAAGTGGCACTTGTTCCACCTTTAGAAGAGGACTAACAATTAAAAATCACCAACATTCGGCACTAAAACACTGAATATGATGTAGAAAACAAACACTATTCAACTCCACTGATGGCTCATGAGCTAAGACTTTGCAAAATCTTTTTTTTTTTTCTGTATGTGAAACACTCTTACTTGAATAGGAATGGTGACAAACCCCAGTGCGGACAGCTTTAACACAATAACTCTTCTGCCGTTCTACTCCCGAGTGTATCACTTCAAATGCATCACACAAATCACATGACGATCCCCGCTCGGATGATCGCCGCCCTCCAATGCCGCCGCCTCACAGCTCCTCGCTCTCCATCACGGCTTCGGGAGGCGAGCTGGAGAACACGATGGGGTTGGTCTCCGATGTGGGGAAGGCTGACTTGATGTCGAGGCCCTGGCCCGTCAGAGCTGCGTAGCGGCTTCCTGTGCGCGGAGCCTTTTTCATGGGCGCGGGGATGCTCTGGTGCCACTGGGCTGGAGGCGCAGCAGATAGCTTGTATTACTACTTAAGAGTGACAAGCTAAAAAAAAAAAATGTGTGGCACATTTTTTTAATAAAGCTGTTGGTTTCTATGCAGAATATTCACCGTAGATATCGAGCCTGCAGGTGCAGGAAACTACTCCGGCCTCGTTTTTGGCCGACACCGTGTACCATCCAGCATCGTCTTTAGCCGTCGGCTGGATGAGGAGACACACGTACCCTGTTGCATCCTGGGTCATGCTGAAATAAACACATCGTGGAGAATTTTCATCCTGTTCGAATAGAAGCTTTTAAGCAATATTTGGCACTGGAACGGCTGTGTGGAGAGAAGCTCAGGACTCCCACTGACCTGAACCTGTCCTTAGTTCTAGGAATGCTGTCGTTGTCTTTCTTCCAGAAGATGACCGGGGGGGGCATACCCACCACCCGGCACTCCAGCCGGACCGGAGTCCCCTCAGGAATACCCATGTTCTGCAGCTTCTCCACAAACTGGGGAGGGTGCTTCATCTCTTTCTCTGTAGTGGACATGACTGTGTGAAGTAATCACCTGATTACGAGCCATTCATTCGTTTTAATTGGTTGCAATCCGTCCTTACCCACAACTTTCAGCTCCAGACAGAAGGAGCTCTGCCCCGCTTTGTTACTTGCGATGCACGTGTACGAGCCGGCGTCGTTCTGCGTCAGAGGATCGATGACCAGCGAGTGGACGCCGTTCTCCCGCACCAGCATCTTGTGGTAATAGTCTGGATAGATGGGCCTCCCGTTGACCAACCACATCAGCTCTGGGTTGGGGAGGCCGCTCACCTGGAAGACACAAAAAAAAACTTTAAAAGTAAAGGTGAGGCCAAATTATTGTTATTTATTTGTTTACACAGCAGGACCTGCTGCCTACCTTACAGTCAAGTCTACACAGTTTCCCCTCGTGAGCCAGCATGTCCCCCGGAGCTTGCAGGAAGTGAGGCTGGAAAAATCGTTCCTGGGTTTGCTCCCCTTCTACTTCCTGTATGCGAGCACGCACCCTTTAAAACACGAGCAGAGCATGTAGTGGGGCACAGACGCACACTTCAGGCCAATCCTGTTATTTCTACCCCTTCTACTCGGTTTCCAGTGGTTGAAATCTTCTCCTATGAAATGGGATAACTAGGACTGTTTGATTTTGCCAAAAAATAAAATCCCGATTTTCTCCTCTCAAAATCCGATTTACGATTATTCTATGAAATGACAAAAGGCAAAGAAATTATTTCAAATATGCTGTTTTTTATTGAACATTTTGCAAATAATTTCCCCATTGGGATTTGAGTGCAAACCTTGCTCTTATTAAACAAAAAATCCCTCAAGGGATTAATATAAAGAACAATTAATGAACTTTTGCCGTCTGGCTTTGCTCCATGTTATCTTCTTGTAGACCTCTTGTAAAAAAAACAACAAAAAACAATCCCTTTGGGATTAAACAAAAATAAATGAATAAAGTGCAGAACTTTAACTTTTTGAGAAATCGATTTTACGATTTTCAAGTTTTTAACATCGTCCTAACTACATAATCGCGATTATGATTTAAAAATCGATTAATCAAACAGGCCTAGGGACAACCCTTCGAGACCCTGATACAGCTGGCAGTAGTGATGATGTGCAGCGAATTTGCTCCTGGACTTAAATTTCCAGCGTCACATAGTATCAACAGGCGGAATGTGACATGAGAATCTGTGGAGTGAGGGACGTTGAAACGACATTAAACTAAGATAATAAAATGTTATCATCATTTGTATCTACTTGGGTTTAGGACCAAGTGGTAGAGGTATGGGGTGTATTGGGATGGGGCTCATGATATTAATCCACGTTGGTCTTTATTGTGGTTTGTGTTCCTCGTGCTGCAGGCGGCTTCTTCTTACCATCACACTGCACACTCAGTCCTGCTCACCTCTGGGAGTGAATAGGCGTCAGCCGGTTTCGGGGAGGTCCCGTCTGGACTATCAAATGACCCGAGCAGCTGATCCGTCCCTGTTGGGTCATTAAATATCAAATATCAGACTGGTGAGAAGGCGCCGGCGGCACAAACAGGAAGTGTGAAGCATCACCTGCGGATTAGCTGCCATGATGGTGTAGTTGCCGTCGTCGTCGTTGGTCGTGTACTGTATGTGAAGGGCGCACGTCCCGTCCCCTTCCCTGATCTTCCTGTAATGGGTGTTCTTCCTCAAGATCTGCTTGCCGTCCTTGAACCAGTAGACCTGGTGAGAGACAGACATGTGTGGAGGATCAATGATCACGCTTTACCCTCCTCCTCGCTGCAGGGTTGTCGACCTCTCACCTTTGGGAAAGGGATCCCCACCACTTTACATGAGAAAGTGACGGGCACGCCCTCCATGGCCCTGTAGTTCTTCAGTTTTTTGCTGAATATGGGTGCGATGCATTTCCCCGTGGGGACGTCGTCATGCTGCACCTCGTCGTCCGACTCCTCCACCGGCGTGCGCTCCAAGCGGAACTCGATCTCGCTCATTAGTCTCTGCTCAAAGTTGGACACTTTGTACTCCTGGAGGGAAAAAAAGGGGAAATCCACCACAGTTGCACACTTGCAGACGTCGCCTCGGAAGTGGACACTCAAACACGTTGAGATAAGCATCAAATGCTCTCGGGAGAGGTTTGCAACAATCATGTAGCAGCAGATCTACAACTCAAATCTCCAAACAAAAAGGTATTTTTGTGACTTTAAACCACTTGATGGTGATTATCATGCAGTAGCAGCTCGCTGACAGTTTCATTCCTCGTTGGTAAAACAAACAAAAAAACAGGGCTGAAGGTTAAACAGAGGAAGCTGAACGGTAGAGGTGAATAGCAGAGTTGAAAGATTGTTAAATTGTGTGAAATGAAAGGAAAGGAGTAGAGTTTATGGGTTGTGTTTTTTTTTTAGAAAAGTGGGCTATCATGTTGGCCTTTTGGGAAAAATCTGTAATGCAAATAGAAGAAACGGGGCTGCAGGCTTCCGTGGAGGAAATGTAAGATGAGTTAACTGAAAGCTGGAGAATAGAGCACAACAGTAGTTACATTTCATGAATGCAGACAGTGTTGGAGAATTACTAATTACTTCACACGGGAGGAAGTTGAACTACAGCAAATCTGATCTAAAGAGAAATCTAGTTTGGTTACCTAAAGCTAAGAAAAAGTAGTACAAACTATAGAAAAAAGATCAAATAGACATAATTTACATCTGATAATGAAATTATAACAAAATATAATTGATTTAAGGATGAACTGTCCCTTTAAACAACCACGTATTTGACTGCTCCCCAACACTGAATGCATGATTTTATATTAGTACAGAAGCCGGAATAACTTGATTAGAGAAATTATCAACCACGACATTTAGACGATAAACGTTTTCGGCAATCTCGGAACACATTTTAATAAATGATCCATTCAGCCTCGAGCAAAGCGGTGCTTGGGACGGTATGTCCGTGTACCTCATCATAGTTAATGACAGTAGCAGGAATGTTTGGTCCAAGGGGTCTGCTCGCTGTTTTCGTCTCATTACTCGGCTTCTATGAGAGGATAGGGATGGATGATGAACGCCGGCAAACATATACACACAAACATAAAGGCCTACTGATGGAATAACACACACAAGCGTAGTGTTAGTAGCATGTGTAGTCGCTATGCTACATGAGGGGAGGGAGTGAAGGATGGAGCGAGTTCCTCGTTGCCTCTGAGTGACATGATTTTTTATCCGTTTATCACTTTTTAAATGTCAGATTCAAAATGAAACCAAAAATACAACACAGTTGATACACGTTAAACTTTATCCTCAAAAGCATAAAAAGTGTTAACATGTTCTGAGCACAAACAGACATGTAAACAAAAACTTACCAGTGATGTGATGGAGGCTGAAATCCACTTTATATTTGGAGCATTTGCTCAATGTTTAATTGTATTTATTGTTTTGCCTATTTATTAGCCGACACATCGCTGCAAATTGAAGCGGTAAAACAAAAACAGGGAGAATTCGAGCAGAGCCGGAGACGACTCGGTACCTGTTGATGCACAAAATGTGGAGCGTCGTCTTTGAATCGAAGCTTTGTCTCAATGTCTTGGAGGAGAATCTCTCTGCTCCTGTGGAGGTCTTCGTTGGACGGGGTGCGCACCTTATGTACGTTCTTTTTTAGCCTGTAGAGAAAGAAAATAAATTTATGAGAGCTGGTGAGAGTGAGCCAACGAGCATTGTGGTGCGTCGGAGAGGGCTGTACCCTAAAGGAGCTCCCTTGGGAAGTCCCATGGCGTTTTTGGGCTGACTCGGGGTCAGGGACGGCAGGACCGAGCTGAGGAACGCCACGGGGTTTTGAATGGGACTCGGGGTGGAGCTGCTGGAGGTGGGGGAGGAGGCCTGGGGAGGCGACTGGGCTCTGATGGCGAACACGCTGTTTGGGAACGGCGCGGACAGCGGCGTGGGCGAGGACACGAGGGAAGGAGGGCTGGTGGGAGACATGAGCACCCTCGTGGGTAAGATCATGGTGGTTGGCGGCAGGGAGAACGGCGGGAGAGTCGGGGAGCTGGCTGCCGAGGAGTTGAGCTCGGCGGCCAGCTCTTGAAGCAGAGGGACCGGCGACTCCGTCGGGGAGGGACTCCTGACTGGCGAGAAGGCCTGGGCCGCTATGAACTCTTTGGGCCGGGCGTAGTTGAAGGAAAGGGAGGTGGCGGTGAGGTTCATGAGGGAGGCGTGGGTGCTTCTCAGGAGAGCAGCGGGAGACGTGATCTGCTGCGAGGCCGGCGTCGGGTAAAATTGGGGGGACGGTGCGATTCTAGCGAGAGCTGCGGGAGACAGGTTGTGGTGGGAGGCATGGATGGTGTTCATCTGGGTCACCACGCTGACAGGAGGGGCGGTTTTCAGCTGGGGGGCAGGTGGAGGGGAGGTCGGCAGGGAGGAGGCCTTCAGCTGAGGAAGTGAAGGAGGGGAGGTGTTGAGGAGAGGTGAAAAGGTGGTGTTGAGAGCAGGAGCAGGGGGGGCTGAGGTCGGTGGAGCAGCAGAGCGGGGCGTCTGCCACGGGGGCGATGGGGTGTCGGAGTAGGGCTGGAAAGTCCGCGGTTGGGGTTCTTGGTGCATTCTGGGAGACCACAGGGGACCTTTGTTGGAGTCTTGGACCTCAGGCTGGATCTGGATCTGTATTTGGCTGTGGGACTGAGGCTGGGCATGTGTCTGAGTCTGGGTCGGGGTCTGGGTGGGGGTCTGGGTCTGAGGTTCGGTGTCCTGCTGCTGCTCCATGAGGACCTGGTTGTGCAGAATCTGCAGCTGGGCCGGATCCCTGTCGATCAAAGCAATAAAATAAAAATGAAAGAACTACCATGACACTATACATGGTGCTCATGAAGCTCAGCGGCTCGGCTCTCATAAATTAAACCCGCGCTGTAAACTCCGGCAGGAATGAGCCAAAGAATCCTCGACCCTTTTATGGGCCGCAAACAAAACACGGTCGGAGCTCGAGGCGCTTTCAGCTTTCACTCTAAACAGGATGCTCTCTTTTATTTCTCATCAAATTGCTGCAGATTTAGTTAACAAATACAAAACAGATCATGTTTTAATCCTATGATGTCCAAAAAAACAACAGTAAACATCTGGAAAAACATGCAAGATGCAATTTATAGCATTATCTGAGATATTAGGTGAACATAAATATAATATAGAGGTACACTTACAAATAGAAAACGCCATCCTCTGTTTTAGAAAGCTGGAAGGTCCACATTTGAAGTCTGCTTGCATTCATTTATGAAATGCAACTGATTACAGCTGCTGGCCGATGCCGGAGGAGGAGGAGGAACCTCCCTCCTCCCGATGCGGCCCGTCTAATTCACTTTAATGCGGCTGTGAAATGAGACTCATCTGCTCGTACTTGTTTTTTTCTTGCTGTACTCACAGTTTGGGTTTAGCCAGCACCGGTGGCGGCCCTCTGTTGGACAGCATGGAGCCGTCCTCGTCGACCTCGCTGGACGCGTCGCTTCCTTCGTCCTCCTCGTCTTCGGGCAGTCTGAAGTGCACACGCAGGCCGACTCTGGAGTCCTTGTGGTTCAACTGGGCGCCCGTCTTTAGGCAGGAGTTAGGAGGGGGGTCGGGAAGGGGCACCACGATGACGCTCCCGTTCTGGTGGTTCGGGGTCACCTTAACTTTGGGGCCCGTGTCAGGCGCAGGTTTGCACGCTTCCTGCTCAGCTGAGGTCTCGACCGTAAATTGGGAAGCGAAGGGTTTCGGGAACGAGTTCTGCACTTCTGGACGTGCCGTGCTGGATCCAGGAGGGTTCTGGTGGAGGTTGGGGGGGTCTAGGTTTGGGGTGCTGGAGCTGCAAGAGTTGGTGCTGCTCAGGCTGGAAGGTTCCAGACTGGGCAGACTGGTGCGGAAGGGGTCTGGACGCAACATGCTGGAGCCGTGGGGGTCCAGACGCAGGGTGGTGGTGCTTAAAGGATCCAGGCGTAAGCTGCTGGAGACAAGCGGGTCCAGGCGGATGGTGCTGGAGTGGGGCTTGATGCTGTTGGTCACGGCGACCTCTGGTTGAGGGTTTGCAGCGGGCCTCGCGTGGTTGCCGTGGTTGCCGTTGCTGCCGTTGCCTGATGAGAATCACACAGATGCATCATCAATATATTTCATGTTCTTTTATAAGAACACGTGACGGCTGACAGGGAAACAGACGCGTTACCTTTGACCCTCAGAGCGGCGGCGCTGGACACGGTTCCATACTTGTTGCTAGCCGTGCAAGTAAACATCCCCGAATCTTCATGAAAGACCTCAGCAAGGACCAGAGTGCATATTCCCTCTGGAGGTGAAACAAAAACAAAAAATGATATTCACGTAATCAGGTTGGTTTGGTATGAATGCATCATCTTAATACACAGAGGAACAGAGATGCATGAGTTTTTTCCCCGGCAGTGAGGTTTCTGAGAGTCTGTCTGCAGCTGAAGCAGGTTGAAGTGATCTGCCATGGTGGTTTGACACACGGGATGGGAGACGACCTTATATGGTTCAGGGGGAAAGCGGACCTGGCTTATGCTCAGAAGAAGAGCAGTAGCCGTCGCCAGGGACTGTAAACACTTCGGCAGATTAATATGTACACAGTGCAGCATCTTATACAGACGGGTACAGCTGCTATGCTGCATTGTTGACTGATGAGGATTATATATATATATATATATATATATATATATATATATATATATATATATAATGGGGAATATCATCAATGAGCCCAAAATAGTGAAAAAAATGCTTTTGCTGTATCAGGTTACAGCACTAAATCGGTCATTTTGAGGAATGCTAATGTTTCTATTGTTGCTTTCTTGTCTGCATGCCATGGTTTCTAAGAAAAAAAACTGAGACTACCAAAATATATTGAATAATAAGATTCATTTATAAGTATTTAAAAACTCCCTTTAGTTTTATTTGCACTGAAGGTAATTCTTTACACTAAATCAGGCAATTTAAAAGGAATACAAATTGTTATACTAATGGTAGCATCATTTTTATTTTCTAGTCTGCATGCCAAGGTGTTTGAGAAACACTACATTTAAGATTACCGATATTATCGATATATTGAATTAACTTTTATTTCAGATGGAGTTTTTAAATCTTAATGAATCTTTCCAAAAACAACATGTTCAGCATGTTGGGGCAGCAGCAGTATCATACTTTTCTGCAGGATCCTGAAGTCAGGAGAGTCCTCGATCATTCTCCCCTCTCTGTACCAGACCACTGCAGGCGGAGGTTCCCCTTTCACTCGGCACTCTAGCACCACCAGCTGGCCTTCTGACGCGAGGATGTCCTGCAGGCTCTTTAGTGGGACGAGACAGTGTGAATAAACGCATAACAGACAGCAGCCAGTATGCATATTCTTTTTAAAAAAGACTTTACCTTTGTGAACACCGGGGCGGCCATGATGGGTTGGCTGTTCAAGTCTGGAGGATAGTTGTGGTTGGTGGTTTGAGTCTGGAAGGACATGTTAATTAAAATATGCAATACGAATAAACAACAATTATTGAAGGTCTAGTTTCAGCTCTTCTACCTCCGGTTGGGGTGTTTGTGTCGGAGCAGAAAAGACAGAGTTCAGAGGCAGTGATGTAGCTATCGGCATGGATGTGACGGATGTGACGGATGTGATGGATGTGACGGATGTCGACGCCTCCTGGGCTTCAGAAAGTTCTGCGTCCCCAGGTGACAACGTAGGAAACGCTTGCACAGGTGTCACCGCTGCCTCTTCCTGAGCAGGGTGCACCGTGGATGTTTTAGAAGACTCCGAGACGACCGGATGTAGGGTGGCTGACGTCCGGACTGGTAGAAGAGGATATGGGTTTATCTGGTTGGTTGCTGACTCCTGATTGGCTGCTGAAGCAGAGTCTTCCTCTTCTGCTGAGAGAGTTTGGCTTGAAGATGGAGGCAAAGATTCCCTCTGCAGCCTTTGGAAATCACAGAGGGAAGAATTTAGGAAAAGGTCCAAATAAGTTATGTTTCTATGACAATATGGTCAAAAACTCACTGGTCTAGGTTTTCGGGGTTCTGCTCCCCCTCAGACTCCGAAGAGGAGGCACCTGTTGGTTTGAACAAACGCTCCATCACTCAGCTGTTCACCTGAGCTGTGGAACGTTAACAGAGAACCGTGATAATCACCTTCCACGTAGATCTCAGCTGACGTGGAGTCGGTGCCGTAGAAATTGGACGCGAAGCAAGAGTAGCGTCCGGTGTCTTCCTCGAAGGCCTCGGCGATGACCAGAGAGTGCAGCTCGCCGTCGGTGATGATCTGGATGTCGGGGCAGTTCTCCAGCTCCTTGCCCTCACAAAACCACCTGGAATTGATAATATACAACTGGTCAGTACAACTGAACATCATCAGTGATAGTTTATTCGTATTAAAAGCAGGTTCTATATGCATATATCCTGAATCACCTTTTGCCATTTGCTGTGTCTAGTAGTAGCGCCATTGATGAACATTGCATGATTTAAAATATATAAAAGGTTAGCGTTGCAAAATGAGCAAAAGAAAAGCATTTAAAACTGTTGTTAGACCTCGAGGTTTTTACACAATGTGTTTTTGGTGACAAACACAGGCTGTGTCTGATTCGGTTCCCCTTTTTTTCCCGGAGAAATCGCAAAATAGAACCCGCTGAACGAAGTACGGTGGTCATTTTTATTTTTCAGTGGAGCGTCTGGTGCTTCAAACAGACATTAGAGCCACTCCATTACAGGACAACCACAGTGAGCCTCGGTGCGACAGCATGAATCGATACATAGTGTTTATTTGTACGAAACGGTTACATTCAGGAAGTTCCCCCCGACCACCATGTCTGTAAATGGGTCTGTGGAGCTCTAACAGAGGGATGGATGCCATTCTTCCAAAGATATTCCCCTCATTTAACTGGGGTCGCCTCACAGCAAGACGGGCGTTTGGAATCTGGGTTTCATTGTGGGTTCTCTCCAGGTTCTCCGGCTTCCTCCCACCGTCCACAGACATGCTAGGTGATGACTGATGACTGGATTGGCGACCTGTCAAGTCTCGGGTGCAACCTTTAACCTCAAACCCTCGATGACCCCTTTCCTTAAAGTAGTCGCCTTTCTTGAAACGTTTCCTGAGTTATTTTCAGCAACTTTTTTTTCCACTTTCATGAAACTGTCGTGTGAGTGAGGAAGATCTTTCGAGGCTTGCTTTATTATTTCAAACCCCCACGCTGTCTTTACACAGTTCATGTTTTCCTTCTGTTAACCTTCTGACACCGTTTCTCTGAGACTGGCACCATGTGATGTCTTTCCCAGTTCCCTAATAGCGCCTCTTGGCCCGGTGCCATTCAGTAGAGCCACGCAGGCCCAGAAACATGTTTTCATGAGCGAAGCCGTAACCCTTCCCCTGTAAGACAAGAAGCAGCCGCAGCGTGCCGGCGTCGTGGCGCTTCAACGCTCTGTTGATGTCGGAAATGGCGACAAGGCAGTTGATCTAAAAAGCACCTTGGGTAACGTTTGTGTCAGCACATTATTAGCAAATCACAGGTTTTATTTCTTCCTTATTAATAAGGGGAATTCTACATCACAATTTCACTTTTAACAAATAGGGAAGATTTATATTTGCTTCTTATAGGTTGTATTCATGTTAGTGTGTATTTTTGGACAAATTTACATTTTTTTGGAAGAAGAGGGGACACCCTGCAGATATGTATTGTCATTTTATGCAGTCAAATTATGAATAAATGGGTTGAAGTCATATCAAAATGTATGATAAATGACAAGGAAAACACCCTACCTGGCTAATATTACGTACCCGGTCTTTAGTCCTACTAGAAAGGCATCCAGCACGTTGGAGCTGCAGTTGGCAACAGTCTATTTATTCATTGTAAATCTATAATAAACCTATAATCTTCCCTGTTCTGACCAGCAACATAATGCAGCAGCCTCTAAGGCACATCTATTTATAGCAGATGAGGTCTTGCTTAATAAAAAAAAAAATCCAGCTAATAAAACTAGCGTGAGGCGAGGCGTCGTCGTGAAAAATCATAAATCATAACCAGGCAAACACTCGAATAACTATGCGGGCGATTACACTATTTGACCCGACATGCTGGAATGTGCGCTCGGTGTTCTGCCCGAGGCGAGCTGTGTCGTTTTCTAATGAGTAAGGGTCTAAATTGAAAGCATGAGTGGGTCGAGGAGGAGGAGGAGGCCGATCCGCTCGCGCTGCACCTGTTGTGGATATTTTCCCCTCCGGGCTTCGGAACCGGAGTGAGGAGATTCCCCCTCTGGAGCCGGGGAGCTCTGATCTGGCTGACCCAATCACATATGCATAACGCTAAACATAGACTCAGCACACACACACAGGATGATATACACACACCAGAGGCAGTACGTCACTGCAAACCGATGGGAAATACGAACTCCACGACTCTGTTTTGACCCATTTGAGTCTACAGTTGGACTCAACGAAACAGAGCTCCAGTCTTCAGACTTTTTAAGACACCGGGACCCAAAAATAAACCATATAAATATATATATGGTTGAGCAATAAGTGTATAAACTGACCCTCTTCAGGAGCCCAGAAGGGTCCATTATCAACACGGCTAGCAGCTCACAGTCTAGTCTAAAAATGGCAGAGGGCTACATTCTCCCCGGACACATATATGTCGGTGGCTCAACAATGTTTATAGGACAAACAAACCGACTCCATCTCTTTAAACCAGCTTCACTTCAAGGCTTTGGTGTCCAAGATTTAAAAATCATATCTACCATAAAAGAAGAAAAGGTAGTACCTTCTGCTTTACTCTGATACAGATTACAATGACACGTTTTCTGTAAATGGTCATTCATTCGGATGACGGCATCATCACAATCTGGTGGTTTCTCTGACTGCCAACGCACACACACACACACACACACACCATTCAGAGTCAGCTGTCGGCTGTCGTCACTTCTGTCAACATCATTCATCTTAACCCGCACTAATGAAAACACTTTGTAATAATAATTATTCAGTAATCGTCTGGCTCCTTCTTTAACACGCTGGAGTCGGACTGATGCAGTATTTTTGAGGGTGACGCCCATATAAGTAAATATTTGAGAGTTAAAAACCCTGATAACTATTTGTTTAATCCCTTTAAATTTGGCCATTAAAGGATAAAACTCATATTGTGAGTGAGACATTTTACTGTTAAATAATTAACTCGTCAGTGGTCATCATTCCTACATTACCTAAAATAATGTGTATGTAAGTAATCCGCTCACTTAAGTAAAAGTATGTAAGTATTATTGGCTAATTGTACTTTAAACATCATGAGTAAAAGTACTCATTATTCACTGTTATACTATTAGATAATACATAATTAGATAACTATTATTATTCTTGTTTCACAGTTGAAGTTAGCTGTCTAGTTATGAGACTTTTCTTCTATACCTACCGTTTTGCAGCTAAATCTGTAAATATTTATTAGATATAAGATTTGGTTGTAAAATGTTAAACTAAAGCTGTCAAATAAATGTAGTGGAGTAAAAAGTACAAAATATCTGTCTGAAATGTAGCGTGAGTAGCAGAGCAAAGTAGTATAAAATGGTAATATAATACCTTGAATCTGTACTGAGGAACATTACCTCATCACTGAGTAAAACTAACTTCTCATAACATCTCCAGAAAAAAAAAGAAGAAATAAACTATTACATTATACTTTAATTGTTATTTGTCTTACCGGACTTCGGGCACCGGCAGTCCTCTGACGATGCAGTCCAGCTGGACCTTGCTGCCCTCTGGAACCTCCCTGCTCTTCAGTTTCTGGATGAAGAAAGGCGGCTCGCACGCCGCCTCCACTGGGTGTGGAGTCCCTGTCAGGGTGCAGCTTCCAGCCTCCTCCTCCACCTCCCGCGATGCAGAGTCGCACCGCTGCTGCTGCTGCTGCTCCTCGGTAATCCTGCTGTCCTGAAACACCACATGCCCAATCCCGGAGTCCAGCTGGACCTCTGGTTGGTGGCTAACCAGAGCGGGGTCCTCCTTCTCCAGCTCCACAGGGAGGACGGAGCGCTCCCTGTTGTCCGGGCCGAGGGGACAGACCGCCCCGTCGTTCTGGCCCTTGTTCTGGTTCCTGCTCCGGAGGGATTTGCAGGATCGCGGTCGCACCCGCTTGGAGCTGTTGGCCTTGAAGAGCGAGGAGAGCTCCTCGATGAAGTCCGCCGCCTTGTTGAGGAACTCCTTCTTGGACTGGGTCTCCACACCTTGACCCCCGGACCAGTTCCTTGCCGAGCCGTCGAAGTCGTTGAATCCTTCACTGGGGTCCCTCACGTTCCTCGCCATGTTCTCCTGCCGTGCGGACGCTTTGTGCATCTTCCTGTCTGGCGTGAATGTCGTGTGTGCTGCTGGCAGTTCTTTGAGTTCAGGAGCCGGCCCGGCGGTGAAGGGGCCGGCGGAGGGGTCAGGAGAGGGGTCAGCAACGGGAGCAGACGAGGGTTCAGATGAGGAAGAGGATGTGTTGGACAGGGTTAACGGTGCGACGGAGGCCTTGACCTCTGCCCTCTCCTCGCGGGGCTCGTGTCCGATGGCCTGGCGGGCCAGGTTCACGCTCTTGTCGAGCTCCTCCTGGCTGAGGAAGGCAGAAAGGTCCGGGAGCTGGGGGTCGTTGTGGCCCCCGGAGTCCTCGGCCTTGCCTTTGAGGGAGGCGTAGATCTGGAGGCGGGAGGAGGAGGCGTCCGAGCGGCTCATCTCGCTGTGACGCTGCTGGGCTCGGGCCTCCGCCAGGTAGCTCTCTCTGAGGAGCTGGGACAGCGACGGAGGCTGGTCAGTGTCGTTCTGCTGCATGCTGTTGGAGGTAATCACCAGATAGTCCATCACATTATATTTATTTAACTATCACTGTGATGGATGGATGCATCTCTACAAGTTCATCTTCACACTGCGCTGAAAAAGTGGCTTTCTAACCGTCACTAGTAGGACGAGCAACACTTAATCAATGAATCGATTATGAGATTTGCTGCTTTTCTTTATCTTCTTTGATAGAAAACAAAAACATATGTTTTGGGGATATCTTTATAAAGTAAAAAGTTTGAATCACAGGCTCATCAAACTTGAGTTTTATTTACATGTGCAGCTCAAACTAATTTGTTGTTTTATTCTGGCGGGCATTGGCATTTCCTGTAGTGTTTAATCAAAGCGCTGCACAGATAAGACAAAGACTTGATGGATTTTATAGTTTTTTTGTCAGAAAATATGCTGAAAGAGTAGATTTGTCAAATAGGATTTGATGTGCAGACGAACACCTTTAAAGGACTGAGTAACTAAAGGAGGAAGAACTAAATAAATTAAATAAATGTTGCTTTAATCCCTTTACATATTTATTAGATATATCTGAACACAAACATGTTCTGATATGTACCTCAGATATTATTATTACATATGAAATATTTAGAGCAAAGATATAACACGAGACTGTCGTTAAAAACGGGAGATATGTGGTAATAATACTTTATTTATTTTAGCCTAATTTCAGCTTTCCTCCAGCCTCGACACCGGGGGGGTATCGGGTTCACGGACTGAAACCAGGTCTGGTGGGACCCCGGCAGGCTTCCACCAACACTTAGGTGACGTTTCGTCTTTTGCACGACGTTTTCGACGCTATGCATGAGCAAGTTATTGAATCCAGACATGAGATAGGGCACACATATGCCACTGACACTCAAAATCTGCGCAATTAAGAGGCAGCGATGCCCTTCCAACGGACCCGAAGCCGCAGCTGTTGTGTACATTAATCCTTTGCAAACAGGCTCCAAGCCCACCGAGTCATATCTAAGAATAGCGAGGGCTCAGTTTACATGAAGAAAATCAACACAAAAAAAAGAAGCAGCAGCAGCAGCAGTCCCCCCCTCTCAGCCCGAGTGCCCTTGTTACCGCGATCACGATCAGCCACAACAATCAAATGACACAAAGAACCCACACTCATCATAAATGGGACGCTGCCGGGTGAGAGAACAGTCACGACCCCCCGGCTAAACACAGATAATTCAATTTAAGGTTCAAACAGAAATAGACTCCAGCCCGTCGGAGGCTCAATGTCAGAGAGTGTACACGAGGCCGATGCCAGAAGACAACAATCAAATTAAGGAGGGGAGGGGGAGGGGCGTCGTTTTACCTTCAGAATAAACCCCAGCTGGGCCCCCCTCGTGACGGACTGGTAAATCCTCAGAGCGCACCTGTGCTCAGAAGAGGGAGATTCTGGTCTTCCAGCGGCCGCCTACCTGGGGAAATCTTGGGACACAGGCGGCTGCCCAGCCTTCCCGGGGTTTTAATGCACAGGGTTCACCTTGGCGTTTAGGAAGACTATGGAGCCGAGTAGCTGGAGTAACCTGTCACCAGCAAGTAGCAACATTTGTCAGCGCAGTAGTCGCAGGTTATTTTGGGTTGGCCTGGCCCATGTGCCTGGGTGGCGTCCCAGCTCATTGGCCGGGGTTGTGCTGTAAAGGGATTCCTCCTCTAGTGGTCCGTCAGAGACCCCCCCCCCCCCCCACCGTCCGACCCATCCTACAGAATTAGAAGCCCCTCGTTGAGCCTCCCAGACACTAATGTTAACAGCAGATTAACGGCAATAATCGATTTTCTACGTGCATGTGGTTAAACATCTGGCAGCAGCATGGTGACGGGTTCAAGGGTTTCATGGGTTTTTTGGGGGTGCAGCTTTCTTTTGCAACATATTTGTGGAACTGTATTTGAGCCAAGTGGTATTCAGTTTGAACGTGGATTCTGTTTTTGCAGCATATTAAGAGAGAATACCTCATTTAGTAACAGCACATCCAGTGTTTGGACTGAGAGCCAGATTAAAAATCCTGTTAATAGTGGGGGAGAAAGAAAAATCACCTAAGTGTCCCACGATTAATGAAATTAGTTTATTTGAAAGACAATGAGAACAATTCCCAAGACCCTCAGACGGAAACTGAAAAGTGAGCCTGAGCATCTAGTTACACTTAAAACAGTGTAAAGACCTTGTATCAAATATCTTCTATACAAGTGAATCAAAAATGCATCCGTGACACAAAAAAAAAAAAGCTAGTGTACAGCGGCCGCTACGCCGAGACCGAAAACTATTTACAAAATTGTGAACAAGGCTATTCACGTTAGGAACATTTAATGCAACACGTGGGGGGGTTTATGTTAATGCATATCATCGTTCCCGTGAAATCCATGCATCGTGTTTGACGTATTTACAGTTTAAGGAGGATTTTAGGCTGAAACAAAACTGAAGTTAGGAAAACGCCAAACGCTGTTGAACACTTGTTCATTGTTCAAGTTTTGTCTGGAAAACAGTGTAATGTCCCGGAAGGTTCTCCCTGCCAATCCTACATGCAACGCTAACACAGACGAGTGATATTTAAAGTTAAAGATAAACGAGTCAACCAAAGCTCAAACTTGCTAGTATAAAAAAAAAAAATGAATAATCAAAATCAAATGGCTCAGTGGCTTACACAGGATACAACATTAATAATGCCAGCTTGAATCCAATGCATTATATATGAAAACAAAACAAAAAAACTGCAAATCCTCTTTGGCGTAACGGGAAACTATAATCCGGTTTTTACCAACAGTAAAAAGGCAGCATGAAGAAGAGAATCATAGCTGAGGTCAATGACTTCGTTCTCACATCTTTTCCACTCGTTTGCATCGAGTGAAGCCGTTTACAGACACAGTGGGTGAAACTGAGAGGAGTAGTATTATTATCATCACATTGACAGTATTATTAGCAGCAATAGAGAGTCTCGATTAGCCCAGTCTATCAAAAAAAGACACTTTTTCATGTTAAAGGTTAGGAATGAAATACCCATCGGCAGCCTATCCCTCGCTAGGATATCCGGTCAGAAGGCACCGCGGAGGCACTCTTCAGGAAATGAGGAGAACGTGAAGGAAACACATGTCGGCGTTTGTGGGACGCAATCACAGAGCAAAGCACCACACTGGAAGTCTGTGTTTTTAAGTGCAGTCAGGTCAAGTTCCTGCTCCCGACAACCCCCGACGTCGTGTTCTCCTTGTTGTTCACAGTGATTTGCAACCTTTCGAGTCGAGAGATGAAAACCGACTTTGTGATAAAAGCTGTAGGAGGCACAGTAGAAGTTCTGCAAACGGCGGCGGCGGCTCTGCCATCAGGAGTCCTCGCTGGCCCGTTTACGAGACTGGTCACCTCTGGGGAAACAAACAAAACAAACGCATCATTTTAAGGCGTGATAATCAAAAGCTGCTTTTGTACTCGGACACTTTTATATAAAACCGACCGTGGGAATCCGTTCATGGAGAGCTCCATCTGTAACTTCTGGTCGTGAGCGGCGTAGTCGGGCAGCAGAGACTCCACGGCGGGAGGGTTGATTTGGGGAATAAACCCAGAGAAGAGAGCCGGGGCGAGCTGGGCCCAGTCTGAAAGAGGGAGGGAAGGATTTATCTCTCTTATTGTTATAGTCGAGCTGAAACTGCATTTCAAGAATGAAACATAACGTTGGGAGGAATTTGTATAAAAACAAGACCAGCACAACCCTCAGTGACAATAAATATGACGCTCACCTGGTCGGAGGCTGTAGAGGCCTTTCACCACACTGGCCATGGTCGACGGCTGCACTTGAAACGGCATGGAATGAGCTTTGATGAGAAGAGCTGAAAAAGAAAAATATAAAGTAAAAAAAACACACAAATCGTTGTTTCCGTCAGTAAATAACTAATTTTCTCCAAATGTCATGAAAGCCGTCGGCCTCAAACGAATAGAATCCACTCACGCATCAGTGTGTTCACGTGTATTTCTGCCACGTGATCGGCAAACAGCTTCATCAGATCATCCCTCAGGTCTCTGTTCAGCTTCGACTCGATGTAGAACTTGTTCTGGGACAAAAAAAAAAGGGAAAATTGAGCAACTGAGACCAAACAAAAAAACACTATGACACAATATTTGGCTGCATGCAATGTTTTTTTGCAACACCTATTTGACAAAAGATGCCTACCAAGTACATAAATACAGGAACTATACATTGAAGAGAGGCCGTGTATTGCGTCAGCGCCACATTAAAGTTTTCGATGAAGTCCTCAGGTGGGCTGGCCTGGAAAACATGACAATATATAAAAAAATAATAATAAATCAGCTTTATGCATCTCTGATCGAGCTGTGTTCCCTCATGGATTTGCTTACCTTCAGATGTGTGGAAACCTGCTGCAGATGATTTGTTATTTTCAACGTCAAATCGTTGTAGAGCAGCTCAGAGTGCTGCTGGCAAACACACTTGTACACGTAGCTGAGAAAACAAGGATAAAGGGGACAAAATCTGCATTTTAGTTGAATTTAAATGAATTATTGGGCTCATAAGAGCCACAGAAACCACATAGCGTAGGACAAGCACCCCCAGCTCAGGTGTGCATGGAGCCGTGTTGTCTCACCTGTATATCTGTGCATAAGAAACAGAGATGTGGTCTGAGGGGTTCTGGATCAGCAGACGGTCTATGGCCTTCTCCAGGTTTGGCCAGTGGTTTTTTCGGTAGTCCTCTACGGCCATTGCATTCAGGACTGCGTGTAAAAAAAGAGAAGTTTGTTAGGTGTGAAAAGACCTGTTGTAAGAGGCCACATGTTTCTGGTCTCAGGCCCTAAACCAGGAGCAGCAGACCCACCACCCTACACGGTAGTGGTCCTGCAGCAGGCCGAGCTGCAGGGTGGCTGCATGGGGGTAGCAGGCCCCGGCTGTCACCGCGGCTGCTCTTCAATGTGCACTTACGGAACTTGGAAGTAGAATCGAGGGTGAATTTCCCCTCAGCGGCAGCAGCGGCGGCGGCGGCCGGAGGAGCCGCGCACTCCGGCTCGCTGACCTCGCTGCTCTCGCTGCCCGAATCCGAGTCCATGAACTTTGACCCGGCGCTGCCGGACCACAGCTTACCCCCCCGCCGGGTCCCCGGTTCTCCTCCAGGCGGACAAGCGGGCTGCGGGACCGTCCCTACGCCCGACAGCTGGCTCCTCAGATACGTGCGGACTTTGCCGCCGCCGCTCGCACAATAGTTGTGGTTGTGGTCGTCGTTCGCGTCCAGACTGTCGTCCTCCATGGCCTCCATGTTTCCCCGCCGGCCCTGCGCGCTGAAGCCCGGCGTCACTACGTCAACATATCAGACAACAATTCAGCATAAAGACAAAAACTGTCGGGCGGCTCTGCTGGTGTCCATCTCGGTTTTTTTGTTGCTGTTAACTGATTTTTTTTTACGACACGTCGTATCACCGAACAGCTGTGCGATGAGGAAACAGGGAAATGTAGTTCCAAAAGGGATGCAGCTGAAAAAGAAGGTTGTTAGCTCGTGTATGCTAATAGTAGCCACCTGGACCAAGTATAATTGTTTAAAGACTAAATATGAATGCGTCGACTGTTAATTTAGTGACTAAATTTGACATTAATGGGGAATTATAGCTGTCTAGGACGTTTCATATATCGCGCATGCGCAGCCTAGGCACGCTAAACTCGATTCAACGCATTGGACACCCTATGAAAGTAACAAATTGCATTTTTATTATCATAAAAACATTTTTTCTCAGAATATAACAATGTTGAAATGTGATATCTCTCAGTTAAAACCCCCTAAAGGAAACACAATTAAAGTAGAACGAGGAGCTGTGAAGTTGAGCTCCTGGCCGGTAGGTGGCGCCATATCAACCTTCACGTTGGAGTTTGTATGAAATAACAGAAAATATTTGTTTTTCAGTCTCTTTTTTTATAGTTATAACCCCAGAAGAGATAACAACTATAAGAATGCAAATTATAATTAAAAAATCTTTGCTTAAACCGTAAACAAAACATTAACCTGTAACTGGTATGGGAATTATGTTGGTGTAGACTTAATCCAAAAACATGAGCTCAAACACGTCTTTCCACCAACACTTACAGACAGAAGGCTTCTCTTTATAATGAATGATTTAACTTTAAACTTGATGAAAACATGAGCAATAAAACTGCTTTTATAAGAAGGAAAAAGAAAGAAAAAGTGCCATATTTCCAATGTGACCTCATTGAATATATTCCTACGGTATAATATTACAACTTAATATAACTTTGTACAGATATAAACTATCATCTACTCTTTGATGAGTATGTCTCACACGGGAGTATAAAAAAATAAGAGGCTTGACCGTAAAAAGTAGCTGCCACAGGTCGAAGGAACACCTTTTCAATGGTTATATATTTTTTTGTTCTCCAAGATTTGAACGACAGGTTGAAACATACAAAGCCCATGACAACGTAGGAGCGTCTTGATAAAAGTGTTCTTTGGTCTAAAATGAAAGAGTACTGTTCTTTATTCTAGCTTTTACCCTCAGGAAAGGGGCAGAGCTGAACTTTTATATTGCAAGTTAGACAATGTGTTCAAGTAAACCAGCTGAAGATTTGTGTGTGTGTCTGAAACTCATAGTACCCTCTATTTAGCAGGCAGTAGGCTAACATATTTACATGTTTACCAATGGTAACATGAACCAGCATTACAAAAAATATATATATACGATTAGACAACGTCTGAATTCACACTATGGACTGAGACATTTGAAGTCTTTGCTTGCAATGACTGCAATTTAGGAATTAAAGCTTAATCCAGTGTTGCTTTCGTGGCACGCTGCAGTGGACGTCTCTGAACGACAACTTCTCAAAATGTCAATGAAAATGAGCACATGGAAAGAAAACCTCAAACAGAAACGTAAACTACTGCATTCTATTTAGTAAGTAGTACACAGTATGAAGTTTCAGACACAATGCATGTGACCAAACTGGGCACAAAAAAAAAATATATATATATAAACAACTTGCTGCATATTCACACAAAGTTGTCACGCAATTCCAACTTTATGAAAAAATAATAGTAAGGTTGATGAGTCAAAAATATACGAAACATATATATTTATATATATATATTAAAATAAAAAAAGACAATTAGTGCTTTGTCGACTGGGTGACTTTACACTTAAAGGTGTGTGGTGCTCTGAGTCTTTTCGGGGGAACTGTCTGTCTGCACACTCGACGCCGCCTCGTTGGCTGAAGTGTGCTCTATCGTGTCTCTGAGACGCGTCTCTCCGTCCGCCGCTAGTGCGTCGGCCTCCTCCGGCTCGCTGTCTTCCTCCAAACCGTCTGCGCTGCAATCGGACTCGTCGCTGTCGGTCCCGCAGGAGCTCGACGTCTCGTCCTCGGAGTCGGAGTAAACCTCAGCCCCGTGGAAGATATAGTGATTTGGTGCTTGGAACAGGTACTGGCCTGCTGTGAGGAACAAACAAAACGATAAGATGAAATCAAGATTTAAAATCATTCAGAATTATTTGGATTAACTTTTATCGACTGGTTTCATAAATGGGGTCACACCATTTTAAAATACATCAAAATATGTATATTATATTGTTAAATAAAGCTTACTCTCAAGGCGTTTGCTGATTGGACTTCTGTTGATTCGACTCATCCAGCATCGTCTACGAAATTCATGGTTGGAGATTTGGCTCTTGACTTCAGCGGGCTCCTCTTTCGGTGCTTCGTCCGCCGATAACTCTGAAGGCTGGGCCGTCTCCTCGTCAGGACACGGAGCGTTTGGACAAGGCTCTGGAGGTGGAACGTGATTACCAGCAGTGTCCTTGACATTCGAGCTCTCCGCCTCCCCTGAAGGCTTCGCTACCGAGTCTGTACTGTGCTGCTTCTGCTCCTCCTGAGCCGCGTCGACGGAAGCAGGCAAGACCTCGCTCGGCGCCGGCTGCTGCTCCGGGAGCCGAGGGGGTTTCTCCGTGGTCTCGGTGAGTCTTACAGTGTTGTAGCAGAGCTGCTCAAAGTCTCCGCCCAACCGATGACAGAGCTCGTCGACAATGACGTCACAGTCCCCGAGAAGCTCCACGTCAAAGTTGAGGTGAGGCAGCTGCTCCCTATTGATCAGGACCTGAGGCACTTCATGAGGAATAGAGTCTGGAAGGAAGAGAAAACGGTCGAGTTTAAGCACAATAGAAACATATCGGTTATTGCGTTAATGCATTTATCTGGACCTGACATACTTGGGATGAGGGCAACTGGGCGAACTTTTAGTGAAGATCCGATGACAATCAAGAGATCCACCTCATCTTTATCCTGTTTCATGGCTCTGTGGAACATTTCTGGAAGATTCTCTCCAAAGAAGACGATGTCAGGTTTCATGATCGCCAGGGGAATATCTGGACACCGCGGACATTGGGGGACAACCTACAGAATGATTTAATGTTATTAGCATTAGAACAAAAAGGAGTGCCATGACAAGTTTTACCAAACAAAATAGGATTAATATCCACAATGTCCTTAAAGTAGGTAGCTATACCACCCAATCCACTCAGTTATACATTGATGCATTTATTACAAGGTACATTTTATTTTATTCTGTGGCCATTACTCCAGTCAGTTTATGTTGAGGCTGAAAACCATGTCACAAGATCTCTTTCCCTGCAAACGTACTCAGATCCACTTCCCTGGGCCGTATTTCCACACAACAACAATTAAATGGTGGATGTTGCGTGTTTGCCATGTTGCAGGTGTGCCGTAATACACAGTGTACGCAATAGTGCATGTGAATGTGTTACGTTGGAACAGTTTGTAACGAGTAAATACCTGGTTAAAGATGTCTTCCCTTATCGCTTCACAGTCCACTTTGTGTTTACAGACGAGGCAGGAAGCAGTTGCAAACGACCCTGAAATAACAGTTGAAAATGACTTTCATAAATCACTGTGGATAGAACTTTATATATTTATATAAAAACAATAAGTTGTTTCACGTACCGTGACACTGGATAATGCGCTGAACTCCAGCCACTTGTTCTAATGTATCAATGTTCTGTGTGTAATTGCGCAGCAGCTTCCCCTGCTTATCCATCATAGAAATGAATTTGTGACAGGGCGAAGGCTGGAACTGACCAGGGAATATCTCCTGCAACAGAAAAACATATTCTTCTTTTATCTTTGTTGTCGCTTAAAGCCTAAATGAGCTTAGTCTTGGAAAACAAACTGACCCTTTTGAAATCAAATGAATACAAATGCCGTCCAACAGCCTAAGGAAAAGCTGCAGGTGACTAAAAAAGTTCAGAATCCTAAATAATATATAGGATATATGGAACAGCAAATACTTCTGCACACAGTGGTCTTATTATATTATTATAAAACCTTCTTCATGCAAAGTAATGCACTCAGGGGCAAACAATATATCATATTAATACCATGTGAGAACTACAAAAATGGAAGCTAAAGGATGCAATGTAGACGATGTGATACATGCACACTTTTGAGGAATTTCTCCTCCCTTGAATCTATATAATTTCCGTAGCACCAAGCAAAAGTTTGCATGAGCATGTTTATATTTGAATACATTTTTTTGACAAAAGGTGTGATATCTTTTTGCATCATATACATGGGTCTTAAATGGGGGAGGGTGAACAAACCTTAGCAAACTTGAAGAAGGGTCTCGGGTCCCGTCTGAAGTATTCAATGTCAAACATAGCTTGGGGGTCTGGAAGATCGGGAAAATCGACGGCGAGCCGTGCATAGATTCCATCTCTGGAGCGGAAGTCTGGTATTCCACAAGACACGGACACCTAAAAACAGATAAATAAATTCAGGCATTCTGTCCCAACAGCATGGACACGGACATCACTGTGTAATGTTACTGTAGACGCATACCCCGGCACCGGTCAGCACAAGGATCCTTTTGCTTTCGTGGAGTAGCCTGACCACGTCCTCCAGGGTGTTGATGTCCTTCCTCTTCTTCCTCTTCGGCGGTTCCGAGATGTTGATGATGATCTGCCACAGCGTCATGTCGTCTAGATCCGGCGGGAGCACGGTCTCCGGCAGCAGCTCCCTCAGGATGGTCCTGGGGTCGGTCTCTCGGATGTGCTGCTGGATGAAACTGTAGGAACCTGTGGTCCCCCCAACACAACACAGCTCAGTATTTGTGTGTCCTATGAAACTGCATGCAAGAATGCATGATGTCAGTGATAATGGCTACCTCCAGCTAGTTTTACCTATTTGCGGCTGAGGGGTCCAGTCGCTGGAGCTCGCATGCGAGGATCTGTCGTCGTCCTCGGTGATGTGGTCCGGCGTCTCATCCAGACCGTTGGACGGGAGATCGTCGCGTCCGAGGAAATCTGAGCGCAGGATAAGTTTGTTAAATGGATAAAACTATGGTTTTACAACCAATATCCATGACAGGAACCTAATTTAAGCTAGGTATTAAAAATGCTAAGTGGCTACAAAAAGTTTAGTGCCGTGGGGAAAAAATAGCGTCGTGAAATCCCAACAGAAAGAGTCACACATAGTTTTCTCTTTAATATTTTTTAAAGGGATTCAATAATAAAGTTGTCTTGAGAAGTAGCTCACACCCGCACGTCCGCGTTTAACGCGTTTAACGTTAGCCGCCTTAAAGTTAACGAACGCCGACTTGTATTGTCTTTCAAAACTCGCCGGTTAAGTTGTAAAAAATAAATAAACCAGCATCGCCTAAAATAAGTAAAGCTTTGTTAAATGTCCCGTCTTTTTTCCTACCAGCAGCAGCCCCCTCCTCCTCCCGCTCGGTTGTCCCCACCACAGCGCCGTCGTCTACCAGTTTCGCTACTGGTTTGAGCGGCTCGTAGCCCGGCAGTCCCAGTCCATTGTTGTCTCCGCCTGGCGCCGCCGGGGCCTCCTCTACCGCCATCGCCGGCTTCGCTTCCTTCTCCGCTGGCTGCGTACAATTCCCCGCCGCCTCCTGGCTCTCGGGAGCCCCGGACACGCGCGATAATCGATCGTCATTGGCGACTTTTAATCCGTAGTTCGTCGCCGGGCTGATTTTCGACCTTTTCGCGGCCGGTTCCTCCATATCAGACGCGCCTGAAAAGGCCGTTCCGAGACTCGTCTCTCCGTCCGCCATCTTTATCCCGCAGAGCCGCCGAGCAGATCCTTTCCTCTCGGACAGCTGTCTCATTTGCATAGCGCACGTGACTCACTCTCAGCCAGTAACACGCGGCCGGAACGTTACCGTTTTACGTCGATGACGTAAAACCATAACAACATATCGCTGCCTTCAAACACAGTCAGGATTTCTTAAATATACATTTAAATGTAAATTTAATGCAAAGTTAAACATTTATGACCACAAAAAAGTGGCGAGTAAAAGCCGGAAGTCAAACACATCGATCATAGCACGTGAGCCATCTCGATAAAAATATGTTATTACCTTTATATTACATGAACGCAACCTCAACGACTCCTACGCATGTATAATTTTAATTTTTCCACGTAAACCCCATGATATGTATCCAAGTCGTCAAAAATATTTTTGATCACAGAATAATATATTATATTTACTTATTACTGAAGACTATTCTTTGCCTTTATTCCACGCCCACGCGAATAGTCAAAATTACGAGCCAAGAGATGCGCTTTAGTTTAGACACTTGAACGCAGCATATGTCATGTGGCGAGAAGAAGACGAAGGGACAGCAGCAGAATTTCAACCCCACGACTCGTGACGTTATTCTAACCATTAGACAGTGTCTTCATGAATCACTAAAAGCTAGCTGATCAGATAATAACAACATAAACTTTATATTAACAGACTCTCAGCAACACTTGAAACGAACATCTGTGATCCAGCAGATATTCAAGCTGCTCCGTGACAAGACACCGTATTTCCAAGCAGATTTTTATGGAGGCTATTTTAAACTGCAAACCGAAGGATTTGGAGGATTACTACGCGTTGTTGGGATGTGATGAATTATCGTCGGTAAGTTTTTTTTTTTTTTTTTTGCAAATAGCTTTTAGGGATCAGACTATTTGCTGGGATGTGGTGTTTTTTTTTTCATCTACAGATCAAAAACGTTTAAGAGTTCAGAAGTGAAAACGTAGACACGCTGGATGTGCGCAAACCTGTTCATTGGTCAACCAAAAACATGAATGACCTGTGTGTGTTTGTATGTGTGTGTGTGCTTCAGAGATTAGTCTTATCCAACATCAGAGACCTGTTGATGCTTCAGCAGAAAATATGTCAGAGGAACAAGTCGTGCGTCATCAGTGTCTGGGTCTGTTGTGCAGTGTTTGCACTTAATTATTAATTATGCAGCACGAAGAATAATGGGGCATTGAGCCTGAAAAGGCCTCAAAATAAAAGATCAGAATTGATCAACATAAAGGTCAGCAATTCACTGGCTGTATTCCTCTTTATAAACATGATATTCACAGACATTTGTGGACAGTGAGATCCTTTAATGTAAGATTTAGATAAGTGATTTAAAATATACAAGTTAGAATGTTGTATTTCTTTAATTAGCGTTTTTCTTTGCAGACTGAACAGATTCTCAATGAATACAAGATCCGAGCCTTGGCATGTCACCCAGACAAACACCTGGACAATCCAAAAGCAGGTCAATATGTTAACCATTACTTTGACCCGCATATTTAATTTGAATTCAAGTCATGTTAAAGAAGAGCTCCTCATGCAGCGAAGAAGAGGGTATTTATTTCTACTAATGTGGATAAGCATATTGCTCCATCTTAGACTCTGATATGTTCTTTTTTTCGTGACAGTGGCAGATTTCCAAAAGTTGCAGGAAGCCAAAGAGGTTTTATGCGATGAAACCAAAAGAAAAAACTATGACCTTTGGACGAGAAGTGGAGTTACCATTTCATTTAATGACTGGAAAGCATTGAATGACTCTGTGAAAACTGTATGTACTCTCTTGACTTTGATATCATTTTCAAATTCATATATATATATATATATATATATATATATATATATATATATATAAATGGTAACCTGTTGAATCTAGAAAGCCTGCTGATGGTGTTTGGGCATCTGTTTGCAGTCAATGCACTGGGCTGTGAGGAATAAGAAGGAACCGATGTTGGAGGCTTCGATTGCTGAAATCCCGGTCACTTCCCAAGCAGAGGAGCTGAGTTCGGACCGGGAAGCAGAGAGGATCCCTCCTTATGATGCCACGGCATCCCCAAGTAAGCCAATTACAAAATATTCTCAAAGATTTGGAGAGAATTAATTAAATCCTTTAAATCTAACGGACTTTTCTCATCTCTGCTTAAAGATGATTACTGCCATCGACGTTTCCGTTGGGCTGCTGACTCCCCATCCAATCTGCTGCAGAAGTTTAGGAATTATGAAATATAAATGTATTTAATTTTGGGTCAATGTTTGTGTCTTGTTGTCCGTATTCAGTTGTTGATTGTGGTGTAGATTTTTGTGAATATCATCTTCATCAAATGGAGGTTGTGAACTCTAAATGCATCTGTTACAAGTGTCAAATATGTGCATATGAGATAATGTTGCTGGTTTATTTTTCATTTATTAATTATGTTTTCAATGGAGATGTGATCATGGATCATACTGGAGTACCTTCTGTGATGTAATGTGGGGTTTTATGTTGCTGTCAAGTTCATAATGTTATGGAACATAAAACTGAAGCATCTCACATTATTCTGCTTATGTGTTTTAATTAATGTCTGTTGTTTTGCCTAAACAGGATGGAGTTTTATTGGAAGTAATTTACAACATTGTGCCAAAGTTGTGATGTAAATGGTCTTAAGTTTGTAACTTATTACACACCAGTGTCTGTAGTTAAAGGCCTGGAACTCTAAGGTAGCAGAGGAAATTCTAACACTATAATATTTTGGTGTGTCAAAAAAATTCAGAAAAAATATCAAATTTTAGCATGTCGAAATAAGTCATGAAAAGTCAAATTAACACAAACACAACGTTGTTCTGCAGGATTTCACGGGACTGTAAAGTGACGTGTAAAGACGTTGTTATTGTTGTCCAGCTGTTTGTTGTCCAGTAGAAAGAGTGTAAAAAGACCGGGTCCCGCTGTGTTACTCAGGCTGCTCTACAGCGTCTATTCACAGGCGCGATCCCACTACTGAGCGGCACGGGGGCTTTGACCTGCTCCGTCTCCGACCTGGGCCGGTGCACCCCTCCTTAGACGACCTGCCGGTCCCGGGCTCCCCCAGGACCACCATACCGATACCGAACTTAGTACGGACACCCGATCCACATAGTCCGCTGCAGCTCAGAGGTCCTGAGCTCAAACGGTCCTCCAGCCTCAGCCTCCCGGGGACTTGGATTACAGGCGCGCGCCACCGCACCCGGCGGTACCTGTCCTCATTCAGAGAGGTTTTGGTACTCTCGAGGAAGTGACGTCATCACACCCCCAAAATCAGTATAATAGGGGACCTTTAAGTAGCTAAAAGCCTTGTGTAAATAAACAATGCACTCAGATTCATATCTATCATGAGTGTATGCCAATTTGGAATGTAGATTTTAAAGGAAATTAAATGTATGGCTATCGGCACTTTTAACATCCCTCTGATTTCTTACTTTATATATTTATTTGTATTTATTTGTATTTTTACACTATGTTTTTTTTATGCTTACACCTGCCTGTTTTGCTGCTGTCTGTTTTGTTTTTATTATTGCACTCTACTGTATTTCTGGGGGGGGGGGGTGTAATGTTTTTATTACTGTTATTATCATATTTTTTGTTAAGCACATTGAGTTGCACTTGTGTATGAAATGGGCTATATAAATAACCTTTACCTTTACCTTTCATCATTACACCTGCCAGGTTTGTTTTCGTCACGTGATGCCACTGAAGCGTAGTGACGTCACTTCCTCGAGATCACTAAAACCTCTCTGAATGAGGACAGGTACCGCCGGGTGCGGTGGCGCGCGCCTGTAATCCAAGTCCCCGGGAGGCTGAGGCTGGAGGACCGTTTGAGCTCAGGACCTCTGAGCTGCAGCGGACTATGTGGATCGGGTGTCCGTACTAAGTTCGGTATCGGTATGGTGGTCCTGGGGGAGCCCCGGACCGGCAGGTCGTCTAAGGAGGGGTGCACCGGCCCAGGTCGGAGACGGAGCAGGTCAAAGCCCCCGTGCCGCTCAGTAGTGGGATCGCGCCTGTGAATAGACGCTGTAGAGCAGCCTGAGTAACACAGCGGGACCCGGTCTTTTTTTTGTGAATTTATTTCTTTTACATACCATAATTTTTTTTTTTCAGATTTTTTTTTAAATACTATAATTTTACCTTTAAAAAAAAAAGTTTTTTCAAAACTCTATTATTTAACTTTTTTTCTGACTTTCTTCGACATCCTATAATTTTACCTTTTTCTTAGATTTTTTTAGCATACTATATTTTGACTTTTTTTTTGACATATGATAATATGAATTTTTTCTGACTTTTTTGATATAATATAATTTTTTTTCAGATTTTTTTTAAATACTATAAATGTACTTTAAAAAAAAAGAAACATTTTTCAACATTCTATTTAACTTTTTTCTGACTTTTTTCGACATACTATAATTTGACTTTTTTCTTATTTTTTTTTAGTATACTATATTTTGACTTTTTTTTTACATACTATATTTTTACTTTTTTGCAACTTTTTTCTACATATTATAATTTGCCTTTTTGTAGTTTTTTTTCACATACTATAATTTGACCTTTTTTCAGATTTTTTTCCCGAAATACTATATATGTATATTTTAAATCAGCCTTCATCATTACACCTGCCAGGTTTGTTTTCGTCACGTGATGCCACTGAAGCGTAGTGACGTCACTTCCTCGAGATCACTAAAACCTCTCTGAATGAGGACAGGTATCGCCGGGTGCGGTGGCGCGCGCCTGTAATCCAAGTCCCCGGGAGGCTGAGGCTGGAGGACCGTTTGAGCTCAGGACCTCTGAGCTGCAGCGGACTATGTGGATCGGGTGTCCGTACTAAGTTCGGTATCGGTATGGTGGTCCTGGGGGAGCCCGGGACCGGCAGGTCGTCTAAGGAGGGGTGCACCGGCCCAGGTCGGAGACGGAGCAGGTCAAATCCCCCGTGCCGCTCAGTAGTGGGATCGCGCCTGTGAATAGACGCTGTAGAGCAGCCTGAGGAACACAGCGGGACCCGGTCTTTTTATACTTTCTACTGGACAACAAACAGCTGGACAACAATAACAACGTCTTTACACGTCACAGCAGCTTTTGTTTCTTTCTTTTTCCCTGCATCTCCTGTATCACCACTCCAGTCCAGTTGGTGGCGGCACTGCGCCTTTAAGTTGGTTTGCCAACCGCCAAGAAGCACCAACGAAAAAGAAAGACAAAAACACTTCCGGTTCCAGAAGGGAAGTACTTCCTTTTAGTCGGCAATGCACATGTGGTAAACAAGCGTATGTGACCCTCCGTGTGGAAGCATGGACTCTTCAACAAAGTGGACTAACTTGTCCAAAGGTCCGAGTCTCAAGAACCTGACGGAGAGAGGACTCGGCGACCTGAAGGAGACCCAACATGGCGCCGTGCAGGACTTGACAAGATCCCACGTCGAGTCGTTTGACCAGGCTGTCACTGACGGGCTCAGCCGCGTCGTGCAGGTCAGCGGATTTTATTTCATTGAGGGAATTATAAAGACGCCACAGTCGAAATGACGCCCAGCTTAGTCGAGTAAATGCTTGTTTAGAGTCGTGTGTTTGTGACGTAAGAGCAAGTTTAGGACGCATCATACTTATAATTCTCAAAACCCTGTTTTTTAATTGATATAAAGAGTGTAATTTGGCATCAGTGTGTTTCTGTGCAGAGCTTTTAATCTGACCTGATCTCAGTTCATCACTTTGGGTAACTTTCTGTCAGTCCTGCAATAGTTTCTAAATGTGTGTGTGTGTGTGTGTGTGTGTGTGTGTGTGTGTGTGTGTGTGTGTGTGTCTCTCATATGTCTCAGGCCATCCCTCCCTTGGAGTTCACATTTAAAAATGACCGGGTCAGCCTGGCGTTCGTTGAAGCCACCATCTACAGCCCGGCTGTTGCCAAAGGGAGCATCTGCACGGACATGAAGGTGTTCCCGGCAGAGTGCAGGGGGAGAAGGTGTACATACAAAGGGAAGCTGGTGGTAAGTGTAAACAAACAAGTGCTAAAGTGTCAGGATTGGCCAGTTGTGGATCTAAGGGGCGCAATCGCACCATACCGTGCCAAAGCACGTTTTCTGCACTCACATTGCTCCAAGCCCAACCGTGCCTAAGCACACCTCTAACAACCGTACCAGGGCCGAGGAAGTGGAGCACTGACACTCGTCAGACAAACAGGAGTTTGTGGGTCAAAGGTGCTTGGGCACGGTACTGATTTGCACCCTGAACTGCACTTGAGGGATCACAAGAACGCTTTGGTCCGTTTTTTTTATCATTTGTTGTGTGGTCTCAGGCAGACGTCAGCTGGTCAATCAATGGGATCCCCAAAGGCATCATCAAACAGTCCATGGGTCAGCTGCCCATCATGGTGAAGTCCAAGCTCTGCAACCTGTATGGCATGTCCCCCAAAGAGCTTGTAAAGCACCACGAAGAGGCGGAGGTAAGACGCTCGTGTGTTTTTTTTTAACATTTGCCTAAAGAACAGAAATGCATCCATGTTGAGTATTAAAAGCACAAATTCCCTCCAACGTTAACAGGAAATGGGAGGTTATTTCATCGTGAACGGAAATGAGAAGGTTATCCGGATGCTGATCATGCCGAGGAGGAATTATCCCATTGCCATGTCCAGACCGAAGTGGAAGAGCAGAGGACAGGGATACACTCAGTATGGTAATGATATGCAAAAGCAGTGTAATAATAATAATAATCTCGGCTCATTGATTGCTGCTGCGTATCTTTTTAAAAATGTATATCATCAGAAATTCTTTGTCGCAGGTATTTCCATGCGTTGCGTGAGGGAAGAGCACACCGCCATCAACATGAACCTGCACTATCTGGATAACGGGACCGTGATGCTCAACTTCATTTACCACAAAGAGCTCTTCTTCCTCCCGCTCGGCTTTGCACTTAAGGTAGGGGATGTGTGTTTTTTATTGACTGACAATGTAAGATATAATAAAATGTAATGTATAAACTTTCTTGTTTTTTATCCTTTAGGCCCTGGTGGACTCCACAGATTTCCAAATCTACCAGGAACTGATCAAGGGCCGCGAGGACAATTCTTTCTATAAGAGCTGCGTGTCTGAGATGCTGCGTATCGTCATGGAGGAGGGCTGCACCACCCGCAGCAAGGTGCTCAACTACCTGGGAGAGCGCTTCAGGGTCAAGATGAGCCTTCCGGAGTGGTACACGGACCAGCAGTGCGGCACCTACCTGCTAAAGTATGCTTTTTTTCCATCATCATCATCAACGTCCTGACAGAAACCACCACACTATCACGTGTTTTGGAGTAATAAGTATTGTCTTGAACAGCGAGTGCATCTGCATCCACCTGAAGTCTGACACGGAGAAGTTCGACCTGCTGTGTCTGATGACCAGGAAGCTTTTCTCCTTCGCCAAGCAGGAGTGTATGGAGGAAAACCCCGACAGCATCATGTGCCAGGAAGTGCTCACTCCGGGTCAACTCTATCTCATGTTCATGAAGGTACGCTCCCGAGGCCGTCTGGACAGAGCACTGATGATGTGTGTTTTTTAATGTTTGTCCTTGATATCTTGAGATTTCTTCCCAACAGGAGAGGCTGACTGCCTGGCTGCTGTCTGTGAAGCTGGCCTTTGAAAAGCGAGGCAGCAAACTGAATGGAGGATGGACCCCTGAAAACCTGATGAAGATATTCAACATGGGCACTGACCTGACCAAACCCTTTGAATATCTGTTGGCCACCGGGAACCTCAACTCCAAGACGGGTACGGCTGCACCAGTCATGGATACTGGTGTCGTTATGTCGTTGAGTGTTACTTAAACAACACAGAGGATCAGGGTCCTGTCGCTGTGACAAAATACAGCTGCAATCTAGAGAAAAATAATCGATATACTCACAGAAAACTATGACTGAAGGCAGATTAGGGCTGTAAGGATGCACACGCATCACGGTTCAGTACGTACCTCAGTTTACGGTATGTTTTCGGTACAATAGAATACAAAAAGAAAATGCAGAAGATGTATTTTGTTCTTTTATTCTTGAAAATCAACAGTTGCTCATTCGCCATAATTCTTAATTGAACAGTTAAGACATAAAAATCACAGAAAGGTTGAGCTCTAGTGAGAAGTGTGGTCGATCTTCTTATAGATGTTTTAAATATATGACCAGAGTCGTCGCCCCCTGCTGGCCATTACTCATAATACAAGTTTAAGGCTCCTCCGCATTGGTTGTACTTTTCAGAACAGGACGTTGCCACCAGGTTTGAGTTCATGGCATTTTTTTTTTGCAGGTCTCGGCATGCTGCAGAACACGGGCCTGTGTGTTGTCGCGGACAAGCTGAACTTCATCCGCTACCTGTCCCACTTCCGCTGCGTGCACAGAGGAGCGGCGTTCGCCAAGATGAGGACCACCTCGGTGCGTAAGCTGCTGCCCGAGTCCTGGGGCTTCCTGTGTCCCGTCCACACCCCCGACGGCGAGCCCTGTGGACTCATGAACCACATGACGGCCGTCTGTGAGATCGTGGCGCCGACCTTGCCCACCACATCGCTGCCCGCTCTGCTCTGTTCCCTCGGTGAGTCGGTGTAACATCGGAGACACACATTTTAGCGGGCTGAATTCCTGACTGCGAAATCTTTTCCATGTGGTGCTGAAGGTGTTACTCCAGTGGATGCATCTCCTGGCCGAGCCTATTCAGACTGCTACCCTGTGCTCCTGGACGGGGCCGTCGTAGGCTGGGTGGAGGCTGAATTGGCCCCGGTTGTGGTCGAATCCCTGCGCAGGTTCAAGGTATATCAACTGAATAATGTATACGATTGTCAATGTCTGCACCAGCCACATGTATGTGATATTTATTTAAAACCAATACCTTCAGGTGCTGAAAGAGAAGAGGGTCCCTCCCTGGACGGAGATTGTTCTGGTTCCTAAAACGGGCAAGGCCAGCTTGTACCCGGGCCTGTTCCTCTTCACGACACCCTGCCGTATGGTGCGGCCCGTACGCAACTTAGCACTCGGCAAGCAGGAGCTCATCGGCACCTTTGAACAAGTATGTGTGTTTAAAATACACTGCGGTCGATGTATTGGTTCCCAGTAACTGTAGCACACAACTGTTGATTTGTTTGGTGTGTGATATTTAATCTTTTTCTATCCTCCGCTAGCTTTACATCAACGTGGGCATCATGGAGGACGAGATCGAGCCGGGCGTGACCACGCACCAGGAGCTCTTCCCTCACAGCATGCTCAGCGTGGTGGCGAGCTTCATCCCGTACTCGGACCACAACCAGAGTCCGAGGAACATGTACCAGTGTCAGATGAGTAAGTCTGGAAAAACACCTACGCAGTCCCTTCATTGAGGGATGCACCGCCCGATACCATGAAGGCAGCGTGACGTTAAGTTGAGCCTAATAACCCGATAATAATGTCAAATAAAACATGAAACTCCCTCTCCATCCAGGTAAGCAGACGATGGGTTTCCCCCTGCACTCCTTCATGGATCGCGCCGATAACAAGCTGTACCGGCTCCAGACCCCTCAGAGCCCGCTGGTCCGGCCCTACATGTACGACCACTACAACCTGGACAACTACCCCAGCGGCACCAACGCCATCGTGGCCGTCATATCCTACACGGGTTACGACATGGAAGACGCCATGGTGAGTAGAACACGACGGGGTCTGGTCATCAGTTAAAAATAATGATAATTCTGCCACTGATTCTGTTTTTAATCATTTAGATTGTGAACAAGTCGTCATGGGAGAGAGGCTTCGCCCACGGAAGCATCTACAAGACGGAGCTGGTGGACCTGGCGGACAAAGTGAGGGGGGAAGACGGCGTGGTGTTCGGGACCAAACCAGACGACCCCAAAGTAAACGACAAGCTGGACGCTGATGGACTTCCATACATCGGGTCAACGATACAGTACGGAGACCCGTTCTACAGCTACATCAACCTCAACACGGGCCAGAGCGTCGTCAACTTCTACAAGTAAGAGTCTAGCAATTTATCGCCTAAAACACACAATTATCAGGATAATCGTTAATATAGTCATGACTCACTTGAAAAAGCTGTTAGATAGACATTTAAACATAAATACAATTTAAAAATGTATATATATCTTGTTTATTTATGCAGACCTTTATGATTCATGACCATCCAAAAAAAACGTGTGCGTCTTAACTGATGCAATACAAATATTTGCTTCTGAATTTAATGTAAATTGATTCCAGTGTCCCAGAGTTTTAAGCACATTTGATCGGGATAATATCATGAATCGCAGCTATTTAGGCCAGAATAATTTTATTCAACATTTATGTTTTCATCCGAATTATCTTCATATCTAGAAAAACAAACTTCTTCATTAAGAACACTTGAATTTCTTGCAACCTAGAGTTTTATCTCTGTTTTCCTCCAGGAACCAAGAGGCCTGCGTTGTGGACAACATCAAGATCTGCAGCAACGACAGCGGCTCGGGCCGGTTCAAGCGCGTCTGCATCACCATGCGAGTGCCACGAAACCCGACCATCGGCGACAAGTTTGCCAGCCGCCACGGCCAGAAGGGCATCCTGAGTCGTCTGTGGCCGGCTGAGGACATGCCCTTCACGGAGAGCGGCATGGCTCCCGACATCCTGTTCAACCCCCACGGCTTCCCCTCCCGCATGACCATCGGGATGCTGATCGAGAGCATGGCGGGGAAGTCGGGCGCCCTGCACGGCCTCAGCCACGACGCCACGCCCTTCACCTTCTCTGAGGAGAACTCGGCGCTGGAGTACTTTGGCGAAATGCTGCGGGCTGGCGGGTACAACTACTACGGCACGGAGCGGCTCTACAGCGGCGTGAGCGGCCAGGAGCTGGAGGCCGACATCTTCATCGGAGTCGTCTACTACCAGCGGCTGCGTCACATGGTCTCCGACAAGTTCCAGGTGAGGACGACCGGCGCGCGAGACAAGGTGACCAACCAGCCGGTGGGCGGGAGGAACATCCAGGGAGGCATCCGCTTCGGGGAGATGGAGCGCGACGCCCTGCTGGCCCACGGCTCGTCCTTCCTGCTTCACGACCGCCTCTTCAACTGCTCCGACCGCTCGGTGACTCAGGTGTGCGTCGACTGCGGCAGCCTGCTCTCGCCGCTGCTGGAGAAACCGCCGCCGTTCTGGTCGGCCTTGCGCCACCGGAAGACTGTCTGCACGCTGTGCGGGAAAAGCGACTCCATTGACTCGGTGTCCGTTCCCTACGTCTTCCGCTACTTTGTGGCCGAGCTCGCGGCAATGAACATCAAAGTCAAGTTAGATGTCAAGTAACGACCAGAACAGGTGCATGCCCACTTATACAACTGCTTTTAATGTTTTATTAAAGGAACAGTTTGTAGTATTTGGGGGCTCTATTAGTAGATAATTGTTATATTAAGTATGGTTTTTGTACTGTATAATCACGCTCAATGCTACAAAAAGATTTAAGAACAGACTGTAAAGCCATGATGTGTCAGAATAACCATGTGAGACGTTTGCCAAAAGTGTCTTATTAGCTAAGACAAAGTAGCAGCATATGATGAGTGTTATGTCTGTTATGGTATGGGAAATAACCCAAAGGTCTCTTTGTACAGTCTGTGAATAAAGATGATTCTGTAACAAGAATTCAGATCCTTTACTTTATTAATAGTTCCAACTCCACTACAGATATTAGTTTAAAAAAGTCATCGTAATATATGGTGAAAAAAGTCTGAAAAAAAAGGTCAAATTATTAATTATTAATTCATCATAAAAAGGTAAATTAAAACAAACATATCGCTATTCTTTAGGTTTTCACGGGAGTATAAAGTGAAGCAGCAGCGGGGAAGCTGCTGTGACGTGTAAAGACGTTGTTATTGTTGTCCAGCTGTTTGTTGTCCAGTAGAAAGAGTGTTAAAAGACCGGGTCCCGCTGTGTTCCTCAGGCTGCTCTACAGCGTCTATTCACAGGCGCGATCCCACTACTGAGCGGCATGGGGGCTTTGACCTGCTCCGTCTCCGACCTGGGCCGGTGCACCCCTCCTTAGACGACCTGCCGGTCCCGGGCTCCCCCAGGACCACCATACCGATACCGAACTTAGTACGGACACCCGATCCACATAGTCCGCTGCAGCTCAGAGGTCCTGAGCTCAAACGGTCCTCCAGCCTCAGCCTCCCGGGGACTTGGATTACAGGCGCGCGCCACCGCACCCGGCGGTACCTGTCCTCATTCAGAGAGGTTTTAGTGATCTCGAGGAAGTGACGTCACTACGCTTCAGTGGCATCACGTGACGAAAACAAACCTGGCAGGTGTAATGATGAAGGCTGATTTAAAATATACATATATAGTATTTCGGGAAAAAATCTGAAAAAAGGTCAAATTATAGTATGTGAAAAAAAACTACAAAAAGGCAAATTATAGTATGTAGAAAAAAGTTGTAAAAAAGTAAAAATATAGTATGTCAAAAAAAAAAGTCAAAATATAGTATACTAAAAAAAAAATAAGAAAAAAGTAAAATTATAGTATGTCGAAAAAAGTAAGAAAAAAGTTAAATAGAATGTTGAAAAAAATTTCTTTTTTTAAAAGTACATTTATAGTATTTAAAAAAATCTGAAAAAAAATATATTATATCAAAAAAAGTCAGAAAAAATTCATATTATCGTATGTCAAAAAAAAAGTCAAAATATAGTATGCTAAAAAAATCTATAAGAAAAGGTAAAATTATAGGATGTCGAAAAAAGTCAGAAAAAAAGCTAAATAGAATGTTGAAAAAACTTAAAAAAACAAAAAAAAGTACAATTATAGTATTTTTATAAAAATCTGAAAAAAAAATTATATTATGTCAAAAAAAAAGTCAGGAAAAAGTCATATTATAGTATGTAAAAAAAAAAGTCAAAATATAGTATGCTAAAAAAATCTAAGAAAAAGGTAAAATTATAGGATGTCGAAAAAAGTCAGAAAAAAAGCTAAATAGAATGTTGAAAAAACTTAAAAAAAAAAGTACAATTATAGTATTTTTTAAAAATCTGAAAAAAAATTATATTATATCAAAAAAAAAGTCAGGAAAAAGTCATATTATAGTATGTCAAAAAATAAGTCAAAATATAGAATGCTAAAAAAATCTAAGAAAAAGGTAAAATTATAGGATGTCGAAAAAAGTCAGAAAAAAAGTTAAATAATAGAATTTTGAAAAAACGTTTTTAAAAAAGGTAAAATTATAGTATTTAAAAAAAATCAGAAAAAAAATTATAGTATGTAAAAGAAATAAATTCAGAAAAAAAAGACCGGGTCCCGCTGTGTTACTCAGGCTGCTCTACAGCGTCTATTCAGAGGCGCGATCCCACTACTGAGCGGCACGGGGGCTTTGACCTGCTCCGTCTCCGGCCTGGGCCGGTGCACCCCTCCTTAGACGACCTGCCGGTCCCGGGCTCCCCCAGGACCACCATACCGATACCGAACTTAGTACGGACACCCGATCCACATAGTCCACTGCAGCTCAGAGGTCCTGAGCTCAAACGGTCCTCCAGCCTCAGCCTCCCGGGGACTTGGATTACAGGCGCGCGCCACCGCACCCGGCGATACCTGTCTTCATTCAGAGAGGTTTTGAGGCTGTTGAAGACGTGACGTCATCACTCTCCACCGGTATCACGTGATGAAAACAAACTTGGCAGGTGTAATGATGAAGGCTGATTAAAAAAATAATATATATATATAGTATGTCGGGAAAAAAATTAAAAAAAAGGTCAAATTATAGTATGTAAAAAAAAACTACAGAAAGGCAAATTATAGTTTGTAGAAAAAAGTTGCAAAAAAGTCAAAATATAGTATGTAAAAAAAAAAAAGTCAAAATATAGTACGCTAAAAAAATTAGAAAAAAGTCAAATTATAGTTTGTCAAGAAAAAAAGTCAAAATATAGTATAGATTTGGTAAAAAATCTAAGAAAAAAGTAAAATTATAGTATGTCGAAAAAAGTCAGAAAAAAAGTCAAATAATAGAATGTTGAAAAAACTTTTTAAAAAAAGTAAAATTATAATATTGACGTCATCATGTCCCAGTGGCGTCACGTGACGAAAACAAACCCAGCAGCTGTAATGATGAAGGCTGATTAAAAAAAATTATAGTATGTCGAAAAAAGTAAAAACATTCATCACATCGTGGCAGAAACTCATGGTAGCCTAAATATGAATCTGAGTGCATTGTTCATTTACACAAGTCCTCTTTTAGCTACTTAAAGTTCCCCTATTAAACTGATTTTGGGGGGTGATGACGTCACTTCCTCGAGATCACTAAAACCTCTCTGAATGAGGACAGGTACCGCCGGGTGCGGTGGCGCGCGCCTGTAATCCAAGTCCCCGGGAGGCTGAGGCTGGAGGACCGTTTGAGCTCAGGACCTCTGAGCTGCAGCGGACTATGTGGATCGGGTGTCCGTACTAAGTTCGGTATCGGTATGGTGGTCCTGGGGGAGCCCGGGACCGGCAGGTCGTCTAAGGAGGGGTGCACCGGCCCAGGCCGGAGACGGAGCAGGTCAAAGCCCCCGTGCCGCTCAGTAGTGGGATCGCGCCTGTGAATAGACGCTGTAGAGCAGCCTGAGTAACACAGCGGGACCCGGTCTTTTTTTTGTGAATTTATTTCTTTTACATACCATAATTTTTTTTTTTTCAGATTTTTTTTTTTAAATACTTTAATTTTACCTTTTAAAAAAAAAAGTTTTTTCAAAACTCTATTATTTAACTTTTTTTCTGACTTTCTTCGACATCCTATAATTTTACCTTTTTCTTAGATTTTTTTAGCATACTATATTTTGACTTTTTTTTTGACATACGATAATATGAATTTTTTCTGACTTTTTTTGATATAATATAATTTTTTTCAGATTTTTTTTAAATACTATAAATGTACTTTTAAAAAAAGAAAAAAATTTCAACATTCTATTTAACTTTTTTCTGACTTTTTTCGACATACTATAATTTTACTTTTTTCTTATTTTTTTTTAGTAGGCTATACTTTATTTTGACTTTTTTTTTTACATACTATATTTTTACTTTTTTGCAACTTTTTTCTACATATTATAATTTGCCTTTTTGTAGTTTTTTTTTTCACATACTATAATTTGACCTTTTTTCAGATTTTTTCCCGAAATACTATATATGTATATTTTAAATCAGCCTTCATCATTACACCTGCCAGGTTTGTTTTCGTCACGTGATGCCACTGAAGCGTAGTGACGTCACTTCCTCGAGATCACTAAAACCTCTCTGAATGAGGACAGGTACCGCCGGGTGCGGTGGCGCGCGCCTGTAATCCAAGTCCCCGGGAGGCTGAGGCTGGAGGACCGTTTGAGCTCAGGACCTCTGAGCTGCAGCGGACTATGTGGATCGGGTGTCCGTACTAAGTTCGGTATCGGTATGGTGGTCCTTGGGGAGCCCGGGACCGGCAGGTCGTCTAAGGAGGGGTGCACCGGCCCAGGTCGGAGACGGAGCAGGTCAAAGCCCCCGTGCCGCTCAGTAGTGGGATCGCGCCTGTGAATAGACGCTGTAGAGCAGCCTGAGTAACACAGCGGGACCCGGTCTTTTTTTTGTGAATTTATTTCTTTTACATACCATAATTTTTTTTTTTTCAGATTTTTTTTTAAATACTTTAATTTTACCTTTTAAAAAAAAAGTTTTTTCAAAACTCTATTATTTAACTTTTTTTCTGACTTTCTTCGACATCCTATAATTTTACCTTTTTCTTAGATTTTTTTAGCATACTATATTTTGACTTTTTTTTTGACATACGATAATATGAATTTTTTCTGACTTTTTTTGATATAATATAATTTTTTTTCAGATTTTTTTTAAATACTATAAATGTACTTTAAAAAAAAAGAAAACATTTTCAACATTCTATTTAACTTTTTTCTGACTTTTTTCGACATACTATAATTTTACTTTTTTCTTATTTTTTTTAGTAGGCTATACTATATTTTGACTTTTTTTTTGACATACTATATTTTTACTTTTTTGCAACTTTTTTCTACATACTATAATTTGCCTTTTTGTAGTTTTTTTTCACATACTATAATTTGACCTTTTCAGATTTTTTCCCGAAATACTATATATGTATATTTTAAATCAGCCTTCATCATTACACCTGCCAGGTTTGTTTTCGTCACGTGATGCCACTGAAGCGTAGTGACGTCACTTCCTCGAGATCACTAAAACCTCTCTGAATGAGGACAGGTACCGCCGGGTGCGGTGGCGCGCGCCTGTAATCCAAGTCCCCGGGAGGCTGAGGCTGGAGGACCGTTTGAGCTCAGGACCTCTGAGCTGCAGCGGACTATGTGGATCGGGTGTCCGTACTAAGTTCGGTATCGGTATGGTGGTCCTGGGGGAGCCCGGGACCGGCAGGTCGTCTAAGGAGGGGTGCACCGGCCCAGGTCGGAGACGGAGCAGGTCAAAGCCCCCGTGCCGCTCAGTAGTGGGATCGCGCCTGTGAATAGACGCTGTAGAGCAGCCTGAGTAACACAGCGGGACCCGGTCTTTTTACACTCTTTCTACTGGACAACAAACAGCTGGACAACAATAACAACGTCTTTACACGTCACAGCAGCTTCCCCGCTTCTGCTTCACTTTGTAGTCCTAGAAACCTAACAACGCTGTGTTTGTTTGTTCTACAGCGCCTCCACCTGGACGAGAGGAGCACCGACCTTTAACCACAGCAGGTCATCCGGCGTATAAAAAACATTTATGTTGTTACATTGGACTTTATTACCAACTGAACTTAATTGAAATAACAACAAATATCCTCAACAGAAGCTAAAAAATAGACATGATTGTCTGAATACCAACTTCCCGACGTAGCCAATGTGATATTTCATCGAAATCCCTTTATTTTACACGTCTACATTTCAAATTTCACAAAAAAAAAAAAAATCCATTTGAAAGAAGAAGATCCTGTAAAAGACTTTAAATTCTGCTTGGAAATCATGATTGGCTGAGACCGACCGTCACGTGACTTCTCTCTGCTTCCAACCACAAGTGACCGGTTTGCCACAATGAACTCAAGTCTCCAACGCTAAATGTATTTGTGAAGAGCGTCATTACGATGCATGTTATTTTTCAGTATGAAGTGCTTGACAGCTAAAACACAAAACGACGAGGAAAGAACTGTACAGCATATTTATTAAATCATCTGTGCAAAGAGGAGGAGAGCAAAAATAAATCTGAACCGAGATCCTGCACGAACACTTACAGTAAAATTACAAAAAGGCCAAAGTAGCGTCTGTACGTAGAAAAATAAGTTACAAAATCACAGCTGGGCCAATGATCTGCCACTATAAAAATGACCTTACACAGGAAAAGAGCTTTATGTTTGACCGTCTCACACACATAATTAGTTCTTTAATCCCCTCATGTAACAACCAGTCATCGTCTCTAAAAAATGATTTATTCACAGGTTGTCCAGTAAAAGTAGCCTCTGTTCTGCATGTAAGTTAAATTCAAATAAGGGGATTTATACAGGTGATGTAGTTTAAATGCTACTGGAGGACTCAACCCTATAAAATAAAGTCTGGGTAGATCAGGACCAGTTATCTTGCCTCCTGTTGACAGCTCTTTTGTTTTTCTTTGGGCACCTAACTGAAGCCTCCCTGGGGGACAGGGATGTTCTCGTGAAGGTATTTCATGCTGCCTTGCTCAGAGAAGTCGGCCACAGTGTGGCCTTCTCCTCGGAGGACCCACTTGGTGGTGAGAAGCCCCTCCAAACCCACCGGACCCCTGGCGTGGATCCGTGCCGTACTGATGCCGACCTCAGCTCCTGCAAACACAAGATCCGGAAAAATTAACTCCTGTGTGCCAAATTCAACACTAAGTGTAACACAGAGGTCTTCAACATTTTTCAGGCCTATAGTGACCCCCCTATTACATATCGTATAAAACTGTGTTGCATATTTAACATATAAAACATATACACAAACCCCCTGTTGAAGACCTCTGGTTTAACATATGTTTCTCCTGTTTGACATTTTTCTCAGGTGGCATTCAAAGACGTTAAACCACGCCCGACACGGTACGCACCCAGGCCAAAGCGGTAGCCGTCGGCGAAGCGGGAGCTGGAGTTCCAGAAGACGCAGGCGCTGTCCACCTGCTGCAGGAACTGCTCCGCCGTGTCCTCGTTCTCCGTGACGATGACGTCGGTGTGGGAGCTGCCGTACTTGTGGATGTGGTCCACGGCCTCCTGCATGCTGTCCACCACCTCGATGCAGCACTCCAGGTCCCCGTACTCCGTCCTCAGAGACTTCACCTCCGACGGGCTGAACGTCAGGTAGGATGCAAACCGGGGACCTGCGTGGATCTTCACCTGAGATTACAACCCAAACGGTACTGAATTAAACACTAAAAACCTACATCGAAATGTACTAATACTACGGTTGCATGTTTCTTACGTGCTCTACTCTCAGCATGTCGATGATCTGGTCAAATATAGGAGTTCGCAGCAGGTCTCTGTGAATGAGGAGGGTCTCCATGGCGTTGCAGGCGGCGGCGTAGTCACATTTAGAGTCTCTGACTGGAGTAAAAACACAAGTCAGTGCAGTTCTGTGCTGCTAGATTAGTATTTTTCAAAACGCTATGAAATAGCATAAATAGAAACATAGAAGGAGCCACTCGTACCAATATTGATGGTTTTGTCGATGCTGGCCTCGTTGTCGATGTAGACGTGGCAGACGCCCTCGCTGTGGCCCAGGACAGGAATCCCCTTCGCCGCCCGCTGGATGTTCCTGACGAGCTGGGAGGAGCCTCGCGGAATGATCAGGTCGATCAGCTTGTCGAGTCTGCACAGATCCTCCACCTCTTCACGTGTGCTCACCTACACACACATCCAGGTACATTTAATCTTAATATCGCCACCGTGCGTTAACTCACTGTTTCAATGCCGCGCTCAGTCTTCACCAGCTGAATGGCGTCCGCCACTCCGTGGATTGAGAGTGCTTCCTGAGTGAGTTGATGGAGAATCTTGTTGGTGTTGGAAGCTTCTTTGCCGCCCTTCAGCAACAAAGCGTTCCCACTGGCGATAGCCAGAGCCGACACCTGAAACACAATAAAATACAGGAAACTGTGAGTTTGACTTTCAATGACAAAGATGTGCAAAGTCTACTGGTGATTTAAAGCCTTTACAAAGAGGTATTTGTAATTGTTTTTGTGCATATTTCGCATAAAAGTAACAATTTTTCTTTCTGAATGATGCCAATTTGTTTTTAAACTTTTGTACCACAAATTAAGGCGTTAGCCAATCATGTTGTTCAGAGCAGCAGTCCCTCTGTTTTTACCTTTCACAATAAAAGCCCTAAACATATACGCTGCATAACTATTCTCAGGATTCAATAGGATCTTAGTAGCTGGTAGTGAATCTACTTCACATTGTTTTGTGTTTACTCCTCGCCGTCCCGCCGTCGACTGACTGACCTGTGGGAGACAATCGGGACGAGACTCAAAGATGACCAGCAGGACACCGATGGGGACGGTGATCTGTTCCAGCTCCAGGTTGTTGGCCACCCTGGTCCTCCTCAGCACCCGGCCCACGCTATCCCTGGAGGACACGGCGAGCTGGCGGAGGCCGATGGCGAGGCTGTTCAGCTTAGCAGTGGACAGACTCAGGCGGTCGATCAGAGGCTGGGAGAGACGACCTAGGATCGAGTTAAAAAAGACACAGACACACTCATAAAGCCTCTTACTGACGACGTGGTGAAACCAGATGATGTAAGCCTCCCCTCACATGCCGGTCTGCCTAAGTGGAAACGCTGCAGATGAGCGACAACCGCTGGCAGACGACGGCATGCAGCTGTGGATTAAATGTGTCGGTGTACCAGACAGTGATGCTAACTCCATGTCCCTCTTGTTGGCACTGAGAATCTCATCTTTCTTCTCTGTAAGCAGCTCAGCAAGACAGCAGATGATCTCCTCTCTCTGGAAACACACACACACACACACAGAGACAGAGACACACACACACACACACACACACACACACACAGAGACAGACACACACACACACACACACACACACACACACACACACACACACACACACACACACAGACACAGACACAGACACACACACACACACACAGACAGACACCAGAACACCAGAATCAGGAATATATTTAAAGCTGCTACCAGTAGAATGAAAACGTAATTTGTTGGTGATCCTTTGCATCCTGACTTTATTTTAAATTTTATTTTTTTTCAGTTTTAGTGTTTTTTCATTTATTATATTTGCTGAGTGCTAATCATAAGATACTTTCTCCCCTTGTGTAATCTTGTCATTAAAGATCATTTAGGAATGATATAATGAGGTCAGTGTACTGTATTCAGGAGATTTAAATTAATGTCTTGTTGGATTAAATCTAGATCATATCTGTGCTAAATAAATTGCCGTTCCACAGGGAGCCAGATACCGACCTGTTCAGGGTCCAGGGAGGCCAGAGCCCTGCCTGCATGCCGGGCCATCTCCGTCTGCTGCTCCACGGTCGGACCTGGTAGCGTCAAAAATACACACATCAAATACCAAAAACACAAGTGGATAAATGTCCTTTTCCATGTGGTTCCACCCGAGTACCTGCAGGTTTCACTTCAGAGAAGAAGGTCCCGACTTTCTTCCCTTCCACGATGTCTGTGATGACGTGGCCCGTGACTTTGGGATGCGTGCCGTTCGCTATGACAACAGACGTCCCGCCCTGAAGAGCCCAAAGGGCAGCTTTCACCTGATTCAGACGTCAACATGATTGAGTGTCATTATTCAACCAACGCAGTCCTGTTAGAAGTATGGATCGACGCGCTGACCTTGGCTTCCATGCCTCCAAGGCCGACTCTGGACTTGGTGCCGTAGGTGATCGACTGCTGGTCTCCAGGATAGAATATATCAATGAGCTTGGCATCGTCTGTTCCTGGTGGACTGTCGTATAAACCTGAGAACAAGACCGGTTTTAAAGAAATCCTTCACAGAACCAAAGCAGTCACATAAATAGGCCAGAACATTTAAATCCCAAAGCCAAATAAAGCCTGTTTTTACAGGCTGAGTTCTACTTTTGACTAGTTTTATTTACACAGATTTACACATTTTCTGCTTTATATGATTGTAAAATAAATATGTTATGGTTGAAAGTAAACCCATTTGAAGGGATTGCTTTAGGATCATTTTAGATGGTAATTTGTGATCAATTTTAACATGTTAATTAACATAAAAATGATAAAAACAATCCTTTGTGACAGACCATTAAAAACATTTAATAACACATAACATAGATGCTGATTTTTTCATACCTTCTACGTCTGACAGGGCAATGAGGAGGTCTGCTTTCATTTCAACAGCGAGCCGTGCAGACAAGCTGTCGTTATCTTTGATGCTTATTACCTGGAATACAAACAGAATAAATGTCATTAAGCCAGAAGGAAAATAACTGTATCACACATCATGCTGTAAAAAAAAAAAAAACAGCTTATCAGTCGTTGCCGTGCGACAAAAAAACCTCCCGCTCACATTCAGTTGCAAAAACAAACAACAGTTGTTCACCTCTTTCCAAACGGAGATAAGAGAAGCAGAAAACAAACAAGACCACCACATTTTGAATAAGTAGACAACATTTAAAAAACAAAAGTGTCCATGAAGTTACATGTTAGTGATGGCGGAGATGTGAGTGAAAAGAAATGTACGTCTTTAAGCGTGATTTAAGCAAACCACCATCACAACTCTGGACCACACTCCAGCATTCCCAGCATGCCCTTCACACAGTACCCACATTTACCCCCTGCAGATCGCTGTTGGGAACAGGGGGCGGAACAACAGCATCGTTGGTGTTGATGATAGGAACTATGTTCATCCGCAGCAGTTCGTGGAGCGTGCTGCTCAGGTTGCGACGCTTCTGCTCGTCGTGGAAATCCAGGTTGGTGACCAGAATCTGAAGAGGACAGACATGTCGAGACATAAGTGACATCTTGTTTTAAACTTTTACTTTGTGAGAGAAGTCGAGTACATACTTGTGCAGTGCAGGTGCTGTATTGGGTGAACATAGTTTCATACAGCGCCATCAGGCCGCTCTGTCCGGCAGCTGCACACGCCCTCGCCTCCAAAACGGGAAGAGACTGAAAAACAAGAGATTTCACTCAAAGTTAACAAGATATACACATGTTTAAGCAGTGGACTAACATTCCAAGTGTTGAAGATCATTATTCACCATTTCTTTGAGCTGGTTCTGTCCCGAATGCAAGGCTTGTCTGACGCTCTGAGACAGCAGGATCTCGTGTCTCAGTCTCTGCCTCCCAAACGCCACAGCGCCGCTGGTGACTATCATCATCTCCCTGCCTTGATTCTGCAGCATGGCCACCTGACAAGGACACACACACACACACACGGGTGTCACATTCACGCTCTTCTTCCACAGCTGAGCAGCAGCATCAACAGCGTTTATGTGGCGTTACCTGCTCTACTATAGAGGCCAGTCGTCCCAGTGCCAGACCGCACTCGTCACGCGTCACCACGGCACTTCCCAGCTTCACCACGATACGCTTGGCCTGCTTTAACTCGCTGCGGTGGACGAAGGACTTCCCGTGGGGACGCGGGACTGCAGGGGAATAACAAAGACACCCTTTTATTGCACATCAGCAAAGAAGAGTATTGTAGCCACGGATATAAGACAGTAGTACACTGGGGTTGTTGTTGTAGTCTGGTATATTTAGTGTATGCTATGCATTTCTGGCTGCTGTAAGGAAATTATTTCCCAGTTTGGGATTAATAAATCCATCCACCACCCTTCAGATGTGACAAAGAAGTCTAGATTTATATATATTTATAGTGTATGCTAATATATTATATATATACGGTGTATTCTTTTAATAGTAGAGTAGTGTGTTATATGTACATTTACTGTACATTTCTGTTGTTTTTGACAACTAGCTGCTGTCTCAAAATAATCTCCCACTTTGGGATTAATAAATCCACCATCCCTCCAGGTGTGACGAGGACGTTTTTACTGACATTTAGCCTGGGACATCGATCTGATGGAGGCTGGACTGACATTTGCCAGCCGGATCCTGGATGGCAGCCGAGAGCACAAGGCCAGTCTGGCAAACATGGCTCTTTAAGGTTGAGGACAGCTGCGATGATAAAACACACACAGAGGAAAAAAATCAACAACCTCATGATGTCAGATAACCAGCTGTTGAAAACATGCAAATATAATATATATAATACATACAAATACAATATATATAATACATACAACTAGATTAGATTATTAATAGGAGCATTACCTCACTGGAAACCTTTGCAACGTGTTATTATCAGCGTTGACACACTGACCCAGAGATGCTGTTGTTTATTAGCTTTAGAAACACATTAGCATAACAGCTAACCCGGAGGCTAACGTCACGTGCTGCTCATTCACATAAACTCTTATGTAATAAAATAAAGTATTAGTATGTATTCAGGCTAGCTGTAGCTTGTGTCTAGCTGCTGTCAAACCGGACCCGGGGTGGCTAGCTGACGTTAGCTTAGTGTTAGCTGTTGTGAGCTAACGCGCCGGTTAGCTACGCGGTTATTTTCACGACCAAAATAAAAGTTTGTATGAAACGAGTTCTCACCCGAGACGGTGTGGAAATGTTGGACAACCGAGCCCGACTACACCTGTGAGCGAGCTGCTGTGGACACGTCGTCCTGCTGCCACATCCACACACACAGCCCACGTTGGGAGAAGCGCCGTGTTTGCGCTATTCACGAACGTAGCGTACGTAGGCTGTCAGGATACGTTCACGTAGGATGCCTTCACGTGGTATTGGAAATATGTGGGAAATACCGACTCAGAAATTGAACATGAACGTCCCCTCAAGTTACACGGAAATAATTTTAATACCCGAGTTAGGGTGACCAGAACTTTTCAACATGGCGGAGAAGAAGACAATAATTCTATAAATTATAGTTCATCATTTTTTATACAGTGTATCATTTAAATAGATAAAAGATAGACAAATTGATCAAAGATAGACTAATAGATAAAAGATAGACTAATAGATAAAAGATAGATAAGAAAACAAAAAACAAACACGTTTTCCCCAAAACGAAAGAAAAAGCAAAAAAAATAAATAAAAATAATCGTCCCGACAACAAAGGACATGAACATGACATTCTCGTGATTACAATTACAATTGGGGAGTAGAATCTTCCGAGTAACACGTGAAGGCAGCACCCATCTACGTACGTAGAAATAGTACTTTACTTACGTAGTTATGGGACGTAAAAGCAGAAGGAAGGAGGCTAACAATTTACAACACTGACCTAGTTAAACCATTTCCATATGTTTGAGCTTCGTTTAACTCAAAACAAATAAACAAAACAAATTGTAAATATTCAAATACAAATACTTACAGGAAACATACCATATAAAGATATATACCAATTATTAATTACTGTGTTACATGAGATTTATGTTTTAGAAGATATTGATTATGTTTTGCCTAAAACACAAGATGTAATTGAAAGTGAAATATTTGTTTTTACAACGGTAACAAGTTTTGACCTGAATAACTATAGTGTACAGTGACTACTTTAACCATCATTGACTATTTTGTACAAATAACTCAAAATTAACTCAATACAACACAAGCCACAACAATCCAAAACACTTTTTCATTTGCTGATGAAGATCTTGAGATGTGGATGAAAGCTGCAAAAAAGCTAGAAAGTGGATATTGAGTTCATATTATTATTTATGTTATTTATTATGAATCGATTTTCACCCTAAATTCATTACTTTTGCTTGTTTAAAAGTTTAAAATATAAATGGTACTGCATTTACGACACATAATTGGTCATTTAATCCACCAGATACAGTTTTTTGGAATGTGCTATTAGTTTCAATTGTCCCCCCAGGAGTCAATGGCTCAAATCAGCTGACGTGGGGGACCTTTAGTAATCGGACACTGAGGCACGTGAGTGTGTGCATGCCGAGACGGGCCTGTGAAACATTCATGAGCAGAGAGGCCAGGAGGACAGTGCACACCGAGCTGCCGTGTCCACACAGAGCTATGGGGACTGTTGAGGAAACTCTAAAGTGTCCCGTCTGCCAGGACGCCTTCACGGACCCCGTGACGCTGCCGTGCGGACACGACTTCTGCCTCACCTGCATCCGGGCGGTCTGGGAAACGGAGGGGTCCGATGAGGGCCCTTCCTTCTGTCCAGAGTGTCAGATCTTCCTCCCGTCTGACCTCAGTCTGCAGATAAACACCGGCCTCCAGACCAAAGTGAAGGAGCTCACAGCGACGCCGACCATCCACTGTGACCACTGCATAGAGACGGCGTCGGTGGCCATCCGGACCTGTCTGACGTGCGACGCCTCGCTGTGCCGGGCCCACGCCCTGCTGCACCGGGAGAGGTCGGCTCTGAGGGAGCACACGGTGGTGGAGCTGACGGGGGATCCGCTGTCCCTGAAGTGCCGGGAGCACCGCGAGGAGCTCAAGCTCTTCTGCATGGAGGACCGGGCCCCCGTGTGCTGCCTGTGCGTCTTGGTCGGGGCCCACAAGAACCACAAAGCGCTTCGACTCCAGGAAGCCTGCGCAGACTTCAAGGTGACTGTTAGTGTGATTATTTCTTCATTGGTCTGGGTATTTAAACTCTATGGGCTCCTTTCTGTCTTTAGAGCATGTTAGAGTCCAGCATGAACCAGCTGCTGACGAGGAGGAGTGAAGCAGAACATGCCATCGAGGACTTGGAGTCCCTGTATTCACAGACAGTGGTACAGTTAAAAAAAACACCCCAATGTTCTGTTTCTTCATCTTGAAGTTTATTTGCATAACTGATTTACTTTCTCTGCAGAGGTCTGCTGCAGATTTCCGAGAGAGGATCTCGGACAAGTACAGCAGGATCCGCGTGGTGCTGGACGGCGATGAGCGTCTGATGATGCAGATCGTAGACGCAGAGGAGGCGTACATGACCGAGTGGCTGGAGGCCCAGAGGGGCGTCGTGGAGGCTCGGATCAGAGAGATAGACGGCCTCAGAGCCTCCAGCAAATCCCTCCTCCGAGAAACAAACGAGCTGCGGTTTCTACAGGTAGCTCACTTTAATATTAGATCATCACAAATGCAGCTAAAAAATGTGTTCTGCAATATGCATTTAGTGCATGACCTGTTTATTTTCAACAGCAAATCACAGCACAGAATCTTTGGTGAGTATATCGTCACTCCATTATTTCATCTTGGTGTGATTTGTTCCCCCCTTCTAATGTTTTTTTTGTTTTTATTGCAGTGAGCCTTTGGATTTCGCACCAATCCAGGAAGTAGACAGAGACCTGTGTGACCTTGAGAAGCTGAGGACGGTGGAGAGGCTGGTGGATGACCTGTCCGTGGCTCTGTCCCAACACTTCCCACGAATGTGGTCATGTTAGTAAAGAGTCCAATCTTAAATCAACTCCCCTACCCCGCTATCTCTGTAGTTGTGTAACGAACGCAAATTTTGTATTTGCAGATCTAAGTTCTCCGGCTCTGGACGCCGAGTCGGCACATCCAAAGCTGGAGATCTCCCAGGACAGGAAACAAGTGTACTGGAGGAGGAGGGAGCAGGTCGGGGAAGCTCCGGGCCCTCAGCCCTACGACTCCCAGTTCAGCGTGCTGGCTCAGGAGGGTTTTACCAGTGGCCAGCGCTACTGGGAGGTCATCGTCCAGGAGAAACCCTACTGGCTGACGGGTGTGACCATCGACAACAAACAAGCGCCGAGTCAGAGGTCGTCCCGCGTGGGCGTGAACAACACGTCCTGGTGCATCTACCACGGGGACGGCCAGTACCTGGCGTGCCACGACACCCAGGAGGAGCAGCTGTCGGTGGTCAAGAGGGTGAGGAAGCTGGGCGTGCTGGCGAACCTCCAGGAGGGGGAGCTGTCATTCTACGACGCCGACGCCATGACCCTGCTCCACCGGTTCTGTGTGCGGTGCACGGAGCCCCTCTACCCCATGTTGAACCCGTGCATCGACGTGAACGGACTGAACACGCAGCCGCTCACCATGTTCTGGATTAAAGAGCCCTGGGACTGGCATGTGAAGCTGGACGGGGGCCAAAGAGGGAGCCAGGAGGAACCCCCTTAACTGTGTTGTGAAGGAAGATTGGTTTTCTCACATTGAATGTTGTTCCCCCTGCCTGGATCTGTCCCAGTTATAATATAATAATAACATGTTTTATTTTTATTTTCAAGCTAGGAGCACAAAGTGCTTTCAATAAAACAACATAAAAAAAGGAAAACGCAAAAGCCAAACCAATTAAGACCAAATTAAGATAATTTCCTAATAAATTATCCAAAAGGTAAAACAAGTAAAAACTATTAAAATAAATGTAATTATACACTGTTGCACATAAAGTATGAATATTTAGTTTTACACTCAATCCTCTGTTTATTCCTATTTAAATGCATGAGTCATCACGTTTGACCAGGTGTAATGATTTACATTATTATTGAAATGAGTTAATGCATAACATTTGTTTAGTGTTATAAAAGACAAGACATTTGCAAATGATTCCAACTTTATAGACGACCCTGTATAAAACACATCAGATTAGTTGTCGGGCAAAAAGGCAAGTATAGTAAAAAAAATGTGTTGTAAAATGCAATTTCAAATCAGAAACAGTGTCAGAAGATCATATACTAACTAGTAGACTGTTCCAGTGCAGTGCCCTTTGACCTCAACCAATATAATATAAATATATATATATATATAGCTGATGTAATGTGACACCTTTCCTGTTGAAGGGGCTAAGCAGTCACATTTAAAAAGCATATATTTTCTTAATTTTCTTTTCTATTTTTTGGCCGTATTTAACACAAACAATTAAACGACAATGCACATTTTCTAATTTTTTTTTAATTAAGTAGCATTGCAATTTTAAGTTAAAGTTGTAGATCCCAGAAAAAAAAAAAAAAACAGCCACAATCGTACAAAAACCCCCAAAACTGAATCACGATGCGTGACAAGTGATGCTGACTTATGGAGTTGCTGCTCGAGTCTTGGACCTGATCCAGTCCAGATAGTGAGTGACCCGCGTGTAGACCCCAGGCTTGTTCTTCTTCCCACATTGGTCTCCCCAACTCACCAGACCATAAATAACGCTGGTCTGGTTCTGCTGACAGGTCAGCGGTCCTCCGGAGTCGCCCTGAAACGAGAGCACACGGCTGACCACCAAGCAAAGGCACGGCGTCTTCACAGCCTGTTAGTCACCATTTAACTGATAGCATGTTAGCTTAGCTTTCTCACCTGGCAGGAGTCCACCCCGCCCCGCAGGTAGCCGGCACAGAACATGGTGTTATCCAGAGAGTTGCCGTAAACCTTTGAATCGGAGCACATCTCCTGGTTGATCAGCAGCACGTTGGCCTGCAGCAGGTGCCTGGATCCATAAATGGCTACAGAGAAGAGGAGTGACTCATTCATTCATGTGCAACAATGATCCTGTGTAGTATCAACATTTACATACTGCTATTATATTTGTTCTGCCTCTTGTTGTTGTTGCCCGTCGTTGGACTAATAAAGGATTATTAAAGGTGGAGTAGGTGATTCTATTCAGAAACATTTTCTATAATATTAATTGAAATCATCGTATCATACCAATAGTAATGAATACATTAAATGCATTTTCTTTAAAAAAAGGTCATCTGTGGCCGTGGCAGGACTGTAAAACCCCCGTCCAATCAAAAAATTGGATGCTGATGCGTTTAAAGTCAAAGTCAAACTGTGGTTTTTCCAAATTTCCTACTCTGCCTTTCAGGGTCGACCTCCAAACAGAACGATAATCGTGGCCTTACAGTCCTCTGTGGCTCCCCATCCAGAAATGGTACACTCCATCCCATCAGGCAGCTGGGCGTCAGGCAGACAGGCTGTCTTCACAAACTGGGTCTCGTTGGCACAATGTCCCTTGGTGCCCTGCAGCCGCAACAAGGCTTTGGAAACGACGCAACAAATTGAAAATTAAATGAAAAGTACTCATTAATTCTGTTATTTTTAGAGTTAACTTCATGGATCGTCAACACTGTACATCTCCTTGGTCCTTGGTTTAGATATTTAATTCTAATATTGTTTTATTTTATATGAAATAAGAGACGTGGATTACCTATGTCGTTGTAAACGGCCGAACGGGTCTCTCTGTAGTTCTCGTGTACGATAGCCTCTGTAACCTTTAAGGATTGCTCCGAGGGCTCCTCCATCGCCAGCGACTGAGCTCCCACAACCACCTGCATGTCCTTCGTTTGGTCGCTGTGCAAAATCATCACCGGTTCAGTCGATATTAGACCAATGTATGTTTACTTTTATAGTTGCACTTACATGCAGTGTCCAGCTGTCAGCACCCAGCAGCTCTCGATGAGAACTCCTCCACACGTGTGACTGAAGGGCTGGTTGGAGTTCTTCGGCCTCACCTGCAGGGACACCTGCCACGGCACGCTGCCGGGGGGGACCTTCAGACCCCCGAAGATCCGGCTGTTGGAAGTTTTTGGCTCAGCTTTCCCACATGTGGTGAACTGTTCTGGTGGAGCTGGGGTGGTCTCGGCAGGGGCGGCGGTGGTCTCGGCAGGGGCGGCGGTGGTCTTGGCAGGGGCGGTGGTCTCGGCAGGGGTGGCGGTGGTCTTGGCAGGGCCGGCGGTGGTCTTGACAGGGCCGGCGGTGGTCTTGACAGGGCTGGCGGTGGTCTTGGCAGGGGTGGCGGTGGTCTTGACAGGGCTGGCGGTGGTCTTGGCAGGGGTGGCGGTGGTCTTGGCAGGGATGGCGGTGGTCTTGACAGGTGTTGGGGGTGTGGTTGTCGTGGTTACAGGTGTTACAGGAGAAGTGGCATGGGGAGCAGTGGGAGGGACGACATCAGTTGGCGCCACACCTGAAAACACACACACACACACACACACACACACACACACACACAGGAAGATAACAGAAAGCTAACACCGTTTGTTTTTTTTGTGTTGCCTCATACGAACAAAGTCTGACCTGTCGGTTCAGGACACTCTGTGACATCACAGTAGTCCCACGACAACTTGCGTCCTTTTCTGTAGAAACACCAGGGCATCGTGTCTCCGTCCGGGTTCCTGTGTCACATGGAGGGAGAGAGACGGCGTGAGCGTCCCATCTGAAGAAGTCCTCCACCATTCCAACTTATCCGTGTTCTCCTGACCTGCAGAAGTTGTGGCGGCCGAGTCCGTCCTTGTCCTCGAAGGAGTTGAAGGGATCCGCTCCGTTCTCCAGGATGAAGTGGGAGTTCCAGTAGAGGCATTCATGGCCGTCGTCCGTCTCGCTCACGTTGCCGCGGTACGACTCCCCGTCATCCACGTAGCAGTCGTTTGGGCCTGAGAAACGCAGGTCAGGTCAGTATGTAGAGTCAAGTATGTGTGTCCCACACACACACAGTTTCAATAAACTTCTTATTTCCCTTCACACAGTGACCTCAAATAGAAAATATGATTGTAAAGGAAAAAAAATATACTAAAAACAAAAGGTATGAATGTGTAAACATATTAAAAATTATTCAAAGTGCAGTTTAGCAGCACTTTGTGTATAGATATGCATTGAGCATGGTGCAAATATGTGGATAGTGACAGTTAGTCTCATGTAGGGTGTATAGTGTAGTTACCAACGTGGCAGAAACGCCCTCTGAACCCCTCAGGGCACTGGCAGTCAAAGTCATGGCCGTCCTGGATGCACTCGCCGCCGTTCCTGCACGGGTTGGGCTCACACAGCGCCACTTTGGAGAAGAAAACAGTTAAACGGGGGTGAAAGCTTAAACTTGAGAACTCAAGAGGAAGAAGGCCTCCTCACCGTGTCTGCAGTGCGGAGGCTGGAAGGGCTCCTTGCATTTGCACTCGTAGTGCGGGGGAGTGGACGTCAGCACGCATTCACCACGTCCACACCTGCCCTTCTTACAGTGTTTGGGACCTGAGATGATGACACAATAGTTATAACTCATACAGTAGTGCATCCATGACTAGTCTAAAACACAACAGCATGGTGAAAACATGTTTTTTTTCCAAACCTCTCTGGCATTTCCTTCCCTTGAAAGGATTGGGACAATCGCATTCGAATTTCCTCTTTCCTTTCTCCTCACACACGCCGTTGTTTTTGCAAGGGTTGGGGTTGCACTGGCCTGAGGGATGAAATCTGATTTTTATTTTTTAACACAATATAGAGCAGAGATCCCAAATTATTTGATCCCAAACTTTTTTTCTTCCTAAAAATGTAAATTTGTCCAAAAATACACTTTAATATGAATACAACATATATGAAGCAAATATGACCTGTTTCATATTATTTTTAGACATTCTGATGTAGAAATGCCAAAATAGAATGAAGATATGAATCTGTCAACAATTATTATTTTAATGGCTTAGCATTGTATAAGTATATCATTACAAAGTACTGTTATACATGACACTTCCCATTATTATTGGCCCGGTTTAATAAAGAACACAGCTTTATATGATATGTAGTCCTTCCACCGGGTCTCTATTACCCTTCAATATCCCTTATTTAACCAGGTAAAAAAAACTAATTTTTCCTTGGCCTGAACACCTCTGGTAAAGTGTGACTCATCTCACGCTCACCTTCTGGCTCTTGTAGTTTAAAAAGCCACTCTGATGGCTCTTCATCATCATCATCTTCATCGTCATCACTCTCCAGGATCCCAAAGTGTTCGTCTGAAACAATCATTTTTTCCCATTATTGTTGCATTTACTGACTTCCTGTCACTCTCAATCTGTCAAATTAAGTCTAATAAAAAGAGAAGCTCCTTCTTACCTGCAGTTATTTCATCCACCGATAGTTTGCCGTGTTTAGGGGGTCCATGGCCATGGTGGTGATGGTTGTGTTTGTGCTTATGACGTTTCAGCTGAAACAGTTTGACAACATCAGAAGAATCGTAATAATAATGAAATATGATGCGCTGTTGTTTAGTAGAAATATGTTGATGTTCACGAAAAAACAATAAAATAAAAGTGGGCAAAAGGTTCTACAGCACTTTATTTCCAGAAAATGCATTCTCAGACATTGACTGGACGTAAATGGGAGCCAATAATACAAGAATAGAGTAATATAATACTATCAGAATAGAGTGAAAACATACCTCAGCAGGTCCGAGCAGCACCGCCAAGAAGAGGCAGAGGAAGAGGAGCTTCAGCTTCATGATGGCAGCGGCTCAGAAGACATCCAGGAGAGTATATAAGCCAGAGAGTCTGGCAGATCACCCCTCACAGTGAGTACACTAACCTTTGGTTCCGTGGGGTTTGTAGAGTACCACCCCCTGCTGCTGACTCACTTTTATTGATTTGAACCGAGCCCCCGGGTTCTCGTTTTTCCGAGTAATGACAGTTGATGGAAGTGAACGTTGAAATGGACAAATAAAAATGGTGGAAAAAAAAAATTTAAGATCGAGGTCTGCGCCACCCTTGAAAGAGTTTTCTTAATGAAATTAATTGGAATTAATTTGGATGGAATTGGATGATCGTGTCCTCAGATGACACAAAAGCTCAGAGAGCATATTTGCAAAAGCCAATTGTTTGTTTGAATATAGACTTTGGATCCATTTGTGTGGGTTTTTTTTTTCACAAAATCAAGTGCAAAAATAATGTCTTTTACACAAAAATGCAACATCAATATGCATCAAACATGGTGCTTCTTCTTAGTTTAATGAACACTGAGACACACTGCTTCTAATATTCCTGTACATTCATCTCAATTTTCAATACACATATGCATAAGTGTGAAAGAAGTGTGCGGCGTTCTCCTTTAACATCATTTCTTGTGGACATTTTTAATAATATTGTGCTCGTATGTCATCTGAAATACATTCTGTCGTTTCAAAAAGGAGCGATTCGGCACCATTTTCTAATAAGACACCCTTTATAAGGGGTTTATTGGCTGTGGCCAAACTTTATTTATTACGGAAATTAAGAATTTTATAGATTATGTTAATCCAGCATTACACTTGATTTATCTTTTCAGTCAAATTAACTGAATATTATGAATTCATAAGGAAAGACTCATTTCCCTCCGTGGGAACCGTTTACAGAGAATCTGGTCCAAAACATATTTATTAAAAGCTTCATACCATTTTCAATGTCAGCTGGATAGATTTTAAAAATGTTTTTTTCTATCTCTAATGTCTAAAATAAAGGAGACACTTTGAATGACCCAGAGTGAAGAAGTTCCAATATTAGAATAGCATGATTTGCATTGCAAATGATTGCAATAAAACTTTACACAGACATTCATGGTCCCCAGAAGATGAATCTCCCACTTTAGAGATCCAATTACTTTTTTCTTGTTGAGCCACCATGATGTTTTTAGAAATATAGAAATAACTATGGATTTTCATTAAATTTCTTATAGCTATTAGCAGCTCCAACCAGTTACTTTTCAACTCAAACTTTATTTATAAAGCACGTTTGAAACAACCAATGACTTCTACTGTCTTTGGTGATCCTCTGACTGTTCCTCACCTCCACAGGGTGAATGTTTTATCCTGTGGGACAAATCTCAACATCTATTGGGTTGGCACCGAAGTTCGTACAGACATTCGCGGTCCCCAGAGGACGAATCCTGTTTGACGGCAGCACCACCTTAAGTCTATCATTTCTGGTTTTAAGTGAAAACGTCTCAACATCTACTGGAAATGGTTATATTGTGGGACAGACGTTCATGTAATTTATCACCAAATACCCAAATAAGTACATCTCATCTGCTTCAGCTGCACTAATGAGCTAATTAGCAAACATTAAAGGCTAACATCAGCATGTTAGCGTTCCCATGAGCATGTTAGCATGCTGGTGTTAGCCTTTAGCTCAAAGCACCACTGTGTGTGTGTGTGTGTGTGTGTAGCCTCACATAGCTGCTAAACCTGTATAGCAATAGTTGCATTATTAGAAAGTGGTGCCTTAGCAAGGAACTGTTTTTTCCTGATCAGAGATCACCGCTAGCTGACGTAGCATCACAGATCACAATGGGCTTAGCGTTGGCGCCATTGTGGTCATGGCCGGGACACAGGGCTAGGTGGAGGCGGTCCGAGAAGGTTCCCGCACAGAACGAGAACAGCGGCGCCATGTTGTCCGCCTCGAGGAACGTCACCAATCCGGCGGGGAAACTACACAAAACGCCGATCCGACCGAAGCGCTTGGTGAAGGGCAGCTGGCGGGGCACGCCCCCGTGCCAGGCGGTGTACTCCCCGTCGAAGAGCTCCACGCACCAGGACTCGTGCCCCCGGCCCAGCCAGCAGTCCTCCGTGGTGCCCTTGCGGGGGATGTTGGGGTGGGTGACGCCCAGTTCCCAGTACGTCTTCCCAGTCACGTCCAACTCCCAGTAATGGCGACCGAAGCTGAACGCTTGCACGCTGATGACATTGAGGGTGGTGTCGAAGCGTCCGGGGAGGTCAGGGAGCTGCTGCCAGGTGTCGACGTAGGTGGCGCTGTCGCCTCGGGGGGAGATGATCAGCTTCGGGTGGGCCGTCTCCGGGTCCAGACGCGCCTCGCTGGAATCTGGAGAAACCACATTTAAACAACTTTCATACAAAAAAAAAGGAGGAAGAGATGTAACGTTGTGGTAAATAATGAACGGACAGCTCCTGGTGAGTTTCCTGATGATGGGGGTCTGAGAGCCGATGAGCAGAAGCATGTTGCTGGCGAGGTGGAGGATCTGGTCGGCTTTAACTTCGTCCAGGGTCACGCTGCTCGGGTCGGTCCTGCTCAGCAGATCCATCACTCTGGAGGAGGCAGACCACATAGTGAGTAAACCACCTTTACTATATATTAGTGGTGAGTATTGGCAAGAACCTCACCATACGACACGTATCACGATACTTTGGTCACGATACGATACGTATCACGATACTTTGTCACGATACGATACGTATCACAATACTTTGTCACGATACGATACGTATCACGATACTTTGTCACGATACGATACATATCACGATACTTTGGTCACGATACGATACGTATCACGATTCTTTGTCATGATACGATACATATCATGATACTTTGGTCACAATACAATACATATCACTATACTTTGGTCACAATACGATACATATCACGATACTTTGGTCACGATACGATACGTATCACGATATCACGATATTGCGATATAAATGAAGATGAAAACACAAGTACCTGTATATGTACATCAGATGATATTGATCAGAGGACAAATTGAGTCAAAACTATTTCATTCAAAACAGCCTCTCAATTTTATTAATTCCCATGAATTTCACTGGAATAAAAATTGAAAATAAAATGAATTAATTAATGAATCTTCTTTTATTAAAAAAAAGTTAAGAGTCGATGTATTGGGCGGCAAAGTATCGCGATATATTGCCGTATCGATATTTTTACCCACCCCTACTATATATATATTCTATATATTAAGTATTATTATTTTGATTCCATACCTGTCCTCTGTCTCCGTGTCTTGCTGCTCGGAGCACGAAAAGAAAGACTGAAGAAAAGCAGAAAAAATGTTTAGTTCCACTAGATAAATGACATCATATTGCTTTAAGTTGAATCACCATTGTGTCGGGCTCTGTGTCGTTGTGGTCCGTTGCCACGGTGATTATAGCCAGGTCCTGCTCTATCTGCTGGATCAGAGAGCAGCTCCCTTCCATCATCCCATCCAGGGCCGAGACGGCGGCCCGCTCCTCGATCTCCAGGTGGGACAAGGTGAGCCTCAGGTCCTGGTCCAGGACCGCCTGCATCTCCTGATATTTTCCGTATGATGCTCTCCCTGATCGCTGAGGACTTTTTCTGAGTCGGGCAGAGGCATCCATCAGTTTATCCAATGCTTCAGATCACAGTTTTGTTAATTAAATTTTCCACAGAACACACGACTCACTGCGATGTCTGATTGCCTCGCAGCCAGTTTTTTCAGTCTGTGTTTCACTGCTTCCCTTTGCCTCTTTAGACTCTCTTGGTGCTTTTCTAAGGTTTCCTATAGGAAATAGTTGCACATAGATTCAGCCCAAATCAACTCCAGGCAGACAGATTGTCTGCAGCTGCAGAAGCAGTTTACTGTGAGACTCTTTGACTGTTTATTCACGTCTTTTCTGCATTTTCGATAAACACATTTTTCCTGCAGAGGCACTGAAGGATTTGCTGCTTCCTAATCAAGCTGAGAATGATGCCCCATTGTCAGCCAGTGCTGTGTTCTCCAGGAGGGAACACTATGATCCACAATCACCCACATTTGTGCCACAATAATTCCCCCTGGAGCTGAATGAGGCTACGCTGCAGCTCTCAGAAGCATTTACCCTGCCTTTCATACCTAAATATCATATATATGTGCATTTCCCCTCCTGCATTACACATTGCTTTATGCTTCATATCACCATAGACACTTTTCCAAAGCACACTATTCTCCTACATTGTTCAAGTTGATGTTGATGTTGGTGCACAGTTTGACAGTAGAAGGCTGTTTTGACACGGAGGAACGTTTCGGATGGTTAATATTTTGTGACAAAATGAGTTTGGAAGCCAATCCGATTTACATTAATGTAACATGTAAACCTCCAGTGCACAAACATGCAGAGAGAATGATCTTTTTCAATGAATAATCTAGTAGATTTACAATGCTAATTCATAGATTCTGTATTTGTTTGTGTGTCAGACAAAGACTGCCATCCAGGGAGCCACTATTCAGTTCATTTCAGTATGAAAATGAGCTTTGAATATATTTTATATTGCTGTTATATTGCCACTGTGGTGAGATTAAATCAATATTAAAACATCATCTTGAAAAGTCTTGCGTTTTGCAATAATGTTCAGATGAGCTGCTCTGATATCTGACATTTAATAAGAGAGAAGTAAGAGGACAAATACTAGTAAAACATGAATTTAGTCTCAAATATCTTTCCTTCCTAAACACAAATGAATGCATTCATCTGAGGAAGTGTTCAAATAATCATTGGAACTGCATTAACACGCAAAACTAACGAAACAGAATGCCAGCGACGCATTACGTTACTCAAGCAGGATTTAAATATTTGCAAAAAGAGTTTTTAAAGCAACAATCTGGAAGATTCTCATTCAAATAAATGTCTGTTTAGTCACCGAATGAGGTAACACAATGATGGTGAAATCAAAACAAACTAAATGTTCTGTGGTGAGTGAGATCGAGTAAGACACCTGCAGTTATCACTTATCACCACAGGTGTCGCCAAAGAGCGAAAAACAGAGATCTTTGAGATTGTGACTTTAAACCTCACCGATATGACAAGTAAGAACACAAAGTGGAAAAACTGCAGTATGCTTTGGAAAATGGTGTTGAAGATTTGCTTTTAAGGCAAATTCGGTAATGAAGTTTCATTGTTAGCATTGCTACGAGAATGACGACTAAACATTTACTATGTGGCTGCAAATGTCAGTATCAGAATAATGGGTTTACACAGTTTGTGTAGAAAGTCCATAGTATCCACTGTCCCATAAAGTCCTCTCCCCCCCCGGTGAAAGGTCACCGAGGTCATGTGTTTATTAGTGAAATGCAAAGAAGAATAAAACAGAGAACAGAAAAGAGGCGGGTGGTACCTTTGGTAGAGCTGAGGATCATATGGTTCATGGTGATTTAAAGCTTTATTGGCTTAAGATTTCAATACAACAAATGGCAGTGTGGGTTTTTCATTTATAAAACAGTATACTTCCAAATACAGTTGCTTCTTACATTAGGTTGATTTTGTCTATTTGTTGGTTACTGGACGTCGGAATACGGCACTAAAATATATTTGTACTTCCAATACATGTAAAGGGAAAGTGTGTGGCCATGTTTATGAGAGCCTGAGAAGAGAGACATTTTCTTTTTCTTTTTTTTGGCCGGGTCAGATGGATGTTTGTGCGTGTGTGCAGGAGCCAGGAGGGGGGAGGAGACTGGCGGCGTGATGCTCGGATGATGCGTTTCCATGGAGATCCGGTAAAACAGTTGATGGGTCAGCTGACTGCTTTCCCAGCGGCTTTTTTATTTTTATTTTACAATTTTATTCAAAGACTCACTGAGCCGATTCTTGCAAACTTTGGACCAAAAACTTGTTTTAGCCCAAGCGAAGGAAGAAAAAAAAAAAAAAAAAGCTGACACATGTTCAAGCTACGAGCGTGGACATTTTTGCGTTAAATGGCGCCATGAGGTTCTACTGTACTTACAAAGTTCCACAGGAATCAACAGCAAACAAATAAGTAGGAAGAAACAAGCAAGAAAAGAAAAAGGTAAGCAGTTCCACTTGTAGCAAAAGCAAGAAGTAAAACAAGCGGCGTCAAAAAAAATAACATGACTCTTAATTATCATTCATTCTTTGTCATTTTTGAACATTGGAAGAGATTCTCTTGTTTATTTCCTGTGACTTCCTGAGTCTATCTGGACAAATCATTCAGCTCACAGTCTCAGGAAGCATCGGAGCAAAAAAAAAAAAAAGAAGAAGTGTCCATTCAATGGCTTCATTGATTTTGCCAGGATAAAAAAAACAACTGAAAAAAGGAAATGAACCAAAACATCTAGATTACAGTTGCCGTGTGCTATCTGAATGAATGTACAGTGTGTGTGTGTGTGTGTGTGTGTGTGTGTGTGAGAGAGAGTGCTAGAAGAGCTTGGCCTTCTTTTTCATGTCGTTGCGTTTCCACAGGGGAAGCCTGTCAAACTCCTGGATCTCCATTCCAAAGATGTCAAAGAACGTTTCGGGTGCTAAGTGGCGCTAGAATTGAGAACAAAGGTGGAGAAAAACAAAGGAGGGAAGAGGGGAGGAAGGAGGGAGGAGGAGGGAGGGAGGGAGGGAGGGAGTGTTCGTGATTAGCACCAAAAGCCACAGAAAAAGGGTCACTGCAAAAATGACAAGAAGCAATGGATACTGCACATTCCTTTGCTACAATTGCCTTTTTTAAATTTTTTTTTTTTTTTTTGTGTGTAATGTGTTAATTTACACAAAGCAGAGAAAGTCCAGTATCAATTTGCGGACAGGTCAGGTGGAAATCTGATACCTCCAGTCTGGTTCTGTCCACATCCCTGGGCAGTTTAGCTCTCCCTCTACTGGTTATCATGAGCATTTCATAGGGATACACCTTCGGAGAGAGACACTCGTCAGTGAAACAGGTCAAAGCCTACAAGCTGGAGAGTAAAGCTTCAAAAAAATATGATTTTTTTTTAACAATTTTGTATATTTAACGTGACAGAGGGAACACTGGGTGGGAGAACGGGTGTGTGACTGGGAGTGAGAGTAATTTAGGGGTTGTTGGGGGGGTGCAGGGTGCTATAACGGTGCACACTGGTGTATTACACGTGCAATAGGTTAGGTAAGGGCAAAAAACATGAAAACAGAGTAGGGGCTTTTTTATTTTTAGAGTAATTTAATGCAAACTAAAAAAAGACCAGTAATGTAGGCCAAGTGAGTCCACATGGGGAATGATTGTCCTGGAAAACGGAGCTTCACAAAATATCTAATCCCCTCTGTGCAAGAAACGACACAGCTGTTAATTTAGCTGAAATGCTCAATAATAAGCAACTAGAAGTTCCAACTCATATCCACATGGATAAAATGTACAATCTCTTATATACCACGCAGTATATATATCGATATGAGTTGATTCGGAATGACAAACCGACAGGCGGCTTGGATTCTCCCCTGTATGCTTGCATACAGTATCCAGCCACTTTAAAGTCAAACAGCTGTGTGCAGATGAGCATGGAGAAGCCAGCATGCTAAAGCGTGACTCCTGAAGCAGCATGCTAAATCATCAGGAACCCGATGAAGTCTTTCACCTCCAGTAAACAGAAATAAACCTACTTCCCTATTTCTTCCACCAATGTTTCCGAGGTAATTAAACAATTTCGTCCTCTTTTTTCTTTTATTCTTCTCTACATCAACTGCAAAATGTGTCCTCGTTTTACGTGTTAAAATATGTAGAAATGTCCAAACATATATTTCAGTGTTGTCATCGGTGCGAAAAGAAGAAGATACTTGCTTTTGGTTCCAACATATTAGGCATAGATACTCCCCTGTCCATCCTTGCAAGTGCTGCACGGCCATCCTTAATGTGCTAAAGAATAGAACATACACAAATGTAATATAGTGGAAGGGGGGAGGGGGGTTCTGCAGGGTTAATGGCATGAATAATGTCCACTGGTGACTGTGGCCGCTGGATGGAGCAAGTAGCTGGGACGCCGCTCGGCTTCCTAATTGGTTTTTGGAGAGATGGGCTCTGTCTCTGTAGTTTTTCATTTAAAATGTGGCATTTAGCTTGAGTCATGACATTGGTACACAGAAACAAGACACGAGGCGATGATTGTACATTGCGTATTTTCCGTTAACGGCACACACACCGGTTCATCACCACGCTGCATGCCCCTGTAGTTGACTTTTTTTTAAAATCCAACAGTGATGCAAGCGTGTAGCGGGGAGTGGGCGGTGTGCATTCAGGGGCCAAGTGCCTCTCTCTCTCTCTCTCTCTCTCTCTCTCTCTCTCAGCAAACCCACGAGCAAGCAGATATAAATGATGCAAGGTGAGGAAGCATGCCATGTGAGAAGAAGCAGATGAGAAGACATACCTGAAACTCTGCAGGACAACATGGGACAGAAAATGAGACTCACAGTTAATGGTTTCGCTGTCATTATCGCCCTGCAACACTGTTGTCCCTGACGACACGCTGCTGTGTGTGTGTGTGTGTGTGTGTGTGTGTGTGTGAATCATGACGCAAATATTTACAAAAGCATCTGTAAATACTGATGCTGAATAGTGACATTTGGCGACGGCAGCTCTCACCTCGGCCTCCTCCACACATGTCGCCATAGCTGTTGTACTGGGTGAAGTCCGTCGACTGGGGCTGCAGGGAAACAGTAACATTGTAACATGTTTTGTTGCTGATTTGGGATCAGAATAACTAAAACATGTTTATTATATGTGTTTAATTAGTGTTTCCGGCAGTGATGACGAGATATGACACATTTAACATGTCATTTCTTCAGAAAAACTTTTATCCATTTTAATGTGAATATACATCAGAACTCTGTGTTTATATATAAACCCTTTATTTTTATTTTTCAGTCGCTGCTGCTTAGTGTGACCTGTGTAACTTTTTTTAGCCTTTTTCTTGGCTTCTCACCTCCTCCTGCACAGTGTTTTTTTAATCTTGCATTAATCACTACCGTATTTTTTTAAATACTGTGTGAAATTAAGACAACATAAACATAATTTCTGCATCTTGGTGATTTCAAATTGTCATTTATCTGCAAATCTATAGCGTGAGCGAGCTCTCACCCGATGCAACCCGTTCCTCCCGTAGCCGGGCAGAGAGTTGGTTTTGGTCGGAGAAGTCGGATCTGAAACAGAAAATAATGTTTGAATTTAGATTTAGATTTAAAAAAATAAATAAAAAAGGTGTTGATCTAAAGGAATATTTACACGAACGGACCTGCATCACAGTTGGTCTGTTTGGAGTCGTATCGTTGGGCCGAGAGGCTTCGGGCGTGACGCTCCCTGATCTGCTCTTTTTCCATCTCCTCCTTCAGAATGAGCTTCCCCAAACCAGACTGGATCTACACACACACACACACACGCACACACACACACACACACACACACACACACACACACGCACACACACACACGCACACACACACACACACACACACACACACACACACACACACACACACACGAAAAAACCCGTGAAGGATACACACCTTTCGTCTCAGGCACACAGCAGCTCCTTTAACACGGGAGGTTAAAGGTCATCTCACTGACCTTGCTGAGATGTTCCTCGTGGAGCTGCTTCTTTTTCAAGGCCTCTTCCTCCTCCTCTTCTCTGGACCGTCTCCTCCCTTCTGAACCTATGGGAGCCCCAAGAGTTACATATAAGGCGTGTAAAGACACACACGTGTGTTCTACGTGTTTTAACAACCGCATGAAATGCTCCACAGGTCGGAGTTTAGAGGAAGACAGCAAAAAAAAAGAGGATGTGGCTGCTTCATCTGGCTGTAGAGCGGTGAGGAAGACGAGGATGGACGGGAGGACACAAATGTGAGACAGAGTTGACGAGACAGACAGACAGGGAGGAGGGGGGGGTTCTTATTGGAGTATTAGTCTCCACTGACATGACATGATGTTCACGCGACATCGTTGGATGTAAGACAGACGAACAGAAGTGGGTTTGAAGTCCGTCTCAGTTATCTCTGTCCAAGGCATTTGTGGTACAGTCGTGTAAAATAAATAAAAAATAAAAAATGATGCTACCTCAAGCAGGAAAAAAACAATATGGCAGCAACGGAAACCAAACAGCTTTTGTTCTGCTTTTTGTGCAAGCAAAAACTTAAAGGGATAGTTTGGAATTTTGGACATAAGACCTATTTTCCAACTCAGCCGGTGTGTTCGAGACGTCTGGAGATGTTTTCAGGAAATTTCATTCAGTTCTTCTAGTTGTCGAGTTTGCTTGTGCTATGGCTAGCGCAAGTCAACTGTTCTAGTTAGCATGGCATTAAAAACAGTCTTGCCCACTCCACAGTGCACCCGAGGCAAATCCATTAAAACACTAGATTGTTGATGTACATATCTGTGTTGATAGAATGTTTGAAACAAAACTAACCTTGCATTTTTAAGGATTTATGTCTCAGCAGCAGCAGCAGCGTGTCATACTTCCTAGTAGGCTATGGCAGTGGCGGAGTGATATCACCTAGCACTTATAAGTTACTATAATAGTTTGTTTACCTGCTGTCATTACTACAGACGCAGAGTAGCCTGCAGTGCTAGTTTCTTCAATCTCACAGAAATGGACACTTTTGGAGAATATAGTGAAACTTTTGAAGACTCTGATGAGGAGCGAGATGGCCCCCGCTGGAGCTGAGAACCGGGACCGAACAAACGGAGACTGGTGGTGCCAGGAGGGAATCCCCCGCAATGTGTCCGAGGGTTTACGGGTCTACGGACGGAGCAGAAGTCTGGGTTTGCGGTGCGTAAATGTGGGTTTGCATGGCCGTGGGCTGCCCGGTGTTTGCGTGTGTTCCAAGCGCTTTTCAGACAGGTCTGAGGGCATGAGTCCCGACAATTCGTCCCGGTTCGATTGCCTATTTATGGGCAGTATTTCGGGCGGCGCGTCTTAGAGTTTTGAGTCCAACGGAGCAAAGTAAAATTCCACTGCTGCTGAGAAACTAGTTCCTCAAAAAATGGATGATTCATGCGATGCGAGGTTAGTTTTGTTTCAAATATTATTCTATCAACACACATATGTACATCGACAGTCTAGTGGTTTAATGGATTTGCCCCGGGTGCACTGTGGAGTGGGCAAGACTGTTTTTAATGCCTGTCTAGCTAAGAACCGTTGACTTGCACTAGCCATAGCACAAGCGAACTCGGCAACTAGAAGAACTGAATGAAATTTTTTGAAAACGTCTCCAGACGTCTCGAACACACCAGCTCACTTGGAAAATAGGTCTTATGTCCAAAATTCCGAACTATCCCTTTAAGAAGGTGAATCCTGTGAGGCCTGAATAGAAGTGAAGCAGGGATGCAGGAGAACCAAGGAGGAGCTAGGTGGCGGTGGCGGTGAGGTGTCTCTTAGACCGCTAGATGGCGAGCAGTGGGAGCATGCCCATCACGATCCTACTGTACCTAACGCGACCAGAGAGCAGGGCCAACGGTTGCCCCCCTCGCTCCGCGAGCCGTCGTCCGGAGAGGGAGCGTGGGCGGCGGGGAAGGTGGCGGATCTGATGATGTCATCAGCGGACTGGCCTTGACGTGCTATGGCATCTGTATCTAGGTTGGTAACCATGGGAACTGATCTATAAGTGTCTGGGTCACAGTCTGGACCACAGGAAAACATTTATTTTATTTATTTAGTTTTTTTTTAATTGCACCAATCTGACCCTTCAGACTTAAAGGGGAGGGGGGGGGGGGGGACATTTAAATCATGTGACGTGTACAATGCAAGGACATGTCGTTCCTAACAAGTCACGGAATATTTACCTCAAATATAATCTTATTTATACATATTTTATATTTGTATTATTTATTTTTTATCATTTAATAATTAATTAGTCGTGTTTGCACTGAGACTAAGAACTGAATTACTGGTAACGAGTACATGACATCACCTACATCACTCATCACAGACATGAATAAACATATTTTAGCTCACAAGGAGACGTTGCTATGGAGCCATTCAGTTTGCCTTTAACACAAATGACTCTAGTGTCGTTATCCTGCATGTATGACATCACTAGTGTGACTTGTTAAGAGACACGGTGCCGTGTGTAAAACAGGCTACAGGTTGGAGACAGACTTCAAACACTGATGGTGACTACACGCTTGGATGAATACACACATTTGGGCTGATTCACAGAAACATACCCAGTAAGAGCTCAGTGGGATAATAACCTAGAGAACACTCAGATAACAGAACACACAGGCTGAACGGGAGGAGGAGAGGTACCGTGTTGTTTGTAGATGGGGGGTTTTCTGTAGATGTTGCTCCCCTGATCTGAAAACAGTCACATACAGACAGAAAAGACATTTACGGAGGATACAGTGTTTTTATGGTTTACACGAAAAGAAAGGAAAAGTACAGTAAACACCTCAACACAAGCAAAGACGCACGCATGGGGATTTACACAGAATCTCACTATGTTCCTGATATGAAAGAAGAGCGGGAAAAGCAAAAGCTGATCCCAAATGGACTTTAATGGGATAGATAGATAGATAGATAGATAGACAGACAGACAGACAGACAGACAGACAGATTGATTGATTAGGGACGAGCAGTGACAGGGTGCGCTCCAGCTCCTACCTGGGAGGTGGAAATGTTTAGGGGTCAGAGAGAGAGGCGGGGTGACCGGCCGGCTGTCGGGCCTGAGCGGGAGGGGGGAGCTCCGGCCACTCGGCGGGTCGGTGCCTCCAGTGAGAAGAACCAAGAACAGAACGTAAGCAGGGAGACTAAAGGGGGGAACCACAGTCCGAACGGTGCAGCACAGGGACCGGGTGGAGTCCTCTTTGGGAAAGGGAGACAATCTGGTGGCTTGTTGGTTAGATGCAGATCATGGAGCTGTCTGAGTGCACGATGAAGATATAAAAGCGGCGTAAACTAGCAGAGATTGAGGAAATGAGCGATGAGTCATGAGCTATAATGTCTGCAGATCTGTTATATAGCATGAATTCAGTTTTAAACTCCCAGCATGCAAAGTTATATCACAAAACCTTCCTTTTTAGCTCAGCCTTCCGGCTTACTGGAGTCTGGAGACTCATTCTGGCACCAAAATAAACTAATCCATCATCCAACATTCTGTCAGTTTGGATATTGGATTAGCAGTATCTCTCAAGTGCATGCAAAGCAGCAAAAACACAAACACAAAGAGCCTGTCAGCGACTGGGCCGTGATCGTCAGAGGTGAAGAAGTGCATGCTGGTTAGTGAGGAATCAATGCCACGGCTGCAGGTTTGGACCGGTCGGGATGAGAAATGACGCTGGATGGGGGGGGGGGCATGTTCCAGGTGACAGATGGAGATGTGGCCTTTTGGGGGGGTGGCAGCGTGGAGTGGAGTGGGGCCCTTACCTTGGCTATGGGGGAGGAAGTGGTGTCTGAAAGGGGAGGTGGGGCGGGAGTCATTATTTCTGGAGCCCACACTGTTACTGCACAAGGAGGAGCAGAGCTTCTGCATGCCTGTCAGAGCCTCTGCAGGGAGGGAGGGTGAGGGACGGTGGGGGACAAACACCCACCAGGACCAGGCAGCAGAAGTGGACGGTGTTGGGGGGAGGGAGGGGGGGAGAAGGTGAGACAGTGAGGGACAAAAGAAAAGGGAAGATATACAGGAAAAAGAGGAAATAATAGACACCCAAAGTGAGAGGTAAGGAGTATTCAGGATCTTTAAAATCAAACGTTTTATAGTGGAAAGGAAAGCAAAAACATGTGTTAAAAGCCTAAAAAATCAACTTAAAAGGTTTTCAGTAACATAACTCAGACTTCCCCTTTAAGGTGGGAAACGGATCAGAAAGAGGGAAGTCAGTGAGTTTTTTAACTGTTGTCCACCTGACCACCTTAAAAAACACACACACACGCACACACACACACACACACACACACACACACTCACCTGGCCTGTGAAAGTGCTGCGGTGACCGTGACAGGGTGGGGGTGTAACCATGGCGATTATAGACTGGTGATCCTATGGAGCCCTGACTGGTGGACCTTTGGAGGATGCGTTCCCTCCTGTCGAAGGAGCCCTGACACACACACACACACACACACACACACACACACAGTTATTAGTGTGTGCTGGGATTAATGAGATTGCATAGAAAAAACTGAATTGGACAAAAACGATATGCTCACCTCACCAGGTGGCGTTGGCGACATGTTTCTTGAGGACTAGAATAAAGTGGTAAAAAAACCAAACAAGCCAGTTATTTAGCATGCACATGGAGTTAAAAGAGCCCCGACAGCATATTATAATGTATGACACACCTGGGTGTTAAAAAAAACACCCCAGAGAACAGACTGATCTGCTGATCTGCCACATTATCACGTACACCATCTCCCTTTCAAAATAAAAGCACAACTCTGTTCTCTGTGCATCATTGACCATCATCAGCACCCAGGTGACGTATCTCACCTTGTCATCGGGCAACGGGGAACGCTCCCTCCTGGCAGTGTGGAGCTGTAACGGACACAGAAAGTCAGTACGGCACACGGGTCTTTGAACGCAACACGATAAAGGACGTATTTGAGGAAATTTGAGAGGAAACAGAGGATAATTTGTGCATGAAGATATCATGCATGCAGGAAGGAGGCGGTGCATGCGCTGGGTTTGCGTTTACCTCTCCCACACTCTCGCCTCTCTCCTCTCTCTCGTCCAGCGAGGTGGTGTACAGCGGCTCGTACGTAATGAGATCGGGACGCTCAATGTCATAAATGGCTTTGACTTTTGGAATGGCAGCTAGGTCTCGGTAATCAAGGATCTCATTGTCTACTTTTGCCTAGGGGAGACAAATAAAGACAAAAACATGCACACACACACACACGGGGGTGAATTCTATTACTGCACAAGGTCCAACTGTCACAAGAGGCTGAATATCCAACTAGAAAGACAAACTCAGAACTAATCTGGACAGATTTGACCTTACATAGATCGTGTGACCCGGTGAGCCAGGAATGCTTGAACCAGGTCTGGAACAAATGCTCTCGGATGACGACCTCGTAGGCTGCGAGGAGAGAAAACACACAAGTGGCCTGTCAGGCAGTCAGTCTCCCATGATCCACAGACACATCACCATGGTTACCACCCCCCCAAAACACTCCGACATTAGTGGCGTGTACTGTGTGAGCGATGATAGAGGACTGTATTTTACGTTTTCGTTAATAACATGAGGTACTGACACGTCGTTTCATGATTTAGGGGTCATTCATTTGCAAATCTGCAAAGTGAATGAGTGCTTTTAGCGCCGTGTGATCTCATGTTCTTAAGAACCTCATGCCTGTTTATGTGAAATGAACGGTTTGGATGGCAGCAGCGTTATTAAATGAGCGTTTCAGGTAAATGGGGGAGATATTGTGTCTGCTCCTCCAAATGTGCACATATCTCTGTCTCATGCACCTTCGATATGAGCGTTCAAAAGGGACAAGGACTGAATGGCTCCATATGACACAAACAGAGAGAGAGAGAGGGCGCACTGCAGGCTGCCTCCAGCAGATGGCAGCATACAGTGCATCGTGTCCTATGTATAAGGTTACATGGTGGAACACAGGATGATGCCATCTCATAGCCAATAGCGAATACAGTACCTGCCTTTCTGTTTTTTGGAGGAATAAGAGGGACGGAGGCAACAGCTGTGGAGGAAGGGAGAGGAGGGGGAGGGGGGGAAGGGGGTCACAGGACATCACACAGGGGTTTGTGCCTCTCCAGCCCGACTCACAGTTCACACACATCCAGGCCCAACATGTTGCACGTGGACAGATATTCATAGACGCACACATAGCGACGCCTCAAAAAGGCAAATTATGTCAACGGCAGATAATATTCAACAGGAGCGGGGACAGTCTTCTATCCTATCCTATCCAGAAATAGTCGTGAGACTTGAACAGAAAAGTAGCTTTCGTTCGGAGGATAAAGTCATGAAAAAGCTCCTACCCGCTCCCTGTGTCGCTCCTCTGTTCGGGTGGTGTTCTTGCAGCCGGGATGCCACACTGTCGATCCTGAGGAGAGAGACGGAGGGGAAATACATTCAAGAGCAACATGTGGAGATAAAGAATATTCACATTTTTTTTGCATATATTATATCACGTTCTCAACAACTCGTAGACCTTCACCCAGCATCAAACCCACAGTGGGAAACAACACGAGGACCACATGCTGCTACAGCTAATTAAAACAGAGTCAAATTAATTGCATCATTAATTCAAAAGAAATTCAAAATAAATGTCCTTCTAAGCTCCTACCCCCATATTATTATATTATATGGGATATATATATATTTTAGATAATGCATTTTTGATGGTGCCGTTGTGACTTGACCCCGGCGTGGCAGCAGAACCAGAAAGTCATGGGTTCAAGGCTCTTTCTCTCTGCTTGTTGCAGCCTGTTCCTCGATCATAAAGGTTTCAAGGTTTTACGACAGAGATGCTGCATTTTAAACCCACCTGGTGCTGAGCTCGTGCAGGAAGGAAACCGTGAGAGAATATCTTTAGAGAGAATTGCATTCGTCATCTCGTTAGACGTCTGAGACGTTTATAGAAGCGGCATTAAAGCTGTTCTGTCAGCTCGTGTTGGCCGGATAATCACGCAGTACACCGTGTCAGCAGCTCAGCATATAAATAGACATATGATCACCAATCAGACTATATATAGAGCATCCATCCATATGCTTGTTCTAATTAAAGTCAAATACGTCATTTAGGGGTTTCTATTACACACCAAAGCCAAACTCAAACTACAGACGGGAATGCAACTCTTCAGTCTACGAGGAGTAAAGGTGAAAACTCAGAGTCCGCCTCACCTTGCAGATACATCTCTTCTCCTTCCGTGAACATCTGATTGCACCGGCTGCATCTCGCACAGCTGGGGTGGTAGTGCTTGTCTCCCGCCTGGAAAACACACATAGCTGTATAACGGCTCTGACTTCCTCCAAAACAGCTGTTGGCGAACATGCTGCCCTGAGACTGGTCTGCAGGTTTCACCTAAATAAGGACAGCGTTTTCCTCTTCATGACAACCTGCATAAAGCAATCACATAAAAACGAACTCTATTTGCATGCAGGGAGCGCCATTATATGTGACTTTGATAGGAAGGAGGGTGAGGAAATGTCACCTGCTGCAGAACAACCCTCATATAACATGTTCAGCTTTGCAAGTGGCCACTCAGAGATACGACTAACATTTGCATTATTATCTTCCAGAGGAGCTACAGCGCCTCCCACCCGATCCTCTTCCTCACTGTGAAACAAAACATCTCTCAGGGATAATAATGGTACTTATGCTATACGTGCATGCCATTAAATACTCCCTCTGCTTTTAACAGCTGCATTAATTACCCCCTCGTATCCACACACATTCCCAGCATGCACAGTGTCTGGCTTCGGCCCCACTGATCCACCGGCTGCAGCTCAGGGGTCGAGATGCCGAGGCCCTTTTTTTCCTATTGTCATAAAGGCCGAGCCTGAGTGCTGGATTATTGTGAGCCCCGGCTGGCTGGCTGGCTAGCAGCGACGTTTTCATACCATTAAACGACAACATAACTCCCAGTCTGATTGGATCAGCGTCAGCAGAACAGACAAGGCCAGACCGGCGAACAGGAAGGTGTTGGTAGCTTGTTACAAGTTTCATAACAGCCACGTGATGCGCTGTATTAACAACGCTGAATATGTAATATTTATATAATTTGTGGCATACAGCCTTGTGTGCAACCAGGCGTTTTCTGAGAGACCTAGAAATCTGCTAAGAATTAATCTTTTAGTTGAATGTGGAGTCTATTTGGCTCCGTGACGGGGAGATTACACCGGAGATTATAAAAACGACATTTCACAATTCCAGCGCCCTCCCTCCGTCTTAAAGAGGAGCAGAACTCACAACCAACTGTCTGTTAATCCACGTTAAGGTGGAACTTCAGGTCCACTTCCCTAAATGTGTCCTTAAATATGAAATATGAAATATCCATCAGCCTGTGTGTGTGTTGTGTCTTACCTCCAGCACCTTCCCTGTGATGAACTGATGACACGCCTCACACTGAACTCCAAAATGGATCTGGTAGTCCTTCTCACAGTAGGGGGCGCCGTCCCTGAGAGGAGACAGGGAGTCGTGAGGCCCGAGTTTGACCGAAGCGGCCTGTAATTACGGTGGAAGTGAAGCCGCTTACTTGCTGATGTACTCGCCGGTCAGCACTTTGCTGCAGGCCTTACACTTGAAGCAGCCCAGATGCCACTGTTTGTCCAGCGCCAGGAGAGCCTGTCCGTTCTTAATGTCTCGACCACATCCTGCACAATCTGTGGGAACAGGAGAAGCACGGGTTCAACTTCTGTCCTCGAGTTAAAGTGGAAAAGGACAGGGAGGTTTCTACTGGCTGTTTTTAATATATAATATATAATAATCCCCCTCAAATGCATTAAAACAAGCATGTTTTGAAGCTGTCAGGAGTAGAAAGTACAAATATTTGTTTTAAAATGTATGTAAAGGTAAAAAAAATTGTAAAAAAGAGATATTCAAGTCAAGTACAGATACCTGAAAATTCTACTTAAGCACAATAATGAAGTATTTGTACTCTAGCAATGAAAAACACAAGATAATATTAGTGGGCGGTAAAGAAATTAGAGTAAATTAATGCTCAAGTGAAGGGATGCTCCTAAAGTCCAACCGATTAATCGGTCAGCTGATTTAAACGGCCGATATTAGCCGATAGCAGATATATCGGTACGGTGATTAGCGATTACCAGAAATGGTGTCATTACTCTGTTTGGCCAGCAGAGAGAAACAAGAACACCAAGGTCAACGATGAAATATGAATATCCACCGATATATCAAAATCATAATAATATCTGAATAATATAAGAATCAGCATCAACTCCAAAAATCCCATATCGGTCGGGCAAAACCAGTCTTAATCAACCAGGGGAGAAAGGTCTTATTACTCTAAATAAATGATTTATTTCAGTTCTGAGCCGAGACACTAGGTGGTGATAGAGTGCAACCAGCAGCATCCTGACAGCTGCCTCTTTCTCTCATCCACATCTCTCTCACCACGGCTCTCCATCCACATCCAACCGGCATCCCAGAGGCTCTAAAAGTACACAGGGTTGATTTCTAAAATGCACAAATCATCGAGTCATCTCTTCTGAAGAGGAAGCAACACAGAGTCCCACTGCAACCAGCGGGGGGGCGATAACGCCGAGCGGCATAACGAGGCTGTGATGACGACGTGAGGGGAATCAGCATGCCTTATTTATAGGTGACCTTGTCTAAAAGCTCTTCAAACAAAGGAGAGAGAGACCACTGGGTGTGAGGGAAAGAAAGAGAGAGAGAGAGAGAGAGGAGGATTCACACAGGAAAGGAAATGCATGAACATGCATTATTTAACGAGGCCTTTCTTATTCATAAACACGACTGGTCCAAGAGAGTGAATGATACTCAGACATCATTCACTCTTCAATAACTGGGTTACACAATCTGTACCGTTATATGAACTTCTCCCCTCTTTTAGGTCCTCTTGAAAGCAATAGTTTGACCTTCGGAAAAATATGATTATTTGCTTTTGAAGAAGTCATTCGTCTCCTGAAAACGACCTTCACACACACAACGAGACGTCATCGTGATTATTGTTTTGGGAAGTGTGTTTTGTTGTGGATTACGTTCATCAAATTAGTTTCAAATGAGTCCATGAAATGTGGGATTCTGGGCTGATGGAGGATCAGAAACACAAACATTAGTATCATTTTCAAGCCAAATAATGATGATTTCTACTAAATCGTGTCACATTTTGTTTGTTTTTGTTTCAAACTAATCCAGGAGAAAAGTTTGTTTTCCTCATCCCAGCTGAGGCTGCAGTTTAATTATGGGAACATGATTCTGAAGAGGCCGGCTTGGTGCGTTCAATATGAAGCGTTCAATTAGCTAATCTTAGCAGCTGCAGGAAACAGAGGCAAACAATTAGCTCGGCTCTGTTCAAAGTGATGAAAAATCTGCCTTCCACACCTCGCTTATACGTTACATCTCATTTGTTTAGTCTGCACAACAACAAAAACAGTCGAAATAGGACAACGGTAGGTTTGCTAAGCTAAAGAAAGAGTCACACTTTCCCTTTAAATAGCTTTAAGGTTGGAAGAGTCATCACCCCGGGACATTTGTTAGCTGCATCAGATTTTGATATTGTAGATATTACATTCAGTCTGGAAACTTCTGGATCCCCAACAGGACAAAGTTGGTAATGTCCAACCAACCGGCTAGACTTTTGAAGGGGTAAATATTCAGGAATCTGCATTAAAGGCAGTTTAGGGTTATCTTTTCATAACGATCACAGCTAAAAGGAATGATCAGCTGCAACAAATCAAACCTGAAATCTCTAAATTTGACTGAAATGTTCCAGATTTTTAATTTTTTTTGTAAAACTTTTTGAATTCTTGAACTTGGAATCCAACAGCAAACGTCCTAAACTCATGTGTGTGTGTATGACGAGGCGACGGCGACTCACTGCTGGAGCCCAGGACGTCCTTCGGCCCCGGAGACATCGGCTCCACGCAGTACTGACACAGGCAGTCCTTCCCGTTGAAGGTCACCCGGTCCCCGGCAGGGAACGGCCGTCTGCAGGAGGACCAGCTTTAGTCACATGACACACACAAACACAAACAAGGTGACCTCTGGGTGACCTCATGAGTCTTACTTGCAGATGGTGCAGACGAAGCAGGCGGGGTGGTAGGTCTTCCCCAGAGCCGTGACCACCTCCCCCTCCACGAAGTCCCCGCAGCCGTTGCAGCGGGTGCCGTGCATGCGTTGGTAGTCCAGCGTGCACAGATAGTCGCCATTCTTCATGAAGAAGCCCCCCTGGGCGAGGTCACAGCCGCACACTGTACCAAACACACACACACACACACACACACACACTCATTTAGCACTCTGCCCATATAACCGTCAAGCCGACCCGACTCCTCCACGCACCGGTGGCTCTGTTAGAACCTGCTAGTGTGTGTAATCCTGAGAGGCTCACTGAACTCATGAAATGGATGCTGAGGAACACGGCTGTGTGTGTGTGTGTGTGTGTGTGTGTGTGTGTGAACCTGAACATTTCTCCCCTTTGAAGGGACTCTGCATCGAAAGGGAGAAGTGATTAATCAGCATCACGTCTTTTCATTGTCGCCGCGGAGGCCGAGCGTTCGACGCAACAACAATTCTACGATTGTCCAGCCCAGGAAATAGCCTTGATCTGTTTCTGGAGATAACTGGTTTTTAAATAACCACGCTCCACCGTCATTCTTCAGCAAAACTTCCTTCGATTCAAATATAAACTTGTCAGCTACTCAAACATGAGAGGCTGAACGAGGCAGAAATAGTCCTGAAAGAACAATCAAGAGTTTTGGGGTTATTTTTAATGTTGCATGACGCAGTTATCTGGTTTTATCGGAGGAATAATGGACTTCTTCAATCCAGCATGATGTTCATTTAGTTCATTATGGTCCATTTAGAGTCCAACAGACCAGAAAGCAGGCGATGCTTTAGGGGGCGGGGCTACCTGCTGATTGACAGGTCCATTTAGAGTCCAACAGACCAGAAAGCAGGCGATGCTTTAGGGGCGGGGCTTACCTGCTGATTGACAGGTCGCTACCAATGCTAGTTAGTTACCAAGATGACTTTAACACTTAGCTGTAAAGCTGACCTTTAATTATGAGGCTAACTTTGTTAACAGCTTCACACCAGAATCCACATGGATCCAGATCCAGTAAGGTTGCCCCTCTGCTGTTTGTGTTTCATCAGATCCACCCGTCGCTCCTCCACAGTCCAAATATGGTCACTTCCTTCACTGGATGCAAATATTCCAAATCCGGCCGCTTCAAAACCGTAGTCCACCAACCAACGGGTGACATCACCATGACCACGCCCACTTCTGACATACAGTCTATGGTCTCTGTACCAAATGTCATGGTACATCCCATAGTTGTTGTTAGTTTGGACAAAAGTGGACTGGACCATCAGAGAGACCCACATTAGAAAATCCCTGTTGTCTCATATTGTAGTCCTGATGACAGACTGCCTTCAGTGGGTCTTTGAGGGGGGGCAATGTTAGGGTGTGGTGGCTAATTAAAAATTCCCGGCTTAAAATAACATCTTAAATTCTCGTTATCATTATTGAATAGCCTTTGGAAAATATCTAGATGTTTGAGACGACTGCACCTAATCATTCTTACGCAACGAGCCGACGCTAAATCCCGGGGATGAATGGGGAGCGAGTGAGGGAGAGAATGGGAGTTAATTGCATTAGTGGTTGGGGGGGGGGGGGGGTGATGAGATTAGCTTGTAAGCTATCTGAAAACCAGCAGTGAAGATTTGGTGGCCTTTGACCGTGATGTTCCAACAGATGCATGCCGTTAAACGTTGTTTTTTTTTTTTCAACTTGTGAAATTGGAAATGAAAAGTGAATTTAGGGAAATTGCTTTCAGTACATTTTAATGGAATGAGATGATTTCAATGCAAAAAAATAAATAATAATAAAGCAGCTGTTTGCTGATTTATCTGCCATGGCGACACAGCATGAATGTCAATAATCTCAACCTGACCACTCTGAGATTATTAGTCAAAACAGCACATTAAGAGTCCTTGCGTCGTCATTGGCAACCACTCGCTCGTGTGCACAAACACTTTTAGATCCGCTGACTCCCTGCAGGCATGTATAGCCACGTTCAAAGGTACGGAATTAGGTGCTAATCTCAGTGTTCGCCGGCCTTATTCTGGGCCCCTCGGTGACCTCAGCTAACTCCACATAACAGCACTCCAGTCACAGATTAACTTCAAGGGCTGGGGGGGGAATAATGCCTGAAATCCATCAGTGATGAGGCTAAATAGCGGCAGGATTTGCACCGTCACTTGTCGAGGCAGGCTGGATGGCACTTTAATTGAAGGAGTGGCGGGGAGTGATGTCACCGTGGACATCGTGGCCTTCAAGGGGAGAACGTTGTGTGATTGGGACATTAGTGGGAGAATAATTGTTTGTCCGGCTGGACTTTTGTATTATTTTTATTATTATTATTTCACCGTTTTATTACGTGTATATGGCTGCATATGGAAGGTGTCTTTTTTCATTTTATTTATGTTCTTGACTGCAGTATATTTTGTAAATAGTAAATAAATTAAAGGTTCTGATTCTGATTCATACTTAAAACACAACTGTGGTCAGTGTTAGCCTTAAAGAAAGCAAGCAAATGTCCTTCTATTGTGACGGTCATCATTCTCACTGATTCAGACATAAAATATGTCTGTGGGCTTGTTTTTTAAATCCTAAATGCATAACTTATTAACCTAAAAGCAGGTTGTCTCAAACCGAATCACAACGTATTAAACCACATGTCCCACCTTTACAGGTGAAGCACTTAAGGTGGAAGTGCTTGTTCTGCACCCGCAGCACCTCGCCCTTACATGGCTCCCCACACTTGTAGCACTGGATCAGGGGCTTCTCTGTGGAGTGGTGGTGTGTGTCCTGCGTATGAGCCACTGCAAGAAAGAGGAGAAATCAACGTTAAACTGCGAAGTCGATGAGTCATCGCGTGTTTTAGGGTGTTTTTCTTCTCTTTTTTAAGGCTGTGTGAATCTGTGAATCTGCAGCATCACACAGACCCGCTACTGCTGAGAGCCTGTCAGGGTGAAAACAAGAAGAAGGACATTGAACAGCACAGCAGAACTTGGGGTTCACAGCCCAGATAGGCTCTCTAGAGAGAACCTAAATATAGTCCGTCTGGATCAGCGTGGGAGGATGGAGAGGCAACATGGGTGAATGGCAGAAAGGGTATTGATGGAATCTGGTTCGCTATCGAGTTTATGGTCATCATCCAAGGAAAATACCAAGAGCAATTTGCAGTCTATATATACAGTATATGCTTATATCTTACTCTGTAAATGACTGAATCAAATAGCTGTTGTTAAATACCTTCCTGTGAGGCCAAGAATGAGGTAAGAATGTGATGTAGAAGAGCAACTAAAAGGGGAGGGGGTCTTAAAATGTAGACCCAATGGGTCCATAAGGGGCTGAAGGGGGTATCTGATCCAAACGTCATGGCAACCAAAGTCACAACCTGCTGGTGTTTCTGGAGGAAAAGTCAGAGGATCACCAAAGTCTTCATTTTCTGGAGAATAAAAATGAACCAAATTCCATAGAAATCTTAATTGTTGTCGTGTGAATCCGTAAAGTCACCCAACATGAACGAGCCCCCTTTTAATTACCAAATGCTCAACTTTAAGTAATCACAGACATCACTTTCTTAATGTGAGGTATCGTGACAGCCGCCGTAATTACATAAAAGCCAGAGAAACTATTATCAACTTGCTGCATCTCTACGGGCGGTGCATCCCCGTAGTATCTTAGTGACACGTCAGCCCTCCAACGTTTCACTGACGGACCGCTCAACATGCTGCTGCAGTGCCGCACTGCACACGGCTCATCAGCTGTTCTGAAACCAGCAGATTATTTCACATTCAGGAGCATTAACTAGCAAGGCAGTGCCTCTCTCTCTCTCTCTCTCCCTCATTCATCTCCTCTCTCTCTCTCTCTCACACATGAAAGGTTCTTTACTCTTTCTGCTCTGCGATGAATCATTAGTCTGCGAGGCTAAAATAAGACGCTTCAAAAAGGCACAGAAATAGCATCATGACCAATCGATGCTCGACCGAAAGAGAGACGTTCCTCTGGATTATTGATGACTCGGCCTACACCGCTCTCATATTGTTGAGGTGGTTTAATTGCAGCAATAGGGGGGCCCAGCCAAGACATTATTATCTTAATGAGACGCTTCTTTGATTCATCATCGAGGGGGCAGCCTACGGGTGCCAAACACTTCCCAGCGTACGACTCAGAGAGCGTGATTCATAACTGGGGTTTAAAAAGGAAGTTAGAGAAGTTGTGGGAAAACTGTGCAAGAAGAAGATCGCGGGTAAGAGATGGAGATGGATGCGTCCTCCCGGTGTCTCCGACTGAGATTTCACTCAGCAGGACAATGAGTCATCTCCAGTGAGTCCCATGTGTGACGCCGCACCACCATAGAAGAAGAACACAGGCCATCTGGGAAACTACACCCTGCAACAGAAATATCACACCCAACAAGGAATTCGAGCCTCGTGCACACTTTTATTATTAGGGAACACATATTAACCATGATCAAGTTTCTTATTAGCTTATTCTTATCAAGTTTACTCCCTGACTCACTATCAATAAGCAGTGATTATTGATATTATTGATGGGAAACTCGGCCTAGTAGTTGCAGAATAAGGCATTAGTAAGTGATTTATAATGGCTTAAAAACAGCCAATATGCTACTAATATGCATGCTAATAAGGAACTAGTTCATGGTTAATATGTGTTCCCTAATCTAAAGCGTTACCCAACTTTGTGACAGTCTGTTTGTGTTCCCACATACGTTTATGTACGACCGTTAACTAACAACTGTCCACACTTGGCACCCGGTAAAGATGGAGGGCTTCTCTTTAGCTGCTCACACAGCTGGTGGTGCCATCTGGGAGCATCACACGGCGCCTCCATCCAAAAAGGGAAGCCTACTTTATTATTTTTGGGGGCCACATTTAAACAATGTCTGGAGACCAAGATCTGGAAACAGCAACAGGAGATGCAGACGCCTTTCGCTCCAAATCTTCCACATGAATTGCATCTTTTGTATTTAATGTGTAGAAAACTAGCTGTTTAACAAGGCTGGCAGAGACTGGTGACCCTCCCCACACACACAGAGTGACCTCTGCCGTGTCGTCCACACCTCAACAACTCCAACACAAAGTGAGGTCATTCCTGAAGGTGTGAGAAAATCAGAACGTGTGAATAAGACAACTCTGGACTTTCCCGGAGTCCCTCTGGGGCAAAGCGAGCAGATCCTGAATCAGTCTGCACCAAACAGATAACAACCAGCAACCAAACACCCGGGAAGACAGTGAACACATCACACCCCGACTTCTGGTCTGGCTGTAACTGTAATATGCAATAACCTGCAACATCCACTCTCCTTTCAGCTCTATTTTGGTCTCCACCAGCATGCTACCTTTGCTCGTCTGCCGTTTGGTGCTGATCTGGTAGCGTTTACAGGGTTTTTTGTTGCCTACCACGTCTGAAAACAAAGCTGATGGTGAAATAAAGCAGTCGCAGGCTGTGAAAGCAGGCCGACGTGTGAGAGCGGTGGTGATAATTCTCTGCGGGTTTGTCACTATGCTAAACCTTTCACATTACACATGTTAACCAGTGTTTATGCAGAGCTGTTGATTCCAGATTTTTGTCTCTCTTTTGGGCCCGTTTTTGTATTTTGCCGTCGTACTATTTTAAAGTGAGTGTTGCGTTGGCGGCGTCGACACTGCTAACGTCATGACAGGTTGACAAAAAACCCAAGACGGATGTCTGAATCCCGTGCACACAGGATCTAAAAAAAAAGAGCTTTGGATGGGAATCTATGAGCGCGGTGTGTTTTTCCAGTTTAAACCCGCCTCTTCTGCTGTGGAGAGAGAGAGAATAAACTCTATGATGTTCAACCTCCAAAGAGATGTTACATTAGCTGGGATTGAACCTTTTCTGGGACCTGTTTGGACACAGATCCATCAGTGAGCTCTCTGTTCAAAGGCCTCCACGCTCACAAAAGCGTGACAACTTCACAGCAACAACACGGATTTCAAGTAAATCCATTAGAGAGTCTTTAGGGGTTCTTGTGACGGCAGCGAAAGGGAGCTTGATTTTATGTGTGTGTACACATACTTATATATATATATCTATATAAATATATATAACGTTATAAATAAGTAAGTACTCGGCACAGAGCAACTCCCTGTGAAATATACAGTAGTACAGACCGCTGCTCACATTCCTGGTTCTGGGCTGGATGTGTCGGCGGTGCTGACGGAGTGATCTGTCCTGCCTCATCACCGGGGGGATGAAGGGACTGATATGAGCCTAAACACACACACACACACACACACACACACACAACAACTACGGTGCTGAGGGAACAATAACCAGCAGAGCATCCCAAAGCCGTGGCATAGAGGAACGGGGCTGCCCCCCCCCATATAACCAGAGCCGCTGTGTTGGCAATAATAAAGGCTGCAGATGATACTCTGGAGGGAAGTGAAGATCCCCTGAGGACTGCCCCCCCCCCCTCCCCCCCCAGCCTCGCTGGCAAATAACAAAAAAAGCAGGGTTAAGACTTTGTCGCCTTCACATGAAGCGGAAATGCAAAAAGCCACAGAGTGAGTGTTTGCAAATGCATGCTGGGAAAAGGAGGGAATTCAATTTAACAATAGATGAGAGACGAAAAAAGGTCCAATAAAATATTCAGTCGCTCGACGCCTTTGTTACTGTAAGAGTTCCAGACAGGAGAGTCAGCACAGACAGACCCGAAGGGGTGTGTGTGTGTGTGTGTGTGTGTGTACAGCATGCATGTGTGTGTGTTACAAAGAGACACAGGAGGCAAATACTACTTTTGGCCCCAGACACACTTTCTTCCTCCAGTATCCATCCAGTCCAACCAGTTTGGGGGTGGACCCTCCCAGGGGGGACATCAAAACCAACCGATGCCCGCCGTGAAATCCCAAAGCGTGATGGGATGAAGTGTGTGTGTGTGTGTGTGTGTGTGGAGGGGGGGGCTCTTCATCACCCAGACATAACGAGAAGCTCTTAACCCTCCTCTCCATGAATATGTATGTGTTCTCTGCCTCCCCGCCCCTCCAGCCCCACCACCACCATCCCAGACAATGCACTTCAAACACGGGGCCACAAAATGAATAGGGGGGGGGGGACCCTATCGGCCTCCAGCAGGCCCTCCCAACCTTGAGTAACTAATCCTCAGGGACCTGTTTTTTTGGATTAATGATGTGCTCTGAATGGTTGAACGCCACAGCGTGCAGCGTTTGTTGTCGGGGCAGGTACACAATAATAATAATAATCATAATAATAAGATGCTGATAACAGAGAGAAGACAATGAACCGAAGGAGCTATTGTGTTTGTAGAAGTGGACTCAAACCGGCCGATGGCCCCCGTACAGCTGAAGTCACGTGACTCCTGTTGTTCCAGCGCTGTATGTTTTATATCCGTCGATGGCCGTGTCTTTCCGGGGGCCCGACCCACTTATCTCATCTGTATATTCTGGTCCTGTGTGTCAGCTGTACAAACACGAGTCTCTGAAACGAGGTTCAGCTCTTTCTTTCAGAGCGGGGTTAGACACTGGCAAGCTTCAAAGATGAGGCACCACTGCAGTCGTCTGCAGCGCTCTGCTGCGAAAAAAAAACCATCACAGGATATAAAAGGGAAAATGTTGGGATGGTGAGAGTCACAAATCTCAGAAGCACGTGTGGAACGAGAACTTCCTCGATAAATTACAACCTATTTTTAAGGCCGTTCTTGGCTTCATAAATAGGACAAACGGCTACAAAAACGCTAACACAGCAATCTTGTTTTTCTTATGATTCATCACTCTGACAGTGTGATCCAGTATCTGGTCAGCTGTGAGGCCACCTGCTTCCACACAGGCTGCATGAAGAGCTTTCTGTCGGAGAAGAAGCTCTAAACGCGGAGGATAAAAACCTCTGCAGGAAAAAAATAAAAACTTTCAGAGGGATTGTGGGAGATGAACATGTGGCAGCCAGAGGTTACGGGTGCTCTGCCAGTAAACGGGGACTCCACGATGGCAACGGCAACTTTTTTTCCCCCCGCTTCTTTGCGGGCCAGTTTGAATCCACATCAAGAGAACCAGTTCTCCAGAGACGGACGCCACCGAACAAACCTACACACTCATATCTGTCAAAACAACAAAAAAAACTGTGTATTTTCAGACGAAATATAAAAATAGGCCACACATGCCCACACTGTTTGTCTGCACGAGCCCGGGCGAAACACAGGAGTCATACTGGGTGGATTGGGACTCTGTTAAGGGAGTATTATATCCACACAGCATGACTTATTACTGTGATTCATCGCTTTCATGTTGGGATCCAGCTTCGGTCGACTTGAATGTGGAAAATGTTGAGGAAACTCTACTTTTAGTTGTATTTACGGCTCCAGTATCATGTGAAGATGCGTGCTTATAAATTAAATATTTGTGGCTCCAAAAGGAAAATGCACACACACACACACTAAAGGCACATGACACTTTTTATGACAGAAACTTGTGCCCCGTAGCTGCTTTTTTTTTTTTTTTTTTTGCCGTTGAGTCATGCTGACAAAACAATGGTCAACCTCACGGAAAAAAACGCACGCTTCGGCAAATTTCCCCGAGAATGTTAAATATGTGTGAAAAAAAACCCCTGACTTCACCTAATTCATCCCACACAGCTGGGCCGCCTCCGTCATAGGTGGGGGAAACAATCCTCTCCCTTAAAAAAACGGGACGCTGGTGAATGAGGCCACAGCTGACAACAATGGAGTGTACCTTTTAGATGGTCGCCATGGCAACGGCTGCAGACAGAGAGGGAGAGGGGGAGAGAGGGAGAGACTGCTCTGCGCAGTGTGGGTCTCTACACTAGAGCTTCACTTTTTCCTCTCCTTGTGTTGCCTCCACACACACACACACACACGAACACACACACACGAACACACACACATATGCGTCCACATAAAAGACTCCGACCCCCGAGCATCAGCTGCTGGAGAGAGTGTGGAGAGAAGGGCGTAGCATGTTTCCAAGTCTTTGACGAGAGGGAGAATATGATGATATGTATCGAAGGCAGCAGATCAATACTGTGTCATTAAACCTTCTCGCAAGCAACACACACACACACACACACACACACACACACACACACACAGAAAGCAATACACATCTTAAAATAATCAAATCAGAGATGAAGAATTCACTCAAACTAAATCCAACCACAGCAGTGCAAATCCAACTGGACACACACACACACACACACACACACACACACTGCAGACAGCAAGCACAACAAATCACATAAAAACACACTCCTAACACACACACACACACACACACACACTCTCTCGCTCATCACAACCGGCTGCAGTACCTTTTTCTTTGACCATGACCATTGGAATGGAGGTAAATCTGCATCCAGAAAAAGGCTCCGGGTATCGATCACCAATAACACAGGAGCTGCTAGTTCCCTTTTTTTAGTCAAGACTGAAAAAACCAGAGGCGAGACACCAGAGAGAGAGAGGGAGAGAGAGAGAGAGAGAGAGAGAGAGAGAGAGAGGTGTAGGCGCCGCTGAGCTCTCCTCCCGAAAACGCCGCTACAGCGTGGGGTTTGCCTCCCGACTGCCTGTTTTCCTCCCATCCCTCTCCTCCTCCTCCTCCTCCTCTGCCCATTACTCCTCCTCCTCCTCCCTCCTCCCTCCTCCCTCCTCCTCCCCTGCTCTCCCTCTCTCAGCCCCTCTGTTGTGTCAGCCACCTCCTCAATGCAGCAACCAGGTGGCTGCTGCTGCTGCTTCTGTGTGACCGAAAACTGGAACCCCATCTCTCTCTCTCTATATATATATACAAATAATATACTGTAATATACATACAAGATTAACCATACAATAAACAATAAAAAGTGAATTCAGCTGGAAAAAAAGCCTCAACAAAGACTCTCTAACAGGGCGATTGCAGTAATTAACCTGCTGTGGTGAAAGATTTGTCCAATTTAACAAAAATGTGCATATTTGACATATATGGGAGGAAAAAAACATGGATTTAAAAGCTGTAAAATCATCAAAAATAAAAGACTTCTCTTCCTCTGGAAATGTTGTGCAGTAACTGGAGGTGGTTCCAGCGCCAGGCACCCAAACAATGAATAATTCACATGAAATAAAAGATGTATTAAACACATCCACAGTTTAAAAAAAGTGCTGCCTTAATGATTCCCAGGTTTTTAAGAAAGGCTGGGAAAGGTGGAGGGGTCGTCATCTAAATCTGATCCAATCAACACTGTCGACCGGATCATCCCGGCTCACGCACCACGCAGGGACCCGTGTGCTCCACGAGGCCCGAGGCGGGAGGTCAAGAGGAGCCATCCGAGGCCGAAGATCAGACTTAGCGCGATCTCTGGCATGAGCTTTGTATTAATATCTTTAGTGGATCCTCTGAAATCCAATTACAGGGAGCACGAGAGAGCAACATTCCTGTCTGAGCGCCGGCGAAGACACCGGCTCTTATATCACACGCCACCGGGACCCTTTCTCCTCAAACTCTCGACTCTTTGTACTCTCTGGTAGGCATCTCATCTCCTCACATATGGAAAACTTTATAGAATCCTTTTCCAAATCACATTTAACTCCACAATATAAAACGTGCTCATAAATGTTCTCATTGCAGAAACAGAAAAAAAAGCACATATAATTGAAGTGAACCGTGTCCCAGCAGCAGCAGCAGCAGCATGAGGCTCCGGACCACATGGTCTCTGATCCATCTGGAGCCTCCACCTCTCTACAGCTGAGGTGGGTGGAGGAATAGTTTTGCATCAGCACCACCTCTGTAATTGCTGATGCAGGCAGCAATTACACCCCCCACCACCACCACCACCACCACCACCATTATGCATTATGCATTCATCCGCTGCAGAGTCAACTCTGCCACCTGCTGGACGCCCAAGAAGGTGCATCAGGGGCGTTTTCATTCTGGGAGGAGGGGGTGGGAGAGAGAGACAGACATGCCAAACTGTAAAAATAGTTAGTGGATATTCCCCCAGCACTCCACCCTTTTTATTATTACAAAGAGGGAGAGTCTGTGATGAACAAACAGCTTTAAAAGAGCTGTTTTCCTCCATGTTGACTCATCCGTCTTCTTTAGAGGAAGATTACAGGTTTACAGTGTGGCGACTAACTGCTCAAACGCAGAGACCATCCTGTAATTGTGTCCCCTCATAACACTGTAGTGGACCTATTATCTTTTTTTTTGGCCTCCTTCAATAATCTCCGAGCCGCTGGACATTCAGCCTCGCCAAGTGCCGAGGAGCAAAGCCTATTATCCGTGGATGAAAGCTTTTCTCCTGTATTTGGCTCACCTATGGATGATCCATGTCTTCATTAATATCACTGATCATCCAATCAGCGCAGGTTAAGCACTGTTAGCAGTTAGCATGTTTCATAAGGTTGTAATAATAATAATAATAATAAAAAAGGGGCCGTTTGATTTCTACAGCTCCAGACTGGTGCAGCCTTGAGCGGCGGGCGAAGTCAGACTGAGGTCACATTTACAGTAAACACGGTTGGGTTTGTGTGGATATACTGCACAGTTATCCCTCGGATTAAAATTAGGATTAGTGGAGCTACACACACACACACACACACACACGAATGCATGCAGAACACCCATGTGTAAATACTTTTATCTGCAGAATCTGAACTAGGTGTTGATTTGCAGATTTATTTTACACATAGCGTGACAGTTTGAACATAATAATAATAACTCTTCTAGAGCGTAGAGAGATTAGAATTACATTTTTTTTATCTCTGGATAATAAAAAACATTTCACCAGCTTGTTTTTATCTTTAAAAAACGTTTTCTAAAAACCTGCAATCCTGCACAACCTTTCCCTCAGAGTGTGTTTCACCCCGTGCTGCATTAACATTCCAGCGTTCAGCTCCTCCTGAACACACAGATATGTTTTCATTACAACATCCACTCCACATTCTTCCTTTCTGCAATTTGCAAGCATAAAAAAAACCCTACAATCCACACAGGAAGCTCGGGTTACTGACTTATTTCTATGTTTCTCTCTCTCTATTGACGACAGGCTTACGAAGAAAAGGTTACGGCTGAATAAAATGACGATTGTTTCTGTGAGTTTGAAAGGTTTGCAACAATATTTTTTTGACAGATATCAGGCTTCTGGAGAGTCAGGGAAGACTTTTTCCGATCCCCAAAAATGAAAGCAGCAGTCAAATAATCCAGTTCCAGAGAACTCACAGAATATAAGCAGCTACTGACTGTCATTCCTTCATTGATTTTTCTTTGTCAGCAAAGGAATGACATGGCTAACAAAAAGCCTTGACCTCTGTGATCTCTGATCTGGGGTCAGCTTGCAGACACAAAGCCTCCCTGAACCGACGGCATCCGTCAGAAATCAAACTTCCAGAGCAGAAGTCGCGTCGCTGCCGTCCGTGCCAAGCATGATGGTTTTACTTCTGAGCCTGGCTCGCAGTCAGAGAACACATAAGGCCTGAAAATCTCGATTTGTCCTCATGTCCACGTTGTAATCCTGATGTAAGCCACCATGTAGCTGCCCCCCCCCCCCCTCCCTGTGTAACGCTGCTTGGTCTGCCCTTGCATATGGGCTTGCATTATATTATATAACGATGAAGATTCATTTCCTGACTTTTTCAACACTTTTTGGCGCCGAGGGGGAGTTGCGGTTGCATAACTTGCAACTAGCACTTGCATATTTGCGGCGAGCCTCGAGAGGTGTAATCACCCACTGTCATCCAATTAAAATGTAGTAATCTCGGAGCTACACCTCATCAATTCACTTTCGGACACCAATCGGGAAGTGGAGTGACCTAACGGGGGGCGAGAAAAGCATCTAAAAGTAGAACAATGAACTTCCTGTAAATCCACGGTCATCTCTTTAATTCCTCATTGATTTACTCTTCAGTAAAGTTGCTGTGATGAGATAATAAACACGTTCTCTAACATCCCCTCCTACCTGTAGCGACCTCATTCAGCCTCTCGCTCAGGTAGTACTCCCTCGGGTCCAGGTAGGGCAGCTGCTCCATGTACTGCTTGGGGATGAGGTACAGGACCTCGGCCACGTGCCCGTCCTCGATGATGGACATGCGCTTCACCGAGCTCTTGCGCTTCACCCGGACGCGGTCGACGCCGTGGCTGCGGCTGGAGCTGCACAGCTTGCCCAGGCTGTTGAGGTTGGGCAGGGTGGGCATGGCGCCCTCCTTCTCCTCCTCCTCCTCCTCCCCTTCGACCGTCCCACAGAGTAGGGTGAAGCACTGCAGGTGAGACCTCAGCCAGGGTCCGGCTCAGACCCTCTGTGACATCCAGGTGTTGGAAGGAGCCAGAGGTTGACAGCAGCTCATCACGAAGATGTTACAATCCCTTCAGATCTGCAGAGGATGGAGGAGGTGGAGCGCCGATGTCCACCTCGAGGTGGGGACGCCGAACGGCAGCAGGTGAGCATGTATGACGATGTGCTCGGCTGCAGGTAGCAGAGTGAGAAACGGGGGGAAAGAAGCTTACACTATGAGTGTCTTCAGCCCGACCAGCCTAGTGGCTTAAGCAGCTTAGGGCTGACGTGGAGCCTATGATTATCTTCTGGGTGGGTTTAGGTAGCTCTGCATCGGCTCGGCCCCGTGTGTGGACGCCGCCTCTCCACCTGATGGGACTCGTGTGCATCCCCGATCACTCATGACTCACAAAGTTGAGAGACCTTCTGCCAGAAAAGTGAGGACATCCTTTTATCCTGAGTATAGGATTCACGATATTATCCCGATAATCATCGAAATATACTTAAAACCCAGCAAATACTGAAATCACCTCCTCAGAAAGTCGAGACATCTTCATCAGGACACTTTCTTTTATGTGTGAAGATCATAAAGGACATATTTTGGGAATCTGATAAATCCTGGAGGTTTTTTTAATCAGCTACCATGATGGCGAAATAAACCGCTTTTTTTTAAATTAAAGATTATGGAAAATCACTGTGATCAAATTGTTCTGAGTGTTTTTAGTCCCATCACTACACCTGTGATTGAAAATGAGTTATTAACAAGAAGATCCTCTTTGAGAGAGCATTTTAAGTGCGTCCAGATTTGTGTGTTTTCCTATGATCACGCTTTGCGTTAACCAAACAGCGTCCAGCATCCGAGACACACTTTCATAAGTAAATTGCCTTGGCAGGCTGCCAGCCCCCCGTGTTTTTTTACAAGGTCAACAAGCAGCGAGGTCGTTCACCCAGCCAACAATGCACAACCAAGCGTTCATCATCAGCGGGATCCTTCACAATAAAACACTGTTACAAGTATAGAAAACGCCAGCAGTGGATCTCCATTATCCAGCGGAATCAGCGGGTGTGGGATTTTGGAAGATGTTACTTAGTAAGAAGGCATGTTGTGAGTTTTTAATCTTCAAACCATCTAATGTTTGGGGGATTTGATTCTGCAGAGAAGCCAAATCCATAAAGATGATGCAGACGGGGGATTTGAACACACTCTGATGTGTTTGAAACCAACTGAAAACAATATATTTAATTTGAAACCGTACAAATAAGATGAGACAGTGTCTCACTTCCATACATACGTAGATCTAAAAGCACAGAAACAGAGGAACCTTCCATGACATCTAATATGCACCATAATATTCAGGAGACGAGGCTAATCAAAGCGGCTTCCTCCCAGGGAGTGAGATGAGTCCCTGAGGCAGATAATGACGAAGCAAAAAACACATCCTCTTTAGTGTGGAGACGTCGGGCTTGGCCCTACACTTCAAACTTAATGATTTTCCTCTTGCCTTGAGACGGGACGGCCGGAGCCGACTTAACCACAGCTTACATCTATACGGCATCATTAAACACATCTGACATCATCCCCAGTGGTTTTTTTTGTGTGTGATAGTGACACGCAGACACATGGAGCAGCTAGGGATGTATTCTGCTGCAGTGAGGCACTGCCCTCACTTGCCACCAGCTTTGAGAGAACGACCCACTCACAGATACTCAGAAAAACAAGGCTCTCTGCCTGCACGCACTCAAATCAGCATCGCACTCAAACACAGACATTTTCATCGCCTCTTCTCCACACCAGAAGCAACACCCACTCTCCTCCTCCTCCTCCTCCTCCTCCTCCTGCTGCTCCTCTTTATCCATACACCCCCCACCCCCCGTCCTGTCTTACCATCCAGTCCGAAGCAGGAGGTGATTTTCTGGGCGTAGTTGCAGAGCCCATCGTAGCCGGGCTCCAGCCCCTCCGTCTCCCTCTCCCCCATCTCTACCACACAACGCTGTCCCGTCCGGCAGGCAGGCAGGCAGGCAGGCAGCGCTTCCACTCCTTCCCCCCTTTTTGCTCATCAATTATTCAGGCTTTTGCCAGGACACATGCATGCGCGCGCACACCAAATCATACAGATACACATGCACACACACCGAGAGAGAGAGAGGGAGAGAGAGAAAAGTGCTGATGCGGAGGGTCCTGCTGTTGGAGCATGAGCAGCCCTCTCCCAGTGGTCGGATGAGAGGCATTGAGTTACTGCAGGATGGAGCTGTGCCTCCTTTTTTTTTTTTTTTTTATCCACCAGCAGATAACACTGCAGGGTAACAGGTACGGCGTGCAGGATGTGGTAACCCACGCTCCAGGGAGGGGGCGGGGCAAAGAAGGAGGTCAGCAGGGCGAAGCTGGGAAATGTACCGGGGAGGACTTTCTGTCACTGCTACAGACACTTAAAGCTACACAGACATCCAAATGCAAGGCTTCCTGTCAGATCTGACCACTGATAGAAAAGTAGAGTGAAACAGGCAAGAAGGTAGAGATTAAACAGGGCATTCATGCTGCAGCTTGTAATAACAACACTGCTGATTTGCATGGTGAACATCTGCGTTTTGCAGCATTGATTCATGCAAAACAAACTACATAAATCCATCACACTTCCTCCAAAAAAACATCCATCAAACCAGCTATAAAAGAGTCCAGATAGCAGAATCCTGGACGAAGAACGTCGGCTGGAATATGTGAGAACTTGAGATGTCCAACACGTTGTTTTAAGAGAGAAACGTCTCACATGGACCAAGAGAAACAATGAATTCACCCACGTATGAACGGGGCAGGCTGTGACGGTGAGGCTGTTCTGGACGACCTTCAGCGATGCACTTAACTCCCGGTCGCTCCGGTCGAAGCGCTCGATGGCAGCAGCTCACTGCACTACTTGAACTAATAGACGATATCCCCGGAATAAAACAGATCTATACGTTATTTTTGAAAAGAAATCATGTCAAAAGAAAAGAGCACAGGAAATGTGATGACACTGAAAGGTGCAGATAGAGCAGCAGGGCCTCAAGGGTGTATTATTAGGTGGGGGGGACTAATGGAAGGTACCAAGGTAAGGGGGGAGGGGGGCTAATGGCCAACAGTAATGGCTAATGCTTGGTCAGCAGAAATGCACACTAGGAGGGCATTTTTTTTACTTCCTGTTGTCTGCAGGAAAGGACATTTTTAGATCTTGACTATAGATTAATGGATGATAAAATATCTAGAACATCAATGTGAGTCTGCAACGATATACAGATTTCCAGTTATCCACATTCAGGCTACAAATAATCTTTACTTTCTTAATCGCTTCCTCAAAAAATGAATGATTTCTTCAAATAGATTAAGCCAGATCCAAATATATTACATTTGCTTTAATATATGATCGAGGAGAGAAAACTACTTAATATCAATTATCAAAGTTTTCTGTTGAAAAACTCCCTAAAAACTCTTTTAACAGGGAAGCAAAAGGTTGAGATCTCAGGGAGGGAAACAGAGGAGAGATCTCTCTCCCCGGATGGATAAAATGCAACAAATGTCATGAGTTTATGAATAAACAACAAATATTACAACATAGTGAATCTATATGACAGAAATTATCAATGTAATGAGAGCAGTAACAGCACAGTAATGGCAGACGCAACAACTAGAAGAGAATGATGATCACTAAAGATCACAGCAGCAGTGGATATAATGATGATAATAATAATAATAAAGCAGAAATAGTAGCATATAAATGTGAATAGGAGCAGGAAATTCACTATAATCATCCAGTTGTGAGTGTTTTCTAAATCTTAAAAGTGTAACTTGCAGTCGGATTCTCTACAAAGCATATAAAATACAGGAGGACAATATATTTTGAGTTATTATCTAGAGAAAAGCGATGGACAGGACTTACAGGTGGAGAGGCTCTGAATGAGACAAACACCGGTTTCATTTGACTCCTCGTGACCGACGAGCCTGATTTATCTGACGATAAAATAAATAACACAGAGGTAATCGCCAGCGAGAGTTAGGGTGTAGTTACCTCTCATGAATAATGGACTGGCTGTTTGCAGGTGGAGGGGGGGGGCTTAAGGGCACTAATCAGATCTATGTTCCACTGGGGGGCCGTCAAGCAGTGGGACTCTGAGCTGCAATCGATCTGCAGACAGGCTGCATCGATGGAGGATTCAAAGCCATCTCACTTTACTTGACCTCCTGTTTTAATATCAGGATCCATCACCTGACAGATTTAATAATAATAATCCTAATTAATAACATTTATATAGTCCTATTTCAGGTTCTCAAAGACACTTTAACATTCAATGCTGCGAAAATACAGAATAAGTCAAATAAAACAAATTAAAATACTTAAAAAACGATAAGTTCAGGTTCGTTTTACAACAGCTGGAGGATCTTTACCCCCTCCGTCAGAGAACACCTGCCCTGTTCGCAGGTACACAAAACTGATCTGTGGTCAGCAGGGAAAGGAAACGCCTCCTCCTCTAATCAGTCAGAAGCAGGAGAACAGCTGGAGGATCTGTATCCTCCTCCTCCAGAGAACACGGTCCACCCGACACAGACATACAAAACTGGTCAGGTTGAGATCGTCACCTTGACGATGACCCCTCACTGTGTCACATGAACCCCCAATTAAAGATGAACATCACGTGGTACAAGTCCTCCAACACACATTAGGGTGTGTGTGCATCCATTCACATTATAAGAATAAAGCCACATGTTATATATTATAAATAAAATCAGATGCGGTTCAATATCTCAGCTCTATTTATAGGTTGAGCTCCACATGAACAGAATAAGTTAGTCTGTCTGGAGAGAGAGAGGGAGAGAGAGAGAGAGAGAGCAAGGGAGGGAGGGAGAGAGAGAGAGAGAGAGAGAGAGAGAGAGAGAGAGAGAGAGAGGGAGGCTGCAGCAGTGGAAGAGCCTGCCCGTGTAACCTACTTACAATAACAGTGTCACTATCACAGCCTGATCCTGCACGAAAGACGACGCATATGGACTCTCTTCTCCCCCGCGTCCATCCTTAGACCCCCTTAGAATTAGACCCCCCCCTCCTGTAAACGCGTTGTTATGAAGGCTTCTGCGGCAAAAGATACTCACCTCTAGCAGACATGCCCGGTAGGTAGAGCCTCTCTTTCTTTGCCAGGAGGAGATGCCCCGGTGCAGGAGGGGGAGGAGGAGGAGGAGGAGGAGGAGGAGGAGGGGAGGGAGGCAGAGGGGGACAGCCTGATATTATCTGCACTTTAAGTTTCTGTCATTTGATGGGGTTTAAACGCGTGAAGGGGAGGGGGACGTACCGCCTGCGATTTTTTGGGTAGACTGGACTACAGCCTGCGATGGAAGAGAGCACTTTCCAGCGACAGGGCGTGTCCTGGATCAGACAGCATCCTTCTTATCCCCCCTAAACAAGTTCGCGTTCTTATGTTTTTGTAATATCACAGAGTTATAAATTATTTATTAACATGAAAATCCCTGCAGCTGTTGTCGGGTGGTCAAATCGGCAAGGCTACTTTTTTTTTTTTTTTAATATATATATATAATATATATTTAAATCTGGGATGACTGTGCTGCTCTGTGGGCTAAATCACAAAGTTGACATGCACTAATGCTTAGTTTTATTTATAATATATATGTCGATCGAGCATATTCATCACGTGGATCTCAACTTTATCAGAAAATGCAGCGATACAACATAACCTCAGTTATATATGCGTTTGGATGGAAATGCAAATATCAGATCAATGTATTGTGCAAGAGCATAAATCATTGATCTTTTTCCATATAACACACATTGATTTGTAATCTGAATCCTTTACGTATATGCATTGTGAGAAGTAGGAAAATATATATCATCGTCCCTCATTGCATGTGTGGTTTGCTGTCTTCATTTGTATGCATTGATCGTCTGTCATTTGTGAGCCCCGGTGCCTTGTGTGCCGGCGCCCCCTGGTGGACTAAAGCGGTAGCGTTTGGCGAAGGAAGTGCCACCGTGTCCAAAGTAGAGCGTTACTTTTGAGTCCGCGTAGACGTCTTGTTTACAGTGGTTGTGCCAGGCCTCGGGAAAACCCGTGGACGGCAACGTGTTACGGCTTCGTTTTTTTTATAGTTTTATTGCTCACCTTTCCCCCCTTCTTTCGATACAAGGGTCAGTGTATGAAACTTCCAATCTGGATCGAGGCGGCAACAACAGGAAGAAGAAGATAGAGGAATTCTCTAGGTCTTCTCGGGAGAAACTGGTCCAGTCGAAGAACAAAATGTTCTCAAAATTCACGTCCATCCTCCAGCATGCAGTGGAAGCGGTGAGTTTTTGTTCACCCACACGCATTCAATCACTTGGGTTGTTTTGTGTGTCGTCTATTTTGGCCGAAATGGGGCCTTTTGGTCGGCGCAGACGTCTCGTCAGCGTTAGCGACGAACGCTGCTAGCAAGCGAGCTAACTTATTAGCCTGAGCTAACGTTAGCGTTTTGTGTTTGTCCTGTCAATTTGTTTCGTTCTCCTCATCGATATAATATATATGTATATATGTGCTTCTCTTGTCTGTTCGTTTATATCACTGACGAACACATTTACACGTTGTCATGTTCTTAATTGCAGCAATTATTCTGCGTTTAAGGTAGTTTGGCAAGCTAAGCTAATTAGCCGCTAACTGATATTAGCATTAAAAAAAGAAGCTAAATTAAGAACGTCGTAGCTAAGCTATCTCGTTTCAAACAGCGGAGGAGCGGTGTCGAAATGACTGGACAGCTTTGCTCGTTGTTGTGTAAAACGTTTTAACGTCACACATCTGTTGTTGTTTAAGAAAAAAGGGATTGGCTAATTTTACACGATAGCCAGCTAGCCTTAAGCTAGCTAGAGACCAGTAACCTGCCTGGGAAAAACCGTTCTCTAGCTGCTTCACGTCATGGATTTAAACAACAGGCAGGTGACTCAAAGTGAACACATTTTATTGGCATATTTACCTTTTTTTAGTTTGTTTGTTGTGCACGAGGATAGGATCCATGACGTGTTAACGTTAGTGGAAAAAGTGAAAGTGTAGCATTTTGTAAACTGATGTTGTTTGATCACAACACGTGGATCAAAGTCGTAATTGTAGTGTCACTTTAAATCAATTAAACACTTAAGTTATTATAGAAAGCTTGAAGATGTATTGTCCTACAACAAACCAAGCCTCTTCATATTGAAAGTGACAGTAACAAGCTGCTATGATAATGTGTGTAGACATACAATATGCTTATGTTTGCCTTTTATTTTCATTTCTTCCAGCTTGCTCCGTCGCTGCCCCTGCAGGAGGACTTTGTCTATCACTGGAAGGCCATCACACATTATTATATCGAGACTTCTGGTAAGAAAAGTGGACAAATAAGTCAACACCTTATGTCATGTTGTGCAGGTTACCTTCGAAAGTTGTTGATGTCTTTTGTACCGATGGCTCCGGTGTAAGAAGTTTGAGTACTGTGGTGGCATAGGAATGATTTGATGAATCCACTTATTATTGTTAAGTATTTTAAAAGCAAGCAAATAGCAGCATTTTAAGAAGTACAAAAATGAATTGAGCATTTCATTTTCCATTGATCAATTAATCAATCACCTGCTCATGTACCAGCACTGTAGGCGGGAAGGGATTATTAGGAAAACCCTAATATTAGATGGCTTGATTTGTGAAGAATGCTGGAAGCGCCATGTTGTTTGAGTTTGTTTCAGACTATGAGAGCTTCCTTCGCGTTTGCCTGTGAGATCTACGCTTGTAGAACTCGTGATACAACATGTACCTGGTGATTCAACCCAGTCCTGTTAAAACAACTTCAACGTGGACTACTGTTATCTGGTGATTAGGGTCAGGAAAGTCTCTTTCACTTAGTCTTCATTCCAAGCGACAGTTTCTTTGCAGCAGTTCTCCCATATTAAGTACAGTTTAACAGAAATGTTCTCTGACCAGCTGATGGGGGATTATCTGCAGTACTCTGAGTATTATGCAGCTGAGCTTGTTTTCAGGGGTAGTTTAATTATTTTTTTTGCAGACTTGTGACTTAATCTATTATTCTGAGTCTACACAAGGTAGTCCACATGATTACTAATTTAAGAAATTATTTGGTCAGTTTTGATGAAAGCTGTTGTTGTCATTTATCTTTGTTACTGGTGATAATTTCTTGGCGTTGTGCGTTATTACATTCACATGACATTCAGGTGTATATCCTACTTTGTTATTGATATAATTCAGCCATATTTAAACCACTTTTTAACACTGTATTATTATTTATTTTGCATAACTGAGCTGGGCTTTAGTTTCTAAACCTTACTTTGAACAGTTGTTTGTTGGAGAAAACAACTCTTATAGACATATTTCCTTTCATTGTCTATGCAACATTAATTGACTTAATGTGGCACTATGTGCACAATGCTGCCCTGTTTATTACCATTTGCCAGCAGTCCTTCTATCACATGTAGTGTTGTGGGATAGCCCCATTGTTTTCTGTCATGCTCCCTTCATTTACTGGGTTTTCCTAAACGGACTGTTTTCAGTAACTCAATTAAATTGTATCACCCAGGTTCAAGTATTGCAACATAGACTGTGTTATATATAAAAAAAATAGCATTTTGCATCTGGATTAATTCAAGAGCTATGTGGTCTTAACAAGGTTGTTTTTGTTTTTGAGCAGAAATTAGAAAAATCATAGGAAAGGAAAACTGAAGTGATTAGATGAAAGATGTAGAATCTTTTTACACTATAGTCAAACCTCCAACATGCGGTGAAGATGAGCCACAGCATTTCCCCCTATGTTCGTATCTCATGGACACCCGAAGGTTCTGACATGTTTCTGTGTTTACCTTTTTTGCTAGATGACAAAGCTCCAGTCACAGACACCAACATCCCATCCCACCTGGAACAGATGCTGGACATCCTGACCCAGGAGGAAGCGGAAAGGGAGTCTGGAGAGACGGGACCCTGCATGGAGTATCTCCTACACCACAAGATCCTGGAGACACTCTACACCTTGGGCAAGGCAGATGTAAGCCAGTCATGCTTTGGTAACTACTAAACTGTACCTCCATAGGAAAACATGGATATCAAGATATGCCAGCTAAATAAGTATATATGATATTCGATAAAAACACAATTTTGGTTTACCCTTCAGTGAATCTGCGCTGTGAACTGCCTTTCCATGCAGAGTGGGGACATTTCTATATGGTATAAAATAGGGGTGTAACGGTACACAAAAATCTCGGTTCGGTACGTACCTCGGTTTTGAGGTCACGGTTCGGTTCATTTTCGGTACAGTAAGAAAACAAAATGCAAAATATAAATGTGCTAGTTGTTTATTACTTTTGTGCTTTTAACAGTAGGAACATGCACTGGAGCTAGAATGCTGCTCAAAAATATAAATACAAGTATTTAAAATATTTATTTAAAAAATAAATAAAAATAACAGACTGTTTCTTTAAAAAATATATTTTCTCCATCTGATGTGCAAAATTGAACAGTTGCAACACTAAACAGTTTCAAGTTGTTGCTCAGATTAAATAACATGAATAAGGCTCAGACTAAAAATAAATACAAATAAAAGACAAATATTTTCTCCATCTGATGGTGCAAAATTGAACAGGGCAGGGAGAGGCGGTTTAAACGCGGTGGGGAGCTATGTTTGCACTAACGTTACGCTCGTCTTTCTCCTCGTTGTAGCGATGTTCACGTGGGGGTGGTGACGTTTCAAACGCGTCAACAGGTTTGACGTGTTGCCAGAAATATACCCGACCTCACATGAACAATGTCGGCAAACCGCTTTGGTTTTATCAACCTCTCTTTGTCCCTGTTTGTATCTCACCGGGAAGCCGAAGTGTTCCCAAACGGGAGACCTTAATGTCGCGGGAGGGTCCTCCAACTCTGGCTTGTTGCCAACGCTAGCGGCATTAAGGTACGTGTCCACGGGGGCGATTTTAAACGCGAGTGGACGCGCCGCTTCCCAGTATTGCACGCTTGGTGGGCTGCCACTAGAGGATGATTGACAGGCGCTCTCCTTCAAACAACACATTTTTGCGAGCGTTCGCGAGCGTTCCCGAGGCGGCGAGTCGAGCCCGGTGCCTCTGATTAGCATAAAGTAGCTGCATGTGAGGCTGCAGCATCCTCCACACATGCGGTCCTCTACTTAATATGTCCGTATGGAAACTCGTTCGGTAAGCCTCCGTTCCGAACCGAGCACCCCGTACCGAAACGGTTCAATACAAATACATGTACCGTTACACCCCTAGTATAAAAATAAATTCTAACATTCTGTGTATGATTTCCCATCAGTGTCCTCCGGGAATGAAGCAGCAGGTGCTCACCTTCTACACAAAGCTGCTAGCACACATTCGGCAACCTCTCCTGCCACACATCAATGTGCACAGACCTGTACAGGTGAGAAATTGTGCAGTCTGCATTTTTCCTCCTGAAAATGTCTTGCTAGCTGCCAGGTTATGTAATTTATGTAACTAACTCCTAACTTTTTCCCCCTGCGGCTGTGAAATTCTCTTGTCAGAAACTGATCCGTCTGTGTGGGGACGTGCTCGCTGCTCCTACAGAAAACGAGGAGATCCAGTTTCTTTGTATAGTCTGTGCCAAACTAAAGCAGGACCCATACCTCGTCAACTTCTTCCTCGAGGTGAGCTCTTACACCAGGGAGAGGGGAAACAGTTGAGCAGTGCATTCATAAATTTGTATATTTTACGAGCAAAAGCAAGGAATTTTAAGTTTTCATTCTGTGATGTTATTTGTAGAACAAGTCGAGGAGACCTGAGACGAGGAGTCCTGGGGGATCAGCAGAGGTGAAGGAGAATGTGTTGACTCCAGACACCGGTCAGTCTCCGGCAGATGGACAGGCTTGCTGCCCAGAGGAGCCTCAGGCTGCGGCGGCTGCATCCACCTCCAGTCCAGCCAGTAACAACAACAACAACAATTACAATCTCGTCACCTCGCTGCTCAACCTCACAAAGAGCCCCGTAAGTAATCTAATGTCATTAACTGTAAGGTACTTGTGAGGAAAGTCTCTATTCATGAGTCGTATTCATTTCTTCCCCTCCCAGGATGGCAGGATAGTGGTGAAGGCGTGTGAGGGCCTGATGCTGCTGGTCAGTTTACCAGAGCCGGCAGCCGCCAAGTGTTTAACTGAAAACACTGAGCTCTGTGAGCTCCTAACGGACAGGCTGGTCGGCTTCTACAAAGCCCTGCCGGCATCCATGGACCCCTTGGACATCGAGACAGTGGAGTCGGTCAACTGGGGGTACATTTCTAGCCTTTATGTTCTATAACCACACATTTACTGACTTAAAAACACAACATTTCACCTGTCATTATCTGAAATGTTTATATGATTGACTTCAGCAGATGCTCATTAAGTAGATATCTGTGCAACATAATACATAGATGTAACTAAGCCTGATCTTACATGTGACGCTTACATAGCATACTCTGTGAAATGCAATTTTCAGTGGATGCATTGATGGAGTTGCATCAAACCTTTAATATTTGTACCGGTCTCCCCCCCCCCCCCTCTCTGTCTCTTTCAGTCTGGATGTATATAACCTGAAGGAGGATGCTGCTGTCTTCACAGGGAAGAGAGCGCTCATCTCCTTTCTTTCTTGGCTTGATTACTGTGACCAGCTCATCAAAGAGGCTCAGAAGGTCCCGAACAAATGCTGACTCACTGTGTTTTGATGTGTCCATATTGTTGTCAGAATCAATGGAATAAAGGAACTTGAAGTGTTTTTTTGTATCTGACAGACAACTGAAGTAGATGTTCTTTTCTTTCTCTTCCAGTCAGCAGCGTCAGTGATGGCAAAAGCAGTGAGAGACAAATTCTTTGTGTCTATTATGGAACCACAGCTCATGCAGACGTGAGTCTAGCGTCGACATTTCACTCAGCCATCATTCATTTGACGTTCCTTTGTCTCGTCGGTGTGCAATGTCGTGACTGCTCGTTAACCCGCGGTGCGTTTGTGGGTGCACGCAGGTCGGAGGTGGGCATCCTGACCTCCACGGCGCTGCTGAACAGGATCATCAGACAGGTGACATCAGAGGCTCTGCTGCAGCAGATGATTTACTTCCTGCTAGGAGAGGAGAGGGAGCCAGAGACTGCAGCCACCATGGCTCAGAATCCCCTCAGACACAGACTCATCGAGCACTGCGACCACCTCTCAGACGAGGTACTCATCGCCTGCTGTTTAATGTACATCTACCATCATTAATGTCTGGTTTATCGGATTCATTCGGGTATTTTGTGATCACATTAATGTGCCTTCAAAAATGAAAGTCATGCCCTGTTTACTTGTTTGATATTCAAAAACACAAATGCCCTTCAAGGATTTCCAGTGAATCATTATTATCTAAAGCACACAGTTAGTATCTGATGGAACCATCGCACACATTTTAATCACACAAAAGAGAGATGAATCATCTCTTTGATGTTTGGAACATCCACTGCCTGCCTACCTTCTTCTTTTTTTTTCTGTCTGTGAGCAAATACTTGGCATGTTGCTGTTGGTTTCTAGTGGGAGAGCTAAGCCTCATTCCTGCTGTGTCCCCAGATCAGCATCATGACGCTGCGGCTGTTTGAGCAGCTGATCCAGAAGCCCAACCATCACATCCTCCACAGCCTGTTGCTGCGAAGCCTGGAGGAGAGGAACTACCTGGAGAACAAACCGCAGGAGGAGCGGGAGCCGCTGGAGAACGGGCAGCCCCACGATGCCGTGTAAGGACCTGCCTCTGAGCTTAGACATCCCCGCGCTGTCTTTAAAATCATAATAAAGCAAATGCATCAACTGTGTTTTTCAGATGTGCCACCAATTCAACTATACTCTTCCTTTTATTGTGTTTCAATTGGTGGGAATCTTTTTAAGGCATGGTTGCATACACTGATGACAAATAAATGATCAGTTCCAGGGGGTTTATCTATATCATTAATATGGATATTGCTTTAAATAGCTTGCATAAACGTTGACAAATGCTGTACTGAAATACTGCATAATATGACACGATCATAATGTTTATAGAGGCTGAGATGAGGTCACAGAAGAGCTGCATGTCCGTGGATTTATATCTAAAGCTTACAGTACCCTAACCTCCAGATATAGTGAACTCTTATCTAGAGATTCGTTCCCTTCCACATTAAACCAGTACTTGGCACGCTATCATCTCATAAATAGACCACACATTTCTCACATTTAACGCCACGCTGGAACACTGACAAAGTGGACTTCTCATTCGTTCATACCAGAACAGAATGGAAAGTGAAGTAGCTTACACTATAATATCCAATGGTTCTCTTTCCTCAGAGTTAAATGTGTCTAGAGATGCAAAAATGAAAATCTTTTATTACCACTTCTGTAGCTGCTGATCACAATCGGATTACATTCTCATAAATATAAATATATTTTCTTATAAATCCATTTCTGATTTCAGAGACCTTGAGGAGGATCCGCTGTTTGGTGACGACATCTCTCCGGACAGCAGGCTGTCTGGTTCTGATTGGCTCACCACCTCCCCGCCACAGAGCCCCGACCACTCAAAGTGTGACGGCAAGACCGAGGTCCACAAGATTGTCAACAGGTACGCAGGCGGCTCCTGACCCACCAACGGCATGTCTTTTTGTTTACAAAGAGTTTTACTGTTAATTCTGTTGCCTCCAGTTTCCTGTGTTTGGTGCCCGATGAGGCGAAGTCGTCGTATCATGTTGAAGGCACGGGCTACGACACCTACCTCAGAGATGCACACAGACAGGTGAGGCTCATTCTGCAGTCAGTATGTTTAAGGTTTAGTGCTTCCCCAGGCGAGTCCACGGATACTGTGTCTCGTCATACTAAGTGTAGTTGAATTGTTGCCCTCAGTTCAGGGACTACTGTGGCGTCTGCCAGCGGTGGGACTGGAGGGGAACTCCCAAGCCTTTGGAGAAGTGTAACCTCGACAGCCCGTTCTTCGAGGGCCACTTCCTCAAGGTCCTGTTTGACAGGATGGGGCGCATCCTAGACCAGGTCAGTTTGATCCACCGTGTGGCTCACATCGGAAAACGACCGCATGCGTTTGGGTTTAAAGATCGACATGAAATTATCTCTTATATCTGATATCTCTGCCCTGTCCAGCCGTACGACGTCAACCTGCAGGTGACCGCTGTGCTCTCCAAGCTGTCCATGTTCCCACACCCCCACCTGCATGAGTACCTGCTGGACCCTTATATCAGCCTGGCCCCCGGCTGCAGGTCTCTGTTCTCCGTCATCGTTAGGGTAAGAGTCCCGTCTAGATTACGGCCTTTTTCTCAATGACAGACGACGTTGGCCCAAAGCTTACCATCACTGTTATTTGTGTGAGATTTGTTGCTCGTCTCAAAGTATGTTTTTATTTCTTTCTTGAAATGCCTTTATCTTATGCCAGTAGCGTTGCTGTGAATCCACTTCCTATGAATCTCATGAGCATGCTGCTACTTTACCTGCTTCTTAATTAAAGAACAGCACCTCTATACCTGTTTAGTTCTGTGACTAAAGAGCTCTAAGGCAGGTAAAAGGCAGTGTGGAAGCAGCTCATATCCTTGTTCCTGTGTGGTTATTACAATACTGATGATTAATCAATGTTGCTTGATTACCCAGAGGAGGTGGACCCTGATCTGGTTTGGTGATGGCTTTGTGATCTTGTGTGTTTTAGGTGGTGGGGGATCTCATGTTGAGGATTCAGCGCATCCCAGACTTCACACCCAAACTGCTGCTCGTGAGGAAGAGGTTATTAGGTCTGGAGCCAGAGGGCATCACGTACGTACCCCCCCCACAGGTCTACGCTCCTCTCTGAGGTGACTTTCGCTATGCATTTCTCACGTTTTGTTTTTTCTTCCTGTAGTATCGATCACATGACTCTGCTGGAGGGCGTCATCGTGCTGGAGGAGTTCTGCAAAGAGCTGGCAGCCATCGCCTTCGTCAAATACCACGCAGCCGCCTCTTCCTCGCTGTAACCTCCCCCCCGCCGGTCTTCCATCGGCCTCGGCCAGGTGGACAGGTCAGGATTAAACTGGGCCTTTTTGGGGGTGTGGTGGCGGCGGCACCGGTGTCACAGGGTCGGCAAAACATTAACCAACACCAACGAACCGCTCATCCCCCGCAAGACTGTTACCGTCAACACGGACGGGTTCACCACTTCCTCCTCTTCTGGCCTCTCTGGCTCCACTCGTATCAAAAAAAAAGTCTTTGGTCTTGATTTTGAGAAGGTCAGAGCACAGACACTGCCCAGCCAGCAGAGGACGAAGAGGGAGGATAGCAGTCCAGGTGCAGAGAGATGGACTTTTTTCAGCCTCCATGTTTTCTCTCACTCCCCCTCCTTCTCACCAGCCAAAAGACAGCCCTGTAATTATTATACGGTGGAGAAAAACAAGTATGTGTATTTATTTCCTGTCCCATCGGTCACCCATTTGTTAACGTCATTGCCTTAGTGTGGAATCGCACCTTTCAGTTACGGGAGATTGTTTCCTTTTGAAACATGTTTTTATCTTAACTCTTCACATGTTGTCTGTTTTGATGACAAGAGGCTGTAGAGAAGAAGAAGAAGAAAAGCCCACTACCTTTATCCCCCTCTATGTACCTGTCGTTACATACATATCGGACTGTAGTATTTACAATACTGCATATTTTAAATGCCAAGTCCTCTTATTTATTTGTTTGCTTTCAGGTTGCCTTTTATAACTAATGTAATATTAAGATCAAAAGAATTATTTACGTTGTTTTCCTCGTCTTTCCATCGGTTTGTCTTTAAATGCTTGTGCTCTCAAAGCTCATCTTTGTTAATCACCATCACCCAAAGACGTCACCATCCATCACATTGCTTCAAATGAAATTTTGCAGATGATGTGAATTTGCACACGGACCTCATTGCATTGCACTTGTTACGTTATTCAAATGTATTCATGCTTTTTTTGGGGGGGCTTTTTAGTAAATGTCAAGTTGGCATTTTGTGGGAAGAGACATGTTGTTTCTGATTCCACAGTAGTTTTAGTTCTCCAGAACCAGTGTTGCACCCCCCTCCCACACACACACACACACACACACACACACAGTGTTTATTTTATCCAACGGATACGGTGTTATTGTTTTACAATATTCTCAACAATTAGTTTACTCCATCACTAATAGGACGTAGAGGAGCATACCACTTGATTTTATTGACCAGTGTCTTAAATGCATCATTATTAGTAATAAGTAGTAATTAGACAGCAGCAGCAATTTGGGATTCTTACTACTGAGTGATTGTTTTTTTATTTTAAATGAATCAGTAATTCTTGAGAAAATAAGCAAAGATTAGCAGAAAGTCTGATAATGAAAGCGTTGTGTTGCAGAGAATCGTCATCCTCCAAATATCCTTCATGATCTTGTGACTCTTTAACTCCATCTCGAGTCCCCACTTTGGAAATCACTCACTAAGAGTCCTCCGTAGGTTATTATGACTTCCTGTGAGCTCTTGCATTTAAAAGCAGTGTTACCTTTTCAAAGCCGGGATATTTTTGGGATGGTGTCGGTAATCTTACGTTTGGTCGTTGTTATGTTTCCGGTGTGAATGTTTCCGTGTTCGGCGATGAGTTTGTTTCCGTGTGAGTGTACTGATATATATATTATTGCGGTGGAGAATGGACAGTCATCCATTGAAGGCCTGTTTTAGTTTCCTCCATCACTCAAGCACCTAAACTACATTATGCAACCGCTTGCATGGAATCAGATTTGCACATCGTCTCTCTTCATCCTTGTTCATAATGTAAATACACAAAAAAGTTGTGTTTTTTTTCTTCTCCAAATGTTTTCATAAACCAAAAGGAAAATCTAGGATGTACCAGGAGTAACATTTCTATTTTAATGGGAATTTTTCTTTTTTTTTTTTTATTGTCAAATCATGCACATTTTTCCAACTTGTACATTTGTATATTGTATGTGTACAATAGCAATAGAGATATACTACCTGGTGTAAATGCATGCTTCTACATTATTTTTCACTGTTGAAAGGAAGGAAGGAAGAAGAAGAAACAAGTGCGGCTGTCTGATGGTTTCTTAGCGAGTCAGCGCTTTGTTGTCTGAAGCTGCTGACGGGGAGATTTGATGCCTTACTTTCACACTGTGGATCTCTGAGGACTCCTAGACGCCGTGTGTAAGGGGGGTTTCTGCTTCACTACTGTCTGTCGTGATCTGATTATGCCTTTGTGTTGCATCAGCTGTGTTTGGTCCGTGAAGATGCACAGGACTGAGGATGAATTTCCCTGTCATCTCAGACCAAACCGCCGTATCATGTTGCGTTTCTTTGTGTTAATCGCTGCTTTTCCTCCTGGTGTGAAATGGGACGAGCCTCACTGCACTTCTGTCTCATGGCCAGTTTAATTTTTAATTTTTTTTTTGTGGTCGTGCAATGCATAATTGAAACATTAACGTTAAGGTGCATGCTGACCTCTCTCTCTCTCTCGGAGGCATTGGCTCATTTATTCCTAATCTACATTTTCAACCCTGCAGTTACACAATGTGTTAGGTTTCATTCAGGACAATGTGGTTTCTTTTAAACATTCTCCGTCCCAATTAAAAAAAAAAAAAAGAAGCAAAAGATGTGTTCACTTTTTTTTTTTTTTTTACATTTTTCATCATGTTTTTATTACAAAAATGATGTCTGTACAACAAAAACATACACAAAATAACCATTTCTCTCAATGACGAGGTGAAAACCTACAAGTTCTGTTCAATAATCCCCCTTTTTTAAAATATTTTATTTTGAAAAACCATATCATATAGAGGGGGGGGGGGGGGGTTGAATGTCTTTAACCTGTGCATTTCCTACAGGATGACATCATATACAGGAAACGGACCAGAGAACACTGAGCGAGCGTGAAAATGACCGAACAGCAGTCAACATGGGTTCTTCATCCTCCCGTCAAATCCTCTTTGGCTCCGAGCCAGCGTGCTCATCCAGATAAATCTGTAGGAATTTCTAAAAAAAAAAAAAAAAAAAAATCCTATGTGTAATCATGTGAGGTGGTCTGGAAATAAGTAAATCCTATATTTCTCTTGCCTTGCAGTGATGTACAAATCAGCCATGGAAAAGAGGCACTATGGTGCAGAAAGAAGGCTCTCAGTCGAATTACTCTCGTCCTTTGTGATTTCTGAGGTACGTACTGAGATTGCAGTCAGCTCGGGGCTTAACAGTTGTTAAAAGGACTATATTGACATTTGTGAAGCACCTGAAGTCACTTTTTCCCTAAATAAGAGATCCTTGTTCATACAAAAATATTCCTGCTCATCACTGTTGTCACTTTACAGCATATCCAGCGCTTCCACACAAGGAGACGAGTCTTTAATTGCAGTATTTTGTCTTATACAGTGTTAAACAAGAGATTTGTGTCCACTAACCTGACTCTGAAGTCAAGTGGAGGCAACTGATCTCTTTTTAAACGATACAAGTCCAAAGTATTTATTTGATATCGTGAAAACCTGTTTGGCACTCAGGTTTGTGACAAATAGAAGCATCGCCTCTCAATTATTGTAGCATTTTTTTTAAGAAAAGCTCTTCTAATCACTTTCAAGGACGTTTTTTAAACGTCGTTATTGTACTTTACATACTTTCTGTGTGCGCACAGATGAAAATAGAGATAGCAGGATGTTAAAATATGGGAGAAATTAAACTTTTGTGAGATTGTCACAGTTTCCACACTCAGAAAGTGGGCTTCGTTAGGAAACCTCGCATGTTAAACAGATACATATTTAAATGATCGCGTCATCAGCACTGAAACCGTAAAGACGGTTCAGGGACAGTCCTTACAAAACGTCACAAAAAAACATGTAGAAAAACATCCAGAGTTCTTCCTCCATCTCGTAGTGAAAACTCCCGACGGCATGACAGTATATCAACATGTGACGGCATATTAAATTAATTTACATAAACATGTAAATAACCAATTTTTTCTTGATGCAAATCATTTTCATGTACTTACAAAACCACTACGTAAAAAAAAAAAAAAACATGCCGTTGCACAAACTAAACCAGGCTAAAAAATACAAGTTATCAATTTAAAAAAACAAAACTATATACATTTCCAAATGTCTCTTTTTTTTCTTTTCTTTTTAAATGTCAAGCGTCTCCCCACCCATTTACAAACCCCGGATATGCACACACACACACACACACACACACACACTCACACACACACACACACACTTGTGCACAAGTTGCTCACACTGGAACATTCAGACAAACAAATGTCTCTTTGGCTGGTGTGAAGCTGCGGCACCTCGCAGTGTTTGTGTACATTTAATTACACATTTTCAAAACAACACACAAAAAAAACAACAGCATAGAAAATAGTTTTTTTTCCGATCATGGATGTCGTGATATATTTCCTATGCATCTGCGAATATATATATATTTATATACCAAAACATACTGTATAAGGGTCAGCCACACGTATGCCCTTGATTGTGTGTATAAATGTACTTTAAAGTCACATTCAGAAGTGTAATTTTGAAACTCTGTAGGAAGGCATCAATAAATAGAGATGTATGTAAGTCCGTCTGTGTCCCTGGGGGGGTTCGCCGCGGTTCAAACTGTCCGTCAGTCGCCCTTCGTGTTCTGCGTCACGTCCAAGTTGACCACCTGGAGCTCCGTCAGGTTACTGCTGCTGCCGCTCGACTGCTGACCAATCACCATCTGGAAGACAAGGCGGACCACGTCAGGAGACGCAGCCAATCACGGGTCATCGGCAGCACCCGGCACAGATGGGAGGGGGAGGGGCTGTTCATCATGGGGACTTTTTTCTTCCTCTAATACGTATTTACTTCTATCATATTCTGTAGAGTGCAATTAACTATTATTATTAGGACATTTTTGTCTTAAAAAATATTTTTTACTTTAATTTAATCAAAAAACCTAAATTTTTGGACAAATTTACAAAAAAAAAACAACTTTATAAAGAAGATTAAAAACACGTCTGGATTCCCATGCACTGCTACGGTGGTGTTTGATGCTGAAAGCCACAGAACACAAGCCGCCAGCTGATCATTCCCATTCATCCAAAAGAGGCGACGGTGGCCTCCGTGTGTGCCAGTGCTCTGTTAGGATGCATTAGTGCGGTCACGTGGCATGCTGGTTGCATAGGGAATATGAGAGTTTCACTTGTAAAATGCAGATCTTGCCGTACTGGGTGTAGCTGCACCGCTGAGACGGGGATCTGCACCGTGCCAGGAGGTGCTGTGAGGAACACCTGAGGGACCGCACCTAAGGGACAGGTAAGACAAGTTTGTTTTTTAAAAAGATGCACAAATTAATTCTCATTTGTTGGTGAACTGTGTCAGAGTCTCACCTGAGTCTTGGCCCTGTGCGTGGGACACCTGCATGGCCGAAGTGCCCTGGGAGAAGGCGTTGAGCACGGCCAGCCCGCCGTCAGCCAACCCCGGCGTGGAGGCGTACATCACCGTGTGCGGGCTGGGGTACATCATGTGACCCGCCACGGACGTTGGCACTGACGAGGTGACGATGGTTGCCGGGAGACTCACCGTCGCTGGAAGAGAGAGAGAGAGAGAGAGAGAGAGAGAGAAGAGGTGAGGAGGAAGCAAACCCAAGGTGTGTGTGCACATGTCGGCCAGCAGATGGCGCTTTAATATCTAAATTAACTTGTGCAGCCTGTGCACTTTTCTGGAGGACATGACTCATTCCAAACAGGAGCAGAATGAAATGCATTTAAAAAATATATTTTTTTTGTTAAAGTCTACTTTATTTTAAAAAAGGAACAAAGTGGGACAGCAACAGACGAGAGTAGCTTTAAAACTCCCACCTACTCTTTGAGTGTTAAGCCTGTTCATAGCTATCAAACCTGCAGACCCCCCCCAAAACCACCAGACCCCCCCAAAACCCTCGTGCCAGTTTTCAGTGTGCTCACTGTAATCGCTGCTCTCTTTCAGCTACGAAATAAGGCACTTTATTACTTAATTAATGTGTTTTATGTTGGAAGAGAACTGAACGCAGACGATAAGATCGACATTTGAAAGAAAAACATCATGGAAGCTACAGCACTAGATCATCAGGATCAATACGAGGAGGTCTCGGACTAAGAGCAACCCTGGTCTTAATGAGGATCCTGATTTCAGTCATTTCCTGTTTGATGTCTCCACTGTGTGTATCTACACCGTCACTGTATATCTGTGTTAGGATGTGGATATACAGCATTAATTGAGCCTTTATTGTATATATTCTGTCTTTAGAGGCCATCTTTTTACGTTTTGAGACGTTGCCCCCCCCCTTCACTTCCGACTACACTGATTATTTGAAGAGGCTGGTAGACTAAGTGAAACCGTTTTGTGGTTGACTCAGATTGCTGGTTGTCTGAAGAACTTCCTGAACGTTTTTAAATTGTTTTCTAGCTGCAGAATATGCCAGTTCTAATAAATGCATTTGGGATCTAAAATTCTGATGTGAAAAGTCTTAAGTAAAACTTAAATAATAAATGCTGTACATGAATTCTGGATACTGTGAGCGTGCCATTTTCCGATGACCTCTGATGCATCCATGTACACCGGATTTAAAAAAGGAGCTGCTTCTCTAAAAGATCCTCTCTCACCCAGACAGGACAACGGGGAGGAGAGGAGCTGGGACCTACCGGTGGAGTTGGTGGAGGTGTGGCAGATGTCCAGGCTGCTGTCGCTGTTTGAGGTGGACTGGGTGTTGTGGTGTACCTGGATAGCCTGGAGCTGCTGGGGGACCCCTGCTCCTGGAGACACACACAGTAAGTCAAACATCCCACACAGGGAGCGGCGGTAGCTGCAGTGGGAGGTGGGGGGTGTGGTGCCATATGGTCGCAGCGGTAGCGTGCAAGTGGCGTTAGCGTTCATTGGGTGCGTGATTAGTAGAAGAGCTAGCCGTGGCAGGAACCAGCAGATTATGTGATTATGATTAAAGCGCAGTGGTGGCAGAGCGGGTCACCTGTGAGGGAGACAGCAGCAGGGAAGCGGAAGACAGCCTGCTGTCCCTGCTGAGGCTGCGGGGCGGCAGCCAGGGCCTGACCATGCTGCCCCTGGAGGGCCAGGGAGTGCTGCTGCAGCTGGCTCAGAGGAATGGTGGGGGTACCGGGGGGGAGAGTGGTGCCTGCTGGAGGGGCACACACAGAGGACGGGGGTGAGGACCGGAAATGTGAAAAAAGATAGTCCAGCTTGGAAAAAGTGCACAGGAGAACAGTTTAGCTCAGCATGCAAAAAAATAATAAATAAATGCATTTAATGTACTGATAAAATGTTTAATACATGTTTATATAACATGATCGCAAAGCAACCCACAATATGGCTGATTTAAATTTTCATAAAACTAATAAAACTGGGGAAAATATTGCTCCACAGCGCTACTAGTGGTCAAAAATCCCCATGAAACATACATTCAAATAGAATTTTCCTTAAAAGGTCCGTGAAAATAATGCAAATCAAAAAAATATGTATACATAGTTTAAATTCATACACACACACTGTATGACAAGTGGATTGCGTTATCGAGGTGTTTTTTCCTGAACAAATGGCAGATATTTAATTTGAGAACATGACTCTGGAGTTACACCCTCACATTTGGTCACATGCTCCACAAACAGTTGCTGCAGTGTGGTGGGCCGGCCCCTTTCAAGCTGTCAACCGAGGAGGTTTTTTAGTGCGCGAGGGTGTGTTGTTCCACCTGGCACTGGCGCTATGTGCCAGACAGGTGGTGAGGAGGAGAGAGGGAGTGAGCAACAGGGAGGGGAGGGAGGGAGGGAGGCTGTAGGAGGAGGAGAAAGAGAAGTGAGGAGAGGAAAATGCGACAGAGATGCTGCCTGGCTGTCCTTCAAAAGAATCACATACAGCAGCCATTAGTGGGCATCATGTGTCTGTTCAGCTGTGACATCATTGTCAGAATACTGACAGTGACGAGCAGCGGGACCGGTTCACCACGGCAACACGGACTCTCGTTAACAACATACTGTAGAAAACATCTGCAGAGTCAGCGTTTAACGAGCCTTTTCAGATCGTTCACGTTAGGGATGAGAATATAGGATTTTATTGTGATTACAAATAATACACAATCAGTTCATTGTGGGGAATTTCCATTATTGTTTTTTTAGAGTTCATCTCATCTGTGATGATTATCGTGAATCTCATTTTTCCAGGATAATGGTGACATGACATATTCTGCTTTCATGTCACGGACCGTCCAGATAAAAACCTCCAGAGCACCGAGCTGCTTCCACAGATAAGATGATATCTAATTAAATTATCGTGAAATTCGAATATGCTTCTGAGTATATCGTGACCTTTTGACCTCCCCGAGCGTCACATCGACGCCCCGTTAATTCCCAGCACGTCCACCATGAAAAGGGAGGCGTGAGGAATAATTACTGGGGAGAGCCGTTTTAGAGAAACACTGTAGCGATCCCCAAAAACCAGAGAAAACCCTCGCGTCTGTGAAGTCCCCCGTTAATGAAGGGTCACGGCTAGTTCAGGGCCGCTCCGCCACAAAAAGGGCTCCGGCTCCACAAAGTACGCCTCAATTATAATTTCAGCACAAGCCACCGATCCCTCATTGAATATTCATGACTAATTACGGGCCGTGTTCGTCATCCCTCATCGCCAGGTCTATTGTGTCGCTCTCGCCTAATTATTCCTGTCCCCCGAGTGACAATCAAAGGCAGGGCGGCTCGCCAGTAGACGTGGCTTTCCCCCGGATACGGAGGGCTTTGTAAAAATAAAAAAACAAAAAACCCACAAGGCTGCCGAGTGTTGAGGACGAGCCGTGAAGGGCTGTTGTGTGATGTAAACACCTTGAAGAGAGGGGGAGGCAGCTGAGGTCGCGGCGAGCGCCATTCAAATTCTAATCAGCTAATAAACTCGACAACACGGTGACACGAAGAAAACATGGAGGATGGAGAAGAGGATGGAGGTTCAGATACGCAAGGAAGTAGTGTAAAAACCTACCGGGCATGAACGTGAAGCCGCTGGGCAGCTGCATGACCCCCGCCGAGGCGCCGGCGGTCTTCAGGACGGTGCCGTTGGCGCTGATGTTGCCGCCGCCCGAGACGGGCGCCAGGTAGTTGGTGATGGGGAACGAGGGCCCGCTGCTCACCTGCATGGTGGTGGAGGTGGTGGGGACCGTGCACTGGGCGCTGCTGGTGCTGCCAGGCAGGCTGGCCACCGTGAACGTGGGCTTCAGCGTGTCCTGCAGGAGGAAGCAACGAAACGGCGTTTAGCAGGAAGACGAGGCGCCGGAGAGTGGATGGAATGGATTCAGTGTTGGATTCTGTCCGAGTCGAGGGGCTTTTTTTACCATCTAGTATCGGAACTTCCGTAAAGTTGCAAGAGAGAGTTTTAAAATAGTGTGGGGTTGCTCCAACAACACTACAATTCCCATAATGCAACGCTATATAGTGTCATTTGTAAGGCCTTCCCTGACATGTAAATCAATAAGATAAAACCTTATTATATCGAGGGAAACTTGTGCAGCTGTCGCAGTGCAAAGTGGGAAATAGTGCAAAGATAGAGTGCAAATTAACTAAATATGTGATCACGGTACATTATCATACATAAGTCACGATCTCTTTGGTGTTGTGTAACATTTTTGTGTTTTATCTAATTAGATCTCACGTCATTTTTTAGCACTAAAACGAGATGACTGACTAAAACATAACTAAATCAGAAATACTACATGTTTGACGTGTGAAGTCGTGAATCCAGGGAGAAAAAAAAACATCTTTACTTTGTAAAAGTCTGTTAATAATTTGAAGTCCAAGATGACATCATCAGTCAAATGCACTAGTTCATGCTCTCCTGTGCAATAACCCATCCATCCCAGTGACTACAAAAGCAACACCATTAATGAGGGGTTTTTTCCCTCTTTGAGCCGGAAGACGAGGCTTTAATACTTTTTTCAGGGATCGATGGAAGGGTGACGGAAACCAGACAAATGAGAAACGGGGCTCTAATTGCATCCTCATGTAAAATAACATGCAGAGCAGCGAGCATTTCTCTGACCAATGAGCATCAAATCCTATTAAAACACTACTCCCTGATACATAACGCCCCGGAGAGAAGCGGATATATTAAAAGGGCATAAAAATCTGAGTACTGCGACACACACCTGACCTCACAGCATCATCCCATCGTCATCTACACCCGTCTCAACCCAGCTCTTTTTATCAACGGCTCATTTAGCGTGAGCTGGAGCTGGATGGCGGTGAGACGCAGCATCGCAGCGATGCGAGCATCCATTTGACAGCAGAGCAGGATGTGTTGGTTGAGTGGGCAGCGTGCTGAGAGCAGGGTGGGCGTCGGGGGCTGGAAAGCACAGCTAAGCCCACCGCGCCGTGTGTTTCCACGCACTCATCGACGCTCTTGATACTAATGATGTGTAATAGCGGGAACGGGCACATTTAGAAGGCATGTAAGAGTTGCTGCACGTCCCCGTGGGTTCGCTGCTCTTTGTGAGGCGGTTTGATCAGAAACGGAGACGTTGCTACAGAATATCAGCCGTTGGTTCGTGTTAAAGGGGGCGTGATCGGCAGGCCAGCGAGGGACGCATGTGCTGCGGGTACAAAAGGGCATCATAACACCGCTGTCCCGTTCCAAAGGCCCCTCCGCATTCTTTGCAGCATTTCCTCAGTATCCCATAATGCATTATGAACTCTGGAGTCCCAGCCAGGGAACTGACTTCAGCAGGGTTATAAATGTAAGAAGCAGGAAAGCAGTGGTTTCACAGTCATGTACATTATTAGTGTTGGGCGTAGACCTCAGGTCCTCTAAAAGGGGGGCAGAGCCGGTATGTCAGACTCATAGCGCTCCACTATAATAAGGCTTATTATAAGGAAACACACAGCAGACAGCCTCACAATGAGTGGACTAGGTGTTTGGTCTGATATTAGCTGACAGGTAGCACGGGAGCCGGCTCTCTCAGCAGAGCACTGTTGGTTTTTATACGTGACTGATTACATGGGTGAGAGGTGGATGAGCTGGCGCAGGCTCCACTGATAAGACCTTTCAACCACGTACTACCATGCAAACATTTCAGTGGAGCGGGACGGGGAAGCGTTGGCTGCCAGTCCTTCAGTCGGCACACAAATTCATATCATAGTCTGCTCGTTTGGCTCGCCGCCACTGACTAAACGGAAGGGTTTTATTTTTTATTATTTGGGAGTTTTCTGGCCCTGAGATTGTTGAGCAGGTGTCGAAACTAAAAAACTACAAAAGTGTGAGTTCTCAGATCCGCTCCGACAGTCAGGAGGTCCTTTACCTCTCTAGTTAAACAGCTAGCTGGAAAGTGAAAGGGGGGGGGGGGGGCACACAGAGGACTCACAGTTGTTCTGCCCTTTCAACCGAGGAGGAGAAAATATAATAAATCAGCCGACAACGTCGTGTGTCGTCCATTTACAGAACGACTATGAATATCAGGCCCGTCGTTCATCACCGAGTGATTGCAGACACTCAGACCGTGACACGGCTGTCATCACGTCTTCATTCCTTTCATTAAAAGTTCCCGAAAACTCAAAGTTACAGATCGCCATGACAACAAACAGGATCGTCACCGCGGCGGCGAGCGTCTGCGGAGTCGGACCCGTGTGAGGTTCGGGGACGGGATAGAGAGTACAAACAGCTGAGGGTTCAGACAGCTGGAGGGAAACCTGAGCACCTCCGGGAGAGAGGGGGGGGGTTAACCCTTTCCGAGCCAGCTGAGGCAGCAAGAGGCCACGTGAGAAGACAGCCGCCATCTGACCCTCTTAGCGGTTCTCACTAGAACTCACGGAGACGCTTCACCTCGCGGCGTCATAAAAACACAACGTGGGTCATGGTGGTCCAACGTTTATTAGATATATGTCACGTTCAGCGGAGAAAAAGTGGCTGCTCTTGCAAAATATGGATGATATGGGAACGTCATGTCCCCATATTCACCACAATATGCTTAAAAATGGCACTTTGGCATCACTTTTTAGGGTAAAAATTGATTTAATTGCATCAGAATCAGGACACACTTTCAGGTGATGATCCCTTTAAAGTGGAAGAAGTTCTAAAAGATAAATAAGTTTACAGAAATATTAATATTTGCTCCGTTTCTGTGCCACGACAGCGTTTTCAAGTCATGTATGCGATATGTTTATTATGGCGATCTACTATTAAATCTCGCTTTCAGGTGCGTAAAGTGACGGATCCTCCAGGTTTCTAATCTAAAGATCTGCTCGCAGCTCCAGCATCTCCGTGACCTACATAGCGGGCTCACAGTGACCCACTGCTTTGTTTGACCATCTCCACGTGTCTGCTGTTCGACTGGCCGGTCTATAAACAGCGCTGGCTTTTAGTTCAGAGTCAAGGCAGTGCATAGTAAACATAGGCGGCAGCGGTGTAATGCATTCCTAAAGAAAAAAAAAAAAAAAAGTGTGGGGAAGTCATCTCCTCCTCATCTCCATCGCTGTAATATTCAAATTAACTGGATTGTATTCATGAATAATACAGTAAAACTATTTACTTTTTCTTCCACAAACACAAAAGCCAGATCAAGTTCTTGAAGTTGGATCACAGATTCCTCCTCGCTCCCGTCGCTCTCCTCCCTCGCTGGGAGAAACTCTCCACTTTGTATAATGAGCCATCAGAACGTTAACAAATGAAGCCATGATTTACAGCGCTGCGTCGTCTGGAAGAAGCCATGAATCCTCTGGACTCCGACACTCGGTGAACCCGCGAAACATCTACGGCTCCGTAATCCACTTCACTGCAAGTATTTCACATCCTGCCTAGTAATCCTGATATGAAATCAAAAAGGATCAACACCAGTCTTATTTACACTGATTCCAGGGCTCTTCGGTTGTTCGTAGTGCTACAAAAACATAAAAAAAAGTACTTTCAATTCGCTGTTTTCTGATGTTTCCTGTGTGTTCATAAGGTTTCTATATATGGTAAAAGAATAAAAAGCCTCCTCTTCCCTCCTCACATTCAGACCCCCATTTAAAGGAACAGGAAATAAGAGAGTAATTAAAAAAAATAGAGTAGGACACAAATGATTCCCTCTTCACGAGGGATTAATCATTCCACATGGAAGGTGACAACTGGCCAGCGTCGGTCGGAGAGCCCATTGTGCCTTCTTTTTTTTTTTTTTTTACTCTGGTGGCTGGCCGTCGTCTAATCTCCCATTTGCTGGCTCCCATCTCCCCCCGTCTGTCACCCTGCCAGCAACATGGAATTCGCAGCTCCATTTGGGACTGCTAAAAAAGGCAAGGCAGCCCAAGTGGAGGAGGTGCAGCCAATGGCGGCTGACCTGTCCAGTTGCTTGCTGTAAAATAAGGGTGAGGGTGGGGGGGGTGACATAACGTTGCTTTCCTCCCCTCCAACACAGCCAGCATGCTGCTCTCCCTGACGACACCGTCCGAATCCCTCCGACACCACAACACCACCGTCTCTCTCTGGGTGTGATAAGAGCACATACGGAGTAAATTATCTCTCCATTATCTCAGCGATTCTCTCGCCCGTCGCCCACTCTGAGCCCTCTGCCCTCACCACGGCAGCCAGACTTTATCTTTTCAAGTGCACTTCTCCGTTTTAAGCCCCGGATTTAATTAGAAAAAAAAAGAAATCACTTTCGTTTCTCGAGGGGAGACCAATTTAAATTAATGCACGTTTTAAATGCAGCGTGTGGAATTAAGCGTCGCAGGACACCCAGAAATGAAGGGGGAGGAGGGAGGGGTAAGGAAAAGAAACAGCTGTCTCCCGGATGCTCTGCATGCAAACATCACAGCAGCACAAAGTTGATCTGTGCTAATGAGCAGCAGAGCAACAAATAAAGAGTTCACCGGGATTACAACAGAGCAGCGGGGGGAAGGGAGCGATGAGGAGGGGAAAACCTCTGAGAAATACTGAGAATCTGTCCTCCGCTGGATCCTCCAAGCAAACATTGTCGTGGGATTTACCAGCCACTTCCAAAAATAACCCCAAAAGCATAAAAACATCTGTACGGGCGGCACGTCGAATATCTAGGAGAACTACACATGTGCCCTCTTTGTGAAGCTCACTCATTCACCTCTGTGTCAGGCTTCCCAGAATGCATTTCTGCAGCCACTTGAACTTGTCGCCTTACGCTCATACATTTACATAAATTTATATAAACGCCAAATTATGTTTCTCAAAAAAAGAAGGTAGATTACATTTTTCCAAGCAAGTACCAGATTTGGGCCTCGTACCTCATGCTTCACACCGATCCAACACAAACTATCAACTATGAAAACATGAAATTATAGTCTCATTATGCGCCTTAAAGTGTATTTAGATTTTTTTTTTTTTTTATGTAATCGTTCAGGAGGAATGTGATAACATCTCCAGAGCAGCTGTGTTTTTCCCACATTAAAATCCAGACAGGAAGCTGTCGATCACAGCCGACGTCGCATTACTTTTGTCATGAGCCCATCCATCCACAACGTTGGGGCTTTTATTTTGGTGGACCAGCGACGGAAAAAGCCCGTTCAGTCAAGTCACGTCGGTGCTACCGACTCAATATTCAGCGCCGCAGCAGTTCCTGGGACCTGATAATGCATTATTGATAATTATGAGCTAGGTTTGAGTTTAGGTTTCATAATGAGTATCCGGGGAGAAAAGTCTTACATTAACATTTGAAACCACTTAAAAACATCAAGCTACAGCAGAGCTTGGGCCCAGCATATATGAGACTTATCTTCCAAGCCTCGTTCTTTTGCTTCTCTAAGATGCCCCCCCCCCCCAACCCCCACCAGCCATCGCAAACCCTGAACTGTTTAGACTAGCCTGGACTGTATGTATGACATACTGCTCCCCTGATGAATGGAGTCCAGACGCTGCAGCATCAGACTCAGGAGGCCTCCGTGTCCACCTGCCGGGTCCAAACCACCTCTATTCCCCTAGCGGCAGTGCCCCACACTCATAACTGCGCAGGGGTCAAAGGTCAGAGCATCCCCACTAACTGAATAGCCGTCGCACGGGATGTGAAATATGGCTGAAATGTTTCCATTCCACCCGCTCGTATCTACATCCTTACCTCCCCTCCGTATCGCTAAATGAGTAGGGGGGGTGAGGGGGGGGAATCACAGGACTCCAAAGACAGCTGCAGCTTATAAGGAATGTGAGGGGCCTCAGCCAAGAGAGCAGGCAGGGAAACCATACCATATATGGCAACAGAGGCAGAATCTAATTTTTATCAATGAGCCGAGCGGGCATGAGAGCGGCTTAACGTGCGAGGTTGATCTCCCATCCTCGACCAGTGTATGGTACGCGTTAAGTTAATGCCTCGTTAAAAAAACGGACCTGGATGGTCTTCAAAAGGGGGGCGGGGGTCTACTGAAGCCGTGTAAACAGCGAAGCGGAGGAAGGAAGATCGGCTTCCAGCACGTAAGCGCACGAAAAGTGCAGACAGCGAAGCGTGTGCTGACGAAGTTATCGCCGCACTTCAGAAAATCTACAGAGTTTGAGAAGGTACCGTAGTAGAAGAGGTCACATGACCAGCTAATCATTTTAGAAAGTCATCTTTTTGAAAATATCTCATCCTAAAATCACAAATTTGGGACTTTGAAAACGAGTTTCGGGAATGTAAGCTCCATCGTTTCCATGGATACGAGACAGCCCCGTCCCTAAAACCCCCAAAAAGATAAACACGAAGTCGTCGGCGTGGCGTGCGGCGTGTTTCTCATCCTAACACAACCCAGAGCTCCGTGTGATTTATCTTCTGAGGGCGTTACGAGCTTTCCTGGATCAGGGGGTCACAAAGGTAGCGTGTAGACCGCCTCCCTTTAAGACTCTCCCTCCCCTTTGAAGGTCTACGGAGACCTTTTGGTTTAATTTTCATTTTCTTTTATTATTATTTCAAACCACAAGCCTGAAAAAGACGAAGATTATGTCCCTCAGCTGCTCGTGGGTTTGATTTGCTCCCTCTGCTCCTGTGGTTGTCTCGACTTTTCTGGAGAGATTTCCCTCATTCATCGGAGACTCTCTTTATCAGTTTTTACATGTTTTTTTTGTCGCCGTTAGAAGCAGACAGTGAGTCACAAAGACTAACTAGAGTACCATCGTTGCAGAGAGCAGACGGGAACAGAAACGAGTGCATGCAGGTTTGGGAATTCACAGCTGAGCTCTCCCTGAAAGACGATTGGATTTATTTCTCTTTTTTAAATGGAGAGTGTACATTAATTATGAATTGCTTGCTTTGTGCTGTTTTTTTTAAATTTCATTTAGTTGATTTTGTAAATTTTCTTTAAGCATTTGGAAAATGCAGCATATAAAACCTATTATTATTATATATTATATGAGCACAATGATTAATATAAATGTAGAATTTCACACATTTTCATGTGTCGTCTCTGGCAGATTGATGTTAAAAGGAAAACACACAAACACACACAGCCAATTAAAAAGCACAATGACAGACTATATGACATGAGAAAACATAAGCAAAAGCACATGGAGAGCACAATTATCCAAACATGTACATAAAAAACACACCCGCCGCGACAAAACCCACAATACACAGCAGTTAGTCAACAAATACACAATTAAACGGGGAAATAAAAAATGACAAAACTATTCCAGATGATGTTTGTGTGTCGCTTTTGTTTCATAGAGTTGGAGAATGAGTCGACCCTGACTTCTGGTGTTCCAGGTTTATGTGCTGCTCGCTACGATAAAAGGCTGACTGTGAAAGAGATAAGTACGTGTGTTTTCTTTAATTATTTGTAGTTTTTTTTCTCCTGAATACCCGTTAAACAACAGCGGGTTTGATTCTAACCTTTGTGTCGCCCATGCTCTCCGATTCAGACACCTGATAGGTGAGGTCCGTCTCCTCGAAGCCCGTGGCGCTCATGCGCTGGTCCGTGGAGGGGTCGGAGCGCGGCGGCGAGTCCGGCGAGTTGAGGCACGTTTGGATCAGAGCTTTGCCCGTCTCGCTGGTGATCATGGGTTGGAGTTTGCGGGTGGCGAAGGTGTAGACGTGACCCGTCTCGCTGGCCACGAGGAGTAGGACCTGGGTCCCCGTCAGGGTGGAGAGCTCGTAGGCCTGGGGGGGGAAGAGAGAGAGTGAGAGACATTCAAGTAGAGGACAAGAACATCACATATGGTCTATAACAGATCTTCAACAGGAGGTCCGGGACCCCTAGGGGGTCCGCCGAGTTACTGGAGGAGGTCCCTGAAATGATTTGATCTAAAAATCCCAAAATGACAAAAATCAACATGAACACAACCTTTATTAAGCAAATATAAATCTTCATGTTTGTTTATTATTATTATGAGGTGAAACTGATGTAGAAATATAATTATTATTTTAATGGCTTAGCATTGTATGCATCCATCATTATAAAGTACTGTTATACATGAACTATAGGCTGCACTACACATTATTATCGTTTAATAAGGAACATTATACAATATGTAATAGGGGGTCCCTGCACCTGGTCTCTATAGGTCTTGGAGTCCCTCCACCAGGTCTCTATAGGCCTTGGAGTCCCTCCACCAGGTCTCTATAGGCCTTGGGGGTCCCTCCACCAGGTCTCTATAGGCCTTGGAGTCCCTCCACCAGGTCTCTATAGGTCTTGGAGTCCCTCCACCAGGTCTCTATAGGCCTTGGGGTCCCTCCACCAGGTCTCTATAGGCCTTGGAGTCCCTCCACCAGGTCTCTATAGGCCTTGGGGTCCCTCCACCAGGTCTCTATAGGCCTTGGAGTCCCTCCGCCAGGTCTCTATAGGTCTTGGAGTCCCTCCGCCAGGTCTCTATAGGCCTTGGGGGTCCCTCCGCCAGGTCTCTATAGGCCTTGGGGGTCCCTCCACCAGGTCTCTATAGGCCTTGGGGTCCCTCCACCAGGTCTCTATAGGCCTTGGGGGTCCCTCCGCCAGGTCTCTATAGGCCTTGGGGTCCCTCCGCCAGGTCTCTATAGGCCTTGGAGTCCCTCCACCAGGTCTCTATAGGCCTTGGGGTCCCTCCACCATGTCTATAGGCCTTGGGGGTCCCTCCACCAGGTCTCTATAGGCCTTCGAGGTCTTTGGCCTGAAAACATTGAGACCTCTGGTCTACAAAATGAAAGTAATCCAAGACTCAAATTAATCTATACATACAGAAAGATATTTCCAAAAAGGTGAACCTCTGGGAAAATAAAAAGCTTGCCAAGAAAACAACTGGAATCTAAAAATACCCCGTAGTGAACGCTGACGTATAGCACAAACGGAGCTAACACAACATGAGATAAGGCTCCCAGAATAGAGAGCGTGATATAGCTGAGAGACTGATTGCAGGTCGGGGGGCGACCGGCGAGAGATGTGGTAACCGAGTCCTGACGGAGGACACTGGGAATCATTCTTAACACCCGGGGAGGCATCCGACTGTGAAACATGAGGCCACCATGGCAGTCTGCTGCCTCGTCACTCATGAGACAGCCGACGCTGCACTCGCAGTGAACTCCTGAGAAAAGACCCTCTTGATTTGTTTTTATAGAAAAACGACTCAGAAGTTATGTGGACGATGCTTTAGGTGTCGTAAAGGCAGAGTGCCATTACCGTCACCTTGGTGAACACAGTTCAGAGATGCTGGAGGAGGAGGAGGAGGAGGAATCACATTCAAATTAAAAAAAGGATTTTATCGAGGCCGTTATAAAACAGTGCGTTCACCCCTCGGCGTTCATTACGGAGCCCTCCCAGTCCAATCATCCACATGTGGGGTATATATATGCCAACGCTGATTATATAACTCTCTTTTGTGTGCAATAATACGATGATAGATTACAGGAAGAAACGGGCTAATGATGACCATCTACTGCCGTCGTGACTCGATGCTAGCAGCGTTCGCCCCCCGAGCACTTCAAACCTTATTTATATACAGATTTAATATGCAGCGTTAAAAAGGGGGGAATCTCCGGATGTACGACTCACCTCACCGCCTGCTAATGCAGCAGAACAGGAGACGGTAATGAACAACACACCCCAGTCATTCTCTCCCTTCATTAAGCTTCTGCAGAGGACTCTCACAGAGTCTTGACATGTTTGGCCGACATCCAGAAGGAAAGGGAAAAAAGGACTCATTTGTCACCTTAAATGTGCTCCGTGGCGACACAAAATAGACCCACATAATGCTTTAATAAGTTCCCTTTGCTCTGCTGATTTTCTCATAAATATTCAGCAAGAGTGCCCAATTACTCCGCTGTAATTGGTTCCTCTGTCACACCAAAACTTCCTTTTAAAAAAAAAAAAAAGGAGCATAAGATAAACTAATGGATGGCAGTTAATGCAGTTAATAGTTGGTAGCCTTGTGACTATACAGTTGCTGGTTTGAACCCCCTCAACAACGAGCCGTCCATTAGTTCTGTGCCAGAAAATTCAGTTTGATTCAAGGTCAATTATCTCGTTGCAGCTTCTCAAAGTTGACGACTTGGTGCGTTTCTCTGTTTTATAAATCGACGTAAATGGAATTACTTTAAAAAAAAAAAGCTGTGTGAGGATATCACCTGGGGCTCATGGGAACCGTAAGACTGCAACCAACGCTAACTTTCACTATGAATTCATCATTTTCTTTGGTTTCCTGTCTGCCTGATACATCTGATCCCCAAATGCTTGAGTTAAAAAAATAGAAATCAGGAATAAAAAGCACATTAAAAGGAGAGCTGGAAGCAGATAAAAGTTTGACTGGCTATTAAATCAATCAACAACATTCACTGTTTATCAGTGCATTCATTAAGTCATGGTTTCAGCATGAGACAGGTGAGGGGAACAGATGTAAACAATAAAACCAATAATGGCTGCGTGTCATTTAGGTGAGCCAGATTCAGAATCCTGGTTTTGTGCAGGTCGGATCACTTGCGTGGCGTCCTGAGGCACCTAAATGGAATGGAGCCCCCCATTTATGTTATTAGTTACACGTGTGCTTTCCTGTTATGTCAAACGGGGTCTAGCCAGATACAAAAACATGAAAACACAGCCTTTGCTGGAAAAAAAAGTATTAATTGAGTAATAAATGATTTACATGCACTTACCGCAATTATAACGTATAGGCTCATCATGGAAACCAGTTTGAGACCAGTTTACTATAAAAATCTTCCCACTCCACCCACCTCTCAGTTTCTGTGTGATGGCTTGACACAGTGTAGGCAACATTTTCAAAAAAAAAGAACAAAAAACCTCTATGCGCAGCGTGTCAAATAGTGTTCATGTTGCCAAGAAGCCTACATAAAAGACACCTCAGTTTCCACGACAACAGTCTAGGATACAAAACAAAAAACCCAGAGCTTCCAAGTGAAGACACTACAGTTATTTACACTCACCGTGAAAAAAAAGAAATGTCTGCATGTGCTTATGGTAAACAGCTGAAACACTTGAAATGCAGCGATGCCACACAGCGAGACTTTATCGTGGCAGCGGTCGGGTGCATGATGTGAGGATTTCCTGTGAGATGCTGCTTTGTGGCACCAAACTACCATGAGGGTCAAAGGATGCAAGTCATCGATGGAGGAGGAGGATGCAACGGTACCATAATGCATGCACAGACAGTCCCGTGGCTTCTCGCTTCTGTTTGACTGCTCTTTGACTGTCCTCCCCGGGGTTTAGTCAGCTGCTGCCCCCCCCCCCACCTCCATCCACCCTCCATCCTCCTCCACAGTGACACAGGGGAACAGCCTGTGTGCACCCGATGGAACTACTTCCAACAGTTCATGCCTGGTCTGCATTCAAGTGTGTGCATTAAGTGTGTTTATGTGGGGAATCTGCATGTCAGAGTGTGTGTGTGTGTGCGTGTGTGTGATAGTTGGGGTCCATAAATAGAGCTGTCATTTGCTCCCAAGTCTATTTAAAGCCTGTCGTGAAGGTTCTGACACCCTCACATCCCGGTGAGTCACTTTGTGGCCCTCATGTTTGTTACTAAAGACATTATTTGGGATTATAGTTGTGTTGTTGTGGTTACACAACATCTATAAAGATGCATTAATTAGGCCTGCTGCTCCCATCAGCTGGTGTGTGATGAGGCGGATCACCTGACTCACCTTTTTCATGATGCCGGTCTTCCTCTTGCTGAACGTGGTGTAACGTCTCAACTTGTTGTCGATAAATTCCATCTTGATCTTCACGCGCCCACGTGTCTTCTTCCCCGGCTTCGCGCCCGCCACCCCCCCGGGGACCATGCCGTAAGCTCCGGGAGGCATCCCCACCTCCTGCCCCGTCACCGCAGCCTCCATCTCGCCCCGCTCCCGCTTCACGCCTCGCCTGCTGCCGCCGCCACCGCCGCTGCTGTCCCCGAGTGAACCCACCGGGTCGTCGTCGTCCCCGGAGTCCGAGTCGTTGTCCGAGCCGCTGCACAGAGGCGCGCTCTCCCGGTCCGGGTCGAACCGGGCGCCGTGCGGCAACGCGACTCCCGCGTTCAGCGCCACCATGTTGCCCTGCACGGCGGTCTGCAGAGGGGTCAGCCCCGTGCCGTTCCCCGGCCTGGCTCCCCTCGACCCCCCTGGACCGTTAGCGCCCAGCATCCCGACGGCGTCCCTGTCCCCCTGCTGCTGCCGCCCGACACCCTCGCCGACCCCCGGTAACGCTTGCCCTCCTCGGATCAAAACGGGACGGATCCCGCCGCCGACAATCCCCGAACCGTGTCCCGTGTTACCCCTGCCGGATGCTGACCCGTTTCCAGATGGTGCCGATCCAACCCGGCTCGGTAACATTCTATTTCGGCTGCTGAACCGAGTCTCTAAAGACCAGCTAAAAGGGAGCTGGCGGACGCGCTGTGTCGCGAATGGCTGATAAAGCGCATAGGCTAACGCGCCCTGGCCACGAAAACGTAAACAAAAAACCCAGACCACTTCGGGGGGGTTCGGACTGGAGACTCCGGAAAAACCACCGAGGCAAACTTTCGAAAGTGATGCTACCCTCCCCAAAGACACTTCGAGCCCGGCTCGGTTTGGTTCACCCTCCTCCTCTATCTCCAAAACTCCCGAGCACTTTCTCAAAAAGGAAAACGCGAAGAGCGCCCTCGGTGTCGATCCGCCATGTTACGTAGTCCGCGTCGTGAAGCGAAGATATCCGCCGGCGTCGGCCTGCTAGCCTCCAAGTGCTAAATCCCGCGACGTCTACACGAGCGATACTCACGTCTTCGCGGTTCAGGGACTGCGTGAAAATATTTATTTGATCTAAACGGCGTTTACGACGGCGGCGCAACGTTACACCACAGGAACTACTTCCCTCCTTATAAAGAGATACAATGTTTCCTTATTTGGTGCTGTCTCTCCTTATTTGGTGAGTCACAGCGTCGCCTATCGATTGGCTGAGGATTATCCGAGTAGCGCTGTGATTGGTCGGTACGAACCCTCATTGGAATAAATACCAAAATGGTTGCGCTACCGACAACGTCACCGCGGACAGGCAGAGGCACCGAAATAACACAACATCCAACTTTTTTTATTTTTTTATTCCCTGCGGATTGTTCTGTCACAGAAAACAACATCTTATATCTCCTCATTTATATTAATTTTATTTTATTTTATTGGCCGATTTAAAGAATTCTGTCTGTTTTTGAGTTTAGAAGGGATTTTTCACAGTAAAGTGTCGTTGTTTGTGGAAGTTTAGGTAATTTTCCACTTTAGATCGCAAATAATCCTAACAATTGTATTGTTATTGTTTTATTTTGTATAGCTTTATGTCATCCATTTCACTTAAAATATCCTCTCTTTCTCCTGTCACAGTAATGACCTCATGGACTACATCCACTGACTTTGCTGATTAAGGTATTTGTAATTATTTAATTTTTTTAATTAAAGTTGCATTGTGTTGCAGTGCCACACCTAATATAAGCAGATACTCAGGGAAAGCATGTGTTAACATTAATGATGGGTTGAAGTGTAGCGACACAAACTCAAGCAGAAGATAATCCAGCCTTGATCACCTATTTTATTTTTTACATGCATGTCCTACTGTCCCACGTCAAATGTCTTCTGTGATAAAGTCCATCATATACAGCTCTGTAAAGTCACCTGGTGTTTTGAAAAGATGCAGTAAAACTCAATATATCAACAAGGTCAATTTAAAGTTTTGCTGTTGGGTATATGAGGTGTATGTTGGTTACTTCCTGTTTTATTTTGGAAGTTCCCTTGTGTCACTGTGTTTAGTGTGACTTCCTCTGTCTTTGTAGTTTTCCCCCTCAGCGTGTCACCTGATCTCTTGAGGCTGCACCAAGTCTGCTCACCTGTGTCTTGTTGCTGGATTTGTTCTTGTAGAATTAGTCGTTCCAACAGGCTATATAAGAAGTGGATGTAGTCGTCGACCATCAGTTTGTGGACGACAGTTTTGAAGCCTTTTGGCTGTTTTGTTTTTGTGTGAACAGAAGTGATCATATCTGGACTGCAGTGGGGTGACATGTGGATCACAAGCAGCAGAGCGGCACCCCTTACTGGATCTGGATCCTGGTGTGAAGCTGCTGACAAAGTTCCAATTCCACAAAAGTGTTAATTTTAAGAGTTATTTTACTCTTAATTGGATCATTATTGACAAGAACATCAATCATGGTGGATTTAAGAAGACTTGAAGGTAATTGAGAGCATAAACTCATGTTTGCAATGTTTACTGAGGTAGACTTCCATGGAATCAGAGGATTCGCCCCCTGGTGGTCAGTGGAGAGAATGCAAGTTGAAGGCACTATAGTATGGAGGTTGCTGCCTGGTCATTCCTTGTGTGCCCGATGTGCTTTGCTGCATTGTTTCTGGCTTTCTGCCTTTTCCTGTGTCTCCTATCAGCAGCAACGCAACGCTTTCTGGTTTGATTTTGAGTTTTGTTTTTTGGAATGTTTTCCTTTTCCTTTTAATTGCCCAGGCTTGCCACTTCTGTTTTTTTTTTCACAGTTCTGTATCAGCAAAGTTATTAAAGCTCACTTTTTGTTTGGTTCAACCTGCCTTCCTGCTTATGCCTGCAGGTCCTTTTTTTCATGTTTTATCAACCCCAACAAAAGAAGATCTTACTAACTGTTACATGCTTCTTATGTAGCAAACGGGCTGCAAGTGCATGTGGTTGTGCAACCCTGTGTTGCATAATGCCAATAAGGATATTAAGGAAGGGTGACTCGTGTTCTTCCACACAACACAATCATTGGCACTCAGACTGTCGAATAGCCGACAAGATGCAGCAACATGATTGTGAGTAGCACTGCAAATTAATATTTTACTTTTTAATATACAGGGCTAGTGCACTTATCCCTGAGCCGGAGCCCATGCTTTCGTGTGTGTGTGTGTGTGTGTGTGTGTGTGTGTGTGTGTGTGTGTGTGTGTGTGTGTGTGTGTGTGTGTGTGTGTGTGTGTGTGTGTGTGTGTGTGTGTGTGTGTGTGTGTGTGTGTCATTTTCAACATACTTTACTATGACTTTTTTAGACATATACAATGACTTTTTTTCAACATACTATGACTTTTTTGACGTTCTACACTAACTAACTAACTTATTTATGACGTTTTTCATCACACTTTGACTTTAAGTCCAGATGGAAGATGCATGGAGCGGTCCATCAGCACCAAAAACGTTGTATTCCTGTTTTCTTGGCAACATACGTGCTTTTATATTGTTATTGTCAGAGGTAACCCGCCTGGATCCAGATGTTGATGATGATGGTGATGATGATGGTGGTGATGATGGTGATGATGATGCTTAGTATGACAGCACTCCAAATCCAACACAGATGACGGTTTCTTCACTTATGGACCTGGAAACTCCAAAGTCAAAGTTGGTGTTGCTGATGAAGTCCGTAAGTATCTCGAGGGGACAATAAGCTGGACTGCCTACATGACTCTTCAAAGGTTAAGAAGCGCTTCCTTAAATCCAACTCCGTCTTGCCCTCGAGTGCAGCTGTTGAACATATCCTTGTGGCCTTTATTAAGTTAAAAAAAAAATACAGTTCACCTGAATGCTTTACTATATGTTCTAGTGTCATATATATATTACATTACTCATCAGTATATTACTGTATACATTTGATCTGATTTATAGATAATGATGATGGAGTATCCGTTCCTTTTTTATTTACATTAAAAATAAAAGAACGATTTTGAGTAAGTGCTCCCTTTGCACAAGTATTGTAACAAGAGTTACCAGAAATGCTGTTTTTGTTGGTCTTGTAAATGCTGAATGTGATAAATGCATTTTATTTGAATTGAAAACAATTTTAATGTTCAAAGAAAATTCAAAGTGTATATTTGTGGAATAAAACTTTTGTGGTTGCGTCAATTTTTAGTAGACAGTGCAATCTTGTCACTGTTTGATTTTTAAGTAATCCAAAAGTAAAAAGTCTTAAAAACTAGTAAAAAGAAAAAAGGTCATAGTATAGAATGTTGAAAAAGGTCTTTAAAAGTCATAGTACAGTGTGTCGAAAAAAGTAAGTCGGTAAAGTTTGTTGAAAAAGTAAAAAAAATGTCATAGTAAAGTTTGTGGAAAAAAGTTTAAAAAAGTCACAGTAAAGTTTGTCGATTTAAAAAAAAAAAAAGTCATAGTACAGCATGTCGAAAAAAGTAAAAAAAAAGTCATACTGGTAGTAAATCTTGTGGAAAAAAGTTTAAAAAAAAAGTCATAGTACAGCATGTCGAAAAAAGTAAAAAAAAAATTCATAACTGGTAGTAAAGTTTGTGGAAAAAAGTTTTTAAAAAAAAGTCAGTACAGCATGTTGAAAAAAGTAAAAAAAAAAGTAATGGTAAAGTTTGTCAAAAAAAGTAAAAAAAAAGTCATAGTACAGCATGTCGAAAAAGTAAAAAAAAAAGTCATAGTAAAATTTGTCGAAAAAAGTAAAAAAAAGTCACAGTAAAGTTTGTCCAAAAAAGTAAAAAAAAGTCATAGTAAAGTTTGTCAAAATAAGTTAAAAAAAAGTCAGTAAAGTTTGTCGAAACAACTAAAAAAAATGTAGTAAAGTTTGTCAAAAAAAGTAAAAAAAAAAGTCATAGTACAGCATGTCGAAAAAAGTAAAAAAAAAGTCATAGTAAAGTTTGTCGAAAAAAGTAAAAAAAAAGTCAAAGTTTGGCGAAAAAAGTAAAAAAAAAGTCAGTAAAGTTTGTCGAAAAAAGTAAAAAAAAAGTCAGTAAAGTTTGTTGAAAAAAGTAAAAAAAAAGTTGTAGTAAAGTGTGTTGAAACAAGTAAAAAAATGTAGTAAAGTTTGTCTAAAAAAGTAAAAAAAAAAAGTCACAGTAAAGTTTGTCGAAAAAAGTTTTAAAAAAGTCATAGTACAGCATTTTGAAAAAAGTAAAAAAAAAAGTCATAGTAAAGTTTGTCGAAAAAAGTAAAAAAAAGTCACAGTAAATTTTGTCGAAAAAAGTTTTAAAAAAGTCATAGTACAGCATGTCGAAAAAAGTAAAAAGAAAGTCATACTGGTAGAAAAGTTTGTGGAAAAAAGTAAAAAAAAAAAAAGTCAGTACAGCATGTTGAAAAAAGTAAAAAAAAGTCATAGTAAAGTTTGTGGAAAAAAGTGAAAAAAAAAGTCATAGTACAGCATGTCGAAAAAAGTAAAAAAAAAGTCATAGTAAAGTTTGTGGAAAAAAGTAAAAAAAAGTCACAGTAAAGTTTGTCGAAAAAAGTGAGAAAAAAGTCATAGTACAGCATGTCGAAAAAAGTAAAAAAAAAAGTCATAGTAAAGTTTGTGGAAAAAAAGTAAAAAAAAAAGTCACAGTAAAGTTTGTCAAAATTTTTTTAAAAAAAGTCATAGTACAGCATGTCAAAAAAAGTAAAAAAAAAATTCATACTGGTAGTAAAGTTTGTGGAGAAAAGTCAGTACAGCATGTCGAAAAAAGTAAAAAAAAAAATGTCATAGTAAAGTTTGTTGAAAAAGTAAAAAATGTCTAGTACAGCATGTGGAAAAAAGTAAAAAAAAAAAAGTCATAGTAAAGTTTGTTGAAAAAAGTAAAAAAAAGTCAGAGTAAAGTTTGTCGATTTTTTTTTTTAAAAAAGTCATAGTACAGCATGTCAAAAAAAGTAAAAAAAAAAGTCATACTGGTAGTAAAGTTTGTGGAAAAAAGTAAAAAAAAGTCTTAGTAAAGTTTGTCGAAAAAAGTTAAAAAAAGTCATAGTACAGCATGTCAAAAAAGTAAAAAAAAAAAGTCATACTGGTAGTAAAGTTTGTCAAAAAAAGTTAAAAAAAAGTCATAAAGTTTGTCGAAAAAAGTAAAAAATATGTCATAGTAAAGTTTGTGTAAAAAAGTAAAACATGTCTAGTACAGCATGTGTAAAAAAGTAAAAAAAAAGTTGTAGAACAGCATGTCGAAAAAAAGTCAAAAAGTCAGTATAGTATGTCAAAAAGCAAAAAGTCATAAAAGTATAAAGTCATTGAATATGTTGAAGAAAATTCAAAGAAAATCATTGTATAGTATGTTGTAAAAAGTCTGACCTTGTCCTTGACTATATTGTATTAAATCCTATTTTGCAGCTATAAAAACATGTTGGCATATTCAACTCTCAACACAATGTATGGAATAAAACATGACTAACAGTCAGGGCCAGGTTTGAAAAGACCTACAGAAGATCCACACCTCCCCCTAGTGGTCATAGCAAGACATTTCTGGATTCACAGCAAATAGGACTTTGAGCATAGGTGCTGTTAAATGGACGATACTGCTCAGGTTGCATATTACAGCCCATTAAACTGCATCAACTTTGTGTTACCCTTTTTAAAAAGGCATACCATAAGTTTTAGGTTTGGGTGAACATTAGTATTCACCGTTATGTTCTACTGCACAATGAATTGCATGGTAATGCAGCTGCAAGCATCATTAGAAACCCTGAGCTGCCATAATATTAGATTTTTTAAAGTTATATTTTATATAATATTGTCTTCCTAGACCATCCATCTATCATCAGTATCCTGACCATCTACAGCATCAACAACAACACATTGGGTAAAAACACTGTGAACCTTTATTGACAGCAGCATGTATACTTTTGTATATAGATATATATGTCTGTGATTATTGTGAACATTTTGCTGAAGCAGATTTAAAAAAAAAACAAAAACAAAGTCTAGGTGTGAGTGCCTAGCATTCGTAAAAACACAAAACATTACACTAAAAACAAAGTATAAAAACACGTTCATAAACAAAGGCCATTGCATTTGATTAGATAATGTAAAAAAAAAAAAAAAAGGAGAGGGAAACAGTTAAGATAATCCTTCATTTACCAGGCACTTTAATGAGTACTGGTAACCAGCAGCCACTGGTTTGTACTTTGTGCTGGTTACCAGACTGAACGCACCGCGTGGACCGTCAGAATGAATACATAGAAGTACCTTTACGTTGTGAACAGTTAAAAAACAAAGACAGGACCTTCGTCATAAATAAACAGGCACCTGCACGTCCTACTACACAGTATGATAGAGGGGGGAGAATCTGTTAGGTGGAGTTAGTGCATGGCTTCTACCTTATGTACACGTTGCAGCATTGCACACACAAAAAAAAAAAAAAACATGTGGACCTGTGATTGGACCTGGAAATGATGTCGCAGGTTGTAACCATGGCGACAGGTTGCATGAATGTCGGTCCAATAAGCACCTCAAAGTTAATACAAGAACACTCATCAAAATAAAAACGTACAAAGCCCACACTGGCACAATCATCTATTCCTTGGCTATAAACTTTTTTTTATTCATGTTCCTGAAGTGTCTTTTTTTTTCTCCCCCCTCCTTCGCGTCAAGCATAACAGACGGCAAACCTTCATGCAGACCCTCGTTCCACTTCTTCGTTGGACGAACGCGGCTCGGGGAGGATGGCGGCGTGTCGCTGCTCGTCTCCGGATTTTAAAGTTTCTCACTCAACACGCTCCAAAGTGGTTCAAAGCTCCACTCAAGTCCCACTTTTCCCTTCAATATTCTCTCAGACTTGACGGCTAATTTTCAGGGTTTTCCCCCCGAAAAACCTCCGACCAATAATTAGTGTTGGAATTGAGCCAGTGAGAGTGTGTGTGTGTGTGTGGAGGCACTGAGGTTGTGGGTCTCTGTGAAACAAAAAGTGTCTCCGGGACAGAGCGGCCGCAGACAGACAGGTAGGCAGGGTCTCAGTGGAACCACAGACAGGGTAGACTAGGGGGGGGTTAAGGCAAACGTTAACTCCTGGCACTGCTCGTCAAGAAGCCGTTTCACACAAAAAAACGTGAGTGCATTTCCACTGATTTACCAAAGAAGTCTTCTCCACACAGCCGCTGCTTGAAATGCATATTTAATTAAAAAAAAACCCTCTTCCCTGAAATGTTTTGAGACTAATAATCCAGCATTCGGGTCTTTATTTTGGGAAAGGAAAGGGGGTTGGTCAGAGTTCCCCTCCTCTCCTCTGACTGGCCGTCTCAGACTTTGCTGTCGGAGGGCAGCTCTCCCAGGGCGTGGACGATTTCGGTGAAGGAGGGACGCTCTTTGAGGCTTAGCGCCCAGCAGCGGACCATGAGCTTGTAGATTTTGGAGGGGCATCCGTCTGGAACGGGCAGCTTCAGCTTCCCCGTCTGCAGACCTGGAGGAGGGGGGGCAGAGAGAGGTGATCAGATCTCTTTACCCCTTTAAGACCTTGTAATTTGTAAACTAAATAACCTCCTAAAGCATCCCACTGACCTTCCAGCGCCTCGTCGTCGCTGAGTTTGGTATACGGCATTTCCCCGTGACTGAACACTTCCCACATCAACACTCCGAAGGCCCACACGTCCGACTTGGTGGAGAAGTCGTCTTCGAACACGGACTCTGACGGCAGCCAGCGCAGCGGGATCCATGCCTGTCTGTAGTGGTAGTACTCACTACGCAAATCACACACAAACACAAACATTTTAATCATGCCATTTATTGTAGGACCTATTATGCTTTAATAAAAAAAGAAAAAGAAGCTTTATTTTCCCATCAGGCTGTGCTGCAGCAGCTGTTCTCAGCCTCTCTCTGAAACGCTCTGTTTGAGCTCCTGCCCCTCCCTCCCAAAAAGCCCAGTCTGCTCTGATTGGTCAACCACTTAGTTTGTCAGAAATATCCATACAAAGACTTTTACGTTTTCTCAACATTGCGACTCCACGCTCCGCTCTCACTAGCTTAGTTTGAGGGCGGGACAAATGTGGTACTTGGTGACATCACCACTTCATGGAGGAAAAGGCCAGATTGGAGTTGAGGAGTTTCAACGTGGGAGAGTAACTCCCTTTGTTGACTTTAGGCTTTGAAGCTTGAGGAAAAGGGAAGAAGCAGAAAAGCAGAGTCGCTCCTCTTGAAGCGTGTGATGGTTGATCCTCTAACAGACCTGTTGTAGACGTCCTTGCTGAGGCTGAGCGACGACACTTTGACGCGCCTCTGACTGTTGATGAGGCAGTTTCGGGCGGCGAGGTCTTTGTGAACGAAGCGGTGATTGGACAGATGCTCCATCCCATGAGCCACCTGGGCACAGATGGAAACCTGGAAGGAAAGAGGAGGAGGAGAAAAAAAAAACCTTGATTTTGAGAAAAGTCTCTACATCACCATGACCTCACACGTCTACACTCTGTTTAAACAAAGTAGATGTAACTCCATCAGAGAGACTTCTTTTGGACGGAGCAGCTTAGCCGTGTTGACCTCTTGACCCTGGTCTGTTGAGCTTCGCTGCTCCAGCGCTCACGGATTGTCCCCCAGATCTGGAAAAACCGCTCATGTGTTTCCACTTCCTGAGCTAAGCTACGCTAACAGACTCCCGGCTGTAGCTTCATACTGACATGACACCGATCGTCTCATCCGACCCTTCACAAGAACGTTTACTTACTTTGGTCTTGGTGCTGATTGGCTGAGATTTGACGTTGTCATCTTTGCTTTTGGAAATCCTCAGGTACTGCTTCAGGTCTCCCTGGTGTGCAAAGACATAGAGCATTAGATCAGGCAATGAGTCTCAGTGTGTGTGTGTGTGTGTGTGTGTGTGTGTGCTCACCAGGTCGTAGTACTCCAGGATCATGTAGTGAGGCTCCGCCTCCCTGCACAGGCCCAGCAGGCGGACCACGTTGGGGTGGCTGAGCTTGGCGAACATCTCGGCTTCGCGGCGGAAGTCCAGCTGCAGCTGCTCGTCTCTGGTCTGCAGGCTCTTCACCAACACCACCGTCTCCTCCTCGCTCTCCTCGATGCCTTTGGCTTTGCACAGCAGCACCTCCCCAAACTCCCCTTTGCCTGGAGACACATTTTATTTTAGGGTTGTTTATCACGTACAAGCACAAGGAAACCGGTGATAGAGGCGACGTGAAGCTACCTAAAGTGGTGATGGTCTGCAGGTTGGCTCGGGGGAAGTGGAGCTTGTCGTTGTTGACGTGGCTGTGGCGCTTCTCCGTCGTCGCCACGGTGCCCATGTTGGTGAGCGCCACCTCCTCCTGGATCTCGGCGGTGGTGTGGCCGTTTTGTTGAACGGCTCCTCCTGTTGAACACAAGGTCAAAGGTCAGAGTTAAAGTAGTTCAGTAGCTGAACTTTGTTTTACATGTCCCATGCAATACCAAAAAATGACCACAAGATGGCAGCAAATACCATGAAGCTTGTTGACAGTATATTAACGGCTCACATTACTGCTTGGCTGATTTTAACCACTGCTTCTGACCACCACATTCACAACATGCCTCCCCCAGCACACAGGCGTACCGTTGAGACACTCCATCTCCGGCTCCTCGCCGTCCTGGCCTTTCTGCAGCCGCTTGGCGTTGCGTCTCTTCTTGCAGTAGAACATGAGTCCGAGCACCACGATGATGTACGCCACGGCCGCTCCCACCGACAGGCCGATGGTTTGGATCATCTTGTAGGGAGCCCGGTCCTCGTCTATCTCGAAGCCCCCGGGTATCGGTTTGTCTGCTGGGACCAGACAACAAAGATAGATATATTATATATGTATATGACAAACAGGACCTGTTATCTTTGAGCCAAGGCTTTAGTTTGTATTCTATTTATTGTATTTTACTGTTATTTGCACCAGTTTCTTCAATGCTGATGTTATTATTTAATTTCCCTTCGGGGCTTAATAAAGAAAGAAAGAAAGTAAGTAAGTGTCTGTTGTTATCCATCCATCCATCCATCCATCTACTTATGTCTACAGCATCAGTTTTAGCATTATAATGGCTTTACAAATGTAAACATTTCAAAGAAAAGGCTTTCAAAAATAACAGCTGTTATGGTGAAAATGCAAACACAAGATTCAAATATTCAGATCTCTTTGAATCAGACGTGGTTTCAGTTGTGATGAAGTCAAACCCAAGCAACAACTGTTCTATTCTGCTCTACAGAAGCAAACGGCCAGCCCTTTATTGGTTTTATAGATTTAAAAAAATGAATAAATCATAACACAATTTAAAAACGTCTTATCTATTCCACTCATCTGAATACCGCCCTGCTACTTTAGGGAGACATGACCTTATATGGGCACTGATGCTAAAGTGTGAGGCTGTAATTTATTTTTATTAGATCCAACGCCTGCCCCGTCACCGTGGCGACAGAGATGAGGCGACGGTTGTTAACCTGTTGAGATGGATGACAGGAAGAGGGTGACGCTTTCATTAACGCCGCCGCCCTTTCCCCTCGTTACCGCGGCTCACGCCCTCCGCCTCCGACGCGTCGGTCAAACTCACCGACGACATACAGCTGAGCCACGCGGTCTTTGATGCTGCAGCTGTTTCCCGCCACACACGTGTATCTCCCCGTGTCGTCCGTGGTGACGTCGGTGATCACCAAGGAGCCGTTGGGCATCTTCTGGAACCTGGAAGGAGGAAGGAGGAGGTCTGGAGTTGTTTCACAGCTACACATTCATACACACAAGCAGACAATATCTCTGGTTTTCTCTTGTTAGTCGAGTAGGGACGGGACCATATAAGGTTTAATGGCTTGTGATAAAATATTAGAAGATGTTTGTGGTGAATTTTCATTATTTGTAAAAATGTATTGACTGTAAATGGATGTTTAGCTCACTTTTATGGGAGAAAAGTGAAAAAAAAAAAACAGCCTCAGGATACAAAAATAACATTTTTAAAATGGATGAATTTATCCCTTATTATTTATGATAATTTAATTTAAGATGTTTTTCACTAAAAAGCAAAAATATGTGTGATGGAATTTGTTTTTTAACCACATATTCCAGTATGTTTTAAGAGCTTTAAGCATATATTTATGATAATGGGATCAGAAAAAGTCTGAAAACTCAATGAAACGTGTCATAAATCTCTCGTTTCAAGTCTAAAGAGAAGAACCAGAACACACTCAGCCCTGGTATTAGAGGAGCCAAAGCTATTAGAATATATTAACAGTACAACTGTCAACGGCGTGTCATCAGGGCAACAGAATAACAACTTTAGTAATTCCATTCATTATTTAAATCACTTATATGCAGACCTGCACACACACACACACACACACACACACACACACACACACACACACACACACACACACACACACACACACACACACAGTCTCTCCTCACGTACCTCCGGTTCCTGCTGATGTCCAGCGTCTTGTCTTTGACCATCCAGTGGATGTGGGGCTCGGGGTCTCCGGTGGCCTGACAGTGCAGGATGGCGGTCTGACCCTGGTACACCGTCGTGTTCTCCGGCTCCACCTTAAAGCGAATGTACACTACACACACAGACACACACTCATTAGTACAACACTGGACCCCGACATCTCCTCCACAGATGTGGTGACTGTGGTCGCCGTCTCGGTTACCATTCAATTCATTACTGGGCAATAAAAACGGCCACCAGCGCTCAATAAACGCTGCTGACTGAGCCGTGGTGAGGACGATCGATGACTCAGCGGCACCGCGACCACCAGTCCTTTACGATGGCAGCGTGGTGCTCTTTCTTTTCAAGACTCGGCTTACCGGCCACGATGAGGGTCACCAGCGCTCGGATCTCCCCCTGCAGGCCGTTGGAGGCGATGCAGGTGTAGTTGCCGGCGTCGCTGCGGGTGACTTTGGTGAAGTGGAGCTGGCCGTTCCTCTGCTCCACCCGGGGGGGCAGCTCTCCTCCGCCTGCAGGGGGGGGAAGCAGGGAGATTATGATTGGCTGTTTGTTAGGAGGGCGGAGTCTGGGATTCAAGCGTTTCTAATGATGATTAACTTCCCTCACACTTGGAGGTGGGAGAAATGATTAACTCTATGACGCATCGCAATGCTTTGTTGAAACCTTCAAACCCCAATTTTCTTTGCTTGCTTTGTTTGCTTCTGTTTTATTTTATTTATTTATTTATGTAAAGTGTCTTGAAAATTATTACTATTAATATTATTATTATCGATGCAGTAAAGTCTATAATTGATTATTCATTATTTTTGGGGACATTGTATATTAAGTAACGTAGCACATCAACTGTATCGTACAAATAGGAATTGGTTTGATAGATTTGATGGTCATTATATTTAAAATCCAAACTAGTGATGCATGGAGACTCTTTAATAATGGAATCGTGACCCTCTCTGATCGTGAGGTGTAGTTTCTACACGCGTCTCATCATCTGCATCAAAGGAATGCTGCATTATTTAAAAAAAACAGACTTCACATTCGCGATGCTGGAGCGCGTCACACACCTGCTTTGGTCCAGCGGATGGTCGGGGTCTCTCTGCCTTTGGCCGAGCACTGGATGGTGATCTTGTTGTCCAGCTCCAGGCACTGAGAAGGCTGCGGCGTCGGGGTGAACTTCAGCTTCTCTGGAATAAAAAAAACACACACCACACGCACGTTAACAAACATGGAAGCTCACGTCAAAGCCTCTTTCCTGCAAAATGACGGGAAGCCAACACGAATCAACAGGCTCGGGGGGGAAACGTGGCTGCATGCACACACAGATGTGATGATTATAAGAGGCGGAGATCATATAAACATTAGCCAGCTGTCAGGCCATCTATCACAGTAACCTTGTAGCAGCGGGGCGACGGAGGGGAGAATCAAACCGCCGTGCAATGAGTCATATTTACAGCTCTGTGGGCGTCCAGCAGGGACCCCGCCTGGGCAGCACGCGCTTTCTATTGCAAGGCTCAGAAGATGATTATGATTATGTTCACTCAACACCATCGTACTCATTATTCCCTGGATGTGACTTCACTCATTAAACCGTCAGCATGCAGGGAAATATTTACTCAGGATAATCTACTGTATACGTTATATGGGGATTCCTCTCATTACTGACCGAGCACGATGACTCTGGCTTGGCCAGACAGTCGGCCGCCCGCGGTCTTGGTTTCACAGCCGTACATCTGCCCGTCGTACACCTCCACGCTGTTGATCCGGAGGCTGCCGTTGGAGAACAGCTTAAACCGAGAGTCCTGGAAACGGAAAAAGAGAGGAGGGACGTATGGTTTAAATGTTCATCTGCAAGCTGTGGATGGGATTGTGTGTGTGTGTGTGTGTGTGTGTGTGTGGGGGGCGACTGACCTCGGGTGTGATCATGATGTTGTTGCGGAGCCATGTGACCTCAGGTTCGGGGTTGGCCTGAGCCTGACAGTGAAGGAAACCGGGTTTTCCCTCCTCCAGGTGGCTGTCCTGAGGCCTGGTCACCCACACTGGGACCGCTGTGGACACACAGGAAGTCTATTAGATATATATTTATATAAACATATTTATATAAGCACGGACATTTCACACTTGTTCTCTGTGTATTTAGTTAGTGCGTCTTTGTGCTGCTGAACCACCTGGAGATTAATAAAGCCGTATCTTATCTCAAGGAGATTGGCGTATTGGTCGGTCTAGACAGACACCATTAAAGCCTGTGTATCTGGTAAATGTGTTCCCAGCATGCTCCTGACATCACAGAACTAAGAGTTACTGTAATACAAAAGAGAAATACTTGAGCCCTTATTGGCTAGAAGATGTTACGTTTCAGCTCATAATCTACAGGAGAAAACAGATTTTTTTTTATAACTTTTGGGATTGCTGTTAAGTAAATAAATAAATAGAAACACATTATGATATATGACTTTTTAAAAAATGTATCTGTAGTTGGGGAAAAGCCCCCAAAACATGTATTCCTACATTTCCCATAATGCATCTAGGAAGCATCTTTCAATGAATCTCTCCTGTCTTCTATCAACCCCCACACGTCTGGTTTATAATGCTTTCGTCATCGTTTATATCCCGTTTTCCTTCTGGTCCGACTGTGCTGAGGACTTACTGGCCACAGTGAAGGTGACTTCCTGTGTCCTGCGCCCCGCCCTGTTCTGGGCCACGCAGGTGTAGGTGCCCGAGTCCCCTTCCTCCGTGGGACTGAAGACCAGATCCAGGCCGTCCTGGGACACTCTGCCCTCCGTGGGGACCCGCTGACCCCCTCTCTCCCACCAGACCTCGGGCTCGGGTCGGCCCCGCGGGGGGCGGCAGGCCACCCGCTGCAGGGTGTCCGCCGTGAACACCTTGGACATCTTGGGCACCATGTCGTCGATGTCTGCGGTGAGGAAGGCAGCGAGATAATCACACATCCGTCTTCAAAGCCTTACATTACCGATGTTTGGCCCCCGAGCCCACTTAATTCCCAAGCATTGGTTCTGCTAGCAGATTTCCTGTCTTGTTAGGAGAGAGTCTGATTTGTAGCAGTCACAGTAATTAGAGAACAAAGCCAACGGTAGTATATTGGTTGTATGGGAATTAACGAAGGCCTGTGTGGGGTGGCTCATATCAAACCTGGCAGAGCCTCTACAGAGAGTGGAATGTGATCCGCGGCACAAAGACCCCGAAGACCCGCCACCGCCGCCGCTGCTGTGGTTTAACACTGGGAGTCCCGGATGGAAGTCATTAATACAACGCTGGGAAAAGCTGGTCAGCGGCTCCGACCTCCTCCAAGTCTAAAGATCCAAATCAATTAACGAGCAGGAAAAGGGAAAGACGTCGGCGGATGAAAGGGCTGCTGGGAATGAACGGAGGCGGAGCTACGATGGAGCGACTGTTTCAACTTGTCCCTAAACACTGAATTCTGCCGTGACACAATCCCTTATAATGCCTGCAGGGATTACCATCAGATTAAGTGAATTAAGGTATTTAAATGGAGCTGTGGTTCACTGGGTTAAAACTGCAGATACAGTCAGACCGTAATCCAGAAACCTTTTAGGGGGGAGAAAGTCTTGCATGAATAACGTGGAGAAACTCCAGCCCTGAGCTTATATGAAATATTTGACTTGCCTTTCAGAATGCTGACTGATTAGTAAAATGAGAAGATAGTAAGATTGTGCTTTGAGCTGGTTGAACAGGGGAAGAGCTGGCATCGTTACATGCTGTATTAAAACAACCGATGTGTCGGGACTCGTTTATTACAGATTCTCCTGCATGTATGTACGAGAAGCTAATCTACGTACACAACCGCTCGTTACACTCCTGTCTCCTCTTCTTTGGAAGCAGTCGTTCCGTACGACGTTGGGTGGAAATCACAGGAGCCGGATTCTAATGACGCTTGGAAAGCTGGTAATTACACCGCTCGTTAAGCAGCCTGAGTCACGGCGGCGTGGAGTCTGTATTTCAGGTGCTGTTCCACTGGGAGAAAGCTAAACACGGGGTTGCTGGCGGAGGGAAATCATACACAGAGGGACGGGGGGGGCTTTGTGTAGTGGATCCAGCTGGGCCGGATGTCAATAATGGAGAATGTGATTATCATCGGAGAGATCTGGCTCTAAGTGAAAGAGCCAGGAGGAGGGAGGGGAGAGGGAGACGGAGGGCGGGATAAATACTTAACCCAAATGCCCCTCTCACTCTCAGATTACAGAATCACAGGTGTTTATCTCTCACCAGTTCAACAACTGCAAATATGTGTGTGTGTGTGTGTGTGTGCGTACCAGCTATGAGGAGGGAGGCCTCCAGCGTCACATGGGAGCCTCTGAGGCCGCGGCCGACACACTTGTAGGTCCCCGTGTTCCTGGGCTTGACCTGCGTGATCAGCAGCGTGCCGTTGGACAGCAGGATCACACTGCAGAGAAGAAACACACACACACCGGGTTACACATGAAGCTCCGCTCATTCACACATTATTTATACGGGGAAAAGCAGCAACACAGTCACGTTGCGATGTGAAAATGATTTGTTCTGGCGTGCCGGGGAGCAGCAGACGGAGATGCTCTGCCACACAGGAGCCACAGAAGAAGAGCTTTTTATTTATTTTAGCAGCACAGCCTTGGCATGTTACCTGACACTATTTGACTTCACTAAACCCGAGCCATCTGCCGCCCCAAATACATTAAAGTATCAGCTAAGAATTTGTGCAGAGAACAGAAAGAAGTCAAGAGCTAACTTTAGATAGTCTTGTGCTTTTTTTTTTCTTTTTTAAAAGAGCAGGCCTGATGGCCGGACGTTGAAGGGAGTATCGGTGCCAGTGATGGACGAGAAGTGATTCAAGGCTGACCTTAGGTCAGCTTCGGGGCAGACAGATAAGGAAACATCCCACACAGACACAGAGGAGAGCTCGACAGCTACATGACAACGCCAAAGAAGTGAATACTGCTGGATGCATTTAGGATGCCGAGTTCCCCCCCAAACACAGGATTCATCAGGACTATCTGGTTCTCCAGCGGACTCCCTCAGGAGGGCTGATATTTCTGTGTCATCTCTTCTCTCTTCAATAGCGGGAGGGGAAATACGCTGTGAGAGAGAGAGGAAGTCTGCAGAACAATACTTCACTCTGAGGAAAAACTCCAAAATAACCACAAAACAAAATGAACAAAGGCAGTTTTCTTCTGTCTTTATAGCTACACCCCCCCCCCCCCCCTCCCCGGAGAGTTGGTTTGACCCATGAGGCAAAATTCTTTTTGTCTGCAAATACAGCCTTGAGCTTACGTTGGTGTGTTTTTTTTTTTTTCCCCTTGAAAAACAATCTACATCAAACATGTGGTGTCGTCTAAACAGAGCAGGTGCAAAACAGATGATATCTCGTGCAGAGAGCTGCATTCCTCTGGCTTTATATGAGAATCAATAAACACACACACACACACACACTTAATGAAACAGTCTCTGTGTGTTTGTTTTATATTCCCGGGTATCACCCGTCCATCTGTAATGCTGAGTCATCGCCGCTGAAGGTGACCAAACACGCCTCCGACAAGCTCATTACACAAGTGACTAACAACCGATGCTGAAGTCCTCCTCTTCCCTCGCTCCCTCGCCACAATAATCACCTTTAAAAATGGCGTGCCAGTCTGTTGCTCCCCGTGTGGAACAGCTCGCCCCACCACGCCTCCATGTGTATGCATGAGGGGCTACGAGCCCTGAGGGGGCGCTCGGAACTTGGTATAGAAATTGGTTATTATCTGGTGTCTTTATAGGGGGATGTGATGGTGGACTGTAGCTCCAGGGCTTTTCTTTTTACACACACATGAGAGCTGCAAAGTCCTTCATGATAGGCTGAGAGGAAAAAAGGGCTGCGGAGAAACTTCCAGTAATAATATTCCTCAACGTGTAATTCATCTTGTGTTGTAAGAGAGCGGAGGGTCTGAAGGAATACCCGGTTGTGGCGGAGGCTTATATAACGTGAGTAAGGAGGGAGACGGGGGTCTGAGGTTTCAGCTCTCAGCGTACCGGGACTTGTTCGCCACCAGCTCGCCTTCGTGGTACCACTCCAGCGTGGGGGCCGGCACGGCGGTGAACTGGCAGTGGAGCGCCGCCTCCTCGTTCCTCAGCACCACCTGGTCCTCGGGGGTGACCACCGGCCGCGGGAAGCTCTTATCTGCAGAGAGAGAGAGAGACAAAACATCTGCATGATTACATCTGCAGGCATCGGACCATCAAGTCCTCGCAGCGTGACGTCGCTGTGATGTGCTCCCGGGGTTTTTATTAAAAGCTGCCAACAGCAGCGTCGGGGGCGAGCGAGCGGCCTTCAGGTGAACAGTGAGTGTGTCAACACCTCAGGGCCCCCCCCGGGGGATTTAATGAGGTCAGTGAACAGACCCAGCACCTTATCTGGATCGTCATCTCCTCCTGTTTCTTACCTCCTTACTCACACAGGAGACCAACATCACCACGGTGAAAGAAATTGGGGCGAGAGGGACTCAAGTGGGGTCGACTGTTATGGAATTAAGAATACACTGTATGTGACGGATCATTTAAATGTATAATTCAATGCTTAAAGCTGAATATTATGTATTTTTAACAATGCAGCAGAGTATTCTCCTTCTCTTCACATTCTCTGTCTCTTCTAGTGTAGATATACGACATGTTATGATGTCATGCATTGATTTGTATTTAAATATTTGCATGTATGGAATGCACTTATCCATTATGCATGCTTTGTTGGCAACCCATGCATTATGAATGTTAGGTTTTATCTGCATCATATCGCATTTTTATTTCACGTTAAGCACCTTGTATTGCAAATTCTTTCCTGCAAAATGGCAAGTTTGATTTGATTCAGGCTGCTCTGAAGCTGAAACTCAGAGATTGTTCTCCAGTACGACCTTAAGGAGGAGCATTGTTGTTACTAAGGTGACAGGAACATTAAACACCCATAAATCCACGTGCGAGTCATTTGAAATCCGAACAGCCAGCGGACGGAGGCACGGCGCCAGGAACGGGATCAGGATTTCGGCGTGAAGAAAAAAAAAAAAAAAAAGAAAAGGAAGGATTTTGCACCTGGCCCACCCAGGAAGTCTGCGGTGACGCCTCGTCCTAAAGAGCCGTCAGCCTTCCCTTTAAGGTGGAGCCGCCGTGGAAGAGCGGAGGGCGGCGACGTGGAAACCGGAGACTCGACAATTACCCATTCTTCCTCCGCACAGGTGCTAACCTAGCGTGTCTCCGTGTTGCAGGTGACTAATTAGAGTGGAACGGGAGGGTCGGGTTTCATGCACAGATGTGCTGCTGTATGTACTGTACTCACACACACACACACACACACACATATATATATATATACACACAGTGTAAACAACACAAGTCCTGTTGAGAGAGACACAAATAATCTATACAACACAGAACACCGAAGCGTCTTTGAAAGCAACACGAGCTGTCAGATGAGCAGAACGCCGCCGCCGAGGGAGCCCATGTTGTTGTTCACTCTGGTAGATGTTTATGATGCTGCTTCTGTCTGCGTGGGCGGCGGAGGAGGAAGGTGCTAACACACTCTCTGGTAATCACGTTAGGAACTGCATCGCTTTCTCTTCCTGCTCTCTCTCAACACTAATGGACTATACAGCTCCCTCCTCCTCCTCCTCCTCCTCCTCCTCCACCTCCTCCTCCACAAACACACTTACTGGCAGGTGTGGCTATGTGCGTCCAGCGTTTTTAAATGTGTTCTTCAGGAGGAGCGTTCTAGAAAATAATCCCAATTCCTTCCGGCTCTGGCAGAAACGTGTTTAAAGGTCACTGAACTCTCACCTATGATGTTGAGGGTGAAGTTGCTGTTGCTGCAGACGTGCCCGGCCGCGTTCTTGGCGCAGCAGTAGTACAGGCCGTTGTCGTCGGGGCTGGCGCTGGTGAAGGTGAGCGTCCTCTCCTTGTTGTTGATCTGGTGGCTCTTCTCCGTCAGCTTCACCCCGTCCTTGAACCACTGGCAGGTCGGCCTGCGAGGAGGGAGGGAGAACGGGGAGAGAGGGAGGGAAGAGCCAGGAAGATGGATGAAAATCAAAAGGAAAGGGAGACACAAAGGAGATTTGAGGGGGGGGAGAAGAACATGAGGGCATGAGAGAGGCTAAAGAAGTTGAACTTGAGGCGACAGTGTGTGTGTGTGTGTGTGTGTGTGTGTGTGCTCACCGTGGGTGTCCATCAATATGACAGCGCAACGTGACCGGCGCTGAGCTCTCGATCTCCCCTTCCGAGGCGGGCTCCTTTAAAGTCACGCCGCCGCTTTCCAGCCCTGCAGAGGAGGAGGAGGAGGAAGGAGAAGAGAGGAGGCCGTGAGGTTGGAGGAGGAGTGACTGGAGGAGAAATCGAGTTAAGTGGCCGTCCTGCCGTCTCTGACGAGTCGGGAACATCGCCGCCCGTGACTCATGCACGGGGAGACAAAAGCAGGGCGCTGCTGCACCGCCGGGTCAGCTTCCAGCGATCGGCATGCCGCCATCCTGCACTCACAGGAGGGAGCCGGCCTTTTTATGGATGGTTAATGGACAGCTCAGTGGCTCACTTAAAGCGGCTACTCTGCTGTCAGAGCCCATAAACTCAGGCAGAAGGGAAATGAACAACAAGGCAGCAGCAAACATATTTAGACTTTTTCACACCTTGTGATTTTGGGAAAAGTTCATCTAAACCTGATCGACAGCATCTCGAACGCATCGCTGCAGTGAGGAATGAGGGGGAACAGTGTGGTTTCACCATTAAGGCTTTGACCCCAGTGCACCCTGGGAAATATATATCAACTACATACATGTCAAGTAATCATCACGGCAGCAAATCACTCCTACGAGAAGGGAAACATAAGACCATCTGTCAGACTCCAAGCCAGACGAGGAGAGACATCCCATGATACACTGAGGCATTCATCCCTCCATCAATAAAAAAACAGGACGGCGGCGGCTTCGCTACGCTAAGCCTCTCTGGTGTTGCCAGAAATTCAGAGTCGGCCATAAAAATGTCACATTTCATCTGAAGGAGATACTTTCTTATACGCTGATGAAATCTCCACCTGCTGCTGGTAGAGGTGAGAATGTTTCACTATTTCATGGTTTAAAGTTGGATTCTAGAAAAATATCATCACATGTGGCTTGAAGAAGCTTGAAGAAGCTTGGAAGGTGAAAAATAACCTGATTTGAAAAATTCAGGATACAAAAATACATTAAAAAAAACATGTATTTATGCTTTTTTTTAATGCTGGGAGATTCATGATAATCTTATTTAAGATCTTTTTTTCACAAAAAGGATGCGTCTTGTGTCTGTCATTCATTTTATAACAAAGTGAGTTGAAGCATAATTTGATTATTATCAGGATAATACTGTGAATCATGCATATTGTCCCACGCATACCGTGTGTCATGATTCCTGCACGTATGGGTGATAATTCCAGGAAGTTTCATCAACTGATTGTAATAATGTAAACACACAAAAGGCAAGAGGAAACATTGACTGATGCTAAGCTTTGCACAAATAAACTGTTTTGAGTATTTCTCAATTCTCAGTGACTCAATAATGAGTTCATGGTATCAAAAATAATCAAAAATGTCCATGACTCACAATATTTGGGTTATTTCCTAGATAAAAAAAGTTTTAATAATCCATGTTTTTGGGCTAACAATCTTGATTCTACTGGAGGAGTAAAACATATCGTTATAAAAAGATATCATTAAGTTATTAATGGATTCTCCGTCTGTAATCCAGCCGTATGTTTCCTGCTGGATTTCCACGATACGAATACTTAATAAGAAGCAGGGCTGAGTTATTTAGGTGATAATAAATACGCTGCAGCTGGATGACGTGCAGCAACACTTCACCTGGCGTGGTTGCCGTGGCGTGCAGAGAGTGTTTCTCTGGGTTGCCCTGGGTTACGCTTTAGGGTTTCCATCGCGCTTCATTCTGATGGCCTGTGGCTGAATACTGCGGCTGCACCGCTGCTGCTGGGTCATCTATGAAATATGCATGGCATGAGCCTCCACCTGAAGTCAGCATTAGGAGGGGGAGGGGTCACCACTGTGAGGTCAGAGGGGGCGCTAGAGGAAACCCTATCACGATTAATTACACACAGGAAGCTGGTATTACTCTGCATCCCGGGGGATCATGGGAAACCATCGCTACGGTAACAGCCCCGCTCATTTACTTCCTGCAAATGCAACTGTGTGTGTGTGTGTGTGTGTGTGTGTGTGTGTGTGGTGAAGTACAACACGTCAGTATGAATGCATGCAAATATACTCAAATGTCTTTCTAGGGTTCTGCAGTAGATGTAATTGGTTGGGGGTGTCAGTCAAGAGCTCCAGTAGCTGAGTGAAGGAGGAAGAGGAGGAGGAGGTGACGAAGGCCACCCTTAGCTATGGGGACCTGGATTCAGAATCCCAGACAGAGGTATTATTAGAGAACTGGATGCATAATGAGGCCGAGGAACCCAGACGGGGAAACGGTGAGTCACTGAGGAGGAGGAGTACGAGGTTCTTCAGCAGAGAGACTGACATTCGCATATAAAAATCAAACCAGTTGTTCCAACCTGCCTGGAGGAACAGGTGGGCGTTCCCACTATCAGGTGGTGTCAAACGGCTGCATTATAAAGTCATATTTATGTGCGTTTCCCTGCCGTCTATTGCCAACTGAAATAATTCCCCATACAGATATAAACCTCTCTGTGTCGGGTCTTTTATTGGGATCAGCCCTGTGACACCTTTAATATTTATAATATCGATTCAGCAGCAAGAGATAGAACCTCACGTTAGTCCAGACCAGACCAGACCAGACTCACTGTATAAACCAGAGACGTCTGATACAAGTGTTGATGGAGCAGCTACAGTGTTAGAATAGCAAACCTCCGATTGATCAGAACTCCTCCAGAAAACAAGCATTTTAAATGTTATTTCTTAACAAATTCAGACTTTTTACAAATCATCGTCATTACGTAGTTATTTCGGCATCATTTGTATCTGTTTATTGCAGTTAAATCACAACAAATGTGTTTATTTTGGGTTTGTACCGCTGTAGTAAACCAGCCGATGTGTGTCAGTGAAATCCACTGGGTGGTGTTATGAAGTCAGACAGGACGGTGTTCGATTACCTGGAGTATCCGAGACTTTCACAACATGGAGAAAGCAGCAATGGTGGTTATTTCAACCGTGAGTGATGAAACATTGTCCGTGTCTAAGCCCCGCCCCCCTCCTCCTCCTCCTCCTCCTCCTCCTCCTCCTCCTCCTCCTCACCTCCGGTGTGAAAAAAACACAAATGATCCTCCGGTCAAACTCACGCGAGTAACACAAGACGAGCAAACCTTTTAAAAGTAACCATGGTAATAAGGTAATCACAGTGTAGGACACGGTGCTTGACCTTCCCGACCTGACAATCATTGGAACAATGAGCACTTAAAACACACACACACACACACACACACACAGAGTCAAGTTTCTGCCACTCCTGACTCCATTCGCCTCTCCGGCAGGTTCAAACCAGGAAAATTGAAGTTATAATTTAATTTCCACTTTGACCTGGATTTTCCTGACAGTCACGCATTTCTGAGCCTTTCTGCGGCGTCGCGGCTCCGTTCACGGTTCAGGTTTCTTCAGCTGTCCACCCGGAACAAACAGAAGGCGCTCTTTCATAACCTATTAGTGGCAAATACTTTCCCGTAATCCCTCCCAGAATGCATGACTAAGTGTTGGAGCAGGCCCGGCCAGCTAACGCCATAATTAGGGGCGTATAATTATTATGTTGGAGGCAGAACAGGAAGCTCCATCAACACGGGGATGATAACGGATGAATTGTGAGGGGATATTGTGGAAAGGCAGATGCTCGGGCCGTTCACTCCTCGCCGCGCCACAAGGCGACTGTGTGTTTGTGTCTGTTTCACTGGCTGAGCTGATTGGTTGCCATGGAGAAGGGTTTTCTGCAATAGCAGGGCAATGTGGGTCTGTGTTATCCAGAGGAGAGCTGGAGGGGGGGTTTAACTGACAGCGCCATGTGGGTATGGAAATAACTTAAACATGTGGCAGAGTGGCTTAATGTTGTTAACTGTGTGGCCTAGCGAGGTCCTGGGAAAAGCTGCTTTAGACGAGGTGTCAGATTTTATCAGCTGTGGCTGACGGGGGTCAACGTGCAAACTACCCAGAGAGATGCTGCTGCTGCTGCTGCTGGGGGAGAAGGTAAAGCATGGAAATGGAAGGAGAACTTGGGGGGGCTCTGACAACGGAGGAAAGTGACTCTGCAGGGGAGGAGCTGACGGATGGAGGTCATTAAGCAGGAGGAGCTGCAGGAACGATGACAGGATGTGAAAGAATGAAGCTGCATGAGCGATCAGGCGTGGGATTCATAATAAATAATAATACAGAATAAATAATATGCTTAAATCTCTTAAATAACACTGGAATCACTTCACATTTTGCTTTGAAACAAATATTGTTGTGCCAGAGATGAAACATTTTTAAGTGAACATCCTATTAAGCCAAAAACAATCAAATGATCTTTTATAAGATGATGAATTATAAGGTCTCCCTGCATAAATAAAGGATAAATACATAATTACCGTAAATCCTCTGATATAGGCCCAGGCCTTTATTTACTCAAGCGCATCGCGTAACAGACTACAGGCCAATATTAGAGGATTTACGGTATTTAAATTAAATCAGGGTCCATTTTCACTTTTGCACCATGACATCAAGCTAGAGAGCCTTTTTTTGATGAAATTCATGATATATGATATGATATTTAGGACATTCCTGATCAACTTCCTGTGAGTGCAGTGAGTTCCTCCGTCGCCCTGAGCGATCAATGAGGACGCTGTTCAATGCATCTGCTGAACAAATGTAGGTTAAGGACGCCTGCTGTGTGATTAAACCGAGATGGCGTGTGTGTACGTGTGTGTACATGTGTGTGTGTACATGTGTGTGTGTGTACATGCTCTGTGATTTGAGAGATTAAACAGGAAGGTGGTGGGGGTAGGGGGGGGGGGGGTCTCTACTGTATGTTTCCACTCTTCCCTCCGACCTCCGTCACTGATTTCAAAAACACTGTCAGTCTGCATCTCGTTACCGAGAGTCAAGCGAAGCGTCGCCTCCAGGACCAACAAACACGCTGACAATGGCGAGGACTGAGCTAGCGACGCCTCTGCTGGACGCCACGGAGACCCGGTGGGCCCGGGGGTCGGGGACAAAGGGGATGTAGGGGGGGTAAAAAACCTTGATTAGTCAAAACAGAAGGGGGGATAATTACTCTGAATAACTCAACTGGCAGGATTTGCCCACCCGCCACCGAGAGCAAGATAAATTAACTCTCTCTGTGCAGAGGGGGGAGGGGCAGCGATCTACTCCAGTACAGTCCATGTACAGTACAACCCCCCCCCCCTCCCCCTAGCACGCAAACTAGCACACACATGACTGAACGCACATGCAGGGTTATCGCCAGAGGGGGGGGTCTTGGCTTTTAAGCCGTGCGCGGCTTTATCGGCCGTTAAATGTGTGTTGGGGAAATACGAGAACATCTGTCATAACACTGGTCTGATCCACCTAGTGATCCGGGGAGGGCCGGCCAATCACGACACGGAGACAAACACACAGACACATGTAGCATCACACAGCGTTATTAACCCTGATGATTTATCTCCTGCGTGATACCTCGCCTCGTGTGTTTGATTTGGAGAAGTACGTGCTATAAATTATCCTTTAAACACGAGGACGGGAGGAGCTGGGCTGGAGGTGGTTTCCCCCCTGTCTGAAGTCGAGGTTTCCACTCCCGAACTCTTTATCTGACACAAAGCTATCGATCTCACGGCTTCCAGCAGAACATACAGCATTAATGTGAGCCTGCTGCTGTTATGTGTGCTGCAGGTCTGGGGGTCTGTAGTGGACTCACTAAAAGCCTCTTCAGGCAGCCGCTTTCAAAGGGCCTCCTTTAAAAAGCCACTTGGTGCGATGCCCCTTTTAACACCCCTCCGAGGCAGATGGAAGAGTCCATGCATGCAACACTCACGCTCATTAACACCAGTATAAAAAGAAAGATCATGTGCAAACGCATGTATTCCTGGTCAACTTACACTTTCTAAGTCTTTACTGAACATTGATTTAGTTCAAGTTGCGTGATGATATTATTAGGGTTTAAAAAAAAGATCAGATATTGAATAATACTTCCTGTTTCCTCTGTTTGGCAGAATTTTGGATTTAAAACGATCGAGGGACAAATGCAAGATTGTGCAAACTAGAGGTCAAATATCACAAATCTGCAAACCCATTAAAGCAGACATCGGCCAGAAACGGCACCGGAGACTTTTACAGTCGAGTTACCGTCAGATTCTCCACGTGTCCAAAGAAATAAACCGATAAAAACATTCATATGAAGGGTGTTGGGCGGTGCAGCGCTGAGGAAAATGATGACTTCCGACGCTGCGTGTCGGATACTCCCGAACACGTTTGAGTCATGGCGTTGCAGAGAAAAGTTGCTTTAACTTGTGACAGCGGGACATCCAGAGCAACAGACCATGACCTCTGATCATGTGACCTGGTTCATATCTAGCTCTCTTAGCTGCAGGTTCACACTCAGTCATGTGGGGTTCATGTTAAATAAATGCATTAATGCATTCAGATTTTTAACAGGTTAGAGGTACATATTTGCAACAGGAGTTTTGTGAAAAATAATAACATAAATGTATGAAAATAATGGATATCAAATAGGAAATCGAATCGGGAACTTGTGATAATGATGATGAGAAGGAGCTACATTTACCTTTAACCTGCATGCAGCAGCTGCAGATCAGAATGAACCATAACATAACAATTAAGTTATGTATGGAAAAAAAAGAAAAAAAGCCTGTACGGCTGTTTGGAGCTTACAAGCTACACCTTAAACGTTACACACTAATCACCGCCGTTGTAAATGTCACTGGAGACGTGAGCCCAGATGTTGCAACAAGAGATCACGTTGCATCTTATTTCACTCTCAGACCATATTTATATTGATTTTCTTTTAACGCCACATCTGAAGCCATCAAAAGAAAACTATTACCACTCTTGTATAAACAAGATGACGTGATTAAAGGCGGCGGGGAATTGGATTTTTCTAAAAAAGAATGAATGGAACATATTTCTTCCAGTAAAAACAAAGCCTCTCCTACGCTGTGGGAATATCAATGCCGTGGCGGAGAATAAAGTTTATTCTGGGTCACACTCCCGGCTCTGAAGGAACCGGTGTTTCGTGTCCAACTTGTTTCTTTTAAATCTGTGGGAGTGTGTCAGTTGAGCTTTATTGACACACTACATCATGTTGTAATTGCAGTTCCCTTCAGATGAGACGTTTGGAGGACTGATGTGTCTCTCCGTGGGGGGGGGGGGGGGGTAAACCTCTGCCCCCCCCTCAGCGTGCTACTCGGAGGTCTGTTGTTGCAATCAGAGTAACATCACCGCAAAGAAAAAACCTCCAGCTAGAGGACAACATATTCCAGATGGAGCCATTCTTCCCTGCTTTGCCTTTTTGCTGTTTTCAGCTGCCACCAATGCAAACTCTCCCTCTCTCTCCCTCTCTCTCTCTCTGAGACACAAAGGCTCTGAGTAACAACCGACACCTGAGGGCCTTCCACAATATGTGAATACGGTTGTTATTTGTTTCAAACGGGGGCTGGGTACAATTCCCATGACTTCCTCTGAAACTTAAGTCATTGAAGTTTGGTAAAGTGGGCTAAACAACAAACCCCCCCTCCCTCCTCCCCTTTAACGGGACAACATGTCTAGAAAGTAACCCTGAGGAGGCCGGCGTTATGTAAACCTAAATAATTACATAGCTAGAAAGCAGTAAATCACAGCGCTCAGACAAAAGCCTTTTGATAGTATGAGGAAAAGAGAGTGTTGCACAACGGTGGAGGGGAAAAAAAAAAAAAAAAGTAAATTACAAGCAACAAGAAACACATGCTTGGTGGCGCACGGATCCAGTTTCCTTTGGAGCGAGGGAGAGGAAGGCAACAAGGTGGAAACATTCCTCCAGCTCATACTACCTGTCATCTTATACGCCCACTTTTTCTTTGGCTTTTTTCTTTCTCATCCAGTAACTGGATGCGGAGCCATGATGGAGCCCCGTCAGCCGGCACATTTCTTTGTATTTAAGGTGGAGGGTGAAGTACTCACACTTGATATTGAAGGAGGCGTTGGTGGAGTGGAGAATCTCCCCGATGACGGCGTTCCGGGCGACGCACACGAAGTTGCCGGCGTCCAGCTGCCGGTCCACGGCCGTGAACTTGAGGTTGCTGCCCTCCTGGAAGCGCCGCTCGCTGTTCTCCAGACGCGCGCCGTTGTGAAGCCAGCTGTAGGTGACGTCGGCCGGGTCGCTGACCTCGCAGCGCAGCATGGCGCTGCGGCCGTGCAATGCATCCTGGGACTTGGGCTCCTTGGTGAACTGGATGGCGGCGGCGTGGATGGACAGGACTGGAGAGGGGAAAGTAGATGACAGAGGATTAGAATGGGGCTGCTGTTCACATTTTACTGCTTTTTCCGTTGGTTAAGTGTTCGCCATGGCGACCACTTAGCCCCGCGGAGGAATGTGATGTTTAGACAATACTGGCGAGCTGTGAATTATTCTGTCGTAAAAATGATCAGACCCGACACAGAGAGAATACTCTTTCCCGTTAGCGAGGCTGTGACGCGAGAGGATGATCTAATAGACACACACACACACACACACACACAGTAGTGCCTCCAGGTCATGTGACATCGTCTCAGGGCGACGCGTCTCTCAAACGAGACACGATGTGTTGCACACGCATCCTCACGCACGCTTAAATCCTTAATTTGCCCTCGTGATGCTGCGTACGAGCTTTTTCTGCTCTATTTAGTCTCATCGCTGTGGAGAGAAGTCAAGCAGAGTGCAACTTAGAAAACCACACAGTCACTTTGATACGCCACGGTTATATATAATAAATTAAAAAAACACAGGAATATAAATCAGAGAGACCGGAGGAAGAAGTCAGGGTGCGATCACGATTATCCCGAATGGAATAATCACGATAATCATCAAAATATACTTGAATCTCTTTAAAAATGGCACTAAAATCACTTTACATTTGGTTAACGAGATAATATTTGTATTGTGAACATCCTTTATAGTGAAAAGCAGGTTAATCATAAATGATCATCTCTCCCTGCATAAATACATTTTTAAAAAATGGCAACATTGTGTCTGTTTTTTTAATCAGATGATACTGTCGTTATGTTTTAAATCACTCGTCTACCATGATGGTGAACTACACAGCTGAGTATTTATCCCACACCCTTCTTGACTGAAACTACTTTCAGACTTTATTGCCGTTTCAGTTTGGTCTTGTTTCCTCATTACAAGATTGTTTTCTCATTTCCCCATTTTTATTTTTCCTATTTTTTTAATGCCAGTCAACCGGAATGATGTCTGTAAAATCGCTACAGTATTATGTGTTAAGAGTTAGGATCCAAACAGTGAATATTCAAAGTCTGATTTTAAATAAACTCTTTGAACAAGAAACACAAAGACTTATTCCAGGTCTGGGAATTCTTGTGTACGCCCTGTTGAAAGGCAAAAAAAAACATCTTGGAAACGAGGAGTCTTCCTGTTTAAACTTTAAAACAACCACAATGAACTCCTCATCAGCAGCCTTCTCCACGCGTCACGTGTCATGGCGGACCCTCATGAGCCGCTCCACCTAACACAATGTTATCATACCTGATGTCGAGGTTTGTTATCACAAGGGACGGTCGATTGAGCGTACCTCCACCTGTGTACCGGCCTCTCTGTGTGTGTGTGTGTGTGTGTGTGTGAGAGCAGGACGGCAGCCAAGTAAAAAAAAACGGGATCTTTCAATAATATTGCATCAAGGAGCCCGTTGAAGATGAGCCAAGGTGTAATTCCTCCGTCTTTGACCCTCCTCATGCAGCTCTTCATCAGGCTCACCTTTGTCTCAGCTGCAGGTGGCTGGAGCTGACAGACAGGCAGGCAGACACGCAGACAGACAGGCTGGTCAAACACACAGTAAGACAGCAAGAGAGGCCAGCTGGGACGAGGACAAATCATTTCTCCTCAAATGCCCCTCAGCATATATTCTACAGAACCAAACCCCTGGCTTTAGACGAGGACCTCGGCAGGTAACGTCAAACAAGGCGGGGAAGCGGATCAGACGGCTTCAAACTGATTATGGATTCACATACTTTGCAAGAAATATGGTGGAATGTCTGGCGCGTCGAGTGTTTTTGCTCCCGAAAAGAGATATCTGTTACCTAAACACGTCTCGTACGGATGGAACCGTCACTTCTCTGGTGTTGAAGCCCAAATCCACAGCCGAATACCTTCAGCCACGACATGAGAGACAGAGATCCTCAGGACTCAACAGCAAGACGCCCCGGAGAAAAACCATAAAAACTAACAATAAGTTCATGGTGGTGAACTTGTGAATCTTCAATATCGTCATGAGTGACTTGAAGAAGCTGTCTAGCTCATTATCGTGGTAGAGAAAGGAAAAAAGAGCATAAAATAAAAAATATGTGATATCAGTCTATTTGGCTGATTATCAAATAAAATCATAAATTGCAATTATTTTGTCCAGGATGGTCATGACGATATTTTCAACAATCTGCTTAAAATAATCTACTAAAATGGGACAAATCCTCAGATACATCCCTCCTACACAAACCCTGAGGATTTTACAGACAATATGTCACATTAACTTGGATGCTTTTATTACTTTTAGACCCAGACATCCACAAGAGCACATTTTTATATAGAACAAAACACTTTAACCCGTTCAAACATCGAGGGACGCCGAGACAAAGAGTGCATCTTGTTTTTAATTTCACCAGGTCTGGACCAGCCAGCTGGATCGATGGCTCCTTCGGGGGATCTGAGTATTAAACAGGTCGCAGCCCAGCGGCTTTCCCTTTCAGCTGTAAACACAACGTGGGAAAGACGTTTGACAGAATCCACGGGAGACACACCTGCTGCAAGAAGATTGGCTTTTACTTCACCGTCTGCCGGAGAAATGTCTCACTTGGGATGAAACTTCACCTCCTCGCCTCCATTTGAACCATCGAGACTGAAGAGCCGTCCGTCTCACTTTATTTCCGTGGAGAGACTTTATATTCAATCGCCGGTTCTTCATGATTCCTTTTCTCCAGCTTCTCCGAGGATTAGCTGCTTTTCTCCGTTTTTACATCATTCTAAGTTCAAATATATCAGTTGGACAATTGAGCCAAACTCAAAAGAGGTCGCAATGGGCTTTATTTATATAATAGGAAGCCTGAGTTCATAAATCAGACTCTCTCCGACGACTCCCCTTTTAAGAGGCAGAGAATTTGTTCCATCTGTATAAACTGGGATAAAAAAGGCAGCAGATGGGCTGGAAACGCCAGCAAGTAAGTCATCGCCGACATCCACCTCAAACAATCCATCATGTTCATAGACGGCACACGCCGACGCCAACGTTACAGCTGGGCAGCGAGTCGGCACGCCACACTTCCACCGCACCGAGAACCCTCGGTCTGACTATCACAGATACCAGGATCACAGAGAGAGAGAGACTATCACATCTGAGGAGGTCTGCCAAGTAGAAACAAGGGAAGGAACCGTGACCTGCATCACCTCCTCTCACCATAGGACCTTATCGACTCATCATACACAAAACCTCAGTAACCTCTACGTTATCAACTTATCTTGTCCATATTTTGTGCGATGAGACGAAATGTGAAAATGATCACGGTCATTTCATTTATTGTACAATAAGTCGATATCGTAAAAATGACCGAGGTAGTGTCTGTGTGTTACATGATGAGCCAAAAACGTAAAAAATATTGAGGTTTCCATATATCTCAAAACAAGTCAATAACTTCAAATGTCTGAGGTCATGTCCATAAATCGTACAAAAAGCTGACGACATGAAAATGGTCGAGGTTGTGTCCATACATCGTTCTGTAAATCAATAACGTAAGTATTGTGGCAGCCCGTCTTCATATTTAAACAAGTACAGACTTGGAACACACACACACACACACTCACACACTCACACACCACACACACACTCACACACTCACACACACACACACACTCTCTCCGACTGAATCAGGAGAGTTCAGTTAGGTCGTTTCCACCGAGTCACACGGGGGCAGAGGAGAGAGAGAGAGAGAGAGAGAGAGAGAGAGAGAGATTGAACTGAAGAGAGTGAGTTCTAACAGATAAGCGGGGCTGATGCTATCCAAACCCCTGCTGAGGCCTTTAAGTGGACGAGGTTCAAAGAAAGAGTTACAGATAAAAGGCTAAACAAACAGGGAGGGGGGGGGGGGGGTCTTCATTGCAAAGACTGAGGGTAAACTTCGAGCTTATACCAATTAATATGTCACTATTGGTTAATTGGTAATTGTTTTTAGGATAGATAGTTTAGTCCAAAATGTCAGAAAATATAAAAAATCCAAATCCCAAAGATATTTGATCAACAATGATCTAAAAGCTGGAAATGTGGAGCATTTTTTTAAGTTTCTGTTGACTCAATTCAAAATGTAGTCTTTTTATTTTGAAAACCAGCGAGCTTCGTAAATGTGAAGGAATACGCCGTCGATCAAAGAAAAGCTGTTGCGGTGCAACGAGAGGCTTCAAACAGGAGTCTTCCCTCTCTCGGCTGAATCAATATGCACTTCCCGGGAAAAGCTTGCAAACGGATCCGCTAATGCACCTGAGGTAGCAGCCGTCGCCATGAAATATTAATCGTTTTTCAACATAGTTTTGAGTTTCCCTGGATTTCGATCGAGGTATCTGGAAAAGGAGGTTCGGAAAGTAGGTTAAAGACAAGGAAGTGCTGAGAGGGGGTACGACGTCTGCACACGGGGATTCTCCTCTTCATCTCGCCGCACCGCCGACCCCATTAACGCGAGCTCGGCTGTCGGGGCTGTCAGGTTGGCGAGTCGCCTTTAAGTCGCCCTGACAGACAGAACCGACCCCATAATGGGCTCATCAGCAGCCCCGACGCCTCCCCTCCTCTCCTTTTCTTCCACTCCTGTCTGCTGGCAGGGCCCAGAAGAGGCCAATGGAATCGAATTTCCAGAAAAACAACGCGGTATCATCGGCGAAAGGGTGGAATGCGAGGCTGCACGGAGAAAGTGTGTGTGCATTAACAACAAAATCAATATCCAGATAAGAGAAAACTGTCAGAAGTTAGGACACACAGGCTTTCATTGTGCCGGGGAAAGTTGTTGAAGCTGAAACCATCTGTAAGATAAGAGCCTTAATGCCTCAAAGAGGGCGTCACCTAAATCAGTGGAGGTCCTGTAATCAAGAGGGGGTGCGCCGTCTCCAGCGGGCCAGCCAGGGTGACGACAACCAGGGATGACACGCATGCCTGAGGCTGCAAGGGGTTAAAAAAAAAGGGAGAAGACGCCCGCACATGCACGGACGCAAAAAAAAAAAAAGCACCCACAAATACTTGGCACCAGGCACACCCATGTCTCCCCCACCCTTGGGAGCTCAGAAAGCCCCTATGTGTGTGATTTCACAGCCTCGGTGGACCGCGTCGGAGCGAGACAGCTGCTCTGAAATGTTCTAGGAGTGACAGGTCGGCAGAATGGCGAGGGTGGGGGGGGGGGCTCGGCGTCGCACTAGTGAGTGTTGCTGACGGGGCGTGAGACTGGAGACTGGGAGCGTGGCTGCTATTAGACGTTTATCTCAAGACGAAGCCTCGGAGCCTTCGGGCAAACACGCAATATCCCAGAATCAGACCGACCCATTAAACGTCGTCAAACACCGAGTTTAAAAAGTCTAATCCACGTAAACAGATTAATGAAGACGCTACTCCCAACCCGTGATCACTCTATTTTCATGGCTCCCCCCCCCCCCAGACACAAAATCTACATAACCCAATTAAGGATGAAAGCAGCAACTTTCTTTTCTTCTTTGCTTGAACAGTGCAACTTCAAAAAGAGCAGAAGAGAGGAGCGATCAGAGCGCCTCTGATTGGATCAATTATTAAGTTTGCATGAGATCTGAAAGAGAGTTATTCGGTTAATGGTTATCACAAGGTCAGACGTGGACCAGATTCTTTCACCATACAAACTCTTTATTTTAGCAGCTGCTGTGGCGTCTTACACTGCAGGACACATAAATCTAATCTTCAGGGTGGATCCTCCTCTTCATAGTTAGGCTCGTTTAACGAGGCGCACCGTTAAACAAAGTCAGGAACACCAGCAGTGGTGGTGGTGGTGGTGGTGGGGGGTTAACACCAAGATCATATTTTCATTTCCAGCAATTTCTGCAGATTCCTGCTGGCTTAACTGGAATGCCGAGATCAGCATTCCTGCCAGGGTGGACGTCCCACGGTGAAAGGGCGAGGAGGGAGAGGAGGAACATCCTCATCGTCAGGAGAAGACAGTCAAACAGTTTAAACCTACTTGGAAATAAGCCCCAGGTGTTGAACGGAAACACCTGAAATTGTGTTTGAAATCGATCATTCACTCCTCCCCGCCGACCCCAGGGAGTTCTACGTAGAGGAGTATATCGTCAGCATAAAAATACACTTTTGGACACTACTAAGGTCGTTTCCGTTGGGCTGTTCATTGCGCCACTTCTGTTGCACAATTAAAACACGCCAACTTAACGGTGGCTGGTGGACCAACATTATGTTTTCGTGATAAATACATATTTTAAGCTAGTTTGTTGCAATCTAAGTTCCCCTGGGAAGCAGCGATGCCCCATATACTTCTAGGGCTTTTATTGTGAAAGGTAAGAATGAAAAGAGCGGCACACACTCCTGTTGTCAAAGTGGATGCAATAAGCATATTATCCCTAATTAATGAACAAATACATAAAGTGACCTTCTGTGTTGTGATGTCAAATATATTATTATATATTATTAAATATATTATTTCACAAGCCCTGGATTTGTCGTTGCTCCTTTGGTGCAATGCATGATGGTATATAGTGTTCGGTTAGTGACCGTCCTTCAAAATGAATTGTGAGATACTTTGAGGTCTCTATATAGAGTATAATAATCCTCACTATATATTACCTTACTACTTACTCATATGTTATAAAAATTCAACAATAGCAGGCCCAACGCAGCAGAACTAAAGATGGATAGAATCACTGATTTTTAATGATGAAATCTTCTAACTGAATATTATCAAAATATTCCAGATGAGAAGAATCAAATGCTAACTATTTGAGATACAGCTTGGAGCGGTAGCATGAATTCCAGGTGTACTGTGCAGCATCTCTGCATCATTAGCAGTAACCACATGGCGGCCAAATAAGACCTACGTTACAGAACAATCCATCATATCTTTGAGGACGTCTCAGAGGTGCCGGCTTGGATGAGCGTGGCGTTGGCATGTGTGGCAGGAGGCCGATAACCATCTGTCACGGCACGAGAGAAAAAAGTTTCTTCATCCACACTGGTGTTTCGGTGGATGAAGACGTCAGTGAGATGAATGGGAACGAGGATGAAGGGCAAACGGGATGCTCCGAAGCCCACCGAGGGACGATTTGCTTCCCTCGGCTGCCTCTTTGAACACCGGCTGGCAAGGAACCCCAAAAGAGAGCTGCGTTATGATTTATTAAGATATATTAAACTATTTAAAATCCTGCTGCAACAGGAAATGCTAAAAGAAGACTAATTACATGGTTCTAAATGATGATTCCAGACAGAAAAAGCAGTGTATTTAGCTACATGTCATGCTCCGCTGCCCCCCCCGGTCAGTATTTTTAACAATGCTGTGTGTCAGATAAGGTTTGGCATCTCCGAGTAACAATCCCGTGGAGGAGTCAGCGGAGCGTGAAGCTGGAACGCCGCTCCGGACGTTTCATCCTTATTTAACGCGACAGCGGAGACGTTGAACAAGACAGAAGTCAGACCAGGTAAGACGTCTCCGTCACAACAGACCCGACCGACTAACTGACCTCTAACACACGAGATGAAGGCACAGGAAAGGTTTACTGAAAGGTGATGCCTTCAAATTGGCTGTTTTTTTCCCAACCAACAGAAATCCCCAAATAATCAATCAAATGTGAAATTAATATGAATGGCACGATATGGAAATGTGACATCAAAATAATTTTAACAAATATTTTCCTGATAATCTTAAGCATAAAACTAAAAAATGACACAAATCAAATATTCCAGAATAAGATTATCATAAATCATACGGTCTCCTTGAAAACAGAAAAGTTAAATACATTTTGATTTAAAATAAGGCTCTATTTTTTTACTTCACTTTGATAGCGAGCTCGACGGCACTTTGAAGACACTTGTGAGGATATTAAATACAGGATTAATCCCGCTAATGGAAAATCACCACGATCAACTTATTGTGAGCTTTTTTTAAAATTGCAATCGAAAAATAAAATGGATAAAATTTTATAAATAAGAAAACAGACAAATCTTCACACCTCAAACTTAGTTTAGAAGAAGTGACCTTTAAAAGTGACCTTGATAAGTGACCTCAGAGCCTCATACCAGGTAACATTCAGGTGCGAACACACAGACATTGTCCAACCAGCACCAGAGCCCCCCCACTCAATCTAGTTGAAATGGATCACATACAAAAGAAGAGTCCCTGCTGTCTCTTTTCATTACATCCAGACCCCCCCCCCCCCCCTCTTCCCTGCGTGGCGTCCATCAGCCGAACACATCTCCATGTTCCTTCCTCTGCTTTCTAATTGAAAAACCAACGTTCACAAGCAGCCGATCCGCCGTGCACACCCGCCACCTTAATACAATACCGCTGCTCTTATTGTGGCGGGTAATTGCACTTCACTCTGCAAAAAGCCCACTTGCCTCGTGTGCAAAGAAGCCCGGGCTCGTTATAGCAATCCCTCCCTGAGATGGGTTTGTGCCCGTCGCTCCGCTGACAGCAGGAAGCCAGCTCTGCTCCCATTAGACCAGAGTCCCCCCCCACCGGCTTATTATCAGGGAACATTGGCATGGCAACCGGCACGCAACCTCTCCAGGTGGACCGTCACTCAACCCTCGAAACGGCAACGACAGTGATCTGGAACAGCCTCGTGGAATATCTTCTATCTTTCTGACTTAAAAACAGTCATCACCGACGACACTCGGCTGCCTGACGTGTTTTCTCCAACGGCGTGAATGAAAAGCACGCCTCTCTGCCTTTGAAATGAAGAAGAGCTCCATAAGGTCTATAATAAAGTAACACTGGTGTAAGTGGGCGTCGGCCATGAATCTCATTAATAAGCATGCCGGGTGGCGGTCAGCGGCATCAAAGCGTTGGCTTGACTCCACCCAAACGCTTCTACGCGTGTAGCTCTAATAGACCACCCATCCTCGGCCATTACCGCCTCATTACCAAGTGTTAGAGGAGGCCTGCAGCGGGCTCCGGGCCCAGACCCAGGACTGGGACTAGTTTGGCCCCTGAGGAACTCTAGCAGGGATGTTCATTACAGAACCATCGTGAGAAAGATGCAGTGTTTTTCTAAATACCTCTATTTTCAGGGTTCCTACACCTTCTCCAAGGTCAAATTCAAGCACTTCAAGGTGCATTTCCATGCTTTTCCAGCTCCTTCCAGCTGTGGTAAACTCCATCTTTGTACCAATCCAATGGTCAGTATTCAGTCTACTTATTCAGTCACTTGTTCATCACATTAAATGAGATGTTATTGTCCTCTAAACAACCAACATGATGTTTGGAGACAGCTTTTTACAGAAGGACCACAAATGAAAGGAAAACTAAGATCCACAGAAATATAATCACCAACTATTTTCATCATCTGTTCATCATCAAAAGTCATTTTTCATAAAGAAATGTCAGGAAATGCTGTTTTCAGTCCCTCAAATATATCTGTGTTCTATCTTAAATATCATCACATACAACACACATTTCAAGCATTTTATTCTAAATCCAAGCACTTTTCAAACCTTGAAAACTCCACACTAAAGGATTTCCAGCACCCGTACCAACCCTGTATTTTCTGATAGTTCTGTTCACAAAATGATACTTTAAACTTTGTTCGAGTCTTTCCATGAAAGGTCGACTCTCTCCTTTCATCTCACAGCCGAGGTCGTTCATCTCCGACGCTGAGCTTTAGTGTAGCATCACGATGTCGTGCTACTCGCCGTGATGCCTTAACGGCCGTTCACGGACAGATGGAGCTTGAGAAGCCTTTCGTAGAAACACAAGCCCCGTCTCTCGTCATCCCCCCGCTGCTCCGTCCCTCTTCACCAGCCTTCATAACTGTCATGCTGCATCTAAAATAGAGACATCTGAGCACGGCCGAGCTCTCGCCGATTTTCAACACCCACTCATAAAAAAGGGCCGACTGTTGAAACACAGGCAGCCTAATGCATCGGTGTGTAATCCACGCAGGGCGACTCGGCGAGGACAGAACATGAGCCCACGAGGAAAAGGAGGAGGAGGAGGAGGGGAAGTTTGTCTAGGAACGCCTAAAAACGATGAAGATGAAAAAAACTTTGCGGCGTCTATAGATCTGAAAGGGACCATGGGTAATAATACCCATGGTGCACAGCAATCTGGAGCCACAACCGACCCCTGCAGCTGTGCTCTAGCGAGGCGGGACTAAATATAAGAGCAATTATTAGATTAAAGCGGATTAGGCTTTGCTCAGGTAAAAGCAGGTTGGGTCATTCTGGTCTCTTTGGTCCTGGAAAACTTGGGCACTAATCCAGTAATGACACCGCTTTTAGAGGGAAAGCGAAGTCTAGCAGCGGAGAACAAAGGCGGCCATTTCTTCTACATGTGTTTTAATTCTTTCCACCCCCTCCTCCGTATATAAAACAAAGGCTCCTCACAGCATACATGAAAGCCTTAATGCCAACTGTTTACTTAAGTAAGTGCAATAACTACCCTGCAAAAAAAAAAAAAAGGGCACAAAAATTAACGGAGGATTTAGTATCTAAATATCAAAAAGGAACAGTAACGTCTAACATCTGGGGGTCACACTCTGTGATTTCTTTCCAGCGTTTTGAGCCAAAGATGGAAGATTAAGTCACAGTGGAACAAAGGAGCTCAGCAGTTTGCAGCCCAACGCCGATAGAGGTTTAAAAAGTGGGAGTTTGAGAAGTGGAGCTGCACGGTTAAATCTTCCTCCGCAGGCCTGCAGACGCCGCCTCGGCAGAGTAATATGACAGATATGAGATAAAGCAGGAGAAAAGGGAGGGGATGCTGTTTTCCAAGTGTCTTCTGAAACGTGATCCGTGAGGACGATGGATAAAACATAAAGACGGGGGGGGGATTTAGCTACACGGCACATCCCCAAAACATGCAGACTTCTGGGAGGGAAACATGCAAGAGTGCAACAATCTTGGGACGACGCGTCTCCGGAGTGACATGAGCTGCTTTTCGCATCAGTGGAAGTAATAAATGATGGTTCCCTCTTGCCGACTCTGGCAGCAGATGGGCACCAGGTCCTTGGCTGCCGGCGCTGGTCTCTCTCCCTCTCTCTCTCTCTGCCAAGCAGGAATGTGGTGGCACTCACTCCAACCCCCCCCTGGCAAACTACCCGGCATCGGAGCCAAGAAGAAGGAGGAAGAGGGAAGAAAAGGACTTTCAGAATAAAAGGGAAGATGAGAGGCTGAATGCTTGTTTCGGTCTTCCTGATGACAGCTTTTATTATACCCAGATACATTCAGGCGTTGGAGGCTCTACAAAGGCTGTGAAAGAGAGACTACTACACTCATTACTCCATCACTGTGGCACACACTGAGGAGGACATGAGATGGTGTGGGAGATAAACCAATCCCCTGGAGTATCACTATTTCACTCTAGGTCAATCCAATGCCACATTTCTGCAGCGACATCCGACTGCCGATATATTTATTGCGAGATAATTAAAATCCAGGCTTGAAATTAGATCCCCCCCGCCCCCTTTGCTAGGACGGTATCACTTTCACGATCTAATGAGATGGATTATAAAAAAAGGGGAGAAGATGGAGTGCTTAATGACGGACGGGGTGAACGTGCACATTCATAAAAAAAAGTGTGGGATCCTTTCAGTGACTGGATGGGGCTCCGGAGGACAATAAGACTCCATTAAAGCTCACTTTCTCCTTCTCTCTCCATCACACTGTAACAGCACATCTAACGCTGGCATTCACAAGTGTGTTTTTAAAAGCTTGCAGAGGGTCTCTGGTAAAAGCAATCTGCAATATCCTTCCTCATCCGAGCGGCTGTGAAAGCATGTTATTGTTCTAGTGCAACCCCGAGGCCAAGTCCTCGACTCGAACCCACGGAATACACAGAAAAACAACAAACTTACTGCGATGCAAGATCACGAAACGCAAAAAGGCAAGGAGGCAGCTTGTGTATCTACCTTCATTTCATTCAGAAAAATGGATTCAAGACATGGGTGGCCTCTCTATATATCCACCTTTATTCCCCCCCTCACACACACACACACACACACACACAGATGTTGATGCTGGCAGGAGGGAATCAAACAAGCCTGGCAACCAGGTTGTTTCCAGGACCGGTCGGCCCTGTGGTGTAGGTTTCCTAGCAGGGGTTGGCTGGCTCTCTGCAGAGTGAGCTCAGTGTATAGTCACCACAGTTTAATTAGCCGCAACCTTTTCTGGACAGACGTCTACTGTAAGTGCAGTCGCCGGAGTCTCTGCCGCCCCGAAAAAAGAACAAGGTCCCTGTGACGGCGGAACCACGTAGGTACGAGTGTTTTTAAGAAATCCACGTCCAAAGATGAGAAAAGACGCTTTTTTTTGTTTAATAGGATTCACGAACTCTCCGATCAACAATAGCAAATCCAACAGAAGAAAGAGCTAAGCAACACACAAATAGAAACAGAGAAACACCTACCTCAGCCTAATTCAAAACACACGAGCAGGTCGGACCGTGAGCCTCAGCAGAGAAGAAAGAGCGAGCTGAGAGCAGACATGACACACAAGGAACTAATTGTGCACTTAACGAGAATGTGTGTCATCTAAATAAAATCTCACATCAAAAGCATCCCATTATGAGGCTTAAAGAGCCAGCCTGTGTGTGTGTGTGTGTGTGCCTCTCATGCATCTGCAACCCCAAATGCTTATAATTAGGTTGTATTATCTTTTAATTAAGGAAGGCACTCTGTGCTGTCATGTTTGCGAGTCAGCATGTGGTCCCCGTTTGCAAACAGCAGAGATGTTTGACTGTATTCTGGTTCCACTGCATCCCTATCGATCCGTACTACTACTAGTACTACTACTACTACTACTACTACTACTACTACTACTACTACTACTACTACTACTACTACTACACACTGCTGCCGGTCCTGTTTGAGTCTCGATCCAGATGATGAGATGATCTGGCATCGGAATCTGTTGTATGATGTGTAATAAACGGCCATCTGTTTAAAAGGTCATTTATGGGAGATTTTATAAGGTGATGCACCGACGATACGCAGCTTTTACAGAACCTGACCTTCGGGTACGGATCTACATGGATCTACATGGATCTGCATGGATCTGCATGCTTTCTTTTAGCATAAACATAAACAGGGAAGTTCTGTATGCAAACCTGCAAAGATATTCACGAGTTTCCTTTTAATGCACCGATGCAAGTTTCCTGTATTCACCATACAGTGCAGTATATATAAATATCTCAAAAGGAGGTCGCAGCATAAGTGCCACTCTTCAAATCTCGCGGGACGACTTTGCGAGCACCGTTGGGGGGGGGGGGGGGGGGGGGGGGGGGGGGGGGGGGGGGTGCGTGACATTTGCAGCGCCTCCGATTATTTGAATAACAGAGGAATGGGCAGGATGTGGCGGACCCCCAGCGAGGCTCAGCATTTATCTTTGAAAGCAACGTCCGTATTAGCATAGAGAGAGAGAGACGTGTTTACTTTGAAGAGAGAGAAGAAACCGGGAGGGAGAGGAGCAATTAGAAGAGGAGGGGGGGGAGAATCACTCAAAAATGTCTCCTTTTTTACTGCCAGACATGAACATCTGATTTAGTTGTATAATCTTATGTTCCATTTAGTCGTAAATCATTAACTCTGGAGAGGTTTGGGTGCTGGCTGTGGCACAGGCGTGCATACTGATGAAGGATAACTAGTAGATGAAGCAAATTAAAGGATAACGACAAAGAAAAACCCTCTCAAGCAGAACCATCTCGCCCCATTTACTTCTAAATAATAGTCTGCCAGCCTTAAAAAAAAGAAGAAGAAAAGAAAAATCACTCTAAAGTCAGAGTAATTCTCAGATGATCGTCTTGCTTGTAAACCCTAATGTTACACAAGCTTGTATTAAAATCACCGCCGGTGCAGAAGACGTTATTATGCGGCGTTACCTGGCAACACCAGCCACTCGTTGTGTTCAAACCCACTCAGGTCGAGCCGAGCGGGGGTCAAGGTAATTATGTATAAAAAAAACAAAACACGACTGGAGGGACTCGGCGCCGTAACGTGCTCTCTGGACAGGAAGTGGACTGTTTGGTCTCCTGCGTGGAGTGTTTGTCCAGGTACGCTGCACCTGTTGATAGACATCTAGACACCAACACAGACCGAGGATCTGAGATAGGACGGGACCACAGACTTCCGCTGGGGGATAAGTGAGAGCGATAAACGCCGGGAACAAAAGGGGGTGAAAGTCGTGAAAGTGTTGCACGACCTTCCTGCTCAAACAATCAACGGCTCCCAGATATCAGCCGGCGTAGACGTCCAACGTGCAGCTCTCCGACCGTCTGCTGCACCGGCGAAGGAATACATAATAAGATGATCATCATCGATGCATCACGTTGATTGTGATTTATATTTAAATCCATAACATTCTTTCCATTACGCCGTTCCAGGAACCCGATCCTGATGGAGTGGGTCGAAGCCGTTTGTGCTCATCAACCCTCCAAGTCGGGGAAAAAAACCACTACGGGACAGAACGGCAGCTGTAACACATCTCCACATCTGTTGCACAAATGTTGTGCTGATGTGATGAAACGGAGGAAGTGAGACGCTACATGGATGCATGTGAATATCTTTCTGTTTGTTTGCCTTTCGAGTATCCTGGGGGGTTTAAATGGATGGCATGCTCCCAGGTGAATGGTCTGGGGGGTTCTGGTCTAATGAGGATGAGTTACAGACCCCCCGGTGATCAGGACCAGCTGACTCCAGCTGCCCCCCCTCCTCTCCTCCTCTAAGCTCCAGAGATCCACAGTTTCTTTTCTAAGCTGTTTTCCAGAAGAAGAAAACATAACTTGATTTCTGTTTGAAGGAAGGAAGCGATGTTTTTCTGCTGGTTTCAGACAATAACTGTGAAGCAGCCAAAACGATGGTTACGACTCCAGGGACCAACAACAACCTCAAAACAGGCTTCTCTGAAATTAAAGGAGAAATTTCAGCGCCAGCTAGATTTTAATAAAAGACCAACTTTTCCAGTGACATGACCATGTAATTGGAAATAGGGAACAGAGAGAGAGCGTCCAGTTTTATGAATAATCTGAGTGATATGGAAAAAACAAGCTGGAGCAAAATACACATGAAACCAGGAAAATTTAAACATAGCAATGAAATGCAGTCATTAAAATATGAATCATGACTAATGTCTAAGTTAATGGACTTTGGTGGTTATTGTTTTGCATTCAGAAAGCAGAGTTGAATACAAATTAAAAGCCTTGGAATCTTCCAAAATAAAAGATTTTAGAGCACATCAGAATGAAATGAGTAATTCAAAAGATGCGATATCTCAAACTTATTATTCTATCACATATGTGATGGCTCTAACACTTTAAAAATAATAATAATATGTCAGAATAATTCATGTGGAGCTCTACTGTTTCCAAGACGTTAAAGCAGGACTTTATGATGTGAGGGAAGTCGGAGCACGACTCCGTCTCCTCTCTTAATGGAGAGCTGCCTTCCCCTCGTGAGCACAGGAAGTACTCTTCTTTAGAGCACTTCCTCGAGTGTAAGGAGAGTGAGTTTAAAAAAATAAAAATAAAATCTGACTAAATACATCACGTTGGAAGACTGTGGATGTGCATGAATGCGTTTCTCCAAAACTTTTTTCCCATCATACATGGGAATGGGCGGGTTATGAGACACACAGACACAACACACACACACACACACACACACACACACCCAGACGACATCATACTGGTTTCCTTTCCCCAAAAATGTAAACAGCATTGGGAACCAGCGAGGCCTGACTGGCACAATGACCTCCCTCCGAGCGTACTGTCACTCACCCTCTGGGGAGAGACACCTCACTGTAGGAGGTGGCGCGCCCCCCCGAGACGAAACGACACGACACCTTCACACACACACACACACACACACACACACACACACACACACAATCACACACACACACACACACACACACACACACACACACACACACACACACACACACACACAGACGTGCAATTATACGCTCTAAGGCCACTAATTGGCTTGCTTGGCTGTGTGTGAATACTAAATGGGAGCAAGGCAGCAGCTGTTGTTATAGACAGTTCTCTCAAAAGGTGAAGAGGGGAGGAAGTGAGGAAGAAGAGTGTGTGTGTGTGTGTGTGTTCAGTTAGGAATAATGAATCTAGCCTCACGCTGTGTCATCCCCCCCCCCCCCCCCCAACGCTGACATTCAATTACCTGTATGTGAAGTCTTTTCACATGATTGGACACTGCCGTTTCCTGTCCGAGTTCCCACGTCCACGTCCCACCCACCCCCGCCACAGGCCACATCAGTGCCCTGCCGGTGCCCCCTTTCAGATCCCCCCCCCCCCCTCCTTCTGCCCTACAGTGGCTTTACATTTCCTCCTCCAGAGGCGAGACCGCATGCAGCGTATGGAGGTTTACGGTTCCTGGACCGGGCAGCGTGCCCTCCATGTTAATGGCCACCTAAGTGTACTTTGACCCATTTAAACAGGGCAGAGGTTCTTAAAGAAAGAGAGTTGACTGCATGAGAAGCTCAACTTATCTTTACCATATAAATGCATTTATAAGCTGCACTATATAATGATATCCATGCAATAAATCATACATGTGTAGCTGCAGGTTTTTACACATGATAAGCTTTTTTTGGACAAGGAGCTTGTTTTAAAAGCTCATAAAAACATAAAATAACTGCAATATTCACGTTAGGGAAGCAAAACAATAATCCACATTGAAATGAGACTAATATTATGCAGGATATCCCCCCTGCCTCCCCCTCCCACGCAACAAAATGTATTAGCGGAGGTGTTAATTGTAGAATTAGAGAGAAGCGTCAGCTTTCATAAACACAACACCGGTTTGAAGGGAATAACGTATAATGAGAACGCGTGTCATCAAAAAGCATCAGATTAAAGCGGCGACTGGTCTCGTCCCCCCCGCTACATTCAGATTGCTTCATTTGCACATGAAGTGATGTTGCCTCCCGCGTCTGTAATTGCTTTGTTTTGCATTTGACAACTAGACTTGTTATTGTGCTTTCCTGACACTGTTTCGTTACATCGGCCCATCTGGTTCCCTCGTTTGTTACAGGATTTCTTGTGGATTTTACAGCAAAAACAAATTCAATTTCTCCTCCATTATAGCTAAAAAAATAAATAAATCACATTCAGCTAATCTGTTTCATTATTAAACGTCTATAAATAGACACAAAAGGGAATCTGAAATAATATGAATGTGAGCTTTTCAGTTCAGGAGGATGCTTCTGATTGATGGTTTGCTACTGGAGCTACGAGTCTCTCATGACAGAGAAAGTAAATGTGTTTGCTTTTGCAGAAACAAGATGGCGTGAATTCATCGAGCTTACCTTTTGTTGGAAATCGCCGCAGTCACGTGGAAGCAGACATGGGGAGAGAGAAGAGAAGACGCATGTTAGCTACTCAACATCATCACAGTCACAAACAAGACTCTTTCTGCCAGCATTTACTTCTTCTATTCTTGAGTGCGACCTTGAGGCAACATGAATGTTTTTATCTTTGAAAAGCCTTTTTCTTCCTCTTTTCTTTATTGTACTTCTCACACACGACGCATCGCCGTAGTAACGGCGAGATGCCGGCGGGTGCACGAACCTCCGTGCGTCCAAAACTTAGCAGCACGAGATAAATCAGTCCAGGTGTGAACATGAATCTATCTGTTCACCCTTCATTCATTTCCCCAACACTAAAAGAAAACTACACGCCGGTATTAAATCTTCGCCAAGCAACAGCAGGGGAAGTGGTCTCCCGGGCCAAGAGAAAGGGCTTGTGGGTAATGCTTTCATGCAGGAGAAGAGCTGTCCAGGTCAACACATCTTCCCTCTCTCTCTCTTCGCCTCAGAGGAACGATCGATGTAAAAATGTGCGCCATACATTTTCCAAAAAGCCCCCACGAGCTGTGCAACGGGAATCTGTTTTGTTCCCCTCCGCTGGATCCCCGTCCACATTTTTCTTCCAGCAGTTTGGGGCTCATCGCCGCTCAGTGTGAGCGCCACAGGAGGGGAAAGAGACGGGGAAAAAACCTGAATAACAGATAGTAACATCAAAAGAGCGGGAGAGAGAGAGAGAGGTGGATCTCCATTTTGCAGCGTCTTTTTAAGACCAGACCTTTGCCACCATGGGAGACCCCCTTCGCCCTCCCGCTCACCCCCTGAACCCAACCGACACGCTCACAACACATTGCTTTATTGCCTGTAAAATAGACACAGCGGCCTATTTATAAGAGGATTAAGTATAGAAAGAAAGACAGCAGGAGGGTGTTCTGTCTCTGCCAGCACTCCCAGCCTAGAGTGGGGGGGGATGCAGGTGCATATATGCAGCCTGACGTGGTCTTCGGCTCAACGTGAAGCACGTTCAAGGTGAAGGTTTCCAGAGGAGGTGTACGTGGGTTTCATCCATGAATGGAAGTAAAGTAACACGACCCCGACGGCACCGTGACATCATCGGGACGAGCTGCTTTCAGCTGACAAGACGAGTAGATACACCGAAGAACGTCAACGGGTTCATGTACGCAACCTAATATGTATAGACACAGAAAACACACACACACACACACACACACACACACACACACACACACACACACACACACACACACACACACACACACACACACACACACACACACACACAGCACACACACGCACACACACGGCATTGTCACAATCAGATTCACGCATGGAGGTGGAAGGAAATCTGGTCTGTTGGACTCTAAATGGACCAGTCAATCAGCAGGTAAGCCCCGTCCCCTAAAGCATCCCCTGCTTTCTGGTCTGGTGGACTCTAAATGGACCATAATGTACTAAATGAACATCATGCTGGATTGAAGAAGACTTGAAACTAGAGATTGAGACCATAAACTCATGTTTACAAAGAGAAGTAGCCATTCATTTTTTGCAGCCAGAGGAGTCGCCCCCTGATGGCCGCCAGAGAGAATGCAAATTTAAGGCACATCAGCATGGGCTTCACTTTTCAGATCTGGAGGTTACCATCCTAGTCCCCAAAACCAACCCTGAAAGCAATCATTGTGTCACCAAGTGCTGGGCTGGACCGATCCATCAAAGCATCTGAATGCTGGTTAACAAACTGCGAGTTCTCCACGCCGTTACCTTCCAGAAGACCAAACCACATGAAAGAGTCCGTTAGTTTCACCGCCTCAAGTTCATCTTTGAACATCTTCAAAAGAAGGACGTCCAATAAATCTAACCCGGCTTTTTAAAGGTGTAAAGGAACCCCTCGCTGTAAAGCATCATCAGTAACCCCCCCCCCCCCCCCGAACCACCCGAGGTATCAGTAGCACAAAGAGCAGCTCTGCTTGTCTTTACATCAATGGTGGCCGCCGCCTCCAGACCTGCTGATTTAATGATTTTTCTCAGGACTTCAGAGCCTCGGTAACGGATCCCTCTCGTGACTTTTAAATTGTCTGTTGCTACCCAGAAAACGGCGAGACTTTACCCGCAAATGCCAAACAATAACAGATCGCGTTACAGCGTAAAAACTGGAGTATCTGCATGTCTAATTTCAGCCCCCCCCACCCTTCTCAGGCATCCAGTAACAGTCTGGTCTATCTTTCCATCTGGCCTTAACCCAGAAGCCAGGCTATAGGGTGAACACAGCCTTGGACCAGGTCTCAGGTGTCAGCCCTATTGAAATGAAGCCGGGAGGGACTGGAGAGCAAACCTCATCCAGGACCGGTGGGACGGCAGGGAGGAGAGCAACAAACACCAGGCTACGGGTATACCGTTAATTCCTACTTCAACACACACAGGTTGTTTGTTTTCCATTCTCCGTGTCAGCAGGATGTATTGATCCGTGTGCAGCTCAAGGTCTTGTCTGGGGGAAGGACCCAGACAAGACCTCGTAATGGTCTGAAGGGCTTTTCAAAAAGGAAGGGGATGTGAGCTGCATCATAAAGAGACTGGGAAAGAATTCTGCTCTGGTTATTGGAGAAGCCTACAGGTCATCAATTACCAAATAAATGTTTCATATAATGAGGTTCTTGCAGGTACAAACCAGAGCTCATGGAATTTTAATGAGAAATCTATACGTTGTTTTTGTAATAGGTCTATATGTTTATTTTGTGGGTTTGTGTAGCAGAGCGAAAGGTGAGCATCCTTTATGCATCCATCTATCTATCTGTCCAGGCGGCAGCTTCCAACAGGCGTTTCCACGGCAACCACAGCAGGACAGTGATCCTCCGGGGAGAAGGGGACTCACGGGTGGTCAAAGGTCAATTAAGGGTATTTTTTTTTTTCTTGCGGAGAGGAGCGATGATCCTCATATCTTCAAGGAACCATCCCCTCGGTATGCTTTATAGTTAATATTCACTCAGTGGCAGATCTCCTTTGGTTTAAAGCTTTAAATTGTTAAAAATGCTTCGGTGAGTATTTGTTATATTTCCATCAGATATGTGGATGAAATTATTCTTTTTTCTGTTCATAAAGCAATCTCAAAAATACGGAAAAGGGCAGTTTTCTTTCACTTGTTCGCCCTCAATCTCCTCACGGGCATCAATGTGCCCTTTTTCCTGACAATAGCACTGCAAGGACAATCCAACCTTAATCTAAACCGAATGTAGCGCTTGGTGACCTGAATAAGACGAGTGGAGACGACGCCCGGAGCACATTTCATAAAAAGGAGAATAATCCGAGGCAATATCGACTGTATGGCTGCTAAGTGTTTCTACCCGCCGAAGCCTCGCCACATTCAGGCTCCGCTCAGAGGGTTAAAAGGCTTCGGTGTCAGCGGCGGCCAACAGCGAGACCGCTCGATGCCGCGTGAATGTTAAGGATCTTTTTTTTTTTTTTTTTTTAAACAAAGCCGCAGCACTAAATTGACCTGAAACCTCCGGAGGGCCAAAGCAGCCAATGGCAGAGCAGCTCAGGGTGACCCCCCCCCTCCCTCCGACGGGTTATTAAACGCCAGCACTCAAGAGAAATCACAACAGTCCCAAATATTTCCTGCACAAACCCCACAATGCGATCCGCCGGCATGGAGGAGATACTGTGCAGCTAATTCAGGCAAATGACATTTAGTGAAGAGTTATTTAGATGCTATCGGTGGCTAAGGGGTCTTTGTGCTAAGGGGATTAGCGCCACCGTGCCCGGCGCTGAAAGGCGCTCTTTGTGGGCTGGAGTCCTTTTAGCGGGATGGGAGAGCGGCTCGGATGCCTGCGTGGAGGGTGTCAGCTATCAGGGATCCTGCCATGCCTTGCTAATCTGTGGCCCCGCAGAGTTCCTGAAGCCCAGCCAGGGTGTCCCTGCGCCAGCCTGGAGGAGTCGCCTCAAACCAGGAGGCACAATGAGAGGTATTCACGGGGAGAGAGCCACTGGACTCAGAGCTCCTCCTGCTTGAACGTGCAGCAGAACATGAGGGTAACCACGGCGAGCACTCAACACACACGGGCTTCAGTCGTGTGTGTGAAAACTGGCTTTTGGCTCCTGTATTTATTTCTTCGCTTGCTCATTTTACTGTTTGGGTCTTATTTCAACAATTTAAAATCTTATGAAGCACTTAAAAAGGTGCTATATCACATAAACGTATTATTATTATTATGTTGACACGGAGCGCCCACACAAACACAAACTCCCACGAGGCAATAAAAACCATGATGAAGGTGTCGTTCAGTTATTAAGCTCTCCTGCATTGACATTGTAAGGAAATTGGCTTTAATTCTTAATTCTCTTTAAGCTCTACGTACGCCAAAAGTCAAATAAATGTATATTCCGGGTGCTCAGATTGTATTCCAAACTATTTTTGATGCATCTTACTTTCTGATTTCCACGGCCATGTTTTAATGATTTAATCTTATAAAACAAGATTTCAACTTGCTTTTGAATCGCAGCTTCTTGTACCGTTCATAAAGGAACATTTTAAGTGGTAATTATACCATCAATGCAGCGACTCCTTAATTAACGTTCACACACATTCTAAGAATCCATTTTCTCCCCGCCTCAACTTTACATACGGTAATTAGAGTTTCTAAAAAACTACCTAAGAAGAAGAAGAAGAAGAAAAAAACTTCTCATGGACTTCAAACACAGCTTTAATCAGTTTTCTGCAACATTCCTGCAGGCTACACCGGTTAAGGGGAAAGTGGGTCACAGGCAAACCGCACCATATGTTCCCCAAAAAGATCACACTCCCGACACACTCGTGAGCGTTATCTCCCGATGTTTTAATTAAATGTAGATGAGTGGGAGGAAGAGGAAGGGGGGGAAGAATGCAAAAGCAGACATCCTGGAGTTTTAAAAGAGTTTGGGATGGTTGGACGAGGGAGAAAGGGGGTCTGGAGGGAGGAGGAGGGAGGGAGGAGAGGGGAGCGGTGGATTACTGTGGCCAAAATGAAGAGATGATTCATTGAAATGTTGAATTAATTTGTGGCTGTCAGTTTCTCTTTCACAGTGTGGTGTTGAGAGTGTGGGATGTCTAACCCCCCTCCGGTTCCCCGGAGCCCACCTCTTCCCTCCACATGCCTTGGCCCAACACAGCTTGGCACTCCTGGAGCCCCGCATGGCCTCCTTTCCACTCCACTGGGAAGCAGACATGCAGAGGACTATCGTAAATGCTTGGCTGCAGAACTTCACAGACCAGCGTCTCATCATCTCCTCCTCCTCAGGTCTCCCCATTGTTCCCATAACCTGGTTTCTGTGTCTGGCATGATGTGCCCCCCCCCCTCCCTTCCTCCTATCCCAGTATCAGCTCAATCCTGGTTTCGGCACACATCATCTACCTCTTTCAAAAACAGATGTAAGGAGCTCTCGCGGCCCAGAGTTTTCTCACTGGAAGCCAAGTCCCTGCAGGCACGCATCCAAAACATCGGCCCAAACTGCTCTCTGGCTGGAAACGAGCGGCAATAAGACGTCAGGCAGAAGATCAAGCGGCTTCGCTGCAACAACTGGGCTGTAAAAGTAAGTTCAGGCTCTGTGCTAACTGCAGCGAGGAAGTGCTGCGAGGTGAAACACTGCAGCGTAAACACACCAGAGTCAGGGAGGCCTGCACGGCATCGTTGAACAGCAGAGGCACGATGCTTATTGGTCCTGACAGAAAGAATGGAAAAAATGGAAAGCGTTGGAGCCGGGACACGGTTAGGAAATCAGGGCCGGCGTGTCCGTGGCGTCCCTACAACAACCCCCCCCCTCAGTGTCGCATCCCGGTGCTCACCGAGCAGCTAAGTACAATGTCTCCTTTCAAAGGAGACGCTCAGATGAAAGAAGCCGAGTTAATTGCCTCGGATACAATAGAAACCTCCCTGTAAGGGCCATCCCATTTCCCCTGGCAATTAGGGCTCACTTCTTCTTCTTCTCCCCCCCCCCAACCAATATATTCCTGACCAGGCCTCGAGGTCGGCTCGTGTGACCGGGCCGAGGAATTAGGACCAGATTCCACCTGTCATCTGCCAGTCTTGTAGAACGCGTGCTGGACGTGATAGATGGGTTCCTGGGTGACGATGTAGCAGGAAGGCAGGGTGGACCATGGTTTTAACAGAGCGGATGTGGAAAAATCACCACTGGGAAATGTAGTGAGGGGAAGAAATCTACTTCAAACTCGAGTTTATCAAAAATGTATGTACGTTTTTAACCGTTTGTATTTGCATCTGCTACTGATGCTTTTGTTATTTGCATCCCCTTTTGCTGCTGTAACCCTGTACATGTCCCCACTGTGGGACGAATAAAGCTTTAAAAACAATCTGTCTTATTAAAAATGTACTCATGATCATGTATTTGAGTGTTCAAAACCCAACTTTTAAACCCTATAAACTTGGAACAAAGTAGTGAACAACATCAAAATTTTTGATTGAATATAATATTTCAGTGGCAGAAACATGACAATTCCCATTATATGCAAAATAAATCTCTATTTATTGATTATAATTATATCTAAGTGGTTAAAAAAGGGCTTCTAGCAGTGCTTTGGTTTATAAACATCCATTCAAAAACACAGTTCATGCAATCAATAAGAAGGAAAAACATAATGGATGGTTGTCATCTGCTTCATTCTGTATTCTTATTTGATCATTATAATCTTGAAGGTATGGAGGGCCTCTTGTTGTCCAAAGCATAAATTATACTTTCTGTGTGAGATGTCCATCAAAGCCTGCAGCCCCAAAATTAACGTCCGACGTGGACTCACACGTCTGCACATTTTTGGATAATATCAGGGTCTTTACCTGTGAAACTGTGACTTTTGAGTACAGACGGGAGAGAAAAAAGGGAGGGATATTAATTAACCTCTCCAAAGGGGTGTCATTCATCTTACCCAGAATACCGTGCAACAAAGAAAGCCGAGTCTACAGAGAAAGAGGGAGGTCCGACACTCAGATGAATCATAAAAACATGTGGAACACAAAGTGGAAGGACGACGGTGTGGAATGTGGACGTGTTTGGCGTCTTGATACCAGAGAATTTATCTGAGATTTCTGACGCACTTTCGGATGACTCAGAGCGGCTGTAAACCAAGGGCATGCCGCGTGAACAACTAAGCCACTATGAACAATAATTATATGGTGAGAACGCTGGCTAACGGACTGCAGCGGGGAGGGAGGGAGGGTTTGTTTTTGATGATGATGATTAAAGCAGGATAATTAGCTCTAATTACTTCCTGCTTTTACACACCGTCTCCTGCAGGTCATGCACACCGAGAACCAACAGTGTTTTGCTTTTTCCCAGGAATGAGGCTGAGGACGGGGGATGAGGAAGAGGACAGGGGGGTCTTTAAAACACAAGCATGGATGTTGGATCTGCCCACGGTTATAAAAAGGAGCTCTTAATAAGGTGCACGCATGTGAAATGTGCACATGCAGAGTTTGTTCGGCAGATTATTCTAAGAAGGCAGTGAGTGACAAAACCACCTATTATGGGCTCATTTGTATGTACATCACAGCCTCCCTTTGTATCGGAGTAAGATGTGTTGAGGCGCTCCTCTGCTCCTCAATGAGAGAGTGACAGCCCTGCAAAACTCAGACCCCCCCCCCAAATCTAAAGCCCTTGAATGAGCTCCCAGCACTGGTTCCACTAAAACCCTGCTCTGCATTAGTATGGGTAGCGGCTCGCTCACAGAACACATGGCGGATAAAACGCCACGGGAAAAGGGATCGGAGAGGACCAATGAAACGGTTCGATTAAAGAACCGCCTCGTTGTTTCCAACAACATAACTTCAGTTCATTAAACTAGTAGTTATTACATAATTACGACACATTCATTACCAGTACTGATCACTTATGATTAACCGATCTTAATTTATATATATTGTGATATAAACTCCTCAAAAAAGGTTTGGAAACGTTATTTCGGTCGATTATTCCTCCCCTTTAAGAGTACCAATTGGTGATTTTATTTAGTTGGAAAGCCTGATTAGTCACCTTTACAACAAGGTACAACTTGTAAGGATCATGCATTCATGGAATGAGCAACACAGCTAACCGTCTGGGTAGTGGCCCAAAAAAATGTGCCAAAATCCCCTGTAATATTCTTCTGTTGGTATTGACTCTAGTTTTTTAGTTGCATATAAAATACAATAAGTATTATTAAAGGGGGAGGAATAATAGACTTAAATAATGTTTATGAACTTTTTTTGAGTCGTTTATATATATATATATATATATATATATATATATATATATATAAATTTATTGCATATAAGAAGTGGAAGTGAAACCCATTGGTTTGTTTGAAGCCTTGATTTTGACAAGGAAGTGACCATATTTGGACTGCGGAGGAGCGACGGGTGGATCTGACCAACACAAGCAGCACAGAGCAGCACCTTTACTGGATCTGGATCCATCTGGATTCTAGTGTGAAGACAGTGATCTGCTAGATACGCATTAAATACTCACATTGGTGCCATTTTTGTTGGATAAATACCATAATGACTCATCAATAAGCCAAACGGTTGTCTCTATAATCCACAATCAATTCATTGACTAATGGTTTAGCACTAATTCAATTAAAAATGTCCCCATTCTTCTCCCCCAACAGGAAGAAAGACCAGAATTATTAAACTTTATTTGCAAGATCCCATCCCGGTACTGCCCATGTGGTCCGTCCAGGAAGTCCAGGTGAGTCAGGAGTCCACCGCAGAGATCTCAAGGACCCCTCCGACTCCCTGTTGGTCTCATCCAAGCCTCCTACGACGCCACAGACTGCGTATTCTCCTGCCCTCGCGGCTAACATTAACAAAGCCAGGAATAAACCCACGCTCCACCGGCAGGAATGCCTCGACACTCATCGTCTGAATCTCCCACAGTCTCTCCCAGATCCCCCCGGCTGCATCGGCCACAGGTTAAGTGCTTCATTATGTCTGTGTTTAACTGAAATGCAGGGGGGGGGGGTAAACATTTAGAGGGCTCTTAACTATGACCAAAAAAGATCGACTGCGGTCGTGGAAAAGGCATTAAAAAGAAACTCATTGAATCCGGTGAGTCACACGTTCGCCCCTCGGCGAACATCGCCAAAAATAATGACTTGACAACAATTACTTGTCATGTATTTAGTGCAACAAACCCCCCCATACATGCATGCATGTGCATGCTGGGATCACTCAAGTCTGGAGTAGTCCGGGGCGCTCTGATGGACGCTAATGATCCCACGCCATCTCCTCAGCCGTCATCACAACCATCGCTGACAGGCTGCAGATAAGATGGACTGCATCCATCACGTCACCATTATAACACTCTCACCCTGCAGGCTGTCTTCCACGGGAACAAGATCTGAGAAGCTCTCCTCTCCTCCAGCGAGTACGTTGGTTTTTGTCAACTTGGAAGGTGTTTCAGAAGGCGGTGCAGCTGTGGGCGCGGCGGGGGATCGTAACGGCGTGCTGGAGGGACGCAGGAAGGTGACTTTTAATTTACCAGCTGGCATCATCGACCTCAGAGATAAAACACACATCACACCCAGAGGACGCCTGGGAACAAGGTGCAGAAAGAGATGAGCCAAAAGGAGGGTCGGGGGGGGCTGAAAAGCCAGATCCAAGGACATGCTGAGTCAGCGTTTCCACGGCAACTCATTAAAAGTCCAAAAGAGAAGTCATTGTAATCATGTTAGCATTCTGGGGGCTATGAGTACATTCCCTGGCTGAAACATGAGGCTCTTCCTCCCCCTGGAATCCCCATAATTCCTCATAACATATATAATAAAGGGAAATGTTTCTTGCTCTTTAATCTAAATCATATCTTTCAATAAATGAAGCTCATTCCTAAAAAACAGGACATGAAGAATGGCTGCAGTGTTTTTTAACTACATACAGAAGTCAAAAATTCAAGTGAAACATCATCGTTTTATCTGTGATGGTGAAATAAAAAAAAAAGGTGTAAAAATCTGAATTCTCACGTTAAAGAGTTCAGTTGAGAGAAACAAAATAAAACAAAGCACAATAGTGTCTTTCTGAGAAAGTGAGATGAAACAGGTGGTTTTATAAAAAATGTATATTATGACGTGTTTGAGCTCCGGATGCTGGACGACATGTCGATGTGCTGATTGCTATATCCTTGACCGTAGCTCTAATTAAACGGTAATCCCCTTTAAAACAGACAGCAACAGCTCCTCAAATCTTTTTATCCCTCCATGTCACCCCGAGGCATCCCCCCCCCCCCCCCCTCCATGTAACATAAAGCCTCCCTCCCTCCCTCCCGCTGAAAGTCAGAGCCCCCGAGAAAGCTGGCAGCGGCTGCAGCGAAGCGGCTCACATTTCAAGACAAAAGCCTGATCCTGTGTCAGAAAGGAGACACTTTCCAACACCGAAGGAGCTGCTATTTTATCAGCGACAACCTAGTTTCTCTGCACGCTGCCCGTCTCACACCTCGGACCTGAAAAGCCGCCCAGGCGAGGACGCCTTTTCGACAGCGGGGTGGCGATAACGGATTGTAGGCTTTAACGTTTCTGTGCACAATGAGTAGATGCCACTTAAATAATGCCTTTTCTTGCCAGTGTGCAAAAACAATCTATTCCACTATGTGAAAGCGGGTGACTTTGTTTGAGTTTCACACAAACACAGAGGTCAGGAGTCGAGGACTCACTGATAACGTCAGCACCAGGTCTGGATCCACTGTATTCTCCTGTTCGTTGCACAAAGAACAAAGAATTTACACCCTTGAGAGTTAGACGTTGCAACACTGCAACTTCTGTCTGGGTAAACAAGACAATGCAACTTGTCAGGACCTTGTTATACACACACACACACACACACACACACACACACACACACGTGGCTGTGACTGAGATGGAGTTTCCTGTGTGAAATTACACGGCCGGGGATAATCAGATAATGACCCTGTACGGAGCAGATTTGCCTTGTTTAAGGTGAGAGGTCACGTCGTACAGAAGTCTCAGTGTATTCGGGATCTGAGGTTAAAACAAATGTCTCGACCTTTAAATCATAAAAGCTCCGACTGTGTCCGACGTGTTCGGGGGGGTCGGGGGTCGGGCTCATGACTGCAGAGACTGTGGCTTAAACGTCCGAGGGTCAGAAAAAGCCGTTTTCTTAAAGAAAAAAAAAAAAAAACGTGTCGTAACAAAAGAGCCACTGATGCCGGCAAAGGAAAGGTCTGAAGGCACACCCTGCTTCCCCTGCACGGCTACCAACCCATGAAAAATACCTCAGTGATAAAAAAAGAGCTCTGGAACTTAATAGTCCATTTGTTTACCACATGCAAATCTCTATTGGAAAATCAAATCTTGCTTTACGCAGCCAAAAAACCTCAAGCAAACATTCAATGTAAGAGGGAGGGAAACCTATATGCTGCCTTTGTTGGTTTTGCAGCGTGAGTTGTTATTTTATTTGGATTATCATGGTTGTGTTGGCAAAACTTCATCTCCATCACCTTAAAATACCTTCAGTCAACCTGGATTTCAGATTAAAAAGGTTAAAAGCATCGGTTCAGAGTCGGAGATGCTCTAACTATTATTCATATCATTCATCATTTCTACATCTATGCAGCAGAACCCGGTGGAGAAGTAAGAAAAAAAAGGACGGTTTCAGTTTCAAACTGGAAAAACTAAATGAACCAAATCCTGGATTAAAGAGCTGGAAGCGTCTTTGGGAACAGGTCTCCGTCGTACGAATATCCCATCGTTAAACGCTGAAAAAAAGGAGGCCATTGTTTATGGCGTGTACTGAGTACTCTGGCAACACTACATTTAACAAGAAAAAAAAGAAAAAAAGAAGTATTTTCACCAAATAAGAAGCATATGGTTTCACATTCAATTACAGCCATTTTCTCTCTCTGGCTCACATTTAACAAGAACCACTTGTTCTCCGCTGAGCGGCTCGGAGAGGAATCATCTGGCCGCGAGGCTCGGTCCGACCTCAGGAACTAGCCACCTAAAAGCAGCCCTCATTCATAAAAACAGACCTTAAAAAAAACCAGGACATCACAATAACCACAAGATCCTGTACAGACGCTTTGCCTGCAGGCATGTAGACAAAAAAAAAAAGAAAACTCACTACGAAGGAAGTCGATCATCTTCTGCATCCTAAAAAAAAAAAACCTGTGGTCGGCGATATCGCGGCGCTAAATTAAGCCGTCAGCAACTTATCAGGCTACAATGATCTGATTGAGAAATCTAAAAGAAACGGGGTTTAATCCCAACATCTAATCAATCTAATCTCTAATCCACGTTCTTCATACACATGAGGCTTCGGCCTAATACTCCAGAAAGCCCAAGTAGAATTAACACGACTCTGCACGCAATTTCTATATGAATGGCGAACGTTGTCAGGAACGCCGTCGTTTAAAGGCGAGCTGCTCAAATATTTAGTCGTATCCTCTTTTTAAAAACCACAAAGTAATTGATTCACGACGGTGTCAGAAGAATATAAAAGCTTCACATCCTTGCAGTTAAAGAAACTGGATATTGGATGTGTAAAAAACAACCACCTCCACCTCCACCCGGCAGGCTTCACCGGGTTCACAGGGATGCAGATGCAGCAGCTCTAGTTAGAGTGCTGTTTAATAAATGAGTGTGGGAGCGCCGGCTGTCTCACATCACCTGACCCGCGGAGGAAAATCAGATCAGAGATCACAGGATCAAGCTGAGCGAGCGCCAGAAGGAGCACTTCCTCTCCAAACACGCAAAAACATCCACCATCCTCCGTTCCACAGAGATAGATATAAAGATATATATATAAGATCCTAGATATAAACCTGCCAGGGTGCTGAAAACCTGCATCTCTCCTTGTTGTGATTAAAACGGCTCTTAAAAACATGCTGGTGTCACATTTTCCATCATATAGTCTTAAATAAGATGATCATGCATCATAAAGGTCTCCCTGCATAAATAATAATGCATTTAAATATGTATTTTTGTATCCTGTGTTTTATAAAATCTACTACGATATCGAGCTGGACGATTATCCCGATATTGGAAATTCACAGCGATCTGCGCTAAAACACTTTATCTTCCCCCACGTGGACGTCAACAGGGAGCTAATTAGCTCCATCATCACGTTTTAGTGTAATTTCAGTCCTGCGACGCTTCCCTTGAGCAAAGTCCGATCGTTGGTTTGCATCGTATTTCCTTTGTGCAGAAAGTCCGTCCTCCTCTCCACAGCGTTACCTTTGAGGACCATCAGTGAAAAGGGCATCTGGAGCAAATGGATGTTTGGCACGACGCTGACCTTTAATCATTCCTTCCACGTTCGAAGCCGACAGGTTTTTTTTTTTTCACCATTAAGAGCAAACACTTCCATCTTTAGGGGCTTAAACCCGGCGTCTCTTCTTCACGTGGAATCAGGTTAACGCTCGTTAAAGCCCATCAGCTTTGTAACCTGAGCAGTCCTTTTTTTTTTTGTTTGGGTTTTTTTCTCGTGGGGGGGTTGGGGAGGAGATGACCTCAGCTCCTCTCTGAACCTCTAACCTCTCAGTCTGATGTCCTCCAGCTGGCCCACATGGCCTCGCCTGAAATTAAAGTCTTATTAGGACATTTTTAGCAGCGCCATAAACCACTGTCCGGTTTTTATGGACCCGCTCACCAACGGCACGCTGCCCTAGAAGTTACTTTGATATACTGTCTGCAGCCCAAACCTTTCCCTCCCCGGACTTCCATCTGGGACATGAAAAGGACGACTCAGCTACGCTGCATGTAGATGTTCACGTTTTCATCTCAGTGTATTCATGTTTTCATTCGCCTGAGCTGAAATATTTTAAGTGGAGCAAAGAATTCAGGTAGCTGTGACGAGAAAGCCTATCAGCATTTTCCTCCTGTTTCTAAATCAGATATGGATTCAAAACACATGGTAGCGGTCTGTGGTCCCCCAGAGGTCTATGATAGACCCTCACATTAGTCCAGAGACCAGACCATGGAGAAACCAGAGACTGTCTGTGGTCCAAACAACAAGGTTGCTGCCGTATTTATGTCTAGATGACCTTATTTGGAGTGTTGATGGAGCAGCTACAGTGTTAGCGTAGCATACCTCCGATCAATCCAGACTCCATTCAGAAAACAAGCGTTTTAACAGTTATTTGCTTGTCGTCATGGTGACAGACCTAACAAACCATGAATTCTGACTTTTAACAAATTGTCCACATTATGTAGTGACTTCGGCATCCTTTTTTATCCGTTTTTGTAATTAACTCGCAACAAAATAGTTTATTTTGGGTTCAGATTGCTGTAGTAAACCAGCCGATGTGTTGCTAGTCACAGTGAATACAGCTCAGTGAAAGCACCTCTGGGCGATGTTATGAACTCAGACAGGACGGTGTTTGATTACTGGGCGTATCCGAGACTTCACAACATTATAGAGCAGCTTCTTATTTCAGCCATGACGGATGCAACATGGAGGTAAGTCTCCTCCCTCTCCGGCTCGTCGAGTGACGCAAATAAACACAAATTGGTGCGAACATGATGATGATGATGCCGTGGGTTACTCATGCAGGCGATGAGTTGAGAGCAGACGCAGTCTCACATCTCACCAAGTGTAAAAACAAAAAGCCCACGCGCGGCCGTTTACTTTTCCCTTCCTTCCATAAACATTTGCGCAATATCGTGAAACTCCAAAGTAAACCATCCATCGAGCAGAAATAAGGTACAAAGTGGAGGAAATGCACAAACGTTTGAAAATCCCAGACGGCAACATCAAAGTACCGCGTTTCTTTAAAAGAAACAAGCTAACATGAGCGTGAGTTTGTGAATGCGAGTGTTTGCGGAGGGAAGCGGGGTTGCCGGGGCCAACAGCTCTGGGAGGCTCGGCTCTTTCAATCCGCCCCGCGTAGTCTGTGAACCGGGAGGAACTCGCTCATGTTTAATGCCTTTTGAAACAACCGCAGAGTTTTAGAAAGAGTTACAGTGCCAGAAAGAAAAAAAAAAGATCAAACAAAAGGAGGAGTGGTGCAGGAAAAGCTGCAGGACATCCAACTCTGATGAGACATCAGCGTCTGTGAATAAGTAGAGCTTCTTTAATTCATGACGAGCCGAGGTGTTACTTTTATACTCTATTTTATATTTATTTATTTCTAATAAGTGGACCTGATGTAAAAGACGATGATTTTTTAAGAGAATCAAATCAAAGCAGCTTTTTAAACTAGATTACTTGAGTAAAAAGGCCCCTAATGTGCCGTATTTATTAGATTTTTTATCTTTTTCTCCTTTTAATTGTGTATTTTCTTAACTATACACTCTTTTGTTTATGTTCTCATATAGTCAGGCATCGTCCTTTTATGATTGGCTGTGCTTCCTGTCTGTATATGTGCTTATTAGTGGTGGGAATCACCTCATGATTCCATTATTAAATGATTCTCGGTCATCTCTATTTTGGATTTAAATATAATGAGAATTTTTCCTTCAAATCTTTCAAACCAATTCCTATTTGTATGCTACAGTCGATGTGCTACTTGCCCAAAAGATGAAGAAAAAAATCAAATAATCGATTATTTCTCCCACCTCGAGTAAATGCATCTTTAATGCATGTTTGTTTTCCTTTTTAACATCAACCCACCAGGAAACTACAGATGAGTCGAAAGGCTGAATATGAACGATTGTGCTGATATTAATTAACACCGCCCCTTCGAACACACACAGGGAAACCCCACACACAGCTCCCACACGGCACACTTTCCCGTTTGACCCGTGCACGTGAGGAATGCTGTACGGAGCATTTCACTGTCACTCAGCACACATGCAGTTTGAACATGACATGTTTTCTCCGCCCCGCCGAAGTCAACATCAACGTTCAGAGTGTGTGAGGGAGTGAAGAGGAGGAGGAGAGCGGTGGGGAGGCTGCACCCCGGGGCTCGGGTGTCATCTGACCTGGTTTTTAAAAAGGATGGACCTGCGAAGGTTTGCAGGGGGAGGCAGCGGTGTAGCTTTTCACTGCAACCTTTTCTTTGCTCCGTGACGGGACGGGAGACGCACACAAAGAGAGTAAGACGTCTGCCTGGAAACCATCCGTGAGATGAAAAGAGCCGCCGTGGTGAAGTCATGGTGCAAAAACGCACGCTACCATCTCTGAGGGAAGACTTCACAAAAACACAGAGGAGGGTTGACCTCCGACGGCATCACAGCCGATGAATACTTCATATTTTATCCCAGGATGAAGCATCACCAGTCGGTGTGTAAGATTTAGGCAGATATTTAAAAAAAAAAGGTTAAAATGTGTGTCTAATGTGAGAAAATGCAAAATACACAGGTCTATAGTCTGGTTTCAGTCCATTAATGATGTCACAAGGCAAATAAAACACCAGATATGAAAAGTAGGTATGGGACGATGTTGGATTTTAATCGCTGATCATGATCACAATAAGCCGATCGTGGTGAATTTGCATTATGGATATACTCGTAAATCTAGTCAAGAGTGACTTTTATTGTGAAAAGTGAGAAAATACAGTTTTAGATTATTATTATCCTTTATTTTGAAGGAGGACTTTTTAATTTCTGATTATTTAACTCCAATACAGCGATTTGTTTCTTTGTGAGGTTAAGTGATCACATACGCAGAGCGACCCGTCCTGTGTGGAGTTTCTAAAGTCCAGAGGCAGTGAAAGCACCGCGTGTCCACAGGAAGCCACCAGCCAAACAGCTGTCGACCTTCTCCTGTCAAGGCTGTTGTGGAGACCCTCAGGGAGACCTGATGTTTGCCCTCCATCCTGACCACACACACATAGCTAAGACCCCCCCAGTGAGGAAAGACAGGGTCTGGGTCTGGGTCCTAACCTGGATGAGGACTCAAAAGCAGCGGTGAAAGCTGCGGCGTGGACCAGGGGGAGGACGCCACGGAGATCCTCATCCTCTTTGACGCATCACCGGGAGGAAACAACCGCAACGAAAACATCCACTTCCTCTGACTCGGGGGAGGGGGGGCGGCCGGGGGGGACCATTGTCGATTGTCAGACACAACACGGGCCTTTCTATCCGTCGTCACCTCGGCAGATAAGGACAGGAAACACCGTCCTGGTGTCCCCGGTCAACACGGCCCGTCAGCCGGCTGCACCTGCACAGACGCACCATTGTAGAGGCACGCGTCCATTTTCCTATTATGTGGCGTGTTTGGCCTCCGAGGGGATTCAACAATGTGGGCAGAATATACGATGTTGCTGACTGAGGCTGGTAGGAGCTGATGATGATGATGATGATGATGATGGAGATGGAGAATCACCCACAGAAGAGAGAATAAATCACACCGTCCACAATAATCAGTGTAGTTTTTATGTTTTTGGACTGAACCACTAGAGTTCAATAAAAGGTCAATTATTTCTCCTCATGTTAAAAGAGGTGCTCTTTACTCGTCTCTGCTGTCATTTCATGAAACTGGTTCAAAGATGTTCACTCGTTAAAATCAAGCAACAATGAGATCCAACGGGATGGACCGATTCATCTTTCATCCCTCATTTTGAGTTCGTCTGCATTTTCCAGCCTGCGTAGATATTCAGTTAACTTTATTTGGGCCATTTTCATGTAAAAAAAACACTTTAGACTTCATGCTTATTCTTAGCACAGTGGAAAACCATTTTTCAGATCGTACAGCACTAAAAGTTCTCCACGGAAACTCAGAATAAGCATTTTAATGGTTTAAACAGTCGGAAGAAGTGCTGCTGAAGTACTGAAAACACACACACACACACACACACACACTTTCATAAACAGCAGCAGCCTCACATCATCACGCCGTCGTGTGGACGGACGGATGGAATAAGGCAAGACAAACAGGAAGTGCCTTCCTGCAGCAGATGTGACAGGACCGACCTGTGACCTCTGGTTGCACCGGTGGACACAATCAAACAAACCAACACACACACATATTAGCCGTAAATGGGCAACGGATACGGAGTCGGAGCCCTGAAACTGAGCGAAGAACCAGATTCAACTCCCTTTTCCTCCCAAAAAACACTGAGCAACGAGCAGAAACACACTCCGTCTGCCTCCGCTGTGCCATCCCCGCTGTCAGAAATGATTAAAAAAGCAACACTGAAGTCTGGTTTTTTGAACGCAGCCTCGCGAGGGAGGTTCAGATAGAGGACAGCCGAAAGGAGGACGGGGGTTTTAAAGGGATTGGGTTGGCCTAGTTTGGGAAGCGATGGAGGAGGAAGGTGAAGCGGAGGCGAGTAGAGCAGCAGAAGGTTGTTTAACATAATTCTTAAACATGGGAAATAACAATGCTGGCTGTGTAATAAGCTTCCTCTCTCTGGTAATCACCGTCCGCTAATACAGAACAATGCCAGGGCATAATGTGCTAATGCTGCTGCAGGAGAGGACACGTCTAATCGTCCGGGGGTTTAACAGACCTCGGGTCAGCGGAGGTTTCGGCCGGTGGCGATTACGTCCCCAATAAATAAATCTAGCAGAAAAACGACTTCACAGGGCGAACGGCGGAGAGGCAATCCTGGAAAAAAGAGGTAATAAGGGAGGAAAACGGTTTTACACGTTGTGACAGAACACATGGAGCTCAGCAGTACTGCCTGGTTTAATGCATCTACTGAGGACTATGAATGAATGAATGAATGAACGAATGAATGAGAGGGACGCTTGTCCACTGGAAAACTAGCTGTTTGAGATGCATATTCAGGTTCTGGGTCCATTTTTGTTATTTTGTTTTTCTATTTTTCTGCTCTGATATGATATGATCACATGGAGATATTTCAGCTGAGAGTCTGATGAAGTTACAGTAAATGGATATACAGTAAATACACAGAGACCACATGTGACCAAATATTCTTGAATCGCAACTACAGTTTTTGCAGAATCTTCTGTACACACACAACAACATCATTAAATCGCATAAATCAACGTCTTCTTCAAGCTGCAAAAACGCAACGGAATGTCCAATTAAAACAAAATGACTCTGAAGTTTTCATCGGGGACAATTTTCAAAAAGGAAAACGCTTTCAAGAAATATGGCTCCGACGGGAAAACGAGTGAAAAAGATACGACTGTTCTCCTCTTCCTGAGAACTCCAGCAGCCACTTGGTCGTCATCCAAAATGCATGAGCGTGGATTCAAAAGGAACCGGAAAGCTCTAAAACATTCATCCAAGGAGCCGTTGGCTTAGAGTCACACATCACGGCGGCTCCGTCGTAGAGGAGATCCAAGTCTAGTCGGGTACCAGGACCAGGAGGTTCACACTGAGGGGGGCAGGGGTGGGACAATGTACCGAAATATCTTAATACACTGGCGGCAAATATGGATATAAAAAAAATATTTTGGGGGGGATTTGTATTAAAATATGCAGATGATGTCACACTGTTCAGTCAGTGTAAAGAGGTTCTAAGATAAGACACCACAATGCAGTGAATAACCACATTATATACAATTAATTCCTGCTTCTTGCCTTCTCACTGGTAATTTCTCTCCTTCAGATACACAGATATCGTGATGCATATCCTACATGATTTCTTGCAATATATCGTGTATCGCAGTATCGCGATACATCATCGTTATCGTGGGCAAAATATGGCGATATTATCGTATGTTGAGTTGTTCTATGGTGAGTGCATACTACAGCGTTTCAGCTTCGTGTTTGTGGATCATTTTCCAAACGATGTTAAAAGTAAAGCCTAGATGAGCACCGACACTCAAACTACTGAAGGTAAATATCTTCTCTCCAAACAGCGTCTGCCCTCCGCGGGGTCAGATGTAGGCAGCTGACCCCATTCATTAGAAGATCAAACACAGCTGGGAGGAGCCGGGGCCTGATTGAGAGCTGCCTGGTGTCACTCTGCCTGTGGCCCCGTTGCTACGATGAGTTCATTCAGCCCGGAGACACAAAGAGTTAATGGCTGCTGGGATTATGCAACGGCATGCCAGACGCCTCTCTCGCCTCCTTTCTTCACCCCTTCAAAAAAAACACACACCAACGCCAAATTGGGCATTCCTGCACGTTTCTGCATGGGATGCATATGAATGCGGCAGCAGCAGCGCTGCATGCTTTAGCATCGACGTGGGAAACAAAACAGGGATTTTTGGTTCTGAGTCTGAAGGCGAGCGGATCCTCAGCGGGGCCTCACACCTGCCCTGAAGGGGCGGAGGGAAAGTTGACGTAAGGATTTACTACAGTCGGAGCAGCGGCACACCAATAAAAACATCGGCATCCGTCGTTTTAAAAGTAAACATGAAGCCACAGGTTATCGCTGGGAGCAGATGAGTGATCCAGCAAACAGCAGATCAGGATCGCCGACTTCACTGCTTATAAACCAGATGGGATCCACATGACTACTTTCTACTACAATGCAATTTACAGCTTTAAGCTGGAAAACATGTTAAATCCTGTAAAATAATGTGAAAGCTTAAGTGTGTATTGCTTGCATTAATAAAACTCTGCATCCAGAGACGGGACGATATAGGATTTTGGATCCTTTTTGATCTGATTTAAGATTATTTCACAAAAAGAGACGCAAGTTTCACCTGTAACACAATAAAAATATACAACATTTAAGGTGATTCCAGGATGTTTTAGTGCCATTTAAACATATTTAAATGATTATCTGGATAACTGTGACATGAATCTCATCGTCCCATGCCTCACTGCATCCAACGATTACTTCAATTATCAATTGTTTATTTCGCCAGTAAAACAGTGTAACGTGCCTGTTGAAATTTCCTCATTCGGTCTCTCCAGCAGTTAAAAAACCTCAAAGAGGTTCAGCTCACTGTGATGAATGACAAAAGGAAAAGAGCCAAATCCTGACATTGGAGAAGCTGAACGTTTGAACAATCACCAAAATAGTTGCAGATGAACCGTAGCAGCTTTGCACGCCGGTTGAATTATGAGCTCTTACATAAAAAAAACACACCCAAATGTTTAGAATTAGATCTTCAGAGGTTACGCTTTGGTAAAATACAAAGATCTTCTAGTAAACTAGGAACCCAAACATGGAGACGGAGCTGTGCAGCAACACCAAGGTCAATAAACAACAGGCCAGACTGGCAAACGGCGAGGAGGGACGGACCAGACCACCACAGGAACAAAAGGGGTTAAAGACGCCACGAGGGCCCGACTCGAATCATGACCACGAGGGCCACGACGGCGGAGCCAACACAACCGCCAAACAACTCACACAGCAGCTCAATTGCTTCGGCCATTAGGCGCGGTAATCATCATTTAAAGCGAGCAACTTGCAGCCTCTTTGTCTATTTGGCTCTACTGATGATGAGGCGGCGGCGGCGGCCTCAGGAGCCGGCGGCGGCGGCGGCGTTGTGAACTGGGGATTACGTTCCGATCCGACCACAGAAGAGAGATTTAAATCTTCCTGCAACAAATCAGCAGGTCGGCTTCAGACGTTTTAATGTTGCAGCTCGGAAAATATTAGCGATCGTTATAATAACATGAATCTCTCCATCGGGCCGGCCACAGTGTTGCAGCTGCTGATCCATAACTCCTTCAAAATGAATCCAATAAACACATTTTTTGAAATGCAGGGAAAAAAACTGAAGGTTTGAAGAAAAATAAGTGGAGTGTCTTCCAAAAACATCCTTTTCAAATCCACATTTTTCCCCTCACAGATGAATAGAAGAAGATGAATTGAAAGAACACACATGATACATAATCACAGTGGTTTCGTTGTAGCCGTGCATCTCGATGGGGAAGGGGGGGGTTCATCGCTCCTCTTCAAAGATCTTCAAAGATGGCTGACCCGTATCCATTCATGGAGGTCACGGGCTGCAGGACCAGAGCACCGAGGAGACCGAGCGCATCGACGTGGAACTGACAAGGAGCCCAAAACGAAGATTGAGGAGCCGTGATGACTGTAACCTCAGACGAGAGTGCAAGAAGATCCTCCCCCGGGAGAAGAGCCCCTCTACGACGGAGCGAGAGCAAACAGCAGGAAACCAACCGGGTGGAAAAAAGAAAAGCGGACTCTCAGGTTCGGCTTCACCTGAACCTGAATAAACACGGTCTGATAAATGACCAGAAACCAGAGCCGAGGAAGAGAAATCCTCCCCGAGTCTCTCAAACTTGTGCTGCCAGTCGAACCCCTCTGATGACACGCCAGCTCTCATTATCTAAACTCGATTCGTCATCCTGTCGCGGCTCGGAGCTTCTCTTTGTCCACTCTAGCTTTGGCTATCCATCAAACGGCCCCGGATCGTAATAATGTGATATATCGTAAAGAAAGGTCTACAGGGGAGGTCGACCATAACTTTTATTGGACCTCTGTGGAGCTACGTGCACCTTAGCATACACGACGCTACAATATAAACGGAACTAAAGAAGAACAGCAGCGCTGGAAGTTAACGTCACTATAATAAAGGAAATGGTCCAGATTAAACCGGTTGTTGTAGCCGGAGCGGTTCCAGCGTCACACGTCAGAAACAGAAACGTGTGTGTCCATTACATAGTTTGGCCAAAGGAGGGCGCTGACAGGTCTAAAATATTCTCTTTTACGATCTTCACTAAAAAAACTGAAATGCAAGAAAATGTTTCTTATAACCGCATATTTGAGTGATTTTAGGTAAAACAAAAAACTGCGCCAGGGGAACAAAATTCAAGAAAAATGTTTGTGAATAAAGTTGTACATTTCCGAGAGAAAACTAATTTCTGAATGACTTAAAAATTTAAACTTTAATATCAGATTTAGCAATGAGGAGAAACTCGGTGATTTTAGCTCTGAAACATCAGATTATCATCAGCATTCGGACTTCGTTGCCGTGAGTTTTGGCCCATTTTCATCCATCCAAATCATTATGTTGTTTTCTCCTGAATATTCAAGTTTATTGGGGGGAAATTTACCCCTTAAATCTCAGAAAATATCCGATATGCTGTCGCGGTTTCTTGAAAGATTTGAGGAAACGTGATTTGAGGATGTTTTGCTGCCATTGTAAGAGTTTTAAGCACATTTTGATGATTATCACGATAAAATCATGAATCGCAATTCACGATAATCCTCAACCCGCCGCCTCTCTCTTTAACAACACGGTGAGATAAAAAGCTAAAGGGCGACCGTAGACAGTATTATGTGTTGCAATGATGTTCACTGATATCAAACATCTGCATCGCTATTCGTGACTAAGTCAATTAAATAAAAACCACAGAGTTGCAGATTAAAAATAATCAATCATCTGGTCTGAATAGAGTAACGGCGGTTTACTGCATCGACAGCTCTGCACAGCCGACACCAATCTCCCAGCTCTGTATTGTAAATCCACCCAAATGTGTTTACACAGAATAATTTCCTTTTCCACGATTGTTGCACGCCACATGACGGTCAACATCCACAGCTCACAACGTAGGATTCCTGTGTTTATTTAGGCGTTGTGCTTCCATCCCCCGTCTGGATCCGAGACCCGGGACCGGCACAGCAGGGTTAATAAGAGCCCAGCGTTTTGGATTTCCACATAAAAAGCAGCGGCAGCGGGCGGGATCTCCAACAGAATATATGATAAGAACATGGCATCTGCTCGGAGGAGGTGAAACGGTAGAAATGCTGCAGATTTAGCTTCATGGACCTTCACGTAGAAGTAGAGGACACGATTTCATGCAATGTCTTGTATCTTCTGTTTTTTTTTACAATGGTTTATGTCGCTCTATGTTTGAGGAGAACAAGTGGAAATGAGCTTCTATCTAAATCCAGAATAGAGACAAAGTGCACCAGTTATATGCTTTGTCCTCTCCAAATAAAGAAAAGTATAAACTCATGGTGGAGCACAATAAGACTCCTCTTATTCATCTTCTGGGTAAAACCCCATCTGCTTGTTTACCCAACAAATCCATTCATGCACTGTGGTTTCACAGCTGCAGTTTAGTTACAGTATCCGGTTTTTACGGCTGCTTATTGTCAACAAAACCCGGACTCGCCATCGTGAAGCATGCAGACACCTCGACACCACCGTGAGAGGTGAGGATCGGTCTGTTCACGGGAAAATCCAAATTATTAACGGATGAATGGAAAAATGCATAACTTCTCCGGGTGGAACACGAGGATCAAAGATGTGTGTGAGGATGTTACTTTAAAACATTTCACACTTCTACGCGTAAACACTGCAGGAATGCTTGATGGAGGGGGGAAGATGGAGGAAGAGGAGATGCTGCATTAACATCGTGGACATCAGCTCTCCATGAGAGAAGCCTTTTATCCACTCAGAGCTGCTTCGGTCCGCCACAAATAGAAACCAGATCGGGGGAGAAAAAAAAAGCAAAAAGAGTGGAGTGAGCAAAAAACCCCGGAATGATTACTGTCAACTAAAAATAAAAGATCTGATGGGGGGAAATATTTGAGTGAAAGAAGGATCACACAAACCCCCGACCAGAAACATGGCGCGTTTGGTGTGGACAGCTTCATGTGGGAATAAAAAAAAAAAAAAAAAAAAAAGGGTTTCGCCGCCATTTCTGGGATTCATTTAAAAATAGGACATTTGGAAAGCGGGAGGAGGGGAGGAGGGGGTAAAATGCCAGGTTGTCATGAGAGTACCTGGCTTGGCTCTATTCACGAGTCTTATAAACACAAACCCGTCTCCCCTGCTGCCGGCACACAGAGCACACATTCATCCCAGAGTGGGCACCATGGAGGGGGGTGGGAGGTGGTGGAGGAGTGGGTGGAGGTGGTGGAGGAGGGGGGGTGACAGACAGACACTTCAACTTAAAGGAATTTTTTTTTTTTTTCATTCAGCGACTCTGGCTATCAGAGCCGTGCTGAAGGCAGAGAGGCAAACACAACCCGGCGCTTGTGTGTGTGTGTGTGTGTGTGTGTGTGTGTGTTTCAGTCCACATGTGGGCATCAGATAAAAAAAAACTCTGTTTTGACATGATGAGCGGCGAGTTAATGAGCTCGATCTTCTGGCGCGATGAAGAGATAAAGAAAAGGAGCATTCCTGTGCTGCAAACGGCAGGAGAAGCTTTTCTTTCTGCAGAAGAAGAGGTTATGAACTTTTACCTTTTTTTCATTTAGGTTTAAAACACACACACACACACACACACACACACTCAGCACTGCTCTCCCATAATAAAAGACACAAATAAGAGCTATGAATACGGGAATCAGACAGGATCCCATGTGTGTGTGGGAGGATGGAAGTTCTGGGAATATTAAGGTAATAATGACACATGGGGCAGATTACAAATGTAATTACTGTGTAACTGGAGGAATACACAAACAGCTGTTGTATTGTGTATATTTATGTCAAAAGTAAAAGTTTAATTTACTTCCCACTCTGCTTTATATAGATTGTATGTATTTATATGTTGTTATATACCAGAAGGTGTTGTTGTCTGGTGTATTTACAGTGTTATTCTATTAATATGTAAATTCACTGTTGTTGTTTTGATAACTATAATAATTTCCCAGTTTGGGATTAAACTGGGGTCAATGGGGGAGGGGTCCTCCATTGACCCTCCAAAAAATATAGTTTAACTAACTTAATAAAAAGCTTTTCCTGAAGTAATGAATGAGAAATGCAGCTGTTGATGTGACTCACTATTATTATGATATGACGTAATGCACCTATGAACCATGTTGCAAACATGGAGGTCAATGTTTGGGGTCTGTTTGTAATTAAAACTTTGCCTCGAGTGCATGGAAATACTACAAAAAGACTCGTGTTACCAACCTTGGAGGCAGATGATCCCGACGAGCCACACCGGGGGGTTTCTCCCGGGAACCGCTGCGGGGTTCCTGCTGCCTTCCCTCCGCCGGGTCTCGCTCTGTCCCGGTAGATCCATGACCCGTCCTTGGTGCTTCGGCGGCGGCTCCCCGGTGCACGTTCTCCGGCTGCGGCTACGAGCGGGAGGGGGGTGGAAGAATCCAAAAAATGTGGAGCGTAAAAAAATTTTTTAAAAAAAGATCCGCGCGTCACCGGGTGCACAGGTAAAAAAAACTAGTCCCCGTTACCTGTGGTGTCTCACCTGGTTGTTACGGGAGGGGGGGCTAGCAGGAACAAGGCAGAAACATGTGGGGGGAGGAGGGGGGACGACGACGGACGCTCCGGGTGAACAGGCCGGCCGGACAAAAACGAGTCAAGGGGAGAAGAAGAAGAAGAAGAAGAAGCCCCGCCGAAAGTTTGGAGCGAACTTTAAACTTCCAGGCTAGCTCGCCGCTGCGGAGGGTTTCTGTGAGTTTAGCCCGCGGAGGTTCATCCCAAGCCGGGTCCGTGTCGCCGCCAGTCTGCGTCCGCGTCCAGAGCCGCCGACCGCCGGGCCACTTCGGGTCTTTTCCAACGAGGAGAGAGTTTCGCTGCTCCGCCGTGTTCCCGAGTTGGCTTCCTCCCACTCGCTCCGTGTGTGTGTGTGTGATTCTTTTTTTCTCCACCAGCGTCAAGTGGGAAGAAACAACACGTGACTTCCTGTGACGACTTTCAAAATAAAAGGTTAGAGCGTGTTTTTTTCCCCATGTGTGAAATCATTCTTTGATTTTCGGTTTAATTTAAATAAAATGCTGCATATATCTTATATTGTTATTACATTGTCTAATATTTTTTTATTTTGTATCTTACTAGCTATTGTCTGCCTCATTTTGCTTATCTTATTTGAACACACTGCACTTTAAAATTTCATTTTTTTTTAACACCTAATTTTTATTTAACTCAAAACAAAGCAGCAGATAATATGCACACTGCCTAATGTATATGCATAAAGTATGTCTATCCAATTCATATGTCATGTTTTTATATTTTATACTGTAGTTGTAGTCTGGTGTATGTATAGTATATGGTAATACATTGTTTATATTGCTTATTATATAGATATATATCTATTGTGATATAAAAATTAACCCTGTACATTCACTGTTGTTTTGGATAACTGGCTACCTTTCATAAGCAACTATATAGAGCGTTTTCACTCTTATATTTTAGTGTTGTTATATTTATTTTTATTATAACGGTACACACACCAACCCCTCAATAGTTTCCGTAGCTCCGTCATAGAAAAAAAAAAAGATAATTTTATTTTGAAATCAAAACATCAAACATCCTGTATCAATCCGCCTGTCTGAATCCCTGCAGTGCAGCTTCCGGTGCCAGGAACCGACCTGGGATAAGGAGTACAACACTGCGACCCGCTGGTTCAACCGGATCACTGAGGACTTCATGTTTTATATTAGAAATTAGATTTGGATTTTAATTAATTAATGTATCTACATCAGCTTTTTTAATTGTCTAGCATTCCTGCTACTACATAATACTCTAGAAGAACAGTGTTCAAAAAGTAGAAGTACTGACTCAACTTCTTTTACTCAAGTAAAACTGAAAAAAGTACAGGCTCTGAAATGTACCAAGTATCCATATGATGGACATTTCTAACGGCTGTTTTATTATTATTTGCATATTAATAAGATAAAATAAAGACAATTCCCATCAAATGCATTTAAAGTAAAGTAACGAGCATGGTTTGAACATGTGAGGAGTAGAGAAAGTACAGATGTGTGTTTTAAAATGTAGGGAGTAATCATCACATCACTCACCAGGAAGGGACGCCCCCTGCTGGTGTGTGTGTGTTTGCGCAGCAGGGAACCAAGCTGAAGGCTCAACCCAGTTCTGATAGGAAGAAGCTGCAGAGGATAAAAAGAAAAACCTTTTAATGAGAAGTTGGAGTCTCTGAAGGCACGGCGCCGCCTCACGATGAACTCTGCTTCTCCGTCTCGTCTGCTCTGCTTCCTGGGAGAAGAAGGCCTGATGGATGTTTGGCAGAATGAAAACCGTCCCGGGGTCGGTTCATTCAAAGCTCTCTCTCTTCTCAGAAGTGGTAAAAGCTTTGAGGCTCCACATTAAAGCGCTGACATACTGAGAGATAACCGAGGAGGAACCCCGGACAGGATATACATCACACAAGGCGTCGGGGTTCCCACGCTCACTGAGACATGATTTAACATCTTGGTGGAGTAACTTGTGATCTCGGAACGTCCATGCAGCTCGTTTTCAGGGTAAAAATCATCCTCAAATCAGCCACATGCAATTCCACAGATCCGAACCCTGACCTGGACTTTTTAAACGTGCCCCACCATGGTGAGCCAGTTCACAGCAGTAGACCGTGAGACCATCTCTACTGCCATCTGTGCATCACCTTGACATAACCTTGAACAGGCAAACCAGCTTTTCACAGAGCTAAATCACAACTTTGTTTTAAATACTTATAAAATGGCCAAATAAATGCATTCAGGTTCCCTCTCATCAGCTGGACAGACGGAATGGAAACATATTAGATTAAGTGTTATAAAGAGGCTACAATATGACAACAATGCATGCAATATGGCGCCCTCGTGTGGCCCAAAAATGAACTGCAGATATAAGGAATTCTGCAAATTTCCACCTTTGTGACGTGATTGTGCATGAATGAATACATAAGGGGGGAAAGAAACACAAAATAAGAACAGAAATTGGTCGGTTTTAATTCTGAATCCCGACTCATCTCTTGAACAATGACACTAAAATTCTATCCCCGCTGATTTCCCGACGACTTCTATGATTCGTAAATAATTACAAGACCTTCCAGTTCTTTTGAGCTTCACTTAAAATCACAATCAAAGACAACAGACACCCGTCAGGAGAAATGTGCAAAAACAAAACTATACCATTATCACATATATGAACATGTAGCACGTTCTAGTCACCGCAGAACAACACGAGAAGACGACGAGCTCACAGTTGGCACCAGAGAACATTCAGGAGGACCTTAATAAGCAAACCCAGCTCAGCCTCATACAGGTTACACACACACACACACACACACACACACACACACACACACACACACACACACACACACACACACACACACACACACACACACACACACACACACACACACACACACACACACACACACACACACACACACACACACACGGTTTACAGCACGCTGTGACCATAAATGAGTCAAAAGTAATTCCTACATTTTCTCTGCAGCGGAAGATAAAAAAACAAACAGATTAAAGCAGCAGCAGTTTAAATTTCTAATTGAACAACTAAAAAAGTCACATGACTCAAATCACGTCAGTTTCCCCCAAAGCTTTAACCAAAACCCTCACATTGCAAGTAAATCTCAACAGGCAAATAAATCATTCAAATTAAAGATAAAATTATGTCTTTTTTTAACAAGAATAATCAACTTTACATCATCGTCATGTTAAACCCGACAGACCCATTTTGTTACATTTCTATTTATCTTTATCTCTTCTAATTTGTACTAATAAACCAGGAAGACATTAGAGGAACACACATTATCTCAAATAAAAAAACAACTAAGGAGAATATAGCAGAAAAGGTGACACCATGGCAACGGGGGTCAAAGTGCAGAGTCACAGTGATGAGGAGGAGATGATGATGTCACGTTGTCGTGGCCACATTCAGGAGGCACTGAGGCGACACAGCAACCGGTTGTCTGGAAGACCGGAAAAAGCAACGAGATGACTGAGAAAGTCTTTGGGCCTCAACGTCGGAGGAGTCGGGGCTTTGTGTCGGAGGAAGAGCGCGTGGTCGGTGATCGTTGGAGGCTCGGAGGACGAGCCGAAGGAGGAGGAGGAGGAGGGCGAGCAGATCAGCTGGCGGAGTTCCCGGTGTAGAGGTCCACGGTGCTGGAGCTCAGGCCTCGGCTCTCCCTGAAGTTACTGCCTCCCCGAGTCTGACGGACAAACGGGAGATTACAGTTAAAGGGGACTTTTTTTTTTGACGTTTTATTGAGAGAGTGAGAGTGAGCGGCGCCGGGGTTCGAATCCCGGTGAGGACTTCAGCCTCCTTGGGCGACAACTCTAGTCTAATCTAGTCCAGTCCACTAACCGCCCGGGTCGCCGCCAATCAGAGTTTTTCCCTACATGACCTCATGCAGGGAGATAACACCTCCATCAGGTCAGTGTTACCTCCACCAATCAGCGTCGTCCTACTCCAGAAAGGGGCGTGGTCGGACAGCTCATTAGCATTTTACAGCTACAGACACAGCCTGTTCTGATTTTGAGGCTCGCTAAGATCCAGGACAAGTAGTTCAAAACTTCTAAAACACGTTGAGTGACCTCTGACCTTTTAACGTTAACTGGTTGAAAAGGATCACAATGACATAATGCCTTGAATTTAAATCAGAATCAGACATTTTCTTTAATCCCACAGCTGTAATTCCTCCATAAGAGTTATGAAGAAAGAGTGTAGAATTTTAACCACTTATTTATTTGTTTAACATTAGTTATAATGCATGCCTCTTCTGTGTGACTTTCTTGAGAGCCCTCTGCAGGTCAAAGGCCATTAAATAGGAAAGGGACGGGAGAGGAGGTGTGGCTGACTGAGAGCCTACATTTTGTGACCTTGTCTGGCTTTGCATGGATTGTTTATAGCGCAGGCTGTTATTTGTAAATTCTATAGTTAATATCCAGCCTGCCCTATTAATTATTGAGCAGATAAAGGATCTGTAAATTCTCTTATTTTTGGAAATTAAAACCAATCTATTTTGGGAACACTGGATTTCTCGTGGATATTCCTTTTTGTTTATTGCAAATCATACAAACGTCAAGAATTCCCCCAGACGTTACCAAGTGACAAAAAAACTCACAAATCAGTCACTACGAAGAGAAAGCACGTGCACGTAAATAAAAAGCTTATGAACATAGTAATGTGACTAAAGACTCACCTGGAACGGGTCGTCACTGGTCTTGTTCAGGTAATTCAAGGAAGCGGCTCTCTTCATGCTGTTAGATGGGAAGAAATCAACGTTCATACAGTATCTGAGGTGGTAAATTATTATTCACTTCCCAGAATGCATCACTTAGTACTTCAACTTTGCTTTAAATTTAGATTTCTCTCCGGGTCTTACTTGGTGCTGCGAGGTTCAGGCGGTCCGTTGCCCTGCAGTTTCTTCACCAGCAGCTCGCTGCTGCGACGCAGGACGTCCCTGAGCTTCCCCAGAGAGCCGCTACGCTGCAGGGCGCCGCTGCCGTCCTGCACACACACACACACACACACACACACACACACACATCCATCAACCCTGCAGTCACTTCCCTTTCTTTTCTGTGTGTATAAAAGTCTTCGTCAGCGGTTCGTTAGCCGAGACTGAAATGTGTGCGATGTTAATGAATATCTGACATTTCAACCTCGTTATTTTTCATGCAACCATCAAGTAAATTCACTTTTGGAAGGAGATATTAGCATTTCATCCACAGTCACTAGATCTGAATTGATTACTGAAAGATGATCAGTGATTATTCGGACGTCTTACTAATTACTTTGTTTCAGCATCTTTAAAATCGGGTGAATCAAAACACTTCAAGAATCATTATTTTTATTACTTTTTTTAATTTTCCGTTTAATTTCTGAATAACCTGATCAATCATTCATTCTGTAAATTGTCAGAACGAGAAACCATGTTGCCTAAAATCAAAGAGCCAAAGCCGATTCATCAGTTCATCCAGAAATAAAACATCAAATCAAAAAATGTAATTGAAAATAATGATGCACGAAGCATTTTTTGTTTTTTTAACAGTGTGTTATGATAATGTATCCATCCATCCATTCATTTGTAGCCTTTTTGTTGGTCGTTAGTGTGTGCTTTAATTGCTGACCAACCAGTGACAAACATTACAAAACACTTCATAAACAGCGTTTAGAGGCAATACGGGCTGAGCACCAGCAGGGGGCACTGTTGGACCTTAAAAACAAGCTGCTTCTGATGGCTCTGATGCGGAGAAAAAGACAAACACTTCACAAATGAAAAACTTTATTTGAGAATACCAACAGGTGTTGATGCAATAACCTTCACAATGCAGAATGGTAAATATAATGCAGTCCTACTTCCTAAGATAGTGCTTATATACCTTACCATTTATGATCTTCCACTGTAGGGAAACTGAAGTCACACTATATAATATATAATATATGTCGAGAATAGACAGGTTCAATAAATAAGCATTCCACTAACACAACAACATTGTCATAATTATGTGATGTACATCGTCAATTCTTTTTGTTCAGCGTTGCATTAGAAGTATGGGTGTACTCGTTGGAAGGAATGAAGAATCAAGGCAGGTAAGCATACCGAAAAGCCGTATAGTGAATGCACTTGTCAAACCTAAGAAATACAGCCTACAATTACACTTTGAAAGATGTTAAAAGTCATTCTTACATTCAGTTAGTTAAACGTTTTGATCTGGAGGAAACACTCGCACTTGAACTCTCGGCGTCTTTTAACAAAAACATCTTGCAAAACGGCCGTGTAAGAAGAGAAAGAAAAAAAGGCAACGCACTCCGTTTAAGCTTAGTGTTTTCAGAATAAGAGCGTCCACAGCCAGGCTGGGCACTGTGACTGGACTGTACCACCAAAAACATACACAACACTACACTTAAAACACCCGTGGAATCCAGGCTTCCATTGAACAACGACGCCAGCCTCCACTCCTCCTGCACGACGAATAAAAAGGCGATTCTGCTTCAACGACCATTATTTTGAAATCTGCTGTTATTTTTTGCAATTTTTCTCAGGTTTCTGTGCGAGATGATTCCCTTTGTAAACGCAAGCCAGCGTGTACACGTTGTACCAGGGAACAGCCTGCATGTGAACACTCCATCCGAGGACACCGACGACGTCGACTTGAATATGTTACCATGGCAACAACGGCTGACTGCTCTTGACCTATCTGCCTTTTGTGGTCTTTTCACAACACCATGGCATTTGTAGACAAACTACCGCCTTTATATTGAGCAAATAATCAACGTTTAAAAAAAAATGTAAACAAAAAGAATACAAAAAGGAAATTATCTATAAAAAAAAATGAAAAAAAAGGCAATGCTCCCTTCTCATTTCCTGCCAACAAGGCAGCAAAAAGGTAAAACAAAGAAATAACATTTTTTAACAGCACGTGAAACTTTACAGTACCTTTGCTTCCAAACGGTTTTAGGCATTTCTTTAATTATCGTTAAGGTCGTTAAAAACAAACACACCAACTGGCAAAAAATAAAAATACTATCGTGGCTAAATACAGGCACCGGGTCGACAGCTAGCTTCGAGGTTTGCCGCTCGGTCGCCGTGGGAACGGACTGCGAGTGCAAACTAATTCAGAGTGACACCGATGCAGAGCAACTGTCATTTTGCAATATATTGACTGTAAAGTGTTTGTTTTATCTGAGTGAGGCTGCCGTCTGATCCGCAAAATCTTTCACCTTCTTCCAAAGTAAATCCTTTACTCTTATCAAGCCAAAGAAACTCACAGTGCACCTATGACAAATCACAAATGGATGTTTGGAGAGAGAGAGAGGGGGAAATGTGCGAGTGGCTTCCTCACACAGGTTTTCACACACAATGACTTATTTTTTATTCATATTTTTTTTTCTGTTACGTGAGAGAAAGATTTGAAGTAACGTTTTCCGATGGTGGACGACACGAGAGTTAGTGAGAGGAAAAGGAAGAGAGGAAAACGAGAGCAGAGATGAGAAGACCAAACGTCCCAGCAGGTGACAGCCAGCAGGGTGGTGGTGGTGGTGGTGGGTGGAGGGGGCGGGGCTTTCTGAGTCTCTCTGAAGGGGGGAGGGGCTTGTTGGTTTTTGTAGAGACAGAGAAGAGCCAGAGGGCAACGACAACACACATCCTTTTGCTATTGTGTTGGGAGAGGAGAGAAGGATGAGGAATAATCTGGATGGCTTAGGCCTGATGGAAGAGAGGAGAGAAAAAACACACACAAACAGCACACATCGTAAGATTCAGAGCTCTGAGGGTCGGCCTGCCTACGCTACTCCTACATCCCCGCTTCTGTGCTGAGCTGGTCTGGGCTAAGTAATCCTGCACTGGTCTAGTTCATCCTGCACTGGTTTATCCTGCACTGGTCTGGTTTATCCTGCACTGGTCTAGTTCATCCTGCACAGGTCTAGTTCATCCTGCACTGGTCTAGTTCATCCTGCACTGGTCTAGTTCATCCTGCACTGGTCTGGTTTATCCTGCACTGGTCTAGTTCATCCTGTACTAGTCTAGTTCATCCTGCACTGGTCTGGTTTATCCTGCACTAGTCTAGTTCATCCTGCACTGGTCTAGTTCATCCTGCACTGGTTTATCCTGCACTGGTCTAGTTTATCCTGCACTGGTCTGGTTTATCCTGCACTGGTCTAGTTTATCCTGCACTGGTCTGGTTTATCCTGCACTGGTCTGGTTTATCCTGCACTGGTCTAGTTCATCCTGTACTAGTCTAGTTCATCCTGCACTGGTCTGGTTTATCCTGCACTGGTCTAGTTCATCCTGCACTGGTCTGGTTTATCCTGCACTGGTTTATCCTGCACTGGTCTAGTTTATCCTGCACTGGTCTAGTTTATCCTGCACTGGTCTAGTTTATCCTGCACTGGTTTATCCTGCACTGGTCTAGTTTATCCTGCACTGGTCTGGTTTATCCTGCACTGGTCTAGTTTATCCTGCACTGGTCTAGTTTATCCTGCACTGGTCTAGTTTATCCTGCACTGGTTTATCCTGCACTGGACTAGTTTATCCTGCACTGGTCTAGTTTATCCTGCACAGGTCTGGTTTATCCTGCACTGGTCTAGTTCATCCTGCACTGGTCTAGTTTATCCTGCACTGGTCTAGTTTATCCTGCACTGGTCTAGTTCATCCTGCACAGGTCTAGTTCATCCTGCACAGGTCTAGTTCATCCTGCACTGGTCTAGTTTATCCTGCACTGGTCTAGTTTATCCTGCACTGGTCTAGTTTATCCTGCACTGGTCTAGTTCATCCTGCACTGGTCTAGTTTATCCTGCACTGGTCTAGTTTATCCTGCACTGGTCTAGTTCATCCTGCACTGGTCTGGTTTATCCTGCACTGGTCTAGTTTATCCTGCACAGGTCTGGTTTATCCTGCACTGGTCTAGTTCATCCTGCACTGGTCTAGTTTATCCTGCACTGGTCTGGTTTATCCTGCACTGGTTCACCCTGCACTGGTCTAGTTCATCCTGCACTGGTCTAGTTTATCCTGCACTGGTCTAGTTTATCCTGCACTGGTTCACCCTGCACTGGTCTAGTTCATCCTGCACTGGTCTAGTTCATCCTGCACTGGTCTAGTTCATCCTGCACTGGTCTAGTTCATCCTGCACTGGTCTAGTTCATCCTGCACTGGTCTAGTTCATCCTGCACTGGTCTAGTTCATCCTGCACTGGTCTAGTTTATCCTGCACTGGTCTAGTTTATCCTGCACTAGTTTATCCTGCACTGGTTTATCCTGCACTGGTCTAGTTTATCCTGCACTGGTTTATCCTGCACTGGTCTAGTTCATCCTGCACTGGTCTAGTTCATCCTGCACTGGTCTAGTTTATCCTGCACTGGTTCATCCTGCACTGGTCTAGTTCATCCTGCACTGGACTAGTTCATCCTGCACTGGTCTAGTTTATCCTGCACTGGTTCATCCTGCACTGGACTAGTTCATCCTGCACTGGACTAGTTCATCCTGCACTGGACTAGTTCATCCTGCACAGGTCTAGTTCATCCTGCACTGGACTAGTTCATCCTGCACTGGACTAGTTCATCCTGCACAAAACAAAAATGTGCTTCTCTTTCTAACATTACAGCCGTCTCCGTAGCTGCGTGACAACAGGCAGGTGCACTGATGCAGTAGGTGATGCAGTAGGTTGCAGTCACCATGACTCAGCTCCCCCCCCCCCCCCCCTCCCTCCGGGTGCCAGGACGCCAGTGACGGTGCACTGCAGACGTGGGACATCTGCTAGCGTCAGCGCTAAAGGGGGTATGAATTCAGAAAAGCCTTAGTGCGATAACGCTCCCTGAAGCAAAAACCTGCATCTGCTGAATCATGAAAACAGTATCTGTTTCTACCTCAACCACTAATTAACTGGTCATCTATTATCTACCAACCCACCCTGGTGTATTGTGTGGAATGACAGTTCAGGAGAGACAGAGAGAGTACAATCCACTGAGCAGAGAGGAGGAAATTTGATTGACAGGCTGATTGGTTGTCGAGGCATGATCAACAAGGAAGTAGGTTAGTAAGGAAACAGGATGAAATGGAGAAAACGTGCAGACAGACAGGCAGCGCAGTGGAGCGTCCGGCTGAGCGCCAAGCAGCGGCAGACACAAACACACACACTTGTACATTCAAATCATGCACAGAGAGTCACGCACATACTACCAGTTAACATGAATACAACCTCCTCGGCGTTACTTCCTCATGTGCCTCCACTTGTAAGTAAGTTAATGACCCTCTTCAATTAGTCTTAATCTAAATACTAAAGTGTTCTGTCGGGGTCAGCTGTGTGAGGATGCAAAAACCACTCCTGTTGCCACGGTGACACGTTTCTGAACACACGTTTGGGCAAAGCTATAGAGTAGACGGATGATAGTGATCACGTGATCTCTCAGCAATTAACTACACACAAGCAGACGGGACGTTACAAGCTTATTTGTTTATCTTTTGTTTTTAAAAAAAACACAACAAGTTTGCAAATGAATGGATCGATGGAATCTGTTAAGAACGCTCAAATGGCTCTTTAAAAGCACGAAAACGTCACAAGTATGTTTTCTGTTCTCAGCACACATTTACATGACATGGATAATGAAATGTGAGCACACACACAAACACACACACACACACACACCCACCAGCATGCTGTTGCACGTTCGAAGCACAAACAGGTGCACGTTGGATGAATGCACATGCTGCAGCCTTTGCTGGAGTTTTGATGTAATGCATATAAACGTGTGTGTGTGTGTGTTTCTGTGCGTGTGTGTGTGTGTGTGTGTGTGTGGAGAAGCATTTCACATCCACGCGTACAACAGCCAGCAAACACAACACCACCTTTCTACTCGGTGTTACTGGGGAGGGGAGCAGCAGACATGAGGTTATCAGACATTTATCAACCATGTGAAAACACATTGAACACACACACACACACACACACAACACACACGGTCCATTAGTGTGCATGTTAAGGGCGAGGCCCTGCAGGCTGGCGTTGCTGCATGCATGCATGCTTTTTGGGGACTGGGTTGACTTGGTGACGGGGCGTGGCTGCACTTAAGTGAAGGGGAGAGGCACATGCTCAGACCGAGGCACCCCTGCTGACATGCATCCTGCCCTCTGGTTGGTGGAAAAGCCTCGCCGGAGGGCGTCTTTGAGCTCTATTTAACTGCACGCAGCGCTACACTAAATATAACGCTTCCGCCGCCGTCCTATTTTCTAATAAGGAGAGGGGATGGCAGGTTCAACACCGTGCAGAAATCAAAGCCCTGCGGTGAATGAAACTAATGCTTGTGGAGACACGGCCAGTGCTGACGTTATAATGAGACAATGAAACAGCGGGATGAACACATCAACTGGCCAGTTCATCGCTCACAGGGATGAGCATCAAGGATACTGGGAAGCCTGTGTTTAATAGCGGAAACTTGAGACATCCTGAGAGGGATTTCGACAAGCTGCGTCTTTGCTAATCCCACAAATAGCAGATCAATTATTCATATGATGCCAGGGTGCCACAGAATGAGCTTGTGCCTTTTGTTTCTTTTCTTTTTTTGGGGGGGTTACCGCTCAGAAGCATTGCCAGCATAACAACCACTTATTAAAACGAGACAGTAGGACTTCATGGTCAAAACATAAAAACAAACATGAACATAGTCCAAAGCAAAACTCAGATGTTGTCAAAAACAACAGGTCAGCATGCCAAGACACTCAATCAGCTTTTCTTTTTTTTTTCCAGGTTGAACTCGTGAGAAGAACAAGACGCATCTACGAAGAGTTGATGGACCGGTACAGATACAGGTCACAGAGTGCAGCCAATTATATTATTATACTAAAGAGCCTTGAAATCATTTTGTAAAAACTCCAGCTTTATAAAGAATATAATAAATAACATCACTTATATTCAACCTCTCCGTGTGCTTTTGTGCAGTTTGACCAGCGAGGAGCTTCCTGTGAGATGCATCGTCTCATTTTAGTACAATCTGCTTCCTGTGCTTCTAAATATCACTCGTCTTAAGGACGACGTGTCCTCTTCTCCCTCTTTCATGTGACATCACTCTGTACCAGTCCACGCTCTCCGTGACATCGCTGTCTTGTTCTTCCGGCGAGGTCACCGGCCATGTTGACTCGACTGTAGCGGATTTGTACTCACCCCGTTCCACTCCACGCCCATACTCACTTCCTCGCCGGTCTCAGAGCCGCTCTCATACTTAACGCTGCTCAGGCTGTCGCGGCTCCTCCGCCTGTCGCCCTCCGTATCCTTCAGGATCTCCACCACGCGTGTCTGGTGGATGGGGTCGATGCCCTGATGGGAACGACGCAAACAAGCAAAAGAAAAGAAAACACACCGCGGTTAGAGCTCGCTCGGTGGTCGACGGCAGCTCGTCGATAAGGATGAGTGTGTTATGGTTACGTGGAGGGATATTATGTCTCTTGTGATGCATTCACGGTGACATCACAGATTTGAAATGTCTGTGAGATGGGAGTGATGTCAGGGGGGAGAGAGGTGGAGGCTCTATGAGGGGCTATTAGTTAGACACAAACAACTTACTGTGTTGCTCTGGATCCATAGCATCGTAGAGAAAGGGAAAGAAATATCATCAGATTTGGGGGGGGCATAGATAAGAATTGACTTTAAACAGGAAAGCTATGCGCATGCTGAAACGTGGACATGTTTCACATCAGAAAGAAGCTGCTGACCTGCTTGCGAGACCTCACGGCGCATTCTTCCAGGGTCTCGGCGGCCTCTAGCTTGCCCTGCCGGCGGTACAGGGCCCCCAGGTTCCTCAGGGTGGTGTTCACTGTGGGGCTGCAGACAGACACAAACACACACATATTTACCCAGAATTCATTAGAGGAACGATTCAAACTGAGCAAACTCATGCAATATGTACTATAGTGCAAGAAGAAGCCTGAAAGATTAAGTCACATTCAATCAAAAGAAATGGCTAAATAATCGACTTCACACATGCATAAAAGAATAGATAGCGTGACTAATCTCCTGCCTTTACCACGTGCCTTTTTTTACCACGTTGTAAAAAACCAAACAGGCTTATCATGCTCCGCCTCACCTGTTGACTTTGCAGGCCTTGTACCAGCCGCCGTACTCTCCGTAGGGAGTGTTGTCTCTGTGTTTGCCCTGGAAGTAAATAAGGGAGAAACAGGAAGAGAAAAAGAGCGTGAATGGGAGTGGTGGTTTAAACTGGACCAGCTGCATTTTCCCCGTGTTTACATAAAACTATGGTCTGCCTACCAGGCCTTATATTGTGTGTTTGTGTATCTTATTTCCCGAACAGGAAGTGAACACATCAGATAAGTCGTTTTACTCCCAAGCCTCAACTTCCCATTTGAAACATTCATTTTAATTTGCGCTGCTTTTATTCAGAAGAAGTAAAGCATGAGATTGATGCTGCAAGGCCCCTCACCTTGCTCATCTCCTCCCTCTCCTCCGCATGCATCCAGATGGGCTTGTTTTCAGCTGCAGACAAACAGACAGGAGAGGTGGTCTACATACGGCATACAACACATGAACTAGTGACCATGCAGGCTGAGCTGGAAGCAGCGGCCGACTGACCAGGACAGTGGAATCAGTGGTGCAGTTTGTTTATTAGACACATCAGAGTCGTGGTGGGGAGACAACCTTTCTTTGGATTGGTTTGATGTATTTGGCTACACAAACACAAGGAGAGGCTGGTGAATCAAGGCTAAATGTTAACAATACAAAGATTGATTCAGAAAAAATAAATTTAATCCTTTTTTTTCCAGATTCTTCCAAAAATAAAGTAAGAAAGAAATATGTCAATAGATGCCAATAAAGAATACACTAGAAATGCAGCATTAAGGTGCGTCTTCGTACAAAAACAAAAGTGGAAGATGATACTGGTGATGCAATCGAAACCAATGATACACAGCATTTTCTGACACAAATACACTTAACCATTTAAAGTAATCATAATTAATTATCCATGCACTAGATGAATTAAATATGTCCTAGAAACATACAAACATAACACTTTTAACTCAAAATCAAAAAGATATTTGACCCCTTTTGTGATAACATCCAAGGATTAAAGATGTAAAGTATCTTCCCACAGTCAAATAAAACAAATAAATAAAATAGAAATCATTGACAAGGAAAAAAAAAAAAACTGTTGCTGCTTCTCTTAACCTTCAACTCCCCAACAGGTTTAAAAAAAACATCTGCGTGCCTTTGTCGAGTTAAGTGACACATGAAAAATAAACCTCTCAGAAAAGTGGGAAATGTTGTTGCATTTTATAAAAAGCAATGGAGCGTTTCATTGTGCTTTGAGTCCTTTTCATTGCTTTTTCAAAAGCAGTCAATCTAATCCCTGGAGGGAAGCCACAAAGAGCTCAACTTCAACTGAAAGAGGAGAAGAAACTTGCAAGAGTTCATCCTTCAATGACAAGTAAACTCTTTATTCTTTAAAAAGTTTGTTTAGCTCCTTTGTGTCCTCTGAACGGCGAAGGTCGGCACCCTGCCTAGAACATCGTCCACTTTTTAACCACCTGTCCATCACTCACTCTGCTCGCTGCCGTGAGACAAACCGGGGATGGAAGACAAGGCAACGGTGGAGGAAAGCAAAAAAACAACAACAAAAAAAAACAAATTTAATCTGTATATTGGGTGGACAATCTCGATGTGACCCACCACCATTTCTCTTGTGGTATTTATTGTGCTTGATTGAAAAAAAAGGAACCTCCACCACCTTTTTAAAAAAAACGTGCCGCCACATTACGAGGCCTTACCATCAACGGATCCGAACTCCTTCTCGTGAGCACGAGTCAGAATTTCTTTGTACAGGATCTCAGCCTCCTTGTATTTCCCCTGTTTGAGAAAGCAGGACGCCTGAAGCAGAAAGAGAAGAGGAAGCACATTTTACTGGAGCGTCAAATTGGCCTATTGACTCACACTGGACCTCCTGAGACAGCAGCAGTCCAGGGAGCCCTCCCTTACTGTCTCCATACAGTTTCTCCACCATCAGTGTGACAAGACAGAAGCCGGAGGCAGAAGAAGCAAGGCAGCAGACGAAGGACAAGTTGTTTCTTATAAACACTTCTAAAGATATATTATATTCAACTGCCTTTCATAACAGCCATGTTTTTAAAAAAAGCCTGAAAAACATCAGTTGAATACAACAAGGTTTTAAAACGACATTTCAAGTGGGCTTTCAAGGCTGCAGAGAGACCATGCTTGAGAACAAATAAGTGATTCTGCTCACAATAAAATGATGCTCTGCCCGTGTTTATTATCTACATTAAAAGCTAAATATTTACTGTCATTCTTGTCAAAACAAACAGCAGATTATAGAAGTGAGAAGGTTTGAGAGGGAGATGGAAAAGAAGCACAAATAAAAGCCGATGCGTTAGCGGCAAACTGGTCTCTCACCAGGTTATTCTTGGTTTTGGCCACGTTGGCGTCGTCTGGTCCCAGCCTGCTCTCGTAGATCTCCAGGGCACGGCAGTAGTAGTACTCCACCTCCTCATACTTGCCCTGGTTCTGGCAAAGCAGAGCCAGGTTGTTCAGCTGTTTGGCCACATCTGGGTGGTCCTTCCCCAGGACCTGAGGGGGGGGGGGGGGACAAGCAGCAAATGGTTCAGGGTTTTTCCCTCGCTTCTATCTCCCTTCTGTAGTTTTTTACCGCTTTTAGCGAGCACCGGCACGTCAGCCTCTCTCAGGAGATCTAATAAAAGGCTGGCGGATCAATAGAAAGGGTAGAGAATAGAGCTTTCAAGCAAAGAGAGACTCTTAGAGTACTGCAGGGCTCTGTAGCCTTGTCGTGTCTCCGATCTATCTCCTGCCTCGCTCCCCAACGATCCCTATCCATTTTCAGCTCTGCTCTCAATTAAACTCCTCAACCAACGGCAGTCGGCCCCCAGCGGAAACTTCACAGGCAATTTAAGAAAATCATTTGCTCTCTTCCTTTTTTATAGTCGCTGGGGTCACAGTAGCTCCAAGTGACAGTTTGGAAACATTATCACGTTAATTACTTTGCCTAACTGGCTGAGCCTCGAGATGAGGCCGTGGACGGCTCTACTGGTGCGATCCAGGGATGTGTCCTACCTTTTCTCTGATCTCCAGAGCCCTCTTACACAGAGGCTCGGCCTCCTTGTACTTCCCCCTCTTTCCATACAGCACAGCCAGGTTGTTCAGCGTCGCGGCAACCTGGACATGCAGAAAGAGAGGATAACCTTGAATATATAATACTTTCATGCTGGCACCGTGGCTTCACAATATCAGGATTTCATTTACAGAAACAGTCTTTTCCAAAAGCTCAAAGCCACCAGGATTTCACAACCTGCCTTTGTGTTTCATTGGTCTTTATTGAGGATCAGACTGAGAGACAACAGTAATGTAAGAAGCAAACTGGGAGACTAGCACTGGGCTTTAATAGCTTCCTTCAGGCTGTATGAGGCGTTTTGGTGCCACGGTGTCGATCGATTCATAGACATTTGTTCACAAAGGCAATAAAACAGGTTGTATATTTTCATGTTGACCCAGTGGTTGTGTTATGATTGTTCATGTTTGACGTATGAGCAGACATTCAGCGGTGGCAATTGATTACTTCAAAGCATGCAGGCACATGTTCAATAATCCATAACGATGAAAATAAAACCCATACAGACTGGCTTAAAACAAACACAGCAGGCTTTGAGGTTATTGCCTCCGATCTATCCAAACATGGATGTGTCCACATGAAGATGTGGTTGCCATGGCGATGGCGGAGTCTTACCGCGGGATGGTCTTTGCCCAGGGTTTTCTCACGGATGGACAGAGCATCGTTGAGCAGGTGGGCGGCCTCTTTGTATTTGTTCTGGTCCCTGAAAGAGTGAGAGACGTGATGAGACTCTTTGACAAAATGTGTGTAGAAAAGCAAGCAAAAAGGCTGGAGACTATTCTAACCTGTAGACCAGGGCCAGGATGTTGAGCATGGTGGCCACGTCGGGGTGGTCGTGTCCAGAAGTCTTCTCCAGGTCCTCCAAAGCCTGCTTGCAGAGGGGGACAGCCACCTCGTACCGGCCCTGGGAGGCGTACTGGATCACCAGGTTGTGCAGGGTTCTCAGGCGGGCTGGGATCTCGTAGCCTCCCTGCTGGGCTGCAGCCACGGCCGCGCTGTTGTGTTGGTGTTGCACTGTGGGTGGGGGGGGGACAAGGGCCACATGCACAGGGCAAAGGTCAGCAAAAACTCAGACCATTATGATTAAATCCAACTCCATAAATACTTCTGGGTAAACATGTATTATTAACTCATTACTCGTTATCAGGTTTTACAGCGCTGTGGGCGAGTTAAATCGTGCTGTTCTTACTTCCTTGTCCGTGCTCCTCCTCATCATTAGGGAAGAGGTCGTCCAGGGAATCCTTCGGTGTTTCTCGGTCCTTCTCCTCCTGCTGTGAGGAGAAAACAAACCTGCCAGTCAGACCCTCTAACAGACCACAGTAGTGCTTATTTATTTAAATATTTAAGATAATAATACTTCATATACAGCTAAAGATATACATATCAGGGATACATATCAGATATGCAATTGGTAGTATTAGATCATTTAGAGCGATACGTTCAAAGCTCATTTTAATTATACTTTGTGAGCTTATCATTGCATCTTGACGGGATACGTTTAATTGAACTAAAAGGATTTTGATAAAAGGCCGAGTTACATTAAATTGCATGCTTTTGTCTACTACATAGCTGCTCCGTCAATTACTTATTACGTATTCTCATTTTAGAAAAAACTAAATTGATTCCATGGAATAATGTTATCCATCTTTGTGTGATGATCTTAATATAGAATGAGGACCAATAAAAGGATCCGTCTGGGGTATTGGCAGGATGGATATGCAGTTAGTGGATACAGGCCATTAAAGCTGCTTTTGGGGACTAAGAATAAGGTCAGAAATACGCAGCGATGCATCCACACTGTTGGATCAATGAGGAGCTGACCAGAGAGGCCCATTCCCGGAAGACGATGCAGCTTGGTTTTTTTCTCCCGTATCACATATCATAGACAGTTTGCTGCACTTTAGAGTTAAATCCTTTTAAGGCCGATTGACAGTAAGAAAATATAGTTCCAGGGTGGTTCAGAGGGCAGGATCTCCATTAGTATTTCCAATTCTGCTAATAGTAAATAACAAGTCATCTCTATTTCACTGCAAACTTCAATCAAACTAATCCCCCCCTCCCTTCCCAACGAATAATCTGTAGGTGCAATTGTAATTGTTAAAAGAACTTACAGTGGGTGAGACGTCCTCGTCGTATTTTTTGAGCTGGTTCATGAACTCCAGGTGCTTCTTCTCCTCCTCCAGCTGGGCCACGTTCTGCTCGCTCTTCTGCAGCTTCTGCTGGGTGTTGGCCAGCTCGTCCCGCAGCCACTGGTTTTCCTGGCAGAGCCTCCTCACCTGAGCACGCAGCTTCTGCTTCTCCGACTCCACGGCGTTCAGGTGGTTGGACAGGGCCATCATCACCTGGGGCGGGAGACGGCGTCGAAGAGCATTTAACGAGGACAAGCGTCGACACGGGACAGTAAAAAGAGGAGCTGATTCTGAATGAGTCATGATCATCACATAAGCTCAGGATAGAATGAGGAAGCTGTGATGAAGCAGGCGTCGTAACAAATATCCACATTTACTACACCGTGAACCGCTTTCTGATATTAAAAGCTGTAACAAACTATGTTTTGCAGGAAATTGTCTTTTTTGTTCATATCATCCTAACCCTGCCTTACCTGCGCTTCTCCCAGGCCCAGTTCTATCATCTCCACCGACTTGCGGAGCAGGTTGGACTTCTCGTGCACGAGGTTGGCCTCTTCATCCTTCTTTAGGCACTTGATGGTCTCCAGGAGGCTGTGGAGGATGGAGTTGTGCTCGTTCTTCAGGGCTTCCAGGCCCTGGATCACCAGCTTTGTGTTGGAGATGATCTCTTCCTGGGAGAGCTTCTCGAGCTTCTCTTCCCGCGGATACACCATGGTGGACATCTTCTATGTGGCTCAGGGAAACCTGCACCAAAAAACGGGGGGGGAACCGGCTTTTACAACACACCCAGCTACAGCTGCCACATTAAAGAACACTTCCACGATGGTCTTCCAAAGATGCAGCTGTGCTCGTTTATTATTGGAATTCACAAGACAGAACCTGAAAGCTCGGCTGAGCTGTCTCAACACGTTCCCTCTATTTAACTTCAATTTCAAATGATCTTTCACGCTAAAAAACATCACAGGCATTCTCTGCCGGGGTGACATGACCCCAGTCTCTATTTCCTGTTTAAAGATCTCAATATCCGACAGCATAGAGCCCCTCCCTTGATGCCGAGAAACCCCTAAGTAACTAATGAGTTCATAGCATAATCCGTGAGCAACGTGCCGGCGAGGGGAAATTAACTCGTGTTAGTACAGGGAGGGGGATGAGGCATTCAAATTTCATGAGTGAGATAGGTCAGCATTTACTTTGAGCTGTTAAAATAGACAAATTCTGAATGAATGCAGTTCAAAGAGATAATAAAAAGGGTTGTTAAATAAAACACATGATCTATGCTCCGACCAAGTCTTGTGGATTACTGCGGGGGTTTCAATAAATGCACACATACAGAGTGAAAAGCACGCGTATCCGGTATAATGATTGCTTTATGCATAGCCGAGAGCCACAGAGACGTCTTACTCCAGTCAGGATTTGGCAACTATAACTGGGAGGTTGGGAGAGGAGCTGCAGTGTAACAGAGGGCACCCAGATGCTGCAGTGTGGGTGCTTTCTGGTGCCAGCACTTCATACACACTGAGGCCTGGCTGGCTGCACAACCGGCTGAGGAGTCATGGAGAGGATGACGCTACAAAAGGCTTAGGAGCTGGTCCAGTCACACAAACTGTCAATAATATTGCTGTCTAGAGAAATGGCAGCCCTTCGGGTGTGTGCTTGGACCATGTGCCACTTTCCCCTCAGTCTGAAGATAACCTATGACTCACTGAGCCACGTAATGGTCAGCTACACCGAGCAAATGTCAGTGCAGAAACAAAAGTGGCCCTGCCCTTCAGACCGGGCGACCAGGCGACGTCGAGGCCGTGTGTTCTGGATTTCAAGCAAACAGCGGGTATATAATCGGTAAAGAATGAGAGGGGCTCGCGGTGATAAACGCCAGCTGAGAGCCGTCTGCCAAGAGGGAAAAATATACCCCTCCATTAATGAGCCGCTCCCCGCTTCCCTGCTTGCATTTCAGCAATTTTCTATTAAAAGCAGAGCATTGAGGAAAGAAGACCCACAAAACAACTGCGACAAATAGCTGTGTGTTCTGGATCGTGACAACAGAAGCGATAACGGCACGTTAAAAATCCCGGTGGCGAGCCCCGGAATTAACGTCAACGGCGATTCATTTCTGCGTTGAGAATCAAACTATTAGAGAAGTCGCAACATGATCATAAACGGCTGCTAGGGATGCAGCTTAAGAGTTATTATCACCATATTAGATCAACTTGAAGATTATTCTCACGGTTAAGTGTTTGTCTATAAAAATGTTTTCTCCGACCAATTAATCGTTGCAGCTCTAATGGCTGCCCACCACATTTTGTTAGCTTTAAGACCTCAAGAAAAACTTCGTCTGTCGCTGGTATCCAGTAATTGTGCCGTTATGCATGTCAGGGTGTTATTTAGGATGCTAAAAATATATTTCATAACGGACACTAGTCAAACACACAGGGGCATCTACTGAATCACCTCGTGGCCAGTCGGATGTCAGACAGCCAGTGGAAATGCTTTAATCAGAATGACACTGGAACATGTGTAGCCCCAGCTGGAGGCTCTGGATGAGCAGAAGATAATAAAAAGTGTCAGGTAGCATTACACGACGGAGAGTTAGATCCTGTTACAGACCAGACATGTTTTCCCTTTTCTCCAATTAGAAAGATTTACCATTCTTGGGTTGATGAACCCGCTTACTTAAATCCACTGAAGAATTCAAAAAATGCATAATGTTCGGAGGCATGGGTATCAGTTTATTTTTCCTATTTTCCCCACAAAAGGAGCTTTTTCCCCTCTTACTGTGTGGCGAAGGGAAAAGTGATGGGTGAGGTAAACCTGATGCAAAGCAGGTGGCATCTTGTTTAAGCTGTTTAAACGCTGAAGCAGTGCTGACTGATTCATAGAGTATATTAGATGACACTAGAGTACTATATTGCACATGTGATCATGGCTTTAATTACATTTTCATAGGACGAAACAGAAGAGCAGTTAAAAGCGAATTCACAGACACAGCCGACCCCTTTAGAGACGAGCGGAGGGACAAGATCCATAAAACATTTACCGTCACACGACAAACGACCCCATTCATATGAAATAATATATTAAATTAATAACACGCACTCTTTCTAAACTACCTAGAACGAGTTCATTAAACATTAATTGAAATATAAAAAGACATATTTGCTGCTCAACAAATTGAGGCCAAGCATCAAAATCAAACGAGATATACATTAAAAAAAACCCAGATCTGGTAAGAATTCATAAGAACAAAACTGTCATGGTATGTTTAGCATGCCAAAAACAAAAATGAGCTGAGGGCCAACAGTCAGCGGCAAGATGGTTTTGGCAGAACTTACATGAACATAAAAACAGACCACAGCTCGGATAACAGAGACATTCTTTCCTGACAATAATCTGACTCACTACTTTTCATAAAAGACTATTCAAATGCCACAAACAGATGAAGCTGTACTCTCATTTGCATGGCTAAAGAGACGACTGTAGGCACGGGACGATATGAAGCTTCCACGTCACGTTTCTCCCAGCCAAAATGATTTGAAACCTGTGATATTATCCCAAAAATCATCAAAATATGCTTTCAAATCTTAAAATGGCACATGAACATACTGGTACTTTAGAGTTTGTAAAGATACAAATGTTTTTGTTGAGTCACAGATCTCCTTTTAGTGGAAAATCAATTAAAGAATCTTAAATAATGGATATGGATGATTTGGATAAATAAATAAGAAAATATATGTTTTTTTAAAACATTATTTTTCACTTGTCTGAGATGATACACAAGAAAGCTTTTTCAAGTCACTCGTGACGATTTTTACAATAATGGAAGTCGCCGTGATAAACTTTTTGCGCTTGCAATCTGCACTAAAATCCTGTATGATTCCCATCCCTGGATGACTGCATGTTAAAGTTTTGAATTAAGCAGCATTCAGTCATATGCTACATTAGCATAATGCTGCCAAAAAAGCTAAGCAAAGTCGTGGCATTATAAAACCCTAATTTTGAATGAAGAAACACGAGATGGACGAGGAGAAGTTTGACACCAAACCTCTTCCTGGGCTCTGAACAAGATCTGAAACCATCACAATGCAAAATTAAGCACATTAACAGATCAGACGGCGTATTACCCTGCACGGTAACTCCCGAGTCCCAGCGGTTAAACTCCTGTGTGGATGAAAGGCCCAACAAGTGTACGCGGTAGCTAACAAAGAGAATCGAATGCTTTCAAGTGAGTCAGGGGAGAAACGAGCAGCGTCGCCTCGATGAAAACACACACAACCCCGGTTGTATCAAAGTCTTCTGTTTTCGTCAACAGCTGAAGTTAATATTTCCCCACGTCTTTAAAAGGAGGTGAGATAAAGTCCAACAGGCCTGTTGCTTTTCTTTAGAAACAAGAATGCCCTTGAATTAATCTTTAACATTTACTTTTTTTTGAGTTGCATACAAATCGTGTGCACATAAAACAAACGATAGCATCAAAGGTTAACGTGAAGTAAAACAGGCCCAGAATATGACTAACTATACTACTGGCACAGATTATGGTGCTTTTAGGTCACTATAATTTGGTAATCACCATGTACTTCTTCACATGTGACACTATATAGCATATTCATTGGATTTGGGCTTTTTCCCAAAAGCCCTCGTGATCGGGCGAAGGAATGATCAGGATCAAGTCTTTGTTGAGGCAGCTTACTTGATTAAACAACCAAAAAGTAAACATGGGAAGACAAGGAAACCATTTTCAACAAATCTCTCTCCACTCAGAGCTACTTCACCAACCTTGTTAACCAATACGCAACATAGATAAGACGTAAACAGATGTTCCTGCTGCCACTCATTGGTACTTTGCAAGAGCTGGACTATTTTTATGCAATAAAGCTTTACAAACGAGTCACAATCTAAAAGCAAAGTGAAATGACATATTCTAAGCAAAGGAGTTCTGGACATTTTTAATGAGGGGAAAACAAGGGGCAAGAAGAAATTACACTCTCAGAGAATCTTCATATCCATTACAAAAGCCACTAAATGCCCATTTAAATGCTTTAGCAATCTATAATCATTCATGCTGGCTGAACGTTTTCAGCTGTTACAGCTTACTGGACCAGAAAACTAACCTCAGTACTGGCGGATCAGAGCCTCATACTTTGGCACGGTGAAGAGCTGAAGAAATGATGACTCCTCCTCCAGCAATAGCGCTATACGCTGGCAAAGTGCATCATAAAATTGCCGTGCTACTCCAAAGTGATCCGCCTTAAAATGAAAAAAAAGAGAGAGGAAACCTTCGGGCACACAAGCAAGTAGGAAACGAGACAGGACAGGAAGGAGAGTGATGATGGCGGGGAGACGAGGGCTGCTCGCGGGATGACGATGACCTTCCCGATGCTCCGTCAGAACAACCAACCATCCGCTGGAAGGGCTCACATCGAGAGAGACAGCCCCACCCACAGCGGGAGGAGAGCGGAGGAGTGTGGAGAGGAGCAGGCCCTGATGGGGGAGGGAGCCGTCGTCATCTAGACCGTGCTCCTCCACACTCATCAGACACAAAGGAACAGGTCTAACAGGATGGACTCAAGGCACAAACGTAATTTCACATGCCACCAAGGACGAAGGCGCACATCACAACTGCAAGGTCACAAACCCAGCGCCTCGTGGATGTAAACATTACATGTGAATATATTACACTGATTAACACATAAGGCCTGGCCCTACGGTCTCCACTTAGCACCAGGCAACACGTGTCTGCTCAACCAATTTCACTCCAAAAATCAGACCACAGTCCAGCGAATGGTCATATAGTTATAGGAACCTTTTGAAAGCCAGCAAACACGTATTCATACAGACATACAGCTTCTTCAGTGGTGTTCAAAGGCTCAATAATAATTTGAGAACTATCAGATTGTGTGTTAGTGGTGAAAATTGATTTTTGTTATAAAAGCGGAAGTAAAATATCCGGCTATAAAGTGACAATAGATCACCATGGGGCTTTAAAGAGAAAAATCAATCCAAAGAAGTTTTAATGTTTTCCCACTTTTCAACAACGGTTAAAGTGCAAATACTAAAAAATGAAAGTCTTCAATAATAACGACTAGAAAAGTCTTAGTTTGACGCTTTGGTGCGTTGGCTCGATTACTGAATTGTCTGGGCAGGTCAGATGACTCAACCTTGCAGGTGGGATCAAAGGTCTTCTTATATTGCAGCAATCTGATGCACATCCAACCCAGAAGCCACTACGACAGCCCTGGAGGAGCCGATAGTGTTATGAAAGACAGTTCTGTGTTTTTACACAAATCTGTATTGACTGGTCTATTTCCCTCGGAGCGGAGGAAACATGGGTCATCTACCTGTCGTGCATGCACATCCAGAGCGCCCCTGTTCATAAGTGTCCATCCCCAGAAAGGCCTCAAGCCTTAGCATTATCACATCTCCCTCAGGAGAACACCAATCAGGCAATTGTTCCTCCTCGTCTCTTCCTACCATCCCGGCACTCATTCAAAAAAAAAAAATCGATCTCAGAGGAGAGGATGAACTGAATAACCCTTCATTGTGTATAAGTGTGCAACTGCTATATTCAAGCATGACTGCACATAGTCTTAATGACTTCAGGGTAGGATTTAAAAATAAAAAATAAACTATATAGGCTGCCATTCTCTTCTTTTAAAAGTCACACGGATTTGGTTTCAAGTGAGTTTTTTTTATCCACAGCCTTATCGGAAAGCTGAATGGGAATTAAAAAAAATACAACAAATACAAAACACAGCACAAGCAATGTTAAGTGACCACTATGAGAGAGAGGGTGTGGTACTTGTTGGTGTCATAAAAGTGAAATATTAGCATAGGAAAGCCAAGTGGTCGACCTCTGTGCCATCTCCTCTTTTCCTGTCTACTTGATGAACATCATCATGGTCCTCCGTTTCTAGCTCAAAACAGCAACACAACAACCCGTCCGCATCACTACCAGACACAAAAGACAAGCCAGCCGCCCGGGAAGGGTGTGGCGTTGGCCTGGGCGCCCCGGGAGGGAAGTGCCCGCCCGCCCCCGACATCCATCACACCACCGAAGAAGACCAGCTGCTGGACGGGGCCGTTTCCTCACTAATGGTCGCCTCAAGCTGCCTGTGTGATTTTTATTTTTATTTTTTTTTGCTACCGTTGCATAAAAACACCACGTACCACTCTAAAGCAGAGTGTAAAGTAGAAAAATGTGACCGTATAGGTGATGTCGTCTCTAACGTCCTTACAACGACGTCAGCAGTTTTGAAACAAAAAGCTCGATATATATTTTTAATATCGTGGGCAGCTACATGTTAATTCACTGCACAACACCTTAATGTGCTTCGGAGAATATATAAATAAGTCTGCACCTTAATTCAAAACACCAAACAGAAGATGACGTAGTCGCTGCTTGTTATTTAGACTGATATTCGTTTTTTGTTATGACTCGCAGTTCACAACGGTGCTACGGGGTTTTCTGCCGCATTTATATTAACGACCAAGGCACAATTCACTCGTTATTTTCTTCACTATATTTTTAATAATAATTTTAGATCTCGTTTATTGAGCTAACCTCAAAGTGAGTTTTTTTTATTTTTAATTCATCCGTGTAGCGCTCCCGGTTAGCCACTAGCTAGCTTGTGGCTAACCCGCTAGCGTCACCACTCCCTAAGTTGTTACGAGTTCGCCCTGTTCGAAGCCGCAGAGCTGATCGTTTTTAAACAGGTGACATCTTGGATCGATACCGCCTAAATACACATTCACGTACAGCGTTCACGCGCTTCTGGTTATTAGTTATTATGGGAAATAAAAGCAATCACTTACCGGTAGCTAGGACTGACGGCTAGCTCAGCCCCCTTTAAATCCAAAATGTCTCCGGCACAGAGAGATTCTCCCAGCAGCCTCTGCGGCTGAGTTTAATTATAGTGACGTCATATTTTGTTTTCCACACTTTGTCGACTATCTATCTATCTATCTATCTATCTATCTATCTATCTATCTATCTATCTATCTATCTATCTATCTATTAAGTTTAGTTTACATTCCTAAATATCTCTATAATATATAATAATATATTATATATATGTTTTTGTTGTTGTTGTTTTTTTACATGAAAATAAATGTAAACGGCACCGCAGACACGACAGAAGATGACTCACTTTAAGGTTTAATTCGTCCTATCAAAGACTTTATTATAAGAGCCCATAAATTCCACCCCAGAGCGTATAGTGACACCTGGTGGTTAACACGTGAACACCAACAGAAAGAAAGTAATTCTAAAAGTTCAATATCATTTCAGTCCTCCAAGTTTTTCTCATGGAAAAATAATGTTCCTGTCTCTTTGACCGGGTAAACCCCTTTTAGCGTTTTCTGATGATTTATATATGAAACGGCTAACCACACACACAAAAAGATTTATTATGAATATAAAGACTAAGTAAACTTTATTTATAAATACTACATATATTTAGTTTATTAATTTAAGTTTATTTTTTTGTTTGAGAGTCTTCTTAATATATGTTGTAAATTCACAATGTGACATGCCTGTGTTATTCTGCATTTATGCGTGTGAAGTTTGTCATATAGAATCAGAAGCTCCCCATTGAATTAAATCCTTAATCATGTTCAAAATTAAAATATATATTTTTATATAAAAATATATATTAAAATTGTTTCATTAGAATCGACAAAGCTGAATATATGTAATAGTAAAATAAGTGTTTGATTGCGACCCGAGCCGGTCCCAGCTCAGTTCGAGCCTACGTCATCAGTGCGCGACGCGGCGTGCAGGATTCGTGAAGGACGCCGATGAGAAGCTCGCGATGAAATAAGTCAAAATAAAAGGTGAGTTTAATGTTACTGTTACAGGAGGTTGAACAGCGTATTGAACGCGATATAAATGGACAATTCTGCGACGTTTATTAACAGTGAAAATAAAAGGGAAGGGGTGTTGTATGCTAAGCTAGCGATAGCTCGTGTTTACTTGTCATTTGGTAAGGTGACTGCCGAGTGAAGGATACAGATGAAAGGTGGGTAGGGGCTGTTATTTGTTGGGTTTATCTTTGGGTTGGAGTTGAATCAAACTCGTAGACCGTGTTGGATACAGTCAAGAGCCTAATGTCGCCCGCCAGGTGGTGGGGAAAGCCGGACCAACTGAAGCCATAAACCCCAGCCGTCGAACCGGCCTCTCCTCCCTCGAACCGGCCTCTCCTCCCGGGAGGACAGCGTCCCGATGGCGGTGTCGTGTCTGACTCGAGCCCTGCGCTCCCTGACTCTCTCCCAGCCTGCTTTGCTCTCCGCTCAGGTAAACACCCCCACAATGCATCACTGCACTTCACCCTGAAGAATCAACACACAGTCTATAAACGTTTTATGATGTGTGTGTTTGCAGGCTGTTGCACAGACCAGACTGGGAACAATGCAAGTGCCCAGTATGGTGGGACAGTGCAGAGGCTTCCTCACCTCGGCCCCTCTGGAGCAGAACAGGACGTACTGGAAGCAGAGGGAGAAGTACACCACCAGGCCTATAGGCATGAAGAAGACGGGAGGCAGAGACCACTCAGGTAAAGACTGCAGTCCAGGATGGATAGAACACGTTCCTGTGTGGTTACAAGCAATGGTGCAGGTCTGCCCTCACAAATATATTTAAAACAGAGATTAAAAACATTCAATCCAGCCTATCCTTATTTTACAAATAGAATAAAGGCTTAAAACCTGGTGGAAAAGGTTTGAAACAGTTAGTGATTTGTACTCTAGTTCAAGTATTATATGTATGAGAATCAACTAATAATCATTTTCTCTCAGGTTTCCATTCAAAGTTGAGCTGGAATGGAAATGTAGACATTCCAGATCATATTGTGCACCAGTTTAACAATATATGCAGAAAAGATGATTTCCGATGCTTGATTCTTCCTGGAAAACAGAATATGACATCAGCTCGTACCAACCAATAATCTAATTTATTGAACGATCAAATCTAATCCAAACCGCCGGTCTATCCTGTTCACTCGGACATGCGTCACCGTACGTAAGCGATTTGAAAGAGTTGCTCATCTTCTTCCCTCCGTGCAGGACGGATACGGACACATGGCATCGGTGGAGGCCACAAACAGAAGTACCGCTGGGTCGACTTCCAGCGGCTGCGCTATGAGGCGAACAGAGAAGACCAGCCCTTTGAGGAGAAGGTGGTTGAAGTGCGATACGACCCGTGCAGGTGAGATCAGCCGCCACCGCACGGGAACTTTGACCAACGTGTATCCTGAACGTGCTTTTCAGGGTCATAATCTGTCTACACAGGTCGGCTGACATCGCCCTGGTTGCCGGAGGCAACCGGAAACGGTGGATCATCGCTACGGAGAACATGCAGGCGGGAGACGTCATTAAGACATCTGGACTGATTGGACGGATGGCAGGTAAACGATTCACAGAGGATTTTAAATCCTCCAAACCTTCCTGATGGAAATTTAATTTAATGGAACACAAAATGATTATTTCTTTTACTTCAGTCTCAGCCAATGAGGGCGATGCCTACCCACTGGGAGCTCTTCCTGTGGGGACACTGGTGAACAACCTGGAGATACAGCCGGGGAGGGGATCGGAGTACATTCGTGCTGCAGGTAATCTATTACTTGCATTTCTTAATTGCTCATTTAGACTCTTGCTTATGATGCTGATCAGTCACTTTTTCAGTTAAAATGCAGTGAAGTATGCCAAAGTCCACTTACATTAAAGGCACTAAAGAAGCATTTTTCTTTAGTGTGTAATCAACTGGGAATAAGTATGGATGTGTTTGTACAGTATCCCAGAATAAACTAACCAAAGGGTCTAGAAAGGCCCAGATCTGCTACTGTAGTTCTCCTACATGCATGAAGTTTCAGTCGGTTGCAGTCTGCAACATCACCACTAGAGGCCGCTAGATGCTATACACCACACTTTTTTTTAAGTTATGTTTTTGCCATTTTTTTGCCTTTTATTTATAGAGGACAGTTTGAGAGTGACTCTGAATGCCTCGTAGTAATCACTCATCTGAATGTTGGTTGTTCTTCCTTTTTGGTTTCCAGGCACAAGCGGCATTTTGCTCCGTAAAGTCAACGGAACGGCGATCATCCAGCTTCCTTCCAAGCAGCAGGTTCAGGTGAGTTCTGTCCGGTTTACGATTCCTGCTGTCGTGTTGAAACCCACGTCCTGCTCTGAACTGACTGTTTTTTCCATCTCGGCTCTGACATACAGGTGTTGGAGACCTGCATGGTCACCGTGGGACGCGTCTCCAACATCGATCACAATAAACGGATCATCGGCAAAGCCGGTCGCAACCGCTGGCTCGGCATCCGGCCTTCCAGCGGCTTGTGGCAGAGGAAGGGCGGCTGGGCCGGACGCAAGATCAAACCGCTGCCTCCGATGAAGGTTTACGTCAACCTGCCCTCCATCTCAGCTCAGTGACACGCCGGACATCCTTCTCGCTCGCTGATAATCTCTTGCAATTTGTTCAGAGAGAAAATACGAATAAAGATGAGCTGTTTGTACAGAAGATTAAAAATGTTTATTAAACACAACTTGCTTGTGAGAGCATGGAAAGAAACAAAACAATATAAAAATCCAAAACATATTTACATCTATAGTAAAACATGCAGAGTAAATCCATATTTATTAGTGGTAAATTTAAAAATACTGTCATGTCATTTAAAATAGGGTTTGTGCAAAGACACTGGGCGGCATTTTCAAGTGAGCGGGAGCAATGAGATGGCATGTCGTAACCGTCGTTCCACCATTAATGTGGGGGGAGGGGCTTTTACAGAGTTAATTCCTTGCTGTGCTATTATGGCGACAAAGTGAGCATGCCCGCTCATTGGTCCGGTCTTGTGAAACACCCCCATGCTACCTCTAGATTTAAGGGCAAAAAAAAACTTGAGGTCAAATACATTGAAATACACTTTTTTTTTGTCATTATGCCCATTTTTTTTTGTATTTAAAAAAAAAAAAAAGGCTAAACTCGCATGACAAATCCCCTCCAACACACGGGCCAGTCGGCCTCCCAACTAGAAGAAGATAGTGAACCCTTCGAAAAGCAGGAGACGAGGAAACTCGACCGTACAGTCGCAGGCAGACACGTATGGTGGGAGCTCAAAACAAGCTCGTCAAAACATCAAGTGGCAAAAAGAAAAGAAGTAACAGACGTTCTTTTTCAGACCTCACGGGGCGCTCGAACCCGTCAATATAAACATCCCTATTAAGGATCATTTTGAAAACAAAAGCCTTCTCTTGACTAGGTAGTGGTTTACATTTCAAATATCACGCCACCTCAAAAAAAAAAACCAAAAGAGTGTCCCAATTTAAGCTAAAACATGTATAAAACCACATGAAAGTGCATTACAAAGTGAGGGAAATGTATGAGAAAATGACATACCTAATAAGTGTTTGCATTGTACAACTTCATAGTTATGAATTCTGGAAATATATTTGGCATTTATGTCGAGAAATAAAGGTAAGCTATTTGTGCTTTCAATTTAGTGGGAGGAACGGGGGAGAGGGGTTTGCAATTCACAAACATCTTGTATACATATATATACACATACATATATATATGTATATATATTTATATACATTACTAAAAAAAAGCCAGCCAATCAAAGCTTGTAAGTCTTCACTTTTATATAAAAAAAAAAAACTGCCTCATACAGGAGACCTTTTGTCCATAAGTTTCCTATTGCAAAAAGTTTCACGTAATACGATTGAGGGAGTACCATCGAACACATAGCACACACACATACACACACACACACCGAGACACACACACACACACAGAGACATATACACACACACACACACACACACACACACACACAGGCAGCGACCGGGACATCTGGCAACACTCCACACGCTTTTCATCAAACTTTAAAAAGAAGTCGATGCACTCGAACACACCGCCGACCGACCGAACCCTCCAGGAGGGTTTTGATCAGGATGTGCACACGTCTTGCTAAAAGAAAAAAAAAAGCTTAATGGGATTATATTTTGGCCAAATGTGGAGCACTAACGGGCAATCAAGATTAACATCTCAGTAATGTAAAATACTGATCTCCACAGGGACCACGAATACACCGAACGCACCACTTTAGTTTCCAGTTCAACACGACGACGAGGTTTTTGGCTGAGCCGAGAGCTCCGCTGGTCAAACTGCAAAATAAACAAACTTGACTTTGGCAAATCCAGTATTTACCTCTCGGGTAAAGCCAGCAGGTGGAGCTGGACATGGAGGGGGGGGGGGACTGAAAAACACTTCAGGACCTTGAAACAACACGACAGTTCACACAGGTCACAACTAAATTTGGCTTTCAGCTGTGGATAGTTGAAATACGTTTTGTGGTGTCACGTTACCCCGTTGCTATGACGACGTCACTGTACAGTCTGAATGTACAACCCACACACGGAAATACTTAAAATAACGAACGGATTTGACGAGCTGCTCACAAATGCTTCCATAGCTACATTCATTATAGCTACCGTCAAAAATACCATGCTTTACGTTTGTTTTTAGAGTTTTTGCTTTTAGGTTCAACAGAACTTTCTGTTCCTTTTTCTGTAAAAACTGAGCTTTGTGTGTTTTGTTGTTGAGAAAGTAAAGGGACGAGTAAGAAAACTTGAGCACTGAGTTAGAAGAGAAGGATTCCATCTAGATTCACAGCAATATTCCAACTTTCAACGACAAAACAAACACGGTCTCAAACAACCTCACGCACGCCACTGCACATCACCATCACACTCCTCCATTGTCTATAGAGTAACAATAAATGTAGGATTTCACAGAAATAATAAAATGTTAACAAAAACAAAGTGCAAACACAGCTGCCATTATCGAAATGTGGCAAACAATTGTCAAAATACCTCAAAAATAACCTCCCGAGGCGGCAGCACAAATCTTACAAAATAGTACTTGTTCTTTTTTTGTAGTGTAAAAAAAAAAAAAAAACGACGACGACGACACCCATCAACGCTGACATCGAAAAGAACATCCAATTTGACGACATGAAATTTGTTGTGTATTGAACACGCGGTTGTGAGTCAGTAAGATTTCCACAGGAAAACTATTACTGCCGTTGGGGCTTTCTTTTCTTTTACTCTGATTCTCCGAAGCCTCCCGGTGACACAAGTGCAGCTGGAGAGTCCGGCGGCAAACATCACGGTCACACGGGCTTCGTGTAACCAAAGATTCCCACCGGGAAGTGCTTGACGTGCGTCGGCCACTGGGCGGCGAGCTGGAAGAACTTCACGTCGTTCCACTCCACTCCGTCGATAGTGACTAAGGAAGGAAGGGAGGGAGGGAGAGAAAGAAAAAAATTAAGAAAGAATCAATTAAAGAAGGAAAGAAAGACAAAGAAATTAAGAAAGAAAGAAAGAAAGAAAGAAATTAAGAAAGAGAAAGAAAGAAAGAAAGAGGAAGACAGAAATTAAGAAAGAGAAAGAAAGAAATTAAGAAAGAATCAATTAAAGAAGGAAAGAAAGACAAAGAAATTAAGAAAGAGAAAGAAAGAAATTAAGAAAGAGAAAGAGAGAAATTAAGAAAGAGAAAGAAAGATATTAAGAAAGAAAGAGAAAGAAAGAAAGAGGAAGACAGAAATTAAGAAAGAAAGAAAGAAAGAAAGAGAAAGAAAGAAATTAAGAAAGAGAAAGAAAGAAAGAAAGAGAAAGAAAGAAAGAGAAAGAAAGAAAAAAAAAATTAAGAAAGAAAGAGAAGGAAAGAAAGAGAGAAAGCATGAAAGAAAGAAAAATTAAGAAAGAAAGAAATCACAGTTAAATTCACATTGAAAATTTTGAAATGGCTGTTCTTGCGCCGGCCACCACCAGGGGGCAGCCTTGCCTCAGCTGTGGCTTTACCTCTCAGCATGGTGTGCTGGTGCTTGGCTGTGCAGATCAACCTGCTGATGCCATCGATCACTTGGCTCTTAGAGTCCAGCTCTTTCTCCTTCGGCTTCTTGCTGAGGAAAATCACTGGAGACACAAACACAAAAATAGCCTTTATATCTGGTTTTTCTGCATCGATTTAATCCCTTTTTAAAAACATTTTTATTAACTGTCCATTGTGAGTCAGTTCCCCAACTCATCCGTTACAATTTTAAAACTTTTTTTCCCAAAACAAATCACTAATAATAATAATTTTTCTCCGAGGCGTACCTTTCTTGTTCTTCTCCTTGGTGACGACGGTCATGGCCATGCTGGGCGGGGGGGTGAGTTCCCCTCCACACGGCAGGCGGCTGACCTGCAGGGAACGGAAGTTACTCTTCAAGGTGTTCTTCAGTCCCACGTCTCTCTTCTCCCCCTCCTTCTTCTTCTCCGGTCCTTGCCACGTCCAGTAGTCCACCTGGAGCCCCATCACCTCGCTGCCCGAGCACGGAGAGCTGTGAAACAGGGAGCGTCAGGGACGTCGGCCAAAAGCACACACAACTCTGTGTGTGTGTGTGGTGTGTGTGTGTGTGTGGTCGTACCCAGCTCCAGACAGGGCGGTGGACACGGAGGGGGATTGTGGGGGGGTGCCCCCGATTTCCTTTCCATACGGACCAGCCGATGGGGGCGTTGGGGAGGACAGGATGCTCGTGTTGACCCCCATCGCATCATCCGAGTCCACTAGAAAATTCAGAGGAAAATCAATTCAATGTTATTTATAGTGTCATATCACAACAGGAGTCATCTCTGGACACTCAACACATTGAGCAGGACTAGAATACACTCATGATTTCCAGAGTCCCAACATCAGAGTGAGAATAAATTGCCTTAATGGGCTTTTAGGCAGAAATCTGGTCACGCCTAGAGCCTTGGGTTCCAACTGTGTTTGGTGTTGGTAGTAGTATAGTAGTAGCATTAACAGTAGTCAATAGTATCAACATTTTCATCCACTGAGTCTCAAAGTAAAACTAACCATCGTCATCATCATGTAAATGCAACGATATCGGGGGTTTCTGGGTAATTAAAAAATAAAAACACACAACACTCTTTCCTTACCTGAAGTCGAGAGGCTTTGCTCCACAATCCCAACTTTCACGACCTTCAAGAACAAAATAAAAAGTTTTTTACAACTAAATTAAAAAGAAACTGAATCAACAAGTCTGTTTAGAGGGGGAGACAAAGTAAAAAATATAAAATCTTACCCCAATAAATGGCACAAACTTCTGACAGGAGTCCTCATCGGGGCTGGAGACGGGGACAGTAAACAGGCTTTGGTTACGACAGTGTTTGGTTTTTTTACATTGTAACAGTCCAGAGGACACATGAACACTCAATGGTCCTGGAGGGGAAGATGGCCGTGGCATGACCTGCAGCATGTCCCATCTCAGCACAAATGGCACATGACCGGCTTTGGAGTGAAATGGTTTCATCTTGGGGGGGGGGGGGGGGTTTCATGTTACAATGAAGATGGATGGGAGGAACGCTCCTTACAACCAAGAGAAGACGGACTCTTATCAGCTGGTTTTAATGCAAACGTCCTCTAACGCAGCGCAGCGCTGGTTCTCTCCCAGTCCTTCATGAACCGCCAACAAACACACTACACCCAAACAGCTGGTGGTCCAGTGGTGGAACAGGACGGCTAGTCACCAGCAATCCCCACCTCGGTGCTCGATAGGGGTCGGTAAAAATATTGATACGGCAATATATCGTGATACTTTGCCACCCAATACAATATCGATTTTTCAACTCACAAGATTCATGTTTAGACGCGTTGTAAATGCAGTACTTTATCCTTTTTAATTTTATTTTCAATATCTATTCCAGTGAATTTCATGGGAATTAATCAAATGGAGAGGCTGTTTTGAATGAAATAGTTTTGACTCAATTTGTCCTCTGATCAATATCATCTGATGTACATATACAGGTACTTGTGTTTTCATCTTGATTTAAATCGCAATATCGTGATACGTATCGTATCGTGACCAAAGTATCGTGATACGTATTGTATCGTGACCAAAGTATCGTGATACGTATGGTATCGTGACCAAAGTATCGTGATACGTATTGTATCGTGACCAAAGTATCGTGATACGTATCGTATCGTGACCAAAGTATCGTGATACGTATGGTATCGTGACCAAAGTATCGCGATACGTATCGTATCGTGACCAAAGTATCGTGATACGTATGGTATCGTGACCAAAGTATCGTGATACGTATCGTATCGTGACCAAAGTATCGTGATACGTATCGTATCGTGACCAAAGTATCGTGATACGTATGGTATCGTGAGCTTCTTGCCAATACTCACCCCTAGTGCTCGACTATTATATCATTACATCACACTGATGTCACAAACTGCAAGGATTAAAGTGCAGCGTCACAAGCTGTGACATAACTCTCAAATATCATAACATGAGGGCAAAAGCTATGATAAACCAATCCTTTGTGCATGTATGTATTACTTTACTTCTTTTTATACATGTTGTATGCAGATTAGAATGAGGAAACTACAACATTAATGTAGCAAATGATATCAATTACTTTGCCCGATATTTAAATATTTGATTTGCCTTGCAGTCGTCAAACAAGTCGATAATATGGAGTTGATAATAATAATGATGCAGCCACTCCTAAGGGTAAATCAATACACGATCCCTCGCTCAGCTCACTTCAAGGTCAACATAAAATCTGTAAAAGTTTGAAGGTCGTTCTAAATTAATTAATTCATTTCAGAAGTTGTTAAGATTCTAATATTGCTGGATGTTCGAATCAGAAAAAATCATTCCACTTTGTGTAAAAGGTTGTTAGGCAAATCTTCACAGCAACGACACAAAGAGGACGGAGTTAAGGATCAAAAAAAAAAAATCACACCAAACCAAAAAACGGGGGAACAAGTTCAGGACAGTGCAGAGTGAAGTCACGGTGAGTATCGAGTGTGAAGAGGGAAATGTTAAAAGACACGGCAGGGAGCTCAAGTCAGATGGAGGAGAGAAAACAGGGAGGTTCAAAAAAACAAAAAAAACAAAACAAGAGTTGAATTAGATACCTGATGTAAAAATCAAAATACAAACTTCTTTTCCTTGAATGCAAATCAAAAGGGAAAGGGAGGGAAAGAAGGAATGCAACAGTGTTAAAACTGCGTCATGTGTTTAGTACCTTCTGACCAATAGGAAGCTGTTTTATTACAAACGGGGGATGGGTTCGCTCAGACCTCGGGAAGGAAAGCAACAAGTGCACACAGAAATGCAACCCTGGTCTTAGAGGAAGAGGCCTCTGTCAAAAATAATAATCATGGGCATCAGGATAATGTGTGTGTGTGTGTGTCTTGCATGCAAATGCATTATAACATCCTCTTCATGCGGTTCAACCAATCATCAGCCAGCGATATGTGTTCTCAGATCATTTCTTTGGTGAGAAAATAACCATTATTCCAAGCTAGAAATCATGCTTTCAACGAGCACAACATCCGTGCACACACACACGGACGCACACACACACACACACACACACACACACACACACACGGACACACACACTCTCTCTCAAACGTAACCAATCCCAGCTACTTTACCTCTTCTGCTTGTAGGTGAGCATCGCCTCCGAGATGGGGAACTGGTGGGACACGTTGGCTCCGCCCAGATACTGAACCACTCGTCCCGCTACGTCGATGTTGTCTGCAGGGAGACCGATGGTTAACAACGCGTCTCTCCTGTTTCACGTCCGACTAACGAGCTGCAAGACAAACCGACTGCAAATGTGCAGCAGATCGCTGGAAGACCGAGCATTAATCACTTTTATTCCACTGAACTAAGGAGGGGGGGTGCAGAGAGTAAAATGTCATTAAAAACGAGGGTGAAGTCGAGCATACGACACACAAGATGAATGGTGTGTCAGACAGGAGACCCGTGGGCAGCGACGGAGTACATGTTTGGCAGCTTGAAATGTGACTGATTTGGACTTATTTTGACCTAATTCATCCCTTTTGTGAAAGAAATCACCCACGGGCATCTATCTACACTCTGTCCTTTATGTTGTAGACGGCAGCTAATGTCAAAGATAATAATAGGCATGGCGTGTTGGACTGTAGGTCTGGCACCTATGGGTGTAAATGAGGTGAAGTAATAGGTGGGGGATGGGTGAGGATTATCGGGCGTGTCTGGGCTGATGGAGGGAGAGTTGAGAAAAAGGGATGGGAATACGAGCTCAAATATAGATGTGTGTACCAGAAAGCAAGCTGCAATTTTAACGATCTTTGGGGTAAATATCTGAGTCAGAGTTCTGACTGTCTTCTGAAGCAGCAGGAGGGCGTTTACAGGAGGAGGAGGAGGACATAATCTAGAGCCATTTGCTACACTGCAGCAGGCTGTATCTGTCTCCTGCAAATGGAATAAAAACGTCTCTTCTTCCCATCCATCAGCCCCTGACCCATGCTCTGACCCCATTTCCTTCTCCCCTTTCAAGTTGGCTGCACATTAGACACGCAGCCTTGCTTCTGCAGCCCGTCCTACCTGAGGCGGGCCGTTCCGTCCTGCAGAACAGCTCCCTCCACGCCGTGTCCATAAAGATGCTGTTGAAGCGGCTGTCGAAGGAGGCCACGTACTTTGCCAGGGGATGAGAACCTGTGCAGGAGTTCAGAGGATCAATTAAAAGTCTAAAAGCGATGCTAAACCAGGATGACAGCCACCAACCGGTCAAGTTATAGTTCACATCCATGTGCAAAATATATGGTTCCTATTAGAAATGGGTGTGCAATTGGCATAATTAGCATATTCATTCTTGTTTTGGGAGGTCGGGGCGACCTTCACCTTTTGAACATCTAATTCTAATAATAGGTTCATCCTTCTGGGACACGGTTTGGAGTTATGGGGTACACCACATGCAATGTTGGAGGATTACAGCAGATGGCGCTAGATAGGGAGGCACTCAGGTGCTCGGCAGTTTTTGGCTTATTTGCTCAGATGGATGGCGGCCGAAAGCTTTTGTTTCTTTATTATTTAAAGAGAACAAATTGTGCTTTTCCCTTTTTATTTACTGTGTTAGATCGTTTTTTTGTTCACGTAAAAGTTCTCCAGAGTGTCAAAGGGAGTAACTCTCCCCACAGAAACTCTGAGCAGACTGGGCTTTTTGGGAGGGAGGGGCCAGAGGTCAAACAGAGCGTTTAAGAGAGAGACTGAGGAGAGTTGCTGCAGCACGGCCTGATGGGAAAATAAATCGTTTTTTAAGCATTAAAACATGCAAACATGTTCTAGTAAATTGACCTGCTTTTATATGTCGTTTTCTAGTCCAGCTCATTCACACACAGTCACAGAAGTAACATGCCAGTATGAACCAGAACAGAAGCATAACACGTCCTCTCTAAGATCCTTCCAGTTACTGCAGAATTGTAATTCTCAGCCATAAAGTAGGCTACGACTCCCTACGGACGCCTCAGTGAGACGAATCAATCATTCCCATGTTCTATGGTCGCGCGCCAGCTAATGAGCTTTTCAGCAAGCGCAGGCTACATTTTTTACTGCATGTATGACGCAATACGGATCTGTGATATCTCCTCTTTTAACACTCCAGGAAGAGAAAGTCCCTCCAGGCGTTCCAGACATATATTGCATTCGCAAGAACACGAAAACGCCTCCGTCCACAGCTGTCGCCAGACGCCGAGGCGCAGGAACATGCAGCGTGGATGTCGGGGGGTGTTTGGAGTAGTCACTGACTTACCTATGGGGATCACCAGGAAGCGTATGTAACTGAGCCAGTCGGGCGTCTTGTTGGCCAGCTGCTCCACGAAGAACCTCAGGATGGTGCTGAGGTAACTCTGGTCGCCCGCCACCGCCACCTTCATCGTCGGCGGCGTCTGTGCGTTGCAGTTGCAGCTGCGAGGGTGAAGACGAGGAGGAAGGGAATGAGTAATTAAGAGGTGCAAGATGTGGGTCAGAGAGTGAGTGTGTGAGAGAATTCATGGCTCTCTGAAGGTTTAGACCTCGACAGGATTTCCTGCTTTTAAAACCAGTCTTACCTTTTGAGTGAGAGCCAGATTAGGTCATGTGATCATTTGTAATACCAGGTACTTGCAAGTGTCTGCAAGTCTTTCTGAAGTTAAACCAAATATTGCAACAGCTTTAAGATCCTGATCCCAAACGACAGAGAGACGATCAAATTAGTATAAATAAGAAAAAGTTTAGCCGAGTTGAATATCGCTCAAAAAAAGCATTAAACCCTAAAAAATTATGGGTGAGTAATTATGGGCTTTAAGATATTTAAATTGCTCTAAGGACTGCAGCTAAATGCTTCAGGATTTGAGTTATAGGTTGGTGAAGTAATATTATAACTCCCACGAAATGTGTGGAAGCTTTAAAAATGTATTTTTACTCGGTGGCAACATTTGAGGGAAACCCTGCGGCGACAGCGCTGAGCGAGCACACGGCTCCACACGGCTCCACACGACCCCAGCTGGAGCCGACGGGTCGACTGTGCAGCAGGTGTGCAAAGAGCGGGAAAGTTGCAGTTCAGCTGGATTAAAAGGAGGAAATTGGTTTGACAGAAGCAGCACAGCCTCAGTCTCCCACTGACACGACGTCCCGAGGAGACGGCGGCCGAGACAGCAGACGAGGAGGAGGAGGATGAACTTCAGGCTTTTCGTGAGAAAACACATTCTGATAGAACGGGTTCACGGACGGCGAGCGCTTTGGCGGCGTGAGCGATAGCGTCCTGGAATGTCTGTGGCGGCGAGCCAATGTAAACACGCACACAGTTTGGCGGGGAGCGCTCCGAGATAAGATGCGGCGAGATCACACTTTCTCGGGTTGGCTCGTGTCATTCAACTAGGGGTGAGTATTGGCAAGAACCTCAGGATACGATACGTATCACGATACTTTGGTCACGATACAATAGGTATCACGATATTGCAATATAAATAAAGATAACACAAGTACCTGTATATGTACATCAGATGATATTGATCAGAGGACCCATCCATTTTATTAATTCCCATGAAATTCACTAGTATTTTGATATTTTTAATATTAAAAATAAAATGAAAAAGGATAAAGTACCCTGAGTGACCATGCACAAAATAATAAATATTGTTTCTCCTTTTGTGTCACTGTTTGAAAAATGAACTGAGGTCATATGCCTGCTTTTTAACCGTTTTATAACTTCACATTACATCTTTTTAACGTAACTTGCTTCTTAAAAATAGCCTGCTTGTTTTAATGCACTCACTTGTAGCCTGCCTGTTTCTAATTGTACTTGTTTTAAATGTATTGATTTTTTTTATTGTATTACTGTATGAAAAGTGTATGAGTACCTTTGAAAAGCGCTATACAAATAAAATGTATTATTATTATATTATATACAAATAATGTAAAGGTATATGTCTAAACATGAATCTTTTTTTTTTTATCGATCTTTGGAGTTGAAAAATTGATATTGTATTGGGCGGCAAAGTATCGCGATATATTGCAGTATCGATATTTTTACCCACCCCTACATTCAACCAATGTGCGTGTGGTGTGTGTGTGTGTGTGTGTGTGTGTGTGTGTGTGCGAGTGACTCACAATCTCTGGATGCGAGTGACGATGGTGTTGAAGGCAGCCTGTACGTCGGCGGCGGAGCAGGTGGACACGATGGGCTGGCCCTGTTCGTGGAGCAGCTCGGACACATACTGCACAGAAACATGAGGGGATTAGTATTTGGGTCTGCACTAATGTACCGAGTACACCTGATTCAAGTGGGTCTCCTCTCTGAAGCGAGGAAGACGAGCACACACCTGTCCTTGCCACTCCATGGTGTTGATGAGGATGATGCTCTCCGGCAGCCGTTCGTCAGAGATGAGGATCTGGTTCAGCTGGTCGTACACAGACTTCCTGGGAACCTTTTAAGGCAAATCATTAGAAGCGGAGAGTCAGAGCACGTTTTCCCACTGGACTTAAAAACGTAATGTGAAGAACGCACACCTGTGTGTTTACCTGCGCCATGAGTCGCGAGTCTGGGGAGCACTCGCTCTCCATGCTGCTGGTCCTGTCGCTCTGGGCCTTGGAGTTCTGCCGGTCTTTCATGGAGGTGCTGCGAGGACGCCTCTGCAGCCGGTTCTCCACTTTACTGCAAGCGGAGACGAGACGTTCATAAGAAGTTATAAGGAAAACTCTAAAGTGGCCCGTGAGCATACATAACGACACTATCTGGTGATCTGGAGATCAGCCGTGTACCTGGGAGACATGTGGTTTTGGGACTCTGTCTTGCAGAGCTTGCCGACAGTGCTGGTCACCCGTTCAGTGTTGACATCCCAGCTGCTCACCTCCCCCGGCCCCGGTCCTGGTCCCGGTCCCGACACGCTGTCCTCGGTCTCTGGCTCCTGAAGCAAGAGGAGGGGGGGGAGCAAAGATGAGCCAACGGGGCTGTACGAGGACAATGCTGATGTTTATCGTACAACACAGGCGCTGTCATGTCCCATCTATTACTGATGCAGGTTCTGGTGCATTCTGGATTCTGGTGTGTGTGTGTGTGTGTGTGTGTGTGTCTGCAGCCAGCACTTCAATAACAAGAGTTGAAGGAGTCGGGGCGGGAGACAGAGAGGTGCTGGCCCGGTGAATTATTGAGCTGAGCTGTTGAGGTTGGAGATAACGTTGCGAGCCCACCGCGACAGAAGAGAAACAAAAAAAATAGGAAGAATGTGCTCTCTCAGCAGGAGGGTGAGGGGGAAACACGCTTCCTGCGGTTTTTCGATATTCAGTTGGGATGAGTCGGCAGCCCGGCGCTCAGAGGGGGAGCCAGACAAGGTGAGACCGACCCGACGGCACAAAGACAACAACAAACACAAACAGCGCTCTTTTTTCGATCCTCATCAGTCAGGATTTATCCAGCATGAGGCCGCCTTGTCTGCTACTGATCCATAATGGATGACTGTGCTGTTTGTGTTGCCTGCCCTTGTACACTCCGCCTCCCCCCTCTTTTCGCTTTGTCCTGGAAAAACATCTCACATCCGTGTGAGTAAAAAAATAAGTTAAAAGGGCAGCGAGGTGGAGCAGCGAGGGACAAATCTGAGAAGGAGATGCTGGAGGGTGATTCAGTGCAAAAACAAAAAAAGTTAAAGTATTTCAAACACGTACCCCGACGACTGTGTTTGTGATGCTGTCGTCTTGATACCGGGCTCCTTGCACTTTACATCTGTCCACGGTCAGAAAGTCTCCGCTCTGCAGGGTAAACACACACACTTTAGAGCATTTGAACCATTGAGGTCACTTCTTTGGCGGCCACAAATAAGAAAATGTCACGCTTCCTGATGGGAGAGCCGTGCTCCATCTGTTCAGCTTTGAGATTGACAACTCAGGATGCGTAACTGACCGATTTCACAGTCGCAGCACTGCGCAATGAGCTCGGCGAGCGTGAATAATATCTATACGTTCATAACGGGGTGCACTTGTGTGCTCGAGTTTGACTAAAAGAGTTTAAGTGCATCTTGTACCAGCGAGCTTCAACATTAGATCAAAGACTTTCCGTTTTGCCCGCGTGAGGTGTTTATGAAGTTCGACTGGAGCCGTTTATTGAGCAAAATGGAGGGCTATTGCAGTCCCAAATGCTCCGGGCTGTTTTATTACAGGCTGAAATGGATTCCCAGATATTTATAAACAGCAATCCCTCTCTAACCATCAGACTCAACATGTCTCTCTCTCTCTGTCCTTGTTGTTTCCAATGGGCCATAAATCTCTGAGTAAGTTCAGGGTTTGCTCGATCCAATCTTCTCTCTGAGCATATTTGTGTGTGTGTGTGTGTGTGTGTGTGTGTGTGTGCATTGATGGTGGTGGAGAGGTCATTCTGTGTCAGTCCCTATAAATACTAGAGGGCCTTAGGGGTGAATAGGGTAAGGACTGCACCCTTCACATCCTCCTCTGCAGGGACGGGAGCTGCATTGCACTCATACTCAGAATATCTTGCCTCTAGCATCGCGATCATCGGGAATCCCAGGACCACAATAAGCATAAGAGCCAGACCACCAGACATTTTAAATGCCGTCCTGGGGAAATGCCTTTACGTAACACTGTTTACAAAAAGAAGAAGCTCTCGAGAGGAAGACATTTATGGCTGAACAGAAGGACGGAGAGGCATGTGACGTTTTTTTTATTTTTAATAGAGTGCCTGGTGATCAACTTACGGGACACGACAGCTCTCTCTGCTGGCTTTTCTGGCTGTGTATACTCCCAATTTCTGTCTGGGAGCTGGAGTGAGACATTCCTTCGAAAAACGGCCTGAAAACAAAACATTGAATTAGACTGATTAGACACCAAAACCATGTACGGGCTGCTAAGAGAAATAATGAAATATGTTGAAATGTTTGGGTGCAGTCATACTTGAGTTTGGGCTTGGGTGTGCTCAGGACGCTCTCGTTGTCCTCCATCTCCGGCCCGCTGTCACTCTGGTTGTACACCTCCAGACTGTCGTAGAGCAAGTCCAGATCCTCCTCCACCTCCTGGGTCTGGTCAACTGGGTCAGAGTCCAGGACCTGGACCAGACAGGACACACCATCAACACATCAGTGCACTGTAATCGGGTGGGATTTGTAATCACGGCCGTGGACGTAGGAAGTGACTGGCGCTGTGCGTTAGCTAATCACTTTCACAGCTGCGCTAACGGCGCTTAAAGAATGAAGGGGGAGACACCGAAGGCTGTAAAATGAGAAAATCTATGCCATAAAAACAGCCCTGCCTTGGTCCTAAGCAGGCCAATTAAAAGGTAAGTGAGTGCTAGAGGACAGCTAAGGTGCTGAGCCTTGATCGGCCAGCTGCACAGCGGGGATGTATATCATAGGAGCAGCACACAGGCAGGCTGGTGGACTAATCAGGTGATTAATGCCACTCCATAAGTGCAGAAGCTGGCAGGGAGCAGATAAACACAGTCTGTCCCCTCTCCACCTCCTCCTCCCGGCTATGTATTTATAGAGCTGCAGCCCGGCACACGCTGGCCAGCCACAAGGAGGGGATTAGAGACGGGGGACGTGATAAAAGATCACCGGGCCACCTGGAGCTTCCAGAAGCATCCAAATGCAACTCAGATAGCATCAACATCACTCTCACGCGTGTCTTAGTTAAGGGACATATGGAACCTAAAGGAAAGAGGTGAAAAGAGTCTGAAAACCTACACGCTGTTTTGACGTCAGAAAGAAGAAGAATGGGAATGATTCTAATTCTAATGGCCTCTTAGAGATTACGTTACTAATGGACATCTAGGGGTTGTTGCACACGAATGGTTAACTTCCTGTTGATGACCTGATTACAAGCTATTATGAAGACGCTGCAGAAGCGTTTATTCGGGGGAGGAAAGGACTTGAGAGATGAAAAAAACCTAAACAGGACGAGCATTTATTAGAAGATTAAGTGTGTGTGTGTGGGGGGAGTAAGGTCATTAATGGATTCTGCATAAAGGTTGGCGCTAATGGAAATGTATGAATCATACATCCACGAGCAGAGAGGCGATGCGGCCGAGCGCTTTATTATGATGCATGTACCTCTGTTGTGGTGGTAATTCCTCTCCGGTCAGGAGCACATTAACCGCAGCAATATGCCGTTTAGACCGTCGACACGGAGATTGTTTGCTGCCTCGCCCCCCCCGAGGCCACTTTAAACACTGAAAGGCTTCATCGCCGACTAACTGAAGGTGTCGTAACGGAAAGACCAAGTGTTTGAAGTACCAGCACGTCAATGAAAACAAAGCCAATTATTCTTTTAGACTCACCTCATCCGTGACCTTGAACCTCTTCAGCAACGCCACGAACTTCTCCTTGAAGTTAGGTTGCTGTAGCAGAAAAAAAAAGAGAGAGAAAGAAACCATGGAATTATGAGAGAAAAGAACACCCCGAAGAAGAACTGTCATCATTAAATACGCATGACAGCTGGGCTCGGGCTTATCAGTTCTCCCAGTAACCGTCCCGCTGGATTACTCATTCACAGCCACTCTATGTAAAGACCATTATGATCAGTCCAGTGAACCCACAGTGTTCATTTACGTGCTCATCCACATCGTCCTAATGGCTCGGACAAATGGAGCACAGTGTGTGCTTCCCTTAAAAGGCTTGTACAACAGCAAACGCAGGTTTCGGAGTTATTCTCTCCGTCAATGATTGGCAATGTGGTGGAAAAGGAGGCAACCAACCCTGGTCATGGACGTGGTCCGGATCATTTTCCTCCGGGCTTTCTTGGGCTTCCTGACCTCGTCATCTTCATCGTAAAGATCCTGAAACACATGATGATGAGATATCTGAACATTTTTAAACAGTGGGCCTACATTTTCTCCCTGCATACATTTATTATGTATTTCTTTCCTTATATAACATATGACAGCATGTTCAGTCGACTAATTTTGTTCACCATATGATATTTTAATGATCGAGTTTCTGAGATGCATTTAATTTCGTCGTGTGTTTCGGATTTGTTTGCATTTCCTGGCACCGACCTGGCCATGGACCGCGTCGTCACTGGCTTCCTGCTCCGACGAGTAGCTGTCATCGTCCTCCTCAGAATAGTTATCCATGTCTGGGGAGCGGTCTGGAGGCACACGCAGGAAAAAAACATCAGCATTATATCAGGTAGCATTACACATCCTCCCACACACACAACTTTTTTTAGAGAGTGGTGATGACAGAAATGCCGTTTCCATGGCGAATGAATTAATTCCATGGTCACCGACTTCTTATTGCTGAAACTTCTGAAATTCTCTTTTGGAATAAATCATGACTAGAGGAAGCAATTTTGTTGCTTTAATGACATTGCAAAATCTTAGAATGTAAATGTTGATTTCAGTTTCTGTGTGTGGATGAAGCTGCTTCATTCCTCTCCTATTCTACACAGTTCTACACAGTTCATCAGTAAAGAATTGCTTCGACTACTTGCTATGAATAATGAACAAAATCAAAAGGCGATGCAAAAACATTTTCCGTGCACGTAATTAAATGTGCTCGCCGAGATGTAATGAAAGTCTTATTATATGCAAATGAGATTCAAGGGCTCTTTCTGTGAGCCGCGTCTCTCATTCTGATTAAGTTTTAATGACGTTTCTGTGGCTGAAGTTTTTACTATCGTTTTAATGTCAGCCAAAAACCCTTCGGGTTTTGACAGCAGAGGACGGATCGGGGCGATTGGAGGATCCTCTTGTTCTTAAAGGCCAATTCTGACTTCCTTTATGGCCTTGAATCATCCCGCTCTTTGCTCTTAGATGGGATGGATGTTATTAAGGATCACCGTGGAGGAGAAAGGCGCAAGATAAACATCTTCCCTTCCCCTCGGTGTGACACTAGTATAATATTTGGTGCATGAGCTCATCTGTTATGTTTGAGCGGCCTCCTTAATAACATCCAGAACAGCGAGGGATCGGCGTAGCAGGAGGAAGGCGTGGAGGCCGAGCGGGGGCCAATACTTCTCCCCGTCCTGAATTAGAACAGTGTAAGGTAATAGGGCCCTAAATCTTCTCGGCTCTCAAATCAACATTACAACCATAGCTGAAGAGAATAACATATCCTTGGCCATAGGCTGGGTCGGGATTAATGGAGTTTATTCTGTCCTCAGTTGGGAAAATCAGAGCCATGTGGAAGGAGGGAAGAGAGAGGCCTGGCAGGGAGCGCTGGCTCCGGGGCGAAGGCTGAAATTAGACTCGGTGTGAGCGGGCAGCGTTGGTACAGGTCTAACGGACACACCCACATGGGGGGGCGGGAGACCGGGAAGGGGGGTGCTCACCTGAGGTCTTGGTCTTGCGGCCAGCCTGGCCGCTCCCGTCCTCATGGTCGATTGGCTGGCTGGACAGCGAGTACACGCTGATCTCCGCCACACGCACTGGCGCCTCCTTCACGTTGCTATGGAGACCCAGGATCTGTCCTCCGTCTGTCGGGTGTTGCATCACCTGGACGTAGGAATATCAACATTGAGTCTCTCGATGATAAGAACTCAGCTCTGAACCGATTTACAGAAGACACTTTAGTTTGATTTCATCCCAGCAATGCTCCTAATTATATCTTATATCTGTCGAAAAATCAAGTCAGTTCCTGCGTCTATCAGTCTGTGGAGCCCCGTCGAAGCAGACGGAGCCACTGAGATGTCTTCAACAGACGGGAAGGATGGAAGAATTTTTATCTCTCTTCACGGAGCCAATAACGACACAACGGAGATCGACGCGGCTTCTGTTACGCCGCTTCGTGCTCGCGGAGATTTACTGACTGATTACAAGATGACAGCTTCGCCTATCTCTGAGAACATCTTCACGAGCACAATGCCACCGTTCCGTCCTGAATGTGTAAAAGAGAGTCGAGCCAATTTGCTCACATCATCCAGTCACACAGCAGAAAGCGCTTTGAATCGGTTGCACAGGGAGTTGGCTCGTTTTCGCTCAAACACTGGCAGCTGTGCACTCCAACGCCGCACGCAAAGTCCAATAAGCGACTTCCGCCCACATTAATGCCCCGATAGATTCAGAACGAGGGCACAGGAGAGTTTACACCACAGCAGATGACAACATAATTACCCAACAGGATCCAGTAATGGACCATCGAGCCTTATTCACACAAGTCTGTGGGCTGTTTCACTGCAGCAGGCATCAAAACAGCACAGCAGTCCGAGTGTTGTTTTAAAATGCAATAAAGCATTAGTCTTGTTTTCAGATATCGGTCAGTTCTTGTCCCGGGGGCTGCTGGTGGAAAATCACTCTGGCTGAGCGTGAATGTGTGACTCTGATATCTCTGTCTTCATCTGCATTTCTCTCACATACAAACTAATTATGTCCTGAACAAGGCATTTTAATTAAGGATGAACGATATGGATTTTCTTTCAGCCGGTACAGATACCCGATCATTTCCTGCTTCTCACATTTCCGTATCGAAAAACAACAAAACACACCTGAGGGTATGAACAAAACCTAAATCTACCTGGCATCTCTACCTACTCTACATAACAAACCAGGCATGTCGATGTATTAAATACTAAATACATAAGGCTTTAATGAACCGTGCCTTGTGAAATTTAGTGCTTTTTGGACACGCAACACGTTCAATATTAATTAACTTTGAACAAACATTGGAACGGCGTTCTGGGCAGCAGCGGGGGGTTGAGTCAAGCATGTCGTCTGCAGGGGGACTTTATGAGCCGCAGCTCACTGACTGCAGCTCACTTTCTCTGTTGGAGGCTGGATACTAATGTTACATAGATGCTGGATATTAATGTTACATAGATGCTGGATATTAATGTTACAAGGAGTCAGAATCAGACATGTCAACACAGGTTATATTTAAAAGTCTCTCTAAAAGCTCTATTTGGGCTGCTCACCACTGTGTGACATCACATCCCCTTTAACCCCAAGATGGTGCTGCGTTACCATGGCTACAACACTTCTCTTTAAAGGAAAATATCACACACCGCAGCAGAGAAGTATCACCTTAGTAATAATTAGGGGTGGGTTAAAATATCCATATGGCAATATATCGCGATACTTTGCCGCCCAATACAATACGATTTTTCAAAAAAAAAAAAAAAAAAAAGATTCACATTTAGACGCGCTGTGAATGCAGTACTTTATACTATTTCATTTTATATTCAATATTTATTTCAGTGAATTTCATGGGAATTAATAAAATGGAGAGGCTGTTTTGAACGAAATAGTTTTGACTCAATCCTCTGATCAATATCATCTGATATAAATATACAGGTACCTGTGTTTTCATCTTTATTTATATCGCAATATCACGATACGTATCGTATCTCTACCAAACTATCGTGATACGTATCGTGAGGTTCTTGCCAATACTCACCCCTACTAATAATACACAATATAATAGACATTTAATATTTATTGGCCTTCTATACATCATCCCTCATTTATTTGGACTGTATCTGCTATCTAAAATAATCTTGTGTTCAGTGCAACCCACCACAGTAGTACACCTGCTGTGTTAAAACACTGGAACACATTGATTCTGCACAGTGTTGCAAGTGAATGAGCCACAGAGTGGTGCAATTAACAACAGCCAGCCGTTTCAAAGTGTGAGATTGCCGTTAACTTTTGTGGACAACGGTTGCTGAGACAACAGGCCGCAGCAAAAAAGCTTAAGAAAAAAAAAAAAGGCATCTCGATGGCCCAGTGGTCAAACACGCAGTCTGACGTAACAGCAAAGTCCGCACTGCATGACCAGCTGAGGGCCGCACCGGCAGCACTCAACATTAAATGACTCGGATCAGGAGATAAAAACTTAATCGTGTATATATCTCGGCATCAAACAAACATCCACAAGTGGCGTTATATCAGCTCCCAGTCCATTATTACTGCACAGCATGGCTGAACGCACTGTTTCCAGCTCCAGATGGCCCATAATCTCACACAGCAGTATGTGTGATGACCATGAGTCATCTGAAATGATGTGTAACGCAGGAAGCCCTCTCTCTGGCAAACCAAGACACCGTAGAACACAATCACAAGGTAGGGGGGGGGGGGGATGATATTTCTCAGGAGAAATTAAAACAGCTGAGGATGAAAAATGAAATTGAATGGTTGAAGTTGAACTCTCAACGGTACCTCGGCCATATTGATGACTCCAACAGCCAAAGTTTTGTAGCCCAGGATGGTTCGATTCTTGTAGCGTTTCCTCCTCTGCAGCATGATCTGCAGTCGGTTGGAGTCCCTCTTCAGAAAGTGGGGGTACTGAAAACAACAAATACATGAAAGTCAGATAAACAACCCAGACCATATAATATATTCATCAGCCTTTGGATGGAGAGGCACGTTGTTTACTGATTCTTCAGTGGCGACCTGCCACACAGCTGAAATGATAAAACAATATGTCTTCGTCTGTTTATTTTAGAGTGCATACTCAAGTTCTCACTCCACTTCAGTGCCTTGGGAAGCCACGATGCCCACTTGTTCTATTAGACAGTCTGTACCAGCAATTTCGTTTGGGCTTTAAAGGGCTTTCCGACTCTATTCTCCTCACGGTATTTCCTCTGTGAGTGAGTTCAGGATTTCATTGCATCACCTGGATCCCGCTTATATGCGGCAACACAGATTATTGCCAGCAGATGTGGCGTTGCGTCGCTGGGTCATAATTATCAGTTTACATCAGACACTGAGCTCCTGCAAGGTGAGATCTTAATTCTGTTGTTGTGGACCGTAATCTATCCAGGCAATACCGTCTGCACTGATGATGTAGACACCACACACATACTCAGTTCAAGTTCATGAACAAAAAAATCCAGTCATTCACTGAACCAGCATGGTGGGTGTTGAATTCTGCATTTCTATTGACTATTATAAAAACCTGTCTGCTGGACTGTGGTTGAACTGTTTGTCATCATTCAGAACTATATTTCTCACAAAGATTTAATATTCACATTGACTTTTCTTGGTCTAAAACATTCACAAAATAATAAATTGTAAGATCAAGTTTCATGGGTACAGGCACAAACAATAAGCCCTCTTTTTCTAGGTTGTCAAATCGGTGTCTTAATTTGCTTGTGTCGTGTCTTTTTGCATGCATTTGCTTAATTTGCAGTGCCTTGAGCACAGACTTATTTTGGGGTTAATTGTGCAACCTTTTCCATCTACAAACAAGTGCGGATAAAAGGCTCCAACACAATCCTCCCCTGATGATGCTGCCGTGTCGGTGCCAGATTTCACACTGTAGCGTCAGAGTGCTTGCCTGTAGTGAGAATGTGAGTTCCAGGTCGGTCTCCATCAGTCCACTGGGTGGGAGGACGTACTCGTTTGATCTCAGAAGACGCTTCGAACCCTGGAAGACAAAGAGGAGCAAAGTTTCACCGTAAGCACATTTTGGAATAAGAAAACGACCCACAAATCATCTTATGCCGTTTCTTAAGCCACTTTCTATCAGACAACCGAGTGTGTGCAAGTCTTATTTTAGCACCAGCCTGCTTCACATTCACACATTTATGCAGATTCGCACCTTGAGGCGGCTCAGTACAAGCAGTCCTCTGCTCCTTCGCTGCATTCTAGAGAACAGTGCTACTAGAAAAACGGAAATATGGCAGCAACCTAAATCACAAAGCCCACGATTAATATGCAGGCTCTCCTCAAAGCCGCCGGACTTCGTCGGATCGTCATAAAACAAACGCATTAAAACTATGTTAAGGCTAGAATTTCTGTTCCCTGAAATAGAGGAATGCTCTACAATAAAACATAGTATTGGATATTAGCTCTATTCACATATTTAAAGGCAGATGACCGGCTGCAACCTATCCCATAATATATGTGTTGTACAGAGGGAATAGCTCCAACAATCAGTATGAGAGTTTGAACCCGAATAAGGAGCAAATAAAAAAAATAAATAACTCAGCATCTGGCTAGGATCCTTAATCGTGCCTTGAGAGGGACGCTCGGTCCAGGTGGAACGAGGACTGTGACTTGAAATGCAAATTTGATTTGATTTTCTAATGCTTGCTATTCCGGTTGAGGGAGAGAAGAGAGGGAGAGAGGGAGAGTATTCTGGGAGCTGGCACAAACCTCCTTGTGGCCAAATAGCACAGGGATTTAAAGGCCATAAGTGGTGGAAGACTCTTCCAAATACAAGGACACGGACACGCAGCGTGTCCTCAGGGGACCCGTCTCGGCCGTTCGCGAGTTTTCTCTTACGAGCCCTTCGGATTAAAGTCTATAACGCTCCTCATCAGGTTACAGTTTAATTCTCTTTAACGGAGCTTCTTTTTCTCCCTGTTGTAATCGTGAAACGGGGAGTCGGAGTGTAAAGGCGAGGACGGGAGCGGCTCGTCAAGTCTCAGGTTCACGGTTTAATGTCAAACGTGAGTGCTGCAGACAGGCATCTGTGTAACGCATTTGGCAACTCATCAACTGCTGTCAAAAAAAAAAATCATAAGTCATCAAAGCCATGTTCAGGTGTCTCCTAAAGCTCTCAACAGCATTACATAAGGCAGTAAAGATATCTCGCATCTGGTTTATAACCCATAAAGTCTTCAATAGTCTGATGCAGCGAGTACAACACTGGATCCGAATGTCATCAGAGCTGCTAAATCATGTAACAGATACCAGATGAAATGGGTTTGTGCTGAGGAATCATCACAGGACACCACAAGGGGCTGGGCTTCACTCAGGAACAGTGTTGCCTCTCTAACCCTCGCCTGAGTGACTTGAAAAAGTTTATTGTACCAAAAGAATACACTTTAAATTAAATAATTTAAAACAGCATCCAAACCGGTTGCCTTAAAAACAAGCAAAGGCACTTGTTTATGCAGGTAAAGTCTAATAGGTTGTGTATGTTGTACTAATAAATGCTTATTTAGTGTAGTGCACTTATACTTGAGATTAAGTGACTCAAAAAAACCTCTTGACAGGATAAGTACTAAATCACTTCCAGTGAAATATACTTTGTGTGTAATTGTTTTGGTCTCTCTGCAGCTGTTTGATGTCTCTTTGTAGTCATGCGTGTATTTGTGGTGATTTAGTGTAGTTGTTTTAGTGTCTTTGTAGTCTTTTTATGTTTCTTTGTGGTCATTTTCATGCACTTAAAAAGACAACTTAAATCACTAGTCATTTTTTAAGTTGCAACAACTTCACAGAATTATATAAATACAACAAAAGTAGATACAACGTAAACATAACTTGAAACTAACAGTTATATTTATGTATCTTTTGAGACAAAGTAAGATCAACTTGTCAGATTTTATGGTTTGACAATTCATGATTCATGCGGCCACAAGAGCAACGCTTTGTAATTTCAGTATTTTCCCTCCATTAACTATTCCAAACCATGTTTCCAGTCTAATCCCATAGATGACACGAGAGGGCACGTCAACAGAAAAACTGACAGAAAGTCAGGAAAACAAGTCCAACACACATCTAGAGGCTCTCACCTTCATGAGCCACAGAAGGCAAGAAGATTACGGGGGTCGCAGCCAAACGGAGATAGCACACATAACAGAACAAACCCACACTTCCAGTCAGCAACTCTGACCAACCAACAGTGTCAACAGCTGAACTGGAAAACAACAGTGTTGTGATGACTAAGCTGCTGCTAAAGCGTTCTCCGACCTCCAGGTGTACCTTCAGCAAACATCCCTTCGAATATTAAGGTGGAAACGTCCAAGTCTCAGTCTACGAACTTCTGACATACAAGCGTGTTATACTCAGAACCCACGCCGTTCTATTGTACCTCATAAAATAAAGGAACATTTTTAAAAGGAGAACATTGTCTGCAATAGTTTAAATGCTTGAGATGAAACCAAAACCAAAAAATAAATGAAAAGGGAACATGGGAATATTTAGCTTTGCTGACACTTGCAAAACATTCTGTTGTCATAAGCGTTTTCTATCATTTCCTATAATGACTCAATATGTTCCACAAAAAGGACATGCTGACAGTATATTTATGTATAAATAAAGAGGTGGGGGGTGGTCTTCTGTCCAAGTCCGACCTTGTCCCTAACTTGAGCTCCACAAAGAGGCCTTGTATGCACTCCTTTCTCATGCTCTTTGGCGGGTACAATGAATCAAGGCACAAAAGCCGAGCACTCTCGAACTGCCTGACATGCATTAACAATACAGAGCCTTGGCAAGGAAAGCTTGTACTCAATGTCCTTTGCCCCCCCCCCTACAAGCTTCTCCACTGTCTCTCTGGGGCCAGAATGGGGGAATGTTAAAGCTCCACAAGCCTGTGGGAAAAGTTCAACTTTAAAACTTCTTCTCGAAACGTTATTCTGTAAAAAGACATAAAATGGTCCCTCCTGTTTGCAGTAAAGACAGGAAGTGATTTAGGGGTCAGGACAAGAGATCAATGTGCAATTGGATCATATCTGAGTGGACTGCGAATAGAAGTGCTGATACGAGGATTGCACCCATTTCCTATCATAATCCATCTGACATCAACGTCCGGCTACAACCTCGGGGAAGCACAGAAAAGACACAAGCTGCATATTAATACAGAGAATACGACGCAGCAGCGTGCCACATTGCAACACAATGTGCAGAAACCGTAGCAGGCAGCTTTCGGAGGAGGCCTCGGCCACTTGGAAGTGACTCAGCGGTCTCCGGGGTGAGAAACAGAAGACCATCTCCGGGGGAACGCGGAGCGCCTCCTGCAGACTAAAGCTGCTATCTCATCACCACTGCTCCTGTGGTTTTTGGGAGACCATCCAAACGGTTAGTCATTACTGGAGGTTTTGTGTGTTTGTGCATGCAGGCCACTTAACCTGATGAGCCCCAGAGAGAGAGAGAGAAGCCACTGTATTGTTGAGCAGAGAAGCGATGGAGTGCGGTAATGAGGCTTTGTCGTCCACCGTCTGAAAACAAAACCCTCTCATTGCTCTTTCATCTTCTCCAACCGTCTCCTCCTCATCCCCTCAGCGTCTCTGGCTTCGCCAACCAAACCTGCTAGAAATTGCATTTAATGCTCCAGTTGCGGCGGCGGCGGCGAACGCAGCTCTGCTCGGCTGTCCTCAGGGCGGCTCGACAGAAACAGGACAGAGATTTCACGCTCCGGAGAAAACGTAGCTCATGGATAATGCCACACTCAGTCAGTCGCTTCCTCCTTCAAGGCCCACGATTTGTTTCTCTTTAAATAGAATAGGCCGGTGCCCACTTAAAAATTTCAATTAACTTTCAAAAGGAGGGGGACGATATTGAGGGAGGGGAAAGAAAAACGGTCAATTACTGAGGCTTGCAAGAAGAACAGCAGCTACTGAAAAGGTGAAGTTTATATCAAAAGGGTTTGAAACTTTAACAGCTATACAAGTCGAAAGAAACTTGATTTTATTACAGTCCATTTGTAGAAATTACCTACTGGTAGTTTAATAAATTCATCTTTAGGTAACTATATTTAAAGGCTCTCTATTCAATATTCAGGGAATAAATACAGCAGCAAACAACGATTTTCTATGAAAAGATATAAAGGAGAAACGTTGAACCTGAGCAGGGAATAATGTCACTCCCTCTGTGTGTGTTGTTATCCAAGCTTCTCATGGGAGTGTGACACCCACCCTCCGGTTCCCACCCAGGTAAACACTGTTCTGTCAATAGGGCTGCCACTCTATATCGACTATTATATTAATTAGGAAATTCATCCAAACGATAAAACTTCCTCTAAATTAATCTAATTGAACATTTATATTAATTGATTTTAACGAAATGTAAACCATGTCATTGTATAATTGAGCCAAACAAAAAACACTACAGCTGACATAGTAAACAAAGGGAGCCTAGCCTATTAGATCAACAATAACTACTTAATTGACTCATAAGATCTGAGTCACTGCAGCACAGGTGCTGTGAGTACCAGCATCTATGTAAAGGTGGGTAAGACGTCAAACACTAAATATAGAGTCACTCTGTTTATTTGCTCTCGCCCATATTCTTCACTCATGCATATCAGAATCTACTGCTGGGAATCCTCTTCCACTGTTGGTATAAACACTTCTGAGTGCCGGTGAATCAGACATGTGTACAGGTAGCAGATTCCCACTGAGAGGACTGAGAGGTATGACGGTTGAAAGCATCTGCTGAAGGCTAGACTACATACTCTCTGTCTTCGGATAATAGAAAACCTTTTTTCTAAGACTTCTTTTAATGGCACAGAATCTTTCAGTTACAAATTACAGATAAAGCTGGCTCAGGTCAGTCCAATTCTCCAATTCTTTTCTGCGTGGACTTTCTGGGCGGCTGCAGTCAAGAACGTCTGAATGACTTTTGAGAATCGTTTCCACATGGCCACCTCGGGGCAGTGTGTCCGTGTGTGTGTGTGTGTGTGTGTGTGTTGTGTGTGTGTGCACTTAAGGTGTCCACACTGGTCTTCGTTCCTTTTCAGAATCCGCTGCTTCAGGAGCAGTGGACCATCATCTTTACAACCACCACCGGGCTTACTGCTGAGTGTGTGTGTTTTCAAACTGTGAGGCCCGTCTGCAGACTGAAGGCAAGGTTCCAACACTTCTGCCGCTTCAGACGAATCTTTGATCTTGAGAGTTGCGGTGCGGTGCACGCCGCACTATTTTAGATCGACACTCGGGGTGTCGGTTTCCACGATTATGATGCAATATGAAAATAACAACAAGAATATGGTGTCATATCAATTGCATAGAAATATACAGAGGTTAGTTCAGTGGTCTTGCTTTTTAAAGACACTTGAAGGATGGGATAATCGATTTACTGGGCTCGTGTTGCTCCGGTGACGGCCGAGGGCGGGAACAAAACTGCCCTCAACTCATCTCAGCGGTTATCACGCCGCTTCTCCGCAGGGCAGGAGGGAAGTTTTAACTCTCGACTGCAGCCAGCAAATAAAACATACGCTTGTTTAGTGAGCGGCAAACTGTAAAATTAGACCGGTTGTTGACACACACACACACGCGATGGCAGATGTTCACACATTGAAACATGCACCATCTCACTCCAACCCAGCCATCTGCTGTGTTTTGCCATCAGTTATATTGATTTTGCACTCTCTTTCTCTCCCCCAATATATATATATATATATATATATTACAACATTGAGCCTATGCAACATCTTAAGGCCTGCACAGCCTCTGCCCCAAAAATGCATTAGCAATCAATGTAAGATGCACAATCCGTCTTAAGGTGCTAATGCTCCTGCTTAGAGCGGTAATGCTAGTGTGTCATTTAAAGCACCTGAGTGGATGTGACTCACCGGAGCTTCCTGTGCAGCTCAGGAGGTTTTGATCAACCAGCCAGTTTAGAAGCGCGTCTTATCATCGTCTGAGCTTTGCAATTACATTCTAGGGAGCGCAGCCTCGGGGAGCAATTGAGAGACGGTGACCCCTCGGGCCTCCTGAGTGTGACACAGTGCTTTTTGCAAACGAGCCCTTGCTCATATGGGAGATTAGCCCACCTACCTGGATTTTGACGGCTATAGACAGCGAGTTCAGCTCTTTATCCAGTTCTTTGAGGACGACCAGCTTCTTCAGCGTGAGGCTGCACAGCCTGCAGAAAGAGAAAGAGAGAGGGATGAGTGGCATGGCTAACACGATGCGAGCACGCCTTCATGACACGCTGTAGCACCTGGGGTTAAAAAAAGCAAGGAAGACAAAGTGGCAATCGGTTTCTTTAGTCAGCAGGTCTGATCATAACAACAGGCAGCTTCCAGGAATCCTCGACGGCTGCTGAGAAGGCGAGCCATGAGACCAACTCGGTAATCAACCCCCCTATTCTATTCCGCTCCGTGTCCCTCGTCATCAAGGGAAGATCTATGACTTGTTGTGAAGGGGATGGGGCACCAAAGTGCCACTAAATCACGATTCAGGGTTGTCAGCTTTATTATTGCAAATTCTTCATGGAAGGTGACACGACACAGATGTTCCGACGAGCGTCGGTGCAGCGAAAAAGCCTTCAGTCGACCCTGTTCATCCAACACGGAGGGTCATGTGACTTACTGCCATCTGTTTATTGTCAAATGAAACATGTACCTTCAGAAATATATATTTTTTTACTTTTATACCAGAGAGATGCAACACTGGAGTATGAAGAGGACGACAAGTACGATAAAATATACTTTGTTATAGGTCAGAAGGCCGACACCTCTGATGTCCAGCATATCTTGTAGAAGGCATCGGCAGATAAAAAACAACAACAGAGCCAGACACAAGCTAGATCCCTTCCCTTTTTCATGGATTCACAGCAATGTGTGACCTTTAAAAACCCTCCTTCCTTTCAACCCCCCCCCCCCCCCCAAGAGAAACGTCTACACCAAGTAAAACAAAAAGTAAAACAACTCACAACCCAAGTTTGCAAAACTTCCTCCTCCTGACCCACTTCTCCTCCAGAAGTCCTGCTGCATTAAATTGTGATCAGTCTGAGCCAAGAGAGTGAAACGGGAGGAAGAAAGACAAAAGCAAACACAGCGATGCAGTCACCCACTTTCCTTGAGGGACACTGCAACTCTCTCTGGCTTCGTTCAGGCGCTCCCCGCTCGGCAGTGTGATTCACACAGATTCATCACGTCGAGAAGAATAACACAAATTTGCTGCGTACGACTGCTTGGTCCTTTTAGAAGTTTATACTGCGGGGCATAATCAGGAAGTAGTTTCCACATTTTAATGGTTGAATAAGATTGAACAAAACTAACAAACTAAATTAGGATTTAAAATGGGTAATAGTTGTTTTTCTAAAAATAAAATTAATGAAAATTTCATCCCACGATTTTCCTGACCAAAATAATTTGTAATTCACGATATTGGCAAGATAATCATCAAAATATGCTTAAAACAATTAAACATACTTGAATCACTTTTCTTCATGTTTTGTCAAGAAAAACACACATATTTTTATTGCATCACAGAAAGGACACTTTTTTAAATGAGTGAAAAAAAAATAGTCAAAAATGTTTTAATAAGATGATCATAAATCACAATGTCTCCCTGCATAAATAAATGGGTTTTTGTTGTTGTTTTTTTAATGGAAACATTGTTTCAGTCTATTTTTTTATGATTAAATCATACTTCCTGTTTTACTTCTCTACCATGAAAGCTTTAGAGCTACGCAGCTTATTTAAGTCCAGTGTTACAAAACTCTGACACCAGACCAGACAATGATGAGACGTTTATATGTCGCAATACCTGGATGACCTAGATTACTATTATTATGGGTTATTGATAGCATGAATGTGATCTCATTGGTTTCATCGTTGCAAATAAGGACATTGATTAATATGTTTTAATTAACAGCACGGAGGGGAAAAGGAAGGAAGCTACCAAAGGTCATTAGATCCCGAGAGATTTTTTTTTTTTTTTTTTTTAATCGAAGCGGCCGACAGAAAACATCGTTAATGATGACAATATAATATCTTCGGTGTTCCTGTGCAGAAAATCTCCCTTAGGCGTACGGCGGTGATGACAGAACTACACAAACATTCTACTGAAATCGTTGGAGCATAAATTAGCGAGCCGCGTTAGAATAACAAAACGCAATTAAAATTTAAAGCTTGTAGGTATGGCAGTGGATCCAGGTCTCCTTATGTGATGGTGAGGATGAGTCACCCGGAGGGAGGGAGGGAGGGAGGGAGACGGAAAGCAGGGCTGATGCTTTAACAACATCTCTATCCCATCACAGCTCCCTCTCTCTCACCGTGCAGACTGATTCACATGTAATTAAAAAGGCTGCAGGCTGTGAAGGGGTCACCAAGGGTATCAGGGATTTTTTCATTTTATTATTAGACAGAGGTGTTATCTCCACTCCTGCCTGCCACTGTGTCGTACTGCAAGTGAAACCAGTTGCCATCTGTTGTGGCGCGGTGCCAGTCGGTCCCCGCGCCCCCGCCCAGTGCCAGTTCACGTCGCTGCCCAACCCAGTGGCTGCAGACGTGCACAGACAGACCAGGTGTCACATACAAAGCATGGCTTGCAAAAAAAAAAAAATAGCTGGAAGAGGCGTGCGCTGGATGATTCGGCTGGTTTTAGAAAGCATCGTCGATATGGATAGAAGGTGGGGCTGTTATTTGTGGTGTGCTCCCCCCCTCCTCTCAACAAATACCGGCACAAACTCCACATCAAAATAGGGGCTTGCAGAGGCCACTCGAAAAAATGCATTAATCCTCTATTTTGGGAGGTCATTCCCACGTTCCCAGAGAGGAGCCGTGAGTGGGATCACAGCACCCAAACACAACAGTGTTATCAATCCACGGGGGAGACTGGGTGGGCGGGGATCCATACAGCGGTTCAATATTTCTCTGAAAGGGCGGTGGCGGTGGGAAGCAAAGATAAGTGAAACATTCTCTGTCTGTTTCCCAGTTGATAACAGCCTCTTTCAATTTCAGCGGTCGCCTGCCAAGCTTCCTCTGATCAGGATTTCATCGGTATAGACGGGGTTTATTGATCCGACTACTCAGGACCAGTAATGGAGAATAACCACATGCATTTTCAATTATTTTTACTTTATACGTTAACTATTTTACAGAAGGAAATAATATTATTCTTTTAAATCCACAATATTTATCTGATTATTACTTATTATTATTTTACAAAATGGGATTTTCAAGTCGTCTCCGACCTTTCTGATTGGTGACTTGCAATAGAAACACAGCGATCCTGGTCGTAATGCAGAAAGACATTTCCCTCAGAGACTTCTTTTTTGAAACGTTGTTTGAATGATGAAATGAGGGGAAAATCTGAAAAGGTAATACATGCTTGTGTATCAGAACTTTGTTTTTTCCCTCTTTCCTCTCCCATTTATTAATCAGGTATATATTGTGACCCCTTGGAGGAGCCCCGACTCCTAGCTTGGGAACCACTTAAGTAAACTACCTTGTATATAAATGATGTTAAAACTAGCTTCATTAATATACATCACACGGGACATTTTACTGCAGAATCATGACTTTTACATTTGATATTTTGCTGATAATGCTTTGAATGTAGGACTTCTACTCAGCTTACTTTTCACCTTCATAACGGGGTGAGGGGAATAATAATTCAAGATCAACTAATGTCACATGTGGAGGTCTAAACCAGCCCCTCCTGTAGGCTAATTACATTAAACGTGCAAATCGTGTCACATCACGTCAAAATGAGCCGTTATTGACTGCTGGAACGACGGCTGCCCAGGAGGTGCCTGAGCACTCTGCAGCTAATAGGTTTAGCCTATATGGCATCACTCACCGCAGCGTAAAGTAGTGCTGCTGCATCTGAGCCCATTAGTGCGTCCAAGTCACTCGCTGTACCGTCGTTAACTGTTGACCTTTTTCAGCCACTAAAGCGAAGCGAGGCCATTAGATTACAAGGCCGGTTCGCCCTCTTTTAGATTCTACCGCTCAAAGTCACATACGGATATTATAAAGGAAATCAGGGAGGTGGCAGACGCTTCAGCTTGTGTTCAGTGTGAAGGGGAAAGGTTGAGAGAAGCGACCTTGTCTATTAAGTGGAGGTGTGAGTCAGAATTGATTCAATGCACAACAATTCTCTATCTCAATGCAGCCGACTTCTTTTTATATATATATATATATATTACTGCACATTTTGGCCATAAATCTGAAGTCCTTCTTTTATTTAGAAAGTGCTTTTAAAATCTTGACTATTTCAGTCCATAAATAAAGCTGCAGCTTTTCAATACCTGCATACAGTATGTGACCCTACAACATGAAGCCTTCTGCAGTGCATTACAAGTGTGCTGCAGAAATAAGGTTTTAACATAGAAGCACTGAGACAGGACACTGGATGCCTGTGGCATTTCACACTGCATGAATTACTTTTCCTTACTCACAGCTCTGCCACTCTTACTCGGCTTAATCCGCTGCATCTTCCCGACAGGGTTAACAACGCTCCGGTTCAATTTCAGACTGTGCTCACGTGTTTTTTCCAGCCACGGAGCGACTTATATTGAAAGTGAGAGCATCAAAGTAGCCGACCTCGCAGAACGCCGTCTCCCTGCTCCGCCCTCGGTGAAATAAGAGCGGAGGAGAGAAACGAAGGTTGATGGCAAACGACAGCGAAACACAGCGAAGCTGAAATGAACCCAAACTGGTTCTGTCACCGCTTTGATGGAGAATCGCTCACGTCAGCATCACCATGCATCTGAGAGGTTTTGAGAGATTTCCACTCCTCTTCTATTGATTGAAAACTAGAGGAACAGGTCCTTAACCAGAGTTACTCTATTCCACAAAGGAAGTAGTCATGACAACATAATCCCTATTGTGGATTTTGTTTATTTGTACCAGCCCATCACTGCTTTATTATGTCCTCGCCAAGGCACACAAAGAAGCTGGTTAATACATTAACTAACTGTGAAGCCCGATAGCTAAAGTATCACGAAATACAAAGACTTTTATTGGATAGGAGGTAGAGCCCGACGATATTATCGGCCAATATTAGGCATTTTCCAAACTATTGGTATCGGTATTTATAACGGCCGATAAATGAATATTTTAAAAATAAAATAAAAACGGTCGAAACACCCTTATAGAACTTAACAGAATTTGTCTCCAGTCTTGCTCGCAGTTATATTTATGAAGCTTACCAAGTCTTTTAATCCTGCTATCTTTGTGTTTAAGTTTTATATCTAAAGTTTGTATTTTTATACATTTTATTGATCAGAACTTTAATATATTTTGATGTTCCTCTGTTCCATTGTGACGGCCGATATATCGGAATATCAGATTTTTTAAATCAAATATTTGTATCGGTATCGGCCTTCAAAATCCTTTATTGGTCGGGCTTGAATACGAGGTATAAAAGGCTGAACCCTATAGTGCCAAATAAGTTAAATAAGCGATAAATACAGGTAGAAATCATCATTATTAGAGAGACAGAAAAGCCTCTGCTGAAGTCACCGCGTTATGAAAGAGGATTCGCCCGAGGCTACTCTCAAATCCTTTCACTTCTATCTGTCCTGGACAAACAACACAACTTATCAGGCAGTGCACTCAGACAGCTGTGGTCAAATATTTGGCTTTAGATAAGAGGCCTGTGATCGTGAGTTATACGGTTATACGATGGGGGTTTATCTTATCTCGGCTGCTTCGTCCACTTTCTCTCGAGCACCGACAAAGAGATTTCAGGGGGAACATTTGAAGCTTTCAGGGTTCGGAGGAGGAAGTTTAACAATTCATTGCTAAATTATGATCACATCATTCACACCAGGGTTTAAGACTGAATATGGAGAAGGCATGGGACGATATGAAAACTTCATGCCATGATTATCCTGGCCAAAATAATTCTGATTCACGATATTATACCCATGATTATCAGACGTTTAAAATGCTTTAAAATGGCTCTCAAACATACTGGAATCACTTCACCTTACATTTTGTTAAGAAACTATTATTTTTATTGCATCAGAGAGAGGAAACTAATATTTATTATATAATATATATATAGATTTTTTTTTTTGGAGGGGCTCTATACACCCGTGACAATATTCACGATTATCCCGATAATGAAAATTCATCCACCACGATTAATTTTGATTTTATGAATTTTTAATTAATTTATCCCGTATATGGTCCCATCCCTTATAAGGAGACAGTCAGGTTGCCATGTCTCTCTCTCTCCCCCAGTGCAGGCTGAAGAACTCGGCCCACCTGTATTGGAACGAGGGTGAAACTTCAGAGGGAAGCAGATCAACTGTGGGAGGTGGATTAAAGGTGGAAGTCACGGAGCAGCAAAGCCAGCAAACACACACACACTCCTACAATCAGCGAGCCCCTTTCTGACCTCACCATGCCCTGAGTAAGGTTTTCGTTAACACACACCGGCCTCCCGCCCAGATTTCCCCGGAGTCGGGTCTCAAAGAGAACTTCTGTCTGCTAATGCGACGGCAGACCTAGCTTGTATTACACTGACATCAAAAGATATTAATAAAATGGAAAAATGTGAAATCAAACTCCCCGGGTGTCCGATCTGAGAATACGTAACTGGAAGCATGAGAGGGCGATAATCACTGGAGATGAAGGCGAGAACATTGGGATCACACAGGTTTCCCTCCGTTCGTTACTTTGCTTTTAAAAAGGCAAAACAAACAGGCTTTGTATTATAAAAAGATCATTAATGATTAAGCGCTATAAATATTCAGCGTTTCCAAGTCAACGACAATGATTTCTTGTTTGCCAAATAAATCTATTTCATCCATTTATATAACAACATCAGAGTGTTTCTCGTCTACACCGACATCCTTCAAAGCCATTAGTCTGAGATATGCCGGCGCGTCGGAGAACATGGGGCTACTATCTCCACGCTATTCTGGGACCACTCTGGTGACGGCGGCATCAAATAACGTGAGATTGAAACACCTTGGAGTCTAAGAGCCCACGGCGGCTGCAGTAGTCGAAGCCTTATTTTAGAGACGTCTGCTCACACACAGCGAGTGTCAGCGCTCGTGTTGTCATTTGTCTCAGTTGGAAACATCGAAGCATAAGTAACTCGGGGTGGGAAAAAATAGATCAGTGTAAAAAAAAAAGAATTGCAATTCTTATTTTCGAGGATTCAAATATGATTCATACTTTCTTTTTTTAAATACCTAAAGGTTTGTGCAAGTTAAGCATGAATTAATGTAATATTTGGTCTTAGATTTGTGTATTTACAGTGTTGCAATCAGTTTAACTTTAAAAAGAATATAATAATTTGCCACACCACCTTTATTGCAGAGGACTGGAGTGAAATCATTTAAAATGAACGTATCGTTTTGAATCAAAAATCAATCCTGAATCAAACCGTGTGCTAACGTCACAGCGTTTGCAATAAAAACAAAAGTTTATCATGCATTATAAATTAATGTGCACGTCGCTGAGAGAGAGAGAGAGAGAGAGAGAGAGAGAGAGAGAGCCCTTTGAGTTGAATGATATGCTGCCTAGTGCCTAAACAAAAACACACTTTTGTGATTTGTCTATTTTTCCCCTCTGGTCAGCGTTCTGCTTGATGTTTTGCCAGTTCCGTGCCCTCGGATCACTGCACCGACATTGTCAGAGGCACAAAGCAGGGGGGAAGTTGGGGATTGAGGATGAGTGATGTAACGGAGGGATGAATGAAAAAGACACTGTCTATGATTGGTATGTGCTGGGGGGCTTCCAGCGAGAGAGAGAGAGAGGGAGGGAAGGACTTGAAGTCGTGCTTTCAACGCACCATTCCTCATATTCTCTGCCTGAGATGTGAAGGCGGTCACATTCTCTTAATAAAGCATGCTTGGACAGAATGCTCTGCATGAAATTCTTAAGGAAGCTGTGTACGGTATGTCAATGCAAAAAAAAACCCCAAAAAAACATCCTCTCCGGTCATGGCTTTCACCGGGGAAAGCCACAGCACTTTGTTCTTTCATAACACTATTATTTGTTGATGTATGGTTGCATAATTTACGCCAAATAAAGGATGTGCTCGTCTTAAAAGCTATTTCTTTTGAATATTTCATTCTGCTACAACAGAAAAACGGGGGCAGATCTACTCACGGTGAGGCTGACGAGCGGGATTTGCTCAGGCAGTAATATACACAAGTTCCCTTTCTTTATTTCTGACATTTTATTCTTAGGCACAAAGCAAAGCCCTACATTCACAAATCCCCACCCACGCCACCCACGTAAATAAATCATCCTCTTTGCATTTTTTGGGTTTAGAAATTTGCAGGTTTTTTAGACAAATATGGGACCGACATGGAGGCTGCGAAGCCCTGCGACTGGAGAGGAAACAGAGACGTCATGGGGAGAATAATGGCTGGTAATTTAGAAGCAGGGGAATTCATTTTTGAATCTACATTATGAGAGACAAACCAAAAGACTAAATGGATCCGTTTTAACGGGTTCACAGTAGGAAGTGCCACGAGAGCTTAGCCTGCACTTAGGCTCGCACGCAAAAAAAGCCATTTTTTAACCCCCAAATATCTGGCCATGTGTGCCAGATGGCAAAACGCTGGCCGGGGCTTTAATTCCCTAAATTAAATCTTCTCGAGCTCAAAGTGAAGGAAAAGGAAGACGCTGTGGGCACACAAGGAACAAGAGGAAGCGATTCATTTGGCCGATCGCTGCGACTGTTTAGTTCACGTGTAATTCCCGACCTCGCAGTCGCAATGAAAACAGAACTCAAGGTTAAAAAGCGGCTAAATGAGACGGATATCAAACAGACCTTTGAATAAGAAAGAACGCGACGGATCGCGATGTGCCGTAGGTTTGCAAAGCCGCGATCAGGGGCTTGACGGCGGGCGTGTGTCTGTTTGTACTCTTTGTTGCCAACACATTGCTGAATGTCAAGAGGTCGGCACAGAGAGAGAAAACCACATCTAGATCTCCTGTAATCTTCTGCAGTTGTAACAATGAACACCAGGACACCAGGAACTAATTCTCATAATGTAAAAACAACAGATGGCGTGCACTCATTAACCGCAAACACAATTCAAAATATTTTGTAATGAGTCGGCAGCTTAAAGCCAGGCCAGAAGTCATGTGATTAAGATAAACATAGCGCTTACAATGTTGTGTAGACACAGGCTTAAATGCTGTGAGCATCCAACACTAAACCTCTGGAGGCTGGAACGGTGGACGTGACCAGCCGGCCGGCCTGCAGCACCAAGGGCTTACTCATCCAGAATAAAGTTACTATGAACTCTGATATTCAGCATCCAACAGCAAAGAAAACAGCTCATACGTGTCCTGTAGCAGAATGCATTCTTAGCATGCATTCGCCATCTGTATGCTCCTATATAAGATTTTATGAATTTTCATAATCGGCGTAATGGTGGATATCATTACGGATAGGCATCTTGATAATAATCAAAATATGAATAAAGTGGCACAATCAAACAATGTTAAATGAGATGATCATACATCATAAGGTCTCCATGCATAAATACATTTAATATAAATTCACCAGCAAGTTTTTCTTTTTCATTATGATCAGCGATCTAATTCACTATAGTCAAAGAGAAGTGAAACATCTAGCCTGATTAAAAAATACACTATGCTGTTGCTATTTTTTATAAATGTATTTCATCAGAGACCGCATGATCTCTGATGGCCTTATTTAAGATTCACTGTAAAAGTTTCACTGAAAAGGATGTGAAAGTGTTTTCCCTGCGACGCACTAAAAATATCTGGTTCTTACCAAATGTTAAGTGATTGCAGTGTGTTTTAGTGCACAAGCATTTTAAGCATATTTTCATGATTATCAGGATAATATCTTGAAATGCAAAGATGTCTAGTTCCAACAGCCATATTTTAACCAAGCTATGATTAAATGGACATTCTTGTCAAACCTCATGCATCAATCTTTGGATAGCTGGAGGATCTCCAGGAAGTAACTACAAAGAGATGCGAACCCATGACAGTCAATTGTCAGTACCAACTAAATATTATAAAGACTCATTTTTAGTGGTGAGATGAAGCAGTCATGAATAAATTAGAGCCATTGCAGCCCCAACCTATAAAAAGTTGATAAAATCACCTTTAAAAAAAAAGGCAAATGATTCTTTGAAGAAAAGGCAACTTGAGGTGAGAACGCTGCAGATAAAACAGAAGCAGAAACCTATCCGATCTGGCTCTGGTGAGACGTGACCACACGACATCCCTTTGGCCTTTAAATAGCCCCGTTCGACGTGTAGTTCCTGTCAAGTTGTGTGAGGATGGATTCCAGCTTCGTCGGAGCCAGCTGGCGCAGACACATGAGCTGCTCTGCTGCTCCGGGAAGGCAGGACGGGACAGGGACAGGTGTCATCGCTCAGGTATGAAGCAGCCCAGAGGGGCGTGGTCAGAAAAAGAAACAGAGGCGATACACCGGTTGTTTTTCCACGAATAAGGAGAGAAGAGGACGTAATAGCTGCGCTCTGAATATCCGTCATAATTCTCTGGAATATGGTCTTTGTGAACTGTGGCAGACTCACTGTTGACGGGATTACCGGCACATTTTTATGTAATACCACATGTCGCTGGTGCATTAGCGCTCGGTGCCAGATATGTTATTTCCTTTTTGGTGATTCAAGCCGGGAGGTTTGACCGGTGTGCTCTTGTGTTGACTTTTCTCTGATAATGAAGGGCGTGCTAGCATGTCGTGGATGTTTCCTATTGAGAAACTGCTGCTCAATGACACCAGGAAACGCAAGAATGGGGTGAACCTGTCGCCATGTTTCACCATCAAGTCAAGCACACGCTGTGAAAAAGAGCGTCCCCTCAGTTTCACTGGCGCCAAAACAAATTAACAGCTGATGTACTCTTAACTTAAAGATACACAGACTCAGACTTCTTTCTGCTTCTTCCTCAACTCAAGCAGAGATCTCATCACTTATATACAGGAACTGTCAATGGGTTTTTCGCACCGCTAAACAGCTCTTTTGTTCGGCCCCGACCACAAACCGATGAGGTCAGCAGGCCCGTGTTTGCAGTGGCCATGCGAGACAAGATCAGACCCGACACGGCATGTTTACAGGCAAACTCAGAGGCAGAGTTAGACAGTTGGACCAGATCAGCTACAGTACATCACAAAGGAGGGGGGAGGGCATGACATGGGACATGCCGATATCTCCCTCGCCTGCAGCGAGCGCTGATGCTATCGGTTTAACTACAGCAGGTCCTCTGACTAACGGGAGGTCTTCAAGTTCATGCCTGTAGCATCCAACGACTCCACAATGACTCTGCAGTAACCAGTCCAGCAGATAAAGGCGACCCCTGTGACGATCCGAAAATGTCATGTCACGGTTATCATTGTCAAGATAATTGCCAGTCACAATATTTTCCTGATAATCATCAAAATGTGGTTAAGTGAAGTAAGAAGTTATCTTTAGTTGAAAAACAATCAAATAGTATTATACGCATAATTAGAATATCCCTGCATAAATTAAAACATATAAATTTTTTGTCCTGTTTTTATTTATTTTTTTAAATCAAGCTCTATTTTTCACTTGTCTAACATGACAGCGAGTCAGGCAGATTTTTCAAGTTACTTGTGATATTTACGGTTATCCCTATATCGTCCCATCGCTACCTGCGGGGGCCACAGCCTCTAGCAAGGTTATGACTGAGCTTTAAAATCCCATTAAGGTGGATGGTCTGCCGGGCAGGAACATCCCTTAGTCGGGAGTCCACTGGTGGGATCAAAAGCTCACGAGCAAAGCCTCGTTTAAAACAACCTCCCCTCTCACCTACTGACCATGGCAACACCTCGAAAAAAGCACCAAACACTGTTTAAATATAAGGTTATCAACTCTGCACGCATCGTTATTGTGAAGACACTTTCCTGTCAAGTTAAAAAATAGCATAACACCTGCTTTGTCCCGAGAGATGGATGACTAATGATGACACTTTTGCTCAATAGAATAGGTGTGATTATCATCTCAGCTAGTGTTGGTGCAGTCCTACTTGCTAGAAAATATTCTTTAATTGCGAAAAACAGCACAGAAATGTCCACTATCCATAGCTTGCTCATGTAAGGTTTTGCAAAATCACTGAAGATGGTTCATTAAAAAAAGCAATGAAAAGGATGTTGAGGAAAGCCTGCCAGACCTCCGCATCGACCCCTGGGAGCTTTTACACATCAGAATCACATCTCGGCCAAAAAAATCTAGTTGAAACATACTTATAATTAGAAATCTAAGACCATAATCCCGTTCACCTCGTTAGCGCCGTGTGAAACTGAGCAAAAACAACACGCTGTCTTCGAGTTAGATTGCTGACATTTTATCTAAAGTATCTATTCAGTTTCACTATACATATTTCATGCTGCCATATGGTGCCTCTGATTAGCATCAGACAGGATTAAATCTGCCCTTCAACTCCCGCAGCCACCACCATCACATCCATCTTCCGGCTCTCATCATTGATCAGGTTTTGCAGAAAACAGAGCCGACACCCTCAGCCTCATCTGCCAGTAAGCAAAGACAAATGAGTGGTATAAATGGGTTTATATTTAGTTCTACAGCAAACAGATACATGCACATGATAAGGAAGAACGAGGCTGATTAGAAAGTATACAGCTATGGAGAAAAAGAGCTATGTCCTCATACTGCTACCTGCACCAAACATGACAAATGAGCCTTTCACAACTCTTCTCCGACTCAAAACTATTTTCTGCAATGTGGACAACCCCTCCAGGAAGAATAGTGAAGGGCCACTGCGAGCCAGGAATTGTGCGATCAATAAATATACAATGGTGAGCATCAGCAAATAGGATTTTTTTAAATCGTGAAATGTAAAAAACAGGCTCAAACTTCCTTTCTCCAGTTTCTGTATTCATTTTTTCCCCCTCCGTATCCATGCAGTGGTACTTCTAACATCACGGGTACCACGGCAACGCTAATTAGGCCGGAGTAATGACAAAAGCTAACAGTATGCTGCCAAATCTGAAACACAATATCATTTGTAAAGAGCTGCTGCAGAGATGGAAAGCTTTTTTATGTGAAAAGAAACGCCGAGACTGAAATCAACAGAGACATGATACCTTAATCAGGACAGACAGATAAGGAGATTGTTTCTCATACAAAAGAGAGAATGAGTAATAGATCTTTCTTTAAAAAAAAAAAAAAAAACGACAGGCGGCTTTTCTCTTGCTTGGGTTTAAAAACAGCCTCCACTCTTAATAGATAATGTCCAACAGCCAACCAGTGGGAGTCAAACAGCATGATAATCTGATGTTTCCGGCAGATAATCCTAATATTATGAATTATCCAAAGACTGGAACACATTTAAAGCCCTAAAATTAAATGTTAAAAAAAGAAATAAACATTGAGGGGCCAGTATACTACTGAATGGTTTATAGTTTATGACAACGACTAGGATCTACCACCTTCTTGGATAAACTTTTAATGATGATTTTCCTCACTAGTAGTAGAAATAGTTCTGATGAAGTATAGCCAAGCCCTAAAGCCTCAGTCTGAAACTGGTCCACTGGACATCTGTATTTGGTTTCATTTTCGTGTTGAACTGGGGCCTAGATTCTGTCCATGAAACCATCAAAACCCTTGGGAGTTATGCAGAGAAGATGAGAGGAGAGAAGAGCAAAGTGACATGAACAGAAAGGAGGCCTCCAGACAGTTTAGACTCCTTAATCTGTGATCAGACAAGTGGGCAGGGCATCCAGCCCAACGCTGTTTGACAGCTGACTGTAAGGTCTTCAAAAAACACAGCCGGGATATTACTGAGCCAAGTCATGGGCAGCATCTCCGTTTGGTTCATGAGCAACACAGCGACCAGATTACATGAATCGTCTATGAGTAGGGCTGGCAATTATCATGAGATCCCAAAAGGCCTTGAATCATTTGGTGACCCTCCTCCACCTGACTTTGTTTACGAGTCGACCCTGCTCGAACGCAGCACAGGAGCTCTCGCTGCCTTTGTGAAACATATGTCATGTTTTCACAACGCTGAGCCATGTGCTCTCATTCGTCCCACCGTGTTTTGTCCATGAAATAATAACGGCTCTCTGTGTTGCTGCTGGCACATACAAGTCCAGGAAATGCCTGAATGGGAGAGGTGGGAAATAAGTGGAGCAAGAACAAGAGAGAAATGTGCTGAGAGACATTGTCCCCAAAGTGATTATTTTGACAGGATCCTCCCCGTGTCAGAGGACAGTTTCCCCTCTCGCCTCACTTGTTGGATCAGGAAGTTGGATCTCTTCACTAGCAGAGACCCTGAGTTTCCACACACACACACACACACAAATCTGGCCTTTCTCCCATTCTGGGGTCCAGGCAAGGGGGGGAAACAAACCTTTCTTCCCTTTGTGAGGAATTCAACATGAGCATTCAGCACATTCAGCCGTTCACTGTGAAGCTCAGAGCCAGTTCAGCAAAACTATTCAACGAGGGGGTGAACGGTCCACGGCTCGCCCCCCCCCTCCCGGGCGGCAGGTAGGTGGTCAACAACAGCACAGAAAAAGGGGGCCGGGTGCAGCAGCACTGGCTTCGGTCGGCACCACAGCAGCTCTCTAGTCACCAGGAATGCAAAATTGTTGCCCGAGGAAATTCCTCGTCCTCCAGGAAGGCAGGGAAGGAAACACAGATTTCTGACACATTTCAGGCAGTGGGAGTGAGCATGAAGGAGGGGGGGAGTGAAGGCGCTGATTGGTCTACTGTTGGCAAACTGTGTGAACAGCATGGTGGAGCATGTGGCCCGAGCTAGGACTGGTTTTTATTCAACGATACCAAAACACAAAAAGGCACCGATTATCATTTCAGATTTCCACAATGCATTGTTTCTTTTAGAAGGAGCAACCGAAAAGTATGTATGGTTTAATTCAATAATAAATCACTTATATTACAGCTTTATATTCCATGACCACTATCATTTCTAGGGGCAGCAACTCAAAATCGCTTTAAGTGATAATATCTACAGTGGGGTATTTATCATCTAGCAATGTTATGGGTATCTATCAAACTCCTGTCCCTGAAATCAAATGCTGTTATTGTACCCATTAATATAATGCCGTTGAGCCGCAGGGATAACTCTTCAATGTACAAGGAGTTTAGTTCATCAGCATTTCATACAATGGATCATGTTTTACCTAAGAAACAGCAACAGGATTATTCTATTACATCCCCCAAGGCCAATCAGCATACAACTATGCAATTCAGCTTTAAAAAAAAAGAAAAACTCATCAAGTAAGAATGGAACAGTATAATCAAAATGTGACCGAGCAGCTGTTTGACTTTGACATCACAGTTAGAGTGACATTTGGGTGCCTCTGCATCAGATGTCGATCCCGACGGCGTGGCCGGACAACGGTTGTAAACATGAGGCCGGCTCACACGGAGTGCTGTGTCACAATCCTGAAGGGCGCGGGAGAGAAGGCTGCCGGGCCTTGTTTATGATTGCAAAAGGAAGCAGTGGATTAAGCAGAACAGTGTCTGTGTGCAGCATCAGATTACTGGCTCTTCTTTTTCCTGTTATGAAATCAGATTACTGCAGCTCCCCTACTAGGAGAAACAATATCCCAGCCTTGAGACGGCAGGGTTAGCGAGGAGGTGAAAGGGGGACGCTAAGCTCCTCTTATTTGACTGACGCGCCTCCTTTATTTGTATCCCGATTTAATGGTTTGGTCTTGGGTTTAAAAATGAACATACAGAGAATTAGACATTAAATCAAAGGGATTAAGGCCAGGGATGAGAGCGGAGATTGCATGCTAGCTATTCAACCTTCCGGATATAGCTTAATAAATAGCCGTGTGCATCACAGCATAAAAGGTAAATATGTTAAGACTTGAGGCTGGTGGCTTCATATCCACTGACCTAGAACAAAGATGACAAAATAATGTCGCTACAGCACATGCCTGAGTTTTATTTTTTCTTGTGCATTTTCCGACATACACAGAATAACAACACATCAATCTGATCCAATATACAGAATTGGGGCAGAAGAAACAAACATCTGACCAGAGCCTGCAGAGTACACTCAATTACTAGCCAGATAAGGCTGTGTGCCACTCACGAGAGAATAAGGTCATCTCGGTACTCGCATGAATCAAACTGACAGAACGAAGGATGCTCTGCTCACTCGAGATAAACGTCAGAGGAAAAGAGGAAAGATGTTGTTGATTTTGTAGCTTGCGAGGACAACCTTGGAGATATCTTCACCTCTCTGAACCCAGACAGTCAAAACTTAAAAGACATACACATACAAAAATACCATGGAATGAAAAAATATTCCTATATAGCCGCTTCCCTGCTATATTGAGAAACAATGAAGCCTGGCGAACGGTGACAAAATGTCCCCATCATGTGAGCGATGAGGGTAAAGGTCACTACTTTTGACACCAAGTTGTAAAAGATCTTCGAAACGTGGCAAGAAGCCAATCCTCGCACTCCGCTACGCATTCTTTATTGTTATGAGATAAACATTGGACCATCTCGACCTCTGCATTGGTGTCAGTCCTGCAAATACCACATTGTTCCCTCAACAAATAGATTAGTCCCAATGGGACTTCATTGTCCCACGCCTCGGACATCTCAGTGTCTGCAGGATAAAATCACAGCAAGACAACAAATATGATCATCCATCAACTGGACGTGCCCATCTATTGGCTGTCCTGCCATTGATATATGAGGGCCATTCTAATACCCGGGCAGGCTGCTAAACCAGTATATACAGTATATTACAGTACTGTAAGCATGGGCCGATATGGAAAATAATACTTTCCCAATAATCAAATCAAGAAAAATTGCACTAAAACATGCTGGAATCCCTTTACATTTTGTTAACAAATATTTGTATTGCTTCACAGATGGGAACACATAGTGTAAGTGAAAGTCAATCAAATAACCTGAGTGCATAAATAGGATTAATACATTTTTAACATGTATTTTTGGATTCTGAATTTCTAAAATCAGGCTCTATTTTTCACTTATCTATAATGATAGAAAGGCAGAGAGCTTTTTCAAAGTCAAAATCCTATATCGTCCCATGCCTAATATACTGTATCCTATGCATTTAATCCAATACCTCTCATTGTTTTTTAATTGTATTTTACATTTGTTGAGGGTGAAATGGGGAATGGATGAGGTAAACTCTCAAGATGGATAACACAAGAAAAAATAAACTTATCTTATAAGAACTAAGCTGTAGCACATTTAACACATGGTATTAGTAACATTGGAGGGCTGCAGACTAGCTGGCATGGCTGGAATAAAAACAATCCAACGGTTCCAACGGGCCTGTTTAGGAAGTACAACACTTGTCTGGTGCGTAAAAAAAAAAATACTGTATCACACACAGCCATAACATTTTATCTGCCAGCTTTTAGTAGCATTTATCTAAAACAAGCAATGGATAATAAGTGCAAGAGTAACTCACCACTTGTGAAAATGACATGTTACTATGAATCTAGCCTGATCCTGTGTAATAGTGAAAAAGTACATTAAAAGACGGTGCTTTAGGAAGTCCTTCACTGGCGTGTGTGTTCCCCATTGTGAATAACATTCCCCCCTCAGCCCTGCTTTCAATAGGGCTCCTGGGTTTAGGAGGATTGATTTTTAAAGTACAGCGTCATATTAACAACAGCTGTGTGTACGATGTTGAGTAGCACAGTAAAAAAAACAAAACAATCCATGGCTAAAAGCCCCCCTTCATTGGAAACCGTGCCCCCTTTAGCTGGAGACCCACATTTGGGAAAGGCCAGTAGAGGAGCAAACAGCTGCACACAAAATGGCCCAGCCCCTGAAAGCATGCCAAGGCAGAATCCCCAAAACAGGCCTTGGGTTGGGCTCCATGCAAGACCTTTCACACCAGTCTCGGATAAGTGTTGTAAAAAAAAAAAGCAAGACACGGAGCGAGCAAACTACTTAGCAAAAAGCTGCAAGCGCTCCAAGTTGCCGTGTCGAACAAAAATTACAACAAGACTTTTTTTCGGTGTAAACAAAACAACCGCGTCGTACATCACTGTCACTTCTGCTTCATTAAATCTAACAAATCACCCCAGACATCAACGAAGACTTGTGCCGGGGCCGTTTCTGCAGACTTGTGCTCGACACTGACGGGTGACTCGTTAATAAATCCTTATTCATCTTTAATGGAGCACCTTGTGTGTCATCCAATAGCACATAGTGTGGAGGCAGAAATGTGGGGAAATCAATGCACAGAGACGTGTCTCCTCCTTTCTCTGCAAGCCAGTAGTCTTAAAATCAAATAGGTAGTTAACTGGGACGTGTGCTCACTTGTAATTGCTTGTAAGGTCAGTTTTATTGGTTTGCGTCTGACAAAAGATCTCGGGGTTTTTCCATCACAGAAATACAGAGACAATGAGATAGATAAAATAAAAAAAAATGGCAAAGATCGTGGAATCATATTTTCAGACTATGATAAAACAAAGGCAGTGAGCTGGTGAAACAAGGAGCCGCGCTGTCACTTCACACACACACACACACACGCACTCTCTCATCCTAGCTGGCTTCGAAATCAGCCGAGACGCCCGCAAGATGAAACGGAATAATATTCAAAACGGAGATTTGAAAGATGGCCATCACTGTAAATTATCCATGTTTTTTTCCCCTGCATGCCATGATGCCATTGACACTTGCATACTTATACAGGCACTATAGTGGCAGCAGGCAAACACACACACATGCATGTGCACATCGACCCCTCCCCTTTTTTGCAAGCCCACTTCCCTCTCTCTCTCTCACTCTCTCTCTCTCTCTCTCTCTCTCTCCCAATGACTGGAACAGATCTAGGTCAAAGCTGATTAATGTGCCCACAGCTCCCGAGAGGTTTCTGGTCAGGTGGCAGCAGCAGTGGCGGCTGCATCAGCGACAACGAATACTGATGCAGAGATGAAAAACTGTGTCAGAATAACTAAACATGCCAGTGATTTTTTATTTATTTCTTTTAGCAGCCGATCAAAAAACGGTTCACCCCTCTTCCTTGTGCTGCTAGCTAGCTGCTGTGTCAACACTTGAGGTGGTTGTGTGGTTGTGTTATGGCTGAATTACACATGTGGGGGTCCTGGACATAAACATAAGAGAGTCAAAGACCACATGAACACGAAAATGTGGATTTGAAACAGCCATGGCAGCTGCTAAACTCCCCCCCCCCCCCCCCCTAACACACACACACACCTCCCTCCTCACACAGCTCGCTAAAAGGATGAAAAGGAAGTCTGCTCGTTAGTGACACGAACCGCATTCATGTCACCGTATTTATAGATAGTTATGTCGCTATTAGGTGGCATGCATTCCGTAAATCAGTCCCAGCACACACACACACACACACACACGGGCCTGCGTTGGACAAAGGGGGGACGTAATGTATGCAAAAGCCGAACGAAGCTGCAACCAACAACAACAAAAACACAGCTCCGAGCGATAAAACTGACAGTTAGTTAGCTTAACTTTTGTTAAGCTAACTAGTTATCTTAATGGTCGGAATAAAAAAAAAAAATCACGTCAACTGTTAAGAAAACAATTTGCATACTTTGGAAGATCTAAAAATATTTACTTTAATTACTTTAAGCTGTTTAGTCGACTACTTCGCCACAAACTCAAACCAGTAAGATTTGGATGTTTAGCACGAAACATAAGAGTGCTATCTGCTAGCATTAGCATTAGCCACTGTAGCTAGTTAGCATGCTAGGAAGCTAAGCTAAGCCGAGGCAACAGTGTTTTGGAAATGTGTGGCAGCTCTAACGTTACAGCCAACGAGGGCGTTGTTGGTCCAACGTTAGCCTAATGTTCATTAAACGGCATGTAAACACTATGGTTTGTGTTATTTTTTAAATTGTTGTCAACGTTACCTCGGGACGCAGCTTGGGGATGATCGGTCTACCTCCCAGGTCGCGAAGAGGTTCATGGGCACAGGCATGCTGCCGGAGCCCGAGCCCAGGACCACAGCCCCGGCTAACGCTCCGGTCGCGAGGGTTGTCGGTGCCGGTCCTCCTCCGCCGCCGCCACCGCCGCTGCTGCTCGGGTTCAGGAAAGCGGCCCGGACGCCTCCTCTCTCTACAGCCGCCGCCATCATCACCTCCTGGAGGGGGGAGAGCAGCTCTTGACTGTTCGGGGGGGACGAACGCGGGAGCCGCTGGACTGTCTGTGCTGCCTGCTCCTGCTCCTCCAGACTCCCCAGCTCCTCTACACCGACTGGAGATGCTGATAGGCGGGGCGGGGCATGTCACCAGCGAGCTGATAGGGGGCAGCACGTCCCCGCTTCTCGGGTGGGACACCTTCACTATCAGCCCAGAAAACACACTGTTATTATTATTATATATACTTTGCACGTCAAGATTTAGGGAAGATATACAGAAAAATGCTGCACAGTTATTACATTCTGTAATATAACAGGAAACAATCAGCAATGTGTTTTGTTCATCTCCATCCCTCCATTATTTCTGTTTCAATAGGTTTCAATAATAATACAATGTGCACCTTTCAGGAAATCAGGTGATAAATATAAAAAAAATGGTCTTCTAGTGCAATGATCATTATGTAGTAATTTATTCCGGCCCTTATTAATAATATCCCAAATTAATAAACTAATAACAAAGACATTAACTTAAATGGAAAGCAAATGCAAAAACAAAACAAATATTGACCAATAGGATGGACTCTAAAGCTTATCATACCCATAATATTAATATTACATATTAAAATAAAATATTAAAAACAAAACAATAATGTATTCACTTAAATGGAAAACAAACAAATGTTGACCAAAAAGATGCAGACAAAATCTTAAGCTTATCATACCTACCATTTCTTACTTTGCATAATATAATAAGCATCTTATTGATTAATTTATTTTATTGTTTATTTAACAGGAAGAATACATCATTGCCACAAATAATTGGGAAAAGTGATGTATATTAGACGTCTTCAGATAATTTGCAGTCTTTGTCCCTACCTACTAATAGATGTATACAGATTAGTGGATTAACCCAAACATTCTCACACAAATAAATAAATAAAGGTGTCAAATTAAAGGATTTCAGATTGTTACCACATGCAGATCTACTATTTTTGATTTGGTTCTTTATTGTTCATGGATGCAGTGTTTAGTTTTATTTCTAAGGGTGTCACAGAGAGAGGTAAGCTGTAGAGTTTCTGTCCAAAAATTAAGAGAAACAAGTGTTTTCAAAATTAAAACCTGACACATCTACAACACCTACACAACAAACACTTGGATACTGATGTGCACGGTTGTGTTGCTGCCAACCATTGAATTGCAAATTCCCAAAGCAAACTTTCAACTGGGCACGGCCGGCTAAGGCAACACTATTAATGATTCGTCATTAGTCTCTGAAATATCAGTGATGCCGGCTGGTATTTGCTCTGTGTAATGCAGGTGTTGTGAAACCCGTTGACTGGAAGAGTGACTAAAGACTCCAATGAGCCTGACTTGACTCGACTTGCTCAGGAGGGTTGGGTAATGTGTGTGACAGCCTGTTTCAACTGACTTGGCCGGATGAAAAGGAAAAAAACACTTCCCGATTTTGTCAGATGTGACTGTGTTTTACACAATCATTAAGTCTGATGTAATAGCAAGTCCAGCAAATGAAGCTATTGTTTCAGATTCACCTTCATTCTACTTTCTCAACAGCCTGTTTGAACTTTCAATAAAACATGAGTATATATATATATATATATATATATATATATATATACATATATATATATATATATATTAAACTGGTCACATTGTTACAATTTCATTTGGCAAAAAACGTAAGTGTTCAAGTGTAAGCAATCTGATCTTTAATCATCGCCCAGGATGCCTTTCCCCCAGCCCCAGTGCACCTGACAGCGTTTAATCTTCCAGACTGTAACATCTGTTGTTTACAGTCACGACAGCAATGCAATTTTCAAAAACGTGTCACTCGCCATTCTTCATCGCAGCAATACATCTTAACAAGATTATAGGCTCATAAATATTTGATGCATGGTGAGGTATGAGGTATGGCAAGGCCATTCTTATACACAGTGCTTTTTGTTCAGAGTGAGAAACCCAGTGTGCTTGAAATAAAACCTGCAAAGAGTTGCACAAATCAAAGCATTGTAAAAAAAAAATCCCTGACTTTTCTGATTACATTGAGCTTGATGATGAAATCAGAGTTTTATCAACACACATCTTACAGTGCACGATGGTATCTTCTGGTATTCATCATTTATTTAATCTTTTTTTTTTTTTTGCCTGCTCCCACCTCAAATATGATGCACAAAAATGATGCATGAATGGATTCATGGGGTGCACCGCCACCCAGTGGTGCAGAGCAACACTACAACAAACATATAGGACATTTAAGACTCAACTTGCACATTGTGATGCATCCAATAGATGGCAGGCTGTCTACACAGTTGGGAGGACCTTTCATCCCCCCCCCCCCCCTCTTCTCTCTCTCTCCCCTGTAAGTGTGAGTGGGTGGGTGTGCATATTGTGACACCGTTGATTTTCTAAGCCCGCCTTTTCGCCTTTATTGAAGTCTGCGGAAGAGAATAAATTACCCAGGTATCAGTTTGCTTAGTGGCAGGCGTCACAGCACAAAAAAAACAAAGAAATGATGCTCGCATCGGAACATCAAGCGAAGAAAGGTCTGGAGCGAAAGAGGAGGCTGCTGTTTCACAAAGGTTGCAGGGCCTTTTTGTGTTATTAAAGCCAGCAGTCAGTCGGAGGGGAGCAAATATAGCAACGCATCCCTCTGACGTAAGCACCCAGGCGGCAAACAATGCTAATTACTCATCTGTTAGGTAACGGCGTCTTATTCTCTCTCAGCCGTGTGACTGAAAGCCACAGATCTTTCATAATGCCGGAGCGGGGTGACAAGCAAGGCACTTTTTTTTTTCTTTTTTAGGCGTGAGCTTTTGTTTTAGGCTTGTGCCACCTACGCACCATCAAAGTCAGACATTTTCTTTTAATGAGCAAGCCTCGGATCACGAGCTAAAAAAGAAAGAAGCATTTTCTGAATCACATGCACAGCCGTGTTCAGGTTTAAATTTAAAACTTGAAAGGGCATCAGGTCTTTGTGACACAAGTGGGTGAGAAGGGTCTGCTTCGTAACTCACTCCAAGATTCGTCGGCAGATATTTGTCTCTGCTGCGGAACGACGGAGATAAAAGGTAATAAGTTGGACGACTTGTGGATTTTTTTCCCCCTGCAACTTGGCAACACGCCTCAAGTGACTCAGATCCGATCATGTGGGCATTGTTCTAGCAGAGAGGATATTAGCATCGTCAATCAGTTCACAGTTAATATCAGAGCTGGGAAGTAACAAAGTATAAATACATTGTTGCTGTACTTCAGTAGAGTTTTCAGTTCTCTTGTACTTGACTTGACATTTTAAAACAAATGTCTGTTCTTTCTACTCCTCACATTTTCAAAACAGGCTCGTTATTTAATTTGAATGCATTTGAGGGGAATTCTTTCTTTTCTTTTCTCTTTTCTAAGCCAGTAGAAATGTCCTTCATAGGGAGTTCATTTCAGAGCCTCTACTTTTCCACTTCCACTTGATTAAAGAAGTTGAATCAGTACTTCTGCACAAGTATATCTGCACATCTTGAGTATAGATGGTTTGTCACCTCCGGTTAAAACGCCGTCGCTCCCTATATGCAGGATAAGCTGGACCATATTGACGCTTTAATGAGAATTGTTTAGGGCCGCTTTCAGAGGCGCGGAGAGAAAATGATGTGCAGCCATATGTTGACCCCCGAGGACGCTCGGCACCAGTGTTTATCTGAGTCGACACCTGCCTTCCTGCGTCACCACGACGTTAACTGGACAAGATTAAATGAGGCAGATGAAGATGCTTTGTTCAGTTTGAAACCAAAGCAACATGCGCATTCTCCTCCCGAGGTCGGCTTCTTCTGTCGGCTTTCCGCTGAAGTGGTTCGGTGTCCCAGAAGAGATCGGAGTGATCCTTCAAGCTGCTGGTGAAAGAAGAAATAGGGTTTACATTCCTGGTCTATCAAAGCCCAGCCATTCAAGTTCATTTAAGTTTAAGGTATGCGGTCGTCATTCATCGGGGAGACTGTGCAAGGCATCGCCATTATTTTTCACATTTCACACACTCATTACAGCCGGCTCCGTCCTCGCCCCCGAGAGCGATCGCTCTCCGGTGAGCAGTCAAGCACAATTTAAAGGTCCCGTCTATTTGTAATCTGCTGGAGAGATTGCCACATGCCCCGATACCAGAGTTCAGATCAATCCAAGGCCCGGCGCCGTCTCCTCCGTAAGACCTCTCGCTGCTAATAACGCTTCAGAAACACTGAAGGGCTGCAGATAAGCCCGGCTCTCTAATTAAGGTTTTGCAAGCGTGGCCAAATTAAGGGTCTCATGCACTATATACTTAAGTTTCTTGTCATTATTTCTGCATGGAAGGATTGTGATGCAGACTAAATGCTGATAAATGAGAGTGAATTGAAGCCCACTGAAGATGTCAGAGAAGAGGATCATCGAGTGACATCTTCCAGTTCAAGTCCAGTCCAAGTGACAAAGATGATTCCAACGCAATCATACCCTCAAATCCTGTTTGTTTTCATTGTTAAAGCCTTCTAGTGAAAGGAAGACAAGCACAGAAGGAAACAGGAGCATCTAAAGGAGGATCTACAGAAGCATCTAAATGAGGATCTACAGGAGCATCTTAAGGAGGATCTAGCATCTAAAGGAGGATCTTCAGGAGCATCTAAAGGAGGATCTAGCATCTAAAGGAAGATCTACAGGGGCATCTAAAGGAGGATCTACAGGAGCATCTAAAGGAGGATCTACAGGAGCATCTAAAGGAGGATCTAGCATCTAAAGGAGGATCTACAGGGGCATCTAAAGGAGGATCTACAGGAGCATCTAAAGGAGGATCTACAGGGGCATCTAAAGGAGGATCTACACGAGCATCTAAAGGAGGATCTAGGATCTAAAGGAGGATCTACAGGAGCATCTAAAGGAGGATCTAGGATCTACAGGAGCATCTACAGGAGCATCTAAAGGAGGATCTAGGATCTAAAGGAGGATCTACAGGAGCATCTAAAGGAGGATCTACAGGAGCATCTACAGGAGCATCTAAAAGGAGGATCTAGCATCTAAAGGAGGATCTACAGGAGCATCTACAGGAGGATCTACAGGAGGATCTATAGGAGCATCTAAAGGAGGATCTACAGGGGCATCTAAAGGAGGATCTACAGGAGCATCTAATTCTGCATCTAACTGACCAATCAAGTCGACATAGTTTAGCCGAAACAGACACGATGGAGATCTATTGTCAAACACAAACATATTTTACTTTGAAAAGCATCCTGTCTGACTTCATGTGGTTTGAACTCCTCTCTTTCAAATCCACAGAAGGTCATTTCAAGGTGAGGTTCACAAACCACTTGAATTTCAGTTTGATATTCATGTGCTTCCAAACGATCGACTCGATCCAATAATGTAGATAGAATAATAATATGTCAAATGTAACACACCTTTGTCCATGTACATGGTTTCTTCCCCCTCATTTACAAAGCAGACCTTAATGATGTCACAAATGAACAATTTCTGGGGATTCCAGTTGGATTCCGCCACCTACCACTGAAACGATGTGGAAAATCCCATTTGTGGGGGTTTAAGACAGAAGAAGAGATTGTTCCTTCCTTTATCGTGTTACTGAGAGCATCTGTGAGGAGACGCATCCAAGAACTCAGAGCATTTAATGTCTATTTGCACATGAATGACGCCGCCGTTCCCATTCAATCCGGCCAACATGCTGCTGCTCGTTTATGGAAACTCCTTATGCAGAGTGCATTAACATAAAATCAGCCGTCTGTTTTCCTTTTCTGTCACACATCTGCAGATTTGGTAATAGTGGCGTGGAGGATAGCGGAGGGTGGAGGATAAAGGAAAAAGGAGGAGAAGACGTGATGGAATTGAGTTGATGGGAATCCTATTAGAACATACTGTATGCAAATGAGAGGAGACGTCACAGAATCTTGTCTCCATCTCGCCGTACATGAACTCGGCATAAAGGCCTTTCATAATTCTCCTCCAGTCTGTGGGAGCAGAGCTGCTCCACTGATCTCTGTTCTGGGGGCAGATTCCCCCCCGACACTCATTGTGTTTCCACTCTGGATGTGGAGACAAGAGAGGCCGGAGCGACCGAAAAAGACATTTGCATGAAAGTCAGCCACGAGAGACGAGCAGGCGAGACAAAAGCCGTCCCGAAGACCTGCAGGACCATCTCCTGTGACCGGGTCTACCAAAAAAAAAACTCTGGATGGACGCCAAACATTAGGAGAAATGTTCTGCCGCCATTAAAATTCTCATTTAAGTAGAAGCCGGAAATGCACCTGCCAGCCCTCCTCCCTCTCTCCTAAATGAGTTCAGATGGGAACGTTTGTTGAAAGGAATCATTTTGCATTTAGATTTCCCAGAGTAAAAAAAAGGGGGGGGGGACTCCCTGCTCGGGCGACATGTTCCTCTCAGAGAAAAGCTCTTCCTAATGAGCCCTTTTAAGCTTAGCTGATTATTTTTCTGCTTTGGTGTCGTAGCTGAGAATCGCAATTCCCATGTTTTTTCTGCTTTTTAACCCAGATATCCAAAATGGCAGCCTGCGGGTCTGTTTGATTGCTCTCCCCCCCCACCCCAAAAAAATCCTTTGAACTCCACTGCAATCAGACGACCCCAAAACTTGGGCTTCGTTTTTCCACCGTGAAATTTTAAAAGATATCTGTCTATCGCAGCTTTTCCCCCTGAAGTCACCTAACGGGAAAAAAAATGAGTGTTTGTCCCTGAAATGCCATCTTTGGACGCCTGCAACAGCATATCTGCAGCTCCGTGTGTTAGACATGCAGATAATGCATCCGTGTGTGTGTGTGTGTGTGTTTATCGCCTCCCATCCAAGCAGAGGCTCCACACAAAACACGAGCTGTCAAAAGCATCATTCAAAATCTGGATTTAGTCTCCAGTTGACGATTTCTTTGAAAGATTGGATATCTGATTTTTTCTTGCAGGGATGTCATCGTTGTCATCGTTGTTTCCTCCGTCAGCATCTCAACTTGAAATTACTCAAAATATAAGTAACAAATCATTTGAATGGCATCTCTGAAAGGAGAACTCACTGGTAAGCCTCACAAAAATCAGCTTATTTCAAAAAGCACCCCAACAGCTCCTTTACAGGCAACACCACAACTTGACATTTCCCGCCGGCCTGAAATCATCTGACATTTGGAGAGAAATGTGCGGCTGAGAGTTAGATGGTTTACTTCGGTTATTATTTTTCATGTGTGGAGGGGGGGGGGGGACGCAACATTCTCATCCAACACTGTAGAGAGTTTGGTGCCTCGGGTGCGTTGGAAAAACGATTGTCGGTGGGAAGCCTGTGAGGGATCACAACCATGTCACTCACAAGATTGCTGTTTTTTTTACTGAAAGAAACAAGAAAAACAAAAAATGTGCTTTTATGTGAGAATGGCTGTACTTGTCTTGTCCTTAAAGTTTGGAAAAAGGACAGACGGGCACTTAACGGAAATAACACAGTTGTGATATAGTGTGACAGGATGTTTTTTTTGCTGTTTTTCCACCCACACTGGTAGATATCATATATATATATTTATATATACTGTATATGCTGTTACCTCACCTTGTCCCACAATGCTCGGCTCGTGGACACTTCAGGGCAGCTCGGGAAACTGACACGTCTGAATGTAGGCGACCGAGCAGAACGGGAACAGGGGAAAGGATCGCGTTGCAAAATGCCGCCCTCAGGGCCACAACAGAGAAACAACACTGGCTTTATCTTGTCGGTGAGCTTTTAAAATGTCAGAAGTTTGTTTTTCTCCCTGACCTCTGTCAGAACTAAACGCTGTCACAGCGAGGCTGTGCTTCGGTGTGTGACCACCTGTGTACCTGCAGCATTACAGACTTATGTTTGGGGACATATAGAGCTAGTACTGCAAAGATTTATTGTTATATTTATTGGCCACCTATAAGCCTATGCAGAAAATGATGGTTCCTGTGGTCTCAGCCTGCCCCCCCTATAAAAATATCTGGCTCTGCCTCTGGAAACAGCTTTCTCATTTGTTTCATTTGTAAAAAACTGGAAGTGTAAAAACAAAGTGATGGATTAGACGGAAAGTTATCTGCTGGAACTACAGTATTTCTTGGCTCGGCTGCTGTGACTTCCTGGAGGAATTACATTAATATACATCTAAGTTGCAACAGTCACCACATTTTGAAGGAAACTGCATATTATTTCCTGCCTGGTATTCCCCTCGTGTCAAATCTACTTTTAATTATTTTCCCTTGATATTGCTCACATGGATATTTCCAAAAGACCTTTGTGTTAATAAGAGAAAATACCTGACTTGGGTACTTAATACAACAATTTGCACACTCAGTGTATTGTTTTGGGATTATAGGTATATTATAATTGTAATTTGATGTTAATAAAGTCTTAACCAGATGCAGTATGGTTCGTCTTTGTGTGTTTTGTTTGACCTTGGTGGCCTGAAATCATATCAGCAACTCACCATGTTGCGACGCATAGATGACTCCCAGAAAACTGAAAAGCAAGGAGGTGAGCAGACGAATCAAATCAGTCTTTCTGTCAGAAAACACACCTCAGGTAGCTGCTCAGTGGGACGTTTGACCCAGATACCTGGAGCCGCAGTCAAACACGGATCTAAAAGCACACATGCTCGTTAAAACTCGTATTCTCTTAATTCCTCAGAAAGTGAACTAACTCGTCGACGGCAAGGCGCTGCAAGGTTGTTCACTTCCACGTGAAGACGCCCACACACACACATCCATCACATGGCACAATGGAGCTGCAAGGTTGTCGCCTCTCCAACTGGAGGCTGCATTCTGCTTTTTCTTCAAGCGGAACAATCAGTGTTTTTTTTTTCTTGATCTATTTTGTGCAGACGTGGTCACAAACAAAAGCTTGCAGTATGGAACAAAAAAATGTTCACCTTCAAGAATGTTTTTTCTTTCTTATAGTTGGACTTTGTCATTGCATTTCCCCCTGTATGCTGCTCAATACATCTGCTGTTTGTTTGTATGGATAAAGCAGAGAGGCTCTGAGGATTTGTGGAAAACAAGTTTTAGTGCGTGATCAAATACAGAATAAAAGCCTCAAATTATTTTCTTAAATCTAAAGGGATTGTTGCGAAATGACTGAGAATGTATTTGTGTCAAAACACTAGATGAAACAGTTTATTTAACCCTATCAAACAGCGTTAAGGTGGAATTTCCATTTCAAGATGGAGGCTGAGTTGCAAGATGGTCGCGGTAACCGCATGTGACGTTAAGTCGTTACGTCTAATGGCTTTGCATTATATGGGAGAGAGAGAAAAAACACAGAATGTGAATATTGAAAAGCCTATTTGGGAGCCGCAGTCTCGGTAAAATCCAGGGTCATTTCAGGCCCGGACGGGGAAACAGCTGTGCACGCTTCCACCAAAATGAGCCTTGTTAATTTCCTGAAGTTTTTCGGAGGAGATTAAGTTTGTTTATATGTGGCTGGATGATTAGAAGGACGGCTCTCTCTGCTGCCTGGGCCCAGGGATTAGCAGGGAAAAAGTGAAATGTAAAATGGTGTGTTATCTGGTGCCAGGGAGGAGCGCGGGCACCAGATGTTATCTTTTAGGCGGGTAATGGGTTATCACATCTCGGGGCAGAGATTACACATTCATTGTCTTTTCCTCTCTCCCTCTCTTAGATATTATTGAAGTATTCATTATCTCGTCCTTACCTCGATGACTCGGCGGCTTCTCCTCTCGTCACAAAGCAGCTTAGTCGCCGTCACCTCGTTTACCCCCCCTCCCTCACACCAATCCGATCTTAATGGCTCCTTATCGCCATAAACATATCGCTGAATTCCAGCAATGACTTTCCGGTTATTAACTTTCATACTCGCGGCGCTAAAGCCGATGGGAAGATGGGGGACTTTATTTGGCCTTAGTGTGAGGATTAGAAATGGTTAATGGTTGTTTGGCTTTGGCGACTTAGAGGGTGAGATTCTGAAGAGCTCGATAGACGCACTTCTCAAACAATGTATGAGCGACTGAGTCAGATGTCAAAATATAACAAAGAATCTGCAAAGAGAACAATTAGCCGAGAGGCACGTCTACTACATGAGCGATTAACCACACGACCAGGAAATTACAAAAAGGGGTTTGAGCGTTACAGGCCTCCTCACGACCGTCACCACCTTAAAATGATTCACTTATTCAGTCCCAACTTCATCACAGCCGCCGAATTAATTACTCAACTCGCTCTAAGTCGACGTTCCTCGCCCGTCCTTCCTCGAGGAAACACCGCTGGGATTAAAACATATTCAGTGGATGAGCTGTCACATTATCATGCACAACACGCTAAGTGGGATCATGTCAAAGGAGCCGAGAGCTTGATATCGCTATAGCTACGTAATCTTCATGCAGCAAAGTCCTATATGGTGGCCGTTTAATCCTGGGCCGGAGTGAACACTTATACTAGGATTTCTCTAGAGCATGTTAGCGTTAAATGCAATGTACAGCCGAGGCTAAAAGGGAATGTCATTCGTTTGGCAGTTTTTTTTGATGATATACAAAAATATTGGACCATCTGAAATTTGGACCTGATGATGGTTCTTGTTGAGGATCACCAAAGTTATTACAAATCATCCTGAAGGGTGGTTTTAAACACTGGTATGAGCTGAAGAACCAGCTATCACAGTTGTGAGGGTTGGCTGAGAGTTAGCTGGGGGTTGGCTAGGAGTTTAAACGCTGGCTTTAGTCATGGAGAACCAGCTAGCACAGTGGTGAGGGTTAGCTGGGGGTTTTAAACGCTGGCTTTAGTCATGGAGAACCAGCTAGCATGGTGGTGAGGGTTGGCTAGGAGTTTAAACGCTGGCTTTAGTCATGGAGAACCAGCTAGCATGGTGGTGAGGGTTGGCTAGGGGTTTTAAACGCTGGCTTTAGTCATGGAGAACCAGCTTTCATTGTGGTGAGGGTTGGCTAAAGGTTTTAAACTCTGGCTTAAGTCATGGAGAACCAGCTAGCATGGTGGTGAGGGTTGGCTGGTGGTTTTAAACGCTGGCTTTAGTCATGGAGAACCAGCTAGCATGGTGGTGAGGGTTGGCTAAAGGTTTTAAACGCTGGCTTTAGTCATGGAGAACCAGCTAGCATGGTGGTGAGGGTTGGCTAAAGGTTTTAAACGCTGGCTTTAGTCATGGAGAACCAGCTAGCATGGTGGTGAGGGTTGAATAGGGGTTTTAAACGCTGGCTTTAGTCATGGAGAACCAGCTAGCATGGTGGTGAGGGTTGGCTAGGGGTTTTAAATGCTGGCTTTAGTCATGGAGAACCAGCTAGCATGGTGGTGAGGGTTGGCTAGGGGTTTTAAATGCTGGCTTTAGTCATGGAGAACCAGCTAGCATGGTGATGAGGGTTGGCTAGGAGTTTAAACGCTGGCTTTAGTCATGGAGAACCAGCTAGCATGGTGGTGAGGGTTGAATAGGGGTTTTAAACGCTGGCTTTAGTCATGGAGAACCAGCTAGCATGGTGGTGAGGGTTGGCTAGGGGTTTTAAACGCTGGCTTTAGTCATGGAGAACCAGCTAGCATGGTGATGAGGGTTGAATAGGGGTTTTAAACGCTGGCTTTAGTCATGGAGAACCAGCTAGCATGGTGGTGAGGGTTGAATAGGGGTTTTAAACGCTGGCTTTAGTCATGGAGAACCAGCTAGCATGGTGGTGAGGGTTGGCTAGGGGTTTTAAACGCTGGCTTTAGTCATGGAGAACCAGCTAGCATGGTGATGAGGGTTGGCTAGGAGTTTAAACGCTGGCTTTAGTCATGGAGAACCAGCTAGCATGGTGGTGAGGGTTGGCTAAAGGTTTTAAATGCTGGCTTTAGTCATGGAGAACCAGCTAGCATGGTGGTGAGGGTTGGCTAGGAGTTTAAACGCTGGCTTTAGTCATGGAGAACCAGCTAGCATGGTGGTGAGGGTTGGCTAGGGGTTTTAAATGATGGCTTTAGTCATGGAGAACCAGCTAGCATGGTGGTGAGGGTTGGCTAGGAGTTTAAACGCTGGCTTTAGTCATGGAGAACCAGCTAGCACGTGGTGAGGATAGGCTGAGAGTTAGCTGGGGGCTGGCTAGGAGTTTGAACGCTGGCCTTAGTCATGGAGAACCAGCTATCATTGTGGTGAGGGTTGGCTAGGGGTTTTAAATGCTGGCTTTAGTCATGGAGAACCAGCTAGCAATGTGGTGAGGGTTGGCTAGGATTTTAAACGCTTGCTTTAGTCATGGAGAACCAGCTTTCATGGTGGTTAGGGTTGGCTAGGGGTTTTAAACGCTGGCTTTAGTCATGGAGAACCAGCTAGCATGGTGGTGAGGGTTGGCTAAAGGTTTTAAAAGCTGGCTTTAGTCACGGAGAACCAGCCAGCACAGTGATTTTACTACCCTAGAAGTAAAATGCGTTAGGAGATCTCGAGGTTATCTAAGAGCTGGCACTGTACTGGAGAGCCCCCCCTCCCCCGTGGATGTGGATCTAACACACAGCAGGACCTGTCCGTAAGATCTGACAAATTCACCATCACCTATTGATCCTCACACTGCGCACACACACACCTCTCCTCTTCTTCTGCTGCCTAGCACTCCATCCTGCAGAGCCCTGCCGTCATTTATTATTGAAGGAAGAAGCCTCAACCGTAACACCTGAAGAACGTCCTCCGAGTGATTTAACTCGTGTGAAGTGGAGGCCAGATCTCCACCATTTGCATTAACTTCATCCGAAACCTTTTTGTCATTTTTTTGACGGTGGACTTTTCATAAATTGTTGAGTTAAATGCTGCGTGTGTCCTATAGGAATCCATATTTACAACCTCATTAAAATGTCATTCCCCTTAACCAAACACACACCATGAACAAGGAACATTAACCTTACAGAAAATAAAGAGAGATCTATTTTCCACCCATAGTCCCTGTGCTGATATAGAAGAACTGTGAGAAAAACATTAAGTCATTACATACAAAACTGACTACTAGTTATAATGTAGTTATAATGTTGACAATATTTTCAGAGTCAAAACTTCTGAGGTAAAAAACATTCAACCTGAGTAGCAATGAGGTTGCCAAGTAAAACGTCATGGCAACAGATGAGCAGACCAAGCAGGATCTTGCAGAGCACAGTCTTTACCATGTTAATGTGTGTGTGTGTGTGTGTGTGTGTGTGTGTCATGCTAACAGGCTTACCAAAGCAATCTCATCCCTGTCCCTCTTTGCTGAGCTCAAACCTCGTCCTCGTCTCCCGTTTCTCTGGCGATGCTTTTGTGTCCACGTGAAGTCGGATAAACACATACCCACACACACACACACACACACACACACACACACACACACACATTTCAAAAACCAGTGTCAAAAACTCCACACGCAGCAGGATCGATACAGAGGGACGGTTATTAGATGTGATTTAAGGTGGTTATTTAGGAGACTCTCCATCAAAACACAGTCATCGATCTGAAATCACCACAGCTATTTTGTGTGTTTCCCCTCACCCCAGTCCATGACACCGTATATCTGCTCTGACTAGAGACAGTCTGAGCTTCTAACCTGCCGGCTCTAGATGTGAAATTCCCACTCGGAGGAGGAAAAAACAAAAACACACTTTTGCTCCGGCAGCCGAATCTGCATTCAGCCGTCGTACTTATGTGACATTATCTCACATTTGTACTGTGAACCTTTGCTCGTCCCGGGGAGGCAGGTGCTTTGTGTCTCTGTTTGATTCCCCTCCAAGAATTGAACGTTGCCCGAGCTGCATATTAAAGCCGGCAGTGCAAATACCAGACTGTCACATAGAGGCTGACACTGTAGGTCACAGCAATCCATCCTGCTTCGGACGGGGAACGCTGCCCTCATCCTCTCAGGACCCTCGGGAGGTATTTCCTGTGTAAATCTGGAATAAAAATGACTATTAAGATTAAACTTCCGAGCTCAGTTGAGTTTTTATTTCCTAGACAGAAAACAGTTTGACTTGGAGCAACCTCACATCGTAGACTCCCACGGCCCCGTGGTCAACCGCTCCTGTAAGGAGAAGCACTTTTTTTTTTATTGAGCACTAAAAAAACATTCTAATACCAAATGTGCTTTTATGTTTAAATTAACCCGAAGTTCTTTTTCTATTAAACCCCCCTTTGATCTTGAATGCCTAAGAGCTTATAAAGGGGGGGACATTCGAGGTGAGTGAGGAGCGTTTCACACCCATCAAAAGCTATGAAGCAGCTCCGGCCCGCGTGTTGGCGCCGCCAGACTGCTTTTTTACGACGACGGGGATCTCGCAGCACCTTCCGTTATAATAGCTGAACGCATTCCGGATGCAAATTACCGTGTTTACTGACCTGAACGAAGGAGGAGAAGAAACCCCCGCAGGACGGATATCAAGTACGTGCACCAAACTGTAATTCTAACGGGCTCAGTGTGCCTGAGCTGAGACTCCAAAATGATCCGAGTAACGATTGTGATTCTGAGCCTCTTTCATAGGTGGTCAAAATAATGTGAACAGCCAAACAAAAAGACATCTGAGCGATAAATCCCAGCTGAGCACTAAAGCTTGCAGGTATGATTGTTTAAACCAGAGCAGCTTTTAAATCTGATCACACAACCCTCTCTAAGTGGCTGTCACATAATAATAATAATTAATAATAATAATGACTGTCACTTGCAATCAAAGCCAGCGAACGCCTGCATCCACTAATGCAGAAAAATGTTTTCGTTAACTTTATTCCCCGAGCCAATGGACAACTTTTTTTCTCCCCCAATCTTCAAAGAACATTTTTTTTCACGCCCACATTTGTTTCTACTGTGAATCAAATAAGAGAATATAATTGCCTCGTATGAATAATTCAGTTGTGGGATTTGTGATAAGACAAAAAAAAAAAATCTTATCGGGGTTTTCCCTCAAGGTCCCGCAGACTGCTTTTCCCCCGATGCTCTCTATCTTCTTCTCCTGCTTCCTCCGATGCCCACCAGGAGAACGCAGTCAGCAGAATCCACGGCAACCGTTGCCCCGTTGCTGCAGACAAACAGGCGGCAACAAATGTGGCGGCGTAGATTAAGACTTCACCCTTCAAACGTGCAGGGGACATTGTTAAAATATACATTTGACATGTTTGCAGTTAAGAGGGTGGAAAGAGCGCAAACAGAGAATGCAACAACAATTTGGAGGACAGCTGATGCAGTTTTGAATAATTTTTTAAAGTGTAAGTAAAAGTGGAAATAATAGAAAAACAGGATAGAGATTATTTTCTTTTTTTCTGTCCAGAAAATGAGGATCTGTGAAATCTTTAGCGCTTTAAAAGCACAACAAGACTTCTCCCCTGTGGGGTCACATTTTCTAGCAGTCGGACCTGTAAAGTGTTTTGTTTTCTCTCCACTAAAGCGTTGATGTGAAGCCGATACTACAGGGTTTTAACGATGACCTCGCCCGACTCTTCGGCACTCTGCGACTGCGTTGCCGTACTTTACCTCAGAGCCTTCTATCCTGGGCTCAAATCAAAGGGAATAGAGTTTCGTAAATCCTGCCCAATTTAAAAAAAAACAAAAAAGGACTTTTCTCTGCACCAAAAAAAAGAAAAAAAGAAGTCACCTCTAGATAATATCTCACACACATCAGAAAAGTGGAAGTGTATTTCATAAAGCGGGGGGAAGGAATGATGTGCTATCATTAAAGCACATACGTCTATCTCCAACTGATGGATGGGACAGCTTTTCACTTATAACGCTCTCGTCCTCGTACATCAAATCCGTTCGTTGTCACCTGAAAGTTCACGTTCCGGCGATGGCAGACAGAGGCCGTGTTGAAGCCGAGTCCCCGGGAATCAATTTTGCTTTTGGCACCGTCCGTCAGACATCTTCGTCCTGATGTGCAGGTGTGACCTCGGCAGTTTAAGTGCCACCCTAGAGTCAGCGCTTTTTTAGAAAGTCTTCCTCACGTGGACGGAGGGGAGCGTTTGAGGACAGCGGTTTTTATGTGGAAGGTTGTCAACTTCTTTCTACGCAGCAGCAGCAGCAGCTTAGCACAAAGGACGGATACGCGATGGTTCGATGGAGTCGGTCACTTTTGGCCTCCGCGGGGCCTCAGAGGGGTCCGTGGTGATCCCACCCGGCTACAAAGAACATGATAGTGATGTTGTCATCCTTATCATCCAGGTCCTGTGGGGAGTTCAGGTGGAATACTTGTAGGGTCGTTAATCCTGTGAGAGGCGTGTGATCCTGTGGATGTGTGGATGGTTGTTGATTCGTCCAGGGACTGATCTGAGGACTGTATTGTATGTGGCTGATCTGACCTGCTCCAGGTAGAGAGAAATGGCTTCTTTAACCCCTCTCTCAAACCATCTGTCTTCCTTGGCCAGAATGCGGAACGTTGGCGATCCAAGGTTAGAAAAAAGGGCAACCCTACGCCTGAATTATGGAGAACTTAAAGCCTGGATATTATTTAAAATGTGTGAGGTGTATGAAAAATGTGCCACCCGTTGTCATGAAGATGGGGAAGTTATCTAAAGAGACTAAAGCTTTTTACGTACCAGCCTGTTAACATGAATATTTCTGCTGTAAAGTTGGTCATCGACTCATGTTTGGAGCCTTTTTTTAGACGTTTCATAGGGTCCATTTTTAAGCACTGTGGGTCGCCACCTGCAATATGTGTGATTAGTGTTTTCCAATCTGGCATCATTTGCCAGCAAACGGAAAAATACAAAAACATTTGTTATGAAGAGAGAAAGTCTGTGGTTTTGTGTTTGAACGACACACTGTGTCATAATGTTTGTGGTTAAAAGAAGAATCACATGGTTCAGTCTGGGGAACATTTGTGGTCAAACAAACAGCGAGTATTTGTGGGAAACAGGAAGTGAAGAGGTTTTTTGGACTGGAGTTATCTCCCAGAGCCACTAGAGGTCTTAAATCATGACAATTAAAAAATAATAATTTCTTACTTCACTGAAGAGCTCTCCATAAGTCAGGTCCTCGGGGGGGCAGTGACTCCACATACACAAGCAAAGAGCCCCGACTGCAAAATGTCATTAAAGCAATCCCCGTTTGACTGGACGCCATCTGGCTTTAACGGCCGGCGAGATCATAATTAGCTCCTGTAACAACAGCGGCTCCTCTCCCCCGAGGTCCGACTCCATATATTTACAATACGTTACCATTAAAGTGGCACTACAGGTGATCTAGATGACACTCGGATGAAGATAGGGAGGACCGTGATGCTCGCTTAAAAAAAAAAAAAAGGTGAAGGTCAGTCCACAATGGGGAGCGAATCCCCACAATGACAGGCTTTTCACACATTTCAATGGGCATCAATATTGCAGCAGGGACAGCAACATGTCAGACTCTCTACCCCCGTTGGGCTCTTGTGCTCTGCAGGACGCCCCCCCTCCCCGACAGACAGACAGCTGAAGGCTCCCCTCCTGATGCCTCCCTGCCTCGAGGCCACGGAAGCCACGCTTTTAGCACTTCAAGGTCCTTTGGATGGAAGAGTAAAGAGCTGGAAGCAGAGTGTTGACCTGAGCCGGTCCCTGGGTACGCATCCCAAAGAGCCTCCAGCCTCCGGGCGTAACCCCCGGTGACAGGTCTGTGCCGTTCTGGGGTCGGGGGCTCCAGAGAGCCTCTTGATCCCCTGTGACATCGCAGCCTTCATTCAGCCGGGCTCAGGTATACCCGCCGCCGTTCACCTGACCTCTTGACAACAGAAAGATCGCCATCGCGACTTTTTCCATTACCGACTTGAGGAAGACACGGGTGGCCTTCACGGCTTTGTCATCTGACCTTTCCGTCCTTTTCGTGGTTAAACGGCAGAGAGGACACGCTCTCTGCACCGGCGCGGAGATAACGGCGCTCCGTGATTTCCTTCAACCGAGGAAAATAGAATCCCATGGATTTCTGAGCACGTGAAGAGAAATATCTGAACCTGGACACCAAAGGAAATGTATATATTATTATCATCACCACAATATACAAAAGTGCTATCATATAAATGATAACCGTGACATTCAGCAATGTTTGAATCAAACGACAAATGCTTTTAATTATTTCATCTGCAGTTAATTTCCTTGTACGTCTTCCTTCAGTTCTGATTTATGCCCCCTTTTCTTTTAAAACGAAATAACACCGGATCTCTCCGAAGGCTACCTGTTGATGGTGAGATCCAAGCGTTTGTTTCATGTGGAGGTGAAGATTTTCTGCCCGGTATTTTTTTCAAAGTGGATGTCTCTGGTGCGTAGGTTCAAAGCCTGGAAGATGAAAAGAAGAAATCAAAATAGAGGCCAACCGGTGACAAAAATACAGTTCATTTGGTGACACAAAGATGCAGGATAAGAAAGAAAAGAGCTGTTGTGCAGCAAAGCAGGCTATATAACCCAAGACAATTAACACTAATTTAAAAACACTTTATAATAAATTGCAGAATAAAAAAAACCATTGGCGTCGTGCAGAGATTAAAAAAAAAGAAGAAAAGAACAAACTTCTAACTAAGTTTTCTCCTCTCCATCCCTTTAATCTGCAGCATCAAACAGTCTCCTCCAAACTTTGTACGCATAGAAAGTTCCTCTTCTTTTAAACATCTTTGAGATAAATTCTTTGATTTCATCAAAATGAGAATAGAACAAATGAAGTGTCTTACACTTGCATTCTCTCTGCTGGCCACCAGGGGGCGACTCCTCTCTGGTTGTATAGAAGTCTATGAGAAAATGGTCCTACCTCTCTCTTGATGTTTTATCTCAGTAAACATGAGTTTATGGTCTCAATCTCTAGTTTCAAGTCTTCTTCAATCCAGCATGATGTTCATTTAGTACATTATGGTCCATTTAGAGTCCAGCAGACCAGGAAGCAGGGGATGCTTTAGGGGGCGGGGCTTACCTGCTGATTGACAGGTCGCTATCAATGTTCCGAACACGACTGTAAAGTTGACCTTGAATTATGAAGCTATTTTTGTTAGCAGCTTTACACCAGAATCCAGATGGATCCAGAGCCAGCTAGGGTGCCACTCTTGTGTTCATCAGATCCACCTGTTGCTCCTCCACAGTCCAAATATGGTCACTTCCTTCACTGGTTGCAAAACATCCAAGATGCAACAGCCAACAAGATGAACCCGAGGCTTCAGAACCGTAGTCCACAAACCAACGGATGATGTCACGATGACTACGTAGACGTAATGTAGACGTAATGTAGACGTAATGTAGACGTAATGAGGTCATACAGCACTCTTTAAATAATTTAAACAATAAATTACAAAATACACTGGATCTGAGTCCATACAAATTAATATTTCAGAGTGTTGGAAATGGGGGAAATAGCTTGATTCAACTTTAAACGTTTTTTTTTTTTTTTTTTTGCATGAATATAGTAAAATGAAAGTAAAGCTAATGGCTACTGATGGTGCAGTAAAAGACTAATATATAAAGGGATGTTTCTTGGAGGGAATCCAACAGCGGCTTGGCTCGCGTCGCTCTGACACGGAAAAGAATACGAGCAGACAGCCGTCTGAAGAGGAAGCTGAGGTCGCGTCCTATAAACAGCGTGTTGGCTCAATGGGCCGAGCACTTAGGCCAACACACAGATAACTACTACAACCAGGGGACCGGTGAGGAATCTACTGGGGGGCCTAATTAATACACACGGGTTAATGAGTATTATACAAAAAGGCTCACATTTATAAAAGCTGCCTTTACCCTCTTACACACACACACTGGTTCACATTCATTCTCTTCTCAGCCATTAGAGGAAAAAGCTTCGACAAGATTTAACACTTGGCATGAAGTGTAAAGGCTGGCATCTGGTCTGCAGGGAGCTGTATGACATACGCCGCGACAACTATTAGCATTTAAGGTGGCGGACGCTGGGAACGGACGAGCTCCTCCGCATGTTAATGGAAGCTCGCTGGAGGATAAATAATTAAAGGCAGCGTTACATAATGAATGAACTTCCCTTCAAATGAGCATTGTTAAGTGGCGGCCGGTTGAAGGAAAATAGGAGGCAGGAAGATAGGAGGCAGGATGCCCCCCCCCCCTCCCTCCCCAAGAGAGAGTTTGACAGTACGGAGGGCCGAGCGTGCCCACAGCCTCGTATCGCAGGCAGGAGATCAGAGGACTGAAGGAGGCACTGGCATGAGGACGGGGGGACAAGAGGGATCTTTCTGCCCGGAGGCTGGTTGGTTCTTCATCCGAGTTCCTCACCTTGATTAACACTTCAGGAAATTAGCAGGGGATGTGTGTCGACCCTTTGGGGCCCAAAGAGCCCCTCAGACACCAGGCGGCGTGCCTCAAATATGAACTAAGGGTGTAAAAAAAAAAAGATTGGATATAAAAAGCGTCCTCCATAGCAACCGTGTTATCTCCTTTATCTCTCGGAGGCGGGACGTAACAAAGCTGAAGGGGAGTTATGTATAAAAACCTTACGGCTATTTCCATCTTCTGTCTCTTTATAGCTTCTACTCGGCTTCACATTTCAGAGGGACACCTTCAACGTTTTATTAGCCTGCATTTATGAGCAGAATACGATTTTTTTTACATACATCACATTTGAGAAGCTTTTAAAATATAACGCGTCGTTTCAGATTAAAGGTGCTAATTTCAACCTTCAGAGGATTAATACCGCAGCAAATAACTATTTGCTATGTAGCTGTCCCTCTGTGTGTGTTGTTGTCCGAGCTTCTCACAACCGTCGGCGTTGTCTTTCCCTGAGGCTACTGGTTACAGTTATCTCTGTCAGCTGTTAGCACTGTTAGCTGCGAGCTGCCGGCTCAGCCGTCATGTTGAGAGCCGATAGAAATGCTTCTGATCTTGTATTTAGGAGTCACATGCCTCCCACGGTGTTAACGATATTTGTGATCAACTTATTGCAAGTGATTTTTTTTTTATCTTGATCCGCGACAAAATCTTTTATCGTCCCGATACGGAGCGGTTAATAACCTCTTCCAATAGCTTTAATAGTCCAAGAATACATGTCGAATAATAGTACGCTAACATTATTACATTTAGCTACTTTTGACAAAGTATAATTCTTTACTTGTATTTGACTTTTGCCTGAGTAACATTAAAATCTTGCCCCTATTATATAATATAGAGGAGCAGTTAATTATTTCCACAATAAAGTAAGAGTCCAATATCTGAGAAAAGTCAGATAATCACTCTGCTCAGCTGTTCGGGGCAGTCGTGCCCCCTGGGAGAGCATCGTCGTCGTGGCAACGGGTGTAATCACAACAGAAGAATTTAGATTTGATCAGCAACAAACTCTAACTTCTCCCTGTTGTGGCGGTTCAGGAGGAGGTATAGGAATACCTAGAGACGGGAGAATAAAAGATGAGGACTCACGCTGAGAACAAAGATCAAACAACAGGAGAACAACAGTTCAAATCAGCGTGATAATTGTCAAAGGAGCTTACAGAAAGGCATGACGGCGGCTTGTTTTTGTGGGGTTTTTTTCTGATTGTGTTCCTTTTCATCGCCCTCTCTGTTTCTGACGTGTTTGATACTTTAAACACAAGCAGATTCAGAGCCGTGTGATTTCCAATATTCAAATTCCCAAGATGATTTTTCCTTTTTGTTTAGTTGACTTAATGCACTTGGACTCATCGTCCCCCCCTTTTTTTTTTTTATAAGAGTGCAGTTTCTTGCTGAAGCTGCAGCTTCCAATAAAGACTTTCCAAAGAGGAGAAATAAAAGAGTAGTTTATGTTTCTGCTGCTATCCAAGAATCTCCCATATGCTCAGTGTTACTCTTTAAAATGTGATTTGTTTTTCCTAGAATGCAAAATAAAAAGTGTCTTTTCCTTTGAGGGCTTTCTCTGAAGCCTGCAGTCGCTTCTCTGTCGGACCGGCCGCTTTGCAGACGGAGGAGCCCGGATTCACAGCCAGTCAGCGGTCTTTCTTCAGCACCACAGCGTTTGTTTGGGATCGTTTCAGAATACAGTCAGATTGGAGGATTTAAATTGCACGCCTGCAGCTACAGGAGGTTGTTTTAAAGTGGTGCTTTTACAGCCTGTAAAGACGTATTGATGCTTGTTTCTCCTTCCACAGTCAAATTAGTGCTCCAATGCTTTGCAGGGAGATGAGAGTTTTTTTTTAGTATTTATTGCTGCACAATCAAGGATCGAGAAGCAGTCCAGACTTATAACAGAGTCATACGTTAAGAGGTAGAAAACGATGTAAAGACCAGGTCACGCTCTCCCCCTGAAATCTAATTTCCCCATAAAAGGAGGATTGTAAGATTCTGCCCCAAAAGCACTTTTTCTAATGAACTGTAATTACCTTCCGTCCACTTTCTTCCCCCTCGGTTCAGGTGTGGCTTACGCTTCCTTTCATGAAACCCACTCCGACCATCATGCAGCGCTCCACGCGTGACCTCCGCTCTGCAGAACGACCTTCAGCCTCACATGCAGCCATTAATGCTGCATTTTATTTCCTTATGCCCATCTTTGTTGATTTGTTTAACATTGTTTAGCTGATTGAGTGATTGTAGGCCTCTGTGAGCATTTCTTTACACTCCATTTTTTGATTTCCAATTTTCTTTTCATACACGTTAGCATTTGGAGCTCTTTTTTTTTGCAGCGCCAGTGACCTTGACATTTCTTTGGCATTACCTTTGGGCGTAACTACCTAGATTGTTCTATCAAAGAGGAAGAGAAGTGCTTTGATCCTAATGCATAATAATCAGAGTATATTTAATGGGTATCTAATATGACAATAACTATGAATAATGTGGGAATGCTTTTAGGTTTTGTTTTTTCATTTCATTTCTTCTGCAAGTCATTTTTTAAATTAGTCTTATTTTAGTTTAACATTTTGGATAATAGTCTAATTTGCGTTATTGGCCAAATATCAGAAGATTGACACAAGGCATGGATATGAAAACGTGATTATGCTGGCCAGAATAATTGCGATTCAGGATATTATCCTGATAATGATCAAAATATGCTTAAGAGTCTTAAAATGGCATTAAAACACACTGGTATCACTTCATAATGGATTATTCGGGGTTTTTTTTAATTTGATATGATGATCATTAATCATAAAGTCTCCCTGCATGAATAAAGGACAAATACTATACATTTTTTAAATTAAAGTTTGTATTTTTTTTTTATAAAATCAGGATATTTTATTCACTTGTCTACCATGAAATGAAGCTACACCGTTTTATCAGATGATATTTACAATCATCCCGATAAGAAATTCACAACAACTTTTCAAACAACCCCTTTAAAGCTCAGCCAACTTCTAAAGTATCAGAACTTTTAAGATGGAGGGTAACAACCTCACGTAGGAGTCGGACGGCTGGAGGGGCCCCGGGGTCTTGACCCTCTGGGACCGTGGGACTCTGGGACCGGGGCCGGCTGCACCGCGGGGAAATCAACCGTGGTGTTGTGCACGTCTCGTCTGCTTCGTTTGGGAGCACAGCGAGGAGACCGTCTGCATTCGCTACCACGGCAACGGGGCATCACAGTCACAGCGACAAGCGTCGTGATTGGCAATTTGATTCCCAGCCATGAGCGATTAGAGTCGCAGAGTGTATAAATACATAAAAAGCCTCACGAATAGAGAATCAATACAACAAATATGAATCTTCCATCTCAAACAACACAAAAAGGCCGTCAAAGCAAAATGTCGTCTGATTCGCACTCGACTGTTAGTGAAGATTTAAACCCCCAAAAAGCCCACGCTTGCCAAGTTGGTAACGCGTTCCTGCTTAAAACATCCGTCATGATCTCCTCCATGATGTGGAACGATGCACGGCGTTTCATCTCACTGCTTACCAACACGTGGAAACTCTTTGGATGAATTATTGATCAGAGGAAAAGACAGCCATAAAACAAGAGATTTTTCTTTTTAACTCGACATGTTAAGAAAAACATACTTGTTGCTAAAAGTCTCAGAAGTTGATCTTTCACCTCGGCGACGCTTTGATTTTTTTTATCAAAAGATCAACATAAGGCCGTCTGACTGGCGATCCCCTCGCTTTGCTGAAGCGGAGTTAACGCGGCGGCTTATCTGAGAACCGACGCGGTTAAACTGCAGCTGCCTGCAGGCATGACGGCAACGCCAGAAATCCAAACAGATTACACCTGTCTGTGGACCACTGCGCTGCAAAATAGGAATCAGATATGCCTGTCAGATATGAGCCGGCGAGGCCTCGGAGATCATCCAGCGGCACGCCGCCGTGCAGTCAGACAGGAAGCGCTTTCGCCTGTCAGCCGCAGATAAACGCTAATTCTTTAAACGGACAAATTACAGGTGCAACTTTTAAAACATTCGCTGAGTGCAAAAGTAGAAATCGACTGTTTCTTTGCTGCTGTAGAACATTTTTTTTGCGGTCGGGTTCCTTCTGTGTGGAGTTTGCATGTTCTCTCCGGGTTCTCCGGCTTCCTCTCACAGTCCAAAGTCATGCAGGATGGGGGTTAATCACCCTTCCTTCTCCCAATGTCAGCTGGGATCAGCCCCCCGCGACCCTGAATTCAGGAGAAGCGGGAGACGATGGATGGATGTTTTGGGACGTTTTGGCCTTCTATTGAGAGAGACTCGACTGGGAGCAGGAGTCCTTGTGAGCTGAAGTAAGACAAGCAGGTCTACATCCGGCAACCGGCTCATTATGCCGCTCCTACTCCCGGCCTCGGTTCAAGTAGCAGCCGCCTCCGTTCATTTAACAACGAGGCCGAAGCTCCTATTAAGTCATGAGGATCTGGCATTTATAGAGAGGACCGGTGGGCATCAGGGTGAGGTAGAGGCGGCGCCGCCTGTACTTATTTCCGTTATGAGGTAGTTAATGAGCGCGTGGCTCCGGGTGGTCGTCGCGTGAACCCGCCGAACGCCGCCGACATCCAGCAGATGCCTCGGCGGTGACAGCTGGCGGGGCGAGCGGTCCAGAGTGCAAACATTCAAGGTAATTACGGAGTAATTACCCAGCGTCGCCGCCATATGGAAACCAAGCGGGCGCCGTGCATCTTATCTCCATCCTGAGGTGGATTAGTTATTTATATATATATAAAGCAGAGTCTTCACAGGCGATTTGATGCAAAAACAGAACATCTCTGTAAAAAAAATTAATTAAAGAAAGCACAGGAAATTGGCTAAAAGTTGACTCTCGCGCATCAGTGGTAATCTTAGCTCGACGCCCAGATAGATGAGTCAGTTATGCTAAATCGATGCTCCCAGATGGACACATTATTCATCCGAGCCTGGAGATTCACCGCAGTGGGAGGAAGCAGGATGTGCGGTCCTGCTGACAGCAGGTTTGTAGCTTCATCAACAGGAACGCGGCGAGATTCCAGACGCACGCCGCCTCACGTTAACAAATCTAATTATCCTCCACCTTGATATTTCCATCCGCAGATGTAATTCATACTTGTAACCTTTATGTTCATCTGCTTTATCAGCGACCTCTCCTCCGTCTGCTTGCTTGCTCTTGTGTCGTGTTTACCGATGGCGATGAGGGGTTGTTTTTTTTTTGTGGTTTTGAACGTAACGAACCGACCGCATCAGTGCAGGGATTCATTCTTCACACTTCAGGTATGAAACCTGCTGGAGAACAGCTGTAGATGTAACCCCGCTCATTGATCTTGCGAGGCGAAGCTCCAAGCTCGCCGAGGTTTTTGATGTTTCTCGGCGCTGCCCCCCCTCCCCCTCCCCCCAGCCTGCAGGACTGAGGAATCACCTGCTCCCCTGAAACCAACACGTAATCGCTTATCTACGCTTGTCATGCTAGGCCCGCTACCTGTGCAGCTATTTGTCTTTAGATCTTTTTGGATATGAAACAAACAACAAGCATTGATGATGCCCACACACACACACACACACACACACATACACACAGCATAATATTATATTCCTTAAGGCTAGAATTTGTGTATTAAGATGCATGGTCTGCATCAGATGAACACAAAAGGTAATGTTGTTTTCTCAGGCAGGAGAGCTGACTATTTCAAAAGGAGAAGCAGTGGATGGTTTGAGGTTATGAAAGTCCCGCTGCTCACAGAAACCCATCAGCAGTCAGTGGATTACTCAACTCACATTTTCTGAATGCGTTTGCAAAATGAGTCTCTTTGGTATTCCAAATAATTTGAACTCGAGACGAAGCGCAGCAATGAAACATCAAAAAAGTGAATATGTCTCACTTTAGTTTGAGAAACTAGCCACATAAATAAATAACAGATTTTACTCACAACTTTCAAGCAGGTGGTTCTGAAAAGTGAAGCCAAGGCTGGAGTGCCTTGAACTTGCATTCTCTTCGTCGGCCATCAGGGGGCGACTCCTCTGGTTGCAAAAAGAAGATTGCATAAAATAAGACTAGAAACCAGGGGATGCTTTAGGGGATGGATGGATGTTGACCTTGAATTATGAAGCTTCACACCAGGATCCAGATGGATCCAGATCCAGTGACGTTTACAACCGATTACAAAGTCTTCACTCCCTCACCTCTTCACATCATCCTGCATGTTGTCGATTCAGTGTTCGGGCCTCAGAGACGGAGTCGTGAGTCGCAGCGGGACGAGAAGGTGCAACCCTCGCTATCCGGGAATAGAGCTCTATTCATTATTCACAAGCGGAAATCATTCATGCCCTTAAAAACGTCTTTTAGCGCCCAAACAAGATCTAGATTCTCGCTCCTCTGGCAAGCATAAATAAACGGCTCATCATTTATTATTTAATCTTTGTGCAAACAGAGTTTGCAGTTGCTTATTTAGAGGAAGAGATTGGTTATATTTACAACAGAGCAGGATTTTCTTTGTCAAAAAAAAAGAGACGCGTTAAAAAAAAACAATCAAAGCCCAAATCTTCCCCTGCAAAGCTTGACGTATATTGTGTTGAGCATCAGATTTGAGAGGAAACTGTTTGCTCTCCGAAGCTTTCCTGGTTTGCATTCATCACGGCGTCGGCCTAGATTGATAACTGTTCATAAAGGAACTCCCGAAACGGGTGGGTAACTCGGTTGGGTGAGGGAGCCCTCGGAGGGCCCCTATCTGATGAGTGGAAGAAAGGGGGCCGAGCCGAGCGCCGGAGATACTGCAGGGTTATTGATGTGCTGCAATAAAGCAGCGGGAGGCCTGTTAGTACGAGCTTAAGAGCTTGTCTCCGTCTCCTCAAGACTATCAATCATAACATTAACGGCTGATTAACGCCGGCTCATTGCATCAAAGCCGACGGATGCGGTTGCAGCTTCCCACCAAAATAGAGGGGGGGAGGGGGGGTATGGTATAAATTTTCATTTTAGATATAAATGTACACAAATCGAGGGTTTCGTTGATGTGGCTCTTCAAAGCCGTCAAAGTCTGTTCCCCGGCGTCTCATTTAAGATTCGGGGGGAAAAAGGGCCCTTGGTTTTCTAAATTGTTAATAATTAACGTATTAATTCTAATGCTGCTCAACTCTACACTCGTAATATATATAAATGAAAAGCCTATGAAGGGAAGTCAGTCCAAATGATGGTTGGCTGTCAGCTGATGCGTCAGATAAAGTACACATGAAGCTGGAGCTTCATGGCCATTAACAGAAGATCCAACGCTTCCTATCAGACCGCCATCAACGCTCCAACCCACATTTTAAATTCTGGTCATATACTTTAACTGCTGTCTCCACTTCCAACAGGAAATACTTTTTTGTAGACGTAGATTGAATATTTACCGGTTCTTAAAAGTGCAAAGTTCTCACCAACCTTTCTTTTACCTCAAGTGGCCATCTTGGATTTTTTGCAACCAGTGAAGGAAGTGACCATATTTGGACTCTGGAGGAGCGACGGGTGGATCCGACGAACACAAGTGGCAGAACGGCACCCTTACTGGATCTGGATCCATCTGGATTCTGGTGTGAAGCTGCTAACAAAGTTAGCGTTCATAATTAGAGATCAACCTTACAGCTAAGTGTTAAAGTATTAGTAGCTAACTGCATTGGTAGCGTGGTAGCAACATGTCAATCAGCAGGTAAGCTCCGCCCCCTAAAGCATCCCCTGCTTTCTGGTCTGGTGGACTCTAAATGGACCTGTCAATCAGCAGGTAAGCCCCGCCCCCTAAAGCATCCCCTGCTTCCTGGTCTGGTGGACTCTAAATGGACCATAATGTACTAAATTAACATCATGCTGGATTGAAGAAGACTTGAAACTAGAGATTGAGACCATAAACTCATGTTTACAATGTTTACTGAGATAATACATCAAGAGAGAAGTAGGACCATTTTCTCATAGACTTCTATACAACCAGAGAGGAGTCGCCCCCTGGTGGCCAGCAGAGAGAAGTAGGACCATTTTCTCATAGACTTCTATACAACCAGAGAGGAGTCGCCCCCTGGTGGCCAGCAGAGAGAAGTAGGACCATTTTCTCATAGACTTCTATACAACCAGAGAGGAGTCGCCCCCTGGTGGCCAGCAGAGAGAAGTAGGACCATTTTCTCATAGACTTCTATACAACCAGAGAGGAGTCGCCCCCTGGTGGCCAGCAGAGAGAAGTAGGACCATTTTCTCATAGACTTCTATACAACCAGAGAGGAGTCGCCCCCTGGTGGCCAGCAGAGAGAATGCCACCTAAAGGTGCTTCAGACTTGGCTTCACTTTTCAGCTAGAATAAAATCTTCAGTTGAACTGACAGGAACGGAAGAGTTCATTTTATTCTGTCCCATTTCACATGACATGTTATCATTTGATTTATAAATAAATCATAAATAATAACAGTAATTAAATGGGAACAGCGTTTCTGCTGAGCTACAGCAGATGTAAATGCTACTTTCACTCGTTTTCATTTGACCTTTTAACATTGCGACTCAGCAGAAATACTGTCAGGAACATTGAATACCGTAACTCCCATATTAACTCCTTGTTAACTCTGCGGTTGTTTTCAGGTAAAACTAAGTTATTATGAAGGACCGACAACGTTTGCATCGATGATCGATCTGGTTGTTTTTCTTACTAATATATACTGTGATTAAAATGTTGATGACTTTGTTCTTTATCAGTTTGTGTCTGTTTTAGATGAATGTGGAATCCAATTACCCCGCTGGGAATTAATCAAAACGTTACCCGGAGGAAGACAAGAATCAATGGATCAGTCAATCAATGGATCTGAGCACATAAGGACACCCAGGGACGTCTAACTTCTTCCACCGCTGTTCTATTGTCTGTGTTTTTTTTGGAACATGGACGCTGCTTCTAAGAAAACTATAAAAACATAAAAAGTTTGGTTTCCTCCCTCTGTGTTCTGGCTCAGACTTTTAGATTCTTGTATCAAAATAAAACAAAACCTAACTTTTCATCCGCTGGTGCACTTGAGACTTTTGTGCAAACTCATATTTTGGAATATTTCGTGTGATATCTTCCTATAATATTGGCAGCTGGTGGGTTTCCACTTTACAACAGGGGATGCACATTTATGAGGAGTTGCAAATATTTGGCACAAACACAACGTGCTCCTGTTAGCTGCGACATACTGTGTGAGACAGCAACGTTACGGCTCCCTCTGAGAGACCCAACTGAAATAGCTTGAAGATGTGATTACGCTCCGAGATGCAGCACAACGTTAGGAAAGTGAGAAATGTCAGCAGGTCCGCGGCGTGATCCTCCAGTCATTGATATTGATCAACAACGCTGCCCCCCCCCCTCCCCTCCTGCAGATGGATGGCGCTCTGGGACCAGTAAAACCTTGGTTATTGCTCTTTAAAACGCAGCCCTCCACTCCCGGGATCAGCTGGAGTCTGAGAGGAGCAGACGGAGGAAAGGCAAGCAGAGATTCCCCAGAGAGTCAATGGGCCTCATTTATCAAACGAACGTACGACCGAAAACCGTGCGTACGACCATTTCCACGCAAACTTCGGCATTTATCAATTTGGACGTAAGCGGAAGCTGCGATCAGATCTCACGTCAGGTCTGAGCTCGTGTACGCAAATTCGAGTCTGTGGATTTGCGGTGCAGCACAGTAAAATCTGGCGTAAAATAATGAACAAACCTCAGCTGTCATTAAGCATAAGCAGTCACATATTTAGAACAGATCAAAACGGATTATTAAAACGAAAACATTTCTTTTAAAGCCCATGTTTTTACTGATACCACTTTCAAAAAATTAAACAATAGGATAAATAGCCTAAGATGACAAACATTAATTGATATACAACAATTAAAATGTGAAAGAATCATAAATACAAGCAAGAAATGTGATGTTTGACAAATTAACATAAATGAGCAAAAATGTGTATCTGTGATATGTTTAATTGTTTTTGTCCGATGGGTGTGACAGAACTGGAACAAAAATGAAAGCACCTGTTGAGATAATCATCGTTCCACTGTGGTTGGTCAGATGTTTATTCATTCCCCTATTTAAACAGATGCTTTGACAGTTATCAAGTCTTGGTGATGGCAGACTTGCTTATTTTGGAGGAACAATACGCGCGTGTGAGACGTGAGCGCGTTTTCAGGGACCGCAGGGATCTCTGTGTCACCTCCACCACTTATGCCACAGATCGACTCCGACCCAATTAAGGAGGCAATTTTTTCCTCCGTCCCCGTCAAGATCAGGCTGGAGTCTGTTTGGCCTCCTCCAGTCTGCCTGATGCTGCGATGTTTAAACGCAGCAACGCGTTTCTTGGTGGCCAGCTTCATATCCGACCATTTTTTCTTGACCTAAATGTAAAGAATTGTTTTGATCAGTTAGCAGACATAAGCTTTTAGGCTGCGGATGAAAAGATTCATTTAAGTCGTTAGGCATGGGTTAAGTTATTGAGAATTATATTCAAACCTCAGCTGGAGTCCGTTCCTCTGCGGCAACGCTGTTGACTGCCTCCGTTATCTTTTTCCAGACAGCGTTTTTGTGAGCCCCTTTTATGCCACCGTTCAGGCTGCCAAAAAGCACTGTCTTGTTGTGTTCCACCTCCGATGGCAGGATGCCGATCTCCGTGTCAGAAAAGTTTCTTTTCTTACCCATGTTTCGTCTCTCCATGTTTGACCTCAGTGGGCGAGGCCTCCGAAACAGGAATATTTATGGGCGTAACATGTTAATGACGATCGAATTCAGCCGCCGCATTTATCAAGGCCCGCTCATTCGTACGCTGAGATTGGTCAGATACGAACGTTTCATAAATCGCACGTGTGTCCTGTAGTAAGACCAAATCTGCGCTCAGATCTGCGCCCGTTTTCACGCAAGATTGATAAATGAGGCCCACTGTGACTGTGAGATGTGACGAGACATGTGGGTGAATTATGAAAGGAGAGGTCGGAGGTCAGAGGATGAGCTGAAGCTTCTCTACGCACTTGACGAAACCCTCATCCTCCGTAGTTTGTGCTGTTAGCGGCGAGCTGCCGGCTGAGAGCGTTAAGGTTGCGTCAAGACTTTCAATTTGTCGGCCATTTTGACAAACCATTTTGAAAACAGTGACGTGGGCGGGTTCGAGTCTTTTTCTGCGTCGGTATCAGACATCGAGGGGCGTGACAAGGCCCCGGGAATGATAGATTGATCACAGGGCTGGAGCATGCTGGGTAATCGCATCATCTTTTTCCTCCCCCCTGCTTATTTGCCAAAATCTCCCCAAGCGATAAATCACAACATAGATTAAAGCGTCTCTTTTCTAAATAATCTAATCATCTATTTCCCGAGTTAATACACACCTGTGATTCTTACTTCTGTAGAAGAGGGAGAATCACGCAGCCTCGTCACAACCACCAGCAGGACTTCTTCTTTGACAAGGCAGCAGCCTGAATTTATTCATTTATTATGATGGCTTCCCCCCAACAGCTCTGAAGGTCATCCTCCACACCGATAAGAAAGCCGTTTGCACAAGTGATAATCAACTGCTCATTCCGTCAAACTCCGTGTCCGAGGAGAGGCCGGCGACCGCTTAGCTGGAATGCCAGGTGGCTTCGCGTTGCCGGGGGCAACGATGCCGGATTGATGGAGGTTGTTTTTGGCACAATGGGAGAAAAGAGAGCACACAATAAAAAAAATACTAATTGGATAACCAACGGCTGAAGAACGGAGTTGACATTTCACCAAACAGACAAACTAAAATAGGAAATATATCTGGAAATACATATCTGGCAATTTACGCCCACGTGTTGCGTTTAAGGCCCAATTCCTGTGGTCGTTTTTTTATAGCGCCCCATTCGTCCTCATCTTCACTGCTTTACTTTTTTTCGACAAGTTATGAGTTTCAGTCGGACTTCATGCTCTTCTGTATAAATATTTATATCCCTACTGGCTTGTCTGGAGGACTGACAGAATTTGAGGTCCTTTTTCTCCGGGCCGAGTTTATTGTGGTTAGAAGCAATACCACACACACACACACACACACACACACACACACACACACACACACACACACACACACACAGCGGATCGATGGCGTAGAAAAACCACAAAATCGTCGAGGCAGCTTCAAAGAGGAAGCTGCGTACGGAGAATCAGAATGATAAAGAATGGAGGACGGAGACGATGAAATCGATTGGATTCCGGGGATAAAACGAGAAAACATACAAGTTCTCCAACGTGGTCAGACTTCACACGCATTCGCCTTTTTAAGTTGTTTTTTAAAGAAAACATTGTTGCTCAAAGGCACCTTTTTGAAATCTCCCCTCGGACATAATGAACGTTCACTCCCACCGCAGACAGAAAACTCCACACTTGTTTCTGCTCTTTCATGTGACTCTGCAGCCGGGAGACTTTTTAAAGCCTTTAAGGGGGAAGAGAAGTTCACACGGACCGGAGTTCACTTCGCAGGCAGCCTCGACAGCGTTGCTAGGGCGACAAGATTTCAGGCAACTACGAGACGGAACGGGTCACCGTGGTAAAGGTCTGGGGGGGAGCTGAGATGACAAAATCCTTTAGTTTCAAATCTGAGACAAAGCGGTGGAGCTTCAGATCTTTTGATGGTTTATTTCATATTGATGACAGTAATAAACGGTAATCAATCACTCATAAATCAGCAGTTCTCAGTCTCTTCATACTCTCCTGCTTACATTTGGAATAAATGAAATAAGGAGGTTGAATTCTATAGATGCTTTGTAAAAGATGCTAAATAAATAAAAATTCTTTGTCCAGGAATCAAAGCGCTTGCTCCGGGCTACATGAAGCAAAGACGCATCACTTCCTGTTTGCTTGAGGGTCTTTCTTACAACAGAAAACACGACGATTGCAGGTTTATATTGCAGTACATCAGCAGGGGATAACGAGATGCAGACTGATGTTTGCCTTATTTGGTGATTACATTCCCTTATGTTACGTCTCTTTGAGAAAACGGCGGGCGGTCGCTCCACACGAAGATTCGCCATCATCAAACTCCCGACCGGCCTCCGCTTACAGATTTAAAGGCTAGGAGAAGAAAAAAACGCTCATCATTTATGAGGCAGTTTCATGGCGATTATTCCAGCATGCGGTCGGACTCATCGCCGGTTTAACGCCGCCGACGGCGTCGCGTTGAATAATCCTGATATTCTATTGACACTGACGCCCTGATGGCTTCGCCTCCAAAGCGATCAGCGACGTTGGCTCGCCGCTCGGTCTGGGGAGACATTTCAATCGCCATAGACAGTAAAAAACCTGTGACATTTTCTCAGAACGGTGCCAGAGATGATTAACTTCTATTTTAATTGGCATATAATGGAGTTTTAAAGGCCGTGTGGTGGCTGTCGCTTTCGCTGTGAGAGGAGCTGAACCGTTAAAGCCGGTCCACGAGACCAGAGAATGAATGGAAGCCAATGGGAAGAACGTGAGTGTTTGTTTTTCCTACAGAGAGGAGACAGATCTCTGCAGACCTCGATGTTGGCTGGCAACGGAAGATTGCGTTTGGATCAGATAGCAATCTTGAGAGTGATTTACTCGGACAAATGGAAAATGGAGACGGCTGAAGGCGGACGCGGCTTGCATGTTGATGCATGATGTGACGTCCGCCACGCTGACGTCATCAGCAGAGTACAGTAGAGTATTTTTCTTATTTATCAAAGCCAGGAAATGCAAAATTCATAGGAAGCTGTGATGCCTTATTGGTTACAGATGGAGGACGCACCTGAACATTCACACTGCTGTAAACTCCTTTCGGATGCTTTGCGGCACAGAATGTTTTTTCCTAAAACACCGTCAAGCCTGGATGAAAATGTTCAACTTCTCAAATGGATTTAATGACGAGATGTTGCAGTTTGAACCTGAGATGGTACAGAATATCACAGTATGCCAACACAGAAACACTCAAAGGTGCTTTCACGCACAAAGAAGTACAACTACTTGAATATATAACTAAAACAGTATTATTTAAACTACCTGGCAGCACAAAACAGACGTAAGAAAATCTATATTTCATGTAGTTGATGGCGTAAAAGCACTTCAACATGCTCATTAGCATATACAAACTTCTATGGCGGTTGTCAATAAGCATTACGAGCATTATCGCCACCTACTGTTAAGGAGTGTGAATCGATTAAATAAAATATTCCCTTTCAAGATAAAAGCACAGATTTTTTTACTTAACGTTTTAAAGGCCCGCCACCCACTGGAAACAGGACCAGTTGCTGTAAAGCTTCCAGAAAAGACAGCGTCACGCCACTCATGTGTGTTGATGCTGAGAAACCGTCTCCAACCAAAGCCGCGACGAAGCCTTTTCAGACACATCGGATCAATCCTCGCTCACCAAGTTTGGAGGTGCAGAAGTGATGATACAGGCAAAAGTTTTGTAAAAAAAAAATCCCCATGGACGCTTGTAAAGATGAAGCTTTTCACACTTCTGTATTCTCCCCAGAAGTTCGACATAAAGGAGAATCGGGGGGCCGGGGGGGAATTGAATCTCAGGGCGGTTTGGTGGAGAACACCGGCATCGCATCAAATCAAATCAAGCCTGTCGGATTGGAGCTGCTGGATTCCTGGCCGTTGCCGATTCTCACCACCCTCCCTCCTCCACAGCACAGCCGGCCTCTCTTCTGCTCTAAGCGGCGTCATTACAGCACAGTCGATACGCTGAAAAACGGCACTCACGGCAAACGCCACGCCAATAAGAGCGCGCGGTGAAGAGCGCGGCTCTAAATTCACTTAGGTTCTTTGTGTCGGAGACGGGTTGTTTAAGGGTTTAGGAATACGATTGATTGGAAGTCCCGAAGATATCGAGCGGCCGTTACGAATGCCAACCCCCCCCGACTCCCACGCCGGTCAATAATAATGACGGTTCCTCGTCAATGTGGAATTGTAATTATCTGTCAAACATATTTCAAGGTCACAACGGCGGTTAATGAGTCCCAGGGATCGGCCTGTCAGGAGGGAAGGCAATGATGATATGATTCAAGACGCAGCACAAAGACGTGATGTCACACAAGTGACATCATTAAACTATATAAAAGTGGAATGATGTCATCGCTGGCTGCTTTTTTCCACTTTATTAGACAATTTCATGACCTCAACTTGCTTTTTAGACAAGAACAATGTCTTGTTTTAAGACAAAAAGGAAGTAAGAGTGATAAAGAAAAGACTGTTAACAAGGTGACACAAGTAACAGTTAAAGGCAGAGAAGGTAATTTGGAAAAAACACAGAGACTTTGACTTTGAACGCATCGCCAAACCGAAACAGTTCCACCCATCGTTCATTTTCTATTTGTTACGTCAGATTATTAATGTATTATTGATATCGGTATGTTACGATGATTTCAAGTTTTGTAAAAGAAAGTGTTTGTGAAGAGAATCTCTTGGTAAAACAACTTGGTAAAACATCTACGGTATGAAACTTTAAAAGCACCGAAATACAAATGTCCAAGTTTTCAGAAAAAAATGTGCATTAAAGGTCCAGTTTGTACATTTTTATTGGTGCATAATCAGAAGAAGCATCGTCTTCAGAAAGAGTCGTTTATATCCACACAGGCTGAGAAAGAGTTGAATAACTAGTTCAAAGTCTCATGACTAGTGAAAATGTCAAAACCAATTAATTGTCGGTCACGCTGACTGAATCATTTTCTGGAGTTTGAAGAGTCAGTTGGACATTTTGGCAGCGAGATAAATAACAGCTGTGGTCGATGCCGCCGCCGGAGACACGTCTGGAACCAGATCTGGTGGCGAGGCGATTCCTGTGACCTTGCTGAACGATGCGTTCGGAGAGGAGAGAGGATGAGCTGCCTGGGATTCTTGATGAAAACATTGTTTTTCTCCTCCGTGGGGAACGAAGAATCTGAAAAAACAAACTCTCACACAACTCCAATCCAGAGATCCACGTCTTGTTTATCCGGTCGGATGCTCGTTACTTCCCGAACACGTTTTTAAATAATTAAAGCGACTGTTTATGCCGAAGTGTTTTTAAAATAGCAATGTTTTAGTGAATATGCACATGTTTGGGGAGCAGTGAGTGTAAAACACTGATAGATGAGTTGCGTGAGAGTTTTAAATGCATATCTTGCTGCCGTTAATGAAGACATTTCTCCATTTTTGTATTCTCCGTTCACCACGGAGGAATACGAAGAGAAGAATTCAAGGTAAGACGGGGTGAGAATTGAAATATAAAAGTTTATTTCATGGAGTCCATTAATGGCAAACAATCGGTTGATTCCACTTTAGTTTCATGAAAAAACATGAACATAAAATGGCCAAACGGCAGGTTGGATATTTCAGGATTTGGGAGAGAAAACGGAATATCGTCTGCATACGCGTTTACGAAAGCCAAATTTAGACAGGGGAAATAATGGATAAAATAATAGATAATAAATAAATAGGGTCCTTCTCTCCCTTCCTTCTTATTACAAAGCCACTTTGTTGCATCAGTGCGGAAGTTCTTCGTAAACTTCTTTCATAAACATGGATTAATATTCAGTCCTTGATTGTTTGTATCCATCGAAACACTTCTGAGAGTTGCAGAGTAATTTAATGAATACCCCACAGATGATGGTGTGAGCACCGCTCCATCCAAACCGATGGATACCTCCTTAATTTGGGGGGAAAATCACCTCTTTATTGTGATAATGCAGATATTGACCATCCTGTAATGAACCACTTCACCATCAGCTCCTCATTAACATGCTAATTTATGCATTTAGAGACAAGAATAGGCGTACGGCGTATGCTGCTCAAAGCCTCAAACTCTTCATTATTCATCACGCATCCTTTTGCTTATTTCCATCTCCTCGCCCGCGTTAATAAGCAAACAATAACAAGCTTGTAGTTCCAGGTTCGCCGGCCGTTTTCCTGCGTGTGAAGCTGGTGAGCAAGGCAGCGCTGAATAATCAAACCTGAGCCGAGCGCAGTGGGAGGAAGAGACAGTCGGAGAGGAACAGGGGATCATCTTTCATTCAGACCTATTTTCTTAGTGATCTTAAAACGTCTTCTCTCCGGGATCTCACTGTCAGCGCTGCTCCACTTTCCTGTCGAGGAGTTTCTCCAGCCGTCACGCTGCTAAGTTGTAACCCACACAGTAATAACATCCACCTAAATACGGATTCAAGTCCATTTGCAAATCACTTAAATCCAAAACTAAAGTGTGCAGAGTAGCGATCAAACTTCCAACTTTCAGAGGAAGTTATGCAACGTTTTTTAAAGGAATAGTTCGACATGAATTTGCTTCCTTGGAGAGATTTAAATGAAGACTCTTGTGTCCATCGGACAAATAGGAAGCTGCAGCAGTTGGTTAGCTTAGCTTAGCTTAGCACAAAGACTGACGGAGTTAGTTGCCCCTTTAAAGCTCATTAATTAACATGTTTTATCTCATCTGTTCAATCCAGAGTTCCTCAACAGGGGGTTCGCAACCCCTAAAGGGGTCCTCAGAGATACTGCAGGAGGTTCCCCGAAAGTATTTCTTCTTAAAAAATGTAAATATGTCTAAAAATACACATCAACAGGAAAACGACCTGTAATTAGCAAATATAAATCTTCCTATTTCTTAAATGTTGTGTTGTGAAATTGTAATATGGAAATAAAGGATTTAGTTTATGTTCTGTAAATATGAATCTATCAACAGTTATTATTTTAAATGCCACATATATAGAATGCTATATAGGCTGGGTTTAATAAGGGGGCGCTTGGCCTGAAGAACTGAAGACCTCTGTCCATACAATAAATACGTTGCTTTTTCACCTCCGGACTGTTTCTCGGGCAGGAGAAGTTTCCAGAATCGAGGTGTCACTGTAGGTGTTCTGTCTTTTTTTGCCCATTAAGTGAACAAGCTGCAACGTGTAAATGGGCTTTATAGGTGCTGCAAGGCAGATTGTTTCTCACACCAGCGGTTCAAGCTCCAGCTCCAAGGACTAGGGAAGAGTGTCCAATTAAAAACTGTACGGAAATAGTTCTCATTTCGGTACAAAAGCTTGTGTTGCAAGATCGGCTGATTGTTGCCGCTGATGATGATAATGTTAGGCAACAACAGGAAGAGACCAGAGTGGATGTAAATGGGATCTAACGGGAGGAAGGTAGAAGTGCTCTCAAAGTGAACAGGGCTGATGATTGGTGGAGGGATGCTGTAGGGCCAGAACAACAGGGTCACGCAGGCCGCCGCCGTCTTGGCAGAGACCACCCTCAAAGGAATGAAAAAACTGCCCCAGAAAGTGGAAATTGATTGTAGAAAAAAAAAAATCCATCAACACTAAGCAAGTGGCAAAGTTCAAATTGTGCCAAAGCAGACCAGAGGCAAGGAGTGTAAGGAAGTGTAGACAAAGAATACAGGCTTAGTTGGAGAAAGTTTGGCATTATTATTATTTCAGCTGAATATGATGTTCATCATAAATCCAGCCGGTGGCGACGCCATCGTCCGTGTTTCTCTCCCTGCAGTGACCTTTTGACTTTCCTGTTGCTGATTGCACACGAATGAAAGCGGCTTCATATGAATATTAAAGTAATACATTCATTTTATATAGCTCCTTTCAAGGAGCCCAAGGACACTTAACGTACAACATGAAGATCAGGGCAGTGAACCGTTATTTCACTTTTTAAAAAACACCCAGTATTATGAATATATATACCTTTATTTTTCCTTTTATACATCTGTTTTCATACGTTGACCAGTAGCAGGTCAGAGACATCACATAAACCAGTTAATCCCATCGATATAAGAAGTACACGTAGTAACGTTAACGTCTCCTGTTGGTTAATGAGCTTCAGTTTTTAAGTCTTTGAAGTTTTTGAAACACGGACAACTCCCAACGCCCCCTAAAGTATCCCCTGCTTTCTGGTCTGGTGGACTCTAAATGGACCTGTCAATCAGCAGGTAAGCCCCGCCCCCTAAAGTATCCCCTGCTTTCTGGTCTGGTGGACTCTAAATGGACCATAATGTACTAAATGAACATCATGCTGGATTGAAGAAGACTTGAAACTAGAGATTGAGACCATAAACTCATGTTTACAATGTTTACTGAGATAATACATCAAGAGAGAAGTAGGACCATTTTCTCATAGACTTCTATACAACCAGAGAGGAGTCACCCCCTGGTGGCCAGCAGAGAGAAGTAGGACCATTTTCTCATAGACTTCTATACAACCAGAGAGGAGTCGCCCCCTGGTGGCCAGCAGAGAGAAGTAGGACCATTTTCTCATAGACTTCTATACAACCAGAGAGGAGTCGCCCCTGGTGGCCAGCAGAGAGAAGTAGGACCATTTTCTCATAGACTTCTATACAACCAGAGAGGAGTCGCCCCCTGGTGGCCAGCAGAGAGAAGTAGGACCATTTTCTCATAGACTTCTATACAACCAGAGAGAGTCGCCCCCTGGTGGCCAGCAGAGAGAAGTAGGACCATTTTCTCATAGACTTCTATACAACCAGAGAGGAGTCGCCCCTGGTGGCCAGCAGAGAGAAGTAGGACCATTTTCTCATAGACTTCTATACAACCAGAGAGGAGTCGCCCCCTGGTGGCCAGCAGAGAGAAGTAGGACCATTTTCTCATAGACTTCTATACAACCAGAGAGGAGTCGCCCCCTGGTGGCCAGCAGAGAGAAGTAGGACCATTTTCTCATAGACTTCTATACAACCAGAGAGGAGTCGCCCCCTGGTGGCCAGCAGAGAGAAGTAGGACCATTTTCTCATAGACTTCTATACAACCAGAGAGGAGTCGCCCCCTGGTGGCCAGCAGAGAGAAGTAGGACCATTTTCTCATAGACTTCTATACAACCAGAGAGGAGTCGCCCCCTGGTGGCCATTAGCGAGAACAACAGTTTAAGGCACTTCCGCATTGGCTTCACTCTTCAGAACCCTGCCTTTCCAAAATAATTCAATACGCCCCCTCCCACCCTTTTGTGCCCATCCCCCACCCCTAATAATTATTGTACAGTCCCAAACCGGATGAATCAGATAGAGACCTAGATGGCTTTAATAGTCCCCCAAAGGGAAATTCATTTTCCATGTTCATGCCCAGCGGGGGACGGGTGTCATGACTCATGAATGTGAGTCACATGCACTCAGAGTTTACTCAAGAAGCTACATGCTCTGGGATTATGAGCTCAGCCAGAGAGAGAGAGACATGAGAGAGAGAGAGAGAGAGAGAGAGAGTGAGAGTGTGTGCTTTAAAATATGCAAATCTAGTCCTCACACAGGAACTGTGTATCGAGTACGGGTTGTACGTCCTGGCGAGCTTTGTCTTTCCGATTCGGTTCATTTTTCTACCCGTTAAATCGAAGCAAATCTGACAGAAACGTCACTTTTTTCCCATCATTCTGTGTTTGTTCATTTGGTCCCTACAGGAAGCTGAAGCTCCTTTATCAGCCGCCTACATTACATCTCTTCATGACCTTGTGCGATCCGTCCCTGACTGCTTGTTTTCTTTTCATGTGACGGAACATTGGTTGCTGTGGAAACTTATCAGGAGCAGCTTTCGCTTCGGAAAAAACACCATTTGATGAGGCATATGGGATTCACTAACACTGTGCGTGTGTGTGTGTGTGTGAGGCTAACGAGGCTATTGTTATAAGCTACAAAAACAATGGTTTCCTTGCTTCAAAATACAGCAGAGATCTGAACATCCAGAAACCTGTGCAGAGGAGACGTGATTGACGGAGCCCTTGACACTCCTCAACATTCAGCATTCAGTAACGGCAGCAGCCAGCAGGCATCCGGGCCCCCTCTCAGCGCGGCTGCAGCCGAGGTGAGCGCCCGGCAGCGTTTCAGTGAGGTTACAGTAGATTTAATGAGTGAAGTTCGAAGTGAAAGTTTCCGAGAGATGTTTGCGCTCTCGAGAAAGAAAAAAAAAGAATCTTTTGATGCAGGAGGAGTTTGTCTCCCGTGGTATAAAATAATCAAACATGAGGTTGCACAAAAACAATGAAAGAAAAACATGATCAAAAAGAGACAATGCAACAAAAACACTGTTTTTTTGTGTGTAAAATACAACCAAATCTGAATGTATCAAAGCAAAATATATCCTGATATCTGTCCTCTCATGGATCCTCAACAAAAAGACATGATTTATAAGATTTAACGAGTTTAGCATGTAGCTTAAAATGACGTTTTAAAACTGTGATAAATGTTTTTTTCTGGGTGTGAACAGAAAGCCTCGTTATTTCGGTGTCGGTGTGCTTGCAGCAGATCTGCTGTGCACCTTTGAAAGGCATTCAGCACCCCTAAAAAAACGTCCGGTGTCACAATAGGGTGACACACGGGCATTACCTGCTCTCCTGCCGACAGACCGTGACAGCGGCCATTATCGTCTCCCCCTCTAGCAGCGTCTGTGTAGCCGGTCCAGGTTATTATCTGGAGGAGTAGTTGGCTTTTGGCTGGAAGGAGAAAAAAAAAAGGCATTTGAGAGGTGCTGGTGGGAAAAGACACACGCTTTTACGTTTTCAATGGATCTGTAGCCAAGGGAGAAATCGTGCATTTAGGGGACTTGGAGATTTATGTCTTTACTAGGAAAACAGCTTAAAATGGGCCGTTTAAAAAACTCTCACAGGCCCATTTGAAATTTTTCCGTTGAAGGATGATGACTTTTTACAGGTAGGAAGTAGAAAATAAAGGATGGAAACGTTTAAGTAACGTTCAAATTATGCAAATTGTATTAAAAGTATAATTCCAGATGGCATAACTGTGGCTACGACTGATAATCACAGGTCTAATCATGTAGTTTAATGGTGTGTTCACACCGAAAGCAAAGCCTTACCTTTCATCAATCGTGGCTGAAACAACCAGCATTCACTGAGCTGTCACATCAGCTGGTTTACTACACAGTACAAACCCAAAATAAGCTATTTTGCTGTGATTTGATTGCAATAAAAGAATAAAAAAGGACGCTGAAACAACCAGACAAAGATGACGGCTTGTAAAAAAGTCTGAAGTCACGCTTCGTTAGGTCTGTCTGCGAGATGATAAGCAAACGTTTTTAAAAATGCTTGTTTTCTGAATGGAGTTCTGATTTAATCGCACCAATGACACCATTCAATTCACATTTGGTTTAAACATAAGAAACAGCAAACTCACTGTCTGTTTCGGCGAGATGCAGCGCAGGAAAACAGTTTGCTCACTTTTTATTGATTTGGACGGCGTGTGTTGTTTGGCAAACGACACACACGGCCGGCCGCTGGTCTGCAGCCAGAGACACACTCTTATTGGACTCTTTACTGGGCATCGACCTCACGTTTACACGTGTATTGATGGAAACATAAACTCGAAGCCTAAATAAAATGCTCAGAGTCGTGATTACACACTTATGAATTCACCTTTTTCATTCCTGAGAGGACGAATGTGACTTTTTGATCGTCACGTTCCGTCGTCAGCATCGTCTTGGAGCAACAGCTTCCAAGGACGAGGTCTGTCGCGCTGCACACGAGGCCGGTCTCTGCAGCTTTCCATTAAGCAGTCCTGGATGCTGTAGACCTGGATCAAAGATAAGACCACTTTATCAATTGCTTTTATCTCTATAAAAGGACTTTCTCACAGCAACTCCAGAGGAATTCAAGCGGAACGCTCAGGCGGCCGTTTCCCTCACAACCACAGAGAAAACATGCAGCACGTTTGCTGTTTGTTTTGCAAATGTCAACTTTTTTTCCTTTTTTTTTTTTTGTGCTTTTTAGACGCTTCAGTTGTTTGTCAGGTTTGCTCTCTCAAAGTGGAATTTCAGCAGGGCTTTTATCGTGAGCTGCATCACAACGAACCTTCATGTCAGTCTCTATAAAACAAAGCCTTAATAAACCTTTCCACAATCTCACATTCAAAACCTGGCGAGGTATTTATTATATTTATATGCCTGCATGTAATCTACTGGAATCCCCTTCATGCAGAGACTCACGGTGCTTGCAGGTACTAATCCTAACCCGGATCATTCATGCGTGCTTTCATGTGCCCATCCGTCATGTTTATGGTTTAGATGATGAGTGCTTTTTGAAGCGCATCAGTTGTTTGCATTGCATTCGCATTGCTAGCTGGTTAAACCCAGTTAGTCTGGTTTATTAAGCTCAATAGACCACGAAAACACAGGAGAAAATTTAGTTACATTTACTTATTTTATTTATTTTATATTGACAAAATGCCAGTTGAGAGTCTTAACTGTTAAAGTAAAAATTATAGACAATGAGTTTTTAAAAAAACTGTTCTTCTGCATTTTCATCCTTTTATTTCTAATCACTGGCCAACACAATGATGATGCAGTTTGCTGCAGCAGAATGTGAGATTAGCCGTGGACAGACACAGAGATGCACACACACTCACACATAATCTTCCTGCTGGAGATATTAATAATAATAATATCTCTTACCTTTCAAAGTAAAAGCCCTTACATGTGGTAAATAACATTCAGAATTCCACGTCACCATCATGTCTCGCCACTGTTCCATGTTTGCTCGTGACCACAACAACGTGAAATATTCAATCTCCACCCGAACGCCGCCGCCGACGTCGGTTCAAAACCCAAACAGAAATCATTTTGAGGGCTTTATATTACAGGTGCTTAAATTGCTTCTGCCGCTGGCGATTTCCTGGTAATGAGTATAAATGAATTGAAAAATGTAGATGGAGCCGATGTGCCATGTGTTGAAATTGATTCCACATCAAAATTGAACAATGTATTTTCTTCACATTTTAGATTCACATCTAAAAAGAAATGATTGAAACGGTGGAACAAATAATATTTGACAAATATATTTCTGACTCTACATTCCATCTCTGGTCTCAATGCAAATGAATGAGTAGATTCTTACTTTATTTATTTATTTATCCTTTATTTGATCCAGGAGTTGCATATACCGATACAGATGAGAAGAGTTCTACAGATACAGGAGCTCTTCTGAGTCCTGGAAATGACATGAAAAATAAATTATTTTATATACATTATTGTTAATAAATCAGATATTGTTGGGTCAACGTGTGTTTTTGTGCTCTTAGAACTGTGTATTTTTTAAGAAATGTTTACCAGCATAACTGACATTTTAAAAACATGATCAGTTAGTTTACACTTTATATTTTATATTAATCATGCATAAAGTAGTCCCATACACTGGGAGAAAAGGAAGATGGTGAGATGAATTGGGGATCTGGGAGGGTTGAGTAGACGTCACATTCTCGAGACCCTTATAATGATGATTTACTAATAGATCAGTGAAGTAAGCAGTGATACTTTTGGCTGTTTAGGACAAATAAACAAGAGACGTAAGCACAATAAATGATTCCATGTGCAGGACGGTTTGAATGATATGTCTTTTGCTGGAAACCCCGATGGAGGAAAGGAGTCTGTGGTGGACTCTGGGGGGCGGGGGTCTCCAGGACCCTGCAGGCCAGTAGCTGGATGCTCATTGGATTTCACGGAGCACTATTTCTTTGATCTGGACTTCCTGCTTTGCACCTTCAGTTAAAAACATTTCTTTTTCAGTAGTTCAGTCTATTATCTACAGCTTTTTTTTAAAATTTAAAATATGCTCTTTTTTCTATCAAAAATGATCAATATGCATTTAGGTCACGATGATCTGAACGGCCGCGTGATTAATTACCCTTTACTCAGACGTATTGCTGATGTTTGTGTTTTATGTTTTCACCTAATTGCTTATGCATGAGTCAGACGTGCAGTAAATTGTTTCCATATTTCTTAAGTGCAGTATTCTGCTCGACGGGACACCGCGACAGAAATCTATGCTGCGTTAATCAAAAATAAGCAATTTCCCATTATCTGTTATCCGGTTGGTGGAGAGACCGGCGTGCTGCAATATCGCACAAGTTACGCCAAATTGGATGTACTCCCATGGACTACTTACCTCCTCACATTTATTGTCAGTGAACAGAGTCAACCCCCCCTCCCTCTGCAGAGATTGGTCTGGCCTTAATCTGACTCTGCGTTTATAGTCTTGTAAGAACGAGGATTAATTCTGGCAGGCCACTCGCATAAATGCTGCATGATTATCACCATTGAATGTTTGCTGTTTGACTTCTGAAAGTGAAGCCTCGCCGCGCTGCTCGCCGGATCCTCAGGACAAGGACGCCGACGTTCCACCGGGACCAGAAACGTGTTGGATTTGATCCAATAACAAGTTGTCAGTTTCACTGTTTAATAAAAACGTATTAATGAGCTTAATGGAACATTAAGCAGACAGGAAACGCCACATATTTAATTAGCGAGACCGCCGTCGAGTAACTATGACGACTCAAAGACACGGTCTGGTTCAGCTCATCGGGGGATCCATTGATTGATTGATTGATTGTTGACGTATTCTCACACTTGCAGACGTTAAATCGGAGCAGATGTTTTTTTTTATGTCTCATATTTAGACGAGGGGGTTATGTGAGGTAAACCTCTGTTCAGTCAGACGCCGGCTGGGATTTGATCATCAGCAGCTGCTCGACAGTCATGTGACTGAACTCACAAGTGTTTCGGGAGAAAATTAGGAAAACACAAGTTTACGGACGTTTCCTTCAACCCTAAAACACATCATTCTGTAGATTTACAGTTTCTTATCATTTCTTATCAACCAATAATGGACAATACTATAAATTACTACTATTTACAGACACTTCCTTCAAAATTACACTAGCAAACTAGCCTTAGAGTACAAAAATGTGTCTCCAAAATATTCCTAAATCGTTCGTGGGGCTAGCGGAGGTTCTACCAATGAAAACATCGGATAATTAGAGGTGTAAAGAAAGAGAGATGGGAGCAAATGATAATAATATTAATATATATTTATAAACAGTGATATCCTGAGTGTGGGCCAAGGTTTCTAACCCGATGACGGTCGCCTATTATTCCCTCTGATGTCCGTCAGAGAACGGGATGTTAATGGAAGTGAATGAAGCCGAGCTCGTTGAACTGCAGCTGAGCCAGAAGGTGAAGTACTCTGAGCTCATCTTTACAAATAATTTAAATCCAACAGAAACAAAACCCAGGAGTATAAAAGGAGGTGTGAGGGAGGGAGGGGGGGGGGGGGGGGGTGTCTGTAAAGTCACGATCAGTTTGGTGTTTAATTGGCCGAAATAAAAAGCCATTCCGCCAACATGCACCAGGATTTAACGGCGTCGGCTCGCTCGTCCAACTCTGCGAGAATCAGCAGATGGCGAGGAAGTGCTGAGAGCCGCTCCCGACTTGGTGTGATTTAGATACACTTAATGCACATTTATTCTTGGCAAGAGGAGTTCTTCAGAGCAGAGGTGGAGCCATTATAGATCATACACAGCAGGAAGGCCTCTCTCCAGTTTCAGATTCATTTCAGCTCTCTTTTTTTGTCTTTTTAACCGCTCTGCAGGGACCGGGAGGACGTCGGCCATCATGTGACACTCCAACGGAGGACGCTGCGTTCACAAGCAGCTCTCAACACAAGTGGATGTCAAACTACGCTGATTTATGCTACCTGGAAACTCTCTCACTGTAGATTATAAAGCAAATGAAGTGAAACATTAATCTAAAGCAGATACTCTCAAACGTCGAGTTCTGATTCCTGGGTTTGTGCAGGGAAACAAACACACGTCCCTCTGCTCTCTTTCTACATCACGGATGATGGAGGACGTCAAAGCTGGGGAGTCCAGCCAGACGTCTGCAGCACGGGGAGCGAGGATCCTCCTTCAGGGCTGGTCGATGCAACAACACGACGAGGTAGAAAAAAAGGCCCTGGAAAAGTGTCAGCAAGAGGAAACGGCGTCCTGGGGTGACGACTCGCTCAGACTGAAGCAAACTTTCACAAAATTCAATAAAATTCTCAATGAAATTAGGCCTGAAATGAGGTTCTTTTTTGGAGCTGGAGGGATCAGGAAAAAAAAAGAGGAAATGGTTTCTGCATTAACTGTGGACGAGCCTGTGCTCCCCCTCGGCATGATGTTGAGCATTAGAAACTCCAAAATGTAGGGCAGACCTCCTTTACAATCCCCCCCCCCCCCCTCTCTCATTTCCCCTGCTGCATCTCCAACGAGGTGTTGGAAGACCGCTCTGATGAGAGGATTTTCCTCCGCCTCCACCCGCAGGGGAGCAGGACTAAACACCTGCGGATAAACTCACCAAAAAACTGAAACAAAAACTGTATCACTGCAGCTTAAACACACCTCACTGTGTGTGTCGATGTCATTTCCCCTCATCTAGCGAGCACCCAAACGCCTCTTGGCACAAGGCAACGGAGATTTGCGATGTGTGGTCGGAGAGAAAAATCGTCGATTTGGTCCCCGGCTTCTGTCTCATTTACAATACGTTTTGAATAAATGCCGACTGGTCGCACCGTAGCCAAAAAACAAACACAAAAAAACAAACCCCCCAAAAAAACCCACACTGGTTACGATCGCCTTGGAGCGATCGCGCCTTTTTGGGTGGCGCAACCTCTCTCCGCCTCACAGGGCGGCGAGTTCTTCCGACTGACCCAAATACGTTGTTTTGAGCAGCGGTGGCACATTTCACACAGCGGAGCGAGTCATTGTCGAATTAACTGGGTTTTACTGGTGAAGCTCCGTTGGGGACGCCGATGATGATGATGATGATGCGTTTTATTGTGACCTCGTTCTCCTGGAAAGCGTTTTTAGAAAAGGTGCATGGACGCGGGTCTCCGAAGGTTGTTAATTAACGTGGGTAACGCTGCAGTCGTCTGACCAGAGGCTGATTGGAGCTGCTGAGTCTCTCTAATCTGCCTCCAGTTGGGAACAGACCCCCCCCCTCCCCCCCTCTTCTTCTCCCTGGCTGGAATTACAACACACATTTCTGGCTTTCTGAAAACTCACTGACTTGTCTGTTTTGGAACCAAATCTCTGCCCATTGGAATTTCAAAGCAGTCCCAATCTCTCTGTCTCTCTGCACCTCCCTCCCCACCACCACCACCACCACCATCTTCTCCTGCTTAACGATGGAGGAGGATGGAGCTACACAGTTCACTCTCCAGCCAGGAAGAATAAAAACCACACATGAAAGAGATACCTCCACACTATATTTTTCTTTGCATGGTGATATATCGTCTCCTCGCTGCATCTCCGTCCCAGTTAGCCGGCTCACCTTCTTTACTTTATGACTTCTTCACCTGCTGGAGTCCAGTTAATATTTCAGATAACCTCCACACTTAAATCAATCCACTTCCAACTATTCCGACTTTCACCGAGGCCAAATAGAAGAAAAAAAAACCCAACAAGATGAGCAGGAATATCTGAGCAGCTCGGAGGACGACGTTCTTAAGGAACACCAAAGAAACAAAAACTCTTTAGCAATTTTATTTGCATTGACCAATATCACAACACCTGCTGGTCCCTGGACTCTGGGAAAACCTCCAAAAGAAAAAAAAACAACCTTCAACAGAGGAAATGAATCAAATAGACACTAACTGTCCCTATCACTGTCATTAACTTCAGTTGTATATTATTTGCACGACACAAAACTATAAAAAATATTTAATCATTTAAATTCACCTGATAATAATAGTGTTTAATGGATCTCATGCTCGTGTCAGCTGTTAGCATGCCTAACAGGCTGTTTCCTTCCAACCGTGTAAAAGTTTATGGGTAACATTAGCATAATTCTTTATCATTTACCAAACAGAACAGTCAGAGAAAGTGATGGTAAGAACATAACATAGTGAGATACAATACAGAGTGATTAAATGAAAACATCTAGAAAGGAAAGAGAGAGAAAAGGCTTCTCTAGAAAAGGGTTCCCATGCTCTCCAAAAGATATAACCTGGATTTTTTAGCGTATTAAGTACGCTACGCTTACTCTACATGTAGCATTTTTTCAATCTCAACATCCTCCAGTGTGATCTCTGGATAATAACAACATGGCGGCAACCTCCGGTTCTGAAAAGTGAAGCCAATCCTGAAGTGCCTTAAACTTGCATTCTCTCTGCCGGCCATCAGGGGGCGACTCATTTGGTTGCAAAAAAGGAAGTCCGATTGAATAGAAGTCTATGAGGAAATGACTCTAAAATTACAATTAAGTCAACACAAACGATCCAGTGAATCAACATCTCAGCTCGTCTGAATCCGATGATGTCACCGTTTGGTGGAGCACCAGTAACGAGGAGGGCCGGTCAATTGTTCCTGGTAACGACTGCTGGGTTAGTGCACGGCTCAATGCTAATCACATTTCTTCAACGTATACAATTCATCAAACATTTCCCCCGCAGTAAACAGCTCCGTCTCCCCCCCCCCCCCCCCCGGGAAGAATCTAACTCCAACGATAAAACACGATAACCTCGACGGCCCGCCGCGTTCTCCTTCCTCCAGTCAGTCAGCGCTGATTCACGACGTCCCTCATCTACACAAGTTACAACCATTATAAAACAAACCCATCCTCCACACACACACACACACACACACACACACACACAGAGTGATTAATGGCCGCTGTCAGTCACGGTGCAATATTAGTGCAGCCATTTACGAGAGCCGTGTCCCCTCAGAGCCCCGGGGACGGGACGGCACGTACCGCCGACGCGCTCTGATCCCAGATCAGGTGAGTTATCGTCAGGAAGTTACATATCGGTCGGGAATGTCGTGCACTCTGTCAGAACGGAGTGTTTTCATGGAAACACACTGACGAGGAGCAGGAGAGTCGGTAATAATACTTTGGAGGAAAGTATCGTTTTCCCCTGGTGGACTCATCAAGAGTTACCTCTACTCTCAGCACACACGCACGCACACACACACACACACACACACACACACACACACACACACTCTCTACTCCGCCTCATTAAGCTAACTAAGCAGTCGTCCTCAGGAAGAAAGGTGAGTCGGCGCTGAACGCTTTTCTTCCACTTAGGAGCTCCTTCCCCTAAATTAGCCGGGTCCCTCGTGACGAGAGTCGGGAAAGTTGCCACTGAAAATGCCCGCGTGGAATCCAAAGGCAACCGGGCTCTTAAAAAAAAAAAAAAAAAGAAACTTGAACGTGCTATAAAAAGTCTGAAGTCATGGTTTATTAGGTCTGTCTGCAGGACGACAAGCAAATCACTTTTAAAACGCTTGTTTTCTGAATGGAGTCCGGATAGCTCGGTGCTAGGCTACGCTAACAATGTAGCCGTTCCATCAACACTCCAAATAAGGTCATATTACACAAATATGGCAGCGACATTGTTGTTTGGACCACAGACAGTCACACAGTCTGGTCTGGTCTCTGGACTAATGTGAGGGTCTATCATAGACCTCTGGCGGACCACAGACAGTCTCTGGTTTCTCCACATAGTCTGGTCTGGTCTCTGGACTAATATGAGGTCCATCGTAGACCTCTGGGAGACCACAGACCACCAGTGATTCAGTGAGAATCTCAGAGCGTTACGCGAACAAAAGTCTCATCTTTGCATTGCCTTGAGAGTTCTTGATCCTTTTTAAACTCTAGATTTTTAGATCCTGGGTTTGTACTGGATTTAGTCACCGCATAAAAAACTAAAAAACAAGAACTTTTACCCCAAAATGATGATGCAGTGGCGTGAAAAGAAAACAACCGAGAAGTAATTGCGTTGCATGCAAAATTACCTCGACAAAGAGGCAACACACATGCAATTGTTTTTTTTTTCTCTCTTCTGTTTAGATTGCGGACAGTTTAATTAATGGCATGTGCTTCTGTGCACACAAGCGACCTCGAGGGACGATGCAAATATTCTTTACGGGCAAATGGCTTCAACGGTTCATCTGGATTCCATTAATCAGCGCGAGGAAACCACAGAGAGGAAACTCATCGGGGATTTCAAGTCTAATCAGGCTGCCGACAAATCACTGGACGCGTTTATCTGCACATTTATTATCTTTTCCTCCGTCATACAAAGAGACTGAAAGGTTCATTTTATTGTCATTAACATCGACTGACAACCTCCCGTTTCTTCTTCTGTTTGAGAGGACGGCGTCCACGTCTGAGGAGACGGGTTAACAAAAAGCCTTTTAGGTTTAAATGCGACGCCAATTAGTTCATCAGGACGCCGACTGTACAGGAAACGACCAGCGGGAGGAGGAAAGGGGAACCCTAACCCTAATTCATGTGTGTTTAACAGAATATACAATGTAGAATGTGTTGAAGGGACGATCAAAACATGCTTAAAACTCTAAAAATGCCACTGGTACCCCTTCATATTTAATATTAATTAACAATATTAATTTCTTTAGTGACAAACAATCAAGTAATCTTAAATAAGATGATTGTCTAAAACTCATTTTTGGATCCTTTATTCTTTAAATCAGGCTCTATTTTCACGTCTTTCCTGTGACAACGAGGTCGAGATGATGTTTAAGATTATCCCGATGATGGAATTTCACCACGGTCGATTTATTGTGTTTTTAATTAATCACACTTTGTTTCAGACATGTTGGAGAATTGTCAAAAATGAGAAAGTTTTGAAATCCCGATGGGCGGGTAGAAAGCAGGAAAATGGGTTTCAGGAGTCAGAAATGTTGTGACTAATTGTTTAAATAGCTGTCATGGTGGAGAAATGAAAAATGGAGCCTGATTTTAACAAATAAACATCTTTCTTTCTTTCTTTTTTTATTTAATGACATGTCTGAAGATTATCATCCAGAGTCGTCTTTGAAAGCTTGATTTGAAGGTAATTGGATTTGGACCCCCCACCTGGACTCGGCTATTATAAAACCAGATCTGAGTTTCCACGTAGCATCCGGAGAGAGAAACGCCTCCTCGTTATGTCACATGACATCACCACTTGATCTTTAAATGTTAAATGTTTTTCTGTGGGTTGAGTCGTTGCGTTTTAACGGATATTCAAAGCATCTCTGGCGATTGTGGCTCTGATGTGGCCTCTTCCTCTCTGAACGAGATCAATGGGATGCAAAACGCTGTTGGATCCAGGTCTGCTTCGTAGTCCTCAGTCCTCCGTGAGCCGTTGATGAGCCTGATGTGACCTGATGTCACGTCAAATATAACAAAGATACCAGCGTGCTCTTCTTCTTCGTCCTGGTTGTTGTTCTTGTTGGAGGGCTGCGGGGGCTGAATCCCCCCCCCCCCCTCCCTCTGATGTAATAGCCCCATGGGGAGCAGCTTAGCCCGTCCACTTCATGATTCCCATTTGGTGGTAATAACCCTGATGGGGGGGTTAAGGATGGGAAGCCTTAACGCCCCCATTTGTTTTCCTGCAGGTAATCGATGGCAGACTCGGGGTTACAGCTAATGTGATTTATGTGTCCTATTTCCGCCGTCATGCTTCACGTACAGATCGTCTTCGCCGATGTAAATTCCCCCCAATCTTCTCACGACTTGCTGACGACCCAGGCTGCCAAACCCAGAGCAATTAATCCAGGTTTGGGTTTGGGTTCGGATCACGTTCCTCCACTCTAATTGTGAGGCACGTCTACTGGGATTCAATAGAAATGAACCTCTCTTCACTCACACGTCACAATATTCACTCAGCGATGCTCGTCCATGCCGTTAGAAGAAGAAAGAAAAACCATCTAAAATGGGAAAACTGTGCTTTTAGTCGACAATAAACCACAAAGGGAAAAAGACAGATTTGCTCCTGATAGAACTGCAATCAGCCAGAAGACAAAAGGCTCAGCTCTCCATGGTTTCACCATAATTTGTTTCATAATATTTAGAAAACTTTTTACATTATTTAAGCCGAGTTCAAGGTGCGTTGAGTTTCTCCTGTAATATTATTTGTGACAAGATGAGAAAAAAAGCACCTTTCTGCAGCTGCGGCTGCACTCGGTTGTCAAGGGAACGTTTCTGAAAAGTCCGTTATGCTCCGAGAAAAAGCAAATATTTGCATGAAAAAAAGGGCAAACGCGGTATTTGAAGGTGAGATTTTTTTTAACCATAACTGGAGCGATTTCTCTCAAACAAAACGGCGGGATGAGAAGGCCGCGGCGGAGCTTCTCCTCGCCTTCCTTACTGCTGTTTTCTGTGCTCCGTGTTATAGATAGATGCTGTTTGGTCACCTGCTGGACGGTGATGATGCAGCGTTCCTCTCCGGGAGTCGAGGACAGTCGAGGAAGGAGGGCAGAGGAGGACACACTCCTCCTGTGGGCCAGCTCATAAATCCTTAAAAAAAAACACAGCCTCCTCTTGGTGTAACGTCATAATTACACTCATCTGGATCGAGATCTCTGACACACACACACACACACACACACACACACACACCGACTGGAATAATAACCCATAAACCACGCATAAATCAGCTCCGTTTAAAACAGACAATACCCTTAAGAGACAGTGATGTGATTCCCTCGGCGCTCGTGAATTATAAACACGGGAGTGAAGGGAGACAGAAGAAAATGAAGATATGGAGCGGAGGCGAAGCGGAGGCCGGAGCCCAGGTTTAATGCCCTTATTATCGGAGGAGAGGTTATCACCGTGGTGTATTACACAAGGCAATGTAAATGAAGATACATTATAGATTAGTGGACGGGACGCGGGAGGAATCACAAAGTGATGCATCATCCTCCGATGACTTTAGAGAGGAACTATTAAGACAAGACTCCTTTATATTTACAGCTCAGCCGTTTAGCCACATGGTGACTTTGAGTTAATGACTGTGCAGGTAGCAGATAAGGACACGTGGCGGTTAATCTAAGGGGATCGAACCTGTGACCTTACATCGCACACGGTGGGTTCTCTAACGCACTGGAGCCACCTTTCTCTAACAAATGTGTTTTTAATGTGCTGCAGAGACTTTTGGGTGCCGGTTGAACGCGACGCCTGAGGATCTAACTCATCACGGCCGACAAATCCAGAGGAAATAAGTCGGTAAAGGTGAACAGCTGTTTCCTTTATATGACAGACAGCCTGATGGCGGCTGTCAGCTGATCCGTGTAAACCGCGTCCATTCGGCGCTGCAGAGAAATCCGCATGATTGATTGCGATTCTGTTCGAGTCGTCGTCACACAGTCGGATGAAAACTTTGCCTGAAGAAAAACCGCTAACCTTTGCCTCGTCGGATAGCTGCGACCCACGGGCCCGAGCAGTAAACGTCTGCGTACTGTAGTAATGAAAGCACTTTGGTTCCTCTGAGGAAGGATTATCACTAATTGGCCCAGCTGGATAAACAGAGCTAGCGGTGTTAGCATGCCGCACAGCGGAGAAAACACACCAACCTTTCCCCCCACCTCTTTTTATTTTATTTATTTCTGCACTATCTGCCAGCCGAGGCTTATTACATCTCAGAGGACAAAAAATATTCCCTCGACATTTATCTCCCACTCTCTTCTCATCACGTCACTCAGCCTCCTCATCTGGATTCTTTTGAATCCATTGTGATTGGCTCTCATCCCCGTCTCCCCTTACCCCTCATGTCTCCTGGTCTCTGGTCCCATCTCAGCCTCCTGATTCACTGCTCTGTCAGGAGATCAATAGAAAGGCTCTCTGTCAGGAGGAGCCACTGCACCTCCTCCCCCATGTCTCCCCAGACTGCAGACACACAGCCTGCTGGGATCCTCCTCCTCCTCCTCCCCCCCTTTCTCCTCTTTGGATCACTTTTAATCTCTGCACCTCAAACCCGATGGAAGGAATTCGGAAGAAGAAAAAAAAACGCAGGGCGCCTTAATGGGATCCTCAAAGAGGATGGAAAGCAGGGTTGTTACTGGGAGCCAAGAAAGAAACAGCCCGAGAAAATAGGATATCAGCACAAGACACAATGTGGAAAGAAGAGAGGGATGTGAGAGGAGGGGTGGAAAGAAAACAGGGTGAGAGAGAGAGAAGTTGTGCATTCAGCTAAGCTGCAAAAGGCTGGCTCTTCCCTCCTCCTCCTCCCCCCCACCAACCTTTCTCCACCCCCTGGAAAACTCTCTCTCTCTCCACCTCTTTCCTCTCTCCCTCACTCTGCAGCTGTGGTCCGCTGAGCGTCACCTCCACACAGCAAGTGCCTTTACTTGAGCAGAAGAGGGAGAAGGAAGAGGAGGGAGGCTGCGAGCGAGAGAGAGGGAGAGAGAGGGAGACACAGAGAGAGAGAGAGAGAGTGAGAGATCCCAGGAGTGAGAGTGTGTCTGAACGCAGAGGGCTGAGAAGTGCACAAGAGGCGGTGAAGAGCGTGGCGGAGCATCGCGGCGGCCGTGTGCTGGTGGCGGTTTGGCAGAGCGTGCAGAGCGGAGACGGGTTTGGAGGGGGGAGGGGGGGGAGGGAATCAATCCACCGGCGCTGTTGAACTCGGCGTCCCTGGCAGAGAAAGAAGGTTGAGCAGGAGACAGAAAAACGGTTGCAGCGGCCTGGATCTCGCCGGGAGAGAGGGAGGGGGGGCTGCATTTTACAAGCGACAACGAAGCGTGGACACACACACACACACACACACACACACACACACACACGCACTACAAACCTTCTGAAACTTGCACAGATTAAACAAACAGCTGAATGACGGAGAGGAAAACTTCCACAGAGGGAATTCTCTTCTGACAGGACTTACTGCAGAGATTTTTTATTTTTATTTCCACACTAAGAATAACTTTGTTGGTTTTCGGTGGAGTCGGAGGTTTAAAACCCTCTAAAGCACAACCATCTATTCTTGCAGGGGAATTGAGAGTGAGGACCATTAGGTTGCCTCCTCCTGATTCACTGTGAGCAGTTAAGTGGATTATGACGGAAATATTTTGGGATTTCTCTTTCGCTTGAAAAAGAAAAAAGAAAAGAAAAAAAGAGAAATATATCCATGACTGGTTGGATTTACGTTCCGTCAGAGAAAAGAGAGGATCCCGTGCGTCTTCTCCCTCTCCTCCTGTGGATTACAGATGGGCTTTGTGATCTCTCGGCGAAGCCTCATGGATGATCGCTCGCTACCAGTCATTAGGATAAAGTACAAAGAGGGACACAAGTGAGTATTTCGGCTGGATCTTTATCTTCCCCCGCGGGCTTAAGATGTGTGAAGACGAGGACGTCGGAGGAGAATCCGGAGTGAGAACGCGCCGCGGCTGTTTTCTTCTTCAATAACAGCAACTCGTTGATTAAAACTGCTGCGTTGCGTTTCGGCGAATGATGATCGGCACGTTGACAGGAAGATTAATTCCCTTTTTACAATAACAAAACCTGTGTTGTGTTTCTTCTTCTGGAACTGGTTTTGCCAATGAACATTAATTACTTAATGAGGGGTACCGTCTGCCCGGCAGGTGGCTCGGGGGCACAAGCGGAGATTGATTGAAGTGATCTGTGTGAATCCTATTAATGCGTCCTGGACTCTGGCCAAGGCAGAAGCAATGGAGGGGAACGCCGCTGTCTAGCAGCGCCATCTGATCTGCCTCCTCACTGGACAAACTGAGCGCCCTCTGCACTCCCTCTCCAACAACACTCCTCCTCCTCTTCCTCCTCCTCCTACCCCGGCAAGGATGGTACCTCCACCTCCCACCAACAAGCCCCACGTGTGCCTCTCCACCATCCTCATCATGAGCAGCATGGCGCTGATCGACGCCTACCTCGTGGAGCAGAACCACGGGCCGCGCAAGATTGGCATCTGCATCATGGTGATGGTGGGCGACATCTGCTTCCTGATCATCCTGCGCTACGTGGCGGTGTGGGTGGGCGCCGAGGTGCGCACGTCGAAGCGGGGCTACGCCATGATCCTCTGGTTCCTCTACATCTTTGTGCTGGAGATCAAGGTCTACTTCGTGTACCAGAACTACAAGGCGGACCGGAAGAGCCTGGACGCGCTCGCCCGGAAGGCCCTTACGCTGCTGCTGTCCATCTGCATCCCGGTGCTGTTCGTGGTGCTGGTCGCCATCGACCACATGGAGTACGTGCGCGCCTTCAAGAAGCGCGAGGAGATCCGCAACCGCCTCTTCTGGGTGGTGGTGGACCTGCTGGACATCCTGGACATCCAAGCCAACCTGTGGGAGCCCCAGAAGAAGGGTCTCCCCCTGTGGGCGGAGGGCCTGATGTTCTTCTACTGCTACATCCTGCTGCTGGTGCTGCCCTGCGTGTCCCTGAGCGAGATCAGCATGCAGGGCGTCAACATCGTGCCCCACAAGATGCTCCTGTACCCGATCCTCAGCCTGGTGACCATCAACGTCATCACGCTGTTCATCCGCGGCGGGAACATGATCCTGTACCGGGACGCCCGGGTGTCCGGCATCCTGATAGGCAAGAACATCCTGGCCATCATCCTAAAGACCTGCAGCTTCGTGCAGTACAGGAGGCAGCTGCAGAACGCGTCGCCCGCCTTCGGCGTGGAGCTGCAGAAGAACTCGGTGGCCCACGCCCGCCCTGCACCCGCCCCCCCTCAGGTGGTCATGCAGGACCAGACGCCCCTCCCCGAGGTGACGACGTGCGAGCACACATGACGGAGCAAGGAGGGGGGGAGGGGAATCCCAGAGATGTCTCTATGACGACGCACATGACCCTCAGGACGCTGGCACCCTTTAGGGCATGTGAGAACACGCAGGACGCTTAATGGCGCCCGGTTGCCGAGGACAACCATGGTGCAACGATAGCGCATCACTTGTGATATTGTGAAAGCGTTTTCCTCCGATGCATTCAGTTAACTGTGTATTTTTTCTAACTGTACAAAAAGATTTAAAAAAAACGAAGAAAAAAAAAACTGCAAGATTAGAGGATATATTTTTGAATTGTGGGTATGTTGTGTGTGTTGCATTCTAATCTTAAACTCTTAAGGGTCCGTGTGCCGTGGTGTGTATTTGTGTTGCTCGGATGTTGTTAGTAGTCAGGAGAAGCAACCGGCGGGAGAATCATGAACTTTAACATTTAAAGCAAAGAAAGTATGTTTTTATATGTGATTCTTTGATAAAGTCTTGTGTACAAGATGAAATGCTTTCCTGCTCTTTCACTGGCTTCTTTTACACCACTTCAAGGTCATTTAAGTTTCATATTTCATTAAAAAAAATCAGCAAACCTTTAATTAACATGGGTTACATAAGAAGATTCGATTCCCGCCTTCCCACTCTGCTTCAAACTACAATTAGAGGCTCCATGACTGCTGACGTGATGCCTTTTGTGACGTCGTTCATCTGTTCCAGGATGATTTTTGGGGTTTTGGAGCGAGGAGGGAAATATTTGAAGTAAATTTTGTGTGCAGGTTTTGATCACTGCAAACAGGGTTGACTGTGGTGTCGAAGCCACGGGACAGAAAACACAGCCGAGGAGCGACATGGCCGACAAACGATTCCCAAATAAACCCGCTCGGCTCCCGGTGGCGATCTGTATCTCGTGTTTTAGTGGCAGATCTTTGGAAGCACCGCAATTTTGATCTTCACAGTTAAGGAGAAAATGGATATTGTGGGGGTCCAGGGATGTGAATCAGAAAAAAAAAAACGTTTTACTCTCCATCACCATCAGTTCAGTCAGAGCTGGACTTTTCAGTTATGAAGAAATGTTGGTACATTCATTATTAAAAAAAGTACTGATGATGTTAAAATGAGAAGGAAAGCCACTTTTAATGAAAAAGACAAACGCAAAGACAACCTGAGAAAATGAGGTCAGGTGGTTTATGACGCAGTGTAAGAAAGCAAATCATATTAATAATTATTATACTGGCAGATATAATAAAAAAAAGGACTACATTTTGACTTTTTCCTTTTGCATAAACTCCGTCTCTCACCAAGGACTGCTTGCATAATTTAACGTGGACTGGCACTCCATGTTTGTCGAAATCCTGAGGGTGCAGAAGCTGGTTATTTCCATCTGTGTCGATGCACAGCTGCAGGAAGGCGGCATCGCTCGGCGCCGCCAACGAGGCCATCGCATCACCGAAAGACGCCTCGGAAAGTTACGAGTTCTGCTGTTTCGACACTATTTGAATGCACGACTTGGATTGTTTTGACAGGAGTGTGGAAAACAATCGTCCTCGTACAGAATGTGGTGATACGACGTGATTCCTGCAGCCGTCGGTTGATATAATCCCAACACAATACTGTTAAAGGACGCCATTCAAGCTGGTAAACAGCGACTTTAGTGTTGATCGTCTGCATTCAATGTGAAGCACGCACGCTCAAAGGAGAACGTGTGGAGATGAAAATCGCCTTACAACCAGCAGAGCGTGGTTCTTATAGAGGAACGCCGCTTATATCAGCAGGTCTTCCCCCGCATGCAATGGGAGAGCAGAGCAAACATACATAAAACAGCATTATTTGAGTCTCTAGTTCGTGTTCAGGGACAAAAACCAGACTGACCAGCTTGTTTGGGCTCAATGCAAACACTTTCACTCATTTATGTAGATTCTGAAGTGTTAAATCACACATAAGCAGGATATCAGATATCACACTCCTCTACTTTAGCTGGATCTACAAATGCATCGCTGTTCACTGCTTTAATCTGGATCTACATCCACGATTAGCCTCGTTCAGTATGTTTCTGTCAAGTACGAACGAAATGACGATCCGTTCCTCTGGAAGCCACAAGTGTGCGTTTGGGCAGCCGCCCAATCCAATCTAGCCTCACACCTCCTCCCACCTCCTCCCTCCTCCTCCTCCTGCTCTGCCAGAGCCATGAATGAATGTTGCATTCATCCAGATGACCTTTTTTTTTTTTTCTTTTTTGTTGCTTTGCACTCTCAAATGTTAATAAACTGGGATGGCTGCTGGATGCACCTCTACACTCAGCACATTAACACTGACAAAGCGGCGCGTGCCAAACAAACAAGACAAACGGCTGCAGTAAATTCACGGCTCGACCTTCGGCTCGGTCTCCTTCTATTTTACATAGAAGGCATGTAAAATACATTTCACACAGGAGGAGAACAAGGCGGTACGGAGGATGAATGCCCATCAAGTGATTGATTCTCTTGTCTGGAGGGTAACCCATATTAGATTTTTTTTAAAGGCAGCTCTCTAAAAACAAATAACCACGGGGCTTTTTTCAGACCGAGCAGGAGAGTGAAAGTGTATTAAATTCTGCTCTGTAACTTCAAGCACTCTGCAGCTTTCAAACAGTGCTTCAAACCAAAGCTTGGAACTAAAAATTAGCAAAGCACATTTCTGAGACTCTTATTATACCAAAAACGTACTGAACGGTGATCCAAAAAATGAGGTCCGTATATCAAAAACAAAGAAAATACCTTTTTTGGTTCAACAGTTGCACATTTGGCCGTAACTCTTACTTTTATGTTAACGGTTGATTAGCTAATTCTATTCAAACACTTTATTATATTACTTGAAAGCCTCATAACGTTAGCAATAAATACATTAAATCCTAGGATATAAAAATTTTAAAAAGTCATCTGTGGCCGTCGCAGGACTGTAAAAACCTCGTCCAATCAAAAACATCGGGCCTGTCTGTCAATGCTTACTTCCTGATTGCACCTTTGATCAGAAGTAAGAACAGAAGTGGGCGGGACTTTTTCCAATACGGGGATGCGTTTAAAGTCTGACTGTAATCCTCCATCATTAATCTCTGACTAAAACCTGAACTTGAAGGTAGCTTAACCTCGTCTCTTAGACACAACCGACTCAAATACGCATCTGACGGCTCGTTGTAGCGGCTCAAAAACCTACGGTCACATCTACGCATCGATAAACACACTTTAACATGAGTTACACTGGTTCGGCGTGAATCTGCAGTTGGAGGAGCCTAAACATCCAGCGTTGTTTAGCTAGTTGCTAGTAGCTAGTCTAGCTAGTTGTTTGCTAGTCGAATATTTGCACGGCGTCGTTAAATGTGATTCCTCGGACGAACCCGGCTTCGGTTCAACAGTGTTGGGATGCAGATTTGCGATCGAAGCAAGCGTATTTAACCCAGCTAACCAAGCTAAACCGACTAGCATGCTACAACTAACAATAACTGCTGTGGCGTCCTACTGAAAATATCCTGTATGAATACCGTAGCACCCCTACTACTAAATATACTACAAGTACATAGATCTCTCAAGGTCTTGCACATCAGCTCTGGGAAACATTTGCCCCCCTTGAAGTATTTTGCCGCCTGCACTCACAATTACCGTTTCCTCTGTCAAAACACCTTCCAGATTTCTTTCCTCACACTTAGCCCTTTTCTGTAGCATTTCCCGAGTAACAGCGAAGGCCTCCCTATCTCGCTGCTGCACAGTTCAGCTGGGATTAACAACGGCCGTGTGAAGTGTGAACTCGGCGGAGGATCGAGTCTGTGACTCGCAGCTACAGCGTGATCCTTCATAATAATCAGGTCACTCTGCTGGACGACCCGGCGGGGGGAAGCCAGGTGTCGGAGATGAGAGACGCTCGCTCTAAGCGCTGTTGAATGTGGTTTCAATATTTAAACTTTGAGATTTTTAAGCACTTTCAAACCGAGGGAGGTTTTCCTCCTGTCGGGCGTTGTTGACCTATAAAAGATTCAGATGCTTTATCGTTCTCGCTGTTGCTTACAGCTCACATTTACATATAAACGTATTAGTCGATTTGTTAAAGGAAACACTAATCACTGTCTGCGACTCGGCTTTCATTCACATTTGAAAAGTATTTAATATTCCCTTGGACTTTAAAGTGAATAGACAGCATACAAAGAGACGCAGGGAAGAGACGCTTTTCAACCGGCGTTAAAGCTGCAGAATAAAATATCTCACCTCGCTGTCTGCAGTTGGCCAAAACACCTGTCACTCATTTTGATGAGCTGTCTACCTCCGAACAGCATCCGGCCCCAAGGCTGAGGAAACCGCCGTAAAAAATAAAAAAGGAGCCGCAGGCATTAATGAAACAGATGGTGAGTGCAGGCAAACTTTACGAGAAGCGGCGGTGATTTCTTACCTCTGTCCTCCTGCGTTGTAGCGGTGACCTTCCCCACGAAGCAGCCCGCGGCAGACTCTTTGAAAAGCAGGATTCAGGCAAACAGATGATGTGTTTAGCTGAGAGATAGGTCGTCGGTGGTTAGCTTGTGATGTACTGCGAGCTGTCTAGTAGAGTTTCAACAGTGGGAGCTCCTACTTGATTATATTTGTAGGACTGACAAGGTCCAGTCGTTGGCGTGGCAACGTATTAATCACTGGAATCAGGTGAATCTGGCATTATTAGTTTTCCTCAGCGTAACGGCGCCATGACAACAGCCAGAGCCGAACCGTTATGGGCTCTAACAATGAATACTGGATGAGCATCTAGCAAAGAAAGGGTTATATGTTGAATCAGATGTCAATTATTTGGGGATTTTTTTAATGTTTGGGAGATGATAGAGCTGTTTAGACATGAAGGTTGAGCCTCAAAAAAAAAGTAAATGATTTCTATTTGTCAGGCTGTCCGTGGATGAATATTAGCAGAGGCACATGGCTGTGGAACATGTGAACTATTCCTGTGAGACAGAAGGGAAACCTAATTACACGTGTTAACGCGCTGAATGAATCGCCATCTAATAAACATGCTGTCGTTTAGAAGCGTCAGCAAATTTTTTGCAGGCAGATGTTCGGTCCACATCCCCGTACGCCTCAACACGAGCATGAAATCTTAAAAAAAATGTATTTTACTTTTTACAATATGGTTTTGTTGCCTAAAACAACATTAAACATATTTACTCCGACCGTGGTCATAGCTTTTTTTGGGACCCAGTGTGACGTCATCATGGACTATGATGAATGAACATCATGCTGGATTGAAGAAGACTTGAAACTAAAGATTCAGACCAGAAACTCATGTGTACAATGTTTATTGAGATAATACATGAAGAGCAAAGTAGGACCATTTTCTCATAGACTTCTATACAATCTGACTTCAGTTTACAACCTGATGGCCAGTAGAGAGAATGCAATTTTAAGGCACTTCAGCCTTGGCTTCACTCTTCAGAACCTGAGGATTGACAGGTTGCTACAGGTTGCTACCATGGCCTTGTTGCATTGCTACTAGGGGTGGGTCAAAATATCGATGCAGCAATATATCGCGATACTTTTCATCTTTATTTATATAGCAATATCGTGATACATATCGTACCGTGATCAGAGTATCGTGATACCTATCGTATCGTGAGGTTCTTGCCAATACTCACCCCTAATCACTACCAATGCAGTTAGCTACTAAGACTTTAACTCTTAGCTGTAAAGTTGACCTTTAATTTAACAGCTTCACACCAGAATCCAGTTGGATCCAGATGAGGTCTAATAACGACGCTGGTGTATTTAAATCGTAGTTCCTTCAAAGCCAGGCTTTTAAGGGCACCTTGTGCTTCGGTATCAGGTGTGACAAGGTGTCTATATTTAACAAGCTGGGAGATATTTACCAGTGAGAGAAGCAGCAGTCGATGCTGCTCTCACCGGTCGCTACAGGAAACCAGAGAGGAATCAATAGAGCGGCAGTCAGTCGGACTGTTTGAGCCTGGTGCTTCTGTTCAAACGATTTTTTACAAACTCACCGGGGGCCGGTCCTCCCCACCAATTAAGCCACAATTATATAGTGATTCCTCTCCCTCCCAGGAGCTGGTGATTTGTAGAGGGGATTTAAGAAATAATAGAGTGAATGGAAATGGGTGTTTTGTCGAATTTTGTTAAAAACCCTTGTGTGGAGTATTTAAATATTTCATTCTCAAATGAATTTTAATAGCGTTTAATGGCTGTGGTATAACAAGACAGTGGGAATTGGCTTGTTGTTTGTGCGCCGCGTGTGTTTACTGCCTTTGTCTTGGATTTTGGTGTGAAATGTTTTGGAATAAAGCAGAAAGAGAAACGTGTTGGTGGGAGAGGAAGCAGACGGGTCCAGATGCTCTACGGTCCTGCAGCTGCTGCTTATTAATAATCAGGATCACAACATCACTCTTTGGACTATTGTCAAGGACAAGGTTTGGTTTCTGTAAAATGCTGTTACCATATCAAACCTTAGTGTATCTTTTTTGACATATTACACATATTATAGCCAACATATTTTTAGTTTGAGAAAAATCAGAGCCCCAAAATAATTTATTTTATCAACTTGAATAAATGACTAGAATAAATGGGTGATATTTCTCCAATATTTTAAAATATCACCTTGACATGTCAGGCTGCTATATTAATATTAATCAAATACTTTTGATACAGAAAATATAACAGATAGAGTATATATATTTTTCTTGTATTCTATTTCTTTCATCTAAATTGTTCATCTCTGTGAGCTAAAGACCAAATGAATGTATATTCTTAATATATTAAATATTAAGTAACAAAAATAATAATAGCAGCATTTTTGTCCTATTTTTCATATTTACAGCAGCACAGATGTCACTATTACGGACTACGGCAAAAACATGTGAACTTTAAACGGACTCAGGCCTTTTGATGACCCTCGTTAAGGACGTTGGAAGCTGCTGGTCATTAGAGCAACTTTATTGCTGTGAAGTGAAGAGTCAAAGGTGCATCATCTGGTGGTAAAAAGGCTGCGATAGAAGCTGCCAGGCTGGTGCAGATAAAGTGGCCTCCGGAGAGACCCGGGACTCCACTCCAGGGCTCCAGAGCGGACGGACCGGACAACCGGAGCTTTCCTGTGAGGAAGAAGAGGATGAATCGTATACGCCCACAGCACAGGAACGACCCCTTTCAGAGAGATGTCTCCTGGGAAATTGTCTAGCGAAGAAGAAGATAGCGAGGGAGGTCAAGAGACGTTTGCCCGCCTCCGTATCGATGGTTCCCTAACCTCCTTTGTATCTCTGTTGTTATTTATAAGATTATTAAACCGCAAATTCTGAAACACAATGAATGGGAGGCATGTTTTAAGCTGCCACGCTGATAAAATAGTGCAGATAAAAGGGAGGCAATCATGCACCTCCTGCTTTGATGAGCAGTTTCCTCCACAAATGCTGCTCTTCTTCGCTTTGACTCCACGTGACCTTGTTGGGATTTAATCACCCCAGTCGAACCCGCTGTGGGATGACCGGATTACAGACAGGAAAGGGAATCAAGATGAAGGGGGGGTAATGTGATAGAGATAAGGTCAGAAACCCAGAAACCCTCACAGCTGGTCTGTAACGAGGAAGAGACGCCGCCGAAACTAAGAGGAGGTTTTTGTGCTGACGCCGTTCTGAATTTTCCCCTTAATGACCTTCCTCCGTTTTAGTGCGTCGTCCTCGCACAAGTATTTATTGGTTAATACTGGATTTATGAGGCGAGAGGAAGCGCTTACATACTTCAGTTTGAAGGTTTTAAAGGGATAGTTCAACACTTTGGGGAAGTGTGCTTATTTGCTTCCTGGTGGAAAGTCACGATAGAGTGAGTTTGCCATGAATGTATGAATTATTATAGCCTACATAGTGGACTCCAAGTATCCCACAATTCATCTGGAAAAGTAGTGTACAAGGGATGGTCATTAACCGAGCATTATAGACCATCATGCACTGCACCAAAGGAAAAATGCCAGACGGGCGAGAGCCAAGAGAGCAGTGTTTTCAGATCTATGAAAATTTAATATTTTTAAAATGTATTTATTAATCTGGGGAAATGCACTACGAGGTAGGTAGACAGGTAGGTAGACAGACAGGTAGGTAGGTAAGTAGGTAGACAGACAGGTAGGTAGGTAGACAGGTAGGTAGACAGACAGGTAGGTAGGTAAGTAGGTAGGCAGACAGGTAGGTAGGTATGTAGGTAGACAGACAGGTAGGTAGACAGACAGGTAGACAGACAGGTAGGTAGGTATGTAGGTAGACAGACAGGTAGGTAGACAGACAGGTAGGTAGGTATGCAGGTAGACAGACAGGTAGGTAGGTAGGTAAGTAGGTAGGCAGACAGGTAGGTAGGTATGTAGGTAGACAGACAGGTAGGTAAGTAGGTAGACAGGTAAGTAGATAAGTAGGTAGACAGACAGGTAGGTAGGTAAGAAGGTAGACAGACAGGTAGACAGACAGGTAGGTAGGTAAGTAGGTAGACAGGTAGGCAGACAGACAGGTAGGTAGGTATGTAGGTAGACAGACAGGTAGGTAGGTAAGTAGGTAGACAGGTAGGTAGACAGACAGGCAGGTAGGTAACTAGGTAGACAGGTAGGTAGACAGGTAGGTAGACAGACAGGTAGGTAGGTAGGTAGACAGGTAGGCAGACAGACAGGTAGGTAGGTATGTAGGTAGACAGACAGACAGACAGGTAGGTAGGTAGGTAGACAGGTAGGTAGACAGACAGGTAGGTAGGTAAGTACGTAGACAGGTAGGTAGGTAAGTAGGTAGACAGGTAGGTAGGTAGACAGGTAGGTAGACAGACAGGTAGGTAGGTAAGTACGTAGACAGGTAGGTAGGTAAGTAGGTAGACAGGTAGGTAGGTAGACAGGTAGGTAGACAGACAGGTAGGTAGGTAAGTAGGTAGACAAGTAGGTAGGTAGGTAGACAGGTAGGTAGACAGATGGACAGACAGACAGAAAGACAGGAACTTTATTGATCCTGAGGGAAATTCAAGGTTCATATGAAGCTAAATCACCTGAAATGAGTTTACAATATGCATTTCTTACAAAATATTATTTCTAAATATAATTGTATAGATAAAAATAGAGCGGTTACAGCTGATAACATTGTGGAAATTAAGCCCCTCCCCCTCATTTAAACGTTGTTAGCTCCCATGTTGAGAGCCATGTAGAGGCAACAGACATGGATGGGTTTACGTCGGACCTCGGGCGTCGCGATTAGAAGCAGAGGGGCGTGACGGAGCACCGATACCCGCCGACCCGGGATTGTCTGAGAGACCGCATGACATCTACCCGACACTGTAAGTAAAATCTATTAGGCTCTACCCCGTCACTCAGGGGTGACACAGAATCACTTGAGAGACATATACTGCCCTCAAGAAAAAAAAGAGCCCTTTTGCACTAATAAGATTAAGCACAGGAAAGTCCCCTTCAGCAGCAGCAGCCTCAGTTCAGCTGCCAGCAGGTACTTCATGCCAAGCGTGCAGCACATAAGGTAATAAGCCGCCATGACACTAAGCCCGGTTTTTTTTATTTATTATTATATAAAAAGGGCTGGCTGCAACGTCTCAGATATGAGAAATGAGTCTGGATGTGACATATCGTTGTCCAGATCGAGACCCACATCAAATATTAGTTTTCCAGTCAAAGAGCAGAATACTTTGGATAAACTACTGAATGATTACTGTCGGGGTGTGAAACGTTGGAACTTCCTGCGAGTGATTATGTGTGGAAGAGGCTCCCACTCTGATATCTGGGTATACGTGAGCTGTTCCCACAGCTGTGTAATGTGGAAGGGAGGCTTTGTTGTTCCACCGCTGACAGCCTGAGTAAGCATCGCTGGCATGGAAACAAGCAAACTGTTGGGGGTTTCAATCCGTCTATTCCGTTACCCGGACGACCAAGTCGTCCCCGAGGTGCCATTCTTAATTATGCAACATGTTTTAATGACTAAATCAGAATAGTTAAAACTTAATATTACATTATATAAAATTAAAATGTCACCATGAACTAAACTGATAGTGTTTTCAAAATCACAGCAAAGTGATTACAGAAGCCAAATGTAGCCCACAGCTTGAAAATACGACTATTGTCATATGTGATTTCCATTTTAGATGTTCTGCCTCATTAAAAGAGACCATTTTTCAGCTTTGCGACTAAAGAACAATAATTACACTGTTACAAACAAGCCTACATTGTGAAGGAAGCTACTGATTAAATGCAAATCAACAATTTTTCGCAGTCAAGACTCGGTTCTATTTCATGTGCAAGAAGAGAAATATCTACTCCTAAAAACTAAGCTTTTTTAAAAGTATCAACAGGGGAGATTAGCTATGATGGATTCAGTCTGAGAGTCTCCGGCCAGACGACACCCTCCGTCCTCCTGGACTCCAGAAACAGTTGGGAAATAAGTGGTTTGGCATGAAAACAACAAAAAAACTGATTTCCCCAATGTGAATAAAAAAAAAAAAAAGTTGAAAATCTAATCTCGTGTTCTTTGGCGGTGTGAAAATGAAATTAATGGGTCATGTGCTCTCTGCCAAATTGCAATTTAATGAGTTGAGTCACCCTGACTTGTTTTGTGTGTACAAGTCATTATCTCTGTAATTGATGTGCTTGTTAAATATCGTCTCACGTGGCATCCCGGTTTAAAAGTGTGACCGAAGACGATCGCCCCGTGTGTCTTCAGACGCATCACCTGACGTCCCGGCTCGCTGTGAAGACATTATGGAACAATCTGATGAAATAAAAGTGTCTGAAGCGCCCAAACAATGTGGAAACGGCGCCAGATAAGAAACTATGTGAGGCTGCGTTAGAGTTTTTTCTGCATTCTCCATCCTAGGGGTGAGTATTGGCAAGAAACTCACGATACGATATGTATCACGATACTTTGGTCACGATACGATACGTATCACGATACTTTGGTCACGATACGATACGTATCACGATATTGCGATATAAATAAAGATGAAAACACAAGTACCTGTATATGTACATCAGATGATATTGATCAGAGGACAAATTGAGTCAAAACTAATTCATTCAAAACAGCCTCTCCATTTTATTAATTCCCATGAAATTCGTATGGGAGTATCGTAAGTATCGCGAAATATTGCCGTATCGATATTTTTACCCACCCCTACTCCACCCAAACACACACAGACAGACACACAAAGCTTCATTCACACACATAATTGTTTTTGGCGCACAGAAAGAAAAGCATCCACATTCCTCAGGGAGATGAGGATATTTATCCGTGCCGCCGCAAACAATGGCTGCCAGACCAGCAGCTCCTCCTGAACCTCTGTTCCCCCCATCCTCCCTCTTTTCCTCAGGTTTAGCTCCAACATCCTCTGGAGCGAGGCAGAAATGGGCCAGAAATCATTTAATGGCAGTTGTTGCACAGCATCCAACATCGTCAACAAGCAGGCCAGGGTTGGGGACTCAAGAGGTCCTGAATCTGGAGGGGGAGGGGGGGCTCCGGCTGGGAGATAGATCTGTGTCTGAGGTGGTGGGCAGCGGCGGCAGCCAGCTGTCTGGTGATTTAACAGTGTGTGTAAATCAGGAGCGAGCCTCTGCTCGACCAGCCAGCCTCATTTCAAACCTTCTACAAATCACACAGGCAGCGTGAACGTGGGGGGGAAGGAGCCCCAAAATAATCATCCTCCGCAACTCTCTTTCTTATGCTTTCATTTAGTACGCAGAAATCTGACATCCGTCATAAAAGACAATAAAAATATGGTTTGGTTTTGGCCGGGTAATCACAACTACGGTTTGGCTTTGAAGCGGATGTTTGCAAAACCAGAGAAACCATCTCACAGAACAGAGTTTCTACAAATCCAGGCTTGAAAAGAGACTTTTATTTATGATGTGTTCAAGGGTGGGGGATTATTGAATTAGCATCTCTCTTGTTGTCAGCCAACCTATGTTGAACTAGATATTAGAACGAACCAATGCCAGCGAGCGGGCACCCCGATGATTCACAACCAACAGATTAATTCGTCGCATGAGCACCCAGGGAGGAAACAGACTATGAAGGCCACACACACACACACTTCTGACAGCTTTCACGGAGGTGTGAAAAATATTTGGAGACTTCAACAGCACTCGAGACGCCAACACAGAACTGGTGGTCAATACCAACAAAGTCAGCTTTAAAAAACAAATAATACTCATATTTTAAAAGGCTCCTCGTGTCCGATATCAAATACATGCTCATCATTCTAACACAACACATAACTGTGGTTTTTCTTGTGGCTACTGGCAAAGTCCAAACATGAAGTCAGAGTTCATCAGTATTCGTGAGGAACGGCCCCGTGGCATTAATGTATTCAGGCTAGCATCCACTTTGTCAAATGGCTTTAATAGAGGGCTTCCCATTTTCATGAATGGTCCGTTATAGATTTATTCAGATGGGATGGCGATGGAGTTACTACGGTACTGCAAATCATCTGCACTGAGATGCTAAGATTGTTCTCCCCCTGTCTTTTAAATTGTTTTTAGGGGGCATAATCTCATGGTATTTACTTTTTGTAAAATCATCGTATGGTATCGTGGCAAAGCAATTAAAACTACGTTGAAAATGAAATAGACATCTCAAGTGTGTATAAGTGGTGGCCCTCTTTAACATGCGAGCAGCAACAGACGACTTGAGCAACGTGACTGCTATTAACGGCAAGCAGAGCGCTCATTATCCACGCGAGCGTGTGAAGGGATCAATTACAAACTGCTCTGATGAATGCATCTGTAGGTGCAGTTTTGGCAACGACGTGGGATGCTGAATCCTTTTAGGCTCTGAGAGGTAATAGATAAGGACAGCCACCTGGAAATAGTCCAAGCCTTTTTACGTTCAGTGGCGCTCATACATGTCCAAACATGGCCCAAACCTAATATATACCATACATTAGCAACGTCCGTGGACAACACAGTGACCTTTAGAAAGCTGCTGCGTTGCTGCTCTCCTATAAACCTTGTTATGTGTGGACCAATCACACGTCAGCTACGGCACAGAGTCACCTATCGGACATATTTCTTGCTAATTAAATGAATAGCTGTGTGTGTGTGTGTGTGTGTGTGTGTGTGTATACACACACAGTATGTATGTATCATTCCCACAGTTCCACATTCACATTCCAAGGTCAATATTCTATAGTAGCATTCCAACAGTTCTTTGTTCTATAGTAGCATTCCAACAGTTCTTTGTTCTATAGTAGCATTCCAACAGTTCACTTTCTTTAGCAACATTCCAACAGTTCTATGTTCTATAGTAGCATTCCAACAGTTCTTTGTTCTATAGTAGCATTCCAACAGTTCACTTTCTTTAGCAACATTCCAACAGTTCTTTGTTCTATAGTAGCATTCCAACAGTTCACTTTCTTTAGCAACATTCCAACAGTTCTATGTTCTATAGTAGCATTCCAACAGTTCTTTGTTCTATAGTAGCATTCCAACAGTTCACTTTCTATAGTAGCATTCCAACAGTTCACTTTCTATAGTAGCATTCCAACAGTTCACTTTCTATAGTAGCATTCTAACAGTTCACTTTCTATAGTAGCATTCTAACAGTTCACTTTCTATAGTAGCATTCTAACAGTTCACTTTCTATAGTAGCATTCTAACAGTTCACTTTCTATAGTAGCATTCCAACAGTTCACTTTCTATAGTAGCATTCCAACAGTTCCACATTCTATAGTAGCATTCCAACAGTTCCACATTCTATAGTAGCATTCCAACAGTTCACTTTCTATAGTAGCATTCCAACAGTTCACTTTCTATAGTAGCATTCCAACAGTTCCACATTCTATAGTAGCATTCCAACAGTTCCACATTGTATAGTAGCATTCCAACAGTTCCACATTCTATAGTAGCATTCCAACAGTTCACTTTCTATGGTAGCATTCCAACAGTTCCACTTTCTATAGTAGCATTCTAACAGTTCACTTTCTATAGTAGCATTCTAACAGTTCACTTTCTATAGTAGCATTCCAACAGTTCCACATTCTATAGTAGCATTCCAACAGTTCCACTTTCTATAGTAGCATTCCAACAGTTCCACTTTCTATAGTAGCATTCTAACAGTTCACTTTCTATAGTAGCATTCCAACAGTTCCACTTTCTATAGTAGCATTCTAACAGTTCACTTTCTATAGTAGCATTCCAACAGTTCCACTTTCTATAGCAACATTCCAACAGTTCACATTCTATAGTAGCATTCCAACAGTTCCACATTGTATAGTAGCATTCCAACAGTTCACTTTCTATAGTAGCATTCCAACAGTTCACTTTCTATAGTAGCATTCTAACAGTTCACTTTCTATAGTAGCATTCTAACAGTTCACTTTCTATAGTAGCATTCCAACAGTTCACTTTCTATAGTAGCATTCCAACAGTTCACTTTCTATAGTAGCATTCCAACAGTTCCACATTCTATAGTAGCATTCCAACAGTTCCACATTGTATAGTAGCATTCCAACAGTTCCACATTCTATAGTAGCATTCCAACAGTTCACTTTCTATGGTAGCATTCCAACAGTTCCACATTCTATAGTAGCATTCCAACAGTTCCACTTTCTATAGTAGCATTCCAACAGTTCCACTTTCTATAGTAGCATTCTAACAGTTCACTTTCTATAGTAGCATTCCAACAGTTCCACTTTCTATAGTAGCATTCTAACAGTTCACTTTCTATAGTAGCATTCCAACAGTTCCACTTTCTATAGCAACATTCCAACAGTTCACATTCTATAGTAGCATTCCAACAGTTCACTTTCTATAGTAGCATTCCAACAGTTCTATGTTCTGTAGTAGCATTCCAACAGTTCTATGTTCTATAGTAGCATTCCAACAGTTCCACATTCTATAGTAGCATTCCAACAGTTCACTTTCTATAGTAGCATTCCAACAGTTCTATGTTCTATAGTAGCATTCCAACAGTTCACTTTCTATAGTAGCATTCCAACAGTTCTATGTTCTATAGTAGCATTCCAACAGTTCCACATTCTATAGTAGCATTCCAACAGTTCACTTTCTATAGTAGCATTCCAACAGTTCTATGTTCTATAGTAGCATTCCAACAGTTCACTTTCTATAGTAGCATTCCAACAGTTCTATGTTCTATAGCAACATTCCAACAGTTCCACTTTCTATAGTAGCATTCCAACAGTTCACTTTCTATAGTAGTATTCCAACAGTTCCACTTTCTATTGTAGCATTCTAACAGTTCTATGTTCTATAGTAGCATTCCAACAGTTCCACGTTCTATAGTAGCATTCCAACAGTTCCATGTTCTATAGTAGCATTCCAACAGTTCTTTGTTCTATAGTAGCATTCCAACAGTTCACTTTCTATAGTAGCATTCCAACAGTTCCACTTTCTATTGTAGCATTCTAACAGTTCTATGTTCTATAGCAACATTCCAACAGTTCACTTTCTATAGTAGCATTCCAACAGTTCACTTTCTATAGTAGCATTCCAACAGTTCCACTTTCTATTGTAGAATTCTAACAGTTCTATGTTCTATAGTAGCATTCCAACAGTTCTATGTTCTATAGTAGCATTCCAACAGTTCACTTTCTATAGTAGCATTCCAACAGTTCACTTTCTATAGTAGCATTCCAACAGTTCCATGTTCTATAGTAGCATTCCAACAGTTCCATGTTCTATAGTAGCATTCCAACAGTTCACTTTCTATAGTAGCATTCCAACAGTTCCATGTTCTATAGTAGCATTCCAACAGTTCCATGTTCTATAGTAGCATTCCAACAGTTCCATGTTCTATAGTAGCATTCCAACAGTTCCATGTTCTATAGTAGCATTCCAACAGTTCTATGTTCTATAGCAACATTCCAACAGTTCCATGTTCTATAGTAGCATTCCAACAGTTCTATGTTCTATAGCAACATTCCAACAGTTCCACTTTCTATTGTAGCATTCTAACAGTTTAAATAGAAACAGTTTACCTGTTTAAACACAAATCTCCACATACTGTGTTTTGTGTTTGACTTTTATGACATAAGGATGCTTTTCAAAACCTCTGTTAATAGTGTGCTATTAAAATGCTGATGATTTTCACGGCACTTGACTCTGTGGTTTCACAGTAAAAAGCTCAACATCACCTCCGAGTGGTTCCAGTGAAACTCTGTTTCCCGAGAGCTCCGTCATAATTAATTTATCTTCCAACATCAAAACAACAACATTCATTTGGAGAGTGCAACTCCGTGCTGTTTGGGGGAAAAAAGGTTTAGCTCCATTTTTGGGAAAATGTTACAATATGTTTTATTAATTTGCTTACATAATAAATAGATAGCAAAGAGGTGACGAGGGTAAAACTGCCAGCCACGAGGAGAAGGTAATTACGCCCACTTAAGAAGAAACTCACCATCATCAGGCAGGAATTGTAGTAATTGGTCAAACTTGTTCCGCTCTTAGCGAGCACGTTTGAAAGTGAAAGCTCAGCTGCAGCACGGACACAATAAGTTACCAAATTGAGATTCAGGGAAATCTAAACATTTTTCTTAGTGGCCAATCTTGCAAAGCAAAATGCCCCCCAAAAAATGATGTGCTGGAGTCCAGCGTAAATTGTTTTGCAATAAAAATTAAACGTCCTCCAAATTGAATCCCTATGTGTTAAAAATGAGACGCTGTTGGTGGAGATGGAAAAAGAAATGCCTGAAGGTCTCAGACAGCAGAATTTGGCCAAATTAACTCCAAAGAGCAGAGAAATTTTTCATCCAAAAGCACTCAAAAACTAATAATGAAAGCAATTTCCCCTCAGTTCAAACACAGTGGATATTAAAAAGCACTACTTTTTTTCCAATCTCCACGCCTTCTGGGATAAGAACTTCTTGAACAAGTCATTTCAATCCTAACGTGACCTGCACGGTTAAATAAACCAAGAAGTCATCGCACGATTGATGGTGATGAACGGCATCAGTTTGAGGTAGCCGACCTGACACGGAGGAGTTCATCACTTTATGGCCTCCAGTCGATGTAAATCAGAACATTTGAATGACGGCGGGGGAATATAATATTTTATTTACTTCTTTTATCGGCCGAGAACAGTGGAATCCCTTCCAGCCTCGCGCCCGCTACAGTCGCACACAAATCTGAAGGAAGTCAACTCTGGCTGACAAGTGACAGCCACGTCATGAATAAAACATCGGCGTGTGAATGGAAGATAAATTCTGAGGATCTGAGAGGACATATTATCTGTGGTGATGCAACATGAAGGGGATTCTTAGGTGGCGTCCCTAATCTTTCATTCCCAGATCCTCCAGCAAGACTTGTGGAAGACAAACAACTTTCTGTCGCTTGGCTTTGTGTGCCGAATATGACGTTGATTAAAAAATTAAATGTTTATTTATCCCATATAGTTAATCCACTGTCTGAATCCACTAATTGGTCAGACGTAGGAAGCCGTGTGAGGCCTTGTGATGTGAGGCAGCATCTGACTGGAGGTAAATGAGCCCGTCCTCACCCTGCTGACTCGGCTGGATCCTCTCCAGCACCCAGACTCTGACGGAGACTGATGTCGCAACGTTAAAGCACCCTGCACCGCTTTACATCTGACCATAAGCTTGCTTTGTTTTCCTGCCTTCGACAATACGGTTTGACAATAATGTTCGCAAACAACGCGGGGGGGAGGCATGTCTCCTCGCTTTCATATTCATTGGGCTGTAAATATTTTAGGAGCTGGACCAAAGTAAACACCGGTCAATTTGAAGGGAGGCACGGTGACATATTTGTCAGAGCTTCCTGTGTAATTACAGTCGAGGCTTTTTCACGGCCAAGATGAGCATTAAGAAAAATGCACGAGGCGATGCTGAGTTTGTTGTTGGTAAGCAGTTTTTGTGTGTGTGTGTGCCAAACACACAATGGAAACCGTGGGATTACTTTTTCATAAAACAGTAGATCACAGCTCCAGCCCTGAAAAGTGAAGCCAACTCTGAAGTGCCTTAAACTTGCATTCTCTCCGTTGGCCATCAGGGGGCGGCGACTCTGTTTGCAAAAGGAAGTCTGATCGTATGGATGTCTATTAAACATGTGTTTATGGTCTCAATCTCTAGTTTTAATCCAGCGTGGTCCATCTGGAGTCAAACAGACCATAAAAGCAGGGAATGTGTTAGGGGGCGGGGCTTACCTGCTGATTGACAGATCGCTACCAATGCTAGCTACTAAGATGACTTTACCATTAAGCTGTAAAGCTTACCCTGACCTTGAATGATGAAGCTAGCTTTGTTAGCAGCTTCACACCAGAATCCAGATGGATCCAGATCCAGTAAGGGTGCCGCTCTGACATCATCACCATGACTACGTCCACTTCTTATATAATAATAATTAATGTAATGGTATTTAGGGACATAGAGCAGATAAACTGCAGTGCCAGTTTAAAAAGTATCAAACAAACATACGAGTTCATGATAAAACTGGGTCTTATCTGTTGTTTCCTGAGGGAAATTAATTAATCAATAGTTTAACAAGGAATACATCTCTCTGCTTTGTGTCGACGCGTGTATCATTTCTGTGACAAATTCAATTAGGCTGCTGTGATGGAACGCATCATCCTGATGATAAGTCTGCATTTCTAAAACCGTCTCCACGAGGCAAATCTCCCCGCAGGAAACCCCGGCAATACCAAAATAATCACATTATTGCTCGGGAGACTTCTTTTTTTGTGTGTGTAAAGTCAAGAAACTTGTATTAGCCCAGTTTCATAAGCAGATCATTTCAGCATGCTGAGTCGAGACGGATTTGCTCCAAGGTTACTTTGAAAAATCGTATTATTGGTCTAGAGGAGAGCAAATCAGGACAATAGTTAACCAAAGAAAAACATCTGCATCTGCTTCATGTCACGTTGTTGCTAATTCCCATTCATCTTTAAAAGCAGAGTGGATGGAGGTTGTCTTCCTACTGCTGCATTAGCAGGATTTCCCATGTTTTTCCATAGTAAACAAATTAAGTTGATGTTTTGATGCGTTTCAGACGGTTAACATGTTTAAAACATGAGTGTTTTAGTGGCGCTAGGCGAAGTCTTAGAAGCGCTCGGCCACGCTAAAGGTCGTCTGCGTTTGTGGCTTTTGATGTTAAAAAAAAACTGGATAGAATATGGAAATTTCAGAGTAGATGGAAATGCATCTTTTCGATTTGTAAAATTAGAAGATTCTTCAGACGGGAGGGATTTTGATAAGATGGAGGGTTTTTCTTTCCGGACCACAAGCTTCACTCAGAAGCTCCTTCATTGATTTACTGTGGAACAGGATAGAGATCGGCTGTGTTACAGTTTCTGAAAATACAGGCAGGAGATGGAGAAGGACAAATATCTTACACTGTATTAAGCTTCTGATTATTTATAAGGAGAAACCATCTTAAACAAACCCAAATAACGCACATCCCAGATAAGAAATGTTGTATTTACTGCTGTTTCTCCAGTAAATGAATGCAGTTTTTCCTCATCTCCATCCTGATTAAACAGTAGAAATAGGTCAGGCACTCTCTGAGGCCTCGATCGCGCCAAGACGCTTCAAAAACGCAGAAGTGTGTCGGTCAAACAGCTGATGAGGCTGCGCGGCGGGCGGTCCGTCATCAACCACATGATCAAATGTGGATTTATGCAGATGTGGAGCTCTGTGGTTTGAGGAAGAGGAGGGAAACATTAAATACCATAAAAATGATGGAGGTTTTTGCGTGCTTAAAAATAGAGCCGTCAACTACTCGCCTATCGCTGAAAAGTTGAGAATATACAAACTTTCATGCTTTTATAAACTAGAAAATGACCCTCCTGAGGCTGAACATCTATGGTTGCAACCCGGGACGGGATGATATGAGATTTTATCGCATATTGGGATTATAAACACACTCAATAAGTTGTCTAGTTCACTATCATGGTAGAAAAGTAAAAAATAGAATCCTCATTTTAACAAATACAGAATAAAAAAACAGATTTTTAAAGATGTATTTATTTATGCAGGTTTTATGAATATTTGATTTGTTTTTCACTTTAAAAAAAAGATCTCTCATCTGTGATGTGATTAACATATTTGTTTCTTTAGAAATTGTAAAAAATATCGAGTTTTCAGCATATTTTGATCATTTTCGTATTAATATTATAAATTGACGTGACATGTTCATATCGTCCGATGCCTTGTTGGCATTGCATCGTAAACTCACCTTCGCCATCCAAACAGGCAAGAAAGCACGTTATTTAAAACGTTATTATATACACAATACGCTGTACTCCCTGTCCTTCGTCCTGTTCCCATTAAAAGCTGCTGACGCACTATTTGTTGTTATACAACAGAAGAGCTTTTCTTCTCGTCTTCACTGCCGTTATTACAATCAACTTTCATGGCCATCCATCCATTCACTGTTAAGACGTTTCATAATGGTGGATGAGCCAGGATCAGACATTATAAACCCTATAAACATCGTGGAACGCCACAAACTCTAAACTCATTACACGTGCAGATGAGGCGTCGAGATGAGCACATTCTCTGCTTTATCTCCAGACCACAAAGGAATCCGTGTGTTATCAGCTGATGGATGCGACAAGGAGGAAAAGGCAGTCTGACTTAATACGCTGAATGTTTCTTTGAGTTTTCTTTCCATCCAAGACGTCGTCAACGTCCCGGCGATAACGGCTCTGCAGCAGAGAGAGTGTGGTTATCAGCAGACTGTCACCCTGGGTGCTGCACCCTGGGGGGTCTCCCATTATCTGTTGGAGAGCAGCACAAAAGTCCCTTTTGCTGGTGTGACTCAGACCGTCTGGTCCGGGCTCTGTTGTCCAAGAGGACTGGTCTATCGTGGGACTTCTGAGGGACACATTTTCTCTTTGAAAAAACCCAAACATTTTAGGGGTAAATAATAAGCAGCTTGGACACATTTGCATTGAAACCTTCCTTCACCTTCACATCTCATCCAGCCAGAGGCAAAGCAAGGGTTAAAGCTCTCTGCTCCTTTTCTGATAACAACAGGTACCTTTTTCATTACATGATGTTATTGACCGATAAATAATTGAAAACGGTTTCCAGCTGCACCTTTTCCCCTCCGATCCAGTTATTTATTGCCACATCCCCCCCGGTTACCTTTGAACCGAGTTCCAGACAGGAAGCCAGAGGCTTTCATCCAAAGCTGCTCCTCCAGTCCACAAGTAAGTCTGGCTCGAGAGGTTACCTTGACAATTATGCATTTGTAGACATCCTCATAAATATTCATCACCGGCGGCTGGACCTCACTGTTGACATTGCAATCATGCAAATTGCAGCTCGTATCATGAATATCTATCCGATATATAGATTATGTAGAGGCATTAATGGGAAAATTTGCAGGAAAATAAATTACAGAGCTCGAGTCGCATTTTAAATTACAAGCAACAAGTGCCAGAAAGCCCCTTTAATGCGTTCTGTGATAACATTGTGGTTCGCTCTTTATCTCCTCATCTCATTTGTGGAAACACACTTTTATTCCACTCACCTATAAACCACAGAGGGAATGAGTACATCATCCGTTGGCTTTGGATTTTGCTATAATTGCTATATTTCCCTCAATGATGCCTCATTTAGAAACGCATTAAGAGCATTTCTCTATTTCCCCCCTTCTTCTCTCCCCTTCAAATCCTGTATGTAAATACAGCATATAAATGACAGGTGCATCCCAGGATAGCAAACATGTCTGGCTAATTCTGAATAATTTCCTGAGCCGGGGTGACAAATTCTGCCTTCCTCCTGCACTATGCATAGCCGGCGAGCGTAGGCATGCATACAAAGTAGGGTGGAGATTTAGCTTGGCTCGCCGTAGCGTGGACTCCCCGCCTCCCTGCAAAACCAGCCTCTCTCTCCCCTCTCTCTCTCTGACATAAAAGGGCATGTCCTCTGAGGTTCCCGTCAGCCCCTCTGTGCCTGTCAAGGATTCATGTCGCTGATACAAAAGGAGTGCGGTGGTATAGAAGAAGACAGTGTGTGATTAACCTCCATATCTATGAACATCCAAGTGGAGGGGAACTTTCACAGCAGCCAGTCGGTTTGGAGAGAGGGAATGAAGCTGCCCTGCTCGTGGTCAGGGCGGAGGGAGCTGGTGTTGGTAGCGACTACAGAGCGCCGCGCTCCTTCTCTCATCATCCCACTTGTCCTTTTCTAGAACGCAGCTGCCGGAGATTAAAATGAATCAAAAGCCGTACCTGAAGAATTGAGATAAAAACTCAGCTAGGGTGGAAATAAAAAATTTTAAAAAAAGCTGGGGACCTGCATCCTCTTATTGATGAAGTTTGTGCCAAGTTCTGCATTAGTGCTGCAGGGGCCAGACCGGGGCCACGACTCGGTTCAGGACCCAGTCTCTCTACGCGGAGAGTTTAGCAATGATCAGGTAATGAGCTGTATGAAAATCTGTGGACTAAAGCAGTATACAGAAGTGAAGCCAAGGCTGAAGTGCCTTAAACGTGCATTATCTCTGCTGGCCATCAGGGCAGTGTAGCTACCACAGCATTGCTGTCACGCAACCAATGTTATTAGCTAACTTTATTAGCTTCACACCAGAATCCAGATCCAGTAAGGTTGTGTTCATCAGATCCACCCATTGCTCCTCCAAAGTCCAAATATGGTCACTTCCTTCACTGGCTGCAAAGAAATCCAAGATGGTGATGACAAAAATGTCAAACTTCAAAACCAACGCGTGATGTCACCATGACTACGTCATCTTCTTATACACAGTCTATGGTTTAATCAACTAAGTTAGGTTTTTTTTAAAAAGCAGGCAGTAAATGTTGAATGATGACCTAAAACTTCTTTTTAAAAGTTCTACATTTAGTTTGCCACATAGTTCAATTTGAATATCATAAAAAAAATGCTCCTGATTATTTATTTAACATATCATTTCCATAGAAAACGAATGCCACACTTTCATAATAAATGATAAACCACATTATATGAACATTAAGAAGGCGAAATGCATGAACTTAAAGCATAAGAAGCGGCTCACATTGGGATTATAAAGCCGTGCGGACGGTAATTACGGTCTGTGAGAGACACATTTGGGTTTTTAAGTGCATTTCTTCTGGGATGCTTTTGTGTTTGTGATGCCTGTCGTGACTTTGTGCAGCACTTAGGCTTACTTTAATTATTAAAAAGGGAGCCAACTTCACACGGAGACAACTCATTTCATAAGGGATTCTGCCGTTACGCACAACTGAAATCCCAACTGCTCTTGCTGGAGACATAAAAAAAAAAAAAAAAAAAAACAACCCTCGGACACATTTGGCTGCCTAATAATACATGAAGCAACAGAGAGAGAAAAACTATTTGTAATGACAAAGGTTACGCTGTGTGCCTACAAAGCTGCTGTTAAGATCTGCTTTCTTGTTTTTCTAAATATTTGAGTGTGGTATTTGTGAGCTGAATCTATTCCCCCTTGAATGTGACTCAAATTTACTCCAGGAAGCTGTGAACTGTGAAGAGCTGCAAAGAAAGAAAGAAAGAAAGAAAAACCCAGCAGGAGCTCACGGCTCAGAAAAACAGAGCCGGTCCTCAGCTGCCTGCAGTCAGACTTGTCAAAACCCTCCGACTTCAGAGACTTGGCTGATGATGGGGGTCTGAGGCGGGTATGGGTACCCTCCAAGTATAATGTGTATGTTGATACCATATGAATATATGCTTTCTAGAGGTTCAGGTCAAATTCTGCTTCACTGATATCGTCCGAACTAAAAGGAATGAAGGGCAAACCACAATCTGGAATGATCATATTGATTTTTTTTTTTTGTCATGTGATCTTAAGTGACAGCAGAGAGCACACACATCAGTCATGCTTAGGTGGAAACTAATTTAGTTTAAATTCTCCACGGACCTCGAAACTGGCACGACAGCTCTCCGAATATCTGTCCAAAAAACAGCCTAAATGCACATTTTTACTTCCCACTGGATGATGTGAATGTGTCGTCATCCACAGCATCCTGGCTGTTTACTGTATGTGGTGTCAAAAAGAGATAGGGTCTTTCCTCATAGACTTCCATGCAATCAGACTTCTTTCACCCCCTGTTGGCCATTAGAAAGAATGCAAGACGCAGAAGTTTCCACCTGATTAAAATACTAAAAATTTAGTTTTTAGATACAGGTAATTATTAGCATTCAGGTCGTAACATTAGCTCTGGGTGATTGTGTCGTTGCCATGTGGCTTGCAGATCACAAGGTCTTGTACATTACTTAACATCGATTTTGTAATATATCGCCTCTTTACTTCAGTTGAGAGCTTCTCTTTTGGGCCATAATTACTTGAGCTGGTGGCTCCGCTCCAAAAAAACAAAACAAAGTAAACTTCCTCCTCTAATAAAACAATATATTTTATATAAGAATTATTGCACCCAAAGATTAAACATTAAAACAGTTTATTGGATGTCATTGCTCTCATTAGTAATGTTCCCTTCAATAATTCCTCCAAGTAATGACCTTAACTCATCCCATCAGGGTTGATATTCCTCACTTGTATTCTTTTCATGCCGATAAAGAAAATAAATTACAAATTTGTAAAGTTGAAATGACTGATAGATGTATTTTTCTTTTTTTACCCTTCATTATTTTTCTATCATTCATCGTAACTCCATTTCCCATCTGTTTCCTCGCGATTAGCATTTAATTCCTTGATCACAAAGCCCATTTACAGTTCAACTGGTGGCTGCGCATGTTAAACACCGATGGAATAAACACACACACACACACACACAACACACACACACACACACACACACACACACACAAAACCCACACACACACACAGCCTCAGCTTCCTTCAAACACGAAGGTTGGCTGCGTGATTGACAAGGCAGCGTGGATGAGAAAATATAACAGCTTCACTCTCAAGAAATATGGTGAATTCAGGGAGAATGAAAAATGGAAGAGCGGAGGACAGCGATGTCGGGGAGATGGAGAGGATTTGACCTGAATAGTGAAGGATTGAAGGAGCTGCAGACCGGACTGTTATACGGAGATTCCTCAAAGTCTCCGCTGTGCAGCGGACACCGACATCGCACAATTTAATACACACTTGTAGAGCCGTTAGTCAGCATTAGTCCATGTGTTGAGGATTCAACTCTTTATGCTTTAAAAACAGTAGAAGTGGATGAAATCGCTGCAGTGCCAAAATTCCATCTTGAATTTCTATTTTTAAGCGTATTTATCTCAATTTCCCGTTAAATCTCAGGCTGATAATCAGATGTGTCAGACGAGCGGAGAAGGAATAAGAAAACAGCTCATTAGAGGGTGAAAACCGAACCCGTTCAATGTTAATCGATGTTACAACAAAGGCTCTTTTTCCTCCGGCGTGGCGTCCGTAGCCATGGTGACGCACCTGACAGGGATAGTGGTGTTTGACGGTGCAGTAGGGGTGTTGCATTATGCAGAGGGGAGGGTGACATCTTCATACGAGGGACGGTGTCCGTGGAAACGCAGCCATCGGACACAACGCAGGAAAACAAGCGTGATTAGAATTTATCAGTTTATTTTAATGAGCCGGTGCTGCATATGTATTTACATCACTGGGAGTGTCAAATAACTTCGGGGGTATGACAAAGTATCACATGACATCAACTAGCAAAATGAAAATTTGAAATTGGATGGCAGCAGCAGCAGCACAATGAGAAAGCTTTCCGATTCATTTTGGCCCGTTTATGTAACGCTGATAGCCACACACTCATTTTAAATGAGCAACTCTCTCACTTTCTGACACATGTGGTGGTACAGGAGAGAGACAGCAGATGGACGTGATTTATTGATGTGTTTTGTCATAAAAATGGATGATTAACTCGTTTTAATGGCTTCGTCAGAGGCAGCCTGGAAAACAAAGAAAACAACCCACTTTAAGTGTCATTTAGGTGTCAGGGCGTGAATTATTTCAGTGCTTCGCTTCAATTAAAGATTTTTCCCACAGATGAGGTTAATGCCTTTGATATTACGGGACTGACTTTCTGCAAAGCGTTGGTTTATTCATATGGTGTATTGCTGCCAATAAGCTGTTAAAATGAAGACGGTTGCCCTTTTCTTTCATTATTGATGTTGAAGGATTACTAGCAACTGTTGCCTTTACAGTGATTTGACCTTCATTAAGCCTCGAACAGGCTGGTTGTGTGGATTTGGAGCTAGGTCGGAGTTAATCCTTCTACCTGCTTCTCTCTGATATCACCATTTCTGTTATTTATTCAGTGAGTCAGTGACAGCGTGGTAGCTCCGACAGATGATGACGTCGCAGCCAGCCGGCAATGCTCCGGTTCTGAGAAGTGAAGCCAAGGAGGAAGTGCCTTAAACTTGCATTCTCTCTGCTGGCCATCAGGGGGCGAAATAAGTGCGATTGCATGGAAGTCTATGAGAAAATAATGTCTCACTTGATGTATTATCTCAGTAAACATGAGTTTATGGTCTCAATCTCTAGTTTCAAGTCTTCTTCAATCCAGCATGATGTTCATTTAGTACATTATGGTCCATTTAGAGTCCACCAGACCAGAAAGCAGGGGATACTTTAGGGGGCGGGGCTTACCTGCTGATTGACAGGTTGCTACCAATGCAGCTAGCTACTAAGATGACTTTAACACTTAGCTTCACACTAGAATCCAGATGGATCCAGATCAGCAAGTGCCAATCTGCTGCTTGTGTTCTTTAGATCCACCCGTCGCTCCTCCACAGTCCAAATATGGTCACTTCCTTCACTGGTGAGATCACGATGACTACGTCCACTTCTTATATGCGGTCTATAGCTGCAGCAGGGGGCGGGGCTTAGCCAAGGATCACTTGTTAGAGGCTTTTTACAAAGTAATTCTTGCGTAACCATGTGTGTTTAATGACATATTAACCAACCTGTGAATTGTTGAAATGCTGTTCATGTCATTTCAATCCGTCACCTGTTCCTCAGGTGAAGAATGAATAAACCCAGCAGCGTTGCTCCCTCTCCTGCTCGCCGATCCAAACGCGGAGATTGCGCGACAAAACGTGATCAGATACGTCAGCGTTACAGAGATTCGACGACACATGCAATCTTGTAAACACACACAAGGCCGCGGCGCAGCAATATCGCCCGCCGTGACTTACGGCCGCACGATAAACCATCCTTTAAAAAGCGGAATTTCAAGCAGACAGGCCGGGGGATGTATGATAGATTAGTTGTGTCAGGTTTTATATCAGCCATTTAAGTTGTCAACCTCCACAGCAAACAGCCCCGCCGGCAGGTTTCTGCACGGAGAGCACCCTTCTTCTTACGCAACAAAGCTGGCCAATATGATTGAGATTATAGATGCATGACAACAGCAGGATCTAGAGGATGGACGACACATCCGAGCCTCGACAGACGTGTTTATTCCCGTGTACTCATATTTGACATCCCCCCCCATCAACAAGATATTCATCAATATCAGCCATTGTTAATGAACCCATCCTGGATTTCTCATTTAAGCCTCCCCCTCCGGCGGCCCACCCAGCTGCATCCCCCTGCCACTCTAATGGTATTTTCTCCTATCAACCAGCTTATCAAATCCAAATTCCAATGATGGATAAATCTGCCTGAGCCGATGCGCTGGAGTGTGCCCGCCGCTGCTATCAATCATCGTGTTGCCAGGTGATTGCGTCCTGCCGGGATGTGCGATATTAAGAGGTCCATTCCGGAGACCCAGCTGAGGCTCCGATCGCTCACGGTTACATCTTTTTGGCATCGGTCGAATTGTTTCCCCCGTAATCTACGCTCTTCTGGAAAAGCACTGTTGATTGGCTGGCTGTTGAATCCCTGCTCCTCAAGTGTCCTTGGGCAAGATATCGAACCCCCAAATTGCCCTTCGAAGGCTGTGACATCAGTCTGAATGAGTTGAATGTAGTGTAAAGCACCTTCAGTAGTCGGCTATAAAAGGGTTATATAAATGCAGGTCCATCCTGTGGCCAGATGACATTTTTGTCTGTTTAAATTATTCTAAAAAAAGGTATCGGAAGCAGAGGAGCGTGACAAAGCGGCGGGATTTGACGCCCCGGGAACCAGACTGCAACGTTAGCCGTTTTCCAAGCATGACCACCATCTCTGCTTGTTTTGTTTCCCCAAAAATAAAGGTGCAACATCTGACGGCAGCATGACAGCCACTATTTCTTCAAACCCCAAAGAAAAATAAGGCATCGGCACCACATGAGACTTTTGGTGCTGGTAGCAATAATGTATTAAGCCTATAACAAAAAAAGGGTTATTCTTTTCAGAGAATCTGAAGAAGAACAAGTCGAGATCCCTTCAGTGGCCTCCGGTGTATTTCAGGAATCTTTCTGTGAGGAAGCCTCTCAGACTGGAGAAGCTTTTGTGAGTTTGCAATGCCGATCGAGACGTTCTGTAATAATCTTTTTCTATGAAATCGCCGGTAGCTACACGGAGTTCATAAAATGTCATAAAATAAGGATAAAACATTTTTACATTTATTAAATCGCACCTTACAGCAGAGCTGGCAGGAGACATTCAATTACACACCACTCACCTCACAGCTACTCAGACCTAATAGAAATTCATTATCACTATTTATGAGTAAATGGGGACGGCGTTTTTTAACAATTAATTCTGTTTTGGATTAATTAGCCAGTTTGCGCTGATCGGCTAACGTGATCTTCCAGCAATCACATCGCTGGCAAAGCAGCAACTTGGGATAACGCTCATAATCGCCTAATTTATTCATGTTCTTTTCCAAAAACCATTCCTCGAAACAATAAGCACACGCAGCAACGCGAGGCTAATCCCAGATGACAAATAAAGCTTTAACGGTTTATTTTTTCACTCTTTATCATAAACTCGCACCGTAAAGTCCATTAAGTGATTAAACACAAAGGGAGACAGGTGATAGCTCAGACCCTGATTAGGTTTGGAATTAAATCCATGACTGAGAAACTACAAATAAAATAATTTGTAGTTTAAACGATGCAGCCCGAACGCTAATACCATTCATAATGGGAAGGATTGGCGTTTAATTGCATCTATAACTACACACACAAGCACCAAGGGTCGGAAAAACAAAGCCATTTGTGCACATGAAGTAGATTTCACTTGATTTCACTCAAATGTTTTTCGTGCCGTCGCCGTGACGACGAATACCCTTCTGGAACCACTCCGATACCAATGAAGGTAAAAAGAAAAAAAAAGGTCACGGCTGTAATTTGCTCAAGTGCCAGAAATAAAACAGTAACATTCAGGAATATAGACACAAAAGAAAATGGGTTATTTACGACCTCCATGACACACACACATACACACACACACACACACACACACACACATACACACACACACAGCCTTTAATATTTCAGGCCAGATAAAGCGTGACATTTTCACACCCAACGTTATCACGCTGTCCTTTTGATGAAATTAAAGACCTTAAAGTTGTGCAGCAGAGTTTTGCTGTCAAAAAAAAAAATCCATATACGAGAGAATGAAGCCCTTTTTGCCTCCTTGTGGAAGCTGGAGAGACGGATGGAGGGAGCTTTGGAGACGGACGTAAACAAAGAGTGAACAGAGAGAGTATCTGGATGTTTTCTCCAATGAGGAAGACTTAAGAGGTGCTGAGAAATTGAGTCTAGCCTGTAAAATGAGTTCGACACAGTGAATCAAAAGCAAACCGTTGCCTTCACTGGTCGTCTAAACAGCAATTTGCTTTGTATATACAAAACATTTCTACTGCTCTTTTTTGTTGGTATAATTTACTTCGACTTAACAAGCACAGGTTCAGACAAAAAATATGTTTAAATTGCAGAATAGACCTTCAGGATTGAATCTCAAACATCAATTGGGGCAATTTGTATTGTAACGTTTTATATATTTAATACACTTGTTCACTTAAACAAGAAGATTCCCGTCTGTGTGTCTGGAGATGAAGGGAACCGCGTCTATGTTCCTCAGCTCTACGTTCCCTCCTGGTCCGACAGGGTCTCAAAGGTCTTGGATTTTGTGATATATACACTAGTCGACTGCATCTTTTTCACAATATTTATATCAGTTTCTAGTTATGCTGCTTTCATATCCTTCCATTAATGCACCAATTCAATTATGAGATATCCATTTTTTAAATGGACCATTCAGCACAGTGAGAATACTTTTACTTTTGGTACTTTAAGTCATTTAATAATTGAATCATAAACAGATCGGTTGTATGAGTTAATGACACGGCAAAGAAGTCACGCTCACGAAGCATGGTGAAGAAGCGCTTCCACTACCAGGGCCAAACGTCCAATAAATGTCTTATTAAGATTATAAAGACGTCTTTTTTCCTTTTTATTCCATCTTGAGCAATATTGAGATTTATCGTCATAATCCAGCATTCCAAAGTTGTTAATCACGTCGGATGAAAGCTGCACGTCATCCAATTTAAAATTCAAATGGTAGATACCACTAATAGAGGTCTACAGGGAGCCATCACCTTCATTCTCCAGTCGTCTGTTCGTCGCCTTCAGTGAATTCACGGTCGTCGCTTTGAGTCTGGAGCACCGAGATACCAGAAAACGACCCGCCGGAGCGCAAATAACGCCTTCGACCGCGGCGCTCTCCATTAAACGAACCCCTTTGTTTGCCTTTCTCGCTCAAAAACATCCTTCACTTTGAGTTTGATCATGCGACTGTGAAACAGTGTGGTGATAATCTGCCCAATTTCCCCCCAAAAGTCCAGCCGTTCTTTTCATTACAGATTCGTCAGCCGTTAGATACTCAACGATTCCACCTCTTTCTGCAGCGCAGGTTAGTCGCCTGTTCATTTGGAGGTTAATGGGACGATATATCGGTTTAAATTGGTCGGTCCTACCAGAATTAAGCACAAGTCATATTTTCTTTTCCAGGAAGAAGAAAAAGATTGGATTTCGATATAAAAATAGGGGCACAGTGATGGGAAATGGGTTAAAAGGGTTTCATTTCAGTTTGACTTTAAACCACAAGGTCAGAATCAGAAACGGAGACTAAACATATGGTCTCCCAGAGGTATACGATAGACCCTCACAATAGTCCAGAGACCAGACCAGACTGTGTATATAAACCAGAGAGACTCTATGGTACAAACAACAAGATCGCTGCTGTATTTATGTCTGGATTACGTTATTTTAGGTGTTGATGAAGCAGCTACAGTGTTAGCATAGCATACCCCCGATCGATCCAGACTCCATTCAGAAAACAAGCATTTTAAAAGTTGCTTGCTTATCGTCATGGAGACAGACCTAACACACCAACTTCAGACTTATAAACAAAGTCTGAAGTTGTGTAGTGACTTCAGTATCATTTTAAGCCATTTATTGCCATTAAAATCACTACAAATTGTTTATTTTGGGTTCACACTAGTAAACCAGCCGATGTGTCTCTTGCTATTCACAGTGAATTCAGCTCAGTGGAATTCAACGCGTGCCTCTGGGTGATGTTATGAACTCTGAGTGGCTTTTAGTTGAGTAGTAATTGTGGTTTTTTCAGCCGTGACTGATGAAACATTGTTGATGTCTACATGGAGGGAAGCCACAAATGATCAAATTATATTTCTTAGAAATGCAATCGGAAAATCGTTTAGAAATGACAAGAAAAGGGAGGAAAAAACACTTCATTAATTCAGTACACACTTGTACTTAGTCCCTCATTCATTTATTAATTTATTAAATATGTCAATAGTCTTAAATGAGAAGACTCTGGTCAGGTTGGGTACAGCCTCCGGGGACAGCGAGCGCAGCTTTGGGACGTTTCATCTCTATAGAAAACTTCTCATCTGTGAAAAGAGCTGAGTAGCATCAGAGGACATGTTGAATCGGAGAGGACATGCGTGTGATGCGTGTCGTCCTGCTGACTCTTGGTCGGCCACATCCACACGCCACCGCGCCTAATCAGAGCCCGTTTCAAAGGCTGCCTTTTTAGATTTACCGATGCTGTCCTCCGATTCTCCCAGCCTGCCTGTTTCTTTCTCTTTTACTTCTATGCTTTAGTCATTTCTTACTGCTCTGAGAACAGCTGGAGTCGACTGCATGCAGCGGCGGGTTCTGTGAGCAGCTGGGCAGAGGAACTGTTCCTGTCATCATTTTAGGCCTTTCAGATCCGTATTATTTTTTACTTAACCATCATTTTTTCCTTCAACGTAAGTGAATATAATGACGCTATCAATCGCATGCTGAATGTTAGTTTTGACATGAAAAAATTGATGTCAACAACCATGAACATAGCACCATCCTGATGTGAAAGAGCTGCAAAAACCCTGCATATAACAGGCACGTTTTCTTTTCTTTTTTTTTGGCTTTCTGCTTCGCAATCATTAAAAATCCACCAACCTTCTATTCCCCGCGGCTCTTTCAGAGGCATGCTGGGAAAGAAAATCCACTCATTGAATGGAAATGGTTGAGGCAGGTATAAGGAAAGTGGGTTCATTAAGCAAAAATAATTACAACACCTCATCACAGAGTAACTCCTGGGATGCATTTAACATTACAAATTGATTATATTAATATCCGTAATTGTTTTAGGAGAGAAATTACAGACGGAGTTGAAGAGCCCTGACACACAGGAGACAGACAACCTGCCAGTCTGTGTTTGGCTCTAGGGTCAGCAACTTGCATTTTCTATACTGGCCATCAGGGGGCGACTCCTCTGGTTGCAAAAAGAAGTATGATTGTATTGAAGTCTATGAGAATAAGACCCTAATTCTCTCTTGATTTATTAAACATTATAAATATTAATGGTCTCAATCTCTAGTTTCAAGTCTTCCTCAATCCAGCATGATTTAGTACATTATGGTCCATTTAGAGTCCACCAGACCAGAAAGCAGAGGATGCTTTAGGGGCGGGGCTACCTCATGATTGACAGGTCACTACCAATGCTAGTTAGCTACGAAGATGACTTTAACACTTAGCTGTAAAGTTGACCTTGACTTCTGAAGCTAACTTTGTTAGCAGTCTCGCACCAGAAACCAGCTCGAACCAGATCCAGTAAGGTTGCTGCTTATCAGATCCACCCGTCGCTCCTCCACAGTCCAAATATGGTCACTTCCTTCACTGGTTGCAAAAATCTAAGGTGGGAATGGCAGAAATGCCAAACTTAAGACTTCTAAATTGTAGTCCACAAACCAACGGTTGACATCGCCATGACGACGTCCACTTCTCACATACAGTCGATGATCAGCCCTTATCAGTGACCGTTGACTGGTCTAGTGACTCATTTACACTTATTTTCCTTTTTTATTTGTTCATCTACAACAAGTCTGCAACAAGAGAGCAAAGCAACGCAAAACCCTCAGATTGTATTCCGAGCATTTGATGATTTAAATTTAGACTCCCAGCGATTTGAAGACGCTGGCTAATTTGTTGTGTTCGTCTGGCTCCTCAGTTCGTCCTCTTTTTGATAACAAATACAGACTACAGGCCCCTTATTTCCTCAGGCACAAAAACACAGATTACAATTTTGCCTCCAAAATGAAAAATATTAAGTTCATCCCTGTGGAAGCACGGCTGGGTGGCTCAGTTTGGTGTTCATATTTCCACACACCCCCCTCCTCCCTCCCTGCCTCTTTTTAGGGCGCCAGGCTTAATGAACAACAATAACCTCGGCTTCAGATAATGTTGACATTATCAGGCGTCACAGCAGCCTTTACTTTCTGTTTGACTCCACAATCCAGGAGGAGAAAATACATTTGAATAACTTCAAGTCGAGATAAAAACCCAATCAAGAGGAATTGTCAAAGGACATTAAGTAGGTGACTGGATTCAATACATTCTACACTGCAACAACTCAGGTTTTAAATTATAGGACATCATAGATTGTAGTGTTTTAATCTAATCTTTATTTATCCCAGAAATAAGGCGTCAAATTTACTTCTAATGAACAAGGCTGCAATAGTTCGCAAGAAGGCTGTAACGTGAACGCAGCAGCTAAATGAGGCGATGTCCTCGGCAGCAGGTCATCCATGATTCAAACTATATGACCACACATCACATTTAAGACGGCAATATGTGAAGATCATTCGGAGTGTTTTGATGAATTAAAAAAATAAAGGAGAGATGATGGTGACATTAATTCACCTCTGCTGAGGCTCATTCAGGGATGAAAAGATGCTTTTGAATTCTAGATTCGTCAAATGGCGAGAAGCTTGGATCGGAGAAGTGAAGTATTGTCGGTGTGATGTCATGGCAACGACCGCCGTGTCTGTCAAGACTGTCTGAAATACAGAAGATCTGAACAAAAAGGTGATTTCACAGATGCAGACGACACATTGCGTATTGAGGCATTATTGTGAAACAGCACAGATGCAGGACAGATGTGACATCAGGCCGGGACCATGTGACAGGAAGCAACACATGACCACATGGCAGCTGGCGCAAATGACCGTCTGCATCAGCTCAGTCCGGAAAGAACTTTTCCTCTCCCATCTGAACTTGTTCAGTTTAATTTGATAGAAAAAATATATATTAATAACTTGCTGATCTGAAAAGTTAATCAGCTGCAGTTGTTGAATTTGACCTTTTCCTTAATTCTTTTTTTCCGTATTTCCATTGGAAACACATTGTTGTTCTGGGTTTATGTGACCTTTTCCTGCCGGGCTCTGCACAGCCACAAACGCTAAATAAACCTGACTGGGAGTCGCATTCACAGTGAGAAATAATAGTAGAATATTGAGCTTGCATTAATAATGAGAACAGAATTAACATACAAATACACAGAGAGAGAGACTTTAACAAAAGGATAGATGAAATAAAAAGGTGTGCATTTTGGATTAGGTAAAAGCAAGTCTCCCTGACTTTAGAGAAAATAAATCTAATAAAAGGGTTTGAGAACATACTTTATAAGCAGAACAGAAAACATTTAATATTTCAGAAAACTCATAAAAACAGAAGTGCCTGATAATAAATAACTGGATCATATTTTGTCAGGATGTGACAAATATTTTGTGCTGCACAATTTTGTGTTTTTTTTTTTAAAGCTGTTTTGTTATTGCAGTCTAGAGCTGCATTTCTACCAAGAAGTTCCTAATTTCTGTCCCGCCCTAAAGCATCCCCTGCTTTCTGGTCTGGTGGACTCTAAATGGACCATAATGTACTAAATGAACATCATGCTGGATTGAAGAAGACTTGAAACTAGAGATTGAGACCATAAACTCATGTTTACAATGTTTACTGAGATAATACATCAAGAGAGAAGTAGGACCATTTTCTCATAGACTTCTATACAACCAGAGAGGAGTCGCCCCCTGGTGGCCAGCAGAGAGAAGTAGGACCATTTTCTCATAGACTTCTATACAACCAGAGAGGAGTCGCCCCCTTGTGGCCAGCAGAGAGAAGTAGGACCATTTTCTCATAGACTTCTATACAACCAGAGAGGAGTCGCCCCCTGGTGGCCAGCAGAGAGAAGTAAGACCATTTTCTCATAGACTTCTATACAACCAGAGAGGAGTCACCCCCTGGTGGCCAGCAGAGAGAAGTAGGACCATTTTCTCATAGACTTCTATACAACCAGAGAGGAGTCGCCCCCTGGTGGCCAGCAGAGAGAAGTAGGACCATTTTCTCATAGACTTCTATACAACCAGAGAGGAGTCGCCCCCTGGTGGCCAGCAGAGAGAAGTAGGACCATTTTCTCATAGACTTCTATACAACCAGAGAGGAGTCGCCCCCTGGTGGCCAGCAGAGAGAATGCAAGTGTAAGGCACTTCACAGAAAAGTATTTATACCTTGTAAATGTTTAGTAGTTAACAGACAATAATTTAATTATGTCGACTAAACAGTTAAAAAGAGAGAGCAGATCTCAGAGGAGCACCTAAGGTGAACCTGAACTGGAGTCCTCGCTAGCTTCGAGGCTAACACACACGGGAACCGTCCCAGTTGTGTTATTCTACTGTGAATGATCGGTTTAAGGGTCAGCTATTACCCAGAACTAAAACCAAAAACAAAGTGAGCGTCCCCTATTCCTAGTCTCTCTGGGGAAAGTTCCTGCGGCCCACAAAGGGGACTTAGGTTCATCTTCCATTTTATTTTCTTTGCCTCGATGGATTCCGTCGTCGACCTTGTTGCAGAATAATACATGTGACCAGTGAAACGTAAAACCTGATAACAGATGCAGCTTCCAGTGTCGCCGCGCCGCAGCGCTTGCTTTTCTGTTTACTGACCCTGTAGAATATTGAAACGTGTGACATAAATCTTCCTTTGCTGAATTTGTGCCATTGAACCACTCCAATATGACCATCAATTCTATACGCCCCCCCTCCTTCCTTCCCCGGGATGTGGCGCTCCAGTGTGAAACATCAAGTATTCCCCAGCCTATACAAAACACTCGCCACTCGTTCCATTTAGTCCATGTAATTCAGATGGAACAGAGATGTTGTGACACGGCGTCCACGAGTCGGCGCATCCTTGGTGGCATCTGAGTGAAGACGAAAGGTCAACTGTAAAGTTCTCTATTTAAACACAGCTGGTAAGTTTTGGCCCTCCTACCTTTAAGCCCTTGACCTGCAGCACAAACACATGTGGCCTTATGTTACCATGAAGCTTCCTTTATAAATGTTGTTGCCGTCTTTGTTCACTCTGTCTATTGCACAGCTCTCTCTTGACCCTTGTTTCCTCTCATGATGGAGTGGTGGCTTTGAATAACGTGGTATGTTAGGTTTTCTTTAAAATAAGGTTAACTTGATGTTGGCCCTGCAGATAAACACAATGTATTCATGGATGTATAATGAAAACAAAAAACCTGCTTTGGGATATAATGTCCAATAGGACTTTCTGGTGATTTGCACCACATAGCAGCACCAGCTGGGTGGAGGTGGAGGTGGAGGTGGAGGATGAGGAGGGAGACTGCAGCTATGCACTCAATAAGCAAAGGGGGCGCAGCTGGTGGAGCTGAGCTCTTCTGAACCTCCATGCCGGTCCAAGTGCCCTGGTAAAGTCTAACACATCCACACCCAGGAAGAGGGTCAGGGAAGCAGCAGCATGCAAACCCACAACAAAGGCTGTGCAGGCCAGACAGATCCGGAGGAAGTGATGCAGACTGGGAGGAGGGCAAAAAACAACAACATACAGGGCAGACAAGAGTCCGACTGGTAGATGTCGTTGTTACAAAGAAACCTGTTGAGCTACAAGAAAAATCAACAACAAAAATAAATTTGTATATTTCGTTGCATCGCCTTTTCTTTCTCACTCAATAACAATATATCAGTTTAACAGTTAATATGTTGAACTGGATTTGTATTGTCTTTTTTTATGTATTTTATATGGAACCTCCGAGTCTGTAATAAAGAATAAATTAATTCAATATTAATGTACTATTTACATTTCAGCATGTAGAACAAATTAATTAATAAATATTATCAATGAATAGTAAATTACATAATACAAATATTAATTGACACGTTATTTTTTAAGCCGTCATGAGATTTAATTAATGACGATATCCTTAGGCTACATGAATACATTTGGAATTATAATTTGAGGATTTTCAAAATCAAAATTGCTTCAATGTAATGAAATATAAATGATGAAAAACTTAGACTGATTGGGAAAGGTCTGGAGGACTCTAATATATGTGTTTGTTCCAAGAGAAAATTAAGATTATGATAAAATTGCTTCTCTTAAAATCACTCGTACAAACCCACTAAAGAACAACTGGGTCATTCTGTGTCATTTCATCAAATTTCTGAAAATCTTCCCATCTGACCGTCACAGAATTTCCTGAAAAAAATTGTAGTACAAAGACACACTTGTTAATAGGACAAATCCAAAATATTAGGTCTCTACTGTCAACAGTTTTCACATGAAACATCATTGAATGAAGGGTAGTTTAGAAGGTTTTTGGCATCATACTCTGAAAAGCCATTTTTAAACAGCAATATCTGGAAAACTTTCTCACCTGTGGCCTTCAAAATTTTAAAGTATATATCTGTTAATAATAGCCAATTTTGGATTTTTCTTATTAACAAGTGTGTCTTTGTACTAGAATTTTTACATTCTGAGATGGTCAGGTGGGAGGAATTTGATGAAATGACACGTAATGACCCAACTATGTTTTACTGCAGTTTGTAGCGTCAGAACTGAGCCAGATATTAGAGAACGTAGCAGCCAGTAGATCTCACTTTTAACATGTTATTTGGCTCACAGTGTATAGTAAGTAAAGTAAGTAAGTAAAACGTATTTATATAGCGCTTTTCACAGATAAAATCACAAATGCTTCACAATAAACACTGTGCAACAAAAACAAAGCATACAGTATATTATAGTTACCATTTCTAGCTGATGACACCCTTCCCTTTGCTGTGCCCGTATACACGATGTGCCAAGAGAAGGAAGCGAATCAATCAGAATGAGAGCAGCCATAAAGTTTCACTGCAACACTTTGAAGGCTTTTCTGTGTTTTTTTCCTGTATTTCCCACCTTGTGATCAAAGCCTGCAGGCAGGTGAAGGAAATCGGAGGAACAAAAGTCTCTCAAAAAGGTATTTTAAAGCGACGAGGTCCATTTTAAACGTCTGGTTTAATGTGGTAATTTCACATTAGCATAATAAACATGACAGATGTCTGTCAGGGCTCTGCACGGCAAGAAAAAAAACCCCAGTTCAGAAAGATCTTTTATATTAATTACCCCTGCAGATCATCAATTCCTTATACCGTCGAGATGCAGCCTTATGAATGCAAATGGGAGAAAACAGCAGTCGACAACTGAAGGAATTCAAAGAGACCCACCTGAGGGTTTTAAAACACGGCAGTGTGAAGATTCTGCAGACGGGAAAAAGGAACTTCGCGATAGAGGCAAAAAAAAATAATTTGATTGGCTTATCTCCGTCCCACTGGGCATGACAACCTCAGAATCAATAGTACATTGTAGATGATTTTATTGAGTGACGGGGGCCAACAGCCGACAGGTGGACGGGAATGAATCATTTAATCGTGGTTGGAGTTCTACATTACGAGATAATGTCCTTCCTGTGTGCTGCTGCCTGAAAAACAGCTGCCATGAAAAACGCCTCTGGCCCAGAAGAACTCCATGAATATTGTATGGATGGAAACAAAATAAAGTTGAACACAAAAAGTGCATGACTGATTGCTGTTTTAGTCACTGAAGGCGGTTAATTTAACCTCACAAATGAGGAGAACAAACACAGGGAGACAGATGATGCAAACGGAGCTCTTGTGGATCTGGTCTGCAAGGATCCAGCATTGTTGCCTCAAACTGGTGCTTCACATAGTGATAGTCATACATTAGGGATGAGAAAGGTCTCCTTGTTTATGTCAAAAAATATAGTGCACTGACATCATTCGCTTAATACTGTATTTTAAATGTGCACCTGACTCTGCTTTTTGTTTGCGTTTCTCAGGTAATTCTGGCCTATTAAAACGCTGTGAATCTAGTTGGATGTCGACGTTTACACTGAATTCCAGGCGTCCGTACTGAAAGGCCTTCATGCTGCTTCCTCTGAATGTTCAATCATGGCAAAAACAAAAGCACGAGTTCACCCAGGAGCTATAAATCCTGAGCTATTTAACCTGAACACTAAATCAATCTATTATTCTCTGCCCTTTAACGCCTTGGTTTCTAGTAGCCTTTCTGTTAGCAGCCGTTTCTGCATGCTGCAGTAATTTATTTATCACGGTTGAGAATAAGACATAGAGCTCTGCATCGTGGTCGCTAAATCACGAACGAAGGAATGCAAACGTAAAGCCTCAGGGAAGGAAAGTTTACCAGACAAGCCAGGTGTTTTGTAGACCTTGTAGGTCTTTAAGTTCTTGTATGTTCCCATTAATCAGGTTCGAGTGACAGAAAATTCACTTTCAACAGGTTTCTGTGATTTCCAACACACTCCTGAAGATAAATAAATCCTCACAAACTGGAAAGCCAGAGAGTGAGTAAAAGATCCATGAAGGTTTCTTTTTAAAATGTTCCCCAGATGTCAAATACTTAATGTTAAAATCAAATGATCTCCCGAGAGAATTCGCCAGTAGTTTCATTTCATTTCAATACTTTCAAAATGCAATACAGGAAATGTATGGGGTCATCAGTCACATGCCAACATGGCTGGATGGGATTTCTACAGGTGGTAACGATTCTGTAAAGTGTAAACCCATGCTGAAGTGCCTTAGACTTGCATTCTCTCTGCTGGCCACCAGGGGGGGACTCGTCTCTGGTTGTATAGAAGTCTATGAGAAAATAGTCCTACTTCTCTCTGCTGGCCACCAGGGGGCGACTCCTCTCTGGTTGTATAGAAGTCTATGAGAAAATGGTCCTACTTCTCTCTTGATGTAATATCTCAGTAAACATTGTAAACATGAGTTTATGGTCTCAATCTCTAGTTTCAAGTCTTCTTCAATCCAGCATGATGTTCATTTAGTACATTATGGCCCATTTAGAGTCGAAGAGACCGGAAGGAAGGGGATGCTTTAGGGGGCGGGGCTACCTTGTGATTGACAGGTCACACAACTCGCTAGAGACACCAATACCAATGCATTTTGCTCCAAAGATCACTCAGCTGTCGAATAATGGAAGCTGACCCTGTTATCAGCTTGTGTTCGTCAGATTCACCTGTGCCGAAAAACGCCGAACTCAAGGCTTCAAAACCGTCGTCCACAAACCAACGGGTGACATGATGATTGTGACTTCCACTTCTGATATACAGTCTGTGAATTTGTATTGTACCTGCTGATTTTAACAGACCTCAGAACTGTTCTACCTTTATTTCACCAGCATGTCTTCACCCCCACCAGAGTAAACAATACCCTGGATTACCTTTTACACAAACATTCCTGGCAGCTACAAAGCCCCGAACCAGACCCACATTTCTCTGCTTCTGCTGCCAACTTACTCCCCGCTGATACGACGGATCAAAGTCTGGACAGATGAGGCTACAGCGGCTCTACGGGACCGTTTGAGTGCAAAGATGGGCACATGCTGAGAGACGCTGCCGCCCACCAACCTAAAGGAATATGCATCACCGGTTACCTCGCAGATCAAAACATGGTGATGATGTGGTGAGCACGAATACAAGAACATTTTGTCAATCAGAAAAGCCTGGACGAAAACAGAGCCAGTCCAGAGCGATCTGGAAGCTGGCAGCGCAGAAGAATCAGGAGGGTGACCTCAAGACCGGGACACACGGGAGGAGATCCAGACTGTCATAGGATGGAAAGATGGAGCGCCACCTTCAGGTATAACACACACTGTAGAGAAACGGAATCTCAAGGTACTTCAAACAGGGAAAAAAAAACAACTGTAGTCTCGCCTCAAGTACTGCACACCGGAGAGCCCCAGGGCTACGTGCTCGGCCCGCTCTTGTTCACCATGTACATCCCACCCCTGTAACTCCCCACCATCACTTGCATCATTGAAAAACTCTAAGACTTCATGTTCCAAGGAAATCTACAATCCTGCAGGGTGGTGATCGAAGAACAACCGACAGCTCAAAGTCAGCAAAACCAAGAAGCCGATAAAAAAAAATGTCATACAAAAGTCGTGACCTATAAGAACCAAACGTGACGAGACGGAGAAAACTGGGGAACGAGGTGGCGTGGTGATGAACCGAAGCCAGATTGTACAAATGAAAGTCAAAATAGTAGTTTACAGATCCACTTTATCATAACATTCAAAACCGGCAGTGTGTTTGTGCCAGTGAGTCATAAATATTCCATAAGCAGCTTTCAATTGCAAAAAGACTCAAATCTCACATCAAACTCCGTTCAATATTTCATCAGCAGAGGGAGGGCCGGACTCCCGACACTCGAGGTCGAGCTGCAATCAGCCGTTGAAGTTGTACAAACACATCAGATAAGGAATTGCAGAAGAGAGCGTCAGAAGTTTTACATTATGTCTTCTAATACCGCGCGTATGAATACCATACTCATTTTCATATAGTTTAAAAAACGATTCAGTGAACACGACTTCATGTACGGTTCATTGGAGGGGCAGATGCGATATATAAAGTGTACGTAGACAAAATGAAAATCTGGTGAGTGAGACTGAGTCACCGCACACATCACATCTTCACCACCCGCACATATAGAATGTGTAAATTAGCAAGGTCTGGAAATAAAGTGACAGCTCTCGCATAATAATTACCCTCCGTATCCTCATTATGAGTCTTAACGATGACGCAGAGTTCACCTTAACAAAACAAATTGTTCACCTATGAAGTGATATGCAGGGAGAGGCTGTGATTTTGGATGAAATCCCTGGGATTGCTGTAAACGTCCAATAGGAGAAGACCTTAGAGATTGACGATTATGATTTGAATTGGACTGAATTTTCATCGGGTATCAGTCTATCAGGGCGCGATAGGACGATGTAACTATCGAGCTTCCTCTGTAGTTGCCGTGATTCACAGGAGGCTCATTAATATGCATAAACACCATAAATGGGCGTATGTGGGCGTTAATTTAATCATTTCTATGTATGCAGCAACATTTAATGTGGGTTATCACTGTTTCATAAATGAGGTCTTTTTGTTTATACTCTGAAAAGTGATTAATCCGGCCTCGTCTTCCTCATCTTTCCCGTCAATGTGCCTCTGGTCATTTCTAAGCCTTTTCCAATTATATCGGGGGGGTTAAATTGGCCATTAAGTCTGACACAATTTAGCAAAATGACTTTTTAAAAATCACAGACATAAAGAATCTGGTGATGCTATAACGATTCAGTGATGACCCAGTAATTAAACAAACCATATGCAGCGTAAACAAAGAGGAATTGGGCTCTTCTGGAGAAATGCTGTCGCCGTGTTTGGCACAGGCGCTGAAGTGTCTGGCTCATTTTTACTTTAGCCGTACAATGAAACACCAGATTGTGACTCATGGTGCTGATACTTATAATCCACCTACATGGTGAAACATCAGGCTACTGAGAGAAAGTGATTTTTCTTCTGGTGTTTTTTTTTTTTTTTTTTGGCAGTTACCAGACTCCTTCAGCTGCATCACAACCTCCATCTGGACCAGAACCAGGTCCTCCCTGCTCACTTTCCAGGGAGTTCCATGTCGAGGATATTATAGTGAGCTCATCTGTAAAATGAAAACACTACTCGGGTCATTTTCTCTGCGCCACATTAAATGTTAGCTGCTGAACCATCCATAATAAAAACAGTGTAATAAATTCATATTGAGAGCTAATTTGATGTCATTTAAATTCCCACGATAAGCAGTGATGCTGTGTTTGTCTAGGACTTTTATTGTGAAAGGTAAGAATGAAAGGAAATTAGTGTATTTTCCAAAAATGAATAAACAAAAAGTACTTTGTGAATATGTTACGATGCTTAAATCCCATTAAATATATTATTTTCGTGGATTTGTCTCAGTCGTTTTCCCTTCAGAGCAATGCATGATGGTCTATAATGCTCGTCCATTTAATGCTATATACTAGTATAATAATGCTGACAGCACTACGACACAGAGGACTCATATAGTGAGAAGTGAGACACTGATTTACATGTTAAAAGTGTTACTAATAACATTAACGACGGCTCCGTCCTGTTCAAACGCCCAAAGCAATGACAAGCAAGCAAAAAATGGAAATTAGAACGCTAGCATGTGTTGTGCCAAAGCAAGTATTTAAATAGGAAATGCAATCATCTCTTTCCTCATCATTTGAGTGATGTGTTGTATGCAAATTACCACTATAGCTAAGTAGAACATTTAGACTTCTTCTGGCCTGGAGCTTTGCTGTCAGTTGCAGTTCTCACAAAGGAAATCTGAATCAGCAGATTAAACTTTAAGAGAGAAAAGAAAAAAAAATTTGGAATTGGCCAAGAAAATTCTGCATCTGTACTGGAAACTTCTCTGCGAACACAACGCTGCTGTGCTGAGTGTGTTTTTTAAATATAACCGAGACAGTGAGCTATGTCCCTTTGCTGTTTGTACAGCATCGTGTTCCTGCTGCCGCTGCTGAGCTCACTGTTCTCACACATTCCAGCTACACTAACTAAATAACCAACCTCACCTTAAACAACATCGTGTTGTTCAGAGCTACGGTTTTCTGCAGAATTGAAAATGAAATCTTAAACACCGTGGAGGTTTTTATATCACCGCCTCTAGCTGCCGAACTCCACAATGTAATAGAGAAGTTTTTGCGGCTGCAGAGCTGGAAAAGGTCTAAATGCTCACCGACAGTCCTGGATAAATTATTCCAGGAGTGTGCACCGGCTTTGCAACTCTGTTGGGGACACTGGGAATCTTAAAAACTGCAGCCAGGAAGTCCAACTCGTGATGCATCGTGAAGGCAAACCCCTCATGGGGCCAAACTGCCGTATAGCTGCGTAGGTTTTGAGGTTTGTTATTCACATCCTGCAGCGGCTAAGGAGAGAGTTTAGATGAAGGTTCAACATAAAACCCGGGGTGTTTCAGAGAGCAGCTCCTCGCCTGTCTTGAGCTGTTTAGCTCTGATATTGCCATCGTTGTCAGCGCTGCTGCTGGTGGTGGTAGAGAGCGAGAACAGAGCTGGATCCCATAAAGAACCCTATGTGTGTACACAGAGCTGGCACCTCCAGAACCCATCACATGTTCCTACAGCTTAATGGACTCAGGCACTGGCCCGTGGTTGTGGCGCTGAATAACTAAGCAGCCAAACGCTCGAAGAGGTGTGGGTAAACGCCTCGGGCCGAGGCTGTTAATGGTCCATTGTATCCACACACACACACACACCTTCCATTACAGTAGGAGGTCCCCGTAACCCACGATCACAGCCGCAGGATGGCATCAACAGGCTGGGTGATATGTTTGTTCGGGGCGGGGGGGATGATAATGGACACGAGGTGAGGAATGGCAAACGGCAGATTTTGACATCTGGTTGCTGATTACATGTTACCTATGCACAGGAATGAGGAGAGAGGAGAGAGTTTCCCTGGGTGAGAAGGTGGAGGGGGGGCATTTCACCAAGAGGAGCTGCCTGCCACTCAACCAGACTAAAAAATGTAAAATAAAAAATAAAAAAATGCAGTTCAGTTTTTTGGAGTTGCATGAACTGGTGTAAGGGTTTTCTTCTTTCCCCAGAACAACTGCAATACTTTGTCGGAAAAACATAGAACATTAGTTTATCTGTGAAATAACATTAGAGCCTCTGAAATCATGTTAATAAACATTAAAATACTTATGTGTATATATGTGGCCACTTCCTAATGTATTCTACGATTATCCCGGCCAAAATAATCATCAAAATATGCTTCAAGTCATAAAACATACTGGAATCACATCGCATTTTATAACACATCTTAATTTAATATCACATCACATATCTGAAATAAGGTGTCAGAAATGAAATCTATCTTCCCATCCATACTTCATAATCCTGCATAGCTGAAGAAAACTGTATAAAAAGGGTCGACAGAAATGACTTTAGATCACTTAGAGGGAAGATAGCACAGAATATAAAAAGAAGAATTTCTCATCTTTTGTCTGCAGATTAAATAGCACCTTGCAGACGTGCAAGTCTGCAACTCTTAACTCTGCAGCGTGACTAAATGTGAATATATTCAAAAATAACTTATATTCATCCTTCAGCGACGGACAGAACACATCTGGCAGCCTCCCGTCAACATCTGCATGTCTCGAATGCTGCTGCAAACAATTTTACAAACACACACCTGAAGATCCTGCAGTGAAAACATCATGTTGGTGTTAAAAATGAAATGAATAAATAACAGAGTAGCCTGCTGAAGCATATGTTCCCGGAGAATGACTGAAATACCAAATGTTTCACTGCTTGTGAATGCTACTGTGTGAGCTGCATCTCAATGTCTTTATTATTCCTTAAAATGAACAGAAATGTAAAGCTTGTGTAATAGTTTGTCCTTGAAAAACTACTTTGCTGCAGCAGGTTTACCTTGTTTACATTAGAGTACTCTTTCAGCTGAGTGCTCATGGGTAATGCTTGCTTTCATTTTATCGCACTTATAAAAGGATAAATGAGACAGGCAGCACAGTTTACATTGAATTCGCCTACCGGCCACATAATGCAGCTTATTTCAATCAATTTATTCTTTTTTTACGATGGCCGGGCCTTGGCAGCACCTCAGAATCGCTCGCTAATGTAGATGTTTTGCGCAAAACTGTATTAAAATGACGTATTCTGTTGACAACACATCCAGCACGGCGAACCGGCAGCTTGTGAGTCACAGATATGCTGCGTGTGCGGAGGTCACGGCATCAAACGCGCAGAAAAAAAAAGGTTCAAAGAGGTCGTACTCTACGCAGCTGGTGACGCGATCGTCCACAAATCCTTCGTCTGCGTTTCCTGCGGAAGCTTCAAAGCCGCGAGTAAGCCGCGCTCGCCTTTTGGAGTTACTGATGAAAAGCAACTTAAGAGACATGGATTATCATAAAGAAAACGAAGCCGTCAGGCACCCTGCACGACCCCTGATGCACGCCACGCCAACTGGTTATTTCTCAATTGCAGCGAAGGCGGGAGGGGTCAGAGAATGTCAGCTTGCAAACAGCCGTTTGATCTGATGAAAGAAACTATTTCTTATCGGCGTAAAAGACGCCGAGGAACGGTTCTCTGACAATCGTAAACACTTGTGTGTTTCTGAAGAGCGAGCGGGAAAAAAAGACGCTTCTAGTGTGCAAGAGTCCACCGTGATGCCTGCTGCATTTTATTGATATCTTCCCAACACAGAGTTTCGTTGCTGCGGGATACGTACCGTATAATCCCCCAACAAAGTCAGATCAACGGTTTCATAATGGAGCTGCCAGTACATGTCAACGGAGCGGTGACCCCAATGTTTATCTCGCCACTGCCAGCGGATCATTAGCTTCTATCTCTTTGCCAAAAAAAAACAAAAAGTCTGCTGAAGTTGGGGAGCAGTTTAAATGGCTGAAGGAAAACTGTTGCCGTTATTTTTTCTCCACTCTAACTGGTTCTCCCCCTCCAGATGGGTTCTTTTGTCAGACTGAAGGAAAATAATTCTCATTTTTTGCTTTAGCTTTTCAGAGAATGGCATTTCTCATTGAAAAGCAGGGGGCACGCTGAGGTGAAAACTCTCCTCGACGTTTTCTAAGAAATATGTCAACCGGCCGGTGAAGAAAAAGATGAGCTGTTTCATAAGCGCTGGGTTGCTCTAAAGTCCTATAAAGCTGCAGCATAATTAGCAATAGCACAGGAGAATTAACATAAAGCTGCTTTAATCCATATACTTTTTTTAACAGTGGTTCGAATTAAGGCTGTTTATGTTCCTCATACTGACAAACCCACAGTTATTATTATTATCATCATCATCATCGGACTCTGCAAAACGTCTTTTTCAGTTGGGGAAGATGGAAGATGGAAGCTAAGCTAACCCAGCTAGGACCTAAGGCTATTCCACTACCCAGCATGCTCCTGGATGAAGTCCAGTCAGAGGAAAAGAGGATGGATGAAATAAGACTTCAGGCTCTGCAAAGTGAAGCCAATGCTGAAGTGCATTAAACTTGCATTCTCTCTGCTGACCATCAGAGGGCGACTGCTCTGGTTGTGAAAAGAAGTCTCTACCACGCTACCAATATAATTAGCTATTAAGATGACTTTAACACTGTAACAGCTGGAAAGTTGACCTTGAATTATGGAGCTAATTCGTTAACAGCTTCAAATTACAATCCAGGTCACTTCCTTCAAACCCGAGGACAGGGGAGGTGGACTCCCTGATGCTGCAAATCCAAAAACAAGCATGCACTTGTTTTTGTCCTGTTTTTTTTCTCGTGTAACAAATGGACTGAAACTTCATCTCGTTGTGCATAATGACAATAAATGATCCTTGAATCCTTAAAGAGCCAGATATTTACAAAAGAGAGCTAAAGGAAGAGTGGATGTCGGACACAAACACCACATGAATGATTATGTTTGCTCTGTAATCAATTTTGTGTTAATGTTAGCCAATTGCATGATGGTGTAGCATCATAGTGTAGCATCATCATCTGCTGCTGAGAGCAGGGGGGGTGCTTATATAAAGATGCTAATTAGATTCACCACTGACAGTCGCAGCCGTGCATATATATATATATATATATATATATATATATACAGTATATGTGTGTGTTTCTTCATAAGGGCACCTTCAGGTTGTCAGGAAAAGGCCTCCAGATACAAACTAAAACACACACACACACACACACACACAGTTTTGTAAAAATGTTCATTCGACGTGATCAAACACTTCGGTCATGCGTGCCGTTTCGTTTCCCGTGAGGCGATTGGAGGAAGAGAAGAAGCCTAATAAGAGACAGCTTCATAAAAACAGCATGTGACAGCCAGACAAATAGATACTTTAGGCCTTTTATTAAAGTCGGATTCATAAACCCCCCGAAGCCCAGTGTTACTCAAGTATTACAATATGTGGGAGTGATAATAAACATTTATCATAGTCACTGCAGTTCCATTCTTCTCTTTCTTATTATTACATATAAAGATATTAATCTGGATGTGAGCAGGCGAGTGCATGAAAGAATATAAGGAGTTAATAAGGATATATGTTTTTATACCCATGAAATCTTTGGATGATGGTGATTTATTTGCATATATTAAAGTTGCATTATTTATTGGCTTCCTTATCGTCATTCACTCCACATTCTTATTCAGAACTTATAGTATATATTCGTTTCTACGTACATTTCCTGCAGTTTATGTATTTATTTATTCATTTGTGATCGTATGCAACACTTTTCTCCAGCAGCACCTGTGTTTTTCAGACTGAATGTAACAACACCGCCAAAGTTTTGGGGCTGCTTTTGCTGGGCTCATTTCAGTTTGTCCAAAAAAAAAAAAAAAACACGCTGCCACAGGGGGTCCAATTTGTGATGGCTGCAGCCTCAAGATCCATATTCTGCATGACCTTAAAAAGCCACACATTTTGTTTTCTTTCGTGCCATTTTTTGGTGCAGAGGGACTGAAATGCTTCTTTCTTTCCTTCATATTTTAGAGCCACTTAATGCAGCAGACATATTTTTGTCCGGAGGGGAAATTCAAACAATGAAGACAGAAAAGGCTTTACAGCTGTTTAGTAGATTTAGAATACATGATTAGCTGTCACACAGTTAGTCACTGAATGAAAAAGGGCCGTCAGTCAATTTGACAACGAGAAAAAAAAAAAGTCTTGCATAATTTGTGTGAAATGCTGTCGGGATGTGAGGATTGGATGGAAAGATTAAAATATCTCCCTTCAGGGAGGGAAGCAAACAAACAAGGAGCTGAGTGTGTGTGTGTGTGTGTGTGTGTGTGTTTACCGTTTGTATCTCGTTAGATGGACGACTGTAAAACCTGCGATACATCGCCGGGAGAAGCCGCTCGGAGATTTACACAGTGGAAACTTGGCTGCCGCGTTGCCTTTTCCCGTCTCGACTGGCTCAACTTTCGTCTCCAGGAAATTCATTATGATACCGGACTTCACTAACAATCCATCTCTCTTGTCAAAACCGTTTCCCCAACACAGCGTTTCAGGGCGTTGAGTCTCAGGGTTACATGCCCCTGAAGCCCTGCGGCATTTAGGGTGTCTTAATTCAAACTTCGCCCTTGCCCTTGAGATGCATGTCACCGGCGGTGTTTGTGTTATGGAAGGCTGACAGCGGGGGAGGGAGGGATGGAGGGAGGGAGGGATGGAGAGGTCGTGTTTTGAGAATTGCACCACAATGTTTGTTTGCAGAGCGGATGATTGGATATGGCAGCGAATCCTCGATTGGTTTAAATGTCAACTGGTCAATAAAAGCCTGGCATGCTGTCACTCCTCGTTTGTGCCGAGACACCGGATGCTATTAAAAAGTGAAACTAAAAATTACCAACGTGACATTTCCCCCATTTACTCACTTGTTGTCCCTCCTGTCAGTCCTCCCGCTCGTTCCGGTTACTGTAAACCGGCTCCCTTCAGATTCCTCCAAGACTGTCAAACTGACAAATTATGACTGCGAATATTACCTACGCTACTTCCACCGGGAAGGTATTTATACTTTATATCAGACATGTCAGTGATGTATCCTCGTCGGTCACGTGGTCAGGTGGCACACAAAGTAAACCTCATTTAGATTAAATGTTCACCCAGTCCCAAAGAAACCTGAGGATAATCCATCGAAATGTGGCCAGTAAACCAAAATATAAACATTTACAACGCAACGTAGCACGCCAGACAAAAAGGAAAGTGCCTCTTCTACGTCACGCATGAAGCAAACAGATCTGACATCCTTTCTATAAACTAGAAGCTTATTAAGGCAACAAAAGATGGCAACACTGAGTTGATACACTAGAGCGACGACCCCTTGTGGCCTGCACTGGTTACTACAATATTAAACAGATCTGACATCCCTGCTATAAACTAGAAGCTTATTAAGGCAACAAAAGATGGCAACACCGAGTTGTCATAGCGATGACCCCTGGTGGCCTGCACTAGTTACTACAAGACATCACATCAATACGGCATCCTGGAAAGCGCAGCTTCCGTATTTATGATGCTATTTTACGATCTGGATTTGTAAATGCTCTGGTTTATCGTGAGAATGTCAAGCCTACTGTCCTCCCAAGAAGAACATCACTCATTTGACATTTAAATTATTTTATAGAGTGGTACAGGGTTAGTTTTTTTTTCAGTGTATAAAAACTGCTTTTAATCTTCATCATTTGAAAGTCAAGACAAAAAGTGGAGCTTGAAATACTCAACATCCTACATTTACATTCTCTGGCAGGCGTGCAGCCAGAAAGCTTTTATCATCAGATTCCCAGGTGTGTTTTCATTCTGTCTTTTTAATGCAGGAGGTTATCTGCCTGTAGGTATACAGTAAATAAATCGCTTCCTCCATTTTCAGGATGAAGAAAGCATAAATGAGACATGAAATGTTACAACAGCAGGCCTTTTCTCTGCAACAAAGAATGCATGTATGCAGAATTCATAAATAATCTGACGGGGTTCCTCAATAGATGCCGCCGCCGCCACCGACACCGCCACCGCCGCCGCACACACACACATTAAAACTGTCAGTCAATCTGATAACAGCGCAGTCTTTCATTCCCAGTTGTTTCCTCTGAGGAGTTTGGGCTTTTTTTTCTGTGCGCTCTCAAAATGGTAACAATGAATATATTAAGAGAGTTCAGATCGGGAAAAGAATCCAGGCTGTGAACATTCACGGAGGCTCTCTGCTATCTAGTCTCAGGATTAAATCAATGAATACAAGTAAACAAACAAACAAACAAACAAACCACAGAGCCAAGATAAAGATTGCCGTCTCAGGCAACCTCGTGTCTTCTGTTAATGAGCCAACCCAAGACAGACTGCAGATGAAACAGCTCTGCTGTCTGCTTACAGTAAACAGACCCAATTCCAGCCGTGAATCTAGAGAGACAAAAGCTTTTTTGTTCCACAAACCTCACCGACAATTCAACGTTCCCACCTGCTCCTACGCCCACTTCTAAAACTTTATTTAACGGTGCTCACATTGACGACACCGCTGAAGAGAAGGACGTTTTATGTTAATGCCTCAGTGCTGGAGGCAGCCGGACTCGAGGCCTTGGGGTTCTTTAAATGTTGGCTCGTCCTCTTCCTGATCCGAGCCAGTGGCCCAAGGATGAACCGATTACATTTTGGGTTGTCTAAAAGGTCACCGCGTCCCAACAAAACAAGTTCTTTGGCCTTAACTCAAGAACTCATTATGCTAAATTATGACAAATTCAACTGCAACTTGACGGGTTGGCGGAGGCGTTCGGCTGCGAGGCGGTAATTCTGGTTTCCCATCTGCGGTGGACCGGTTGCCTCAGTTGAAATGTTGCTTACAATAGTAAAACACTGACACAGACTGTATATAGGAAGTAGAAGCCTCAAGTTTGGCATTTTGACCGTCACTATCTTTGATTTTACAGCTGGATCTAATGAACACAAGCGGCAACCTTACTGGATCTGGATCCATCTGGATTCTGGTGTGAAGCTGCTAACAAAGTTAGCTTCTATAATTCAAGGTCAACTTTTAAGATGAGTGTTAAAGTCATCTTAGTAGCTAACTAGCATTGGTAGCGTGGTAGCAACCTGTCAATCAGCAGGTAAGCCCCGCCCCCTAAAGCATCCCCTGCTTTCTGGTCTGGTGGACTCTAAATGGACCATAATGTACTAAATGAACATCATGCTGGATTGAAGAAGACTTGAAACTACAGGTTGAGACCATAAACTCATGTTTACGATGTTTACTGAGATAATACATCAAGAGAGAAGTAGGACCATTTTCTCATAGACTTCTATACAACCAGAGAGGAGTCGCCCCCTGGTGGCCAGCAGAGATAATGACAGTTTAAGGCACTTCAGCATGGCTTCACTTCTCAGAACCGGAGATTATCGCCTGGCTACTCAGCAACAGTCTAGTTTATGAGCGTTGACATAGTTTCCATCATTTTTGTCTGCTTTGCTACATTTCTGAGCAGCTGCTGCTCTTTTTAAAAATGCATTTATATGTGTTTCTTTACTTTGCCGATCCAGGTTAGGATATTAAATAAATGGCAGGGGGCATTGATGATACTAACTGAATCTCTGCTCTTGTGAATTCATTTCATTGATCCATCAGTAGGTCTAAGTGACCCGTTGCCAATTTTCTCATCTGTTCAGACTAATCTGAGTTGATGTCCCGTGGGTATTGATTAAACATCTGCTCCTCCAGCTCACTAAAGAGGGGAGCTTTCTGATGGGGATTTCTGCCCGTGGCGGTGTTACTTGGGAATGCAATAATATTCATGTTTTTCATCACAGAAATCCACCAGCAAAAAAAAAAAAGAGCGAGGCACAGTTCATTGCAATCATATTTATACGTTTGGAAAATGTGTCTAAATAAGCAACCATTGCAGATATTTTTCAGCTGGGAGTTGCACTGTAACTACCCTGAAAAAAAGCACCTCTAGTGTAACCATTATGATAATTCAAGTAGATCTGCTCTGTTATCATTCCTGCATTATTCTATAAACAATAATAATCATTAATTAACTTCAACCTCCTTGCATTCTAAGCATCCAAACTTTCGCTAATTAGCCGCTGTAGCACACAGCAACAACTTCCCTCGGTGACGGTACACAGATATGCTTGTTTGGCCATGTGTGACCTGTCAAAACAAAAATGTCTCGGACCACTACGGCTAAATGGTTTCCAGTCTCTTATAAAACTTGAATTAGTCCAATTCATATGCATATTTGGTCACATTTAGGTACAGTAGTCTCGTAGTCGTGTTTGAAGAGATATTCTCGGGTGTATTTGACTCACGGAGGCTGTAGAGAAGATGCATCCTTACTATCATCATATTTCTCCTCATTTTGTAATTTACTTAATGTCCTATTCTGGGTGTAGTAAGATGAGTTGATCATACTGGACATCAGCGAGGCCATTCGATTGGTCAATCACTCATTTATTAATAATCAGATCCAAGCTAGGATGATCAGCAGGTGAAAAAGTATGTAAGTATATAAGTTTCCCCACAAGGAATCATTGAAATCTTGTGTTTACCAGAGAGCTTGTTAGCTTCGTAGGAATAAGTCTAGAAATAGAAGAGACTAATCGAGTACTGAGGCCAAAACAACTAAGTTGAGTCATAAGAGGGGGCGTATTTGTACTTGGTGTGGGTTAATTAGATAAATCACGATGTGGAGCTGCTTATAAACATGTCTAAAAAGCCTAGAAATAACAGTAAGATCAGCTGTACATGCAGTTATCGACAAAACAAAGACTTATTCAAATGAGTTGCTTGTTCATGTAGGATTTCTTCTTCTGTAACAGAAGAGGAGAATTATTTTGAAAATCAAAATAAAGTGGGAAATCTGTACATTTAAGTCAAACGCATTAAAAAGAGGCCCGATGATTAACCTTTTAAATCTGCACTTCCTTTACTCTTTAAATCCAGAGCGACAGTTTTGCAGAATCATGTTTTATGATAAATGGCCCGTCATAATCAAGCAAAAGTGCACATCTGATGTAAAGAAAAATGAGATCTCTCCCGCCTTTATTACAGCGCTGTAAACTGAAGAGGGGGGTCGGGGTGAGAAATGACAGCAAACATTGCCGGCAATAATTCAACTGAGATGCAATCTCAATGTTCACTGCATTGGCTTAATATGCCGGGAAGCAGTGATTGTTCACTATTAAAATCCATGAAGCTGCCACTTCAGGCCCGGGGAGAGTCTTTTCTATTATTTATTTCATTTTTAAATGAAAGAAGGCGAGTGTAGCACAATTCCTTGACCTGCCTCTCCTTGGAGCTACAGCAGCTTGTAGTAACATGACCCCAGAAAGTAAGACACGGTGAACTGAATTAATAAAAAAAAGTCAACATTATTCATCAGCAGAGACCGAGCGAAGGGAGCTGGGCCGACTAAAAAGCTCAGAGAGATGAGATTTAAGAGTTTTCTGCTGCAGGAGTGTGTCCGACCCCAGAAGGTGAAATAATGGGAGAGATTGTTTCATTGTCAGCAGCACCGACATGCAACAAGTGCTTTAAAAGTTTCCACATGAGAAGAAAAAGAAAAGAACTCAAGGGAAGAAGCAAATCAAAGCTTTGTGAATTCAAAGTTTTAATGGACGCTTCTCTTTGTTGCAGTCACTGTTATGCATATTCTCTATGTGAGATGATTCATGAGCACGCCGCTAATAGGCAGAAAAAAGGACTTTTTCTGGGTTACATCTCGCCCTCTATGTTTTCTGCAAAGCAGAAACGGAGACTTGTGAACCGTGCATTGTGCTTGATTAGCTGTATAACTCCTGCATTATGCCGTTTCATTTCAAACATGTTGGGACCAAAGGATCCAGCTGGATAATAAAGATTCACAAGGAGTTAATTGCAACAAAAAAATCTCTGCAGAACCGCAATCGAGTCGTACTGCTCCAATACACTTTAAATTAGAAGCTTTTGCAGAATGTCAAGTAAAAAGTAACCTCAGGGGCCGCACAGTCTGTATATGCGCTCAGACAACACTGGAGCCTATAGGACTTCATGCAGCGAATGCAGGGGAGTTACACAACCCTCTGGAGGTGTAATCCAACCCCCGAGGGTGCCACGATGATTCACGTGGGCCAATTCAAAGAATTGCTTCATGGCACAGCGTATGTCAGGAGATTAGTATACCTGCACGTTGTATTAGGGAGCTTATGGGGCAGCTTTTTGTCTTAATTCCCTGCTGGAATCATCATATTAGGCTCCATATTAATCCCTGCAGGAAAATGCCGAGCAGCACACAGAGGGGGAGGATGGGAGGAAAGGGGGGACGACATGAGAGGCTTCATGAGTGCCGAGGCTTTGCGAGACGTTCAGCGAGAGCGAAAGATTCACTTTCACACGAGTCCCACCCGATTTGAGCGCGCGGGCTTCACTTCCTCGAGTCGCTGCGGCGTCGTGACGCTGTGAAGTCGAGCCCGGGAAGCATCTCTGATGTGGTTTCCTGCTGACTGCATGGAAAGAGAGAGGCGGCTCGCCTTAGGAGGATTCGCTGCAATGCTGTTGAAATTAGCGCCGGTTGTTGATTAATTTATGCGAATGAAAAAAAAAAAACTCTAATACACAACCTTAAGAATAATCTCCTCGGGGCAAAAAAAAAAAGGTGCTATGCCTCATAACTCATGAATAAAATAGGTTTTTCTGGGGTGAAAAGAAAGTTCATTTTGTACAAGTTTGGGTCACAGTCCGAACACAGATCTTTTTCACAAATGTTTCCACAGAAGAGGAGCGAGAGAGAATTGTATAAGAATTATGATTCTCCCAGAGTAAAAGCATATCATGTAATGGTTCTTCCTGTGAAACGACTCCTGAAAGCTGCATATGTATCTCAGCGAAGGGACATTACAGAGGCTGTTATACTGAATATTGAAAGGAGGGGAAACATTTGTATGAAACATGGGCCTGCCTGCCTTAAACACTGAACGCAATGTAGCAGGATGGATGCCCGTATTAAAAGGTAGCCCATGTCATCTGATATAACACTGTTAAGCTAAAAGCCCCCCGCCTCGCCTCCTTCTGGCGGGAAGCTAAAAAACCCTCTAGAGCTGATTCTCCTGCAGGTCAATCAGGGAAAAAAGCCATCAGGATTTGTCTTCATATCTGACTCAATAGTTCATCTCGCCTCTCAAATTCATGTGGGATATGGGTTTTTATCATCCGGGCTGTTCTGCATATTTATAGAGCTCCTCATATACAGGTAGCGTTGAATTAATAGAGAGCACGGAGGGGAAATATGCAGGCTGCTGCTGAAAAAAAAAGGGGATCTCTCTCTCCCCGTTTCTTTCATCTAAATCCCCTCCTTGCTCGGCCAAAGCTCAGCCGCCTTTATTTAACAACTTCAACGCTCTCCCGCTCCTTCTTAAAGGAGCCACGCAAAAAAAAAAAAAAGAGTGGGGATTCTGTTGGCGGCGCTCCAGCAGAGGAACTCCACATGAGGGATAAATGACACGGCCTCGTGTTTGGGGGGGTTATCACTGCAATGTCAGTCCTGACAGCCGGGCCGGACCCTCTCCACTAATTAAAAGTTAGACTCCAAACAGTGAGGTCTTGTTAAATTTGATTTAGACTCCATCTCCCGGGGAAAGAAAAAGAGAGAATCCTTCAGAGACAAAAGAAAAAGAGGTTTTACGGTGCATTTAACTGGCAACACATCTTTCACAGAGTCGACTATAAATCCACATCGTGTTAAAAGGAGGTTGTCATGACGGCATGTTCAACCCTAAAATAAAAGTGTTTCTCCGCTATGTCCCTACTCCCCCTCCCCTGTCTTCTGTATAGAAACACTAGATAGTAACGGTTTTTATACACCATCGCCTGTCTGAGCAACAAATTGCCAAACCCGCGAGCAACCATCAAACTGGCAACCGGCCGCACTTTTAAATCAGCATCCACTGCTCGGTTAAGAGAGTTCACCAGTTGAAGATATACAGTATCCATAATTGGTTTTTGCTGCAGGCAGATTTTCATAGCTACTCGTATATATATCTCAACATCTTCCACATTCCCCTCTGGAAGCAACAGCTCGTATCATACTGGGGAACACTGTGAGGATCCTGGTGGGTGATTTATTTATTTTTGGGCACCAGAAATGATTGGCAGTTTTGCTTGCAACATGTTTATATACAACTATAGGAGGGAGGCCAGCAGGTATGGGAGGACAGGAACATTTCATGTCACAATTATCAAAAAGTAATAACCATGATTCACGATGTCATCTTGATAATCATCAACATATGCTCTTAAAATGGCCCTTAAACATATATATGATATCACTTTTGCTGTTGTTGAATGTTCTTAATTAAGATCATAAATCATAAGTTCTCCCCGCATTAAAAAGAAAAGGATAGCAATTAGTAAAATTTAAATTTAAATCAGGCTCTGATTTCACCATGATAGAAAGCTAGACAGTTTTTTCAAGTCACTTTAAAGTCATATTCACGATTATCCCGATTACATAAATGCACCAAGAACAACTTATCTCTGCGATAAAATTCTGAAACATCCCAACAACAACTGGACTTATTGCCATGCAATAATAACTTTGGTTGTAAAATACACAGCACATTGGAGCAACAACACATCACAAACCAACAACATGCTCCCTATCTACATGTATACAAGTTGTTATCGAATATAAATATAGTACAATATATGTCCAGCATTAGAATAAAACAGAAAAAGAGGATATAATTCGAACAAAAACGGCCAGCAATTAAGAAGAGCGATGAGCACCTCGGCGGATGCAGCAGCATGATTAGGACATTAAACATGATCATTAAAACAGCTGAGGTGCGTTCAAGAACACGAACTGCCACAACAAATCTTCTGCAACCGTTTTTAACTGTGTGTTGAAGGCTGCTCCCCTCACCTGCTGCAGGTTCGCGTCCTGTCCCCCTTCTCAAAGTGGACTAGTCCAATCCGCCTGGCTTCGTTTTCACCTGTAAATGAGGCTCCAGACACGTGACTTCAGGTGGAAATATCCTCCATTAACGCGGAAGTCTTGTTGAATACGTTAGCGTCACTTCGCACGCCACAGGCAGCGTTAAATGAGCTAATTAAGGCAAACTTTCAGTTTAAATATGACGTCGTGACGTCACGCCACTAGTCGGCGACGTGGCTCCACGTTCGCTCTCATTTTCGGAGTCACGTCTCACGTGCTCTGCCCCACCCACTTCCCTGCCTTTGTCGTGATCACGTGTTTTTAGTCTGTAGGCGTAGCTGATGACTTGTTTAACTCTTCTTTTTCTTTTAAATGTACATTCATATGCAATAAATGGATGAAAAGGATGCCAAAGTAACAACATAATGATGAAAATTTGTAAAAAAAAAAAAAAAAAAAGTCTGAAGTCATGGTTTGTTTGGTCTGTCCGCGGGATTAATAACTTGTATATTCCGTTTTTACTTAGCTAATATCTAATGTTAGCTTGCTTGCTAACTAACTTGTGGACTAATTGCTAGCTAGCTAACGTATCTAAACATCTTGAGCCAGCTAATTCATCCAAACTCCTCGGACACTTTTGGCTTGCATTTTATAAATTACTAACTAGTTATGAAGCACCCAACAGCTAGTCACGGCTAGCTGTCTTACTTTGCTTGCTAACGTTATCACAGTCAAAACACTCAGTTTATCTCGTAGTACTTCACCAGCCATCATACAAACTTGTGTATTATAATAAATAGTGTTGTTTTAAGGCAACAATAAATAATATACAAAGCAAAGCTTTAAGTTACGATTGCTTTCTGCTAGCCAAGAGAGATGATTGGCCATATAAACCTCAGCTAAGGTTAGCCAGCTAGCTCTAGCTATTCAGCATGGATCAATTCATTCATTCATTCAAAAACAATGTATTTGTTTCTCACCGTTGACTACCATCCATATTACTTCCAAAATAAAAACACCAGAAGGTGACCCCTGGTAGGCGCCATTGATTTATGTGTTAATAAGACCAGTGGACACACACGATGACCCAATTTGTGCTGAAGTGGTTCGTCCGAGGTTTCCAATTGTTGCATTTATTCGTCCCATTAAAAATGTAATGAAACTATCAGCTTCTTAGACCACTTTATTTATTAATAGCTGATCATTATGAGTATGACAAAGGAGAAAACACCAGAAGAATATAAATCTGGTTACGTAAATCTACGTCCGAGGGGCATAACGAATAAATACGGTAACTTGTGGATGAAAGGTGGCGAATGTTAAGTAAATAAATGAGTCAGACTGAGACCATGACGGAGGGATATACATCATCAGCTATCACCGCCGTCGTATCCAGACTCGGTGGGGGGGTGGGGGTCGATTCACGCATGGGAAATCTACAGTGAATCTTAAATAGCTATTGACAGCCACCCAGTTGGTAAACCTCTCTCGGAGCCCTGAATTGATCGCGGGTCTCGTGCGCCGATGCAAATATCTTTTCCCGCTGCTATGAATGTTTGATAAATCCCGGGGTCGGTGCCGAATGCGGGGTGAAGAGTTCAGAGGTTTTATTAATTTGCATTGCGATCTTCCAGGTTGATATGTGCAGACGTGACCCCCCCCAAAAAATTGGTTTTAGTGAGGTCTGCATCCAATCGATCTGCGACAAAACTAATGTGTTTATTGACGCAGCCAAAGTAAAGATGAGATATAACCAGCTGTCAGCAAGTGATTAATCCTTGTTTCCTTTATTTATTTATTTCTATTCCAGGAGGTGTCACTCCTTCTCCCGCCATTAGGAACCGGTCGGAAAGCTGTCCTTTATTTTTTAGATAATATTCCCATTCCTTTAACTCTGTACAGTATATCACAATATCCATCCTTGGAGATGCTTCAATGCCGGGGCGATCTGATCAGGGAGATTGCCAGGGTTTTAATATTCAAAAAGCTGCTTCTGGCACTATGACGGATTGAGAGCAGCCCTCCTAAATCTCTCCGCCGTCCAGCTTCACTACATGAAGATAAATGTTGTGTGCATGACACGGTTGAGAGGTAGGCTACGGGAGGGAAAACTACCAATCCACCCACGGGGGTTCGGTTTTCAGGCCTTCTGAGAGAATATGGTCCGGTGGTGAAGTTTCCTGTCAAATGCCACACCTGAGATTTAAATACAGGTAGTGTCATTCATTGATTTTTTTATTTTTATTCAAAAATTTGTCCTTAAACAAACTCGCCCATGAATCATTTATGACTCGTCTGTTATTGGTGGAGATAATAGCGGGATGATTCAGCTGCTAAGTGCAATCAGTCGGCCTTGGCGCGTTTTAAAACCTGACGACATGCAAATTACAAGGTTATATTCCCCCTCATTATTCATTTCAGTATCCATTGAAGCTCAATTTCCACACTCTTGTACCAAAGCTGATGTGAAGACACTTTATAAATGCTATCATTAATTAATATTTCTACTGACTTCGCCGCCATGATTCATTAAATGTGAAGGAGAATAGAGGTCAACTTAAGCACAATTGTGAGCTGGAGGAGCCGGGGAGAAAAATGTCCAACACTCGGCGTACTTTCTTTTTGTCCTGCTCTTCTGGCGGCTCATCTGAGGATGCCATGGAAATCAATTAGAGACACATCAGCGCTGCCGGAGCCACCGGAGGGAGCCAGTCGAAACAAATTAGGATGCTCCCCCCTTTTCTGTTTCACACTTTCTTTCACGTGCTAAGAGGGGAAATTACAAGCCAATCTGACGATCGATCAACGGGGGAAACGTGATGTGAAACACCGTGGACGGATCCGCCGTTATCGACTTAAAATTCAGAGAAGCGCTGTATTAAAGACAGACGGGGACGTGAGATTCTGACTTTCATCAATGTTTTCTTATTTTTCTTATTGGGGATTTCTTCCTCGAGAGAACAATGTCACACATTTCACAGGATTTCAATAACTCATGTTTTTCATTCAAATAATTATTTTCTAACTGCTTTAAATGATCACGGCTACAGCAATCAATCCCTTATATGGATCAAATACGTGTTTTTACATCTATTTTATTTTTATATGAGGCAGACCTACAGTTTATTCTCTCTATTTACTACTCTCTCTAGTCTATTTTCCTTTACATGGACCATAATTTACTAAATGAACATCATGCTGGTTTGAAGAGATTGAGACCATAAACTCATGTTTATAATGTTTACTGAGGTAATAAATCAAGAAGTAGAGTCATTACTCATTGACTTCCACGTAATCAGACTTCTTTTTGCAACCAAAGGAGTCGCCACCTGATGGTCGGTCGAGAGAATGCAGGTTTAAGGCACTTTAGCACTGGCTTCACTTTTCAGAACAGGAGGTTGGCGCCTGGTGTGATGTTGCACCCCCAACATCACTGCTGTGGCCCGATCCTGCAGATTCGCCCTCTACAATATCCGCAGGATTCGGACCCTCCTCACAAAGGATGCAACGCAGCTCTTGGTCCAAGCACTGGTCATCTCCCGCCTTGACTACTGCAACTCTCTCCTGGCCGGACTCCCGGCCTCTGCGATTAAACCATTACAGCGTATCCAGAATGCCGCAGCATGCCTTATCTTCAATCTACCCAAATTCTCCCACGTGACCCCCCTCCTCCGTGACCTCCACTGGCTCCCTGTTGCAGCACGCATCCAATTCAAGACGATGACACTGGCCTTCAGGGCCATCAATGGAACGGCACCCTTCTACCTTCAAACACTGGTCAAACCTCATGCCCCGAAGCGAGCACTTCGCTCTTCTACTTCAGCTGGCCGGCTGGTACCACCATCGCTGAAATCAAGCAAATGTCGCTCAGCAAAGTCCAGACTCTTCTCTGTTCTGGTCCTCAGTGGTGGAACGAACTCCCGACCAATGTCAGGACAGCAGAGTCATTTGCCATCTTTCGAAAAAGGCTCAAGACTCACCTGTTCAGACTTCACCTTGACTCTACATAGCATGACCCACTAGCACCCTCCCTCGACACCCCCCCCCCCCCAAAAAAAAAAAAAAAAAAACTTACCTAGAGCACTCTGATCTTAGCACTGTTGCTCTTGAAGTACTACTTTACTCAGATGAGGACCTAACACTTGTTCTATTTTTAGCTCTTACTTTATCGGCAATGATACGTCGTGGTTTCTTTGTTTCCTTCTTTTGACAAATGTACTTATTGTAAGTCGCTTTGGACAAAAGCGTCTGCTAAATGACCTAAATGTAAATGTAAATGTAAATGTGTGCATGGCCCTGCAGTCTTGTGCCTTTTTATGGGGATTGGCAGAGCATTTCCCACTATATAAATATATGTTATATTATATAAGTATTGGAGAATGAGGCTCAATGAGCTTCACAGTGCCAGTTTCCTTTGAGATAAGTTACGAGTGCAGGAATCCGAGAGATAGCTGGTCGTGTAGCGCAGCTAAGTAGGGAATTGTGTTTGCCGTGGGATCAAAGCAGATTAGTGCTGGATGAGAAACTCTGGAAAGAGATGATTGATATGGACTCGAGATTTCAGAGAGGGCCCTTTGCTCACGGCTCCAATTAAAACAAGGTGGGATTACCTGGAAGATATCCAATATGATACGAACAACTTCATGTGTTGCTCTCTTGTAATATTCTTTGGACACCGCTGAGCGCTGAAGAGGGAAATGTTCTTCGACTTTTATCACACAGAGAGGTGAAGGTCACTCACACAACAGCTGGAGACGGTGGAGAATCAGTGTTTCGCTGAAGCTATCTTAAGAATGGGGAGTGTGTAATCCACCTGAGGAGCTTAAACCCAACGGGACGAGATTTTGGTGCTGGAAGAGTTCTGGGTTCACGTTCGTTTTCATTTTAAAATACAACTGAAATAACTGAAGGTTACACAGAAAAGGAAGTCTTGGACCCCAGAAATAAAGCCCCTTGCCCCCAGTGCCCCCTCCTGTATATAAATAAAAGCACTCTATAAATAAAATGGATTATCATCATTATTATACATCATCAGACCGATAGCCCACGATATTGAGATCGATAGAGCCATTAAGGCATGAATTATGTATTAAGGCACGGCGGTGCTTTGAGCTAAAGCTAGCGTATTAGCATGCTAACGCAGAGTGCAGCTGTGGCTGAAGGGGAAGTCGTTGGTTCTCTTCACGGGCGATGACGCATGACTAAGTTCAGTTTGCCGAAGAAGTCCGTAGGAAACATTTAGAATGTTTGTTGCAATCCTAAATTCTTGGGAATTATGACATATTTTGATCATGCCGAGGCTTCATCATCAACGGATCCAGTGGAAATTTATGGCTGTAAATTATGCTCAGACTCAGTGTGTGTGTGTGTGTGTGTGTGTGGTTGTTTTATTCTCACCTTTGATTTTCACAGCGTGGGGAGACTTATTCTACCAACACAGGGGAGGAGGAGGGGGGAAAGGGCGGGAAAAAACCATGCATATACAATAAAGGTGATATATTGTTTCAGCATGTTGTTGTTCTGAAAGGTCAGCGGTTCTAATGACATTTCTGAGAGGTTTTTAATGGAACTGATGCTATAAAAACACGGCGCCACGCAGAGTGGAGCATGTCTGCTAATTGATGCCACCCCCTTTCCATCTGTGTGTGTGTGTGTGTGTGTGTGGTGTGTGTGTCACACTCATTCCCCCACACATTTTGACACAGAATGTGAAAGAGACACTTATTGACACGCCGTCGGGTCTGAACAATGTGTTTTAATCTCCGTCTCCGCTGTTTGCTGAGATCTGCCGATCGCCGGCTCTGATTGCTTCATTGATTAACAAGCTCTTCTGATTGGTACACGCCTTCGTTTGCACACACGCTCTACACGGAATCACATCTCTTTGTGTCGGAGACTTGCGTAAAAAATGATTATGTGGAAAGATGTACTAGCTAGATAGATTAGACTGAAAACATTTATGTTCACCATAGCTTTCTGCTAAATCTTTTAATGTCTGCACTGTTTTTTATTATTGCAAATATGTTTTCTTCCTGTAATGCATTTTAATTTTGCCTTTATTTTCTTTTATTCTTTTTTTTTTTTCACTTTATTGTATGACATGTTATTATGTGAAGTACTTGTGTAAGAAATATGCTATACAAATAAAGTTGCCTTGCCTTGCCTAGATAGTAAAAGTAGCAATATCACAGTTTTTCAAGTACAAGTAATGGTTTAAAATGTGCTCGTTATGCAGCATTGCCCTTCCTGAATGATGACTGGAGTATAATTATTAACGTATTAATGTTGCAGCTGGTAAAAGGTGGAGCTAATATGGACTAAATGTTCTGCCGGGTGGCTGAATCCATTGTAATATATCATGATTTATTATTTGATTATGTTGCAGTAACAAACACTGTGAGAACGAGACTTGCCTCCAAAATTAAGTGCAGTAGAAGTTTGAAGTGACATAAACTGGAATTAATGCAAGATGACATGTAGACTGACATGCTGTATTTATGCTTATAAGTCACACTTACACATGTCCGAAGAAAAACAAGACTAACGACATGCTAGTGGCTAGTCTGTAAATGCTAATGTGAGAGCTGGATGGAAAGATAATTAGATGCTTTAAAATGCAAATAATGATTAAAAGAGTGCAAGAAAGGTGCTCGCTCTGCCATAGCATGTAGAGGAATTAAATTCCTCTTAGTAAGATTGTATGAAATAATGTAAGAAGAACCCCGAACTACAGAATTATTATGATGAAAATCAATGAAGACGTGAATAAAGAAGAGCCAGTAATGATCATCATCGGAGGCCACGATCCCCCCGGTGGTTCTGTGATAAATAACAGGTCTTTATTCCCGTTTCATGACTTCACTTAAAGAAAACTGGACTCTTGACACGTCGGTGTCGGACCGGCGCTCAAAGACCGTTTCAGCCCGCGCATGAACGATCACATCGCCATTATCCCGCCGGCGAAGCTCTCGTTGTCACCCGACCGCTCCCTCACCTCGTTTGCATTCAAAGAGCAGGATTTTTTTCCTATTAAGGGGAAAGTTAATAACGTGCTAATACTCGTTTTTTTCAGCCTCAGCAAAAGGCCGCTCAGCACTTTAGCAGCGCCGACACGCTCTTGGGCGCTCGCTCGTCCAATGTTTGACCCTTCCCCACGTCTCTATAATCTGAGAACTTTGATTAGCCGTAATTAATACTTGATTCTCGCTGCCGACTGAAGCGGACGAAGTAATTTCATCAACTTTAGTGCGAGGAGGGGATAAAAGAAATGACTCTTTTTCCCTCGATGGAGACGTTTTGACATGTGACCGCTGGTGAGGTGATTGGAAGTCAGAGGTGGTTCTTCAAGTGTGCTGAGGCTGTTTGTTATATAAGCGGCTCCCAGCGTCCACGGTGTCACCGGAGACATAACAAGAGCACTGTGACCTTTCATGCGGACCGACATGGTCTCGCCGCTGATCGATGGGAGAGAGGGGAAAGACAAGAGTGGCTTCTCCTCCTCCACCTCCTCCTCCTCGCTCCGGGGGGAAACACACATCTTTACCACCCACTAAAGCTGTCAGTCAGCCTCCTCCAGTAATAGCCTCTGTAACCGGAAAGGCCACACACCGCAGGAGAGCACCGCCCGGCTTAGATACAGGATGTGATGTCTAAATTAGGATCCCAAACCCGAAACTGCATTTGCAAAGTTAAACACAGCGATTCATAGCTTTGTTATACCGAAGGTAATTGGTTGACACTTTGCTCCTAGTGAAAAGTTTCCAAATATGTTTTTTTATTCAAAGGGAAACAATGATTTCCCCCCCGTGAAGAATGACCCGAGGACCCCGACTAAAGAGGATGTGAAAAAGGGAATTTATTCAAATGATGCCGCGCATTGTTATTAGACTCATAAATTTCAATTTACACACTCATTTTGACTTCACAAAAGGTTTTCCTGCTAGCAGGGAGCTGGTTTATTATGAGGACAGGATTTATTAGGCAGAAAAAGGGAGAGGAGGGGGGGGGGGGTCCACAGTGGAGGTTTGAATGATTAAACCTCAAGCTGTTTCCCGCTTCTTCTCGCCCACGGTACAAAGAGGAAGTGGTCGATCGCATCTCCTCTTTCATCTCGTATGCTGCATTCAAGACCAACCATCAGCCCAAATACTGTGAACCAACATCCTTCTCTCCTTCTGCTGCTCATGAACTCACCCCCCCTCCCCTCCACGTGTCCCTCTCTACACATTTGCACTTTACAAATCCTAAAGGGAGGCACACACTTGTCACTATAACTTTCCCTCTCAGCGGCTGCCGTAAATTGTCCTCCATCGTGATATTACGAGGCTTTAGATCTGCATGAACGAGGCGCCGCTGACTTAACACCAAGCAGAGCTCCATCTTTATTTGTTATTTGAGGGTTTTTTTACGGCTTCAATACCCTGGAAATGTCATGAGATGTATTCGAGGGAAGTTGCGACGGGGATTTCGACAAAACTATCGCATGCATTTGGGAGATAAAGTACACTCTTTTACCCAATCTAGGCCATACAATGCAATCAGAGTGAGGAGGACATCCATCTCCAAAGTGAAGGACTCGTTTCGTCTGCCAAGCTCTCCTCCTTTGAAGAGCGTTCCTTCTGAGGATTTCTTTTAAAAAATCACCATTTCATCTGTGGTTCATCTGTTCTGGATGATCCGCGTCCCAGGAGACCCTGCACCTCGTAGCGTGAGGGATCAGGTCTCCTTCAAAAGACCTGGAAGTCCTGGTCCTCAGTTGTGGTGCAAGATAAAAAACCTGTTTGATTTCTCACACCTGATGGAGTAGAAGAGAAAGAATGAATTATTCATGTGCAGATGGAATCTTTGACAGTATACGTGGCAATAAGGCGAGCCAAGAACCGTAAATATTATTAAACTTAGCCACAAGACATGTTTTTTCTGAAAAGATCAAATGTATTGAAATAATCAAACTAATCAAGTATGCACAGACTGGAGCTGCTAAAAGCCAAATAATAATGATGAAACCAATAAAGCGGAATTTTAAAAAGAAAGACAACCCGAAAACATGTAAAACTCTCAGTCCAACAAACACGAAGCATAACTGGTCAAACTGTTATTTTTTTTTTAGTAAATATTGCAACATGTCTTATTTCACAGTGCAGCGCACAAGCCTCAAAACATAATAAGCATGACAGAAGGTGCATCGGTATTTATGGGAGAAAAAGAGTGACAGGCTTCTTCAAGTGGAAAACCTGCATCGTTATGAAATATTTCTGGTGAGGGAACAATATTGGATTTTGTGTCTGTGTCTCCGACCACACCTCACTGACTCCACTGAACTGACCTCGGGCGCTACAGCGTTTTGATTCTCTGCTGCATGTATCAAATAAACTGCCTTCCCAAAGTAAAAGAAACTCCATTCAACTGCACCGGCACGTAATCACAACACACATTTATGGAGCTTTTTACACAGAAATGTGGTTTATTCAGCCATGCAGCTGTTTTAAAGATCATTATGAAGTCATTTGGGGGAAGCAGAAATCACAATAACAGTTTTTTTTGGGGAGGAAAAACATGCACATTTTTTAGCACACCGATTTTTCTAACGCATTATCTCGCACTGATGCGTTCGGAGTTGAGGGATGAAAGACAAGATGTAACTGTGAGCTGAGCGCCGTCCTGCAGGCTGCCTCATTAGTAGAGTGAGGCGTCATCGGCGAAGAAACGGAGTGAATGCAAATGAGATGTGATGGAAGGCACGTCTCCCCTGGGTGGCGCAGCCCGAGCACACCTCCGGTGACTAACTGTACTATAAATCATCCTCGTGTCAAATCATTAGACTCCCAGAACAAACGTGAGTCATGAACCTTGAATCTGGGAAATCTGCACACGGAGAAGTCGAGGAGCCGGGAGGAAAAAAGTTTAAACTCTGTTGTTTTGAGTCCTGGCTCTGTTTAAAAGTGCCCACGAGGAGCTGAGATCTATTCAATGAAAGTGGCTGAGAGGGCAATAGTGTTTATTCAAATCAAATCAACAGCTTTTCCGTCCAAAAACACAAACAAACCCCAATGAGATCATGTTTGATTAGCTGCCTGCAATCGTTATAGATCTTTTTGTTTGTCGGAGCACAAATGAACAAAAGACTGTATTTTGCAGCGGCCGTATACTAGAAAATATGTGTGCAACAGCAAAATCTATTTTCATTTGACTTCCTAACTACATCTTTAATTTCCATTTGGCGGTCAGTGAGCTACGTTATCAGTCACTAGTTCATCCCACACAGATTCTTCTGGGTCTGCAGCTGTGGAGGAGGAGGAGGAGGAGGGGGAGGGCGTCCCCTGCAGGCCAGAGGTCACCGGGGTCACGACGAGCACATTAATCTGAGTGTAAAACGGAGAGATTAATTAAATCATCACCAGGGGCATGCGGCATCAATTATCATCATCATCGAGTAAATGGTGAAGAGCAAAAGGGAAACAGGTCGCGTCGTATAGCTTCTCTACGTAAAACATGGTGGGGTTAGAGTTTATAAGGAGAAGGTGGATAAAAGGTTCGGGGAGAGCGAGGCGGCGTTCACAAATCAGAGTGACGTCTGCCTCGAGGATATCTTACTGTGACAGAAACCTCTCAGCGCTGCTTCTTCCTTTTTTTCACTTTACTATATAATTCTCTAAAATCCATTCCAATCCCACACTCATGAAAAGTCACAAGATGACCTTGATTGTGCAGAACATTTTTCTCCCCCTTTTTATTCTGGTAGTCAGCCCGTGTGTTTTTATGGAGAATATAATGAGCGTGAACATTATTTACACAAAGTATCAGATAGCCTGTTTATGAAACCACAAATAACCGGGTATTATGACATTATCATCCACGCTGAGGTGCACTCTATTTACCCTTAGCCATAATGGGCCATCATGCACCGTTGCGTCGCCATGGTAATATTCCTCGTGTTTGCATGCAGGAACATTTGCGACTGCACTGTGAAGACGAAACACACCTCCTCATGAATAAATCTTACAATGATCCTTTTTTTTTTATCTCAAAACGCTTTGCACATGTACAAAGACACGTATAGTCTTTCATCCACCATTACAGCCGGTTTTTCACACAAACAAACAACATGTTAAAAGAGATTAACACTGCATTAAGTTTTTGCTCAGTTTGGCACGTCGCTGTGTTATTTGTACAAAAAGGTTGAGTGATGTAACAACAAAAAAGAAAGTGGCATTGAGGTGTTTTCCTCTCCTCCACATTGTTGGTTTTTATTTCTGCATCCTTGAAGACATAAAAATGCGTCTTGGATCGCCCACACACTGACCCCCTGCCAGGCGGAGGATATATTCAAAGTTTTCCTCGTGGTTGGTTTTTGAAGAACCCTTGAGAGACTCCTATTGAGAAATGTTAATCCCAGCACAACACGTGTACGTTAATGACGAGCGTTTTAATCAGAAATCCACTTTTCCTGCCGCTTTCAGCAGCAGCTCTGCTGTGGACGAGGACGTGAAAGATTACAAAGCAGTATTTAAAACAGGGTTTTCTTTCTTTCCCTGAGAGGCAAAAAGAAAAGATTGAGAGGAACGTTTGGTAACGAGGGGGTTTGAACAGTCGTGATTAAAAAATTCCTTTTAAACAGAAATAAAGGAATATGTGTCTCTGTTGTGAGTGCGCTGCATTGACAGATTATCAGCGAGGGCTGAACCCGAAGTCCATCGAGCGTTGAAAGCGTCTGATGAAATGCGATGAATTTTAAAACAAATCCCTCCACCCCGCCCACGGACAGAAGAAGAAACAATATAATGTTGCACACTGTAAAGTCATAATGACTCACGAGGAGCTTGAAACACAAACCGTGTGAAATGCTACACGGTGGAAAAAACTAAATCCCCAAAACTGGGCAAAAACAGCTTGTAGGCAAGTCGTGAACACAACATGGAGGAAACCAGTATCATTATTTACGCATCTGACTTTTACTCCCCAACATTATCATTCATTTGGAGTCGTAATTCTGTCCCCCTGATGAATGGAAGTCCAATATTCTCTCATTTTTATGTCGGTTTTTGGTCTCTACAAGCCCTGAGGGAAATTTTCTAGCTCTTAAAAGCTTCAATACGTCCAGAAGTTAGTCTCTTAACTGTGTTTATTTGCAGTTTGCTGTGCTGAGCTGAAGGCTACAATGGGCAGTGATGACAGCTTTGTCATTGAAGACAGCCGCCTGTTTACACAAAATAACTTTATTTGTTCACATAAAGATGTGACTCAAAGCCGCTTTAAAGAGTTGGAGGAGCGCTTTTATTTCGGCTCTTACAGAAACCAAACGAGAGCAAAGGTGGAAAGAACGTACGAAGCAGTGTGTTTATCTGCTCAAATGAAAGCTGTGATTTTGTTGCTAGTTAGCATGTCGTGCTAACTACCTGAATATCTGAGCATTAGGCCAAGTTAGCATATCGTTAGCCATCGACATACAGTAGTTTATGGGAGTTTAGGCTAACATTAGCACCTCTGTCCTGTTTGTTAATGGAGTTAGAGACATTTAGCATCTCGAGCTAACGTTAGCTGAGCTAGCATTACGTTTTCCAAACGCTTTTGGTTAGCTAAAACATACGCTACTGTTTGAAAATATAAATTGCGGAGAACAGGGTTATTTTTAACTAAACAATAATGTTCTAACATTTGGCTCTATCGTTCTTATCGGATTAAGATGTAGCAATACAAGAACAATGCTATTACTTCGTCTGGCAAGGATGCTAACTTTTTGCCTCAGATATGTAGCTGCATTTACTGTATTCCAGATGGAATACAAGTTAACTGGAAATATGTCAGAAAGTGTTTTAAAAAACAATTTATGGAGCTAACGTTAGCCTAGCTAGCTAGCTGCTGAGGAAGTCTGCCAGTAAGTTGACATTTCAGCTGACAACATTTGTTTTTTTACATAAGTAGTACTGCATTTGTATTATTTATCATCATTAACAACCATAAACCACATCCTTGTTCTTATATTGTTAAAAGTATGTATGGTTGTTAAGATAAAGAAAGAGTGCTGCTAGCCAATCAGGGCTTGTCATGCTTCCACAATCGTAATTTAGTCCCCCGCACCATCAACGTTTTATTCGGCGGTTTATTTCCCCATTAAAATCTGGGTCACCAAGATTCAACACATTCCACCCTTTAATTCGGTATTAATACTAATTTCTACTTTAGTTATGCATCAATTATTTCATCATTTGTGAATCCTTTTATTTGATTCTATTTATTGATGAGTTCATTCACTTAATTGCTTTCTTATCACCTCCAAGCCTCTCTACCGAGCGCCTCAGTAAGATACAGCGCTTCATCTTTATATGCGTTGGCCCTCTGGGACTTTTGCTAAAGTGGAGCGATAAACATGTTTATGATGCATATACCTCCTATATGGCGTTATGTATGTAATGCACTCCTGGCTGTGCAAGCACATTTAATCGCTATCACTGCCATTTTCATCACACGCTTTATAATAACTACATTATCAAATCAAACTGCATCTCACAGAGATGCACCTATGTGCCGCTGTGTGTTCCAGCATTGATTTTTTTTTTTCCCTGAATGCTGATCTTGCGGAGAGCAAATACGCAATAAATACCCAGAGACTTACCGCTGCCTTAAAAAAAAAAGCAGTGAGGAGAACTTAAACGTGAACCCATGAAGATCTGTTTGGGATTGCTTGAAAAGCACAAAACACCATCCGGGCACGTATTCTCAAATCCATAATGGGAAAATATATGAGAAAATTATGCGAGAAAATGTTTTTCAACCAACAACAAGAGTTTCCTTCAACAGAGAGGATAATGTGTGAGCAAATCTGGACACAGCGGGATGTGTCTTCTGTGTCCAGGTGCTTCGCCTTAAGCAGCAAACATAAATCAAACATTCATATGCAAGCACGGCGCCCGTTGTTGGTATTCCTCTCCCCGGTTGGCTGGCCCATTTCTCTGGTGAATATCAAAAAGGACGTATTGACTCTGCTCGGCTGCGATCCGACGTTTAATCAGGGCTGTGGTTTCACACGTGGCGACGGGGAGAAACAGGAAACGGGTCCTGCAGGAAAAGGCTGCGGTCTATTTTGGGTTTTTTTTTTTGTTTTGTTTAACCCAATTACATTGTCAGTGTGTGTGTGTGTGTGTGTGTGTGCCGAATGAGCCAACAGCAGTCAGGTGCCTTCTTTTGAAAAGTGGGACAACAAGCCGTATAGACGGAGAAACACGATGCAGCCACAACAATAGTGGAGCTGATTAAACGTTGAGGCGGGAGAAAATGAGCGCCAGCTCCGGATTCAGGTACAATAACGGCTGGCGTCTCCGGCGTGACCTCCCTCGTGACCTTGGCGCGCCATGTCACCGCTTCCACCTGCCAAACACAATCCGGCAGCATAATAGACGAGTCACCGGCTCTCAGACGCCTTCATCTCTTTCAGAAAAATGCATTTTGAGAGATTATCTTCCGGCGCCTCCCTCCCCCGCTGGTCGCCGTGACAATAAGAAGCATAAACCCGACAAATAAACCCAAAGACACGGCCTCGCCAACCGAGGCCTCCGAAATTGGTCCAAGAGCTTCAATTTGGAGAGTTTTTCTTGCGAGTTAATGAGGTAATCACTGGTGAGGGAGGATGTGAGAACCTGGATGCTTGTGGGAGACGCGGCTTTGAAAGGAGATGCTCTGTTTAACCGCACTGATGCCCCCCCCCCTTCACCATCCGCCCTCCAGCCATCCACCTGAGAAAGCACTTCAGGAGCTACTGAAGTGGGTCGGATGACAGTTTCTCTCTTTTTTTTGTCACTTCCACTGTGTGGTTGTATCATCTCCAGCAGCCCCATGCTGCTCTCAGATCAGCAGATATGAATCATAGCACCACAACATTCCTCCACTCACTTAGACATTATGTTCCTTTAATATCACCATCCTCCTTCATTTAATACCAGGGAGGGGACGCCATGATGTTTTACATCATCGTCACACACAAACAGACACTGATAGATGGATGGATGGACAGAGAGAATAGAATAGAAATGAGATGTGTCACCGCTGAGCCTCCTGGGAATTCATTATCAGTCCAGGTATTAGTAGTGACGCGTCGTGCAAAAGGTGGGGGGGGGTGATGGAGGGGGGGACTCGTTAGGAACTTTATCTGCCATGTCTTACCCTTCAGCAGACATCACACTTAATTAGGTCTCCACGGATGAGAACAGGCATCTGGACTGTTTGTGATCATGAACTGGACTTTTGTTCCACACACACACACACACACACACACACACACTCATTCTAATGTCACACTAATGGCATGGAGATGTATGTGTGACTGGGAGGCTGTTGGAGCTATCACTCCATCTAGTGGCTGGTTTTAAACCCACGTGAGGGGGAGGGGGGCTGGGGGGACTGGATGGGGGGGGGGGTCTCTGCATTGCACACACTGCACCAGCACCGTGACTGTCGTTGCCCTCTGTGAGCTTCTTCGTCCCCCCCCACCGGCACATCTCTATTTAACCGCGGCGATCCATCCGTCACCGGGTCGATTCCCTCCTCCACGTCTTAATATTCATTTATGCATCGATTTGACCAAAAAGCCGTCATCGATCCCTTCTGTATACAGTTTATACGCTCTCAAACGACACGGCCGGCCACAAGATGTGGAAATCAATGGAGCATGGAGGAGCTCAGTGGGCTGGTGGTTCATCCGCAATCCGACTGGTGGTTCATCCGCAATCCGACTGTTGGTTCATCCGCAATCCGACTGTTGGTTCATCCGCAATCCGATCAGAGGTAGAGAAAGTAAAACACACAGTAGATCCCTGTATTTATTAAATAAAAAGGTGTGTTTTGGATCTTATTTTGGGAAGAAAATACATACGCAATCACAAAAAAGTGTCAATTTTGGTTTAAAAAAATAATTTACTTGGAATACTTCTCAAAATGGACCAAATACTTCTAAAAATGGTCTAATTTCCTAAAAGCAGATACTTCCTAGAGTGTGGTTTTGACTGTTTTTGTGGAAAGAAGAAACGTTGAACATCATTACATCAAGCATTTGATTTATTCACATTTCAACCATTTCAAGCAAATTGCAGGAATAACAACAGTGAACATTCAGACACATGCAGTACCATGATATTAAAAAAAATACATCAAAAGTGGAATGGGTATTTAAGCTTCACAGTGCAGTAAAATAAAAACATCAAAGAAACATTTTAAGACTATGAAGTAAAAGTGATGTTCAAAATAAATATAATCAACACTTGGAATGTACTTCCATGTACCGCTGAGGTAGGTGTTTAAAGTAACAATCATCATATCGCTAGTTTTATTCTTTACACTGAGAAGAAGAAGTCTTCCCTACGTGTTCTTAAGGCACTTCAAACTAAATATTTACAAATGGCTCATTGTCATAAGGAATGATTTATGTGTTAAAGCTTTGAAATCAGCACGCCTTCTCATTTATAACATTCTGGTGGCGGCGACGTTGATAAAGTGCTCAATAGTAAACTGTGGTCACTCAGCATTAAAGCAATATTCCTTCATTTCAGTGTGACTTGTCGGACTAAAGTACCTTCTTATTCAAATATAAGACATCAGCAAAATGTAAAACGCAGTGGAAAGCAGCGTCGAGACTCGAAGACAAAGCTGTCGTCTGGAAGAGCACGTCGTCTACTTTAGAAAGAAGTCATTCGGAGGAAACGGCGAATTGGAAAATCGCCTTGACAATATGTCATACAAGTAAGTCACAGACTTATTTCAGTACAGGTTTTCCTCAGCAAGTCCACCTGGAAGGAGACCAGAAAACAACCGTTAAATGTAACTTCTGTCACCTGATGACATCACAAGAGAAGCATGAGACCCATGTGTGATGTAATAGATGTTACCTTGATGAGGGCCACTCTGCATGTAGCGGTTGAGTTGATGCAACTCAGTGTTGTGCTCACGGCGTCCGAGCTGCAACCCGAAGGGATCCGTGACGGGGAACTGCTCCGCGGCGATGGGGGGCGGCGAGACCCCGAGAGGCTTCCTCGGGACCATGTCCAGGTCCTTCAGGATGCTGTCGAACACGCCGTCGTCCAGGACCAGCTCGCCCCTGAGAGGGAGGGCCAAGGGGGGAGGAGGGTGACGGGGCCAGTCGTCGGTGGCCCCGGTTTGAAGCGGGTGGTTGCCGTGGTGATGATACGTGGCGAAGCTGCTGGCCAGCGAGGAGATCTGCTGAGCCAGAATACTGATCTCTGCCCGCTCCCTCTCGCTGTAGGGGGAGTACGACTCCCCCGTGGACGTGGGAGACTGACCCGGGGTCAGCAGGCTGGAATGTGTGGGAACATGATGCATCTGGCCGAGGCTGCCCCCTTGTGGACGCTCGAGGAAGCCGAAGTCGTCTTGATGCAGAGCACAGTCCACATGGCCGTCGCACACGTCCGACACAGACAGGGAGTCCGGGACTAATCGAGCGTCGGCCGTGCATGCTGGGAAATCATAGGCCGGAGAGGAGGAGGAGAGCGGGGAGCGAGAGCTGAAGGCTGCCTGCTCAAAGGCGTGTTCGGCGGCGTCGAGGAAGCCGCCGGAAGGTGAGTGGTGACAGGTGAGCCCTGCCTCTGGGTAGCAGTAATAGGAGGGGGAGCACTCAGGGGAGGACAGCAGCCGATCGCTGTATCCGTGCACGTCCATCAGGAGGTCACGGCTCAGCTCCTCCTGCTGCAGAGGGGAGCTGGAGGAGGCCGGGCTGTAGGGAGGGGTGAAGAGAGCCGGGCTGCCACCCGAGGGAGCAGGCGAGCAGTCGCCCTGGGAAGACGAGCTCGCCGCGTAGTCTCGCTCGGACTCCTTTCTAGCTTTAGCGCCCGGCTCCTCGCTCTGGCTGTCGGACGTCCTCTGTCTTTTTAAGCAGCGAGCGTTGCCGCTGCTCCGCTGAGACCTGAAGGCGTCGCTGCTGATCGTCTTCTGCAGAAATCTGGCCTCTGTTTCACTACAAGACATGATAACAACCATTTATTTCAGCTGGATTAACGAGACACACATCAGCTGGTTTACTACCCTAAAATAAACTATTTTGTTGTGATTTAATTAGAGTTAATGGATACAAATGTTGCCGAAGTATCAACACAATGACGAAAATGTGTAAAAAGTCAGAAGTTATGGTATATTAAGTATGTTTGCAAGACTATAAGATAATCCCTTAAAATGCTTGTTTTCTGAATGGAGTTCTGATGGGTCGGAGGTCGGCTATGCTAACAACGTAGCTGCTCCATCATCGTTTGGTGTGAACACACGTTGAGTTCAGGTCTGCTGGAGAGGAGAAGCTCCTCATACCTGATGATGAAGTTAGTGCAGCTCACACTCTGGCAATCGGAGTCCTTGTTAGCCCGAACGTAGACCCAGGTCCAGGACAGATCCTTGCACTGGAGTCTGAGCACCATCTCCACCTGGAAGCCCTCGTCTGCCCCTACTGGACGGGACGGAGAAGGAACATTCGTGGTTAATATCACACGATGAAAGCAGCACACCGAAAGAAATCTTTCTTGTTCAGATGTTTTTGGAATCAACGATGCAACAAGTTTATACTGCGATGGATTTTAAGACGTACTTAAACTCCGATGAGAATCTGCACTCAGAGAAAGATCTTCAGGATGGACCAGACCGTACCACGACCGACCGGTCATTTCTTCTGCCGAGTATCCCAAATAATACAAAACACTGGAAAGAAAATCGTGAAAAATGTTCGTCAGTGACCGGCGGGAAAACATTTTAGGTTATATCTGCGTTGATGGTCCTTTTCTGGTGTAAAACTTATATTTCAAAAACACTGAAAACGCTCTGAACTCCAGCCCCTCCCTTCCAAAAAGCCCAGTGTGCCTCACTAGCTGTGTTTATGGGCGGACAAATTAGCGGCTTTATGCAAATGTCTTAATTGGTGATACTACTTTACGGAAGAAAAAGCCTGATTTCAATTGAAGTGTTTCAAGCTGTTCAGATTTGAGGTTTTTAGGCTTTGACAGGAGACTTTTAACACGCACAAAAAAAATAATATATAAATATAAATATATATATACACTAAAGGAAAGGGGAAAAGCAGAAAAGCATCCTCTTTAAAGGTGAACTTACTTGTCTGACAGCCGAGTGAAGGTCATGTCGAGTCCGTGGACGCTGTCGAAGCTCTGACAGAGGTGGGACTCGGAGCTCGGCAGCCGGTCCACCGTGGGGGTGCAAAGGGCCACGAACAGAGGCTGGTTGGAGGAGGAGGAGGAGGAGGAGGAGGGCCAAGACTGAGGAGGTGACTGGAAGCTCCCTCTCACCAGCATGGAGCAGCCGCCGCCGCGTTGCAGCCTGAAGGCCTTGGAGGTTTGCATGCTGCAGGTAAAGCTCCTCTCTGGAGATGAAAACGCACCCGTTTAGTCTTTCACAAACTTTCCTGCACAGAAACATGCAGACGTTCTAAAGCATCAAAGTCTTTAACTCACCTGCTGAGGAGTTGTTTTCCTGGTCCAGGTTTGATTTAACAACATCCACGTCGCAGCGTTCCACCATGTCGTACAAAGTGTCTCCTTGAAGCACATCTATCTGGAGACATGAGGTTCATTTTAACCATTAGATACACACCATGTGACGTAAAGGCAACGGGGAAGATTGAGAGTAGACTCACCATGGAGAGGCCGAGATACTCGGACACATTCTCAGACACGTAGACCAGCCGGCCCTGTGCCGAGACCACCAGGACGAAGCCGTGCAGCGCTTGAAGGAAGGCCTCGTATGGGAGCGGGAGGTGTGATGTCACGCCAGCCGGGAGTCCTGAGGGAGTGAGATGGTTACACGCTACCCATCTCTGAGGTTTGGTAAATCTTTGATAAGAGTCTCCTTGTGGTCCTCGAGTCAAACCGAAGAGAAGACTCACCCTGGAAGAGCACCGACTTCCTGATGTAGGCGCAGATGGCGGCCATGGAGTGCAGGTAGGAGAAGGCGCTCCTGGTCCTCCTGGCCGACGGGCAGCAGAGCCCGCATGTTCCTGATCTCGTGGTTGATGTGGTCCCGGCGGGCTTTGGACGCCCCTTTGGTGGATCTGTGAGAAACCATTGCGACCGTGAGTGCTGGGAGTAAACTCAAGTTGTTTTTGTCGACTACATTTGTTTTGTTTTTTTTTTAAATATCAGTCTGTGGAAATAAAAAGGAGTAATTGGTCAAGCCCACTATAAAGCCTGGTGTCTCGTCCTCAAGGGTTCCTATGGAAACAGCTGATATGAGAGGCTGCCGTGTCTGCGGCAGACACCAGGGCTCTCACTAGACCTGGTCTGTGTGATCAGTATCTGGATCTGGGTCCATCCACAGAGAGCCTGGGGGTTTTTATAGCTGCCAGGGCTTCAGCGTGGGCGTCACACACACATACACACACACATACACACACACACACACACACACACAAAGGAGGAGAGGCTTCTGCTGCTCCCTTCATCGCCTTATAAAGCGCGTGTCCTCGGAGCGAGGCGCCCCACGTCACCGGGACACAATAAGTGCCTCAAAAGGAGAAAATCTATCAGTTCACCTCATATCCAATCAGCAATAATGATCCATTCAAATTTAAATAATTGGGAGCATATGTTTCAGGGATGCTGAATGCGGTGATATTACATCACAATTAAATTCTAAATTCCCGATATGCTTCAAGGTGATTTATGAAAGAGTGATGTTCTTGCACCAGAAGCATCCAGATAGAGATTAATCTGAGCCAGCTGGATATATATTTTTTATTTTTTATGCAGTAACATCATCATTGCTGCTGGATTAATTAATATACAACATGTAGTGCCATGCTATAACCCGAGTCCGCCACTAGAGGGCGCGGAGCAGGAGGGCGGCACTGACCTGAAGCGTCTGCAGAAGGAGCTGCGGGGATCCTCGGCCGCGTCCTGCTGCTGCTGCTGCTGCTGCTGCTGATGATGATGATGATGATGATGATGGTGGGACGCGCACGGAGCGCTGACGTGACATCCGCAGGAGTTGCACCAAATAGTCATTCTGACGCAGATGGAGATTCTATAGAAGGTAAAGCGTGCACATTTAGTCAGAAGGGCTGCAAAAATACAAATAAAAAAGTTTCCCTTTGGAACACTTTGAGTGTGTTGACCCCCAGACTAGAGACAGTAAACCAGCTATGAAGAGGAACCTTCTAGTACCTCTGCAGGATCTGGTCTGGATGGTGTCGGGCGTGTGTCCCTCCTTTTATAACCCCCCCCCCCCCCCCAAAAAAAAAACCCGACACCTCTCATCCAACTCGGCGGGGAAAAGTGGGATGGATAGTGTTTGTGGTTGTGACGCGATGACGGAGCATCGAGGCGGGTTATATTTAGTGAGGTGAGTCCTATAAATAACCCGGATGATCGTGCGTAGATCACCTCAACCGTCTGCAGGTGTGAACAAATTAATTCATGTTTGACGGTTGGAGTTTTTTTCCCACGTGGACAGAAAGCTTTAAACGTATTAATATGAGGTTCATTATTATTAACGAGCGTTTGTGGCGGAGGGACTATTTGTACGGCGGAGGAATCGGTTGATCCCGCGTTATAAATGTGACATTTGCAAAAAAAACAGCCAAATTATACTTTATACTTATTACTTTATACTTTGAGTACATGTTTGGCCTTTGAAGTGATACTTTTTACTTAATTCTATTGAAGTAATTTTCAGAGAGTATACTTTTACTTAAGTAAAGAAGTTGAATCAGTATTTATACTTTAGGATTAGAAAGTACACACATTGTTACTCTGTTACAAGTAAAAGTTCTTCACACAGTAAAAGTACCGCCAGTTAAATTGTACTTACAGTGAAAGTAGGCCTACTCATAAAAAAGATATTTTATACGTTATTATAATAAATTACATTATTATCATGGATGATGGGAGGAATTTTTTATTTTAATAGTTGAAAAGTTGCTGATAGATTGATGGACACTGATTGATTTTTTAAATTCAGATAAGTTTACTTTTTGCTGGTTCCAAACTGGGGGTCGGGCCCCTCTGAAGGGTCACAAGAGAAATCTCAGGGGTCCTGAGACGATTAAGAGGAAAGAAGAAAAGACGACAGAGAAGTTCTGATTCTCTCATTTTTGTGTGAAATATGAGCTCATTAACGTTTGTATGAATATAATACCAACTCATAGACGATATAAATTAACTCATCCTCATTTGATTCTTTTATTCTCAAATATGTCATAAAAGGATGTAATAGCTTCTTTTCCTGCTTTCACCATGAAACCACCTGTTTCCTGGACTCTTCAAGTAGCCTGAACACAACAGTTAAATGATTAATAAGAATAATATCAAACACAGCGTCATTTTCATTCAAATCACAGCAAGAACAACCAGCTTGATGCATCATGGTTTGATTTCTCGGCAGACTTCTGAGGCGGTTTGTATTCGTGTGCGTCAGTCACTCCATTAAACCCCGTTGGAAGGGGAATTAAGCTACAGGTCTGCAGGCGTGACGCACCGAGAGGCTCCTTCTCTCACACCATCATCGGCAGCTGAACAGATTAGGGGAGGAAGCAAGAAACACGAGCAAGCCAACCCTGAGACCGTGCGTCGCACAAACCGTCCTGCAGGAGTTACTTTCTCTCTAAAACTACAAATTGGGATCCGTTGCATCACTTTTGCACAACTTCAAACTCCACAGTTTCCTCTTCTCCCTCCAAATCCCCAATTTAGTGATCGCAGCAACGCTGAGAGCAAAGAACTAGAACTTGAGTGAGTGGAAATGCACAGGATTTGGGGGGGGTGGACGGACAAGACAAAACAAATCACTCCGAACAAATCCTCAGTCTGATTCTCAAGGGCCGCTGGGATCGTCTGAGTCCTGAGGGGAAATCAGAGCGCCGTTCGGCCGGCCCCTTCCCTCACATTAGCGCCTGCGTCGCTGTCCGAAGGCGAAGGCTCCGGGGCCAGACAGAGGGACCCCCGTTTCCTGTGTGTGTGTGTGTGTGTGTGTGGCGGGGGGGCCCCAGGCGGGACAGGGTGTCTCTGCTGCCTCGCTTTAAGCTGACCCTCCGTCTGTGGCCTGCACTTAACACGGCAGATAACGCCGGCTTTATAGCACGCGGCTGGTGACAGACGGGAACAAACTGCCAGAACGCTACTGGGGTTCACGTGAGACACTTTCTAATGATGGGGACCCCCCCCTCCCTCCCTGAAAAAACAGCCGCACATGCCCCATTAGGTAGTCTAGCTGGGGAGGGTGGCACCACGGCTGCAGAGTACCCACTGAAGGAGACGATGAGGGCTATCAGACAGGCCGGCTGGGGCAGATTCAGCTCTCTGGAGGAAGCAGAAAACCGGGTTCAAAGAGCTGGCGACTATTAAGCGGAGGCCGAAATGCAGAGATAAAGAGGTGGAAATCAGGCCCTGCTGTATAAAACCATCGCTGAGTAGAAACAGGCAGTGTGTCCTGATTTTAGAGGGACTTCCACAAGTTAACTGTCCGATTCTGCAGCCTGGATGGAAAATAAGAATCTAAACGGGGGGAAATAAATATTGCATTGCGTTTAAACCATCCCAACCTCGACTGAGACACATCAAAGTAATCAGTCAGAAAACCCACACAGCTTTTAAAGTCCTGATAAGAAACGTGCAATTTAAACAAAAATAAAAATACAAGCAAATGTTCCAACAAATTGTCTCAGATTTATTATTGATACAGTAATAAAGTATATTGCACAGGAAGTCCTGACCAACTTCGACAGTCCCCGCTGAAAAAAATGTGTCGATATAAAATGAAATAAAAACAATAAGCATAGGGAGCCTGCACACAGTTGTAAAATGAATCCAAATACTTTGTTCTGCTTTATTTTTCTCCAAGCATTATTTGTTGTGTATGAATTATTAAAAACAAAAAAAAAAGGTAGAATACACTTCTTGGCAGGAAATCAGTTTGGTCTCGTATTTCTGCCTCGGTTAATAATCTCATTATGATCGTGCAATTTAATGATGCACTTTTCCTGACAGAAGCAGTTCTTTTTTGGGGGAGGGTGGCAAATGTTGGATCAACTGTTTGGTTAAAAACCTCCATTAAGTCAAAACGTGAAGTAACAAGTGGAGTTTTTGCATCACTGCCATTTAAAACTTAATGCCAGTTTGTTTTCGGCTACATCACCGGAGCTGAGCGATGACCGTCGCTGAGGAAATCTGTTGTGCAGCTGCTTTATTTCTGACCATAGTGTCTCGCCAACATCGTCCTTTACGTAACATTTTACTACACGTCGTGTTCCTGATAAGTTCTCCACTGAAAACACCCGTCACCCACAATCTTCACGCAACGAGGACCAAAATCCTGAACTAACCACACGTTAGAATAAAAAAAAAGGAAAATAAACAAATTTTTTTGTCGACACACAAATTGATTTGTTCACCAGTATTTTGTTGTTTGATGTGAACATGTGATTTTTACTGTTAGATTATCAGGTGTGTGATACGTCTGTGAGACGGAGTCACATTGGCACCGCCGGTCTACAAACAAGAGCCAGGACTTGGTTTGGGCAGGAAACGTCTCAAAGTCTGGATCTCTACGGAGGCAGAAGAAGAAAAGCAGCATCAGCTCCTCCTCCTCTCTGTAAGGCCGACGCCCCCTTTAGTGCAGTTTATCTGGCGAGTTTAAGATTGTTTACGCTGCTTTTACGTGAAATACGCAGATTTGTAAACATTTACCATGTAGGTCAGCGTTATCCAATCTGGATGTTTGGGGACCGACTGATACAGGTTGGATCCAACCACGCAGGTCCCGAAGACCAGGACTGTGTGGTAACACACTTCCTGTTCACGTCACACAGTATAAATAAACACCTTCCGCCTGTATGTTCATCCTCACCAACGTCATTCATGTCAATGTCATGCCCTTATATACTTATTATTCTTATTCATAAGATTCAAAGTCTGGTGATATTCCATATTTGTCACCTAATCCCATTTAATCCCGTTCTGTGTGTATTCCACAGTTCCACTCATTGTCGTCCAGAAAGGATTAAAACTACAGAAACGAGCCACGCTGTTGCCGTGGGAGACGCAGCCACTTTACTATTTACTTTGAGTCGATCTTAAATGCAACATCCTGCTGCACCAAATCCCCCCCCCCCCCCAATAACGCCTGATTTAATCCCGTTTGTGTTACAGCTGCTTTAATTATTAAACCTAAAGGACGACAGAATATCACCAACCTTGTCCTTTAAAGTGGATGGAGATAAAACAAACAAACACCACCACCTCTTTTGTGTTTTCAACGTTTTGTTCTGAAATGTGATATTAGAATATAAAACACACACACACACCCTGAATAAAGGTCCAGCTGTGTGGTGAGTGTGTATTCTAATAACAGCCCTTAATAACCGGCCAACAAGCAGGTCACGAGGAGAGTCGCTGTCGGATTGTCTACGAGAGGAAGGACTACATGATGCACACCGGTGATCGCCTCCCCCACATCAACAACAACAACAGGCACACTGGGAGGGGGCGGGGCTCGGATCACGTGCAGACGGGACCACGGCGTTCGCACACATACACGGTATATATCCGCACCGCCGTTCCCTTCTGCATTTGGCACCGAAAAACAAACGTCTGGGAGGAGGGAGGGGTGAAAAGGCTTCGTTTATTTCTTCCTGGGGGGGAAAGTTGATGTCTAACGTATGAAGAAGTCTTCTTAAAGACTCCATGATTGGTGCCGTCGAGGGAGGTAGATGGACTCGTTCACGAGGCGGACTAACTCGCTTCGCTCTGCAAATCACCTTTGAGACACTCGAGAGCAGAAGCTCGTCGTTTAGTAGCGTAGCATCGGAAGTCAATCAAACAAGCGTTCACACGCATAACACTGCAGGCCCAATACTCTCTCTCTCTCTCTCTCTCGTTGCATTAAACACCAGAAGTAAGAAGTCATTGAACGTTTCCTGCAAAAAGGACGTGGTTTGTTTTTCTATCTCGACCACGTTGAAGATTTTTTTTTACAAACTCTCGACAATCTCAAGTGTCTTTGTGTCCGGAACGGGAGGATCACGTGTGTCCGTTGGGGGGAGATCTGCTGAGAGTGACATCAGGACGACATCCTCAACAAGGAGGCGAGCTCTCAAGACCTTTGGCTGAAGTTCTTGTCTCTTCCTGTGCTTAAGAGTAGAAGTCTATGATTATCATAGGCTGATTGGATTTCTAGAGAGGCTAGAAAGAAGACAAAAAAAAAGGTGAGCAGGTGTCAACTATTCCAGCGTCTCCAAGTCCGCGGGAGTCGTACGCAGGATTCTTTTGGTCAGTTAGGAGTTTTCACTTGAAGGCGGTGGAAATTAAATCCCACGCAGATCCAAACTCTACAAAAAAAAACAACAACAACAACAATCCGCCGGGAGCTCAGCTGGTAAGAAAGAGAAAAAAAGCCCAGCGTCCTGAAACGGAGCGACGAGTCCCGGCTCTGCTTCCCATCCGGCGCCGTCAGCCGTGCGAGGAGAAGATGGGCCTGCTGATGTTGCTGTTGGTGGTCATGGCTGCCAGTTCCCACCTGGAGGAGACGACGAGGAGAATCAGAAGCAGGAAGCAATCTGGCTCACTATCTGGTGCAGACTAAAGGAGGATAGTTATTACGAGATATGAGACGAACATCTCGACTCGCTTTCTTACGGATCAGGGAAGATTTTCACCCTTTTTGTCACCAAGGTTACCAAAGGATGCTGCATAAATATAGGCTAGATCTAGTGTGAAAGCCCCTGTTACTCTTAAATTAGGGGACAGGGCAATATAAGTTTTCATAGCAATAAAAGGTGAAAAATAGAGCCTGGTGCAACAAAATAGAGAATATAAAAATATTTTTTTATACATGTATTAATCCCGTAATTGTTGGGAACATTTCAGGCAGATCCTCATCATCCTGATGCTTTTATTCACTTCAACTAGACAACACTTAAGGTTTGATATATCCAAGATGCTTAACACTTCTACTACAGTGACAGTCAATCAAGCAACTGTGTGACATTTGCCCTCACCCCCCTCATCGTCCGAGTAGAGGGCTACGATGTGGACGAGGACGAGGACCCCGCTGTAACACGAGAATCGGGAGCAGGGCCTGACGACGGGGTCTAGTGCTGACCTGCTGACAGGTCAGAGGTTGAGCTCCAGATTGTTATCACTGGCTCTGGTTTCACACTCACTCCCTCTCGGTGGCTTTGTTCGTTTTGTTGCCGTGCGCGTGTGTGTTTAAGGAGGGGAGGTTGGCATTGGAGCTGGAGATGCCAGCGAGGGGCAAAGGGAGTTGACCAAAGTCTTGTGACCCCGGTGGAAAACCTCTCTAAGGGTTAGAAACACAACGGCAAAGTGGGGAGTGTGCAAGGTGGCAGTGGGATGAGAGGCTAGGAGGAGTAATTAGTATCAAGTTGCATGGGGTCCATGTGTAAAAAAACAAACAGAACTAAAAATCTCCCCCATTTCAGATGTACTTGCCTAATGAGATTTCATTAAGGGTATTTGAGAAACGGTGACACGCCTGGAATGGATAAATTGGGTGAATATTATGTTCTATATTACTGGGGATAAATAAAAGGAGGCTGGCAGACAGTAATTGTCTTTTCAAATCTAGCGTAAGCACAATTTTTACAACTTCACAAGCCTGTGATTAAAACATCTCGAGACTCTCGAGGGTCAAAATCATTTTCAAGCTGGTCGATGAGAGGAAATTATGTATTATTAAATGATCACACTGGTTTCTTTAGGCAGCAATGTTTGCCTCACACTTATGTTGCACCTCCATGTATTTATTTCTGTTGCACCTCCATGTATTTATTTCTGTTGCACCTCCATGTATTTATTTCTGTTGCACCTCCATGTATTTATTTCTGTTGCACCTCCATGTATTTATTTCTGTTGCACCTCCATGTATTTATTTCTGTTGCACCTCCATGTATTTATTTCTGTTGCACCTCCATGTATTTATTTCTGTTGCACCTCCATGTATTTATTTCTGTTGCACCTCCATGTATTTATTTCTGTTGCACCTCCATGTATTTATTTCTGTTGCACCTCCATGTATTTTATTTCTGTTGCACCTCCATGTATTTATTTCTGTTGCACCTCCATGTATTTTATTTCTTTGTTGCACCTCCATGTATTTATTTCTGTTGCACCTCCATGTATTTATTTCTGTTGCACCTCCATGTATTTATTTCTGTTGCACCTCCATGTATTTATTTCTGTTGCACCTCCATGTATTTATTTCTGTTGCACCTCCATGTATTTATTTCTGTTGCACCTCCATGTATTTATTTCTGTTGCACCTCCATGTATTTATTTCTGTTGCACCTCCATGTATTTATTTTGTTGCACCTCCATGTATTTTTTTGTTGCACCCCATGTTTTATTTCTGTTGCACCTCCATGATTTTTTTTTGCCTCCATGTATTTATTTCTTTTTCACCTCCATGTATTTATTTCTTGTTGCACCTCCATGTATTTATTTCTGTTGCACCTCCATGTATTTATTTCTTGTTGCACCTCCATGTATTTATTTCTGTTGCACCTCCATGTATTTATTTCTGTTGCACCTCCATGTATTTATTTCTTTGCACCTCCATGTATTATTTCTGTTGCACCTCCATGTATTATTTCTGTTGCACCTCCATGTATTTATTTCTGTTGCACCTCCATGTATTATTTCTGTTGCACCTCCATGTATTATTTCTGTTGCACCTCCATGTATTTATTTCTGTTGCACCTCCATGTATTTATTTCTGTTGCACCTCCATGTATTATTTCTGTTGCACCTCCATGTATTTATTTCTGTTGCACCTCCATGTATTTATTTCTGTTGCACCTCCATGTATTTATTTCTGTTGCACCTCCATGTATTTATTTCTTTGCTCTGTTTTCTTCCTTTTTCCTTTTTTCCTTTTTCCTTTTTCCTTTTTTCCTTTTTCCTTTTTTCTCTTTTTTCCTTTTTCCTTTTTTCCTTTTTCCTTTTTTCCTTTTTCCTTTTTCCTTTTTCCTTTTTTCCTTTTTTCCTTTTTCCTTTTTCCTTTTTCCTTTTTTCCTTTTTTTCCTTTTTCCTTTTTCCTTTTTTCCTTTTTCCTTTTTTCCTTTTTTCCTTTTTCCTTTTTTTTCCTTTTTCCTTTTTTCCTTTTTTTCCTTTTTCCTTTTTACCTCCATGTATTTATTTCTGTTGCACCTCCATGTATTTATTTCTGTTGCACCTCCATGTATTTATTTCTGTTGCACCTCCATGTATTTATTTCTGTTGCACCTCCATGTATTTATTTCTGTTGCACCTCCATGTATTTATTTCTGTTGCACCTCCATGTATTTTATTTCTGTTGCACCTCCATGTATTTATTTCTGTTGCACCTCCATGTATTTATTTCTGTTGCACCTCCATGTATTTATTTCTGTTGCACCTCCATGTATTTATTTCTGTTGCACCTCCATGTATTTATTTCTGTTGCACCTCCATGTATTTATTTCTGTTGCACCTCCATGTATTTATTTCTGTTGCACCTCCATGTATTTATTTCTGTTGCACCTCCATGTATTTATTTCTGTTGCACCTCCATGTATTTATTTCTGTTGCACCTCCATGTATTTATTTCTGTTGCACCTCCATGTATTTATTTCTGTTGCACCTCCATGTATTTATTTCTGTTGCACCTCCATGTATTTATTTCTGTTGCACCTCCATGTATTTATTTCTGTTGCACCTCCATGTATTTATTTCTGTTGCACCTCCATGTATTTATTTCTGTTGCACCTCCATGTATTTATTTCTGTTGCACCTCCATGTATTTATTTCTTGTTGCACCTCCATGTATTTATTTCTGTTGCACCTCCATGTATTTATTTCTGTTGCACCTCCATGTATTTTATTTCTTGTTGCACCTCCATGTATTTATTTTGTTGCACCTCCATGTATTTATTTCTGTTGCACCTCCATGTATTTATTTCTTGTTGCACCTCCATGTATTTATTTCTGTTGCACCTCCATGTATTTATTTCTGTTGCACCTCCATGTATTTTATTTCTGTTGCACCTCCATGTATTTATTTCTGTTGCACCTCCATGTATTTATTTCTGTTGCACCTCCATGTATTTATTTCTGTTGCACCTCCATGTATTTATTTCTGTTGCACCTCCATGTATTTATTTCTGTTGCACCTCCATGTATTTATTTCTGTTGCACCTCCATGTATTTATTTCTGTTGCACCTCCATGTATTTATTTCTGTTGCACCTCCATGTATTTATTTCTGTTGCACCTCCATGTATTTATTTCTGTTGCACCTCCATGTATTTATTTCTGTTGCACCTCCATGTATTTATTTCTGTTGCACCTCCATGTATTTATTTCTGTTGCACCTCCATGTATTTATTTCTGTTGCACCTCCATGTATTTATTTCTGTTGCACCTCCATGTATTTATTTCTGTTGCACCTCCATGTATTTATTTCTGTTGCACCTCCATGTATTTATTTCTGTTGCACCTCCATGTATTTATTTCTGTTGCACCTCCATGTATTTATTTCTGTTGCACCTCCATGTATTTATTTCTGTTGCACCTCCATGTATTTATTTCTGTTGCACCTCCATGTATTTATTTCTGTTGCACCTCCATGTATTTATTTCTGTTGCACCTCCATGTATTTATTTCTGTTGCACCTCCATGTATTTATTTCTGTTGCACCTCCATGTATTTATTTCTGTTGCACCTCCATGTATTTTATTTCTTTGTTGCACCTCCATGTATTTATTTCTGTTGCACCTCCATGTATTTATTTCTGTTGCACCTCCATGTATTTATTTCTGTTGCACCTCCATGTATTTATTTCTGTTGCACCTCCATGTATTTTATTTCTTTGTTGCACCTCCATGTATTTATTTCTGTTGCACCTCCATGTATTTATTTCTGTTGCACCTCCATGTATTTATTTCTTTGTTGCACCTCCATGTATTTATTTCTGTTGCACCTCCATGTATTTATTTCTGTTGCACCTCCATGTATTTTATTTCTTTGTTGCACCTCCATGTATTTATTTCTGTTGCACCTCCATGTATTTATTTCTGTTGCACCTCCATGTATTTTATTTCTTTGTTGCACCTCCATGTATTTATTTCTGTTGCACCTCCATGTATTTATTTCTGTTGCACCTCCATGTATTTATTTCTGTTCACCTCCATGTATTTATTTCTTTGTTGCACCTCCATGTATTTATTTCTGTTGCACCTCCATGTATTTATTTCTGTTGCACCTCCATGTATTTATTTCTGTTGCACCTCCATGTATTTATTTCTGTTGCACCTCCATGTATTTATTTCTGTTGCACCTCCATGTATTTATTTCTGTTGCACCTCCATGTATTTATTTCTGTTGCACCTCCATGTATTTATTTCTGTTGCACCTCCATGTATTTTATTTCTGTTGCACCTCCATGTATTTATTTCTGTTGCACCTCCATGTATTTATTTCTGTTGCACCTCCATGTATTTATTTCTGTTGCACCTCCATGTATTTTATTTCTGTTGCACCTCCATGTATTTATTTCTGTTGCACCTCCATGTATTTATTTCTGTTGCACCTCCATGTATTTATTTCTGTTGCACCTCCATGTATTTATTTCTGTTGCACCTCCATGTATTTATTTCTGTTGCACCTCCATGTATTTATTTCTGTTGCACCTCCATGTATTTTATTTCTTTGTTGCACCTCCATGTATTTATTTCTGTTGCACCTCCATGTATTTATTTCTGTTGCACCTCCATGTATTTTATTTCTTTGTTGCACCTCCATGTATTTATTTCTGTTGCACCTCCATGTATTTATTTCTGTTGCACCTCCATGTATTTATTTCTGTTGCACCTCCATGTATTTTATTTCTGTTGCACCTCCATGTATTTATTTCTGTTGCACCTCCATGTATTTTATTTCTGTTGCACCTCCATGTATTTTATTTCTGTTGCACCTCCATGTATTTATTTCTGTTGCACCTCCATGTATTTATTTCTGTTGCACCTCCATGTATTTATTTCTGTTGCACCTCCATGTATTTATTTCTGTTGCACCTCCATGTATTTATTTCTGTTGCACCTCCATGTATTTATTTCTGTTGCACCTCCATGTATTTATTTCTGTTGCACCTCCATGTATTTTATTTCTGTTGCACCTCCATGTATTTATTTCTGTTGCACCTCCATGTATTTATTTCTGTTGCACCTCCATGTATTTTATTTCTGTTGCACCTCCATGTATTTTATATTTCTGTTGCACTCCGTATTTTAATTATCGTGACGTCATGATTATTTCTGTTGCACACAGAATCTTCATGCTGTTGATCAGATGTAATTAATAATATCATATGTTACCTGCATGTTTAAATAATGTGACAAAAGCCTAGTGTGATTATGACTGTAATGACAGTAATGGACATAATTACTCTGTTGAAAACACCTCCATGTATCTAGAATGGTGACACAAACTAGCATGAAAATCTAATCTTCTGATGCACTGATGATGATTTATGCTGTTGAAAGAGAGCCGTCCATGACTGATATCTGGGTCCTGACGCTCCAGATTATTCTGAATACACTCCATGTTTATAATTTCATTGCCTGACAGGAAAAAGTGTCATGATGCACGCGATCGCACGTATTCATTTCGTTGCAGATCCAATGTATTGTATTTCTGTTAGCACCTGCCATGTATTATTTCTAAGTTGCACCTCCATGTATTTATTTCTGTTGCACCTACCATGTATTTATTTCATGTTGCACCTCCATGTACGCTTTATTTCTGTTGCACCTCCATGTATTTATGTTCTGTTGCACCTCCATGTATTTATTTCTGTTGCACCTCCATGTATTTATTTCTGTTGCAGCCTCCATGTATGTCTATTTCTGTATGCACCCTCCATGTATTTATTTCTGTTGCACCTCCATGTATTTATTTCTGTTGCACCTCCATGTATTTATTTCTGTTGCACCTCCATGTATTTATTTCTGTTGCACCTCCATGTATTTATTTCTGTTGCACCTCCATGTATTTATTTCTTGTTGCACCTCCATGTATTTTATTTCTGTTGCACCTCCATGTATTTATTTCTGTTGCACCTCCATGTATTTTATTTTCTGTTGCACCTCCATGTATTTATTTCTGTTGCACCTCCATGTATTTATTTCTGTTGCACCTCCATGTATTTTATTTCTTGTTGCACCTCCATGTATTTATTTCTGTTGCACCTCCATGTATTTATTTCTGTTGCACCTCCATGTATTTATTTCTTGTTGCACCTCCATGTATTTAATTTCTGTTGCACCTCCATGTATTTATTTCTGTTGCACCTCCATGTATTTATTTCTGTTGCACCTCCATGTATTTATTTCTTAGTTGCACCTCCATGTATTTATTTCTGTTGCACCTCCATGTATTTATTTCTGTTGCACCTCCATGTATTTATTTCTGTTGCACCTCCATGTATTTATTTCTGTTGCACCTCCATGTATTTATTTCTGTTGCACCTCCATGTATTTATTATCATGTTGCACCTCCATGTATTTTATTTCTGTTGCACCTCCATGTATTTATTTCTGTTGCACCTCCATGTATTTATTTCTGTTGCACCTCCATGTATTTTATTTCTGTTGCACCTCCATGTATTTATTTCTGTTGCACCTCCATGTATTTATTTCTGTTGCACCTCCATGTATTTATTTCTGTTGCACCTCCATGTATTTATTTCTGTTGCACCTCCATGTATTTATTTCTGTTGCACCTCCATGTATTTTATTTCTGTTGCACCTCCATGTATTTTATTTCTTTGTTGCACCTCCATGTATTTATTTCTGTTGCACCTCCATGTATTTATTTCTGTTGCACCTCCATGTATTTTATTTCTTTGTTGCACCTCCATGTATTTATTTCTGTTGCACCTCCATGTATTTATTTCTGTTGCACCTCCATGTATTTATTTCTGTTGCACCTCCATGTATTTTATTTCTGTTGCACCTCCATGTATTTATTTCTGTTGCACCTCCATGTATTTTATTTCTGTTGCACCTCCATGTATTTTATTTCTGTTGCACTTCCATGTATTTATTTCTGTTGCACCTCCATGTATTTATTTCTGTTGCACCTCCATGTATTTATTTCTGTTGCACCTCCATGTATTTTATTTCTGTTGCACCTCCATGTATTTATTTCTGTTGCACCTCCATGTATTTATTTCTGTTGCACCTCCATGTATTTATTTCTGTTGCACCTCCATGTATTTTATTTCTGTTGCACCTCCATGTATTTATTTCTGTTGCACCTCCATGTATTTATTTCTGTTGCACCTCCATGTATTTTATTTCTGTTGCACCTCCATGTATTTTATATTTCTTTGTGTCCGTTTTTAAGTTTAATCAGGATCGTCTGATTTTTCTACACACAAATCTTCATGCTGTTATTCAGAAAGTAATATAATAATATCATATGTTACCTGCAGTGGTTTAAAGTAAAGTCAGACAAAAGCCTGAGTGTGACTTAGCACTGCTTAAATGAAGGATAATGGGACATAATTAGCCTCTTTGAAAAACAGCCTCATTATCCGTAGAGAGAGGATGACACAAACAGCGTGAACAACAATCTTCTACGATGATGATGATGATGATGCTGTTGAGAAGAGGATGCTCGTCCTGACCTGATATCGTGTGGGAGTCCTGACTGCTCCAGACTGTAACTGAATAACAGCTATTTTGCATAACGTCTTCAAATTAGGGCCTGAAAAGGAAGAGAAAGTGAGTCATGGACTGATCACAGACAGTAATACGCACAATAACCATTTCAGCTGTGAGGAATCCAAAGTGGATTCAGGAAGGTCAGATCTAAGAATCTGGAGATGAAAGGAGGTCTAAACTTCCTCCTCCTTGATGTCAGAACGTTGCAGATTATAACACAGAACGGATGAAACAATGAGGGCACGCAGAACATGATGATGCCGGCCTTTGAATCGTCCAATTAGAAACGTCCTCGCTGTTATAATCGGCGTCATGGCTGCTCCCCCATATGGTCACCGGTAAACAGTGTGCAGCAGCACGCGACTGGCACGTGAAGGCGTATGCCACAGGGAATGCCGACGGGCGCTGCCAGTCCCATACGGTCCCCTCTGTCCCTGACAGCATCACAGGCTACCCCAGTGCAGGCAGGAAGTGGCTATATTTGGTAGTGCATGAGGCGGAAGTGGCCCATGTGACGACACAAAGCGGGGCCGAGGCCGGCACACTAGACCAGGTGAGAAATTAAACAGTGGTGGAAGGAGACCCTGGGATAACTTACATAACCTTATTTAATATGAAATAGTTAGGCAACAACAATGGTGTCTAATATGGGGATTTATGAATCTATCGTATTATTATAAGCTGAAAAAAAGAGATAGATAACGTGAAGGATACTTACTGAAGTCTAAGATATACAGGTCTGAATGATCCATGAGGTTAAATTCGTCACCCATTCCTTGCTCTGGACAGGGGCTGTAAAGAGATGAAACAAATCAAAACTATAAACCGATCCAGGAGAACTCCTTAAACCTCCCGTCTGTCACCATGTGCACGAGCCACACGACTCACAAAGTTGTACCAGGCAACTTTATTGTTTCATCCCATCCGTGAGTAACAGACTCCCCACTTATTTACCTCGTCATCCATCCTCTTACCATCTCCCTTTAACCACTGAGGCTCATAATCAGGAAGACACAGATTATTCTTAAAAAGATCTGTGCTCTGCTTTCTTTTTTTTTTTTTTTTTGGTTTTATATCATGATTGAAGCCCACAGGAAGTGTTGCCCTGCAGTGAGACGGCAGGCTGGCTCACGCTGATAGTCTCCCAGACCTGTGCAGCCGTTGATATCACTGCACATCTGTTTCCTGCCTCAGCCACACACACACACACACACACACACACACACACGCACACGCACACGCACACGCACACGCACACGCACACACGCACACACACACACACACACACACACACACACGAACGAAGGACAAGCTGCATCACAACTCTCTTCAGTCACCATCTTTGCATTAATTAAAATAAAAAACATGGCTACTTGGTGGAGACTGTAGAAAGTGATGACTGATATCTTAAGGAAGATTTCTTCCCACAGGAAGTGGATGAACATCATTGCTTTTTATCCAACATGCATAGAGAGACGTGTGCATATTAGTGTATTAAAAAAAGGCACTTCTTCCCAGAGGACAGTTCCAGACAGACAGGTGTCTTCACTGAACTGTTTAGAGTCTATATGCATCGTGGAGAATAACTACGGGATTCGGTTGCCAGGTTTGCTTTAAGAGATGCGTTTTGCTACACCAAAGATGCAAAGACCCCCATCAGACACCAACACAGTACTGTTGAAGTAGCAGAATCCTCTTGTTTTGAATTGCTTTGAATCTCCTCCCTTTCAGTTTCATTATTGCCGCATACCATTATCTCGCCAAACACAGAAATCTCTCCTCCCATCAACCTCTATTCCCCCTTTCCCGCTGTCCTCTCCACCGCGTCTCCCTTTCGCTGCGTGTTCAGGATGTTGTAAGGGTTTTACGTTGCTAATCTTCCCTAAACAAACACAGAAGTGGCTTAAAGCGGCCAGGAGAGGTGCAGAGCACGAGCGCGGCCGTCCCAGGGGGCCAGCTGGGGAAGTCATTACGCCTCCTGCCCCCCAGGAGGTGATCCACCCGGGCTTATAGCACGGGCCTTTATCAGAACCCCCCCCCAACCCAATCCATCCCCCTCATCATTAGACCGTCTACTACTGGACCTGCCCCTCATCACTGAGGTTCTCAATTCTGGCTCATTTAAAGACCATTTATAAAGTGATCGATTGCTACAAATGTCACATATGAATCAAACTTAGTTAAACAACATTATTCATAAATAAATATAGAACCTTAACATTTGATTGAGAGGATATTTACACACCATGCAATCAGATGGCTGTAGCTGCAGCAATGTGGCTCTAGCTGACATTATTATCTTTTATGAAGTCATTTTTTACATCTAGTCCAGATACAGATTACTTGCTTATTGAAAAAAACTGCATATTTTGAATAGGAGAACCATGAAATGAGTGTATTAGATATTGGCTGTGTGAAAACGGCACTCACATCAGCAGTCTGTCTCCGTAACGGGAGTAATGAAAAGTAGCATCTCTATCTCGAGAGCACACTGCAGTAGCTGTCAACTACTGTGCAAGCTCACAGGGAGGGAGAGAGAGAGAGAGAGGTTCAGGTCCTGGATGCTGACGCGTGGACGGGTGCAGATAGGATACAAGAGAGCATCATGGGAGACGAGGATCGCATCCCCCCCTGGGACGAGGCGTTCTCGCACGCTGGCGGATAATGTCGGCCCGGGTGTGAAACTCAGCACAACATTAGGGAATTGTAATGCTTTATTGGTCACCGCAAAAACAAAAGAGCCCGATGGGGAGTGCAGAGGCAGCGGAGAGGAGGAGGAGGAGGAGAGTGTGTTGGTAAGAGGCGTCTGACAGACTCGACAGTAGTTGGAAGCGGGAAAAAGTCACGGTGTGCGACTTTATGTGGCATCCTGGTGTTTGATGGGTCACTTTGTTACTCGATCAGCGAAGTATCACTATGTGTGAATCCCCCCCCCCCCCCAGCAGCAGCAGCAGCAGCAGCGGTTCCCAGTCTGAATGAGGCCTGAGCGATGCCGCTCCCCCGCTAACAACAACACCGGGTGCTGTTTCAAACAACACTCAATGAGGGTGTCTAATCACCCGATCGCCAGGCCTTTACAGCAACACACTGCCTGCTCCAGCTAATTGTCTTCCCGAACGTAGGTCTAAACCCGGGAGAAGAAAAGAGTACAATACTAAAAACTAATGAGGGAACAACAGAGCCTGGGAACGGTCTGAATTCTCTAATTGGTACCAAATTCTGCAAAAGGACTTTCAGCTCTCCTCTCTCTTAACAAAACACCGTTTGAATCTGGAAGCCATCCCGTCGTCATAGACGTTGTTTCACTGCCTTCATTGACCATATCCTCATTCTTGGGAGTGATATGATCTGCATCCTTTTCCTTTCTCCACTTCCTACTGAACTTTGGTCCTACAGATCCATCCAGCTCGCAGGAACTCATCGTGCACTACAACTTCCTGCCGAGCACCTTATCAGGCTGGCCAGACACAAATTACAATTATTTCACTCAATCTGTTGGTGTTTGTTGTCAAAACATTCGGGAACAGGTAGAGAAAAAACAACAAGACAGACGGACGATTTGTTAATGACTTCTACATTAATTAAAAATGAAAATAACAATTTAAATAATATAAAACTGTGGCTGGACTGTTCTATAGGTCTTCACTATTTATCTTGACATTTCTCCCTTAATTTTGAGAATAAGCTGCACACACAATGACATCCAAGCAATTATTAAAAAAACAATTAACACTACATAAGTGATTTTGCCGTCTGTTTTTACTTTCCTAAAGTTTTTTAAATGACAAAGCCGACACACAGTATCTGATGGTATGTGTTTACTGGACTGTGAAACTGTTTTGGAGCCAAACTTTCTTAAAACAAATCCGATAGACTCGGTTATCACCGACTGATGGATTCCCGTCCACCTTAATCTCAACTGTCTCACCTCGTCTTACCGAGCTATCTGTGCCCCCTCCTGGGCAGTGGCTGGACGGTGGATTAAGGCCTGTAGTTGCCCAGACCTAAGCCCCATGCAGAGGGTGAGACACCAACTACAGCTGGCTCCCAGAGGGAGAGAGACACCTGGCTTCAGATTAGACGGAGATGAGATGCCAGCCGCTATTGAAGCATCTCAAATTGCGACTCCCGTGGATAAAAAATGTACCTGGTGGACTTGGAGAGAGAAACCGGTCCTATAAATCTCCCGCTAACACAAATCTAGTCCCTTATCAGGTTGTTATGAACCTAGCTGCCTATAAAAATGAGGAAGAGGACATTAAATAGGAGTTTCAGGACCTTGAACACAGCTGGTTAATGTACAGAGGGAAGTCTACAGAGCTTGAAAAAGGCTCCTCTATAGCTTGACAGATTCATTTTGGAAATGTAAGTTACTTCCTCTACAGCCCCAATCTTCAGCTGAAGATGAGCGTCAAGGTCGGCCACGGAACAGACACTCACGATGGAAAACCCACAGCGGATACAGACCATAGTTTTACTAAATTAAGGTTCATGCCTTCGTCTTGCATTCAAACCTTGGTGTTTGTATTTATATATAGAGAGCAAATACAACTCAGCAAATGTGCAATATATATCCATCTTGTTTTTATCTTCCTCTTGAAAGCAAACATCTTCAAAAACCTAAAGAAATCCCTGTTTCCTACGATGATGCTTTCAAACATTACCAGGGCCTGGTTGTCTTTTTTTATTATTATATATATTCGATATGTGTGAATGCACCGTCAGCTTTCATTTTATAATCACAACGACAATAAAGGAATCCTAATCTACTTCTTCAGAGCAGTTCGTGAGTAAAGGAGCTACTTTTGCAGGTGATATCCTGCTCTTTTATTACTACTTTAATCACCGGTTTTCTGTCACGTTTCCCCTTTCACTCACAAAAGTCTGTTTCACCTCCACAAAGGGTTGTTTAAACTTTTTAAACTGTGAAGATATTCACGGCATTGTTCCACAGAGTGGACCTAAAAAACATGCAGTAAATCACAAGGTTAAACTACTCCTATTTAGACGTGTGGATTATTGTGGACAGCGGCATCACAAAGCGTCGCCTATGCATGCTGTTTATTTGAGCTGCTGTGCAACACTCAACCCTGTGACACCTTCATGTATACAGCCTGTTAGTGGGTTAAAGGGGGTTAAGATGCAGATGAAATACTATCATGAGCTTGTCTTTGAAGAGTAAATCACGGTGTTGCTCTGCTACCCCGAGGTCCTGTCCCGACACGTGCGGGATGCCCCGTATCCTGTTAGGGTCACCTCCACTGTTTGACAGGTTTTTATCTCCGGAGGGGGGGGGTACAAAGCACACGGGGACATGCATACAGACAATTAATAAAGGAAACTTCTGCAGCCTACCCTTTGACACCGAGGGTCAAACGGCAACACGTGTGTGGCATCATAATCTATGGCGTGTTGATAGGCGTGTTTCCACGGAGCCGTGCTCCCCTGAGGACGTTACAGGGTGCAGGAAGTGCAGCCGCAATGACGTTTATATTCAGAAAGTACTGAAAAAGGTCGGGATTTTGGTGCAATGGTGGACAAGAAAAGGCGTTTCCGAATTCGCTCTGCCTCAGTCCCATGTTGTGTTTAGTCTAACATTTGAACCGTCAGGTTCAACAATGATAACAAGCAACACTTTAACCGGCTGGACTATCATAACAGCAGACCTTTCAGTCATTGATAAGGTGCAAAGTAGCCCTTGTAGGCGATATCGAAGGCACCAGGCTTTTGACCTTCCCTGATCTACGGAAAACAAAAATCACCGGACTCTGCAGAAGGCGTTCCAGCTCAACAACCACTTGTGTTTTGAAATGACCAGTTGAATTCCTCGCAGATTAAATATCCCTGGGTGAGATGCTGGTGGATTAAACCAAGAGGGTTTTGGGGGTGGAATGTTTTGGCTACCAGTGAGATTACCCCGCTCACTCTTGTTCAGTATATAGCAGCCTCACACCTCTCCCCACCAGGATACCTGACAAATAAAACCTGCTTGAATTACACTGCTTATTAAAAAAAAAACAGAATTTAACATTTTCCACCTATACTCAACCGGGGAAATGACTCAGAAGCAGATGGAAACATCATTCCCGCGTCTAATGTTAGGAATGGCGTCAGCATGCTTTCCATCTTCACTAAAAGTACCACTGGGCACATTGGCAAGTGGAAGACACGCGTTAAGGCTGGCAGAGCGAAGCAACCGCTCTGACGTCGGCTCGAGCCGTGAGTCATGAAGTCATGTGACACATGGAGACGCAAGCAAACAAATCCAAACCACACCGGAAGTAGGAAATCTCTGCAGTGACCTACAATTCCCATCCTGGGATGGTGAATCACGAGCATTTTAATATTTTAAGGCTTTAAAATCCCAGTTTGGAAAGATGCCTAAAACACTCACATTGGGGAAAGCAGCCATTTAAGATGTGCCTGAATTAAAAAAAGAAGTGTTATTCATGTGAAGCAGATGTAAAACATCTTTGTTTGCAGAAGTTAATCATTCATTATTTCATGTTTAGCACATTAGCATGTTTAAAACTGGTCTACTACCAAACTCATCCTGTGGCTGAGCTTATATGAGTGTTTGTTTCTTACATTATTGGATAACGTAAGGTCATATATTTAAATTTTCCTCCGTTTCAGCAGGTAGTAAAAACAGACTTCATTCAAACCCCACAAAATAAAACCTCCATTCGTCATTACGTTACATCACCAACTCTGGTTTGGTCAAAATAAACCCTAAATTACAGATGTGAAAGTATGTCGGGTTCTACAAACAGGTTTTTTTTTTCCATTTTGGCCTTGTTAGACCTAAACTGACCGCCACTGGTCCCTTCTCCTCACAGTGAAGGGCAAATAAAACCCCTCTGAAGATCATTATTATCATTAATCCACCTTAAAGGGGCTGAAGGGCTAAAAGGGCAGAAAATCCCAATTCTACAGACGACTGAGATATTTCCATCGACAAACGACAGAAGCCTTCAATCACAGTAACAATTGAACGCAAAGAGATGATTTAAATCAATCAGCTGTCAGGGAGGCATGAATACCTATATATAATATAAAAATATAATGGAATGAACACGCATCGTCACGTCCAAGTAGTTCAAGGGCCGGTGCCAGAGTCCCCATCACAGATTCCAAGCTGTCTGCTCCCAGCATGCCAATCTGCCATGTCCCTGATCACATCCTGCCCCTCGTCAGATGCCCTGTTCCCGAGCTTAAAATGCTTCCACATTTAGCCCAACCCGGGCTGGCGGCAAGCAATTATACACAGAGTGTCAACGAACGCCAACAATGACTGCATACTCTCAGCAGGAGAGTCATAATCTCTGTGGCACTGTCTTTTATGCGCAACTCCATTTTAGCAGCGTTCAATTCCACCGGGGAGATGAGGGGGAAAATAAAAAGTTCCGGGTTTAGCAAAGCACGCTGCAGTAGGTGAAGGTCAGTGCAGGTGGGGCTAGTCATGCACGGGGTCGTCCTTCGTGGGCAGTGAGCAGGTCTCAGTAAATGAGTGTAGCAGAGGTGCTGAGGGTATATCAAGTTGCACTCCGTGAGAAAGAATGCTCCCCGAGGTCGTAAATCAGAGATGGGGGGGCAGAATTTCGCGCCTTTCTGCAGCTCAGCAGGCCTGTTTACACTGACGTAAGTGGCACTCAATAGGCTGCCACTAATGTTCAGCCTGTCATTAACGCACACTATACTCTGCTGATTCACCCTAAATGAGGTGCAAATGTGAACCTAACAACATACGAACAAAACAAAGCACATCACGCATTAAATACAGTTTAATTGCAACCAAATGAACGGCTTCAAAATCCAATGTAAACATCATCAAGGCTCATTCAATCTAAAACCTAGCTGCGTTCATAAGCTCCTGTTTGTCTTGCACCAGTCTTTTTATTCATGAGAGCTTCATTATTCATTAGATTCATTCATCTATCCCGCGGTTGATATTTGTTTTCAAGTGTTTAGAGTAAACACACCTCAGTGTTACGTCCAGTCCAATGTGTGTAACCGCCCTTTGAAAGCAGAGGACTCTTGGACTTAATAGCTTTAGTGTCCTTCACTAAAGTAATAAATTATTCCTGAACAAATTCCTACCAGTTAAAATAAATATCATAAACTGGCAATAAGTATCAACAGCGGGGTTCTGTTTTGGCTCAATATGAAAGGACAACTGACCCAGGAAAACAAGATGTGGACCATAAATCTGAACACAATTTCCCTTGGCAGACGTGCCGAAATGAGGAGCCCCACAAACACAACAAGGTGTCCAGCGAATAATTCATGGGGGGCGCTGAAAACATTTGTCAGTTGCGTGGAGACAAGACACCAAATCACTTTTTTAACTGCCTTCGTGTTGTTCGGTCATGCAAATATAAACACAGGACACAAAGCAACGGCTGGTTTTAAACCTAAAGTTCACGCCAAATTAAAAATAATCCAAATCAGTGCAAATGACAGAAATGAGGAGGAAACTTTTCTTAGTAAAGCGAAGAAAGTTAAACGAAGCCGAGAAGCCGTCTGTTTGTGTGTCTTAGCGTGTGTGTGCACATGCTTAAAGGCAGTTCCTGTGTGTAAGAGGCTTAGGTGTGCTCATGTAAACAACAAACGTGCAACGCTGCTGTGTGGCCAAGTCGCTTAGAGCCGCCGAGGATCATGGTCTAATTTGTACAGTAACAGGAAACAACGTCTTGGCAGCAACTGAGCAACAAAATCCTCCACTTCGCAAATAACACAAACACAGTTATCCACTCATAATATATATATATATATATATATATATATATATATATATATATATATATAACATATTAACAGCTTAAAAGTTGATTTGGCAGCAGTTTTCAGATTTTTTTTTTTTAAATCAGCCCTGATACTTTTAAACAGGATGTTGGAGACACAGTCAGCCAGCACCCTCCATCATCCCAGCAGCCCCGGAAACACTCCCTCCCCAGCCCTTACCCAGCCGTATCAGCTCACAACAGGAAATCATGACTCCTTAAAACCCATCCTGGACTAATCTCGCCGTGAAACCAAACAATGCTTAACAATCTTCCAAAAAAAATAAGCACCTTCTAAAGCTCTTGATCTCTTTTTTTCTTCCTTAGTGCCTGACTTTAGTGAGTTTTGACAGCTACTAATTGTTATTACCAATTTGACTATGACAAGTAGCTTTTATATCTGCTAAGTAAGAGCAGCAGGTTTGCACTAATGCTGCTGCGTAATGGATGAATGAATGAAGATTACATTGTGTATTAGGGTGTGTGGCTCCCCATGATGCGGCGGCCATTGGGAGCTATAGAAAACGAATCCAGCAGCAGCAGCAGCAGCAGCCAGAGGTCTTCAGGACTTGAGGGCCTGTAGACGTAGTGGGGCTGAGAGGACTCTTATCCACGGCCTCCCGATCCACACTATCAGGCTACCCCAGCAGGGTTTGCCTGATAACAACAGCCTCGCTGATAGCGGTAGCTCGGGTCCATCGGACTATACCCTGGGCCATGCTAATGCCGTTAGCTACCTCATTACTCCACTGGCTACTGGCCTATCACAAGCCCGTCACCAGCCCAGTGGCATCCCACCAGCCACCAAACCCCCCGGCAATCACTACTGTCTTACGGCCAACAAGGGAATCATCACAGACTGCTGTCTACAGGAGCCAGACCCTCAATTTGGCATGCTGGAACAGAGACGAGAGGTTTTTCTCCACAAACACAGAATGCCGTTTGTTTACAGAGAGTCTGTCCTTTATAAAGATTATGATGACAAACAATGAAAAGAGTCAAGAGTGTAAGAATTAAAATGTTTGAAAAGAGCCAACCTCTGAACTTACGAGGAAGTTTTTCTTTATTGCAAACTATTGAGGTATTATCGGTCAGAGACGGCTCATCTTAATAGAATACATACCTCATTTTAATATCTGTCTCTGAAAAACTAGGAGGTTGGTATTAAATATGCTGGCTCCAGATTTCCATTTCATTTCTCATTCGAGAAAATAAATTCAAGGCATTTTCTGCGAAGTAGTGAGAGTGTGAATCCATGCAAATACAAAAAAATACCTTCATGACCAGAGGCGTTGTCACCAAGTATGAAGTCAAACAAGCAGTAGTTAGCAGAAGTAGTAGCACACTCCAAAGTTGGAGCTTTAATGCCGAAGGACCCATGGTGGTTGGACACATTAGTATTCGCTGCGGCTTCACAACACTAGTTTCTAGCCTTTTTTTAATAAACAGACTTATGTATGTAGGTTTTCCAAGCACACAAAATACTTTAATAACGATTAATGCCTTCCTACAAACACCTGGACGCATCAACGACAAGCAAAACCACAATAAACCACAACCAAAGCCATGTTTTCATGTAATACCAACAACGACAATGAATTAATGTGACATGCAAGTTTCCTGTTTTTTCAAGTTGCTTTTCTAAAAAATGAATGGTGTCTAGAGTGAACGGCAAACAGGTTCTGGAGTCAAAACTTTTTATATTTGAATATTTACTACAAAACCCATCTTATCGCAACTTAAGAAGCTTAAATTGTACGACACGATAACGAGTGGTGTAAGACACATTCAACATTTAGCCGTGTGCCACTGCAAGGAAACAATAGCTTAGCCGGCACACTGCGGTTTATCATCATGCGTTGTCAGCTTAAGCTTTATTATGAACTCCTCTGTGGTAAATAGTTCAAGGATGAACAAAAAAACAACAAGAACAAGTGTATATTTGTATACTGAACAACAGAGGGATCTAAGATTGCTAATCCAAATTAGAATTGTTTTGCCCTACAAATAATAAGGGAGTATTTACATCTCTAGTACATGCATATTAAAATATACTGTCGTATTTGCATAACTTTGTGTCCGGGTGTTTATCTGCATTATAATATTCAATTCAATCGGCAACCAACAACAGCACTTCCGTCTCCGCAGGAGATAGGATTAAAGAAAAGAGGTATAGTTGCAAAATGTACTGCAGCTACTTTGTTGTACAAATACACAATTAATGTTGTATTTCTAAATAACTGAAAATAAATGTATTAAGAATTAAAGAGCTAATCTAAAAAGATGGATTTTACCACAAGAAGAAACCTAAGAGCATCCTTTGTTACATAGTACATAGAGTTCATATAGGAAAAGTAGTGTTTGTGTGTCCGTTTCACAGTGCTGAGACAACAGCACTCTTTTGTGCCTCACCTGGTTCCACCAAAGAGGATGATCCGATCTCCCACCATGCAACAGCACTGCCGTCTCCTCGGACATGGGCCTTTCCCTTTCGGTTCCACCTTCGTCCAGGAAAAGGCTTCTGCAGCACGAACACACAAGAACAGACGTGAGATCACAACACTTAGACGCAGCGATCTTCAGATGACATCCTCGCTCTTCAGCACAAACCCATTTTGAACTGAGTGGGCGACGTCACAGCAGCACCAACTCTCAGCCACTTAAAAGGCCTCCTAGAGCTTCTCATTGTGCCTGCGGTTCATTCAACTTCCTGCTATATTTAACAGCAAACACGAGGCCCAGCGGGTAAAGGGAACGACGAGGAGCGATTCAAGCTAGAAAACAAAACCTTCATTTGAACATATAACTTTTTACATTTCAGAAATAGAAACAAATCCCCTCTTCTGCTCTGCCCGATATGTGAGCGACGACGTCGAAGCTCTCTCTCAGTCGTTCCATATAAGGATGAAATGTGAGCCCCAAGCATCATTGCATCTCTATAGCAACAGGCGTTGTTGAATAATTAGAAGTATAATTGAAGTGCTGCCATCTAGTGGACGGCAAAGCAGAGGTTTAAATGGTGAACAAGCAGGACAAAGAGGACAAAACACTCCAGCTGGACAACAGATCACACCCAGTACGTTCTTTATCCATAAATACTGCAATGAGCTTAACAGGACAGCTTAAAGATCAGATTCTGCACACTTTCTTTATATTCCTGCAACCGTTTTAACAAACAATGACTATCATAGCAACAGGCTGGAGCCACACTCCCAAATGTATTTTTAATAGCTGATGCATTGGACTTAATGCTTACTTTCAGGCGCTGTAATCAAACACTTTCATCAGTAATACAAACGGTAATCATAACACAAAAAAGGGCTGGTATAGTGCTATTTATAACTAACTACTATTCTAACTCAACTATTGTATTGATGAATATATCCCCGTGTGCAGCGTACGATCAAAGCTACGACAAACAAACAAATGCTTTGTTTGGAACAAGAACACAAAGATTTCAACCGACTTGAGGATCAATCTGGCAACATTTGTAAGAGCAGACTAAGACGATCTCCAGAGATTCATCATCAGTTTTTCATCTGCGTGTTTCTGGCATAAAAGACAGTCTATCTGCCTTTTTACAGCATAGTAAAAAAGAGAACAGACAGACACTATCACCAGACTGTCAATGATGCAATGAGGGAGGAGAGGATTGTCTGATGCTCTACCGAAGGAGGAGGAAAATGGGTCAACTTTTAGTGCTGCAATACCTCCATAAAAGGTAAACTAATCAGTGCAGGTACAGTAGAGCAACACTAATTTACTATGCAGTTAGCAAAGAGACGCTCCCAGGAATGACACAATTAAGAGTCACAGGAAAATCACCTGGATTGAATTTCCAGAGGTCGTTGAAGTGCCGGTCCAGACGGGCGTTGTATCCGCCAAATATATACAGCTCCCCGTTGTATGAAACTAGGAAAACAAAAACATTAAGTCAGTTAAAGTAGCTGGATTTGTTTAATCAATGTGGGCAAAACATGCAATCTTGCACTAAGTAGATGAAAATTAACTATGAATATTGCTTATACGCTCACTAAAAAAGACCATTAAAATAACAAATCATGCTTTAGAATGAAGCAGAGAAAATGACTGCAAATTTGTACACAGATGGATCATCACGGACAGAAAACTTTTAAACCTTTTGCATGAATTCTTCCTCTAAAAATGATGAGTGCCGGATCATTAACCTCGCTAAGTTAGAAGGATGAGAAGTTTCCTAACAACCAGAGTCATATTTTCATTCCTAAACACAACCTGCTTATTGAGAGGACAGACTAAACATGATTTAGGATACTTGTCTACATTATATATATATGTGTGTGTTGGTCTTACAGGCTGAATGGCTCCTGCGTCCCTCTGGCAACGGCTGTGCTGAAGGAGTGCTTAGCCAGCAGTTGGTCTGCGTGTCGAACACTTTGATCTTGTTGCAGTAGATCTCGTTGTTGGAGTGGAAGGGGCCGAAGCGATCCGCTCGCCCTCCAAACACAAACATCTTGGTGCCGATGATGGTGGCCGAGTGGAAGTCCCTCCAGCGGGCCGGCGTGCCCTGCGACGAGAAGGTCAGCAGATAAAAGCTGTGACCGTTATACTTTAACGCTCCATAAACGTTTTTTCAGTGGAGATACAGAACATAAAGCAGTCGACTCAGGGGAGACCTCGTGAACTAGTTCAAAACCTCTCTAACCTCATCATAACTCTGGCTATAAAGCTTTATCTTCACACTGAGGCTTCCTGAACAGCAACTTTAGGTAAACAGTGCCATCTAGTGGACTAAGTCACCAACCGCACAGAAAAACAAAACCACATATCAGGAACCACCTGCTTTTCAGAAATAACGAATAGGGACATTTTAGGTAATTTAGGTGGGGGAAACCAAACCAAAGAGAAACATCAACACAATGCAATCTGTTTCCACTGTCTAACAGACTAAATGCAAAGCCTCCACTCCCTGTGCATTTAGCTGGCGTATAGTTACGGTAAAGCCTTTCACATGTCTTCCTTTCCAGAATGTGCTGCCTTTGTTTCCCACACATGCTGGGCAGCAGAGCCGGCTCTTTAACCCAGAGCAGGTTGTTTTGTTTGGAATGCAAGGCTGAGGACGTGCAGAAAAAATGTATAGCTCAAAGACATGCTCAGCCTAATCTATAAGTACCAAACGGTAATCGTGTTGATGACATCGTGTTATCAGTTAGGAACTAAAAATAGGAACTGGTGGAGGAAGTTTTCCCCAGTTCATCCGAGGCAGCGGTATGTGCGTCTAAAGTATACTTTAGAAGAGTTTGTCACGTGAGCAGCAGATTGACTGCATACAAACACAAATGGCATTTCCCAAAAGGGGAGTGTATATAATCCCCTCAGAGGCTTTCTGTACTTGGCCACCTACCAGGGAGCTGCATTACATTTCAGTGCCTTTGTATCCAGCCAATCTGACCACTGAGTGCTTGTGCAGCAGTCCTGCCAACCCCTGTAGTAGCCGACGGTTTGTTGATTTCCAGCAGCGCTTTGAATGCAACCGAGTACGTTGCCAGTGAATTCTATCGTTTCTCTGAGCGAGTGCTTGGTGCCCATCTTTATTTGGACTTTGACTGTCGATGCACGTCATTCTCTGTACAGGAAGTTTTTTTTCTTTCAAGAATTAAAAACTGGTGGGTTTTTTTTAACTCACTCTGGCATTAATTAATGACCAAATCATGGAGACAGTGTCCAGCTTGTGGATGTCATTGGAGAAGCAGTCAGCCTAAAAAAGAAAAACAGCAGAGGAAATGAATGTAATTATATTTAATGTTGAGAGAGAGAGAGAGAGAGAGAGAGAGAGAGAGAGAGAGAGAGAGAAAACCCCAGAGTGAAGAGAGATGAAGACTCACCAGCTGCTCGTATCCTCCAAATATATACATAGCCTTCCCCAGGACACAAGATGAGTGGCCATCCCTCGCCCCGGGGACAGTCCCCGAAATCTTGGGTGTGAACCATCTGTGGGTGTCTATGAAGTACAAACAGTTTACATCAACCAGGCTCTGATTTGAAAGTGACGGAACAATCGAATCACATGCAACCCTGATAAAGAAACAGTTCACTCGCGACCTCAAAGTCAAACAGGTGCATCTCAAATGATCATTTAACAGTTGGATGCAGGTCTACTTACTGACGTCAAAGGCATAAAGCACGTTGCAGGCCCCCTCTGTGTCGTTACGCCCGCCCCAGAGGTAGATAATCTCATCCAGCAGCACAGCTGTGTGGCCGTAACGCATGTACGGCACTTCACGGGCACGTTCGAGTCCCCCCGTCCTCACCGGAGGCAACTTCATCCAGCGCAGAGACACTGAAGTACAAAACGGTCAAGAGAGGCGAATTCATTCAATGCACAGTCGAAGTTAAACGGCAACATTTCACCAGAAGAAATTCTAAGAAGATATACCAACAATATTAACTCAAAGCGAGACACTATGGCAAAGTCAATGAGCTAATTCTCAGGTAGCACAATTGGGAGATACGTATGCAACAGATATACATTTGAAACTCAACAAAAAAAGGTCAGCGGAGACATTTCACCAAGTTATTTAACATAATAAGACGTTACATAGTGTGAAACATCTGGTTGGAATCCAAACTGCGTATTTGTCAGCTCACTTTTTAAACTTATTTTGAGCAGAAGGTGAAAAGTAAAATGTCTTAAAGTGAAGAAAAGGGGGGGAAACATTCAAACGGCTTTAGAAGACAGTCGGCTCTGCTGTTAAATCGACATCAAAGAATAGAAGCACAAAGCAAGTGACAAGATAAAACGCAAAACAATAGCTAAGGTGTTCCCATTTCCATTTCAATCAGCCAAAGGCATCTTTATCAAGGTTTTAGTGCACAGATCTTTTCATGGTACATCATCAGCAGGTAGGCTCGAGCTACTTGAGGAAGCTGTAAAACCCTTAAGCAGGTGGCTGACCACACTGGGGAAAATAAATATGTATAAAATGGGTCACGAAGAAGAAAAGGGAGCAGTTTTTATAAAAGTCAGAGCGACACATTTAAAGAAAACACCTGTAGTTTTGTGAGAGGAGCAACAGAAAAACAGCCGCAAAGGAAAGCTGGGGTTTTAATTGACAGCTGTGTTGAGTTACCGTTAGTGGTGAAAGTTCAACAAACTCTCAAACAGAGTATTTAAGGATAATGCCTGACTGCATGCACTTGGGATACAAACAGAAACCAACAACAGATAAGAGCATTTTGCATAAATGTGTGTGCTGGGCTTGTAGTGTGGTCCTGATGTTATAATCCAACACTTTTACATTAACAAGTCTTGAGACCTGAAAAATTAATCACCAACGATGTTTTTTTAGGTCATAAAATTGCAAAGGAATAAACAAATATAGTTGCACTGGCTTTTAAGAATTCATATGACCGATTCAAAGATTTTTCCAAACAAAAGTCCACGAATAACCCCCCACATATATGCACCACACATATACCTGAGTTGAAGACGTGCACGTCGATCTGACGGAGCGTCTCGTAGTCCTCTCCGGAGCAGTAGCCTCCAAAGGAGTACACCTTGTGCCCCACCGCCACAGCAGCATGGTTGACTCTCCGCGGCCCTCCTTCTAGGTGCACCGACCAGCGCAACATTCCACGCGCAAGCACCTCTGTGACTGCGAGTCCTTAGACCATCACCCTGTCACCCGCTTGGATCCCATCAAGCTTTTGGAAAAACCTGCGACCACACCGACGAGGGAGGAGATTAGGAGACGGTGTGTGGCAAACTACGAGAGGGGCAGTCGAGGAAGAAGACAAAAGGGGAACTGCTCTGTCCTCTTGGGCTAAGAGTTGCTCAGCTCTGCTGTTGCTGACAGGCTCACAAGCCCCTGTATTATCTGAGCATGGGAGGGTATTTTAAGAAGTGATTAGACCTACACCTACCACTCCTCTTTCTTTCTGTTCACATTCATCCCTCGAGCCTCCCACTGCACGAGGAAAGGTTTTAAATATAGAATCATATAAATAAATAAGCAACCCCCTTTGGGCTATACCATATCAGTAAAACATTATACATCAATACCTTTACACACAAATGGCTTCAGTAAACATTTTTGACATTAGGGAGGTCCTGGTAGGTTGCTGATGTTAAATAAAGTAAGTATGTTTCTAATCCACTGAAATAAGAGCAGCAATTAAACTATCTGGGCACCAACAGAGAGCATGTGTTAAAAGGTCTGCAGTTCAAATGACCGATTGTAATTCAAAACACTTCCAGAGGACGGTTTCCAACTCTTGCATAACTAAATTAACAGGTTAAGTTAAGTTAGGTGAACACTGTCTCTTGCTTAAAAAACCCTACGTGCACCTGCTTACTCCGTGTCAATGACTCACTTACTCGCTGACCTCCAACCTTCGTGTGCTCTTATAAATAAACCCCCAGAAGACCATTTCAACATAACACGAGACGCAGGCCAGATCTATGACAAGTTTTAGTGGAGGAATTGTTATTGTCTTCCACTCTCAAGGACTGTAATCCTTTGCGGTGACTTTGCAACTTGCATGTGTGTGAGGCAACACTTTGCTGCAATAACCTGGCAGTTTCTTTCTGCATACTTTAAATAGTAGATTGTCAGGTAGAGGTTTGTGAAGAGGGGCATGTGTGTGAGGGTTTCTACGCCTCCCCTACTAAACATGTTGTTATCAGATGGCTAATTAGCCATGGTACTGTCAACTTGACCACGTTGGCTCCAGCTAACCTACAGGATAATCAATGCACATTGCTTGGACCGGCTATGAATATTGTGCATATAGTTGTTTGATAGAGCTCATTTAGACCCATTGACATTGAGCTATTAACACGGTTACAGTCGTGTCCAGTCCTCTCACTCACACTCACACACACACACACACACACACACACACACACACTCTACTACTACTAGCTAGCCGACGTTAGCTGCAAAGGCAGGAATAACAAGACACCTGCGGGGCTACCGGGGGGGGGGGGGGGGTCACCTGTGTCCCGACGTTAACAACCTCGTGTGACCGTGATAGTGTGCTCGTATCCGGGCCATTTGATGACCAAACAGCCCCCTTCCCCAGGAGGTAGCCGCTGTTGCTAGCTAGGCTAAAGCTAACATGTAGTAGCTCCCAAATTTAGCTTGTTAGCTAGCTAACGTGAACTACATTTTTTAAAAAGAAACCGGGGGTTAAAACCGCGGCGTTTATTTTTCCAAACCGTGGCACAACAAAAGTTACGAACCGGTTAGCTTAACATTAACGATATCAAGAGAAGGGAATATGATTTTAACTACCTTCAGGTCGAGTCCTGTTGTGGTTAACTGGTGTTTTTTTTTTTTTTTAGACTAGCAGTGCTAGTATCCACTGGGAGCCCCAGACCGACTCCCTCGTGACGTGTTGGGAGCGAGCGAGGATGGAAGCGGGCGCGAGCGCCCTCTGTCGGCTGGTCGCGGTAACTGCAGAACCTTGAATGTGAAATGACTGGACATACAGGTTTAGTAATGTTTAAAAACACTTCACAGGAGAATGTTAACCGACGCGTTTTGCAAGATAACCTGCTGCAGGACTTTTACGGGTTTTCTATAAAAACACACACACACACACACACACACACGGTTGTCTCCAAGTCAGTGCAAACAGGCCACTACATGTAACATCATAATCCTGTGATTAAATGGCACTAACTGGACCCAGGTTTTGCAATTACACAGTTAGTTTGTGCTTCTTTAATTTCCAATATGTGAGCACAATATGAGCTCTTTTATTACTACTAAGAGGGTCAACAGGTTGGCTCATAATGCTGGATTATGATCATTTAATATAACACTTTTATATAAGTTGTTTTTCACTCCACTGAAGACAGTTCAGTAGAAAAATAATACAGTGAATGATTAGCCTCTTTGATTTCAGGGTCCAAGACCTTACCAAAAAATCTCCTGATGACTTTAGGATGGGCCGTGGGAGCCATATTTTCAGTATAATTTCATATAAATGTGTTAGTTTAACACTGTGGTTCCCAACCTGGGGGGTCAGGACCCACCATGGGTTCCTAATATAATTATGAGGGATGATTAAAGGGAAAAGGAAAATATTTGTTTCGGTGCTACTTTTTCTCTCTCTTTCATTGAAATGAAACGAGAAGGGGAATTTCCTCTTTTCTTTCGGTTTACACTGCTTATAATTCACATCCACATTATGGCCCCAAATCTGTGGTCACAAGTCAAAACCATTGGGAACCACTTTTATAACAGACTGGTGATGAAGGGAGCTGATGAAACCTCCATTGTTTACGGTTGTCATAACTCGGTGACTATTTGTCACACACAATAACATAAAAGCTGCAGTAGATGGCGCTGTTATACACATTTTATGTTGTTCATGAGGTCAGCAGGCTGTCTCAGACCCAAACATTTTAAGAATATGATCCAAACCCGGGTATTATTGGCCAGATAGGAGTTGGGTTGAGATGCACTTGGGCAGTCATAACAATAACATTAATATTAATCGGATACTGTGTTGACAGAGCATCTTCAGTGCAGCGTTCCTGGAGATCTGAGTGTTATTCATGTTTATCATGGTGAGCAGGCTGACACAGACTGGGAACCGATCTAATCTGGTGGGAGATAACCACTAAATAAGCCTCTAATAACCTCAATTTAATTTAATATTGCGGGTCAAATGTGGTCGTCCTTAGGTATGACACAATGTTTGATAACCCCTCCATCTTACGAGCACCACTCACCAGCTCAATGCTGTCAATAAATAAGAATGTGTGCTCGAGGCAGCTTCGCCTGGCTTGAAAAACAAACAAAATAGCCTTCATGTGACCTAATCCTGCTGAAATAGTGCAGGTGATGGGGCCAGGCATGAATGTGAACAACTATCAGCTGTTATTTTGTAGCTTGTGAAGCCTAACACCAATGAAGCCCTCTTTAAAAACACTGTTTCACACGTCCGGGCTGTAAATGTGACACATCACGCAAAGCGATTTAGCTACTTAATTATTTTTAAAAAAAAGGCATTGCACTACAAAGGACTTGAGTGTGATCGACTTCCAAAAATGCTGCGGCTCGAGAGAAAGTGGAGCCTTGTAAAGAGATTATGGCACAGAGGAGCCGTGTTACAGCTGCCATGGCGATGCCCGTGTCCCTGACCAGGTCCTGGTCTACTTATGGGGGGGCTTTGATTGATTAATTGTGCGTGTGGCATTCCGACACCATGCCAGCTGTGAGTCCTGCACAATGGCAGGATTGTGTCTGAGGGAGGGGGGGAAACAACAGCTGCCCCCCGTGGGCTGTGCCCCATTTTTGGATCACTGATAGGTGATCACAGACAAACAGCAGATTCTAAAAAAGTATTTTTATCACTCAAAAAAAAAAGGCTTTCGTGGAATCAACCTAAAAAAATTACATTTTAAAAAATAAATAAATGCAGTTTTAGTTAGATGCAGATGAAATATATCAAAAAATGAATTCTGACAGTCTGAACTGTAGTCCCCCTTTTCGTCTACTATGACACAGTTGCTGGTTAAGATGATGTTATTGTCTGGAAGTGGACCCAGGAATTTCTGGAAATGGCTTTCGGAGAAGTTTATTTAAATGATCACATGTCTGGGACGTAGGTTGCTATTTGGGGTAATTGTTTTGTTTTTCAAGAGCTAGCCTATACGCAAACCTCACGCTCGTATGACGATATGGGATATATAATACGCAAATATTACACTTGAGGCTGTCATATTGGAAATATTCTGCGTATCCTCCAACAAGGAGAAAAGGGAGTTGTTTATCCCTTAAAAACTGCCGTCATTTAGTGGTTCCAGTCGGTGATAATCTCATAAACATTTGGAGATGATGTGTGTAAGAAAGTGCAGCCCGGCCCTGTGAAAGTCATCTCTGGCAGTGACGCTCCGTCTGCTGCGGCCTTAACAAGAAAAAAAAAAAGAAAAAAGAGAAGCCTGCCGTCCACACCTGTCAGCATTTGTGCAGATTGCGTCACCAGTCTGACCTCGCCGAGTCACTTCTTCCTGACACATTTGCTTAGTGGTGTGTTTTTTTTTTTTTAAACCAACTTTACAGGCAACACATGTGGCGTCTGTCTGTTGCTACGCCCCTCCACATAGAGAACAGGAGTTGCCCCAACTGCGGCATAGCTCGGCGAGTCAACAACAACTGCTTAAAGCCAACTGTTGTTTTGGTATTCTGGGGCATGCCCCCTCGGTGAGGGAAGGCCTTTGCAATGTCGTTGTGGCAGAAGAAGAAGAAGAAGAAGAAGAAGAGGAAAAAAAGCCTCTATACTTGGAAATGGCTTGTTTTGGTTAACCCATTTTTTTTTTCTTTAGCATGGCTCATAAAAACCCTGAGTGTGCTGTTATTATGAACAGTAAAAAGCAACTCCGTGCAAAATAAACCAATAAACGAAAAGGAAAAGAGGTGGAAGAATGCTTGTGTTGACATGAAAACGTGTTGTTATGGTGCAGAATTTGTGTTTTACGCTATAACCACGTTTGTGTTTAAGTTTCATAGACCCAAAGTAAAGTAACGCAGTACAGAAAACAAAATCAAATACAGCTATGAAAGTATACCATCGGTGACATCATGCAGATATCCCCGGATGTTTGACGCTCTGATTAGACTTCCGCTATAGCTGGATTAGGTCGTCGGCATCGAGCGGTCCAGGATGATGTCATAGAGCATGATCTAACTCTGTGGCCAGATGATTGAATCATACATTTTCCTTTAATTTGAGGGGTTATTAAATGAACAGAGCTCCTCTCTGTGTGTTTCTAAAAGAGGGGACGATCGGTATTCGCCTTAGGTCATTTTCTTTTCTCGCTTCATTAGAATCAGGAGTGAAATCGGTACTTTTTTTGTTGTTGTATTAGTTAATCTATGTTTCCCATTAACCAATTAACAATCTCTCTCTGCTTTATAAGCATGTGGCCGAGCGTTCTCGGGACGAAGCTTCAAATCCTCAGCAGATGAGTGATTTAATGAGTTTATACTTGTTCCTAATAGAGTGTATGTGTATTCTATGTGTGATATCTATCAACAAAGTAACATCTTCATCAACTGCAGCTCTGCGACTTCTTCTCCTCCTCTGCAGTGGTTGAGGAAGCTGCCGTGAGAGCAGTTTTTATTTTTAAGGTTTGTTTGTGCCTCTCTCTCTCTCTCTCTCTCCTCTCACTCGTCCACAAATAAAAACAAATTACGGGTAAGAAATCCTCCCACTAAACCCATAATCTCACTAGGCGGCTTAAAAAAAGGTTGTTTTCCTGCATTTTTACTATCTGCAAAGTGACGTGATATTCTCCCACAAGTTTTATTCTGGAGTTGTTATGTTTTATCATTAGAGTAAAGTGGCGTATCATAATGAAACTGGCAGCAACAAGTATTTTAATCTGAACCACTTTAATTCCGTGGCTCAATTTCTATTTTTATGAGCCCCACCTCACCCCTCCTCCCCCCCCTCCCCCCGTCACAGTTGGGACAGTTGCTTCGTGGATCGGCACCTGTTCTAAACCCAATTGTTATCCCACGCCCCGTCTTAAGACGCCGCGCCTGCTGCCATCATCCCCAGATGGTGCTTGGGTAAATTACTGTGCTCTCTTTACACCAATACATCTTTAACCTGGAACGTGCAAAGCCCCGTTTAGTCACATGTTGTCTCTTTAAAGCAGTCTGGCCTTTAAAAAAATCATGTGCTTTTTCTTTTTCTTTTACAATGTGTGCAACAATGTTAAGCCCCAGAAGAGACGTCCGTCTGGGATATTCTGGAGGGGAAATAGAGACTTTGTGTGAGAACCGGTACCCAGTTCCCACTTTGTCACCGGTGAGGTAAAGGTTATTTAAAAAGTAAGACGTCCAACAGGGTGAAACCACAGAGTGAGCTCTCCAAGTGGCACCGAACTTTTCCCACAATCACACAACATCTTAAAAAAAAAAAAACTCAATTTCCTTTCTACAAGATTGTCGCTCACGTCTTATTGGTAAGAGTGGAGCAGCTGGTGTCGGCGTGTTTGTTATAGCGTTTTTGAGCATCAGCGAGGCATGCGTCTACGGCTCGGTCTCGCTGTCAGCAATGAGCTCATCCGTTCCACTAACAGGAGGCGACATGAGTGAGGCAAACAATAACGCTAGAACTTTCAGGTGGGTCCAGCTTGTTATGTAAAGCCCTGGAGGCCACCTTGTATGTCAAAGCAGGAAAGGAAGAAAAAAAAAAGCAAGAAAAAATCACATTTCGCCTGGCCGGTATTGAATCCAGAGCTCTTTGAGGTGAAGCGTAATGATGTCCTCATAGGGAGATAAAACCGGCGTCGACCCCACTGCTTTTCAAGAAGGTTTTAAGAACATCTGCAAAAGTTTTGTCTGTGTATTTATTGGTATTTTCTTATTTACCTCTAATTAGAAAATGTCAGAGGAGAATTACCTCAACCAAAACATTAAACTAATCTGTAACGCAATAGTGGTGCTCAAAAAATGACTCAAGATGTACTCTGGCTTGCCCATATTTTTCCATTTGCCCCGAAGCGTTCAAAAGAAACTTTTTTTCTTCTTCTTCTTCTGCTGTTTTTCGAGGTACATCATGATGATTACGGAGTAGATCCATCAAATGTAAAATGTTTAAATATATGTAGGTTTCTTGATTCTAACGTTTTAAACAAGCAAGTTAAACGCGTTTTTTTTCCCAACTTGGCAACACGTTCAGACGTCAAAGCACCCGGCCGAGAACTATCCTCCAGGCGGGCTGCGAGCACATGATTAAAGTTCCTGTATGTGATTAATAAATCACACCGCCGGGTCAACAGAGCCTCCAAAATAAAGGCTCGAAGGCACCCAACCTGCTGCTGCAATGACATCAGAGGTCAAAGGTTAAGCCTCCCTCTCACGGTGATTGATACTGTTGGAGAGAGCAGAAATAAGGTGCAGCTTTTTTCTGTTATTCAACCTTTGATATGGAAGGGGAAAATTGCTTCCTGCTGCCCCGGACCGCGGTTGCCGTGTGAACCCATGATGTCACATGATTGAGTGACCTCATCCCCGCCATTCAGCCTCGACTGCCACCTGAGGGTGGCTTCAAATTGCACTCTGGGAAAAAAAGAAGTACAATAAAGGGGCCTGTATGACACAATGTGGGCCTGCTCACTGTGCTGCTTCACACCCTGGAACGCATGAGGCTGCTTTCTATACGGCTTTGTTTCACGCACACCATTTTAATTATAGACGGCCACGGCAACACGCAATGACAACGCTGATGTTAGCAGGTATGATGGTTGCCATGATAACCATCAGGTAAACATGCTAATATTCACTATTTAGTAATGATACGTTGTGGTTTCTTTGTTTCCTTCTTTGACAAATGTACTTATTGTAAGACGCTTTAGACAAAAGCGTCTGCTAAATGACCTAAATGTAAATGTAAATGTAGTGCTAAACACAGGACAGCTGAGGCTGCTGGGAAATTGTTACTTTTGCAGGTGTTTGATCAAAAAACAAAGTGTTGGGAATTTAAAATGCTGTTTCCAGGTGAAAACGTTAAGGGATCATATCCTCTGGGGAACACGAATTTGCACTGAATTTCATAGCAGTCCATCCAAATAGTTGTTGTTGACATGGGTTACCCTCATGGTGACAGGAGAATAAATCCATCAGGGGATCAGCAAAGTTGTCACCCACTGGGGACCATGAGTGTCTTTGCAGAAAGACTTATTGAGATGTGTGTTGTCATGTAAGGCTAAAACATTCAAAGTATTCTTTGAATTCTAAAACTTTTGCAAAGTACAGACAAGAAAAAAAAACATTCCCGTTCATTCCCCGTGACCCTCCGACTCCCACGGATGCCAGTCTGTCATCAACTGGCCTCCAATCCAGCAGCAGGAACACAAACACTGCAAAGTGGAGACGTTTGATCATCTGCAACAATGTTTCCTCGTTCGTTGACTTCGATTATCCACTCTTTTGATCTTTAATGTTCAAAAATCACTTCACTGATTCTCGAATGTCGCAGCCAAATGTCAAAGGAGGACAAGAAACACATTCACCGCAGGTCAAACTGAAGGCCCTCTTGTTTTTAAAGAGCCAGGTCTGACTCCTTCAACTATTACAGGTTTGCACACTCGCGGCTTACCTGCAAGTCGAGTCAGAAGGATGAAAATAATAAATGCGTCATGCTTCGACGGTTGAGCTGCAGTGTCTCTGCTTGTTTCTCTCTTTCTTGCTTGTGTGACAAAACTTGGCACTCCGTCTGTCTAAACAATGAGTCCCGGCTGACTAAGATCTAAGATGGCATTTTATTGTGCATGATGTCATGGCTCTGTATGGTTGTGATAAGAGCCGACATGTCGAGAAAAGAAACGTGTGAAAGGCAACTCCGAGGATGAAGCTCCACAGGTGTGTGTGTGTGTGTGTGTGTGTGTGAACGTCAGCTGATAAGCATGCAGTCTCATTAGGTCAAAGAGCCCCGAGGTGAGTGTCAAGACTCGGCGCCACGATTACATCAGTATCAAAAAGCCGTGATTAAAGGGTTCGGTGCTCCAGTTGACAACTTTTCTAAGCCTGCAGCTTTTTTTAAAAGTTTGTTTGTGTCATAAACCACGTCGTGACCTCGCGGAGGTCAAATCCAGCTCCACGTGGACGTCGAAGCCGTAAAATGATGTCAAATGTGTTTATAATTCCCGTCGTTCCATAAACTCTGCAGCTGTCATGTTGTTTCGATCCGAGCACAAATCATTTCATTGTTAACGCTGCGTTTTAAGCTCCGGTGGCTGGAGCACAAAAGCCCACAGGCGAGAACGAGAGAGGCTAGCTCATTGTCAAGATGTGGGTTCAGACTTGTGAGCTAAGAGCGAAGGAATGCCAAGCTATTTAGATCAACAGATAAGCAATTAATACAAACGCATGACTTCATCATTTCGTCGATACCGCCGCCGCCGCCGCCGCCTTGAAGTTTGTGTTTCCTCGTTGTCATTTGTCATTCACAACTTTAACTTTAACTCTTTGATGCTTGTGTTTCCTCTCAAAGTGAACTGGTATAAAAAGGTTTCTGAAATTGTGTTTATGCTCCGTTTGTCCTGCTCGTTAAAAAAACAGGTTTTTGGGGCAAATTAATACATCTTGGTGGCGTTCCAGGCCCACTACAGTTTTAGTCATAACTACAGGGTCGGCCATAAAGTTGGAATCATTTGCAAATGTCTTTTATAGCGCAAAACAAATGTCATGCATGAATACATTTTTCACCTGGGTAATTATGACACATAATGTAAATCATTGCACCTGGTCAAAAGTGATGACTGATACATTTAAATAGGAATACATTCCAAGTTTATGGGGAACAGTGTATAAAAGACTTGATCCTAATGGTTTTACGAGTACATTTGTAAATTGTGTTGAACCGGAGTTGCTGGGGTCAGATCTCCCTGGCTGCTCTCAGATCAGGACAAGCACGTCTGACATAACACATGTGAAGTCGGTATTTTCATTTTTCTATTCCTTTCATGTCAAATCCATTTTCATTTTTCTTTTTTTTATCCCGATCCAGAAAGAAAGAAAAAGCTTATCTGCTCTGAAACTCAACCAGGAGGCCGATCATGCCTTTGTGATGACATACGCCAAGTGGAAAAGTACAGACACCCCCCCCTTAGCTCCCATACATATTCTGTCCCGGCCGCCACAGCTATCGCTCTCCTTTCATGCGGGTTGCCTCGGTGACATCACCGCCTTGAACAAGTCTTCCAAGTCGTATTTACTGACTCTAATAAAATAGAAGATATCTAACAAGGGTGATCACCCGGGGGGGAAAAGCATCATGGGTTTTTTTTTAATCATCATCTTGGGAGGCAATGATATCAGCCATCAGGCCACAACCTGCTCGTTTCTTCTTTTTTTCTTTTAACGAAGATGCAGATGAAGGAGAACGGCACAGATGAAGAGCTGTCACATTAAGGCTTAAGCTTTAAGTGATTTGAAGCGGATGTGGGCGAGTAATTAAGATGAGCGCTGCGGTGGAGGGACTTCCAGGGTAAACCACATGAGGAAGGTGTTACGGTAGCCGGTCGGTGGATGTGGGACACCTGGTTCAAATCGAATCAGACAGCGACTCTGAGCAAACAACTCTACATCCTTTATAAATGTTTACAGGCCGAGTGGGGGAAAAAACGTGGCTCCACAAATAAAGGCTCCACTCCAAAGACTGAATAATGAACTTTCATACGGGTTGATAAAAGTGTTGCACTTCACGGTGAAGAAATGTAGCTATTATTTAGAAAAACGTACAACGTAAATTGATACTATGTTACGTGTCCATTAACACACTTTTGGTATATTGGAGTTAGATGAAATGGCGACACCACTCTCAGGTCCCTGCATTAAATACTAAGGGAGTGATTAGCTTAGCTTAGCATAGGTTAGCATTAAGACTACTACTACTTGAGCTTATAAAGTGTTCATATCTTGAACCGTAGAGCTGGTTGGTGTGCTTTTGACATTTCCGATCTTTATGCTACGCTAGGCTAACAACACTTAGCTCAGTACTTACTTTTTCATGTCCTGTATACTTTTATGTTTTGGTGTTTCATGGGATAAATCAACGTTATGGACTTTTTAATGACTGACTTCAAGTTGTATTCTAAGCTGCAGTTTTCTCAGCAACATAAAAAATAATGATCCTAAAATTAAAACAACTTACTTTCCCCGAAACCCGTCTCCACTTGTTGACAACCAACAGTTCGTTCATGTGTCACACAGTCACACAGTGTACCCACACGCTCCCATAAATCACACACTTTTAGAGCTCCGGCAAATATGAGAGGAAATGGCGTTTTCATATATCGTCAGCCAAACCCCCGTGAACTCCACCCACCCAGCCCTTCCCGTGAGCACCACCCAACCCAACACACGATTTATCTCTGATTTCAAGCTGCAACACATTACAAAAAAAAAAACTCTTCCTCAGATGACCTCATCATGAAACCGAAGCTTTTTTTTTTTTTTTAAAGCGCCATTATGTCGGGGGCCACGTCTAAACGTCTGTCGCAGAAACACGGATATTTATTTAATGTTTCTATTTCTATGGAACCACATTTGATTTTTGAATGGGTTTTTTTTCTCAGCACAGCGAGACGTTACAACCAGGTGCCGGGGTCAAGTCAGAGGTCAGCGTGAGTGAGGAGTGAGAGTTTCCTTTTTTGGGGAAAAGCTTTCACCAGTGGAAGCAGCAAAAATATTTTCTCCCCCCCTCTGCTGTCGACCCCTCCTCAGTAATCCCCCCCGCTGCCCCGACATACGCACACCACCCCCTGCCATTCCAATCAGTCAGCCCCGACATGTGCTCTGCTGAACCCCTCATCATCAGCTGCTCCGTTCAGCTGGTAACCCGGGCGACAACTGCTCCTCGCCTGATGGTGAAAGGCTCTGGAGCTGAGGAAAACACTCACTCCGGGAGAAGACGTCGCTCACACACACACGAGCCTCTGAAGCTCCTCACATCGCACCCTGGATTTCTTTTTTTGTTTTATTTTTTTAAAAACCTGTCCCTCTGCACTTTAAGGTGGAGGTGTAAGGCGAGAGTTTGTTTCAGCTGAGGATATTACGTCATAGAGGATACAAGCTGTGACTGGAGAGGTCTGACAGAGGTCTCTCACCCTCCAGACTCCATTACTCACCTCTTATCTGGACAGATTTTTCTGTTCGGGGGGTTCAGAGGGGAAGTTTTGACAGCCAGGCTTTACAGCCCCCTCTCTCCGCTCTGTTGCTGCTGACAGAGAGAGAGAGAGAGAGAGAGAGAGAGAGAGAGAGTGAGAGAGAGAGCGGTGACTTCATCTCCTCTCTTAACCAACCCTCTTTTCCTCCCTCCTATTTTTTTCAGCTTTTCCTTTTTTTCTTTTCGACAATTTTTTTTGGGTCCGGCAGCATGCCAGCAGTTTTCATCTTGCTGCGGTCCCTGGTTATCAGGCTCCTCAGTAGCAGCCTGGCAGGCTCCGTGGCACGGTTCCTCAGGAGAAGCCTCTCTACGGGCGCTGCCCACCTTGGCACGGCGCTGCGCCACGTCTGGGACCGCATTCGATCCCAGGAGTCCAAGGAAGCCGTCCTGGGCTGCGTGCTGTGTATTCTCAACATGCACAAGAAGGTGGAGAACTGAGCTGCTCTCTCTCTATCTCTCCCTGCGCTTCAGAGACTGGACAAAACAGAACGAGGAGGTTTTTTTTAAAAGGGATGTGACAAGACTTTTTTTTTCTTCTTTTTTTTTCTCATTTGGACTTCTGCATATATTTTATCTGGACAATGTCTGAAAGCATCGTGAGGAAGGTGCAGCCCTTCACCATCGGGACCAGGCTGTCTGTGCCGGCGGTGCCAAAATGCCAGGAGTTTACGCAGAGCTATCTGCAGAGCCAGAGCCTGGATAACTGCACTCTGCAGCACAACCTGAACTCCCTCTACCTGAGCCGGTCGCAGGTCTGCTCACACGGCCCCCGTCTGGTGGTCTCGCCCGTCCTCAAGCAGGTGGCCCCCGCCAAGCACGAGCAGGAGGACATGGCAGCCGAGGACCACCTGAACCAGAACGTCGCCTCCACCTCCTCCGCCTCCTCCACCTCCACCTCGGCCGTCTCCAGGTCCATCAGGAAGATCACCATCTCGGGGAGCAGAGACAGACAGGAGGACGGGGCGTCCGTGGTGCAGACGCAGCTCTCCGTCACGGCGGCCGCTTCGGAAAACAACAACAACAACAACAACGTCACCAGCAGCACATCAGACCCACATCTGCCCAGGATTGTGGGAGTGAGCTGCGAGAATAAGCCCAGTTCTCAGTTCAAGGTACAGCACGTGATTTACTAATGCAAATATGACTTAATGATAACCAAGGGAATATTTATTTCTTATTTTTTCAATAAAAGCAAAATAATGGGAGTTTATACATATGTATTTATACATAAGTGTTTAAGTTACATAAAGTTTGTGATAAATCCTTCACAGTTTAACAAAAAAAAAATAGTAATATATCAAACTCAGCATGAAAAGTAGACATTTTATTTCAATAATAGGCCTATATATTAAGCTAATAATCTGAAGAACCCACTGTTTTTTTCTCCATGTAAATAATAATTATTAACTTTAATATCTGTTAAAAAATGACATTGTTTGACACCAAGAGAAATGTTAAAACGTACCTGTTACCTGGTAAATGTCGTCATCGTCTCCGTGCTCGTTCCTGTCGTTCTCATTTACATGTTTTTCTCTTCGTGACGTAACTTCAGCTCTAACGGCTGTTTACTTTTTCTTCTTGTATTATTAAAGGTTTTACTCAAAAAAGACGGCAGCGATGAACTTCGGCTCACGCAGGGACAAACCCGGCTGAACGCAGAGACACCCGTCCTACAGGTAAGATGATGCTAACGTTAGCTAATTGCTAAATGCTAACCGCTAAATGCTAATTAATACGATATTAACAAACGACAAATAGCTAGCTAGCTTCAAGGAGAAAAAATGGCTTCCCTGGTTCTCTTGAAGTCAATTAGGAGTTTAAGTTAAATCACATATTGCCTAAAATACACCTACATTTTGTTTTAATATAATTGTTGCTATTTTCCAACCGAAACTTTATTCACACTGCGTTTGTTTTGCGACACAGTATGGCCTTTATAGCAGTTAGCTTAGGAAGTGAAGTCATGTGCTCGCGTTCAGCCAAACTTCATTATAAGTTTGGAGCAAAAAAATAAAAAAATAAAAAAGAAAGTGGAAAACCAGTTAAGCTGTGGGAGTCTTTGAACGCCACACAAGTAGCCCGTTGTGTCCTCTTGTTTAACTGTGATTCGTTAAAGAAAGAAAAAAAGCAAAGCAGCGGTGTGTGTGTGTACGTTTGAAGGGTTTTCAAGTGGATTGTGTGTGTGTGTGTGTGTGTGTGTGTGTGTGTGTGTGTGTGTGTGTGTGTGTGTGGCGGAGGCAGGGCTCACTGGAAAACATGAGGTCAGGGAAGATGTTAACAAAAGAAAGTCCTCAATGGAGGCTGCTTATAATAACACTGACACACACACAGAGCGATGGCCTCATTCCTCCTTTTAGGACACTCATGTCTTATTCTGTAACCACAACAATACCTTTCCTTTCCTCATATATTATTCATGCTAACGTCCCCCCTCCCAAATAAAATGGTGGAGGTGCCTTTACCTGTTCAGGTATGAGAGAGTGAACATGATCCACTTTAAAGGCGACGTGTTTACGTGCGGGGCCGTCTGCTCCCGCTTCCTTCACGAGCCCAGATGTTTCCTGATTTGTGTGTTCGTTTCATGTCGCGTAATGCTTTGTAGTGGTCTCAGTTTAATAATAATCAACATGAATGGACACTCAGCTGTGCGTCAGGTTGCCGTGGTGATGAAGCAAACTTGTGCTCCTCACGCAGATCTCCGAGCCTCAGAGGAGAGAAAGTCATCCGCTCGCACAGAACGAAGCGCCGGCGTCTGATTCGTCCACGACCGACTGCTTCGCTCAGCGCAACTCGCTCTTCAACAAGGAAGCACTGCAGGTAAAAAAAAAAAAGCACACACAATATCACCATCAACAGTTTGTCACACGGAAACTAATCACACAATACACAGATGGAGATGGTTTAAATGAAAGAAGCTGGTGTGGGTTTAAGATAAGATGATCCTATTTTAGTCCCACAGTGGGGGGATTTACAGCAAATAACAAAGAACAAAACATACAAAGAGCAGATGAGGAGAATAAAATATGCACTGGTTCTTATTCCCGTCCCAAAGAACTGTATGAGCTGTGTGTGTTCGTCTGAGGGGGAAGAGAAGGAAGGGGGGGCGCCACAAGTGAAGCAATTATTTAGGGATGAGATCATTGTTTGGCTCCATCTCTTCACGCCTATGGCCCAGGAGAGGCTCAGCCAAGCAGCACAACTGGCTGTGTTATCTCATCGCTAAGCGTCCAGCCCGGCTGCACAGCACAAGGACATTCTTCTGCAGACGGTTCAGACCGAGGGGACATTTTGTCCGGTGTGGGTGGGTGGATGGGTTGTCATCAATGTGAGCGATAGGGGCCCTTCACTTCCAGTAAATGAGAAATTAATTTTGGAACGTGTCAACCGAGGGAAACGTATGATGTATGTGTTGAAAAGCAGCAAGTTGTTGTTAACAAGCTTAGAAGCGTCGTCTGTGTGTGGAGCTCAAATTTCTGTTGCTTTTGGAGGAAACTTATTGTATTTTAGTCTACTTTAAATAACACAGGGGGGATTCGGATGAGCGCTATGGCTGATGAAAATGTGTTATTTCAGCATTTACATCACCATGGAAGTGGAAGTGAGAGTGTTTTTTTAAAGGGGCCCTCGATGTTTCGAGCTATAGGAGAGCAAAGCAGGTCACCACATGGAGAAGCCCACCGTCTAACTCCGAGTTTCTGCACAACATCTCGCCTTTCACCGTCTTCACTTCCATGCTAGAAAGAGTGGAGAGAAACCTCCACCCCCACGGCCTTCTCGGGGGCCGAGTCGCATTACTGGAGGGGCCAGACATGTGGCGTGTTGGTCAACATCTCCTAAAGTGTCAAGATGTGCACACTAAAAATGGAACTTTGAAGTTTGTAGAGATGAAAAGCAGCCTGGTTTCTATTTACAGATTATAATCAACAAACACTGAGTTTATTTTAAGATCTGGTCCATGTGTTTTCCTGCTGGGGGTCACAGATTTTCTCACAAAAGAATCAGCAATCTGAGCTCCGTGCATTAGCCGTCCATTCTTGGCGGTGCAGACTAAAGGGCCCTTACTGTACATTCTGATAAGTAGCCAATTGTTGTGGAGAGCTGACAGGAAAAAACAAGGGAATCATAGACTTCCTGTATGAGGTCATTATGAGCCGGCGTGAGGAGATAGGGGTCGGCCTGTTTTGTCAAGCTCTTTCCCTTCTGTTCAACACAGAAATGCCCGGAGGAGGAGGAGGAGGAGGAGGAGGAGGAGGAAGAGGGGGGAGTGGGGGGGCTTGTAAAGTTAACGATCTGCCTCTCTGAGGAGAAGTGACATCACATTTTTAATCTCGCACCAAAGAGCTGTTTAAAGGCCGTGTGTCATGTGTGGTCCCGATTTTTTATTGATCACTGTAGAGTCTATTATTCATCATGAGACGGGAAATAATGCTTTCATCTCAATGACGCCTCACTCAGTGTGCTTAACTGCTGTTTGACTTTTATTTTTTTATTTTTTTTACACAATAGCAAGTAAGTATGAATCGTACGACTCTCTCAGGATCTGAGAAACCGAAGAAGTTGATTTATGAATCCGTTCCCGATTGTTGTGACTTGATCCGGGCGGGTCGCTCACTTCCACGCCGACTTCTTTTTTAGCAGGAAAACAAACACGTTGTACTCTCCAACACTTTCTGACTTTCGGCCACCTGGTTTGCACTTTTTTTTTTTTTCTGTTCGCTCTCCACACACACACACAGATGTTTGCCAGAGAGAAAGTCAGCGCCTGCGAGACAAAGCCTTATGCAACGGAGCTCCCGGGGGCCCCGGGCCAAGAGCAACTTCTGCTCCGCATAACATGACATCGGAGAACAAAGAGCTGTTCTCGGTGTGTGTCTGAGGCTCCGTGTTACTCGAAAGGAAAAATGTGTCCCGCGGAACAAGACCGCGACTACCGCCTTGTTGAGTGTCCCGTTACACGGTGGAGACCCGGAGCCAGGAGGCTGCAGACGGGATGAAAGAGCGAGATATTTAATTATGTGGAAACAGTTTCCATAATACTGATCCATGAAAACATATCTACAAATATGACATTTATGCATCAAGAAATAAGTCAATCTCTGCCATGTTTTATAACATCAGATCTCCAAGACCCATAATTGATTTGATTTATTTAGCAAAATTAGGATAAGATAATCCTTTATTAGTACCACAGTGGGGACATTTACAGGGTTACAGCAGCAAAAGGGGATATTTCTGAAATGTCTCCCTCTTTCTCTCTCAATAAAAGGCAAAAACGGTCCAAAAAACAATAAAGGGGCATAGAAATAGGAGGATATCATCAAATGGCTGAGTCGGGTCTATAAGCAAAGAGTGAAGCATATCCTAAATGTTTTTGTGTGTCTGATTGTAGGCGGAGGCCTGGATCAAACGCAAGCTGCAGGACCTGAAGGACGGATGCAACATTCAGCGCTGCCCCCTGCAGGACTGGGAGGAGGCGTCTCAGACGCTCCACAGGGACCTCAAAGACTTCGAGAACACCCTCATCCAACTCAACCAGGTAACCGAGTCAACACTCGGACCGAAACATTACAGGCCGGAGCGACAACCCACATCCCAAAAGTGAAATGTTTGTTTTAACCTTTTTTTTATTAACGGGTGATTGAGATCTCAACGCAAAACATTAATCACCGGTCTCTGGTGCTAAAAGAGTCTGTCACATCACATAAGGCAGAACATAATAGCCTGGAAGGCATTTCCAGTCAGCCAGAGAGAAAAGCAGAGCCTCAGTGCTCCAGACGGTTCTTGTCAAGCCAGTTTATACTTTCTCCCTCCGGAGAAAATGTTTTTAAATGGTACATTGCTGATAATTAACCTCCCCTGACACTCCAGACGGCTCAGGAAAGGGCCGACGCAGGACCAGGAGACGATTTTCTCAAAGAAATAAGTGGCAGTTTTCCAACATCTGGGAAGCCAACTGGCTCATAATCAATGACTCTGACACACTCGAGGTGTCAAAAGTACTCAGTAAAGCCGGTCCACGTTAGTCTGGCAGAACCCCGTCTGAGCTGGACTTCAAATAAACGGGCCACTGTTTTCTGGTTTTTATGTAAGATGGGCGAGCAGTTGATCTGCCGGCTGAACCCCACCTCGGATCTGGTGAAGAAGCAGCTGAGCCAGCTCCGGGACCAGTGGCAGACCCTGAAGCAGACGGCCGCCAACCAGACCAGGGCCCTCGGCGGGGCCAAGAACCTGCAGGAGTTCAACAGGAAGGTGGACAAGCTGGAGGCATGGATTAAAGACAAGGTAAGACAGAAAAAACAGATTTAAACTTGCTTTTTAAAATGTTGATATATAGTCTTCCCTCCTTCAAAACTCACCTTTTCTGTCTTGCTTTTTTTTGTTGTTGCTTGTTTTGATTTAGTTTATCTTTGTAAAGCATCTCTGAGCACCATATAAAACGCATGTATTATTATAATTATTATTATTATTATTATAATTTATTGACGTATGCTGCTAACATGACCAATTCATGTTCAAATTTAAAATGATGTGTAACAGGGTTAAATGAGTGCTTCAAATGAGAGGTTTTTTATGCATTTTCATTTAAATTTCAGACATTTCACTTTACATATTTCCTTTTTCTCATTCTTACCACCTCCCCTAAACGTCTCCCCCTCCTTTCCCCATTCATCCAAACACAAACGGCATCAAGCTCTCATATCGGCCCCCGAGGCTGATATGAGTGGACAGGCAGCTCGTCGTCAAGATAATTGGCACAAAAAAAAAAGCAGCACTTGCTTATACAGGAAATTATCTCAGTATCCCGAAGACGTTCTCTTGTTTGTGATGTAAAACATCTGCCTGTCATTATCAAAAAAACAATCTGCGTCTTCGGCCTGTGTTTATCTTTCTGTTCACGTCTGGCACGAGGGGACCGATGATTGATAATGAACCCGTGGGGAATGCAACGGAGGATGTTGCTTATGAAGTCCATAAAACTCCCCCCCTGTATTCTCCATTTAGTTCCACTCATCCTTTTCCCCTCCGCGCATCGGAGTCCTCACCTTAATTTCCGACGGCTGTTACTGTTCAGCGTCGTCCCTGGTAGCGCGGCTTAATGTGGTTTAAATCCGGCTTCCTCCAGAAAAAGGAATAATGGTCGGGTTTCTAACAAATGGGGGCTATAAACACTGACTTTTATGTGTGCCAGCAGGAAGAGGAGCAGTCTCTGGCAAATGTCTTGGGGGAAAACGTTGACAAAATGCAGCTCACCAGGAGGATTTTAGATCTGAAGCAGGTGAGTGTTGTAAAGGAGAAGAATTAACAGAGCCGTGATGAAATAAAAACAACACACGGGCTAAGTAAGAGTACAGTAGACACATTCCCCATATGTTCATAGTTTATAACGCAATGAGAGTTCCCAGTCATTTATCTAGGACTGTAATGCATCTCCCAGAGTGTATGGTACAGAACAGCTGAGGTCATAGTTGGACCGTGTTCCCCCCTGTTTCCCCTGCAGGATGAGCAGCTATACCGAAACCTCCACGAGGAGATCAACCACTTGGCCCTAAAGCTGGAGAAACAAGGGAAGACAGATGGCAAAAACATCTCCAGCAAGAGGAAGCACATCAATAAAATGTAAACTTTGTCCCCCCTTGTGTGCGTTGAGCTGCATTTAAAACATCTTGAATCTAGATAGAAGGCTCATGTGTGTGTCGTCTCCTCTGTACAGGTGGCTGAAAGTCCAGTCTCACCTCAAAAGCTACCATGAGAGTCTTCAGCTGGCCCTGGAGGTGTCCTCGTTCTACCAGCAGGCCGATAACACGCTGTTTGCTATTAATAACATGGTAAGATTCTGTTTTTTTAGATGGTAGATCTTACATTCGCTTCACGTTGACTGACGCTTATCGTCTCCTCCAGAGGACGAGCATCTCTGCATCCAAGGAGACGGACGGCTTCGGAGACAGAGAGATACGAGACATCGCCAGTCAGATCATGGTAGGAGAGTGTTTTTATTTTAAAACCTGCAGGATCAGATCCTGAAACCCAGCTAACCTCCCGTGTGTGCGTGTGTGTGTGGTAGATGCTGGACGTGAGCGTGTCCCAGGTGTCTAACCTCCATCCTGGCATGGCGGCCGGCGTCACACGGAAGCAGAGCGAGGTGAAGGACCGCTGGGCGCTTCTTCAGAAGGTTTTCAGGTAAAAGATGGTGGCCCTCCTAAGCGAGTGCACGCGCCATTTCACTCAGTAATTGGTCCTCCAAAGGTTTCCAGCGAGCTGGAACTGTGATTTTTGTGTTATTGCTCTTTCGGGGGAACCCGATATTAAAAGTATTTATTTGTTTAAAGATTTTCTTTCTCTATTGATTGGCCTTGAGCATCGCTCGCCACCCACCGCTTTACTTCCTCTAATATTCACGTTTTTGGAATATGAACCGCGTGTTTGATTACTCGATGAATAACGTCTTGGCTTTTCACGGAGCCGAGTTGGCAACGCGCTTCGTTCTCTTCGCGCCGTTAAATAAGCGTGCCGTCACCTTGGATGGTCGGAACGAAATTACGAGATACAACACGTTTACAAGAATATTTTGTAATTTTTATGGCGTTTGTAAAACAAATTTATTGTTTGCTTTAACGGCCTTCAGACTTTTACGTTCATTGGACCTTTTTTTAGAACCGATATCTACTTAATGAGATGGTAAAACGGGAAATAAGAGATATTATATACTGATTGTGCAGCATAATGAAGGATGTGGCCAAAATATAAAGGTTCATCTTCTGGGGAGTGAATTCTTCTGTTTCTTGCATAAAAGTGGGAACTTGGAGGTGTTCGGGGAAAAAGGTCAAGGGGTCATCAAACTTTGTTCCGAAATGATTCAAATCATTAGAATCTATCCGCTGGGGACTTTGAATATTCATGCAAAATACACGTTCAAAAAGGTTCATCTTCTGGGAATCAAATTCTTCCAATATTTCTTGTATAAAAGAAGGTGTTCAGGAAAAGGTCAAAGGGACATCAAATTTAGTTTGGAAATGTTTTTTTAATAGTATAGTATTGATTAAAATCATTAGAATCCACCCTCTGGGGACCATGAATATTCATGCAAAAAGGTCATTCATTCATGTTATCTTGGACTGGCTGGTCGATATCATTGTAATCTTTATATTCTACCTGGGCAAATAAAGATAGAATAGTTATAATAATAATAATAATAATAATAAAAATAATACACGACTGCAGACGCTGACATCCATCTCCAAAACATTTTCAGACTGAGAGCCTCTCATGCCAGCGGTGCTATCTTTAGATCCAAGTATGACATCATCTCGTCTTATCAGCTGTGTTTCATTTTAAGCAAAACAACACAAACACGGGTAGAAAACCTCTCCCTCTCTCTCTCCGGCTCTGCAGGAGCGACAGGACGGCGCTCTCTCCCACCGGCTGCTCTTTCACCAGGGAAGACGGCGACCTCCCGACCCCAGCCCGAGAACCCCAGTGCATCGTGGGAACGGAGACGCAGAGGGTCATGGGAAAGGAGGTGAAGGAGGAGCAGAATCGCCTGAAGGGCTGCGTGGTAAGTGGCTTTCGGGCATTTTTTTTTCGTTTTCTATTACTGGAGGAAACCACACTGCGGCTCCCTCGGCCGGGGGAGGAGAACAGCGCCATCAGCCTCTTCCAGTCCTACGACATCTGTGGGCTGCAGAGAAAATGACGCACTTTGTCCGTTTGGTTTGGAAAATGCCTGATTTACAATTTGCAGCAGGTTTTTTTTTTTTTTTTTCCGAAATAACAGGCGCTTTTTGGAGCAGTTGCTTGTAGTCTTGGCACCCGACCTGCTGCAGGTTTTCCATCCTACCAGCTAGTTAGTTGCACTTCATAACATCACGAGTCGTGAGGAACCCGGCGAGGATGAAAACCAGCTTTTAGGCAAAAGAAACTTCACTTCTTTAACCCCCGGTTTCTTAAATGTTATGAATCTTGGCCCTTAGGAGTCACAGGAAGAGCTTTCCGAGGTGTTGTTTACTCTGGCAAAAAACGTCCCACCAGTTTCCATGAAAAATGTCACGCCATGACTGTACAAGATGGCCGAGCGGCGGGCCAGAGCAAATAAGCCCTTCCTGGTGCGACCCCGAATCTAACTTTTATGGTAGAATAGTGTCTTGGCTCTGAGCCGCTCTAGGACACAGTCATTGGATTAATACTATATTAATAGATGCTCGTGGGTCGGCCCGGGGTGAGCGGATAATCTGCAGAGCATGTGTATTCCTCAGACACGACATTCCTCATCTTGGAGGCCGACCAGCACTTTATTGAACACGTGGGCGCTCCTATAGTAACCCCGCTGCCCATAAACCTACCAAGGAAATACTCTTTGTATCCAGAAAGTTAAGTGTGTGGCATGTTAGAAGCCAGTCATTATGTTTATATTTAGGCTTTTTAAGTTGGCACATTAAATCTCTTCACAGTTTGTTGTTTTGGCACGGTTGTGCCTTAGAGGCATCCCATGATGCAATGCTCCACTCTCTCACTCCCGTTACTGACCCTGAGCTCTATAGGGAAGAAGTCCCTGCTGAGTCTCTGGCCTCGTTTTGCCCAGTGAAGAAGAAAGAAGGAGAAGGAAAACTTCACTCTTTCCATTCTCAGTGTTTCTGGGTCAGTTTACTTTCCGCTGCTCGTGTCTTCGGGCTCTAACTGGGTCGACACCTGTGACAGGGATCCCGAAACATGTTGGCCGAGTCCATGTCACTCCTGTGTTGGCTGGTCTTATGGGAACCCGTCTTGTTACTCTTAATAGAAGAACTAATAAGATGCTCCGAACAAAACAAAACAAAAACCCAGAGACCAAAAAGGCCAAACTGGGTTTTTACTGTTGAACTGTAATTTGTCACATGCTCTTAACTCCGGCTCCCGGATGCTTTTTTTTTGCTTTTTCTGTGGGCTGATAGTGACTGTGAGTCATCTGCATGTGTGACATGCTATCATAGACACTATGGTGCAGACTGAAGGTGTTTTTGTCCGTACGGGAACATGCGTTATAATCTCCACGTCGGTGTCAGCAGTAGTATCGACCTTGCGTCGTCGCCCGAGGTAAACGCGGCTATCGTCTGTTTCTCTGGCTAATGGCGGCCAGATGCCGGGGCTGCACACCAGATGGGCTCGGTGCTAAGTGATAGTTCTTGGCTGACATCACTTCGTAGCCCGCTGACGGAGGAAGGGAGGAGAGATCGGTTGAAAACAGATAAGAATCAACAAGATGGGGTGGGGGGGAAGGATTCTGAAATAGGAGACGACTGGATGAGGACTTTAAACACACAGAATATGAAAAAAGACAAATCATTAAACATGTTTTGTTGTTGTTGCTGAGGCTGACATCATCCTTTTTCATACGTGGAGCGCTCTACGGGAGTTGTTTACAGTGGAAGCCACTGTGAAGGATGAAGGACAGAAGCACATATCTGGAGAGGAGACGTCATTGATGGTTATCAGCCCTGTCAAATGAATCACAGACGGGTTTTTTTTTAGTTCTGCAGCTTTAGCACAGATAATGCAGCTCCACGAAACTCGGGCCGAGCTATAAAATGACTGGCATGTTAGTAAATGATGTTAGACCTCCGTTAATTTACTGCATCTCCTGCATAATTCTGGAGGGCGACACTTTTCCTCCAGCTCTGTGACTCACTTCTTCTCTATGCCCCGGTCAGAAAATAACACGGTTCAATTAAAAGCTCCTCCATAAAACACTGTTATTAATGGCTGTTTTCTGCCTTCTGGCCCGTCGTGTAAATCCAACCTTTTTCTGATTTTTTGGAGCATCGACAGATGAATGTTTGCTTTGCTGATTGTTGCAGAGACTAACATACTCGTGTCAGCGCTGGTTTTTACTGGCATACGTGGAAGATATTATGTTATATAGAACAATTATCGCAGCAGCGGACTGCATTATTCATACAGTTAGACAGAGAAAGGTCAGTTTCACATTTGTGCCTACGACGGCGTATTAGGGCCACTGTAAGGAAAAAAAACAGAGCCAAGACAGGAAAAAGGGGGCAAATTTAATTTATAATGATGCTAACAACTGCCGTTTGTGCTGGCTAACTTCCCATGAATGTATGCATTTATTTTTTGGTGATGGTTATTGTTGGGTTTTATTTATTTGGGCCAAATTGTCATCTTATGGTGGCTACTGTTTAAAATCATACACAGTTAGAATAAAAAAGACTAAAACGTAATGAAGAAACCGATGGTGGACAGCAGTTGGTAGAAAGAAACCATCAGGATGTCCCCTGTGTTCTTTAATCGTCCAGATCCGTGAAGCTGTCACTGGAAACCCTGCTGCCTCCGAGTCCTCTGGCCAACCTTTAAAGCACTCAAACGGCTGTAAAAGAGGCTTAGTGGCTGTCCACGACTTAAATATATTTCTGCACATAGAGAAGGTATATCGCTCTTACATTGACCTCGCTAAAAAAACCTCCTAAACAGAGTCGGAGAGACCCATGGAAATCACTATCTAAGGCCCCCTTGCTGCTTTTTTAATGACAGTTGGGGGATATAGGGGAGGTTTATTTTTTTTAAGGCTAATAATTCCAACCCCGATGTCTGTTTTCAGACATCAGAGTGGTGTAGCACATGTTGGCAACCTCAATTATAATATATTTAAGCTGCCATCTTTAGTATTTCTATTTGGAACTGAAATGCCGTCAAAGAGAGAAAAGCTTCGGCCGGGTCTGGGTTGTTTCACCGAGAAGAGCCAACCTTTGTGAGACGGTATGCTTTGTGTCATTTACAGGAGAGGCTTTGCTTTATGGGCGCCATAGTAACGCTCACATCAGCAGTGAGTTACACTAATCCTCTATCAGAGATGTTTATGCAACCGGGCGTTCATCCGATGGCTGAAAGTAAAAAAGCAAATTCATGCTGCTGATGTTTTTTGCTCTTCTGTCCTCAGAGTACGGTTGAATGCGGCGGCGGCGGCAGAGCGGCGAGCGGCCACAGCCAGGAGCAGCCGCCACCGGCGAACCACACCTCCTCACCCACGGGAGACGACCCCGCCTGCGCCAGTGATGTCATCGACACACATCAATCGAAGGGGGAAAGGTGACATTTTGGCCTGGCTTCCTCCCTCCCTCTCTCTCTCTGTCTGTGACTTACATAATGAGAGGTCTTTATGTAAGTCCTAATTGGAGTCACATGCTTTGCGTTTTCTTTGCAGCAGGAAGCCCAAAGCGGAGTCCAAGCTTGCCTCGGCCCCGCGAGGCCACCCACCGCTTCACGCCCAGCTCCAGAAGTTCACCGTGTCTGCAGACAAGGTGACCCTTCAAAAAACTCAAAGCGACAAAATTGCGGAGCTTTGACCTCAGAATTGATTGCAGACATTATGTCACATTTTATATGCATTCGACTCCCTCGTTCACCTCTTTTACACCGCTTGCTCTCCTTTCTCATCTCAGACGTTGTCCTGGCTGAAAGACAACGTGTCCATGGCCACACAGGTGTGTTCGATAGCCGGCCTGGAGGGCCTGGAGGCCGCCAGGAGGTGTCAACATGCTCTGGAGCAAGAGATTCTCACCAATAGGGCCAGGATAGAGGTGGTCAAACGGGTAAGCCAAATGCACGCTGCCATACACAGTTTGTCTCCAAACATACTGGATGAATGCCTTTTAATGAAAATAACCCCCACGTTTTTACAGACAAGCCAGCTCCACGTATTAATCAAATAACGAACCCACATTATTCATCCGAGAGGCCTTTAGTCACACTAAGCTTTCAGATTAGTGTTTGTGTTTGTAACGTGAATCCGGGGTTCCTTAGTCAACGCATGCTCTCATCGGCTTTTAATTCCCGCCATCGCCAGGAGGGCCGAGGGCTGGTCCGCGCTCAGCACCCTGGCAGCGCCAAGATCCAGGAGTTCCTCAGCCAGCTGGAAGTCCTGTGGGAAGAGCTGCGGAGGAGGCACCAGAGGAACGCCGTGTTTCTGCAGGCCTCCAAGGAGCTGGGCTTCAGGGTACGGTCAATAAAACCTCTCACAACAGCCTCTTGAGTCATAGCGAGGCGTCCTACTTGAAGTTATATAGGGTGGGGGGGGGGGGGGGGGGGGGGGGGAGGAAATTTACGGTTATGACGGATGATTCTGGATCAGTTCTCCCGGAGCTCGGAGGCTCGCATGCACTCGTGGTGAGGAGCTCGTTTGCTTTCATCTTTAGCATCTTAATTGGAAGAGTCTGCAAGGTATATTCTCCAGGATTTATGACGGGTAATCCGAGGGATATAAATTTCGCTGCTATATAATTCGATTATAGGATGGAAAGAGGCTGCAAATCCCCCCCTCAGATTGATGACTTAGTTGGAAAGTCTTTTATTACAGAAGATGTGAGTCTGCTTCCATTAGGTGAACCTATTATTGTCTTCTTGGTGCCGTACATCACCTCGGCTTGTTTTCGCCCCGTGCACTAAATCACAAATTATTGAAGCAAAAAAAAGAAGCCCTCTCCGTCATTAAGGCGCCCTTCTGTACTCTGCATAGGTTGTAAAAGTGCTGCAGGCCCTGGGGAGCCTGGAGGCCTGGCTGGAGTCTGTGGAGCTTTCCATGAAGGAGTCCGCCCTCGCCGGCGACCCCGAGACGATGAGCATGGCCGAGAGGGAGAGCTGCCTGCTGGAGAAGGAGGTGGCGGCGCGCAGCCTGGAGCTCGGCGCCCTGAGGCAGGAAGTGGAGCGCCTCCACAGCCACAGTCACCCGCACACCCGGAGCCTGCCGGCGCGCATGGACGAGGTGGAGAGAAAGTGAGTTTTTTTTTCTCGGGGAAAGAGAGAGTGGGAAGAGGGAAGAAGGGTATCATCATGGAAGACAATCACACTGCGGTGGTTTCGGAAATAAAGTCAGGATTTTGTCAGTGTTTCCAAGAGGTCACGGGTTTTTGGGCTTCGACATGTGTGCAATCCAACATGGAAGAGTTTATTCATAAAAATCCCCTGTTCTCATTTAAGATAAACAATTGCAGCCCACAAACCACACAAATATATATATATATATATGAAAAATACTCTCCATGCACTCATTCATACAAAAGGCTGGAGTTTATTCAGTCCTGACATGCCCTTCACCCGCAGCCACTCCAGGATGGTTGGCCCTTGAAAGACAGGTGGTTGCCATGGACACTCAGTAAAAAACCCCTATGATGCCGGCTGGTTTACTGGATGTAACCGACCCGCGTCCATAAACACAAGCTCAGGACTCTGTAAAGAGCAGCGAGGTGACCAAAGCAAATAAAGAACTGGAAAAGGTCTGGGTTTAAGTGTTTCCAGGGTGGGGGTGTTAGATGGGGCCGGGATGGACACTAGCGCAGTCTGAGGGGAAACCACCAGCTGTAAGACACTCGGCATGATGTCATTATTTAACGCCGCATACAAGCAACGTGAGGCTCCATTTATTCTGCAAAAAAAAACCCTCTGAAATTCTCTTTACCATCTCAAATATAAACTCTGCATGGACGAGGAAGCTCAGGAACTGTTTACGTGATGTATGATTACATAAACAGCACTGTGTGTAATGTGGTCCCACTGAAGGATGTTCTGTGTATATGTGGATGTGGATTATGGTTTAGGGTGTAGCTGGTGATTAAAACATTCCTGCTGGTCTATGTGTGTGTGTGTGTGTGTGTGTGTGTGTTTCAGGTACCATCGTGTCCAAAGTGCCCTGAACCAGCAGAACTCGGAGCTGCAGGACACCCGGATGCTGACGGAGTTCCTGGAGCGCGTGGAGCTGGAGGAGAGTCAGGAGCCCAGCGGGGGTCGGTACAGTCTGGGCCAGGTGAGACGCGGTGACGGGTCATCCATCTGTTATCTGTCAGACAGACGACCTCTCGCTTCCACGGAGACAGAGAGTCATTCATGAGCCTGGAGGAGGCCAGAGAATCCAGAAATTCACACATTTAAAGGGCCATTTCGCCTAAATTTAAAAAAAAAACTCACTTGAGCTACCAGTTTAGTTTGTGAGACGTCTGCCATCCACCCAATACTATGAACCTTATTTATAACTAAAAGTAGTAAAAAATGTATTATTATAATTCAGCATCATTGGAGCAATGAATGAATATCTCCAAACATAAACACAAAAACACAACCCTCTCTCTCTCTCCCCGTCACTAACAGCCTCTTCACAGTGAGATCTCCTCAGCTCCCACATTGCTGGGACTCCAGAGCGGCGGCGGCGGCGAGCCCTTGATTGAGAGCATGGGAGACCCCGTGGAGGAACTCCGAGAGGCCGTGGAGATGCTGAACGACACGGTCAGGGAAAGAGGCCGGTCGCAGAGCCACGACCAGGCCATCCGGGAGCTGCTGAGCAAGGTGAGGAGACCGGAGTCGGGTTTTTATATCTCTAGTTCTGGTTCATTAGATCCCAAGGGTTGTTTCATAAGTTAGGATGATCTTCGATGCTGAATGTTCCTCCACTTGTCCAAACAGCTGCACAAACCCCAACCAATAGAGCCACATCTGGTTTCCTTTTGTCTGTGGCTGTGTGCTTTAATAGCCCCCCCTCCTCTCTGCGTTAATTCAATTTATTCTCACTAAGGAGGAAATACAAATGTCAAAATAGTACACACACCCGGGAGGGACTACGGGACGCCAGTTTGTTAAACTGGCGGTGTTGGAAAACAAATAACGCACGGTGAGGCGTGATGACTTAATGAGCTCATGATGACTTTGCGCCTCTTACCCAGCATGCCAGCCTGGCGGTGCACGTGGAGGAGTGCCTGTGCTGCAGCAAGGAGCTGAGCCTGGACATCCTGGAGAGGGAGACGGACATGGCGGTCCAGTGTGAGCCGGACCGATGCGGCCTGGAGGCTCTGCAGGAGAAGCAGGACCACCTGGAGGTGAGAGGAGGCTAACTCCGTCCCGTTGACTTGGGATTATTGACATTTACTTGGTGTAATGAAAAAGAGGAAGCCCCTCCCCACCTTCCCCTCTCTCTTCTTGCACTCGCCTCCAACACATTGTTCCACAGCCTGTTTCCTGTTGTGCCAGATTTTCTCACACCAAAAAAAAAAAAAAAAAAGCCAAGCGCACTTTGTGCTGCGTTTAATTTAATATATAAACTGCAAACACACACAGAGCGTGCAAAAGTTTATTATTCAAATGGAATATTTATTTATGCTCGTGTGAATCATTGTTCTGTTAGCTCTCAGAGTGTGTGTGTGTGTGTGTGTGTGTGTGTGTGTGTGTGTGCGGGGGTCAGAGGGTTGGATCTGTGAGGTTGGTGAAGTCCTGCGTGAGTCACACACACACACACACACACACACAGGCAGCTGTCTGGACTCGATACCATTGAGGAGCAGAAAAATGACCTAATCTCCCAAACTGAAATAACTGTGCCGTCAGCAGACAGGCATCCGCAACACACAAGTGTTGTTGCGGCTGAGAAACGTTACGAGGCTTTACTCCCAGAGAACCCTATTAATTACCGCCTCGTCAAAAAGCAAAGAAAGAAAAAAAAAAGGGGGTCCGAGATTGCGAGCTCGCCATAGTGCTGCAGCCCCCCACATGCGGACCATATGGGCCTCTAGCTGAATGATATGCATAAAGCTATGATGGGATGAGGTCATAGTCACGCAGAGAGATACAATTGGTTCAGGCTGTCTTGAGCGATGCAGAGGACGATGGGAGATGATAGACTGTGTGATTCTCCACAGATTGACTATGAAGTCATCAGGGAGGAGGTGGAGGAGATGGAGAGCCAGACGTCCCGCCTGGCGGAACTGTGTCCGGAGAGGGTGCGCGTGCTCGGGGCGAAGATGCGGGCGGTGCTGGAGGGCTGGACGGAGCTGGGGAGGAGCGTGGCGGGCAACAAGGCACGCCTGCGAGAGTTCCTGCAGCTCCAGGACTTCTTCAGGAGCTACCTCGCCATGATGTAAGCAGGGAGGAGGAGGGGGATCAGCCCATTCAGATATGTTTTCAAGGGAAGAACGGGATGTTCTCGTTGTCAGGCGAATGTTTAATTTAAGACTCATGACAAGGCGATGAATGTCCGAGAGTCTGGTCATTCTCAGGTTTCTTTTACGATTGCATGTGTTTTCTCACAGCACTGTTCCTTGTCTTGTCCCTCCTCCCTTCTCTGAATAGCTCATGGACAGAAGACACCAGGTCTTGCATTTTCTCAGACACCGCCTTGCATCTTGGGAAAGACGGCCGGAGGCCCCTCGCCGCCGAGCTGGACATGCAGATCGAGCAAAAGTTTGAGGAGTTCGATGAGCTCGCGGACACGGGGAGGAACCTTTTGGACGCTGATCACCACCTCACGCAGATGGTGAGCATGACTCCACCGCGACCCTCGGATACGTTTCATTTATGCCCGTCTTTACAAATTCAGAGTATTGTGTTGCAGGTAAGAGAGCGCATGGAGGAACTGAGGAGCATGCTCGGCTGGATCTCGGTGCACTGGAGAGCTCAGAAACAACAGTGGCTTCACAAGAGGAGCAAACAGGAGCCTCCGCCAGATAACATCTACTCCGAGGCCATGATGTGCGCTCCGACCACGGAGGTAAACTAACAAAGAGGGGACAGGCTTGGGTCCTTGGGAAAAAAAAACAAAGTTGAAAATTTGGCACCCAGAAAATAATCATGACAATAAGTCACACAACCTCAACAATCAAGGAGTGACAGATTGACTGGCTGTGGATGAAGACGGAGGGAAACATATGTTTCCTGTTATTGGAACGTATTCGGTCCTTATTTGTTAATTTGTCCTTCCTACGTAGAGTTCAGGTCCCGAGCCCGAGGCCCACCATTCCCATCCGTCCCCGGTCCTCCCCTCCGATGAGGACCGATTAAAGGCAGCGGGAGACGTCCGACCCTCGTCCCTGCGAGAGGACGAGCAGCTGGAGGACGGGTACGAGGTCATGAGTAGCATCGCCTCCTCCTCGGAGTCCCCCAAATCCTCCATCGTGGTCCTCAAAGAGCCCGGCAGCCCTGCTTTAGGGGGCACGGTCAACCTCATCCTTAGCTTCGGGGGGAAGGGGGACAGCCAGGTTCAGGTGCTCGACCCGCCCACTGGGTCGGACGCGGTCACGGAGGAGACCTCGGAGCCGGTCCACAGGGTGAGGAACGCTCTCATCACTTCAGTAATATGTGTTCCTCCGTGAAGCTGATTGTCTGTAAAGCCACCGCATGGGATCTCCCTCCTGGACTCTCTAGCTGCTTGTTCCTCCCTCTCCTCAGGCCTTCATCTCTCCTCCCACCCTCCTCTTCTCTCCCTCAGCCTCAATCTTCTGCCTGTAAAAACTTTTGGAGGCGCTGCCAGGGCCTTTTGGAAAATACTTTGGGTAGTTTAAAGCGAAAGAGAAAGATTTACCGGCAGAGTGCAGACGAGGTAAATTGCGCGGTGTGTAGTGGCGTCGCATGCTGCGTCTCAAAGTGTGCTGGGACTGCATGCTGTGTGTGTTTTCTAGAGGCCAGCATGTTCCACTAACCCCCTTCGTTACGAGGAACATCCAGTCCTCGGCTTCCCCCGTGTAAAGCAGGCATGAGCGCCAAAGGAAACGGGTCACGGCCAAACGCTATCGTATTTGCACCCCGAAGTCGCTGCGGCTGGAAAATCTACAGTTAATGTGAGAAAAGGGAGAAAAGATAACAAACCGCTTTTTTTCCTGTCAAAACGCACAATTTCCTACTCGACTGTGGTGGTAAATGCAAAATCCAAAAAGCAAATGAATTCTACTTTTAGATTTTATTCTGTCGGAAAAATGGGAAAAAGGGAGGCGCCAATTTTACAATCTAATATAAACGTAACGAGGGGAAGTGTAGTAATGCTTTAATATGATCTCCAATGAGTGAACAACAATCCGTTTGTGAGTTAATTTATACCAAATACACAGTATTCTAGTAGAATTGTATTGTATTTTTTAATTGTTTGACTTTCCTGCGAATTAAAGATGGTTTAGAAACTGGATTTAAAGAAGTCACGTTAACGAGGACTCGTCATAAATCCATTTTGAGGCTCTAAAAACTAAATACGTACATTTTAGATGCAATAATAATCCTGCAGACATTTCGCCCTCCCAGCTCGTCTTGTGTAAACTCAGATAAACGGTTAAATCCCAAACTGAAAGTGCCGACTTTACGCCGACATTCAAACTTTTTCTCTGGATCTTTTAAAGCTTTTCAAGCCGCAGAGCGCCGACAGAGACAGAATGAGGATGATGACGAGTAAGAAGAGCTCGGCGCGGTCGTCTCCCTGCTGCGACTGTTGACAGAAGCTGTCTCTTCTCCTTCTGTCATCTCACCACCAGCTTTGATGCAAAAACCTGCTCTTGTTTGTCTCTCTGCAGCTGTGCCTCAGCTGTGCTAAAGAAAACCAACGAGTGACCCACCTCCTTCACTTCCTGTGAAAGTTGCGCAAAAAAAAAAATGGCGTTGCAAAATAAGGTCATTAGACAGGGAAACTGGTGCTGAACTTTTCACCGTGATTTACAGTCTGGGGCTCCCACAGAAACAAGAGATTAGTCACAGAGGTGAAAGGTCAAGCCGTTACAGCTGCACATGAGGGCATGTGCAGCCACACATGAGTCTGATTAAGTGTGCGTTGTGTTCTTTTGTCCTTTCATCTTATTTTGCGTTGTTGTTTTTTTAATATTTGCATTGCTGTGTGAGACTTCTGGATGTAGAGGGAAGAAAAGAGGCTGATGTTTGTCTCCTAAATGTAGCTGATTGTGTTCATCGTGTCATCTGTAACACATGAAACAGCTCTTGTTCTCCCAGAGGGCCGCGGGGCACGGCCTGCAGCGTGCATGAGTCTCTCTGAGGTTTAACCATTCGCGATAAAGCATCGATGATTGGAGAGTTAACGTGTGTCTAACATCCTTTTCTTCCTCTAGGTAAGTACCTACTTGCATGTGAAGGACAGCATCCTGGCTGTGGCCCCCGTGTACGAGAGCATCACCCTCCCCCGCCAAAAGAGCCGCTCCACATCCTCAGCCTCCCCTACGTTCTCACCATCCTCCTCCTCCCCACCCTCTTCTTCCTCGGCGGCCGCGCCTCAGACAGCAAACGTCACCTTCCACCGGTCGGCGTCTGTGGCGGCGAGCGGCTCCATCTTCAGCAGCCTTAAGCGAATGAGCAAGAAGAGGAAGAGGAAGAGAGACGCTCGCCGCCACACGATCCAGAAGATCATGGGCGTGGAGGAGCCAACGGAGGGGCCGCCGCGCTGCGACGCCGAGGCCATCGCGTACGACACGCACACGTGGCCCCTGAAGGAAGGCCAGAGGAAGAAGAGCTCGCCGAAGAGCGGGGACGCAGTGGAAGCTATGGCCTACATGAAGAATCCCCTGCTGAGGGACATCGACACGGAAGGTTCTGGAGAATACAGCGTTATTCCATACATGTTGGCCCCTCCCGTATCAGAGGGGCCGACCGGAAATCACACGAGGAGCCACTGCAGGTTCCTCTCTCTGGGCTCCGTGCTGAGCTTCGACCTTCCCAAGGACATGACGCTCATCCCCAGCATTCAGGACATCATCACCATCGCCCCTCCGGAGGCCAAAAAAGGCGCAGGGGCCGATCCGGACCCCCACTCCCAGAGACACACGGCCCTGAGCTCCTTCAAACAGACTCGACCCGCTCCTGCCATCGCACACGGCTCAGCAGACTTCGGAGTTCCCGAGACGCGGAAAGATCCTCCACCACGTCCTCCATCCCCAGAAGAAGAAGAGGATCAGACCGTACCGGACAGCGATCCGTCTGAAACCCAGATCAGCCTGCAGAAGGATGCAGAACAGGAGTGGGACAGGATGTTGTCAGAGGTTAAAACCGGCACAGCTGACAGGACCAGCCAGCCTTCCCAGCTCCCCATCTATGTGAACCAGGTCTTAAACACGGCTGTGCACAAACACGAGTGCCCGAGTGTCCACACGCTCATCCGAGACCTAAACGGACACCTGTACCACAAAGGTGCGAGACCCCAGCGCGAGGAGAGTCTTCAGTGCCAGGCTTCCCACGTGGTCCTGAACCTGAAGTCCACGGTGAGCGTTCGCCAGGACTCGGTGGACTCGGGGATCTCCACCTCCAGCAGCATCAAGCTCTGCAGCGAGGCCCCGGCTCCGGAGAACCCTCTGCCCAAGGGCGTGGTGGGGAGGGTGATGTCCCTGGAGGTGGGCGGTCTGGACTGCACCAAAGCGACGGAGAAATCATTGGCGGACTCAGAAACGGAGCCCGTCCACCTAGACCACCAGCAGTTTGAGGAGGAGGAGGAGGAGCTGGAGGACATCTGGAACCAGACTACCAACTACAGGCAGAGCGTCTGCTCAGACATCATGTACCAGCCGAGCCAGCAGGAACCCTCGGAGCCACCGAGCCAGCGGCGGTCCCGTTCCCCTTCGCCCAAGACCCCGGCGGTGCTCTACAGGAACCTGGTCACGGCCTCAGCCCCCAACCTCCTCGTGGCCGAGTTTAAACTCCCCCCTTACCTTCAGAGCCTGCTGGGCTACGACAAGGAGCAGAGCCCCAAAGGTCACCCCCTCCTCCCTCCGATGGCCGTCGGAGAACGGAGGTCCTGGGCCGCCTTCCCAAACAGGGAGCCGGCCGGCAAGACCTCGGTGACGGTGAACGAGACGGCCGCCGATACGGTGAAGCTTCCGGATGTCGGGGACAATCAGAGATACATCTACCAGTACAGGGAGGACGAGGAGGCGGAGGAGGAGGAGGAGGCACCGGTGGGGGAGGAGGTGGATGAGCATGCAGGTTGTTCCAAGGTGAGGTCAACGTTTGATGTACTGGAATGTTGAAACCTTAGAGGCTGCATCAGTTCACACAAATAACAAAAACACATTACTGGTTTGTCGGCATGGCAACAGGTTCGGTTTTCTAGAGTTTAGACTGTAGTTCTTTTAGAGTTTTTTATCACCCTCTAAAAAGGAGGGTGTGTTTGTAGTTTGGGTGAACTGAAACTTGATCCCATCCTGCCTCAATAATGCATCACATACATTTAAATGTTTGTAAAATGTCAAGATTATCAGTGAATACAAACAGAATGTTGCCCTGGAAGCTGCATGAGCATGACCTCTCCTCGTCCTGCACAGGACCAGTCAATGAGTCTGCTGTCGGTCCACATGAGCCTGGACGCCGTCGCCTCTCAGCTGGAAAGCACGGAGCAGCAGGACGACCCCATGGCCACAGGAGGGCGCTGTGTCACCCTGGTGAGAGCAGCTCTTGTTACAAATATGTTTTTCTTCCCCTTTTTTTGTCTAATTGCGGTGTTAATTGAAACCCCTCCCAGAGTGGAAAGCCTGAGCTGCAGTCGATGGAGGGAACGCTGGAGAGGAAGCACAAGTTGCAGCTGGGAGGAAAGAAAGTGAGTGTTTTTTTTGTTTTCATATTCCAGCCAGCGCAGTCAGCAAATGTAAAGCCCCGCAGTCAGCAGCAGCACACTCTTATCGTATTTTCACAGGCCGCCTCCAGAGGCTGGAGCTCCTACCACGCCGTCCTCCATCGGCACACCTTGTGCTTCTACCAGGACAGAAAGGACACACTGAGGGTAAGAACACAACAATAAGAGCTGCCGAGAAAGCCAGGCGATGATGAATAATTGAATGGTATAGTATGAAGTCAACGGTGATTAATCCGTGTTGTGCTGCAGAGCTCGGCGTGCGGCCTGCCGTTGAACCTGGCGGGAGCCGAGTGTTCGCCGGCGCCGGAGTACACCAAGAAACCCAACTGCATCCGACTGCGGTGAGACTTGAACCGGCGCTCCATCACAGCGATGAGGGGTTTCTGTACGGTTCTCTGGTTTGTAATAAGTCGTGTTTTCTGGCCCCTCAGGCTCCGCGACGGCTCCGAATATCTGCTCAACACATCCTCTCGTTTCATGATGAAGAAGTGGATGATGAAGATACAAGCAAGCACAGGTTAAACATTTGATGTCAACGTTACTGTGTGCTAAATCTGAGCTGATTATTAAATACAGGGTCGCCCGTAATGTTGGAATAATTTGCACATTTCTCATCTTTTATAGCAGCAAACAAATGTTATGCATGAATTAATTTCACCTGGGTCACACAATGGAATCATTGCATCTGGTCAAAAGTGATTTCTGATGCATTTAAATAGGAATAGACTGTGTAGGATTGTGTCTGAAAATATTAACTTATGGGCATATTTGTTTGTTCTGAACAGGTCGGGGTGAGTCTGGTGTCCCGGCTGATCACGTCCCCGTTTCCTCGTAAGATACGCTTCTCTTCATTTTCGTTTTGCTTCCAAATCTTTTTACTGTAATTAAAACAAAAAAACGTTTGCCCCTCCCACCTCCACAGGAAGCCCTTCCACTGCTCCTCCCACCACGCCTCCACCGTCGCCACGCTGCCCGGGCGTAAACCACCGGGCGGCGCCGGCACCCAAACCAAAGAGATCGTCGTCCTCACCAGAGAGTTCAGTCACGCGCCGCAGAGTCATTTAGGGAGCGTGGACGAGCAGCTGACCGCCTCGCCATCGGAGGGAGGCTGCTGCGGTAAGGCAGTTCACACTTGGGTAGCACAAGCCCCGCCCACTGAATGACGAGAGGAGGCAGGCAGTCATTGAACAGGATTTCTATAAGCTACCTTTTTTAGACTTGAGGCAACTTATAAATCCTCTAACCTTGAAAGAAAAATGAATGTCTGCTGCGAGCATAGTGTTGTCCACTAGGGGGAGCTACTGTATCATCTCACAATATACTGCACAGGCAGGCAGCTCACATCTGTTACTACGGTAACAGGTTCCAGTTGTGTCCCTCGGCCCCCCTCTAATGCCATTTTTGTCCCTTCCTAGATGACGATGAAGGCCGTTTACAGCAGACGATGACTCACCGCCTGACTGGACCATCCTCCCCCGCCTCCCCTCGCTCCCCCGTCTCCAGCAGTCAGGACTGGCCCAGCAACAAGCGTCGCTCCCACTCCTTCACATCAGGTCAGCTGGCGGTCGTTAACCTCACTCATGTGTCTGAGAGTCACAAACCCGTGTTTCGTCTCCTAAATGACCGTTTCCTCTCTCAGCGACCTTTCAGAAGATCAAACCCATGTTGCACACGGCTGCAGCCGGAGGCCTGGAACGAGGCTCCTCCAACTACTGCGTGACTCTGGTCGTCGGAGACAAGTCATCAGACAAGTCAACCGAGCCGCCGTCGCCGCATCTCGCCACCGACACCACCGGGTGGCAGCAGGACGCCTGTCAGCAGGACGGCGCCCTGAGGAGCTTCGCCAGCCTGCCGCGGCCTCGCAACAAGTCGGTCTTCAAGAAGTTCTTTGGGAAAAAGGACTTGAGTTCTTAAAATGATTATACTCATTTTTAATACGTTTCTAATGTGCAGTGCACAAGCAAAAAAGAGAGAAATGCTACTACTGACTGTATTTATGAGCGGAAGAGCTGCCACGGTGTTATTGTGATGTGTTTTCTATAAATCACTGTTTGTATTGTGAGTGTGCACTGTGTAGTTCTAGATTGGATTATTTTGGATGAACACCTTTTTCACCCCAAAGTCTTACTTCCTGTTTTCCCAGTTTTGGATTGTTGAGTTTAACAGAGAAACCTGCTCAGTGGAGAAGAAGAGAATCATCCCCGTGATGTCATCGTGACTCATTATGAGCATCCTGAGCTCCACCTGTACGCCGCGCGGTGCACACAAACACCTACGTCAGCAGTTTGACACTGCTGGAGCTTTGTTTGATATTAACGCTTTTTAAAATACAAACTGTAACAAAGACTATTCATAATAAAAGATTGAAAAACCAGCGCTTGTGCGTCGCTTAGGCTGTGGTTATTGGATGAGGATATTTATTTTTAAACATAGCTGTGGTGGAAATGTTATTCAAGCTTTGTGCTCCTCTGGAGATGAATAAAGAGATTAAAGGCCGGGCCGAGCTTCTTTTTTCTGCATATTATAAAAAAACATGCCGACAATCAAAGACACGATTCAAACAAATCCATAATCAAGAGCATTTTTTTTTTTTTTTTTTACGCAGAGGAACCAAACATCCGCGGCTGCATAATGAGTCACATGCATGAAGAGTTTGCAAAATACCACTGTTTAGCATTACAGAATATTCAGCGAGTCCCCTTGGAGATGTCTGGAGTATTCACAGCGGGGAGGGAGACGGCGAAAAGAAATAGGTCACTTGGTGCAAATGTTCAAAAAGAAAAACAAGATAAATGGAAGAAGTATAAAAAAAAAAAAGAGGCTGAATCCTCAGAAGAGCAGTTGACATGAGGTGAAAGCATCACTGAAAGCGTTTTTGAAATTTTAATGTGGAGTTTACGCCAGGCGTGTGAAAGGTGTCAGCCGAGGTGGAAGATTAAAAGCAGTTGAAGTGTCACTCGGAGAGCAACGAAAGCTGTGGAAGCGCCGGGTCGAGCTGTAAACGGTGTAACCGATGCAAATATGCTTGGCTGGAGGCCCGGGAAGCACGTGAACAAAAGTGCACCTTTTCACTCGAAGCACAACAAAAGGAGTCGAGAGCCTCTCAGTTCCAGAATCACGGTGTCGTTTCGGCTTAAAGAATGGAGAAAAAAGCACAGAAAACTGTGTTTGTGGTGCACATTTGTCAAAAGCATCCAGCGGAGCCATTAATCACAGCAGGTCAGCAATCTGTGAGTCATTATTGAGACTCTATAGAGCCGAGAGCTGCGTGACTCAACGACTCAATGACTCCGCCTCCTCGCCATAGAAACGCACCCGAAGTTTCCCCACAGAAGTCCACTTATTAGTGGAGACATGTTAATAATCCACAGTGACATGAATCGTACGCATGGCGCCTATTTTCTTGATATACGCTTTAAACGTTTGGGTCCCGCCCCCCTGAACACCCCGCCACAATAAAAGAAAACATTTTTTTGTGATTTTTGACAGCCACATCCTTTGTACAGCCCCGAGGGACGTGCCACCAGCCAATCGATTGATCACCCTGACCCCCCGCACCCCTACTCTTTGTGTCCCCTCTGTGACCTCTGACCTCCATATCATCCGCCGACAGCTTCCGGACTGCTTTCCCTCACAGCTGCGGGGGGGTTTCCACCCGCCCCTGCAGGGACAGCCATGCACTCATGTGTGTGTGTGTGTGTGTGTGTGTGTGAGAGAGAGAGAGTGGGATTATGTGGCATACAAAACAAAACACCCACACACACTCCCCCCTGCCTCAACCTCTAAAGACCGCCCACATGACGTCTCCTCCCAAAAAGGTGAGGTTTTGTTCTGTAGTAAAGTGAAGGAGTGACTCACAGCGGGGGGGGGGGGAGACCGCCGCCGCCGCCGCCGCCGCCGCCACTCAAACAGATCACGGAGGGGAAACCATTAAGGAAGTGTAACAGGAGAGGGATGTCCTCAGGCCCCCCCCCCCCCCCCCCCTGCTGCTGATGGAGAGTTTGTCCTTGTGGAAGGACGGACGTCTCTTTGCACACATTTCCACAGGGAGCATGTTAACGATTCAGGATCATATGGTCGCTTTATGAACAGCAAAAGGAAGATTTTCCTCCCTTAAAATCCCTCTTCTCTGAGCTTTGATCCCAGGCTGAAAAATCAGGTGGTCCACATGCAGGCTTCTGAAAGCCAACACCCCCAGTAGCCCCCGGCCAGCCCGTGAGAGTGACGTAATGGGAGAGTGGTTTAGGGATCATCGGTGGCGGGCGGCCGTATGGAACAGTAATTCAGATCAAATGGCCTTTCGGATGGTATTTTAACTGCCCACCTGTCAGGACCGGCCCATTAGCACAACGAGGTGGATTAAAGCTCGATTATAGGGGAGATATTTGCCTTCAGGCACAAACTGTGAGACGCTGATGAAACGACCTCGGTTTTTAAAAAGGGGAGCTTTGTTAAAGGCGAAGGCCTTCATCACGGACGCTAAGAAGCTTCAGCTCCAACCAACGTTTCAATAAATCTCCCGCCGTCCTGGGAAATAAACCAGGACTCCACCGCGTCATCTCCGAACAATATGTCAGATTCTCACGTTTGGCATTTCGGCCGATGGGCTCCTCGGACAATACATCATAATATGCCCCCCTCCCTCCTCCTCCTCCTCCCTCCACAGCTGTCATCACGCCTCCTGGGCCGGTACCGCAAAGTGGAATAACTGGAGAGAAATGTCCCCGGCTAAGCCCCGGCTCCCCTCCATCCAACCCCGCTCTTCCACCCTCCCTCCCACCCTCCCACCGGCGAGCCCCCTTTGTTCTGGATCGTGGGTAAGCTCCTCGCATCTCTGCGTCCTCCCGGTGCTCGGGGGATCAAGGGTATCATCTGTCCCGCAGATATGCTGCCTATGCATCTCCCCGATATGGATATTAATTCACGTCTTCATTCAAGCCGTTCTATATGAGCTCACGCCGCATCAATACCATCCAGACTCCCCCGGTGTGTGTGTGTGTGTGTGTGTGTGTGTGTGTGTGGACATGAAATACAGACGTATTGAATGTAATATGACCCTCTTTGTAAAAATGATGTCACATTCTTTGCTGCTGTATGAAATAATGATGTGGTGATGATATGGATTACATTTTCATACACGTTAGGACAGTTTACGCACTATTTATCACTATTAGCTCCACTGTAAAAAACTGTGACATATACACTGTAAAAAGTTGTTTTTTTGTTGTTGACAGTTTAACTGGAAAATAAAACAGTAATGTCCAAGTATTGTATTTCTGGTTAAAGTAGTAACTTTGAAGTAGTAAAACCATAATTCATATGTACTGTATTTTTTGTTATGGTTATAGTTTTTACTGTAAAATAGAGCTTTAATGTGATAGTTTTAAGTTACAGTATAAAAAGGGCATTTTTTATATGCTATACTTCCCTCCTTAGATTATCAGTATTTTGGAGCAAAAATAATGTTTTTAAATTCTCGACATTCTTTAAACTGATGAGAAACAAATACATTTTTGACTATTTGTTGAGGAAATGTTCCGGCACATACCATGTCAGCCACAAACGTACCGCCCACTCAACGTGGGGATTTTTATTCTAACAAGACGACGTTAAATTGACAGAAACCAAATGTTTTCTTCAAAAACTGATCCACGATTTCTCCTCGTGACTCCCGGCAACTTCCAGTAAATTATCTCCAGCTTTCAATGATCCGCTAATGACATCACAGCATGGTCGCTTATCACATGACACACACACACACACACACACACACACACACACACACACACACACACACACACACACACACACACACACACACACACACACACACACACACACACACACACACACACACACACACACACAGCCTTCAGTTGGTAAAAAATTGGCAAACTGCTTGTCACCGTTACATAACCCATCTGCTGTCCACCACCACAGGGTGCTGAGAGAGAGAGGGAGGGGGAGAGGGAGAGGGGGAGGGAGAGAGTGAGAGAAGGGGGAGAGAGAGGAGAGACAGGGAGAGGGGGAGAGAGAGGACAGAGGGAGATTGTGTGAGAGAGAGACAGACAGAGAGAGGTGGAAAGAGAGGGAGAGAGTGAGAGAGGGGAGAGAGAGGGAGGGGAGAGAGAGGGAGAGAGTGAGAGAGGGGAGAGAGAGTGAGAGAGGAGAGAGAGGAGAGAGGGGAGAGAGAGAGACAGGTGGAAAGAGAGAGGGGAGAGAGAGGAAAGGGAGAGAGTGAGAGAGGGGAGAGAGAGGGAGAGAGAGGGAGAGAGGGGAGAGAGGGGAGAGAGAGGGAGAGGGGAGAGAGGGGAGAGAGAGGAGAGAGGGAGAGAGGAGAGAGAGAGGAGAGAGGAGAGAGGGGAGAGAGGGGAGAGAGAGGAGAGAGGGGAGAGAGGGGAGAGAGAGGAGAGAGAGGAGAGGGGAGAGAGGGGGGAGAGGGGAGAGAGAGGAGAGAGGGGAGAGAGAGGAGAGGGGAGAGAGGGGGGAGAGGGGAGAGAGAGGAGAGAGGGGAGAGAGAGGAGAGAGGGGAGAGAGAGGGAGGGGAGAGAGAGGGTGAGAGTGAGTGAGAGAGAGAAAGAATGACAGAGGGGAGAGAGTGAAAGAAAGGGTGTGAGAGAGAGAGAGAGAGAGAGAGAGAGAGAGAGAGAGAGAGAGAGAGGAGCCAGCCCACCATGAACCATCTCTCTAATTGCCCGTTAATTCTGCGTCTACGACCGCACCACGTGTCCAGAAGCAGCGCCCGCTGCGTTGACGTTGACCGTCGAGCGTCGGTGCCGCGGTCCGTCAGCAGGCCGGCCTGAACAGATGCCGGCCCAGCAGCCCGTCTGAGTCAGATCTCAGCTGGCAGCTCGTCTGCAGCCGAGGTCTGACAGGTGACATCACTGCACCGGCAGGACTCACACACTAAACCACCGCTTTCACTTTGAAATGACCTGAAGACGCGCTGGCGTTGAAACAAATCGGATTTGTCAGAGGGGATCGCATCGTCCGCAGACCCAGAACCCCCCCTGAGCTGACGGGGGTCTCTAAGCCCCCCCACCTATCCCCTCACAAACCCTACATTTGTCCAACGGAGCCACGTTGTCCGGTGAAGACACGAAGGTGCCAGATTGGATTTACGTCCGTTTGTTGATGGAGCTTCACTTCAACTTTCTACACACAAAAAAAAAGAAAGAACTTTGACAGCACGTCTCGTTTCCGTAGTCGTAAAAACAAAGAAACCCTCCAGGGTGGAGGCCTGGTTCTGGGTTTACTATCAGAATAAATCCGTCTTAGATGCACTCTGACATCTGAATCCTGTATTCACTGATACCGTTCAGCCTTAAACCATCTGGACACAAATGTCATTAACTCCCCAAATCCCCCCCAAACAAAAAGAGAAGCATATTTGATTGAGTATTGATTATGAAAACAAGGTCGAAGGCTTATCGTCGGTATGAAAACATGAGCTGCATGAACACAGGAACAGTTTCAGTTGTTGTTTTTATCTAAGACATGAAAACCAGAGAAAGACAATAACTGTTTATTTGCCTCTATTTGTTCTGCATGTTGACTAAACCATGGAAGGATTGGACATAGCTGCACCGTTAAATATTGATCGATTTCCAATGAGCACATCCTGGTTGAGTCAAAAAACAAAGAGAGAGAGGGGGGGGGGCTCACATAGCAAAGAACTAAATTAATAAACAGGGGCACTGCCTTGTTCTTTATAAACAGAAAATCAGCATGGCTTGTCCTCCTAAAACAAATTCTTATTCATTCCACGCTAATATACGAGGAATGCCTGCTGGAGTCTTCATGAGAATAAAAAAATAAATGTTTAAATCTTGGAGCACGAGAGATTTACACACTTACTGAACGATCCCTGCTGTGTTCCATCTCACAATCAATTATTCAGCATGCAATCCATTTTGAGGGTTCTACGAGAGAGGGAAAACAGAAATTGGTATTGTGTACATAAATACATGCATGTGTGGCACAGTGACCCCCCTCACAGTAGTACTAGTAGTACTCTGTATACTCACTGACACGCATAAAACGTGTTGTCAGCACAAAATAAAAAGAAATAAATAAAAAAAGAGCCAAAGTGCAGCCGCTCTGAACGTCAAGATTGGGTTTTAATGCTGGAGACATTTCTGCAGCGCTGCTAGAACGTCCTGCAAGACGGCATCTCGGTTCTCCTTGGACACCTACGGGGGAAACAAATACGCAAAAAAATAAAAAATAAACATTAAAAGACGACAAATCTCTACATAAGTAACACAAATACAGTGAAAACCACACTGAAAACACACTGATCTAAAAGTGAAATTACACATCACGTGTTTTATATACTCCTCCTTTGATGTAAGAATAATAATAAACCCATTTTTTTTTTTTTGCATGACAATATCCATAAGCGAGTCTTCCGTGATGAATTATTTTGACGTCTGAGATCACCCCTTTGTTGCTGAATCAGTCACGCATGATTTAGAGTTAATCCGCTGTAGTGGAGGGATAATACGGGGCACGGCCCTCTATATTAGCGGGGCAGACTGACTGCCCTCCCTGAGACCCAGGATCCAGTGTAAACTGTCCTGTAGCGACTTAAAAGCGCCTTAACTGACCTAAATATCTAATATACCCCCCCTCCCTCCCTCCCTGCTGGTGTTTACACTCACAGTGAAGACCTTGACATCTCTGCTGCCCCGCACCTCTTCCACCAGGCCCAGAGGTTTGCCCTTGGGGGCGGGGATGGTGCCCAGGACGGTGCAGGAGGAGCCGGCTAACGTCTGTCTCACCGCCCTGATGAACGGCTGGCTGAAGAGCTCCATTTTGCCGATCTCGTCGATGACGAACACCTTCCTGCCGCCGCCGCCGCCGCCGTCCGCTGACCCCGCCTGCAAGCGTTGAGCATTAAAGGTTTTGCTGAAAAACATCTTAAATGTAAATCTGAATCTAAACACGGAGGAGGTGACCTGGAATGAACCATCCTCGTTACATACTGATAGCAATGAATACGTTTAATGCTCTAGTATAAATAAAAGAACATTTTAAAGGTCATCTGTGGCAAGATTGTAAAAAAAACCCAGTCCAATCAAAAAAGTCAGGCCGGAGAACATGATTGGACGGCCTGCCTGTCTGTCAAAGCTTACTTCCTGATTCTTACTTCACATCTTGAATGAAGGGGCGGGAGTTTTTTGGTTCGGCGATGCCTTCAAAGTCCAAATCTCTGTGGTTTTTCCAGATGACCTACTCTACCTTTAAGCGTGTGCCTGATGTGGTAAAAAAAAAACTGTTTTTTGGGTTCAATGGTGGGAAAAAAAAGAGTCTGGCGTTAACGTGTGCGATCGTGTCCCCCAGTGACGCCGTTTTGGATCGTTCCACTCAACGGGTGATTACAGAGACGCGGTTCGAGTGAGATGAAAGTGGCGTTTACACACACCTTCCTTTTTGTTACACATGTGTAGGCGTCGGCTCACTTTACACGCGGGATTAATCACGGTCAGCCAGACGGCTCCGCCAAACACTAAAAACGTCGCTGTGGAATTTATGCGCTCGCAAGCTTCCAATTATTCCATCAATCCTGGGAGGGGGGGGGGGGGATTCAAAGGTTTGATGAGTTGTTAAGTGGGGGGAGAAAGAAAGGGGGGTTTATTTGCTGTGATCTATTGATGAGGGCGAGCTTACGTGTCTGAAGAGGGGGAGAGCCAGGTTTTCAAAGGAAGCCACGTCGACGACATACTGCCCGACGGTGTGTTCCCGTCGGCCGAGAGCCGAGCTGCCAGCCTCTCTGCAGGATGGAGAAAAAATCAGCTAATGAGGAGGAGAGCAGGCAGGTTTCTGATAGAGCTTATCCTACCTTATTCTGGACAGGTGGCCCCGCTCTCCCGTCACCGTGACGACATCAAAGCCGACTCTCCGGCCCCCCTCCCTGACCTCCTCGGTGTAAAAGCCTTCCACTCCCACTCCCGATGACACCAGAGCCTCGCAGGCTTTCTGCACCAGAGTGGTTTTCCCCACACCTGCGAGTCCAACAAGGGACACAACCGTGGACAAAAAGACCCACAATGCATTGCAGCTGTACAACCACAACATTAACATCTTTATTCTAATATCAATGCACTCAAGTCAGGATAAAATTATCTTTCAACGATGAGTCACAGAGCTTGTTTTGTAGAATCTTTGAGCACATGGAAAAGCACTATATAACACCTATGTATTATTATTATTATTATTATTAATAATGAGTTTTTATTTATTTTTTCTACATTTTAAAAATAAATATCTGTACTTTCTACTCCTCACTTTAGTTTTAATGCATTTTTTAATTAATATTACTCCAAATTCAGCCAGTAGAAAATGTCCTTCATAGTAATACTTACTTTGAGTATTTTTCAGCGCCATTTACTTGAGTACATAAGTTGAACCAGTACTTCTACTTTTAGCAGTATTATGTTTGTGTACTTCTACTTGAGTCTGTACTTTTGACACGTCTGCTTAAAGGAATTCCATAAATACCGAGTTTCCTCAAACGTTACCACAGAAACAGCTAAAACCGAGCTAGCTTTCATCAGAACCGACATAAACGTTCACCGAACGGCACCCTGGGTAATCACAGCCGGCCGACTGATCCGGATTCACGGCGACTGAAACGTCAGCAACGTTAAACCAGCTGGGGGTCGACTATTACCTGGAGGTCCGGTCAGGAAAACGTGCTTGAACATTTCACTTCACTTCATCAGCTCGACAACGTGCCGCTGCGGCGCTTCCGTACACAGCCAGTTGACGCATGCGCGGTAGACGCTACACCTCTGAACGTTTTTTTTTTCCTTTTTAATTGAACAATTTTGTAATTATTTAAAGTACAATGCTAAATATTAATACAAAAAAATATTTGAAATATGTATTTTTAATTGGTGGATGTTTGGTTTCCTTCTGGTCTACTTGGAAGTATGAATATAAAATGTGCCAAATATAATATTTAGAATAAAAAATATGATTTCTGTCAATGTTATTTTCCCTGACAACTCACAACTTTACTTAATTTCCCACACAAAATATCTGAAGATTCATAACCTTCATATATTTCGGTGCAAAGAGTCGACAAAGAAATCCACAAACAAGTTGAATCTGCTTAAAATAAGCAAAAAGTTAAATACAGTTCAAAAAGTAAAAGAATTAACCCTGATACTGTTGTATATTATTTTTTATTAAGTTTAAAATCATATTGATATGATTTTAACCACTTTACATATTTTGTATAACGTATAAAATCCTGTCAAATTATTAATTCAATCTTAATCTGAAAAGTATTGAGCTGTAAAATGTGTAAATGTAGGTGCAAAGAGAACAAATAACCGAGTTCTACTTCATTACAGCTTTGAGCTAACACACTTAATAATAATAGTGAATAATCACCAGTGCAGATTAGTAGCACGGCCATCTGAGCACAATTAAACCGAGTGAAACAGCTGCTCAGTTCTGCTTATCAAATAACACCGAGGGGACAAAAGCAGAGCGGAGGGAGGGATTTAAAAAGGAAACACCTTGAAATCAGGAGCCGCTCTGGGAGATTTTCAACTCGCGACGACTCGACTGGAAACGAGAGGAAGACTCGGGGTCCGACGATTTATGCAAATGTGAAGCAGCCTGGTATTAACGGAGTGATTAAGATGTAAAATCCTCACATCGTTTCCACAAAAAAAGGCTTTTCTTTATTCAAAAGAAGTCGTCAGACGTTACAACTGGAAGGGAAATGTACACGTATATACGGGGTATAACATTGTAGCTTCGATGTCTAATTGTATACTTTTCTCTACATGGTGTAACCGGGGAGTTTGTTGGCCACGAGCTCAGAGATGTGCCGATACTCCTTTTTGAGATCCAGAGAGCCGAGCTCATCCTCCACTTCGTCTGCCTCCTGCGGCTCAAAGGAAACTGATTCTGTTGAAAATCCGGGGCCGCTTTCCTCGGTTGACCTCTGACCCCGTGGCGATACCAGACTCTCTGCGCCAGAGCTCCTTTCCACTCTGCCGCTCCCCGTCGTGATCGGTTTCCCGGAGAGCACGGTCCGCAAGGAGGCCGAGCCCTCATCGGAGGAGGAGGAGCTGAGGGCCGAGGCGTGGGTTCGAGGTCGGACGGCGACCCTCAGGGCTCGCTGTGGGGAGCCGGGGGCTTTGACGGGCACCGGGAGGACGGCCCTCTTCTGGAAGTCGGGGCGGAGAGGAGAGCGGGGGGTCTTGGCTCTGGAGGATTCGGAGCTGCTAGCGGGGTCAGGGGTGAAAGCCTCGCTGGCCTCAAGGCTGTTAAAGTCATCAGCGTAGTCCGGCTCGCTGGAGTCTGAAAACCGAGACTCGGGGCTGCCGTCTGGAGAGTTGGAGATGTCTCTCCGGCTAAGTGACTCGGCACCAGATGTGACTCCACTTGATTCGCCGCAAAGCTTCTCGTCTTCGTCCGGGGCGACGTCGTCTCCGACCACACCGGGGATGTGAATGCATCTCGAGTCAAGGAGGGAAGGTTTTTCTGAAGTTCTCGGGGAGCCTTCTGGTTTACTGTGAACTTGCTGGGTTTTCTGTTTCAGTGTGGCGGTTCCCTGCATGCTCTGCATCATCGTCTTCACGTTTTCATTCAGGCCGCGGCTCCGATTCAACGCTGGTTTCCTTTTGCCGGGCTTGGACTTTGTCTTTGCTTTGGCCACGCTTGACTGCGTTGCACTCTGTATTAAATCGATGCATTCACGGCGTTTCTGTTCAACGGGAGGAAGTTGCTTCAACCTCAGATTGAATGTTCTGGTTGTACCGTAGACAAGCTTCTTCCTTGGAGACCTGCTGCTCTGGATTAAATCTTGCTTTACAGACGCCGGCCCGACTGCTGGTGTAGAACAGTGTCTGGGGGGATGTTTTGGTGAGGTCTTCTGCAACGATTTGCCCCGCCCAGCTGCCGGCTCTGTGGACGCAGGCCTGTAGATCCACGACAGGTTGGGATGGACAGACAAGGGCCGCTGTGGGTTCTGACCGCTCAACTGTGACAGCTCCACAAGGAGGGCGTTCAGTAGAGGCAACTGTCGCAAGGCCTCCCCGAGGTCATTTGGGGTCACCCCGCTCGTTTCTTGGGTTCTTGCTGGTTTTCCAACTCTCTGGTCCACCGCTGGAGGACTTGCATCTTCCTCCGAGTGCGTGTCCTCAGACGGGAAAGCCTCAGAGTCCAGATTCAGGAAGTTGCAGCCTTCGTTTGTGCTTTTTTCCTCTGCTGAATTATTGTAGAAGAGATGCGGTGGACAAAATACAGTTAAATCTTCTTCAAGTGTTTGGCTTCCTTTCTCCTCGGGCATGGAGGTGTTCTCATTTGATGGCTGGTTTTGGATCCCATCAGGACCACAATCAGGAGGTTCTGTTGTGGTTCTGTTGCTTTGTGGCGGCAAACTCGCTCCCAGGCTCTTCAGTTTGTAACTGAGGGAAATGGACCCGATCGTCTCCCCGTTGAGGTCCTGCACCCCGACGAGCCCTCTCTCTCCGTGAGACGAGGCAGCGGAGACCCCGTGTTCGGCCGCGTCCCGCCGGATCCCGTCCATCGCTGTCGCCAGGGAGACGAGCGAGGTGCCGACTAGTTTGGGCAGCTCCTCTTTCACGTCCAACACCATGACGTAGAGAGGGGCGGAGGACAAGTCGGCGTGCAGCTTGTTCAGGTTCGTTTTGAAGAAACAACACTTGCCTCTGTTGAAGGTGTGTTTTTCCCCCCCGTGGTGGCCGGCGGCTAACGTCACCGCCGCCCCGCTGAGGCTGATGGATGAGCAGCGTCGGGAAGTCCAGCAGTCGTAGCCCGACAGCCAGCTCGTCGGAAACTTGACTTTCTTTCTCTACGACGCGGATGTTTTCCACCAGAAGCTCGAGGGAAAACAGAGTCTCGACGTCGTCGCCGTTTCGTCGCCCCGACATCATGGAAGCAGCGCGACAAAACAAAACAAACAGCAGGCTAACTAAAGAGCTAACTAGCCGTTAGCTGGCTAATCCGTTTGGCTTCTGTCGACTCCATGGAAACAGACACAGCTGTCGCGAGCATTTCGCGTCACGCGATGACCCGGGATACCTGGGAAATGCAGTTTCAGGCGCCCTTCACTTCAAAAACTCTTCTAGTGCTTGTTTTTTAAATATATTTATATATATTTGAGGTTATGCTTTAACAAATTAGCCCTGATGGTGTAAATACAGCTAATCATCGAAGTCTCCAAAACAAATAAATTAAAAGAAAAATAGAAAAATACTGTACTTCTGCTACCTCATGATGCACACATATTTCACTATTCACTATCACTAACCTAAACTGTAATATAGCATAATGCATATTTGTATTCATTGCCATAATAAATATTATTACTGTATCTCTGCTGTATTTATTTAATCATATCGATCTGTATATTTATCCAGTCATACTTACTTATATATTATTCATTACCCTTTTATATAGAGACACACGCACACACACACATATATATATATACATACATTGCACATATACTGTTTTTCTTTCATATTAATCTGTACAGTTTGTTTTTGCTTGCCTAGTTTTGTATCATCATTTTGTTCCAAAATTATTTTTTTATTCTTGTATAGCTACTCTGTATAAAGTACTCTTTAAAATAAAGTTGTTTTTTAATTGAATTTAATTTTACAATTGGAAGACAGGTCGAAGACATGAAAGCGTTTGGGTGCAGTTCTGCAGTTGGTCAGGTGGTGTCGCTGTAGAGCTTACTGGGGGGTTTACGGACTAAAATAGTGTTCCGGCGAATAGCAACAAGGCCACCGGACTCAAGAGACATGACGGGCTCATTACTCTCCTTTAGCCCTGTAACGTTAGTTTATTATATCACTATTATTATATAGTATTGTTAACAAGCCTATGATGTGTGTGTGTGTGTGTGTTGTGTGTGTGTGTGTGTGCAGGAGTGAAGTGCAGAGAGTTTCTCCGGGCGTCTTGTGGGCGGAGCCTCGCCGCGTGTTGTCATCACGGAGATAGGTGCTGGATGGATCTCGCTATGCCACTTCAGTGTGGAGGCTGACACCGAGAGAGGAAGATGTTATACCGACTGCCACAGCTTCAACTGGGAGGTTTTTATTTCATTTTTTAAACCTTTTAACGGATAACTAGCAACGTTGACGACCTCAACAAAGCTCCCTCCGCGGACAGGACGCTCGCATTTCAAGGTAAGAGTGGACCCCGACCGCCTCAACTTAACAAAAGTGGGGTTTTGTAGCGCTAACACGCAGCGAGAGTGAGCCGGGGAGAGCTGGTGAAAACTCACCGGGGATAATGGTGAACACACACACACACACACTCATATAATAAAGTTACTTTGGGGAAAATACGTGTAATGTGAGAGGCTGGTATAACGTGTAGGATACGGCGTGTCAGCAAACAGCCTATCTATAGCCTGGACGTGTGTGTGTCCACTCATTAATGTAACCGTTGACTTTTATCCACCAAACCAGCGCGTTAGCCTCACATTCACACCAAACCCAATGCAAAAAAAAACTCAATTGTATTATATTATTGCGATTTTTATTCAACATTTTGACTGTAAATGATATTGCAAGTTATCGGCATGTTTTTGGGGTAATTATGGTGCTGGTGCTGGTGTGTGCACGCGCGTGGGGTTTAATTGGACTGGCTTTGCCCAGACATTTTTTTTTTTTTTTTTTTAATGAATTTGTTTAGTGAAGTGCTTCTTTGTAAACGGTGGGGGGCGATAAAGGCACCATTGTTCAACTGGTCATGGATAATAAAGCCTGGATAATAAAGGTGAGGCCCACATATACAGGCCATTTAATTGTTGTGGGAAGCCCAGACTGGATTCAGTTTTTAATTATTTCTTTATTCCTGCATGTCAATGAAGATAAGCATTATGTTGTTATTCGGGGTGTCTTTTTTTATACTTTTTGCAGCATTGGATGCAGACAGAGAATAATATCCACCATTGACATCAGATTTGTTTGATTCTCCACACACATACTGCAATATCTGCTTGTACTGAGCGTGTACAATCTTGCTTCATTACCGGTTGCTCCTGTGGCCCATTCATTATACAATGTACTGTACACTCCGCCGGGGGAGTAAACAAGTGAAATGTTGTTTGTCTTCCAAGCACCATATCCGTTGCTGTCTTCCTGCAGGAAGTTTAAGCCTCCACAGTAACTAACTTCCCCAATAAACGGGGAAAACAAATAAGGCCCACTCCTGTGCTGTTGGCTAGCTTACTGGAACGTCAACGAGGTGCTCTTGAGTGTAAATTTAAGTTTTCCATTGTTTCATTTTCAGTGCTCTGCGTTTTTCTGGCTGCTGGTTTCACAGCTCCCATCTGAACACATCAAGCGTGGAGAGTTATTTTCTCCCGGAGCGTTAAAATCAATAAGACACCATTAGTTTTCGCAGGGTTTTTTTTTTTTTTTTTATGTCTGGCAAAGATTAGTTTTCCGTTGGGGCTGTGCTCTAGCTAAGTAGGCAAAGGAGTGCTTCGAGAGGACTCCAGTTCATGTTCATGGCCTGTTTATAACATCCAACACATTTCCCTTCCAAAAGTGTTTTGGCACAACTCAAAGCCGTCAGGTCTGCGTGTCAGGGAGGTGATTTTTCAAACCTGGCCACTCTGCTGAATGGGCTTTAAGACATCTGCAGTGATGTGTCAATGATTTGCTATTATTGTGCATGGAAGCGAAAGCAACCCCCCATTAATCTGCTCATTTTCTCTCTCATCATGCAGATATTTCTATTAGAGGGTTGTCTGTCGATGACATCTACAGTCTGTTTTTCCAGTTGAGCTTGCGGTCGCGCTTTTTTTTTTTTACGATCGTTTGATTTTGAGGGATTCCCACCTTGTTGACTTTTCTGTTGGAAACTATGATTATTTCCAGATAGAGTGATTTAAAAGATCTGCTGAGGTGGCTACCCAATACCACCCACTACCAGCGACACCCAGTGCCAGGGAACGTCTTCCAATCCTTGTGTGGATGGAGATGTGCTGCACTCTGCCATCAATAGGACTCAGCAGACACGCAGCCCCCCCCAAGAAGAAATGTGTTGTCATCTATCTCCGACAGCGTCTTCTGCATGGCCGCCCAGACAAAAGGGTAATTGAGCCGGATAAATATGTCCTTCAAAATAAAAGTTATGAGTACAATGTGTGCTCAGCTGAACAATAAGGCACCTGTCACGATTGGCAGAGGAGCGGCTTCCTGTGACATGCCCACGGGCCGTATCCAGTTGTCCTCATTGCAGAGCTGGTGAGGATGTCTCCCGGCCTCCCGGAGACGCCCCGCTAGAGTTACAGCCGCTGTGTTGTGTTTTTGCCTCTAAAGACGTTACCATAACCCAGCAGAACAGTTAGGGGAAATTACTTTAGAGTAGTAGTCTTCTTGTTACACCACTAACCCCCCCCCCCTTCCTCCCAGTGCACTCGGCACCGTCTCCTAGCCGTTTGTTCCCACGGTGCTTTGCTACCGGTGCGCTGACCGCTCACGATGTGCAGAAAAGTAGAAGCAGGTCTTGCAGGAGCGATGCATTTCTTGTGGTTGGACCACGGAAGGCATGCCAAACTATGCGGCGCACCCCTTTTCCAACAGATCCCCCCCCGCCCCCACACCCGACGCATGTGATGCGGATCAGGAAGCCCGGTCTGGTCTTTGCGGGGCTGACCGGCTGGCTGACTAGCCCGGATTCACAATGGGCCTCCCGACCAAATCCTGTTGCTTCAAAACCAACCAACCAGCAGAGAGGGGGATCACATGCTGCCTGCTCCTGTTGTGAGAGCCAGACTCTCTCTCTCTCTCTCTCTCTCTCTCTCTCTCTCTCTCTCTCTCTCTCTCTGTCTCTCTCTCTCTCTCTGTCTTTTTGTCAGCCTTTGTTTTGATTGCTGTCTGGATTTATGGAAGGATTTAAGCCCACTCATCACTGTCAGGGGAAGCACAGATGCCGTCATTAGGTTGATGTTTTTTTGTTTCGTGAATTGATCTCCTGTTCCAGTAGTTAGTGATGGACGTGTGGGTTGTTTATATACCTATATATAGCAAGACTCTCTGTTGTGATCCAGGATATCAGTCAGATTTGTAGGACTCTGTGCCTCATCAGTGCCAGCATTACTTCCCATGACTTTGGGGATAACGATAAAGCCTCCATGTGGGCTGAAACGCGATTACCAAAGTGACTTTTTCCACTGCTCCAAGGTCGGCGTGTTGGCTTCCTTGTTCGAGGGGCATTCATCATTTGTTGTGTTGCGCTGCACATTATGCGACTTCTCCTGTGTAATCAGTGTAATAGCCTTAAGACGACGTGTTTAACAGCTGGCGTCTGTCGGCACACATTCCAGGGAACCGCAGAAGAAGAGGCTGTTGGCGTCTTCTTCACACCAACATATTCCCGACTCTTTAGGTGACATGAGATGTCGGAGCCCGTGGGGCGGTTTTCTTTTCTCCGGGACATATGTGGATCGTTGCCCCTCGTGTGCCGCTCTGTTTATCCGTTTGTGTGTAGATGTGTCGTTGGTTAATCCGATCCTCGCCGAGGTGGAAAAGCAGATGAGATGCAGATGGAGGCTGTTGGGGTCAGATGTAATGCCATGCCATTAAAAGGTCGTCCATTAAGGGGATTTCTGCTTTGTATATCGCATTGTCCTGAAATTGACCCATTGAACAAAGTCATCGTTCAGAAGTTCACACTCTTACTGAATGCTGATTTCTCTCTAAACTAGCCGAACCCTCTTGTAGGTCTTGTATCTGCTGTGCTACTATTTATTTATTTATTTCCCACCCTCGTGCCCCTCGCTCACTCCTTCGGAGGCCCCGGCTGTCTTCGTGCCGGCCGTGGCAGTGCCGTGGCCGGAGGGGAAGCTGCTGGATGGAGCAGATGGTTGTGGTGACAGAAGTCAAATGCTGATCGCTCTCGTTGCCGGTTGCCGGTTGCTGGTCCCTGTCAACCTCTGGTGCTGCACAGCCGAGCCGCCTGAAGGTCCGGGGAGGAGGATGCCGGTTCGATCCCCTCAGACGAAGCTGTGACCATTAGTGGAAAAGATTAGGCCTCACGTAGCTTACATACTTTATGCTTCCCCAGATCCTTATCACAGCTGTTGTGAAGCCATTATGTTGCAGTGCAGATGGTGAATAAGAATATATATAGCATTGTGTTGACGCATTATATATTATTACTGCAAGGGTCACATGACCCTGTTTGGATCAGCTTGGACCTCACAGTTTAGCGACAGCCTTTTGAAACCTCGCGTGATGTTCTGGACTAAGCTCCGTCCAACACACGACAGACAGACGGACATGATCTGGACGGCGGCGGCTTACAGATGTAAGTGTAAGATAGTTTTTTTTCTATCTGAAAGAGAATCATTAATCCTCCAGATAATCTCCTTGGTCTTCGGACACAACGGCCAAATGTGGGTCATCTCGGTCTATAAAGGAGGGCCGACCATTGTCATGCTTCCCGAAGATTTTAAAAGAAAGTCTTCTTTTTACTCTCCTCGCCCCGCTGGTTATTCATACTGGGATTATGGTGCATTCACACCTTCGTCTTGATCATTTAGTTAAACAGCAAACAGTAGCTTTGTACTACATCCATCAGCACAACGGCTTCATTTTAGATATTCCCACCCGGCGGACAGCAGAGCAAATATCACCCGCCAGAGCTGTGACTTCTTTTTGTTTCACCAAGCCAATCCATTAACGGTGTCGCTCCAAAAAACAACCCACATCTTGTTCATGCATTATGGAATTTCAGTCGTCGGGGCATATAGGAAAATGTGTCTTTGCCAAGATGAATTATGTCTGCACCTCCTGTTCCCTTAGGGACTCATTAGTGTCCATATCAGGAATGTTTGGGGGGGAGGAGGGACACCGAAAAGTTGCTGACCCTCCTTACCTTGTTTTGTCTACGCTCCTGTCACCGTGCCTCAATGGAGAGAATGAGCTCTGGCCAGTCATTAACCCGATTGCCGCTGAGTCCGAGGACCAGTCGTGACCCGCCGGGGGTTAACCCGGCCTGTGTTCCCCTCAGCGGGCCCAGACAATCGGGGACAGCTGACCTCTGTGGTCACGGCCGGCCTCCAATGGGAGATAAGAAGGGGGATTTGGTTTAGTGCCGATGTGCATACCTCCTTCCTACTGTAGCGAAAAAAGAATGGGCCTGTCTGAATAGGTGGACGGGTCCTGGGTGTGGGTGACGCAGCCGGGAGTCCTGCCTGCATGCCAAAACTCCCTGGGTGCCTCTGATTGAACACCAGCACAGTGAACACGCCAGGTGTGGAGCTGCAGAATTGAATAAATACAGGGGAGATGTGTAAATGAGGCAATATGCCGCCCCCAAACCAATCTTCTACCCAAAAAAAATGGATGCAATTATTTCACATCCAATTATTTATTTCACAAACTCCTAATTATGTCATTTTGACTATTTCAAAAGGGCACGGCACATTAAACCTGGAGTCATGTAAAGTGCAGGAGGATACCGGCACGAAACCCCCCCCCGGAACAAACATCTGTGTCAGCTGGACCCCGGGTGAGCCAAGGAGCAAACCGCCATCGCATGAGTCGTTTTAGAGCGTTAAAAAAAAAAGAAGGAAAGCACGCCGACTTGTTTCTGATGGAGGTTGATTGTAATTAACAAGTCAAATGAAGCAGAGCTGTGACAGATGTGCCATAAAGTGCTCAGCTTTAGGGTGTGTGTGTGTGAGTGTGTGAGGCATTGAGGCGTTGCTGCTGGAGTCCTTCACTTAACCTCGTGGTGCTTCTGCATTCATTTGAACATGCATGAACAGTGTGAGGGCATTATTCCCTATTAAGTATAAAGAACGGTAGAATAAAGTGTAATTAGTGTTCCAGAGGCCGCTTTGTGTTGTCGGCCTATTCTGCTTTGTGTACGTTTCACAGAGATCAGCTTTTTTTTGTTCTTTTTTCTTTTACAGGAAGGAACTTTCTCCTAAACAACCCTTTTTATCAATTGTGAGAAAGTGTCTGTTTTTGTTGTTTCGTTGGGTTCCTTTTCATGTCGCCAACTCACTGACATGAGACAAATTAGAAAGCCAGGACATGCGCTGCAGTCCGTCATTGTGTTTTTTTTTTTTAAAAAGCGCTGACGAAACATGTTGAGCAGGATGCTTGTTTGTTTCCACCGATCCATAAATCAGACTGTAATGAGTTTATTTATTTTTTGGCTGAATATGTGGGGTTTTTCACTTGGGAATCCCAGAACTAGAACAAAACATTCTGACCATTTGGGTGCGATGCTATGTATTCTGATTTCTGTTTATTCTTTCATGTGACAGCAGCAGTTTTGGCTAAAGCGTGTTTATCCTTTGCAAGAAGTTTTTTCATATTTCTAGAGCTTAATTTTGTTTAAATAAACATTGTCCGTCCTTTCAGTGGCCTTGAAACAGACATATTTAGTCTCCGTTCATTTCAGATTGTACTTTTGAATTATGCACGCCATTAAACCCAGGACATTACTAAGTAGCCCTTGTATCCACTTACCAAAGCACAAAAAAAAAAAAGCCTGTACATGATGTCGCCGTTGGCCTATTCTTGTACCTTGCTGTTAGCAAAGACATCGTTATGTGTGACTATTTTAGACAAGCCTGGGATACTGGAGTTGACTGGTGTGCATGGGAAACCCTTTTACACAAAGTGGAAGGGAAGGTTAAGGCAGAGAGGAGCTGAAATGTGTAGGGCTGGCAGTCGGCCTGGCCTTTCCTTGTACTCTGGGCTGCTGCAGCGGCGGTATGATGTGTTCGAGGAGCGCCGGCCCATCCAAGCACAGCTAATTCGAAGCTAAAGCAGTATATTCCATCTCACTTGGGGTTTTTTTTCTTCTCCTTCTTTCTCTGCGACATCATTTCGACTAGCCTTGCTTTTATGCGATTTGTAAAGGCTGTTGACGGAGGATAATGATCTGGAGTGACAGTGGCCTGATTTTTTTTTTTTTCTTCTTCCTCTCCTTGCTCCTGTAATCGCAATGTGGAGGAGATCAACCGCTCCCCTCTGCTGAAGTGTATTGAAAGCCTCTGTGGACGTTTGGAGGTTAGCCACAGGGGGCTGGGATCCAGGGCTTGAGGGGCAGCACACTTGACACCGAATGCTGGCCTTTATATGGGTTTACTGCCTTAAAAGAAGAAGAAGAAGAAGAAGAAGCAGCAGCATTATTGCATAAGAACGGTCGGGGGCAAACAGTGTCCCAGACGCCGGCGTGTCGGGATCCTAACAAGAGATTCTGCAATGCTAACAATGCCTAGCAGCAACACCGTGTCTTCAACTCTGCTGCTTTACCTTCCCCGGGCTGTGTTTACTGGAAGCTCTAGGAGCCTCTCTCTGAAATGTAAACAGCCCTGCAGGGCCACATACAGTTCAGCACCGAGCTGCATGGGGCTGGAGCCAAAAAAACACACAAGCAACACACAGAACTGCTGGATCCGCGGCCAGGTGCTGCGTATCTGACCACAGGAGCAGCTGTTTAATTACACTGCTCCTCAGCTGCCTCCAGACAATCTGTGTTTTAGGTGGAGCAGGCAAACAACCGGAGGTCAGAGGTCAAAGTAAGCTTCCGACTTGTTGATTTACTTTGTTATTTACTGACCGAGAGGTAGCTCGGTTGCTTTCCCTCCATGCTGCTTCCTTTTTTTTAAAACTTCCAAAGAATCCAGCTTCCCCCAGCAGAAATCTTGCTGCGCTAACCAGATTTGGTCCCGAGCCCCCATTAAGGAAAGCCTTATTTACATGAGACTGGAAGAAAATCAGGTTACCGCTGAAAGCCAGCAATAATCAGGTTAGTTAAGTGTGTGTAAACACACAGATTCACATCGGGGTCGCACACGAAGATCCGTTCTCTCAGGTGGTGACGTTTGACTTTTTCTGAGGGGGGAGTGTAAGGAGAGAAAATGTGCGTAGGTTAATTGTTTCCTGTCATTTTGTTTAATTTCTGAGTCCCAGAGGAGACGCCTTTTTTTTTTCTTTCTTTTCTTTTTTTGCATTTCCCCAGACTCTGCTCAAACAGAGCCCCCGGTTTAGCCCGTGCCTCTCTGTTTGTTGACTCCATGGATTGCTGCTTGCACCGTTGCGTTGTCACCTCAGGGTTTTTGTTGCCGCAGAATCAACAACATGCCCACGGCTGGGTTTACAATTGAGAATATGACGGGGGGTTTGCAAACATTTTGCCATCGATGCTGAAAAGCAACACGCACTTAGCCGTGAGCCTGAGCCTGCTTGAGAGGATTTTGCCCCAGGGAGTCCCAATACTGGAAGAGGGTTGTTATTGATTTTAATATGGAATAGTATTACTGTCTGTGCTTTCACAGGGACGATAATGGTGGGGGGCATTCATGAATTTAATATTTCTGAAGTGGTATTTCAAGGTCAGGCTCCCAAACAAAAAATGCTAATGTTGTTATTAACCAGGCAGACTAACTAAGATCTTATTTTGAGCAGCGGCCCGTGGGAGGGTGTAACGCTGCGTTTGCAATGTAGGCTACCTAAATGAAAACAAGATTATTCCTCTCGATTCTGCCGGGTCGGTGACCCCCGAGTGCATGTTGTACAGCTGCCAGTGCCTGCTGCTTTCTTCCAAACGCTGCCATCTTGATGACATTCTTCAGAGCCTGCTGCAGTTCACAGATAAGGAAGCGGAGGAATAAGGAAATCTGTGCTTATTTGGGGGGGATTCTCTCACAAAGTCTGGCCAGTTATTGAGGACAGACACCTTCCTGTGCACATTTATTTTTTTCATTCTGTGCCTGCTTGAAGTGAGGTAGATGCTCTCTTTGAGTCATTCTGAATTGCATTAATATTAATGGCCAATGGACTTCCATGTGAATTCACCAGCGAGGTCTCCGTGGAAATGCTGCCGTGTGCAACGCAGCCGCTCTGTCGGTTGGGGACATTTTGTTTTTCATCCAGCCACCATACTTTATACCCCCTCCCCCCCCAACACCCCTCCTCATTCATAAGAGCACCTCATCAGATCGTTGGCCTCGATCAGTTCTAAAGGTCAAAGGTCATTCGATCACTGGGGCCCCTCACGTCAGGTCGGATGAGTGCACTTGGCTCTTGGTGGAAGGAATTCATCGGCACTCATCTCCCCGGACGCTTTTTTCCCTCATTTAGCATTCAGGAAGGGGGGATGGTAAGAGGGAGGTGTAGCGAGGTGGGGACAAGAAGAGAGTGGTGTTCATATTAGATATGGGACATTATAGAAATGTAATTAATTTTCCTGGTCAAAAAATAAGATGATCATAAATCATAAAGTCTCCCTGTGTAAAAAAAAGGGTAAACATATTTTTTAATGTATTCTTTGTATGTTATTTTTTAAATCAGGCTCTATTTTTTACTTATTCTACTAGGGGTGAGTATTGGCAAGAACCTCACGATACGATATGTATCACGATACTTTGGTCACGATACGATACGTATCACGAAGATGAAAACACCTGAATATCAGATGATATTGATCAGAGGACAAATTGAGTCAAAACTATTACATTCAAAACAGCCTCTCCATTTTAATAATTCCCATGAAATTCACTGGAATATATATTTTTTAAATTGATCTTTGGAGTTAAAAATCGATATCTTATTGGGCGGCAAAGTATTGCGATATATTGCCGTATCGATATTTTTACCCACCCCTATATTCTACTGTGACAGCGAGCTGGACAGTTTTTTCAAGTAATATTTACGATGATCCTGATAAAGTTTTTGTATTTATCATCCCATTCATGTCCCTTCCTCCTCTCGACACACTTTATTTGAAAGGTTTATGTCCGGTATGCGTGCGTGTGTACACAGATATGATGCAGCAGCAGATGACGACCACTTGACTGTCGGAATGGGACATGTGTATGTACTGTATGCGTTGGGAGGCTTTTTTTATGACAGCTGACTCTAAATCAGCGAGATCAAGGATATGCTGCTGAGTGGCCGTCGAGAGGGGAGCAGACTTCAGACCCCCCCGTCGCTTTATGTCATTAATAATCCGCACAAAAAATGAAACAAAAACGCTGACTGCATGATTGTGAAGGCGTGTGCGTGTAACATGTGTGTGTTTATGCGTACGTGTGTGAGTGTGTGTGTGTGTGTGTGTGTGTGTGTGGCTCTCAGTGGGAGGTTTAGACTTTGACACCCTTTCAGTCGCCACACCTCCCCTTTAAACACACCCACCGCATGCCATGCCAGCTGCAGCTGTTGTGCCTCAATGCTAGAGATGTCGAAAATTCCTCTCACTCTGCAATTAGAGCTGCAGATTGCTGAATAGCGCACATTGCGATGTCCTAGAATTGCACTTGGTCCCCCCCCCCTTTTCTACTCCCAAGAACACTGAGTAAATAGAAACTGATGAGGGCGAATCACGAAATAAAACCACCCCTCCTCCCTCCTCCCAGTCTGCCACCGAATTGACAGATTGTGTGTTTGGTGCAAGCTGCTCCTTGTGATGTGCCGTTACCCCGGACTGAAGGGACCAAAAGGGTGGAAAAGGGCTTCATTGCTGGGGTGGGTTTCTCACGCCTGGCTGAGAATGTTCGCTTTCCATCGAGTCAAGTGGCGCATTGTGATTCCACCAAAAGAAATGCAAATATATAGAACAGATGTACTATTTCTTTTTTTTTCCACAGTTTGTCTGCAGGAGTAATCCCTCACTCCGGCCCCCGAGATTGTTTCGGGGGGTGCAGGACTTAAGTGTTAACAAGGGAAAAGCCATGTCACCCTGGCACATGTGATGGCCGCCGAGCCTTTCAGGGCCCTTTTTTCTCTCAATAAGGCTAGATGCTCAGGACGGATAAATGGAGGCTTTTGTGGCCTTTGCCAGAGGGAGAACCACACAATGCAGGACACACACGGAGCGAGGTCTTTTCCAGAGAAAACAGCTAAAAACAGCATTTCTTACACTCCCCCCTCCTCCTCCTTTCTTTCGCTGCCTCCTTCACTTTTTTTTTCTCCTCCCGTCCCTCACTCTCTCCTTTACTTGCTTCCTGAATCTGTTCCTCCTCCGTGAGAACCGAACCTCGCTCCCAATAATGTTTCCATAAACGGGCTGAGGGAATGGAAATAACTCGGACCATTTCCCATCGCCTCCACTCTACCCGCTCTCCGCTTTAACGGGGCCGCGGACGCTACTCAAGCACACATCCCTTAACGATGCACGGCGGTCTTTTAAGCCGCTCTGAGCCGGCGGAGTGCACATTTTTAAGGCATCGCACGGCCCAGCAGCCTTAATGTAGCTGTATGCTACCGCTACTTCATCAGGCCCCCCTCCACTAACAGGATGGAGGTCAGACTGGAAGTATCACTGCACGTCCTTCAACACGGTTCAGAAATGCAAGTCATTGTACTCCACCACTATGACATCATCATCTCCTTTCATTTCCTTTCCCATGTCTCCTTTCCTCTTTTGTGACTTTTTTTTGTTGCCATGTTGTTATCTTAACTGTCACAATGTGGCCGCCTTGAGGTTTTTACATTGCACATCGCTCGTCGCATACATCTGCAGGCCATGCTGCCAAGGGGGCGATCTCTCATGTGGGTGGCTGATCTTGGAACAGATGTTTCTGATGCCACTTGTCGAAGTGGTGGTGGTGGTGGTGGTGGTGGGAGGGGGGGGACTCCATGAAAGAGATGCCAGCTGCATGACAAACCCAGGGTTCGCCTAGTTCTCAGCGATCCTAACGCTCTCGTTGTTTCCGCCCGTGGAGAATAAGAGGAGTTTTCACTTTAATCGGACCGTTCCCTTTGGAGAACTTTCCTTAATTACCGGAGGAAGTTGCTTCACCGGAACATTTGCTCCAGATGACTTCTTTTCTTTTTTTTCTTTATCGATCCTCTACGCTGTTCTTTCTTTGTTGGCTCTCATTAGAGAACATCTAACGTTGTGTAAACTCTTCGATGCATGTTTTGTAGACTAACGGTATGGTTTCCAGTGTCAACATTGTCCTCTGGTTCTCCTTCTCCCCCTCTGCACACATCCATACAGCAGCACCCCCGATCTGGCATCCGGAGCCACACTCTCTCTCTCCGCTGCCAAACTTCCAATGAAAAGCAGCCAGTGATTATCATTGGCGTGCTAATTTTAGCCCCTTGCAAATCGTCATTAAAAAAACAACCTTATGTGCCCTATGGATGAAGAACACACACACACACACACACACACACACACAAAATAGTGCAGAGCCGGAACTGTCGGGCGTCTGCCAACTTTTTGCCAAAGTATAGTTTGTAGGTCGTGGTGGTGGAGCTGGTGCTCTGCCTCTGGAGGTTTCTTACAGATCCTAATCATATGTTCATAGGTAATGAAAGAGAACTGCAAAATATAAACAACTCGACTACTGAAGGCATCCTCGACGTGCTGGTGGCGATGTCGCAGTGTTCAAAAGAGAATCCATTAGTCTGCCGTGCTGTGCGATCACGGCAACAGAAATGCAGTTTGCTTTATCTGGTGTGAAACGAGATAACGGTGTTTGGATAGAATGTTGTTGTTTTTTTTTAACGTGTTTTTTGAAAATCTGTTTTTTTTTTTTTTTTCGTGTTTGTGATCCCTTCAAACGATGCAGTAACACCCATTTTGCACGTTGCTTCAGTTAATTTGAATCATTTTGAAGTGTTTTTCTGCTTTCTCATTCTGTTAATTACGCCGCGGTTCCTCAGATCTATCTTTATCCTTGGTCGGTCCTGTTCTGTGTTCATCTGGGTTCACCTTTTTTAAGACCAAATCTTTCATTTTCTCGCTTTAAAGTCGGCAACAACGACTCACCGCTCATCCCCGGGGTGCTCTCTGCTCCTCTTCCTCCCTCAACTTTCCCTCCTTTTGTTTCCAAAAGGGAGGTCTGCTGTCACTCAAGGCTGTCATATGCAGAACAAAGTTGCCTAGCAACAACATGGATGGGGAGCAAAGCCGCCGTTTAGTCTCTCTCCACCCTCCCTCACCTCGTGTGCCCACTACTCCCTTTTTGCCACTCACTGTCTTCCTCCATCGTGATGGAGATGGAGATGGAGATGGAGGGGGGTCAACCTCCTGATGGATTCAGACAACAGATACAGAACAAACTGAGACGAGGAGAGAAGAGGTGGGTCTGAGGGGGGGATGACATTCAGAGATGCTGCCTGTTGCCTGCCAGCTGCTTTTCCTCCCTTTCTCTCAGCGGGAGGAACAGGCGTTTCCCAAAACAGCTCCCTTCTCTCTCTCTCTCTCCGACTGCATAACTAAGGAGAAACTCTCCTCACCACAGCATGCCGTTATCAGCAGGACTAAAAATACCGGACAGCAGATGTATCACATGCCTGGTTATCATCACACCCTCGCCGAAAGAGAGCTTAATCTAAACTGGTGCCTTTTGTTCTTGGTGGATTATTAAAATGTTCCCCTTGTTGCCTATCAGCCGTTTTAACCCGTTTGCTGTAATTATGGCTCGGAGTTTGCCTTTTTAGATTCACCATAGAATGACTGGAGACACCCGCGGGGTTGATTTTTATATCCAGAAAGAATAAGCTCCACTACAGAGATAATCTAAAATGATAATTTATTTAGCTGTTCTCGTCTTCGGTCCACTCAAAGTGCTTTACGCTGCAGACACATGTTCATACAGTGACTGCAGAGGCTAATCTAATACTCATTCAGGCACATTAACACGCAGCAGCCTTCCGGGGGCAATTTGGGTTCGCTATCTTGCCCCGAGGACAGTTGGTGGAGTGGAGGAGCCGGGGATCGAATGATTACTCGCTCTACCTCCGGGGCCACAGCCACCACTAAGAGCGTGTCACGTAACGAGGTTTATGACAGTTTGTCCTCCCGATCATCTCCCACAATATGATGGAAATAAATGGCATCTCTCGAGTATCTCCAGTTTCAAGCCGTGCCCAACGTTGATGCTTAAAGTGGTCGTTAACATGTAGCGTCCAAAAATTGCGTGGAAATACGCCGTCCTTTAATCCAAGGCTGTGCCTCGTGTCGCTCATGGCGTTACTAAGCAACCAAAACCGATGAACTAAACAAAGTCAAAACAAATAAATTGATTTCCTGCACTGCAAATCCCTCACTGTGGCTTCACTGCTTAATTTATCATCTTCAGTTTTGGCTGACCTTTCCACCGGATGTTGTAAAATAAAAAGTGCGTGGGACGGATCGTAAAGCTCTAAAATGATTAACTTCTCCTTATATGTAAATGTGATGTAAAATGTAAACCAACTTTTATGATCACAGTGAAAGTTAGCCTCTATATTTAACTCTTCCTCGTATCAAGAGCAGTGGGAAGCTACTATCCAGAGCCCAGAGGAGCAGTTTGGGGGTTTGGTGCCTTGCTCAAGGGCAACAAGGCCTTGCCCCCAAGAGGCAAACTGGCACCTCTCCAGCTACCAGTCCACAAAAACAGGAGATTTTGAACTGTGCATCTACAATAACAACAATGGGTTTGAAAATTCTGAAATAAATAGTCGGACATTTTTGGAAATATTAACACATATTCACTTTCTTACAGAAAGTCTGATGAAAAGAGGATGCCACATACATACACATCATTAACACCAATTAACACACCTCTGTTGTTAAATTCATAAAAAAATCAGAAGTGTCAAATGACATGTTGTGCTGCTCTATCTTTTTACGACCGGGTCCAGTGACTTCCTACAGTCAGCCCGGCAGGAAATACTTAACTTCAATCTTCTCTGTAAGAAAGAAAATGAACGACTATTTCTTTAAGTATGTAGTATCTTAAGTACACAGCTAACTTGAACTACCCAACTCAAGCATAAAGCTAAACCTTTCGCTAATCAGAAGTAGATTTCTTTCAAAAAAGCACGATGCAAATGATGACAAATAATGCATCTCGCTAAATATGCCTGACATCAATGTTAGTCCCTATTAGGGGTGGGTTAAAATATCGATACGGCAATATATTGCGATACTTTGACGCCCAATACAATATTGATTTTTCAACTCCAAAGATCGATTTAAAAAAAAAAAAAATCATATTTAGACGTGTTGTGAATGCAGTACTTTATCCTTTTTCATTTTATTTTTAATATTTATTCCAGTGAATTTCATGGGAATTAATAAAATGGAGAGGCTGTTTTGAATTAAATAGTTTTGACTCAATTTGTCCTCTTATCAATATCATCTGATGTACATATACAGGTACTTGTGTTTTATCTTTATTTATATCGTGATACGTATCGTATCGTGACCAAAGTATCGTGATACGTAGCGTATCGTGACCAAAGTATCGTGATACGTATCGTATCGTGACCAAAGTATCGTGATACGTAGCGTATCGTGAGGTTCTTGCCAATACTCGGCCCTAGTCCCTATATGAATAAAACAAATGCAATTCAAAAATAATCTACAGGCATGTTAATTTTGTTATCTTTTAGCCTGTTTGATGCTGGGTCATGGTCATCTTTGAAAGCTTTATGTCAGCTGCACTTCCTTTTAGGTTTTCAGAGAAGATTCATCCGAGATAAAGATTGGCGATAAAGCTTTCAAAGAGTTGGTATAATTCAGTCCAAACCCGGCACAGCGGTTGAAAGGTGAGCCTCCAGAGATGTTTGTCGGCCCTGCATGTGTGTCCGTTTTTGTAATGACCACCCTCGGTATGTAAATTGCCCGTCAGACCCCGGACGTCCATGTGCAAACGAGCGCTGTTGGCTGGGATGGTGTGTGTCCTGCTGCACATGTGTGTTAAGGCTGATGAATAGTTTGTCTGTTTGCTGGGATGCAGTGACAAGAAGTCTTTAAGTGTTACCTCCTGGGGCTTCGCACTCTTCAAATAAAACCCTTTTCCTCCCCCCTCCCTCCACTCGAATCAAAGCTGAGAACCTGCCTGCTAGAGGCGAGATCAAAGCCCCCAATGTGGCACAAAGACCTGTACTTGCTGCCATTCATCCGAGCTTGATTAAAGTCTGTCATTTCCTGCTATTAACGGGCTCCTACCTCCGACCAGAAACAGACAGCAAAGCAGTCATCAGGAAGTGGTTACAATGACACCACTTTTTCTTTTTTTTGGCCAATTAAGCTCCCTGAAACTGGGCTACGCTGCACCATATATATCATCACAACTCATTTACCTCACAGACTTGTTATTTATTTACTTTATGTGTCTTTGGAAGGTTCAGGAAATAACTGGCTTCACACTTTAAACACATGATTGCAAAAGCGCTAGTGTAGCTTTTAACGGGCGTGCAGCAGTTCAAAGTGCCTTGCTCAGGGGTTGCCTCGGTGGTTGTTTGGAGAGGTTTTTTTTTATTTTTTATTAGACTCCACAACATCTCGACCCTGGAGCCACGAGGCTGCTTCGCCGGCTTCCTCGTTAGGGCCTCGCCAGCTGACCTCAAACAACCAGCGTCGACAAAAACCCTCGCTGACGGCTCTGCCTCATGTTGCCCTGACGTCGTCTTGGATTTGAACACGCCATCCAAAGACAACAGCTGACAGCCAGCTGACCTGCGCTCGCGTAAAGGCTGGGGGTGGGTGGGGACTTCCTGCATGTGTAGTTGTGACAGACGACTTGAGGAAAAATATATATACTCTTTGAACTCTCTGACGACTCGGCCTAGCAAGTGTCGCATGTTTTGTTTTCTGCCGTTGTAAAGCAGCGTGCAGCGAGTTTTTACGATGCCACTCTTTTTAAATAGAAAACCCTCTTATTTCCCGGACCGTGCATGTGCAGAGCGTGCATGTTAGCGGTCGGCTTGCTGTTAGCTGTCGACTTTGATGCGTTGCCTCACATCTTCTGATAAAAGCTGCACTGGAACACGCTGCTGCCAGTATTTGGTGGTGCTGGTTGTTTGGCTTGGTGTGTGTGTGTGCAGGCCTGTAAACCCACAGCTGTTTGCAGTGAAGCATTTTTTTGGTCATTGGTTTTTTTCCTTGCTCGTAGGAGCATCACAGCCTCTCCCCTCCCCTTACATCCCTCCTGTCTGCCTCCGCTGAAAGATATGCAGCCTCAGCATACGGCACACGGCTGGAGGCGTTATCAGCTCTGAAAGAAGGGCAATTTCCCCTCCGTCGTCTTTCTTCCCTTATCTCGGTGTGTTTTAAGGTGGCCGTGGTCGCTGGCTCCGGTTGTCAGATAGACCTTTTCACCGCCGACGTCTCCCGTCGCTCCAAATGTCAAGAAACTTGGAAGGTCAAAGGTTTGACCTGGGTATTTTTTTTTCAAGGAACAATAGTTTCCCACTCTTTTTTTCTTGTCCTTCCTGTCAGAGAAGCTCTGAATGTCATGGCCCACCCCCCACAGCACCCAACAGCCCCCCACCACACCCAGCACAGCCACCTACTTTCCTTTACATATGCAAATGTTGCACTCTCATTCATTCTGTTGGTGGCTTTTGTCACGGGGGGGAGGGGAGAGGTTTGTGTGCATTAAGAGCCAGCTGTATGCATTTCACTAAATTGACTCACCGACGGACGCCAGACTTATTTTTTCACTCTCTCCTTTCTCTCTCCATCTTTTTCTCCCCCAAAACTAGTTATTGGATAAAAGGAGCACGAAGGGCTGGGGTTTGCTGTTGTTTATCTTGGGAGGCTTTTCTCTGCTCTGAAGTGTGGCGGATTTCTCTCAACAAGTGGCCGATGGATTTAATGCACTTGGACAGCGTCTCCACAGCGGGCTCATTACCTCGGTGGCTCACAGGGCTTTGAGTCCGCTGGCCTTAGGATTTATGGCTCTGATGAAAAAGGACTCTCTTAATCAGGTAAGCATGGCGGCAGTTGATACCTAATGTTTGTTTTCATGCCATGGCCTCTTAGGGGGGAATTGTAAAGGATAAATACTGCATGTTGACCTCAGTTTTGCTGTGCAGAATGTGGATTCTATAAAGCTAAGAAAGTTTTGTTTTATTAGACAATGGCATGATGGAGCGGTCTAGCCTATTGGGTGTGTAACGGGAGGAATGTGTGAGTGCATGTCTCAAGCAAACTTCTTGCGGGGTGATTAAACCGGTGATTCATCCGTGTATCTGTGCTGACTCCTGTCCTCCGTAACCTCTCGCAGCCTCCGGTTGACTAAACCTCCAGCAGCTGCGTCCACATTGTCTCTCTTGCGGCAGGTTTGGTGTGGGAAACGAACTTTTAACGAGAAAACGAGTGCCGTTAAAAGGGCAGAGAGATAGCGATGCTCCATGGAGGTTCGTCTGCAAGTAAATACCTCTCCCTGAATGATGTGCGTGTGAATGTGTTTGTGCGTTAGCGTGTCGGCTCTCGATCTCAACAGTGTCACGCAGCCGATCCACTCTCCCGCCTCCTGCTGCACCGCTTCCCAGCGATAATGTGACGCCGTGGACTCTCACTGACCTCGGCCGAGGTGTTCTCTGAGCTGAACTCCTCGCAACTCTTTTAACAGCTTCCTCTTTTCTTGTTCTTTGCGAGACGCGACGCTCCTCCGCTCCCTGTTTTCTTTCTCCCCGAGAGGGTGCACTCCGCTTGACGGGCTGTCATTGGTATGAAGGTTGCAGGGTAAGCAGCAGCAGGCTGCTGGGAGGGAGGAGGTGAGGGGGGGGTGTGCTGATGGAAATAGGTGGTGGTTTATTCTGGAGGCCTGCTGGGCCACATCAACCCCACACGTCCCCGTGCTGTCTCACCATAGCTGTGAAGGCCGGTGTGGCCCGGGCCAAGTTCGGGGGGGGGACAGATGGTCCCTTTTTGGAGGCGGGCCACGGCACAGTGCTCTCTGTTTGTGGGGCTCCACTGGAGCAGCCAAGAACAAACACGGTCTCCTTCTGTTGGGAACATGCAGGAGCTTCGGTCTGCGAGACCCGAACAGACCCTGAGACCGCCATCGAAAAACTACACAGGTGTGATGCTAGCAGTGATGTTGCATAACGGTACCCGGCCACTAAGAAGTGCTTCGTGATAGCACTGCCCCCCTAATAGCATGTACTTCCATTAATCACATTAGCCGGTATTCATCAATTTTGGATTAGAAAAGGGACTCTCTACGAGATCCGTCTCCAAGTTAACAACCTGGCTTACATCCGTTAACTCGGCGCCGCGTGGCTCTCCGTTCGCCGCCGCGCTTGTTCTTCATTCTCATGTGTATAAACGGGAGGAGAATCTGTTGTCCCGACTATTTTAATTCTCAGATCACCCTGAAACAACTAAAGGACAATGGCAGTGTGCTGCCCGGCAGGCGCTGGGCAGATGGCCAGCTGGCAGGGCAACAGGGTAGGAGACTCCCTTTTTCAATGGAGCCATGAGGAGGAGGAGGAGGGCTGCCTCTCTCCCAAACTACCTACAGCCAGCTACCACTTCTGTGCTTTTTTAAAAAAATATATATACGTGACTCCAACTTTCTTGTTTAAAGCGTAGCATTCCCAGCATAGCTCAGCTCTACACCTTGTCAACGTGATTATTTGAAGCTGCCATCAGCGCCGTGTGACTGCGGTTTAAGCTCCCCACTTGATGGACCGCTGTTCGTAATTCTGTTGATCTTGGCATGTGAAGGTCGTCATTCCAGAGCCGCAGTGGTAATTTTTATTTTTATCAACGGCTGTCATCGTAATGCATTATGTGGAAACGGTAGAAGTGATGCAGAAAGTGTATTTTATGTTTGCATTAGAAACGCTGTTACAAGTGACTTGATGAATGAAGTCACCGCTTGTGAGATCTGATAAGAGTCGGGTCTCTTAAAGCACTTTTAAATGTGGAAGATGCATTGGGAGCGGCTCACAGCTAACGATGCTAACAGTGCTAACAGTGTTTACCAATGGGGCACGAACATGCACTGAAAGCGTGCACGGCCCGGCCCGGCTATGTCAGCAAAGCTAAATCTCAGATTACAACACAAACAGAAGCGGAGCGACTTCATTTTCTGCTCAGGTGCCCATCACCATCACCATCACCATCACTCCACCATATCTTTACACAGCAAATAGCTGTTTGCCGCCATATAGACATTGGTTGTCAAATACCGTAGTCCTTTACGGACATCTGTAGTGGATGTTTACCGAGCATGTAGCAAGCCAAATCACTGCTGACACACTGATTATTTGAGAAGCTTTTGAACTCCTTCCATGCGTAGCTTGAAAACATGCTGCGGTGCGTCACAATGCAATCCATTCCTCTTTTTTTTTTTTTTTTTGAAAGACTCAGTTGATGTTTCCACAGAAACGGAGGTGAAAGATTTGGCCTTCATGTTGCGTGGATTATATAAACATAATTGGATTCACAGCGACTCCCTCCTTCTAGTTTCCCCCTGTCTTCTATACACAACAGAGTCTCAAACCACTCTGCTGGCCCTCCTTTTTTTTTTTTCTTTGTCTGTAACTAAGCATATGGTAGATATTATGAGATTTGAATGTGTGCAGGAAATGAAAAGAATTTTTACCATTTGCAGTTTCTGTCGGGTAAATACTCCCTGTTCCCCCGAACCGAGCGAGCTGGGAGTCGGATCACGGGTGACCCCTGTGCTTCAGACATTCCAGATGGAGCTACTGGGAAGCACGAAGCGGGAGCACACTTGTCCGGCGTAGGAAAACAGACCCGTGTTCATTTTAAGCCGCCGCCGTGATAAGACCACAGCTGGGAATAACCACCAATCCAAAAACCGCTAAAGTCTGTGACCTATCTTTTCTTTCTTGTTGTTTAGTTTGACACGTGCGAGCACAGCTGTTGACAGATGAGGTGTCGGCGAGATGACTGTCGGAGGGCGGTGACCTCGGGTCAGCACTGTAAACCACGGGGGCAGATATCGGACGATGAAGCTCCAGGGAGAATAGCGACATCTTGTCCGGCCTCTTGTATTTTAAATTTTTTATTTTTTGGACCAGCTGTCTTATATCTAAGGAAAGCTCCTCAACTTTCCCCCGCTGTTATGGAAGTATTATTGTGGTATGAAGCAACTTCCTTTTTCCACAGAGATTCCTGTCTAGTCTGGTGAACTTTTCTTCTTCTCATATAGATCAAAAATGCAGACAGTGTATAAAGAGTGTCTTTTTGAAGTAGCTGATGCCGGAGGATCCAGTCCTGCTGGATACTCGTTTGATGGAGGCTGCGTTCTCTCTAAGTCTGTGCACCTGGGGCACTGACGGGGCTTTAGTGAATTTCGGGCATTTCCCACAGTGCATTGTGAGGTCCGGCGCCGAAAGGGATGATGATGATGAGGACGATGAGGGTGCATGTTTACTCTGTGCTGTCTGACCTCCTTTTTTTTTTTTTTTTTTTTTGTTATCTCTTCTACTGATTGTTCTGCTGCTGTTGGGTCAACTCGGGTCTGTGTGCCCTGAGATGTAAACAGAAAGCCTGTAATCATCTCCCCTCGCTCCTGCAGGAACCACACACACACACACACACACACACACACACACACACACACACACACACACACACACACACACTCCTGTTGCTGTCATGCACATCGTCATATTGGTACGATCCATTGTGTGTTTTTGCATGGATGATACCATTCAGAGGGTTGATTGGAAAACCAGAATTGATTGGAAACCCCCCCCCCCCCCCCCCCGGGCTTTTCATGCAGTGTGTGTTGGCCTCCAGACACCACCGGTTCAAAGCATCTCCGTGTAGTTTAATAATGTCATGTGATCAGTTCCACATTTGAGGTTCTTGGCTTTGAGGTGCACGTTCCTCGTTAAGTCCTTGTTTATATTATTTCCAGACCAGGTAAATAGACCAAATTCAAGATGAATAATTTCAAAGCAACGCTGGATGGAATCCATCCTGTGAATGTGTTCCATGAGTACACAAGGATCCACTTACACTGTTGTCGTTTTTGTTTTTTTTTTACCCTAAAAAACTAGTCGAAAGCAGCTGGTCCACGGTTGTACTTTCATGTTTCCAAGATAAGACAAGAAGTACTATTAATGTACTGTACTTTGACATTTGCAGAAATGGATCAACATCTTATTTGGTCCAAAATCGCGGCAGAAATATAGAACAATATGTCGAAAATGACTCATTTGAATGCACTTTTTATGCAATTAAGTTTACTGACTTGGAGTGTTAATTGCTTTCCTTCCTTTTGAAGAGGATGGATGGGAGAAGGTTTTTTTTTTTTTTTCTTGACGAAACAGGAAACTCATTTTGGCACATCATAAAAATGGCTGGCACAAATTCCCCTCCTCTTTGCTGCCTTTGTTTGGTTCGGGGAACAAAAACACACCAGCCGCTCTGCTTTTTGTCATTGCAAAGCAGTCCCGGGACCGGTTCTGACTCCTTCCCCCACCGGCCTCCGACAAGAAAGGCTGTAGAAAAGTGTGCATCTTTTCATTCAGACTCCCAGCATCAGGATTTGTGGCTTTATGTTGCTTTTTGTTCTTCTTTCTTTGACGAGATGCCAAATTCAATTTCAAATCGAGGGTATTGGAGCTCACGATGATGCGCAAAGTGAGGTGAAGGAGTCTCTTTGGTTACTATATCCTCTTTAATGCATGATGCTGTCAAATTGCAGCTCATCACGCGTGGAGTATTATTTTTAATTTCGCAGCTTATTACTTATGCAGCCCCGCTTAACCTAAATTGAATTTGCACATCCGTGGTTGTGCAAATTCCCCGTCTCCGTCTCCATCCATGTGAATATTTTGTAAAGTATAACCAGGCTGGATACATTTTGCTTGTTTGCTTTTATGAGGCGCGATAAGGCAGCTGGCTGGAACTCATTTCATCGGTTTCCTTACCTCCCACCGAGGGTGTGACCCTCCATTCACACCGGCCATTAAAATCTCAGCTTTACTCCCCTGCAGGCAATATGGGACCCGTCGCGGGGCGTTCGGTTGGTGGTCCGACCACAATAAGGGGAAGGTGGAGTCGGTGGATGGGGTTGTTACCGGCTCGGATACAGGAAGGGGGCGGGTCCGGGTCCGTCAATGGCAGGGCTTTAGCATCGCTGCTAATTTAAGGGGTCAGCTGGTGGGAGATTCCTCCCCGATGGGAGGCTGAATTGTGTGAGCAGGACATGAAAGAGGGACATGTTGAATGGTTTTCTTTTGGTCTATACGTGGCCTCGGTCGGGTGTGAGCACACACACACACACACACACACACAAATGCCTTAACAAATGTCCTTTCTGATTCTGGAGGCACTTGTGGAAGATGGGACGCCCGTTTCCCAGGCCCCAGTAATGAACTCTCAAGGATAATATCGCCCCAATTAATTGGTTCTATGGTTTAATTGCACAATTCTCATTGAGCGACGTTTTGGCAAAACTCCTGTTTTTTTTTTTTTTTCTTTCTTACTTCCCACTCCACCACATTCACTCCTCTTCTTAACCTCACATTCTCCTTTCGCTTTAACCCAGTTAACGTGAAAGAATCGCTCCGGCGAAGCAGAAACACGAGTGTTTTCATCAGAATGGAGATTGCCCGTGTCTTGGTTCATCCCTCCTCCTCCTTCCTGCTGAAAAGTGTGATGAATTTAATAAAATTTCTGCCCAAAACCATCACACTCTCCCTTTCCAATTCCCACCACGAGGTTGGAACAGCTGTCCTCAATAGAAGATTGAAAACAGAGCTCCCACGAAACCCTTAAAATCCGCGTGCAGCGTGAATGTGATTGTGCCTGAGTGCGATGTGACATGGAATGTGATTCATTGTTTTTACTGCGAGTTTATTGAGGAATCAAATGGCGGGAAGTGAAGCGTAAGCAACACGCTTTCAGGTTTGTCTGCTTTCCGCTTGGATTCCCCCCCCCCACACACCTTTCCTCCGTGTTAACGATGAACACGGTGCGACACATCCAAATGTTCGACTGTCAACACTAAACCGTGGAAGGCAGGAAACGAGGAACTAAAAATAATCAGGGGGGTCGAAGAGACTTGTAAATTCGCCGCCTGAGTCACTATATGATGAAGTCCATGAGCTGGAAAATTGGCGTAATCATCTTGGCCCCTAACCTACATTGCACCCTAATTTGGCTGCGGGAGGAGAGGATGACTGCATCGCAGCTTGGCTCGGGCTCTGGAGGTCGGGGCGTCTTGGGGACGGAGGCCAGCTACTACTTCCTGCTTGCTGAGAGAACAGAGGAGCTTTAATATGGCTCAATTACGGCGGGCTTTATTAAAGATAATTGGCTGTAATCACAGGTTTTGCGCGTTCAACCCCCGGGGGCTCAAGAGCGGCCCGGCATCGTGGCGGGGGCTAAATAAACACGTTTGACCCCGAGGTGCGATAGCCTGGACGTTTTTTAGAGGAAATTCGAGGAAGTGAAAAAGCACAGCGTGACTAGAATCACCTCATTGGAGAAGCTATGTGTCTCCTGCTTCAGCTTTGCCCGTTTATTTGAATAACATAACACCATCTATGATAGTCTGCAAATCATTCACCGGCAGAAAACATGCAGATAAAATGTCTTTGATAGCCAAACATATGCAAATCTTGATATTTTTGCTTGGGTAATTGACTTCCACCGATGACACTAAAACCTTTCATCGACTAGTTTCTGCCGCACAAGATATTTTTAAAAACGCAACCTTAGGTCCGAGACAAGTGAGGAGTTTGGCTTTTTTCAGAGAGCCGCGGCTGCCTGCGGCGGATTTGGCATTCCTCTAAAGGATATTTTTAAAAAGGGGCTTGTGAAGCAGCGAAGAGTATTTGCCTAATTTCCTTAAGTGCTGTCAGCTCTGAGCGGAGTAAGCTTAATAATGTTGTGCAGAAAATGTTTGCAAATGGGGCTTCGGTGTTAATACATGCAGGGCTGTTTTGTAGAACATCCTCGCTTTGTGACTTCATTTGCATACATTTCTGTTATTGAATAGAAAAACTGGTCCTCCTGTAAACGTGGATCATCTGGGGTGACGGATGTGTAGGAGTCATAGACGGGAGTCCTGCTCAGGTGAACTATCGGTGACAGACTTATTAATCTCAGGACGCTGGACGGGAGTCTGTTCACTTTTTTCTCCTTTTCTGACGGCATATTAATATCTGCCTGGCCCTTTAATCAGGCCACAATGTCAGAGGATTATTTTAAGACCTGGCAGAACCGCTGGGCCACTCCCCTCTGGATGAACCAAGATGAAAGACGGACTATCCGACATCAGAGACAGAAAATGAGTTCATTACTGTAATTAGGCCTCCCTTCACCCCCCGATCTCTCCCTCACCGTCCCTTCCCCCTTGTCCACCAGGCCCTCGCGTCTTAAACACCCATAATGGCGATGCATTACTCCCGTAATAAAGGGCTGTTAGCAAAGCAGACCGCCCACCCTCCATCTGCTGCCTCCCCATGCACACACACACACACACACACACACTTACACACACACACGTCCACAAAGGCAAGGACAGAAAACAGCCTCCTTCAGGTCAAACACATGAGATAGATTCTGCTGACCAAGTCGCCTCTGGCTAACTCTATTTGTTGGGGGGGGAACTGTGTTCATTAATCACTGTCGCACTGGGAAAGTAGCTAATAGAAGGCAGGAAAGGGAAACACAGACCCCCATGTTCTCTAGTTTATCCCGTCCTGTCCACAACGTGAAATAAAGGCCAGCCAACCCTTTCCTGACCTCCGACTAGCAGCACAAACAGGGAGAGGCGAGACGCTGGCAACATAAACAGCCTGGTCTCCCGTTGCTTTTTTGTTGTTGTTGTATTTACATTTAGATTTAGGGCATTTTGCAGACACTTCTGTCCAAAGTGACTTACAATAAGTTCATTTATCAAAAGAAAGAAACCACAACATATCATTGCCGATAAAGTAAGAGCTAAACATAGAAACAACAGCAAACATACATAGAGTTCTATGATAACAGTGCTATAGGTAAGAATATAGAAGTGCTTTTTGTTTTTTTTTACAATACATTTGCTACCATTTGGGGGGGAAACAAGAATGGAGGTGAAACTAGGAAGTAATATAACACGGATGGTGTGTTTTCTTTTGTTTTTGTTGCTGTTTTTCCCTTTTTTCTCCTAAGAATGATGATTAACTTTGATTGTTTTTGTCCTTTTTTGTTTTTTGCCTCCTGTGGGAAGTCATTCATGCTGTTTTGCTGTCATGCATTGAGTTTACAGTACGGCAGCTCCTTTGTTCTTCTGGTTCCCAGTCATCCGTTAAAGCCTGGGTTGGAGTGTCCCATTGATGAAGCTGTTTGCACAGGTGGCACATTTTGATGTGAGGGAAAGGCCTTGTGCTCAGTGGACGCGTGACATTCGAGTGGTTTGTGGTCAGCAGACTGCCGTGTAGTCGCCTCTGAAACGAGATGGATTTTAGTTGACATAAGCCTCCTTCACACCAAGTTCTCTGGGATAAACTTCCAGACATCGCAGTGCAACCAGGGAGGGGAGGATATCGGAATTTAACGCAGTAAAAACACAAAAGTTGATCGCGGTGAATTTCTATTATCTCCATAATCGTAAATATCGTTACGACTGGAAAAAGCCGTCTACTTTGTTATCATAGGAAAGATTTTTTTTAAATACAGGTTACAAAAATACATTTAAAAAAGTGTATTATTAATTTATTCATACAGGAAGAAGAATTTTCCAAAAAAGGATGTCTTATCTGTGATGCAATAGAAATATTTGTAAATGTAAAGTGATACCAGTATGTTTAAATACCATTTTTTTTGTTTAATTTTAAGCACATTTTTCACTAAATGCACAGGATAATATCATGAATTGCAATTATTTTTGGCCCTGGATAACCATGACATGAAAATTTCATATTGTCCCGTTCCTAAGTGCAACACTTGCCAACCGCCATAGACCTCAACAGAAGAAGATGAAGAAGAAGATGAGGCGAGGCTGGTTTTACGTGTTCCCAGCAGAGACATGACAAGGAGCAATGTATTATATTTAATATTCAACAAGTGATGTTTTTAGTTGGTGAAACACTACATAGAAACCTAAAATAATGTTCCCGAGTTGTGTGTTTTGGAGGCGGGACATTTTAGGATACAAGGGATCTGTTTTGAAGCACCTTTTTTGTAAAGTCGAGAAGATTCACAAACTAAAAGTGACCAAAACCAGCAGATCTACATATTAGACTTCATGTAAGGGGCATTCTTCAGACAGATCGGCCCCTGCTTGCAGATATTAGACCACATCAGTAACAGTAACACTAAATTTTGAATGAGAGATTTCACTTTCATAACCACACTTGTACATTTGTTCCTTTTTTTTTTTTAATAACCAACCAACTTCATCCCCAAATCTACCACTTGAGGCTGTTTTTTTTTCAGACACACAGATGTTGTCTGCATTGAAAATGAGGCTTTGCTCCGGCGTTGCTCGCTACACTACAACCCGGCAGATACTCCATTATTCATCAATCGCAAGCTCTGACGGACAAACATATTTCCCAGAACAGTACTCGCCGCTACATTATGCATTCACATGACACAACACAATATCTCTCTGTTCTCCCTAAGCTTTGTGTTAAATACAGTGGCACCACAGTTTGCCTGCTTGTCAATGAAGCTGTGTTCATGACCAGACCGGTTCGACATGTCGGAGGGGAGAGAGAGAGAGAGGATTGTGGGTAATTTAGAGGTATTTATTCCTTCATCCTTCACATTTAGGTCATGCGTGTATTAGCCTGTATGTGGCCCCTTCTGAAGTGCATACTTATTATTATTATAATGTTTCCGAGTCATCCCGAGTGTGTTTGGTCTAGTCTGGCCTGCAGCGACCCACATTTTCTTCCTAAAATAGTTAACCCTCCTCCTTAACTGTGTATGAGAAATGTAAACAGTTGTCTGGGAATAGAAGATATCATATTAAAGGCCGGGCTCCAACTCCATCCATCACGTCCGCAGTGAAACGTCACAAAAAAAAGAGTAGCTTTAACATCTGCACTGGAGCAAAAAGGAAAAGGGGAGGGTTTACTTGATAACTCGGGGGGTTTTCACATGATTGCAGCAGGAGGAGGAACGAGGCGCACCAGCAGTCCCAAAGAACACGAAAAAAGCATTTAGGTCAATGTAGGGAGGCTTGTAGTCTCTACTGTGGCATGGCGTGGTGTGATCCTCCGTGCAGAAGTCGCTGTTTGAGAAGGGGAATCAAATCCAGTGCAACACCTCAGCCCCCTCTTTTGAACCCTTACTACGTATCTAATGGCGTGCGATGGGATTCAGCTGCTCACTTCCTCCTGAACTTTTTGCTTCCAGCGTCGTATGAAGTCCAGTTCTTTTGTTGGTTCGTGTCGAATCGTTTCCAGAAGTTGGAAGGAAGGTATACGACCGACTTGTTCAGCAAAAGTCTACATCTGTATGATTTTACTACATCATTTAGAGATAAAATAAAAACTGGAAACATGCGAGTTTGAATGATGTAGTTGTTGAAAAATATCCAAGAGGGAAACAAAGCTGCTTTTCAAGGACAAGTTTAATCAAAAATCATAAGATCTCCCCACATAAATACATCTTTGTAAATGGCATCATTATGTGAGTCTGTTTTTAAGTTGATGAAACTGTATTTTCTTCCAATCAGGCTCTCTATATAGACTATATTCACGATTATTATGAAAATTCACCCTTCATATGTTATATTACATTTCATCATTTTATTTGTCATATTAACCTAATTGGATCTTTGTTAATTTCCCTTCTAACAAACTACATCTGATAAAAAATGGAGAATCGTCCGTATAATTTGCAGGCTTGATGATGCTGCGAGCGGTTGGATCACATATTGCTACATGCAAACATTTAGCTGAACATCTGCCTCTTGTTGCTGTAATTTGCCTCGCTGCCATCTGTTAGGCATTGGCTGGAAGCACCAACAAAGATATACATCTATCTTGTTATAAACCCATAACTGCACCGGCTCCTCTCAAATACCTTAATTAGCCGTATTCAATGATATGCTCCGCATACTTCCCAAGCTAATGCAGCCCCGCTTTACTGCGTGAGTGGGAGTTTATTACAACATAACAGGGATCAGATGATTAAGGTCAGCGGAATGATCATTTTTATAGCTGAGCTGAATGTGCCGTGTTCTCGGGGTCCTTCCTTTTTGTTTGGACATGAAAATGTCTCAGTTACAGTATTGTGTAACCCTCTCGCCGCGTGCTAACATTTTCTCCCGTGTTTTTCTTTCTCCGCCACAGATCCAACTCTTTCAGCTGTCGTTCTGCATCGGCGGCATGCTGTGAGAAAAGCCTCCGCTCCGCTGTGCCTCAGCGCCCCTCAGACACTTGTCCTTGACATCCAAATGCTGTGTGTTGATGGTGCCTGCCGCCTTCTGTGAGTTATGACGACGGCTGCTTCGTTGACTCAGGAAAGAGGCTCCTCCTCCGCCGCTGCCGCTCACCAGTGAGCAAATCACGTGATACGATGACGAAGGGTCCCGAAAGTCTGCTCTTCAAGGGGTCTGTCGGCAGGATATGAGCACTTTGAGCCCTGTGACAGACAACAAACCGAACCTCGTGGGAACTGTGGGAGGCCCAGAAGAACCCTCCAGAGCCATGCAGTCAGAGGAGCTATTCAGCAGGAAACTCAAAGCCCTGAACGGTAGCATGGGGCCGCCCGCCCCAAACATGCAGGGCAAACCCGAAAGCGCCGGCAAGACAAATGGCAATCCAGCTATGCCTAAAATGGGCGTCCGTGCCCGGGTGACAGACTGGCCCCCGAGGAAAGACGGATGGGAAGGGCGGCCTTCGCCCAACTACCAGAGCGTGATCCCCGTGTTCACGAACGGCCAGGAGCACGCGGTGGAAATACTGGAGCAAGGCGAGGCGGTCTGCCTGGAGGTGGACTACTCGGACAAATACGCGCTCAGCGACCTGCTCAGCCACTCCCCGCTGAAAGGTCTGCACCCGATCCGCCAGCGCAGCAACAGCGACGTGACCATCAGTGACATCGACTCTGAGGACATAATGGACGCCGTGAATCCCAACACGGGGGCCTCGCTGCACCGCGAGTACGGCAGCACGTCCTCCATCGACCGGCAGGGCCTCAGTGGGGACGGCTTCTTCACCATGCTGAGGGGCTACCGGGTGGACACCCTGGACCACCGCAGCATACCCCCCATGGGGTTCCCCGAGCTGTTGCGCTGCGACACCTCGCTCTCCCCGAGCCTGCAGACGGCGGCCCAAATCGCCCGGGGCGAGATCGTCCACATTCCAGGCTACGACTACATCGACAACTCGCTCCTCTACAGCCGGGAGCCGGAGAAGTCCTTCATGAGGCGCCTCAAGTCGGAGTCGTCGGAGACGTCTCTGTTCAGGAAGCTGCGGACCATAAAGAGCGAGAGCGACGCCCTGCGGCTGTCGATAGAGGACGACCGGCGGCCGCTCAGCTTCCAGAAGTGCTTCGCGCACTACGACGTCCAGAGCGTCCTGTTCAACATCAGCGAGGCGGTGGCGAGCAGAGCTCACCTGAACCAGAGGAAGAACACCACCACGGGGGCTTCGGCGGCCTCGGCCGGACTAGGCCCACTGGGAGCCGTGGTGCCCGGGGGCGGAGCGGTGGCGGGACCCGGGCCGGGGATGGACGTCGGCGCGGCAGGATGTAGCAGCGGGAACGCCCCCATGTTTGATTCGCCGCTCGGCAGCCGGGAGGACCTGAACCCCAAGGAGAACCTGGACGCCGACGAGGGCGACGGGAAGAGCAACAGCTTGGTGCTCGGCTGTCCGCACTTTCGCAACGAGATCGGCGGCGAGGGCGAGAGGAGGATCTCCCTCTCCAGGGCCAACAGCGCCAACTACAGCGGTTTGTCGGAGAGCTGCTCGTTCGAATCCTCGCTGAGTTCCCACTGCACCAACGCCGGCGTCTCGGTGCTGGAGGTGCCTCGGGAAAACCAGCCCATCCACAGGGAGAAGGTCAAACGCTACATCATTGAACACATCGACCTCGGAGCGTACTACTACCACAAGTACTTCTACGGGAGAGGTAAGGATGATGATGTGATTTTTGATTAAACAGCGATTATACAGGACGGATTTAAATGAGTCGATCTTGAGGATTATTAAACTTTCTAGGCCAAATTCCTTGAAACAAGACTGCCGTGTGAGAGCGAATGGAACAGCCTCCTCTCGTTGGGTCAGATATCTCCGCGGCCCCGTTACTTTCGTAAGGACCAGATGAAATAAGGGGCCAGAACAATAGCGAGCCTGTGTTGGGTTTTTGCGAGGGTGTGCGTTTCACTTCCTCGGAAGAGGAGCGGTCGTGTCCTCTCTGTGATTCTGTCCCGAACCCCCTCGGAGAGGCCATGATTAGTCATGTGAGGGTGTGTGTTTGTGTGTGTGTGTGTGTGTGTGTGTGTGTGTGTGTGTGCTGCAGCTGTTCCCCGTTGGGGCCACATGGGGTGTGAAGGGAGGCCCCTTCCTATGAGGGTCAGTAAAGAACTATGCCCCCAGGTCCCTCTCATTAAAACACCTATGTGACTGGAAATACCACGCAGACCCCGACCCATCTCCACATTGTACATATCTGCCTCCCCCTCCTTCGTCTGTGTTCTCAGCGGATTGAGTTACCCATTCTTGAGTCTCCCCAGAAAACAGCTGCTTCACCTTTCACACCGAGGGATGCCTGACCTTCTTCAAAAAAGATGCTCTCTGTCTTGAGATATTCTCCAGCTTGTAAAACTCAGCCGAGGCTCCGTTAAAGGAGACCAGCCCCGCGTAGCGTTCAAGCACACCAAAACACACGGCCGGTGTTGCTCTGTTGTGTTTGTGACCTCTCCCTGACAGGACGATGTATAATTGACACGGCTTGTGTCGCTGTCGGTTTCATTTTTGTGTGCGGAGGAAGCCCTTTGCCCTTTTTTACACGAGGCGTTTTATCGGAGAGACAGTCTGTCGTCACCTCTGCTTCGCCGTAAACACGCAGTCGCCCAAACGTGGCGTGTCACCACTTCAGGGCGAGCTTTTATCAACCTGGGCTCTGAACATTGATCCCATTGATTGCCTCAAAGCCTCCTTCCCTCAGCAACAGGAGTGTTTCTCCACTAATGGACAGTATGATTCATCCACACCCACGGGCCAGGACCTGTAACACAGGCAGGGCATAGTAACACACAAGTAGAAGTACAGATACTTGTGTTTAAATTATACGTAGAAGTACTGATTCAACGTCCTTACTTTAGTTCAAGTGAAAAAGTACAGGCTATAAAATGTGAAAGGATGAAGGACATTTCCTTTCTGAAGGGCTCACTGAATCTTGTCAAATTAATAAAAATAAATAAATAAAATGCATTAAAACTAAAATAAGGAGCCTGTTGTGAAAATGTGAGGAGAAGAAAGTACAGATATTTATGTAAAAGTGAAAAGTTGTCAAGTCAAATATTCTTTACTTGAGAATATATTTTTCTAAGTACGTGAACAAAGTATTTGTACTTCCCACCTCTGGCAGTCGGGATGCTAATTTAATGTTAATTCTTGTTAATGCATTCAAAAGGTTTACACTTGAGCTGTAATTCCTGTTCATTTTGAAGGTTTTTATCATTTAAATACTAAATTTAAATACATTTGTATCTATTTGTTTTGTTTAACAAAGTAAAGATGTTTCCTAACAGATGAAAGAATGAACCCCAGTCACATCCGCCATTAAACACTGGTTATAATAATAATAAAATGCTTTGTTTTTGGATAGGGACAGTGTACATTAATGAACATCGAAAACATCTCTGTAAACATGCCGGATTATAGCAAAGCTGCTTATTTGCATCGGTATTCCCTAATAAATACCGGATATCAGATCAGTCCCCAAAGCCCAGGTACTCAAACTAGTGGAGATATACAACAGGATGTGGACGGGTCTTTATCTTTGATTATCACTTATGTAAAACAATATATATATATATATATATATATATATATATATATATATATATATATATATATATATATATATATATATATATATATATCCATATATATATATATATATATATATATATATATATATATATATGTTTAAAACATTTTACAAATGTAAAAAGTGAGGCTGTGCAGATTAAAGATGTTGGAGGCTTTCCTGCTGTGTGGAGTGACAGGAAGATGGAATTGAGGCATCATTCGACATGACGATCCAACTCCTCCTTTCTGCAACCTTTTGGCAAATTGTCAACACCCAGAGATGAGTAACGGTGACGCGTGATAGAAATGTGTCGACAAAAGGCTCGTCTCCGCGGCCGACACCGCCTCCCTCGCCGTGCTGTCGGCGCTCCGCGGCCCAGTGGCTCGTATACAGAGGCCATTTGGCCTCCAACCATCATTTGACCTTATGCCTCGCAGAGCATTTCCCCCCGAACACCCCCTCCCAACCCTGACGAGCCACGCATTCCTCGGGCGGTTAACCCCGCGTTGCCTCCATACAGTTAATTTATTATTCATGCTGATATGCGCTTTGTGCCATCGTTAATGCCACAGCGACAAGAATATTTACATGGCATGCTCGACACGGCACGGATGCAACGCCAAAAACTCCTGCAGGAATCTCTCGTGCTTGGGTTGTTTTTTTCTTTTGTTGTTTGCTGGATCCAGGTCTTTGGATCCAGGTCTTTGGCCGCGGCTTTAGCCTGGATTAAGGGGCTGTTTGCTCAAGGCATTGGTTTCTGTGTGCAGAGCTCTGCTCCTGTCGATGTCCTAAACGCAAATAAACTAAAAGATTTTCCAGCGATACTATATCTTTTACAATATTCTCATTAAGTACAGTTTTATGTATTTATGCTGGGTTTCAAATTTTTTATGTCGGCCCATAAAATAGTAGTTCTTACACTCCTTAATACTAAGACTAAAAGTCTGAAGTCATGCGAGTGACCTCTTCATTACATTTTTCATTAAACCCCACAATAAAGCATTTTTTTAAAGCTCCTGGAAAGAACGACCCAAATATTGGCAACATGGCCGCGCTTGAAGACTTGCCAGAAATGAGGCTGAAATGTTCAATTTAGAAGCATCATTTCACGGTAATCTCCCCATTAGATTATTACATATTTACTGCACAAATTAACATATTGACCTTAAGGTGACAAACGAGGAAAAGCTTACTGGGAGTCATCAAAATGAAAAAGTATGCGTTCTGGCGAGGGAATTTAATGGGAACTCATTATGGTTTTGTACACTGGAGAGGAGGAGGGAGGGGCGGTGGTTCATATCCCCAGGAAGAGTCCCTCAAAATCTGTCTGTTACTGTTGGACAAGGGGACAAATCCCCCCCGACTGAATTTTAGAGTCAATCTGGCATGTGACTAACATCTGTCTGGCCCGTAAACGTCGACACAACTTATTCTTGATTGAATTGTCCTCAAATGTCAACAACTGTTCTGCCGACAGTCGGCCGAAGGACACAAATACTCCGAGCCGGACCAGAGGGGGATATCCTGATGGCCTGCCGGTTTTAGGGCACATACCATGTAACCGCTGGGTTTAAACATAGCCAGGAAACTTTGGCCTCGCTGGTCGCTCCTCGTATAAAGCCTCCTCAAAGCAATACGCCATGAAAAAAACATGACCTTGAGCGATGGATCCCTTTTTATTTTTAGCCTTGTTTGTATGTTGGTTCCTGTAGTTCAGACACAAAAAGGAAGGGATCATATTTCATCACTTCAAAATGAATAATCTAAAACAATATTATATATTTTTTTTTTAATCAAAGTCGACCCAAATTCATATTTAATACTGATTCATGCAGAACGAACAGAACGTTACTTTAGATGTGTTTTTATATCGGGTCAGAGGCGCTGACGCGTAGTATCTGGGCCAGCGACGGGGTCAGAGCAGGTCAGTTGAGAGGTGTTTTTTATTTTATTTGTTTTCTTTTTTTTAAATCCCAGTGCTCCCACTACACATCAGGCTCTAATCCTGAGTGAATCTATTTTAAAATCTCCACTGAACCCCCCGCTGGTTTCTGTAATCAGTGTCACAGCTTGCCCGTGGTCAATCCACATGAGGGTTTTTTTTTTAAATGAATAAATATATATTTGGGCTTAATCATATTAAGTAATGTTCTGTCAAAGCGAAAGCAGTAATTAGATAAAGAGATTCTGCTTCTTTGCAAGATTTCTTGGAACTTTTCAGTGAAGTTGACGTGTGTTTTGATTCCGATCTTTCCAGAGCATCAGAACTACTTTGGGGTCGACGACCACCTGGGCCCCGTGGCGGTCAGCGTCCGCCGGGAGAGGCTGGACGACGGGAAGGAGAAAGACGGGATGCAGCACAACTACCGAGTCACCTTCAGAACCAGCCAGGTAACTGTAATAATGCCGAGTCACCTTCTAGGTAACTGTAATAATACCGAGTCACCTTCAGAACCAGCCAGGTACCTGTAATAATGCCGAGTCACCTTCTGGGTAACTGTAATAATGCCGAGTCACCTTCAGAACCAGCCAGGTAACTGTAATAATGCCGAGTCACCTTCTAGGTAACTGTAATAATACCGAGTCACCTTCAGAACCAGCCAGGTAACTGTAATAATGCCGAGTCACCTTCAGAACCAGCCAGGTAACTGTAATAATGCCGAGTCACCTTCCAGGTAACTGTAATAATGCCGAGTCACCTTCCAGGTATCTGTTATAATACCGAGTCACCTTCCAGGTACCTGTAATAATACCGAGTCACCTTCCAGGTATCTGTTATAATACCGAGTCACCTTCCAGGTATCTGTAATTAAACCGAATCACCTTCCAGGTAACTGTAATAATACCGAGTCACCTTCCAGGTATCTGTTATAATACCGAGTCACCTTCCAGGTATCTGTTATAATACCGAGTCACCTTCCAGGTATCTGTAATAATACTGAGTCACCTTCCAGGTAACCGTAATAATACCGAGTCACCTTCCAGGTATCTGTTATAATACCGAGTCACCTTCCAGGTATCTGTTATAATACCGAGTCACCTTCCAGGTATCTGTAATAATACTGAGTCACCTTCCAGGTAACCGTAATAATACCGAGTCACCTTCCAGGTATCTGTTATAATACCGAGTCACCTTCCAGGTATCTGTTATAATACCGAGTCACCTTCCAGGTATCTGTTATAATACCGAGTCACCTTCCAGGTATCTGTAATTAAACCGAATCACCTTCCAGGTAACTGTAATAATACCGAGTCACCTTCCAGGTATCTGTTATAATACCGAGTCACCTTCCAGGTATCTGTAATAATACTGAGTCACCTTCCAGGTAACCGTAATAATACCGAGTCACCTTCCAGGTATCTGTTATAATACCGAGTCACCTTCCAGGTATCTGTTATAATACCGAGTCACCTTCCAGGTATCTGTTATAATACCGAGTCACCTTCCAGGTATCTGTAATTAAACCGAATCACCTTCCAGGTAACTGTAATAATACCGAGTCACCTTCCAGGTATCTGTTATAATACCGAGTCACCTTCCAGGTATCTGTAATTAAACCGAATCCCCTTCCAGGTAACTGTAATAATACCGAGTCACCTTCCAGGTATCTGTTATAATACTGAGTCACCTTCCAGGTATCTGTTATAATACCGAATCCCCTTCCAGGTAACTGTAATAATACCGAGTCACCTTCCAGGTATCTGTTATAATACTGAGTCACCTTCCAGGTAACTGTAATAATACCGAGTCACCTTCCAGGTAACTGTAATAATAGAATAATAATAGAACCCTGATTTGCTGCCGCTCCTTTAAAGCCTAGGAGTCAGATGGAGCTTTAATAAAGGATATTTCTCATCCAGTTTATTGCATCCAGCGAGAGACGTTCTCGTCTCCCAGTTCGGCGCTCGTTCAGGCGATGCGGGAGGAGAAGCGACGCTTCAGCGAGTCCTGAAAAACAAAGAGGAGGCTTCCGTTTCCCAAATCTGCTCCTTGCACCGTAACGTGCCCAGTGATTCCGTGCCAGTCATGCGAGCGCCGATGCAGTCTATCGGAGTCAGCGTGATGGCCAGAAACCTGGGCTTGATTGATGCTGGGTGGTCTCATCCACTGAATAATTCAGGTGCAACAGATGTGTCAGGCAGGGAAATGTCACTGATATCCAGCGCCGGTTTCTCTCGGTGTAAAGCACCACTCCCGCGATGAAACCAGCGTATCTGGGTCACGTTCGGCCCATGCAGGCGGCACGCAGACGATGTTCCAACTCCCCCGATCCACGGGAGCGTCTATTCGCCGGCGCTCGCCATCATTTCACCCGGCGCTCTTTGCCTCTCCTGCTCTCTTAGTCTCTTAAGTAATCTGCTTTTCAGAAGGCCTCTCCTGTCGGACAGACATTGACTGCTGACACTCCTGCGTCCGGACGGAAACAGGATTTATGGGCGTGAGCGTGTCCGCGATGTTCCGAACAAACATCTCGGGGATTGCAGAGTGTTTGGAAGCTGTTTGGGTCAACGTTTACCGGCACATTAATGATCGTACGAGTAAAATACCACTTAACATTTAGTGCTCAGTTAGCTTGTCTTAATTATTTAGCGTGAGGAGTGTTCCTAATGCCTTACAGTGGAGCTGTAATGGAGCCCGTTGCCCTAAATAATATGGCACAACATAAAAGGGTTTTACGGCTGGCTCACACTCGCAGCTATCATATAAACCTGCTTTTCATTTCCAACAGTTTGACAATAAAACACAACGATGCATCCGATCCAAATGGAAATAAAAAGCGGTCCCGAGCTTGAACACATTGTACCGATGGGGATGTCGGGAACTTAACTGGATCCTCGTCTGTGTGTGTTTTTTCCCGCCAGCTGACCACGCTGCGTGGAGCCATCCTGGAGGACGCCATCCCGTCCACGGCGAGGCACGGGACGGCCCGCGGCCTGCCGCTGAAGGAGGTGCTGGAGTACGTCATCCCCGAGATCAACATCCAGTGTCTGAGGCTGGCCCTCAACTCCCCCAAAGTCCCGGAGCAGCTCCTCAAGCTGGACGAGCAGGGGGTGAGTACGCCCAAGTACAAATTAAAATGTCATGTGCCGTTTCTTGTCTGGACGTGGTGACTCATTGGAGTCTTGTCATCACCGTGAGGTTGCTAGGCAACCATCTGAGATTTTACTGCATCCGGACAAGAAATAGTACCCCTTAAATTGTTATTTCCTGTGGTTTTACTCGTAAGAACATCTTAATAAGTGAACTTCAGTGGTGGATTTTCCTACCTTCTGATTGAGGCTAGCAGTTTCCCTCTATTTCCAGTCTTTGTGCTAAGCTAAGCTAACCAGCTGCTGGTCGTAGCTTCATATGTTGAAGCCTGTTTACTCTCCTCTTTGTAGTTGTTTCATTTTTGAAGCCACACACCATTATAATGAGTTCTGTCTTGGAATGAGAGATGAACCCTATTGATATTGTGATATATATAGATCCTGTTTAAGGTATATCTGTCTCTTTGTTTGTGGTATTTGCGTCCGCTATAGAAGGATACGGGAGGGTTTAACTTCAAACAGTGGGAAGTTTCCCCCCCGTATGCGCGCTGCTTATTATAGACGAACACAGGCTCCCGCACGGAGGGACGAAACAGCCAATATCACACTTAATTAGAATCAATATGAATCCCACACGCTCGGCGGCCGGCATCGACTCCTTTCACGCACCATTTTCTAGCTGAAAAGACACTCAGACGCCAGCCGAAGTAACTTCTGATGACTCACTTCACCTGAGAGCAGGTGATTTGGTATTCCGCCTGCGTGACGGCCGGGTGTCATCTCGCATTATCTCCGTTTGAATAAAATGGCTATTAGTGATACGGGCTCTGTGTAGTCGCAGGTGTCAGAGATGGATTCATTGTGTGATCTTAAGGCCTTTAATTTCTCATCTAATGAAACCGCGAGATGGAAAGGAGGGAGGGGAGGGGAGGGGAGGGAGGGGGGATTAGCTAGTGCCGCATTGCTTGTTCTTACTATCAGAGAATCGGCTGCTTATTAGTGTAATTAAATTCATTAGCGCGAGCCCATCCTTCCATTTGACAAGGGGAAAGGCTCTTATTATGAAAAGTGTCAGCCGTGTCCCTCCTCGTGTATGAAGATTTAGTTACACACACAAACAGGAGTCGGTGGAGGGTCCTCTCCAGAGCAGAGTTAAATGCACTTTACATGATGACGGACTTCTGTGTATCCAATTAAAAGTAACTTTGTAAGTAAGTAAGTGCTCTAGGAAGAGCTTCCTGAAAGGAGTCGATTCAGGAGTTTGTTAACCTGCCCACACACACACACACACACACACACACACACCTCCCCATGCCTTTCATATGAGAGACAGTGTGCAGATACGGACTTTGATATAAGACCGAAACTGACACATTAAGGAGGAGGGGGGGAGAAAAGCAATAAAGTCATCTCAGAAACTACTTTCAGAGGAGGAGAGTTCAGGCTAATTGGCTCCAAGCTCCTCCTCCTCCTCCTCGTCCTCCTCCTCCTCCTCCTCACAGACCTCAAACCAAACGGCCCGGTGCAGACCGGTTTTTATATTTGGACATCGGTATTTTTGTGCACTCCTGGTTTAATCATTAATGTTATGCTTGCCGTGCGAATGTTCAGTGTGCCAAGCGCCCCCGTAATCTTCTTTTTTAACCAGGCTGAACTTTCACCGCCCCTCTGATGCGCTCATACCGGGAAAGCTAATATTGGACGGGAACTGCGACTCCCAAGCGGGAAATAAGAGTCGTCAGCCAGGACTTTGTTTCCCTCAGTGCATAATATTCCTCTCCTCCTCCAGAAGCTCTATCAGAGGTTATTCATCCATTATTTCCTTGAGTGTTTGTGCACACTGCTGAGGAGATGTTCGTCCTTGTGTCAGAGCGGTGAAGAGGTTTCTCTCTGTGTGCTGAACAGAAGAGAATGAGTGTCTCCTGCAGCCAGGCGGCCTTCACAACGACCTCTGGATCAGTTCTGCAGAATAGAATATCCCTGAAAGCAAGTGTTGTGCTGGATGTTAGAGAACAGAGCATATGTGAATGTATTTTAGATCACATTGTGGATCACAGTGAGCTGCCTGTGTGCAGATGGACTGGGGAACGCATTAGGCAGTTAATCCCATTTTTTCTTAGCAGATAGAAATCACAAATTATACAGTTTTCTCAGAGAAGGCGTCGATGTAAACGGTGTATCTTTTGTTTCCATCTCGAGACTAAAATCTGGGAATTCTCATTTAATAGAAAGCGTTTAAAAATGCTTAATTTACAATCCCTGATAATAAAAAGCGACGGATATGAAGGAGATAAAGGGCAGCCTGCAGGCGTCTACGTGTAACTGCATGTTTGGTGACAACATCGCAGAGGTCAGACAAAGGTCACTAATCTTTTCCTCTCAATTATGCAGAACAAATTACGTCTTCCTGACCCAGAAAAGCATTCTTCTTTTGTTCATGAACGCGAACAAAGAGTCAAATCCGTCAAGTTTATTTACACCAACAGGTAGGACCATAAATCACTCCCGTTGCCCCCGGCGACAGCTCGAGTGTAAGTCTGTGCTTTTGGTGAGATTGCTTCCACAAGTTGAATGGAGTAATCTGCCCCCTACTGAGGCTGTTATTGCAGTCACCTCTTCTTTATGTAAATCAATCCCGTGTCATGACTTTGAAACTTGAGGATTAACTCGGAGGAATCACGCAGCGGTCAGACTTTTCTTTCTTTTCTTTTTTTTTTTTTCTCTCCCCTGCAGCTACATTCCACTTTTTAGATGTTTTCGCTGCACAAATTGCGGTGTTTGTGTTATGACACATTGCAGCCAGGTTTTTGGGAGCCATATATATATATATATATATATATATATATTCCTTTTTTTGCTGCAGTGCAGACAGATGTCGCAGTGATGTTGTGTGTCCGCCACCACTGTATCCCTCAGGTGCTCCTCACAGCTCTCCAAGGGGAACGTTGTCCTCATTTCTCCCTCCACTCGTTAACCATCTTTCTATCTTTGCTTTTTTATCGGGGTTTCTGTATTTTTTTTTTGTTAAACAGAAGGAGAGGGGCATCCTCCGGAAAATAATACTGCTGTCTAGCAGCTTCTGAAGTTGAATATTTTAGCGAATCACTATCCGTTAAATGATCTTATTATCGTTAAATCTTTTTTAAGGTAGAAGCTGATGCCACCAAAAACACATCAAAGGCAGTTACTTCATGAGCCCGGCAGCGTTACTCATCTGTATTTGTGTCCTGATGTGTTTGCACTTTTCCCAGGCAAAGGGCGATGTGATTGTCCTTGCCGCCGGCCAGTCTGTTAAAGGGGGGAGCGGGAGGTTAAGCGAGCCCTTATAATGCAGGATGAAAAATAGTAGACCTCATCATTGCACATCGGGGCCCATTTCCACCAGGGCTTTATGGTATAATAGCTTTCCCCGTCCACCGCCGAGCTGACCGCATGATAGAGAGAAGTCATGATGACAACAGTGTCGGGGAACAAAAACCCCGGGAACAGATAACCTGTAACGGGGAGGGAAAAGCCAATTCCAATTAGTTTCCAGCGCGTGGATCATTTATTGGCCGTTGCATTCCCTATTTGCCGTATTGACACGTTTGTTCCCCCGGGTCAAGATCAGGCCGTCCTCGGCTGTGTGAATTTGTTAGGTAACAGGTCTTCCATCCATTTTCTGGGGCCGGCGTCGGGAAGCTTTAAGCCATGAAAGATTCATGTCGGCGGAGAGAGGGCTCTCAGTCTCTCCGTGTGAGAAGAATCACTCCGGATGTTTGCTTTCTTCCTGCCTCTTTGTGAGACGAGTTCATGTCAGACCTGTCATTTCTGGGGAATATTAATGCACGCGGTGAAAGAGCGTAGCTCCATAAATACACCTTTTTTCCTGAATAAGATATTTATTTTTATTGAGTCACTCTTTTTAGAGTAAACAACACCTTTTTATTGAGTCTTCTAGTATTTTTAAAGTGTGTTTTTTTTAAAGAAGAGATTCAAATACTATTGCTGGCAGCTTACAGAGTTCTCTGCCATAAAGCAACGCTATCCTGCTCCGTGCCTGTAATTCACTCCCTCGTTGCGCCACAGCTGCTCTTAAGTAGCGGCTATTAGCTCGGCTTGATTTATGCTCTGCTCAGAGCTCCTGAGAGAGTTCATAGCCTGGCTTCACAAGAGGGGATTTCAGCTCTCTCTCCTGGAAAGGGGTTATGAAGGCCTTCACATTAGCTGTGACATGATGGAAAGTGGGCACTTGCATGCTCCTGAGTGCATAATGTACAGTGTTGTACACGAGTGTGTGGTGTGTGTGATACGTATCAGCGACAGGAAATGATACTTACCCCTGCTGAGTGTCTTTATGTGTGTGTGTGTGTGTTCCTCCTTGCAGCTAAGCTTCCAGCACAAGGTGGGAGTGCTCTACTGCAAGGCGGGCCAGAGCACGGAGGAGGAGATGTACAACAACGAGAGCGCCGGCCCGGCGCTGGAGGAGTTCCTGGATCTGCTCGGCCAGAGGGTTCGCCTCAAAGGCTTCACCAAGTACAGAGCTCAGCTGGATAACAAGAGTAAGATCAAACCTAAACACTCACAAAGTCATGGATTTCTATTCAGTCGCATCACCAGCTCATCTAACAATGGCCTTTCCCGTCCGGTGTCACAGCGGACTCCACCGGCACACACTCCCTCTACACCACCTACAAGGACTACGAGCTGATGTTCCACGTGTCCACCATGCTCCCATACACGCCCAACAACAGACAGCAGGTCAGTTCTAACCCACCGCCGTGTGCCGGTTGTCTAATGGAGGTAATAAGTCCCCCGAGCAGCTTCCCCCCCCTTTTTTTTTTTTTAAGGATATCTTCAATCCCGGCCAATCTCCCCCCGGAGACTCATTTTGCCAAAGTAATGACCTATGGAGTTGAAAAAAGCACCAGCGTTGCCATGGTAACGGTACCCCCCACACAGTAGGATTTTTCATCTGGACCTGGCGTGGTATTCGACGGGGCCTCCGTGTCCGTCTGCGCTAACGAGTGGAATTAAGTGGATGTAGCAGCGGATTGGCGATGACAGCGGTTCACCATCTTGGTGTCTGCTTGCGTGGAAGCACTCTTTGAGCCCTTTAATAAAAACCTGTGAGCACAACCCTGCAGGGATATGAGCCATGAGGACACTGAACCAGGCAGTGAGGGAGTCGGGGGGGATCTAAAGTGAAGGGGCTGCTGAGACTTAATCTTCTGCATCCAAAATGTCTTTTTTTTTTCTTTTTTTTTTTATTCCACCTCCTCCAATTGTATTTCATTGAGTTGGATAGTTTAATTTAATCCCGTGGGGTAATCTTCCTCAAGCAGAGCTCACCTCACTCATCTCTTCATCCTTTCCATTTCACCCCTGAACCCTCTAATCCCGCTTGTTTCAGCCTCTCGCTGAACCTCGCCAACAACTCCTGCAGCCGACAGAGAAGAAGGTTAACTATCTGCACAATCCGACAATGCAAGCCACCTGAATTGGGTTTGGGGGAAAAAGGAAGGCCTAAAATGTGTCTGCAGTGTCTAAAATAAAGCTCCTTTTTCTTGATTCAGAACAAAATATTTCAGGATCCGAATGACGAAGTGGTAACAATAAGTAAATCTGTGTTTAGAGCTCTGTAAACGGTTTGTTGTTCTGCTTGTGGTGCTACTGATGCCACAAACATTACATTAATTTGTCATTTGTCGTTGTGGGGACTTTATTTTCCTATTCAAATGCTTTCAAAGAGTCTGGAGGGGAAACAAAATGACATTTACTCAATGTTTTTTGCCCAAAAAAGAAAAAAACTGTGCTGTAAGACAATACTGTTACTGTTGTCAAGGAGAAAACAACACATTCTTCCTCCTTACAAATAAAACAATTAGCTAATCAGCAGTAAAGTGCTGCTCCGTTGCTCAAACCAGGATATTTTTAGTAGCTTGTGGTTTCTGATGTTAGCTCATAGAAATCTAGATAGACTACATATATATCATGTTCCCATATCACATGACCCTTAGTTATGTCCCGCCCTCCAAACCCAGACTGGGTTCTCATGCAGTCTTGTAAGATATTCTCCTTTTTCAGGCTGGATTTGGGGGTTTGGAGGTAGTCGTGGTTAAACGTTGTGCACGTGTGACCCTGGAAGGAGATATCTGTAACATTTTCTACGTAAAAACCGACGGCGCTAGCTTTTAAAAAGTGATGCCAGTGAATAAAGACTTTCCCGGCTTTAGAGGAAGAGTTTTTCCTTTGTTTCATTCTTCTGTCTCCATTGCAGGACGATGTGGTGTTTCACTTTCACTCTAATCTGTCGGCTTTTTATCTTTCTAACCCGTTTTGCTGTTGAATCACCTTCAAACACATATTGCAGACCGTTCTGCTGCTGCTCTCTCTATTGTAGTATATTCACCCTTTTATGCGTCTTTCCTCCTTCTATTTGATCCCATTTTCCCTTTCTTCTCCCTTTTTTTCTTTTACAGTTATTAAGGAAAAGGCACATTGGCAACGATATCGTCACCATAGTATTCCAGGAGCCCGGGGCCCTTCCTTTCACTCCCAAACACATCCGCTCTCATTTCCAACATGTGTTTGTCATCGTCAAAGTCCACAACCCGTGCACTGATAACGTCTGCTACAGGTAAGCCAATATTTCTTCTTTTTTTTTTTTACAATTAACACTTTAAAGGATGAAGGCACTTGCAAATGACAAGGTCATACAAAATGTAAACCATACACTCGTATTTCATTTTTACCTCTTGATTTTTTTAAAGTCATTTTGTTTGTTTTACAAAATGAACCAAAACACTGACATTGAGGAAGATCTGGGGTCAAGATCAAACTCAAAAACTCAAAAGAAATCTGGTTTGAATTGAAATCAAACGCTGTTACTTAGTTTGCTTAAATCTATATTTAGTCAATCCTGATCTATAAAGGAAACCATAAAGTGCATCTTTGGATGGATGGGAAAAACAACACTGAATGGAAATGCTATTGACTTTTCCAGATGTTGCATTGGTCCAGAAAGTACCATCTGAATTCTGGTGCCCTTCAGTCAAAAACCAGCCAAACAGGAGAGGGTCCCTCCGTAAGAAGTGAATCCCCTCGAGACGATTCAAGGGGGGATGTGTTTATCTTTTGATGTGCTTTTTTTTCTCTAAATATCTTCGTGCCAAATGGCTCCACGTGAAGTTTTAAGAGCACTTAATTTGAAAGAATAATAATAATAGCCTGCTTGAGTGCTTTCTGTGGGTTTATAGTAATGCGGCGGAATCAGACGGCTCTTTTTGATCCGTTCAGTGATGATACAGTTATTATCTTCAGAGACACCTTGAAATTACGACTTTACGACTCTCTCTCCTCGAGTGTTTCTGAAGCTGAACTCCTGTTAATAACATAGCGTCGAACAGAGCAGGATTACTCTGAGCTCCTCCCCCGTCTTTCCACTCGGGATCATTTCCCTGGAAGCCGTGATTTCAACGCGCTCACATCTTTTTTGGCTTTCTCTTAACGATAATGTTTGCTTCCTGTTTTCCCAGTGTGGCCGTGTCCAGATCTAAAGACGTGCCTCCCTTCGGCCCCCCCATTCCCAAGTCTGTGACTTTCCCAAAGTCGGCGGTTTTCAGGGACTTCCTGCTCGCCAAGGTCATCAACGGGGAAAACGCCGCGCACAAGTCCGAGAAGTTCCGAGCCATGGCGACCCGCACGCGGCAGGAGTACCTCAAGGACCTGGCGGAGAACTTCGTGAGCACGGCCACCATCGACTCCGCCGTCAAGTTCAGCTTCATCACGCTCGGCGCCAAGAAGAAGGAGAAGGTGAAGCCCAGGAAGGACGCGCACCTGTGGAGCGTGGGCGCCGTCACCTGGAGCGTCCGCGCCCGCGACTTCGGCCAGTCGATGGACGTTGACTGCCTGCTCGGCATCTCCAACGAGTTCATCGTGCTGATCGAGGTGGAGTCGAAGAACGTGGTGTTCAACTGCTCCTGCCGCGACGTCATCGGCTGGACCTCAGGGATTATGAGCATTAAGATCTTCTATGAGCGCGGCGAGTGTATCATGCTGTCGGCCCACGACAGCTGCGGCGAGGACATCAGGGAGATGGTGCAAAGACTAGAGGTAAGATCCTTAAAGACTCTGCTGTCATAATCTCTGTCATTCTGGACGTCTTAATGTCCTCTGGATTAGGATTATGAGTTGATCCGCTGTAGCCTACTTTGTGCCCATGTCTTCGGTTTCAGTCACTAATCGTAGAAAAGGGTTTGCAAACATTGCATCCGGCTAATTGAGGGTTTCGTGGTAGTTTGGCATCCACTTTATTTTGTGATATGTTGAGCCTATTACAGTTAATTAAATTACGCCGCCATACCGTCAGCAATGACAGTTGTAATGGATCGGCCACACAAACATGTCGAACTTCCATTTTAAAGTGATATCCAGTAGAAGTGGGAGAAATAATCCATTCTATGATGCATCAGGATGCTTTGTTGACCGATTCTGCGTCGATGCAGTAAAGTCTATGATGATTATTTTGATCTTAAGTAATCAACTCTATCATACAAATATGAATTGGTTTGAAAGAATTGAAGGAAAAATTCTCATTCTATTTAAATCCAAAATAGAGTAACCCGTATAAAGTATTATGCTAGATGGTGGATGCACTGTTGCTGTAAGGACTGTGTGAATGGAAGGAGGAGGAGGGAACAAGTGTTCAGGGACCACCTCGCCCACAGCACCTTGATTATGGACCGACAGTGTTGTATTTTTGTGTTTTTATTCTGTACACACATGGGATCCCTCCTCTGTTGCTCTCTCTGAGGTTTCTTCCATTCTTTTTCCCTACTAAGAGTTTTTCTTTCATCTCGGAGGGTCCCGGGACAGAGGATGTCATAATCTGTACAGATGGGGGGAGAAAATGGCAGATTTGTGATTTTAGGGCCATGTGAATAAAATAGAATTTAATTTCTGTGTCCCTCTCGGTACTTGCTGAGATTCAGAGTCAAGAACCGTTGATAATCAGGGTAATAAATAAGCATAAACAGGTGCTTTGCATGACCATATATGGTATGAATGTGGGCGGGATATGAGGCTGTTAATTTGTGATTTCTCCCTATACATGCTGGTTCAGCTCACTCTTCTGGAAACGAGGAGAACATTTGCTCTTCGCTGCTGCTGCACTTGTTGTTGTTGTTGTTGTTTTATCATCTCCAATGTGGCTAACGACCAAACATTTTGGTTGGAGCGGCCGCTTTGGTTGATTGCTGATTAAACGGCTTTCATCCCAACATCTAAAGACAAACAGCCTTCTTTCTATGGAGATGTGTATTCTGCATATAATGGAGTGTTATGAGGAACTTCCATGAACCGCAGGGTGCAGTCGGTCATCAGAACCGCCCTGTAAATCCATCACGCCTGCGTCTGGTTCGTAGGCTGCATGGCATGTGAAGGGGAATGGTTGCTCTGGCTTTAAATGGTGCAGCGAGGCATTTCACGTTGGCATAGTTGTGGCCGCTCTGCGGTGAAACAATGCATTCTGCAAATATTGCTCTTACCATTGTAGCTTTACTACTTAACCGCAGCCCCCTTGTTATTCTATTTTCATCATGATGTCAGCAGAGCCGTTGCTTGCTTAACCTATGTCTGTGCTGTCGTGACTCAGACGCTGCAGCTCCTGGTTTTTCACCGTTTCACTGCCCGTTTTTAAACTTCCTTATGGGTGAGCTTCACCTGAATGTGAGGCTTTACAGTGAAATCAGTGCAGAGGATTACAGACCTCATGTTGATAGCTTTCTTTGGCTCATCACACGGGATCAGCGGAGGTGCACAGTTTTAACGTCTAGGTCGGGCAAGTGCAGATGTTGTCCCGCGCTTGATCAGGATAAACCATTATGAAACACTGCAGCATTTTGTGCAAAAAAACAACAGAAAAAAAAAAAAGCTAAGCTGGAGCCACTCCCAGTTCATTTAATGGGAGTGGAAGATTAGCGATGATGTGATTTTCTTTTTTTTTGGCGATGATTTTTACGGATTTCTGCACGCAGGTACAGGAGAAGGAGCTTAAACAGGACACCAACCCAGATTTGAAGGGGAGGAGAGGAAAGGAGCAGGTTTTTTTTTTTTTTTTTCGGGGTCTGACGGACTAAGAATAGAGGACACTTGGCCTCACTATTTCACTCCTGTTGAGAGCTGTCCACTTAGTCCGATTTCTCTCAACCCCATTTCGTCGCTCTGCCATCTGCACTCTCCTGCTTACATTGTGTGATATTCTCTCTTTAAAAAAAAAGACAAGAAAAATAGGTCAAAACACCTGGTTCCTCAGGCTGGACGCTGGCATCCGATGCCTCGTTTCCGCTCCTTGTGTTCCTACGTAGGCTTGCTTTTCCTATTCTAGATTCCACGGGTTGTTTACTGAGCCTCTAATCAGGCGATCCTTTGTTTCCTTTTAAAAAACATTGAGGTTGAATCTCAAAATCCCCAAAAACCTGAGCTGTGCATGACCTTATTTCTGCCTGCCTGCATTCCCTCCACCACTTATCCCTTTGGCATCCTCATCAGCAGTCTCCAAAGTTTTTTACAAAACCAATTCAGTGAATCAAGAAACAACCTAATTCTTGTTCGGCGGATATAATTCCACCTTTTTAGCGAAGAAATTCCGACGATTAAAAGTAAACAGAAGCTCCGGGCGTTTTACCATAATTCATCTTAAAAAGGACACGAGTGTCATTCAGCGTCTTCTTAACTCTTAAGAAAGGACAGAGCAGGATATATTAGCATTCGTGATTAGCCAAAGGACGCCGCTTCCTCATTCGCTATGCTAATATCCTCTCACATTTCCTGTCCAACCATCTGTGGGGATTTGTGAGGGATAGATCACAGTGGGGGGGGAGTATTAATACGTGGAGATGGTGAAGCAGCATTCAGGAAGGAAGCCCACCGAGCATACTTCTGTCCCAAAGGTGTGTGTAAAGTCCCCGAAGGTTCCACTGGAGTGGTGTTTCATCGGGAGGTTTTTACAGGCTGCCGGACCTGTGATGTAATGCGAACAGAGCGGACAGATTGGCCCGCTGTAACACACAGAGGAGGCCCAGTGTGAGAGCTACTAAAGCTTTGTGATAACGTCCAGCTCTCCGGGGGTGTCGCCGGGCTGGGTGGCCGCATGCTCGGCCTTTTTTTTTTTTTTTTTAAGGAGACAACGTCCTCTTGGCTCGGCTGCCATGTTTGTTTTGTTTCCCCTGAACAAAGTGCAGCCGGTTCTCTGCACTGTGTGTTACGCTATGTTCCAGCGGGGGCCTGCAAACACAAGCCAAGAGCTCCATCGGATGAAGATTTGAGTGATTTTGAAGGAACAAAGTAGCAAAATAAAATGAGGGGGAAACGACTACAATAAATGACTTCTATGCAATTATTCCAGCTTCTTAAATGTAATAATCAATCAATTTTAAAACATAAACAATAATAAATAAATAAATACTAACAGTCAGAATTCCACAGTAAAGTAAAAATGTTCAGATGTTAGCATACAGGCTAAATCGTCAATAATTTCATGCTTTTTTTTTAATCCTATAAGTGAATTATTTCTTTGCCTATTTCTGATATCTTATGCACTAAGGCAAGGCAACTTTATTTGTATAACACCTTTCATACACAAGGCAGACTCAAAGTGCTTCACATCATAACATGTCATACAATAAAGTGAATAAATAGAAGAATTAAAAGAAAATAAAGGCAAAATCAAAATGCATTACAGAAAGACGAGGAGAATAAATACATATTTGCATAGAAAGCTATGGTGAACATAAAAGTTATTGATCAAAACGATTGATTGAGGGGAAAAATGACTGGATTACTGGATAAACACAAGGATAATTTCACTTGGGACATCTTTTATGTTGCTTTGTCCAACCAGAAGTCTAACTGAGAAGAGCAGCAGCGTCGTTTCTGCTTAGTCAACATCATAAATGATGTTGTGTCAGTGTCTGTCAATCGGCTGATCGATCAATCACTCCGACTGCACGTCATTCCGAAGGCTTGATGAGTCGCTGCTCTTTCCCCATTAAGCTGAAATGTGCCGTGTCCCACTAGAGGCCACTGTCCTAGATTCAGACATTGATTCACAAACGTTCTGCCCAGAGGAAGCGGGTGACCCTGGTTTCACCAATCTGTGCGTCACTTCTCTTGAAGTTCAGCGGGATGACGAGGTTTTGTGTCATTTCGCCGAGCGTCTTGAGCCGCTGTCGGCCCTCTCGACGAGGATCAACGCCACTCGACAACAGACTGGAGGCTGATACGGTTTGTTTTCATGTCACCAGTCAGGCTGGCACACTGTCAGACTTCCTGTCACCATCCCGTCATTAAAAATAACTTTACATCCCCCGTCTGAGATAACGAGCGTCTCGTAAGATCCACCGATTATAGATTCAGAGGTAAAACCTGTGAGCATTAATTTTCTGGATGGACTGAATAATGATGAAGGCATTTAGAAAGTAATTATTTAGCCCTAATGAATTTCTAACAAAGGGCTATTTGATTTATAGACCCAGGCCAACGTCTTCTTCATGCACGGGTCATTTACTTCCACACTTTTACCCCCAAAGAGCTTTTCGGACTTCAAATTCCCAATTTCTTTCCTTGAAGTTTCACTCAGAACTTCTCCTGTTGCTTCATCTTCGCTGTGAGTTTTTTATAGCGAGACCGTGACTCCGCTAACTTACCCAACAGGACTTCCTAAGTAAATAAAAGTTTTTGGGGGTTTGTGTCTCAGCGTGAGACCCATGGCGGTTGTCTCGGGTCTCCTCTCACACAGCGGGGTAGGATTTCTGCCAGTGTGAGAATCTGGTGGAGTGTTGACAGGCCATAGTCTGAGTTAATGTGTCCCTGAAGCCAGCTGTCACTCTGCAGCAAATGGAGGCAGTCACCCACGACTGAACCAAGACTAATCTGATGGGTGATTAAAGCTCATTGGATGCAGTGTGAGCTTTTTTTTTCTCTCTCCCAGTGGTTGTCACAGGAACATTTGCCCAGTCCCACTGCATTATAGCTATACATTTATACATCATAAAGATGAACATAGGTGTATTATCTTTCTCTGCTGCGTCGGGTGGTCGTGTGTTTTACCAACATGTTGCTCGCCGAAGCAGCAGGGTTGCCTGAACTTCAGTTGAACTTGAATTGCATTAAAAGGCGGAGGCTTAGGCCAAGCCGCCGCTGCACGCCGGGCAAAGTGAGCAACTTCATTTGCATGCGAATACTTGATTGGACGAGGACCAACTTCTTAAGTTGCATCCAAGTACGCGGTTGGACAAGTAGCCAGTGTGCGCCGAGTATCCATGGAAGAAGGCCAGACGACGACCTCCCGGTCCAAGTTGAACTTCTTTCTAATCGTCTGGTTGTATAAAAGTCTATGAGAAAATGGTCCTACTTCTCTCTTGATGTATTATCTCAGTAAACATTGTAAACATGAGTTTCTGGTCTCAATCTCTAGTTTCAGGTCTTCTTCAATCCAGCATGATGTTCATTTAGTACATTATGGTCCATTTAGAGTAGAGAAAGCAGGGGATGCTTTAGGGGGCGGGGCTTACCTGCTGATTGACTTTTATCTCTTTCACATTTTGTTTTCAGCTTCCATTTATTGGTTCACCTAAAAGTCTAGACCCTAGTCCACAAACCGATGACGTCTTCTATACACACCCTATGGTGAAGTCTCAAGTCTCTAGAGGGGGAGGGGGGGGGGATCATTGTGTCATCAGCTGCCAGTTGATGCAGATTATGTGTCGGTGAATAAATGTTGAGCTCCAAAGTCGTTTTATAGACGTTCGCTCTGGTTAATTGACTTAGTTCAGTGTACAAGTGTGTGTCTCCGGGGGCGAAGCTGATCCTCGTTCCCCACAGACAGAATCCATAGGAACAGGTGTGTGTGTGTGTGTGTGTGTGTGTGTGTGTGTGTGTGTGTGTGTGTGTGTGTGTGTGTGTGTGTGTGTGTGTGTGTGTGTGTGTGTGTGTGTGTGTGTGTGTGTGTGTGTGTGTGTGTGTGTGTGTGTGTGTGTGTCTCTAAGGCTAAACCAGTTAGCTCTGCTGTGAACCCTCTTATTAGCGTAGTCAAACAAACATCCTCGTGCTGCCTCAGGACAGGATGCTACTCTGCTACTATTTTTCTTGTGTGTGTGTGTGTGTGTGTGTGTGTGTGTCTTATGCGTTTTTCTTGTGTAATATTAAAAACCCAACCCACACACATCTATTAGAAGAGATGCAAATAAACAGCGTTGAAGGCGGCTGTTGCAATAAAGCGTATTAGCTTAGAAAGCTCTTATTAGGGGATATTAAGATCACTCAACTTCCAGTCTTCCTCCATGTGTTTCAATCAGACCAGTAAACCATTTTGTTCCTGGTTCCAGATCACCACCAGAGGCTGCGAGACGTCGGAGATGACCCTGCGTCGGAACGGCCTCGGCCAGCTAGGTTTCCACGTCAACTTCGAGGGCATCGTGGCCGACGTGGAGCCCTTCGGCTTCGCCTGGAAGGCGGGGCTTAGGCAGGGCAGCCGGCTGGTGGAGATCTGCAAGGTGGCCGTCGCCACGCTCACCCACGAGCAGATGATCGACCTGCTGCGCACGTCCGTCAGCGTCAAAGTGGTCATCATCCAGCCTCACGAAGACGGAGCACCCCGACGGTAACGCCTCCCCTTTTTGCTTTCTTTTTTTTTTTTTTTTACCTGAGACACTTGTTTGCTTTGTGGTTGGTTGGAAACAGAGAAGCAGGTGCTCCTAATTAAAGTGTGAAGTCATATTTCCACGCAGCTCGTTTTCACTGACATTTGAGATGATTAGCATAAAGAAAAGCTTACGTACGGATTCTGAGGTTGATGTTCTCCGCTGATTTCTCTGGAGAGGACGAGCTCTCTTTGCGTTGATGTGGCTTTGTTGTGAGAGAGAGAGAGCTCCAGCCGGGCAGACGTGGACGGTCAGCGTTTCTCCCTAATGATAATGACAGAAGCATTTTGATTAATGGCTCAACTCTCGCCTATTGTCTGACAGCTCACATTTGCTGATTGCCTTTTTTTTCTCTCACCTAAATTCACCCAATCTTCTATTCAGCGATTAGGATGGTGTTTGTTGGCAGGATTTCTTTTTAGGGAGGCTCCATTGCTCCCATAATAAAGAACACAGAAGCATATTCCACGTGCTCGTTTGCGATGGGAAGTGTGCACAATGCTTCTTCTGAAAGCACATCTGCTTGTTTTGTCTGTGAAGAGACGGGACAGCGAAAATCATATCCATCACCTCTTTCGCACTCGCATTTTTGGAACATCTTTGTTTGTGTTGTGCTTCGGGCTGACAGATTTGTGTACCAGCGAATGCTTTTCCCACTTTGTGGCAGCTGACCACAGCAGAATGACTTGACAGCGTGTCGGAGGGAGACGGTTGATTTTTTTCCTGTTTGTAACGTTGCAGGTGATGCTAACGTTGACCTTGTGTGTGTTTGTGATGAAGAGGGATGACAAACCGCAGGTGGATGAGGGACTTCAGACGACATCTGTTTATAGAAGATTATCTCTAAGTGCATATTTCACTATTTAACAGCAGCCGTTAAAATCCCGCGTGGATGCGATCCTGAAACACGCATCGCCGCGTCCCCGCACACTGGGAACGTTTTTTGAACTGCGTTTCAACTTTTCGTCCTCGTCTGGCAGCGGGGGAGCAACATATTTGCCTGCCCAGATGGTGGGCGAACATGCCTCGTCTGTGCATCCAAAACAGCAGCCTGTCTGGCAGAACCGACGTCTAATCCTCTTACCAACGAGCTGTGATGATACACCATGATACAATCGTAATCGCAGTTCAGGAGAGCAGAAAGCTAAACAACAACAAATGTCCATAACGGCGTTCCTGAGAGTGTGTGAAGGAAATCAGACAATCACTGACTAACCCAGTTATACAAAAGGTGCTTTAGACAGGTTTAAGATTTAAAATATACACATGCTGTTCAGCGACAGAGTTGCAGCACTAATGTGCGTGATGCCATGCTGCCGTAATGAGTGGTGAAATGCATGATTCAGTGAGCTTGACCCATATGTGGAGCTGCAAACGGATGCATCTGGAAGATTAGTAGGTATTACTGTGGAAGACTACACTGGGCAGAGCTGTTGAGCTGCACCCCCCCGTCTTAACTGAAACACAGCTACTCATCTGTGTCCCATGGGAGACCTCAAGGCTCCATCTCGGGTCCTGTGAATTTCCCTCCTAAAGCTCTAACGAATCCAGAGGTGAGAGGTCGAGGCGAAGAATCTCGAGGGCCCTCAACTCTTTTTCGCCGCTGCGTCTTTTGAGTTGCGAAAGTGTTGCCGTCAACAATAAGTACTCCAGTTTCTCCATTATTATCTCAAAGGAAAGGAATTCAGCAGGGGCCCGGCGGCCCTGGTGAGTCCCCCGTGGCCAGAGAGACGAGGGAGGGAGGGGGTTAGTCTAACAACAATGGACAAGAGTCTCATGACCTCCAGACAATGTAGCACCGGCTCCACGCTGCCATGACGAGGAAAAATGTTTTCATAAGCAAATGTCATGTGCGTTTCCTCCTTTAATGTTTTTAAATTGTCATCATTATCATTTAGTCTTCTTCATCTTGTGATTACTCCAGATTCAGAGGATTTATGTGGGGTCATCTGGCCTCTAAGATTATGTTGAATTACTTTTTAAGAAAGATTTGTGTGCTCCGTCCTAAAGCTGTTTATGCCCGAAACGAGACGACCCCGCTCAGCCCGAAGCCTGCAGAGAGATGTGGCTCTAATATTAGCCCTACATAGTACTGTATTTATTTACACTGGGGGGGGGGGATGTGGTTTTAAAACCAGTGCAGTACAAGAGGCCTTTCCATCATCACTCTGAAAGAGCTTTAAACAAGTTCAACATGTTAGCCTTGGATCAAACTAATGAGACAAAGATGAAAAAGATTAGCTCTTTGAGTCTGGAATGCGATGCACAGAACATGGCAGTGATTGTATGTTCTGGTAAACGGTCGGCAGAGGTGGACGAGTAAACAAGAGGATCAGTGCAATGTGGGCTAAAGTGGATGATTACTTCAAGACATACCGACGGTCACAGAAACACAAATGGTATCTGTCATTTCTGGGGTTACATGTTGTACATGTAAGGCTTTTAATCACAAAGATTGTTCTGTTTTTAAAACGGCGGGTAACCCCACACTTGCGTGGGTTCAACCTGCACCAGCCGCCCGCTGATAATGAGTATCGCCCGTGACATTCAGATTCGTGACCTTTCCTTTTGAAGTGTCATCAGACTTGTCGCCGTGGATTTCCATCCGGACCCAAGTTAAGCCGGATTTCACACTTCCCATGCCGACACCCTGTGAAAGAGAGCGCCGGCCAAACCAACAAAACTCGGGAGAACCCGCATCCCAAATTGTGCTTAATCCCCCTCGCATTCTTCACAGGAGGCGCTCGCTTTTCTTTTTTAGATTGCTTTGCAAAGAAATCACTTGAAAAGGGGCTTTATTTTTGCAATACTATGCAACAACGGCCGGACTAACGTTCTGCAGAGGACGGGTGGAGGTCACGACCCCCGTGGCTCTTTGCTGTGACATGGACTCGACTGTGGGAATGGATTAGCACGTCTCTCAGACGCCAGCCATGTCATTAGGATGACAGCTCTCTGACTGAGGTCTAAGGTCCTGTTGTCACACTGATCTATTGTAATTCATTAAGAGCCAAATGGCTGAAGGAGGCTGATTGTTCGCCACCAAACCGGCCACAGACTCTTTATTTTATTCCAAATGAGCAGTTATTTCAGTCGTTACAGCAGCTGTGTTTCTTCGGTTTTTAGTTGTAGACGTCGGCCTCATGTAGGCCATTGTGGCATAATTTATAGCCCCTCTCATTTAGCTGGAAGAGTGCAGTGGTGGATAAGCTTCTCCTTTTAGCTGGCTGGATGCGTCTCCTCCACCGCCGGCCTCCACGTTTGACTGTTAAACCAAACACCCGTTTCCTGCCGTTTCTCCACGATTAATGCACATCCAGTCTGAGCCCCCGACCCCCATACATTACAAACAAGTAGTACGTCCCACGTACATCACATCCACTTCCAGCTAACCCTAAAGAGGCGCTGAGGGAGGAAGTACCAGGATCATCGGAGAGATTGACCTTCTTGGTCATTCTGGTGCAGAGAGCAGGGCGAGAAACGACGGCTGAGAGCTTTTTCCTGGTGACAAGCTGTTAGCTGGGTTTAGCCTATTCAGAGAGTAATGATGTGTGGCAGATCACACACACACACACACACACAGTTAATCAAGGTAATGAGTGTGTTAGCAGCCCAACAGTCCACCATTAGCACTCTTGTTAGCATTATTTTCTTTTCAGATCTCAGGTTTCTTAATGAAAGTACGCAGGGTGATGATACTACACACCTGTGGTTAAACAGTGTCGTGCACCCTGATAATGCGACACTGAGCCGCACGTCTGTGTTTAAATCAGCAGGAGGTGAGCTAATAAGGTTAGCTGCTAGCAGCCGGTGGGCAGCGTGGCCCTGTTCGGCTAACAACACAGCTAACGGCTAACATACGGAGGTTGCATTGTGATGCATTCGAGCTGCATTCAGTAAAAAAATGAGTTTAGGTCAATTCTAAACTCATCGTGATGTGTTCAAATGTAGACTTGTTTGAAGGAGATGTGTTCACATGAAATAGATTTTGGAGAGTTCAGCCCATATTCAGTATCTGAATTAGCATCGTGAATGAAAATAATGGCATCTCTATTTGAGATTAGCCCCGTTTTCTTATGGACATGTGTGATCTTCTTCTTCGTTGCTCTCACGTTCCTACATGCTACATACAGTAAATAATGTAAAAGCATGTGGGATGCCGAGTAGGCGACGCCATCTTTCATCATGGATGAGGCCAGCTCGCCCGGTGACATTGACCAGATGCGAGCCGAGGAGGAAACCAAGGATGATCTCCTAGTTAGATCTTCTAACACCCACAGCTCCGGTGGGAGACCGGCCGTAAACAGGCAGCCGTGGTCCAGTCTGATGAAAGGGATTACTCCCACCCCCCCTTCCACCGCAGCCTTCCCATTCAGCCCCCCCGAGCGCTGATGTGTGTTTACGTCCGACCGCAGCAACATATACGCAGCCCCCCCCTGGCAGATTCTGGAAAATGGACTTTGTGGAAGGAGGGGGATGGCTGTGTAATCATTAGGGTCACGCTTGAGATGCTTTTGGAGAGCTGGCAGGGTTAAACAGCACCCAGGCTGTTTAACCCCCCGACCCACCACCCTGTAAACTCCATCCACCCCCCCACCCTCCCCCCACAAAGATTAATGTTGCATGAAATGGCATCACAGGCCTTGTCCGTCGCAGAGATCCTCAGTGTTGTGAGCAGTGATGGGATGGAGATGGAGATGGAGGCAGGAAACGGTGTGTGGAGCTGCTCAGGGGAGACGACACCTGATTAAGTGGCAAGCCGAGATTTTCGCCTTGATTTTTTTTTTTAAATCTGCGTTTTCTATGTTTCCACTCAGCTGTGTGTGTGTGTGGTTGTGTGGTTGTGTGTATTTAGATGTCAGCCTCCAGCTAAAACCCCCCGTTCCTATAGAGGACATTGGGGTCAGTGAGTTGTAATGTAAAGCAACTGAAAATGTTATTAAATTCTGAATTTAATGGGAGAAACAGAATAAAGCGTGTAATGTAGCGTTAGACTTCCATTGCTTATAATGATTGCAACATTGTACTGTGGTTTTATTGGCTGTTGCAATCATCATAATGACTTATAATTAATGCAATTTGAGCTATTAAATTCTTCTGGTTCTCATGATTCATTACATCCTCAGTGTTGAATTGGAGTTTCGCTTGTGTGCACACTGCTGAAGTAATGATGGAGAAGATCTAATGGTGGAATATGTGATTTATTACTTGGATTCAAATAGTTTTCTCTGTGATTAATCTACTTCGTACAGCAGGTGGAAGATTGACATCAGATTACAGCTGCACTAATCATTATTTTTTAGATTATTAATGGGGAATGAGTGAATGTGTGTAATATGAAAGACCTGGACCAATGCTAGTCTGATGCTACAAAGGACTTTTAATTGCTAATTTGTGTTTATTGGATACCATTTCTGACATAGAATCTCGATATTACACATTTTTCTTTCAAAATAATAGTATAATAAAGATTTATACTCCTTACCCTTGGCTTTTTTTTTAAAAAAGGGGGACCAAATATGAGGAAAACTGAAAAAAATATTGAAATTTAAAACCAATTTTCTCCAATTCTACCTCACCTTAACTTTTGGATTAAACAGCCACTCTAGATGAGTTAGATTGAAGCTGCTGGAGTATGCGTCAAAAACGATTTATTTAAGTTTCTGAGCGACAGATGACACAGCATGTACGTAACCATAGTAACGCTGACTCCTGTGTGAGAAGATTGGGGTAAAAAAAAAAAAATCCCTTCAGGTTTTAGATTGTATTTATTCGTAAAGAGACCTGTTGAGTTTAATTGGACTGATCTAGACCAATAAATAAAGTTTTATTTTGGTTCTGGGGTGAACTTAACCTTCTCCTTGGTCTCCTCCACTCAGCGGCTGCTCCGAGCTCTACCGCATCCCCATGGTGGAGTACAAGGTCGACAGCGAGGGGACGCCCTGCGAGTACAAGACGCCCTTCAGGAGAAACACCACCTGGCATCGGGTGCCCACGGCTGCCGGGCCGCCGCCGCTGTCCCGGAGCTCGCCCACGCAGGGCCCCGACCGCCTGCAGTGCCAGCAGATCCTCCAGCAGCACCAGGCGGCGATCCCGCGAAGCACCTCCTTCGACAGGAAGTTGCCAGATGGGTCCAGGTAAATACTTCAACTCAAACATATTTTTTTGTTGGAGTGAAAAGAAACTTCAAAATACCAAAAAAAAGAGAGCAAAACAAACAAAATGACGTTTTCATGACACTGTTTAGTTCGCGCTCCCCACCCAAGGTTTTCACAGAAAGCGAGTTTCCTGATCAAACATTACGCCGCTCAAAAGCTCCGATCCTTTTGAGAGGAAATCTTTGAACTGTGAGCCTCCCTCATTTGCAGACGAGAGCCGCCGTAACACTTTGAGGGGCTTTCATGGAGGTTGGGCTATTTGCATACATATAAAAAACGGAGCGGTTTAGTGCTTTCGCTTTTCATCTCCGTTTTCGGATGATAAGGCGGCGCTCAGACTTTGTTCCTACACGCTGTCTCTTTTGGACATCTCCATTGAGCCATGTAAAGCAGTGATTTGTTCATTGTAATGAAACCCCTACAGTCATGATAACCTTTCCAGTGTCTCACACCGACCCCCCCTCCGACCCCCCCGGCGTTGCCTGCTCTGACTATACTGGGATAATGGCCGCCTTCGCTGCCTAATCAGAGTCCCTGGCAGCGGGAGCACTCCATTCTCCCTCGCTCCTTTCTCTCTCTCGCTCCGTACCCCCCCTCTTCCTGCACCATGCTGAGGAGGAGGTGATGGGGACACTGACACAGCTCAGCTCATCTCATCCAATTACTGCTGAAACAAAGAGAGTGCTCTTCCCTGGACCACGATATGTAGCACCCCCAGAGGAAGTGGGAGTAGAGGAGGGGGGGTGAAGGACTGAAGTGGGAGCGAGAGACGGGAGGAGGGGGGAGGGGGGAGGAGGGGGGGTGTATTATACAGTCACATATTCTAGGAAGAATAAAGCCACATGTAGAATAATTCATATATTCATTCATAGCAGCTTGTATTGGTAACCCAGTAGGGATTTTTTATTAGTACTTATATTTCAGTACCAATACGAGTACTTAATACCACCATCGCACTTTGAAAACACGTTAAAAAATTGAAAAAAATACAACTTAGCATTGAACTTTTCAGTTAAAATGTTAATAATTAACCCTTATTTCAGTTAAACAGTAAAAAAGAAAATAGCTAAGTAAGACTCAGAGGAGCAGCTTAAGAGAATAGCGCCGGCCCACCTTAAAGGTCCGTCCACCTTAAGTGTTCCTGAGCCGGAGCGGAGTTGTTGCTAAACTCAGGGGTGAACGCTGTTCACAACAAGACACCTGACCTCAGCTTATATGTACCCACAATGCACTGCTACATCCACGGTGTACTGCTGACTCCATACTCACACACACACACACACACACACTCACACACACTCTTGACTGGCTGACATCGCGTCGGGCTGTAATGCGTGGGATTACGGCAGGCAGACACAGCTGACGACTCCGCGGCTGAATGAGCCGGCGTGGCGGAGACTTAGCGGAGACTAGAGTCGGTTTAGCTCTCGTACTGCAGCTGGCGATAAATGACGGATTTAATGTTTGCGCATCAGGTTATTGTCGCAGCTGGGCGGCTTATTAGGCTCAACGGAGGAGAAGGTTAACGCCACGTTGCCTCAGCGGCGTCGGGAGGACGTATCGATGCGTCCCTCGTTGTACGTGGAGATGTTGGAATACAGATGGCTAAAAGTAGCCGAATGAATGGAGGGTTTATAGAGGCTTAAAGACATTAACTTTTGCTTGTGTAGCTAAATGAATGCACAGAAGGTTAAGATGGTTAGCTAAATGTAGAAAAATGAGTTAGAACTAATAGTGACCTAAACATAGACAGTTCAACAATATCCAATTTTATATAAGTGTTATGAGTGAAACGACCTCCGGTTCCAGTTCAAATAAACACGTTTGGAACGTGACAGCTGGCTGCGACGCCGTTGTTTGAGGTTATCTGTGAGGAATCAAAAGGCTGAGCACCACTCGTTCATATGAATCTTGATAGCTTGGGATATATAAAACATTCAGCCCGATCCAGGACTTGGCACAGTAAAATATGACACCTACCCCGCAGCCAACTGGGGACTGACTGCTAATCTCTGCAGCATCCAATGTTATTGCAGCGCAGAGGATAAAAAAAGTCCAATAGTTCCCCTCCAGAACTTTACATCACGTGATGAAGGGGAAGAAACAGCAGCTGCTTTCGATGCGTTTGATGACGTTGGAGGTCTAGAAGAAGGAAACCTGATGACGAAGCTGAAAGAATGTTTCACCTTTTTGAATGTTTATTTATTGTTAAATCGTGAGATTGTCCCTTTAAATTGTCCATTCCTAAAGCCATTATGCATTATAATAAAGCCATCCAGCCCGTGTTATTGCAGTCTGATATCCGTCCGGTCATTTAACCTACTTTGTGTTTGTTGCTTAAAAGGAAAGGCCTCTGGGCTGCAGACATAACTCACGTCAAATGTTTATCTTTCACCACAAAAGTTTGTCCTGACCCGGGATCCGAAAACAAGCATGAGAAACCTCCCGTCTGATGAAGAGGTCAGGGCTTATTGCGAGACGGTGTAATACACGTCAGATAGGTTGAGGCGAAGCCCGGAGCAGGCTAATGACTAAACCTCCCTTTTATCAGGTCGCGTGTGAAAGAAGAGCAGAATTGATTTCAGTGTTTGGAAGCAGAAGCCTCCTCCGTTCACGAGGCCGCCCCACCTGGATTACTCTCCCAGCGTATTACCATAACTAATCTCCCATTCTGTTTGTCTTTGGAGAACAAGACACCGGCTCCCTCGCCGGCGGCTCTCACGTTTTCTTCCAGATTAGTGCACGGTGCTCACGTGCATGAGCCCGGAGGGAACCAGATGATAGATAAAGTGCTGAATGCTGGACAGAGAGGGAAGGAAGTAGAGAGAGTCTAATTTAGGTTCAAATAAGTTATTTGTGGACTGTTTTTCCTTGTTTTCTATGATTGTAAAGTGAATATCCTCTGGTTTGGGACTGTTGGTTGAACTAAACAAGCTATTTGAATAATTCTGGGTAATCGTGACGTCATTCTTCATTATTTTCTGACATTTTATACACTATTTAGGTATTAGTTACTGCCTTAAATCGAATATATATATATATATATATATATATATATATATATATATAAATATTATTTTACATCATGTCTTCAGCTAAATCTAGCTGCATACTCTTATTTCTTATGATTTGTTTGCATAATAACGTTAGAATTGGGTCTGAATGAAGAAGACAAAATGTTTGAACAATGATATTTATTATATATTTAAATATTTGCCTTTTATTTAACATTTTTTAATATAAGTTATATATTACGTATTTATGCATATATGAATGTGCTTTTTTCTTTGTTTTTGTTGACATAATTACTTAAGGATTGGGCCTCAAGCATGAAGGAATAATATTTATAATTTTCTTTTTATATTATATTTTTTTTACACACACATTCAGATGTGTATATATATATGTATTTCTATATATATATATATATATATTTTTTTTTTATCCAGCAGCCCATGGCCGTGTGTTTTACACTCGTGTCCCTGTGTTTCTGTAGGACGATGCAGGATATGGAGAACCCCCAGGTCACCTCGTGTAACAAAGGAGACCAGCACTACCGCAGCTCCCCCAGTAACCAGTCCTCCTCCAGTGACCCGGGACCCTGCGGCAGCAGCACCTGGTCCCAGCAGCCCGGATACGATGGGTACGGGGACCACGGCAGGTCTACTTCCTCAGAAATAGCCTCCCAAGTTGGAATATGCACTTTTGCAGTAATGACGGCAGCTACAATCAGTCACAGGCGGCACTTCCTTCTGAGAACTTGCAATTTCGCGAAATTACGGCAATTTTTCCACATGAAATGACCGAATCATCAGCACACTCTCGGCCATTGGTCACACCTTTTTCTATTTTTTCTCATAGGCAGGAGTTGATAAAACTACATCCAGAGCTTAAAATTATGGAAGATTATGGAGTCTAATTTAAAATACATGATTATAGCTTCTATTCAATCAACGCCGTACTTTCATGATCGCATACAGAAGAACAGAAATGCTTCCCCTTTTAAATGAAGCCGTTCCGTTTTTAGAGCCGTTGGAAAGCCGAGTATCTGTTCTTGCTGAAGCTGTGAGCACCAGGTTGATAGGGAGTGATTATAAAGAATAATTTCTTGTTCTTCAGTGTAGGCTGCTGTAAGTGCCGGTTTCACAAACTGCACTGTAATTTCATAGAAAGCCACTTAGAAGTGGTCTTTGTCTTGAGTGCAGCAGGAAGAGGTTTCACCTTTTAGCTTCCGTCCACATAAAAGGAGCCGCCATGATTGCTGTCCGTCATTTTTCCAGTTTCTGCGTGCGTATCACTGTAGGCCTCCTTTTCAATGTTCTTCTTCTCCTGCGTTTGATCACATAATGGTCGTCAGAGCTTCAGACTGCAGAGGCGTAACATCTGTCAGACTGAGCAGAACCCATCAGAGACCAATGTCTGTCTGTAAGCAGCTACCGACCATGACAGGAGGCTTATCCACACCCGGCTGCCTTCCTGTCAGAGGCCTCAAAAGTACGTGGAAGCTCTCGGGAGAAACGGACACGATGGCGAGCCGATTGATGGCCTCCGCTCATCAGACGTGACCTCTGTTAGCTCTTTAAGGTTTAATTAAGACCCGCGTTGAGAGAAGAATTCCCCTTTTGTCGGGGAGAGAGCACGCGGCGCGTCAAGTCCAATGAAAGGAGGCCTCTTGTCTGGCAGCTTCTTTATTCTATTACGAGCTCAAGTGAATCGACCTTAAACGATCCCGAGCTAATTGCCGAACATCGGCGGTAAATCTGTCGGAGCCGTTCTCTGGCTGGAATGGAGTTCACGCTATAAAATTACATCCCGTTTCCTTTCCTCCAGGTGTCCCTCCCCGACCCTCCATGAGCGGCCGGGCGACATCCAAGGGGGCGACGGGGAGATCCACCGGGATCGGGAGCCGACCCTGGAGAGGACCAGGTCTGCAGGTGAGTCCAAAGAGTACATCAGGGAAGCCCTTACTGCCCAAAGAGGCCGCTCAGACCTGCTGGGTTAGCCTACCAGCTGTTCTAGAGTCCAGGTTAAGGTCAAAGGGTGACCAATCCCATCCTCTGACACTGTTTCTGCTTTTAAATTGCATATAAAGACATTTTTTTACAGACTTGTCTTTTTGCCCGACAGCTAATCTGATCTGTTTTAGATGATATGGCTCTGTTGTTACGTTTATTTTAATAGGTTTACTTGTTTTACCTTTTTGGATGATTTATTTGTAAATTATCTTAATGTGATCTTTTAATTAGTGTGTTTTTGAGTTTTTCCTTTTATATTTGTGATTAGTTTTTATGTTGTTTTATGGAAAGTGCTTTATAAATAAAGTAGTATTTTTATTATTCACACCTGCTACTCCCCACCCACACACTCAGCCTTTCCTTCTCGCTCCACAGAGGCCAAATGGCACATCCCGTCCACCAAGATCCTGAACCCTCTGAAGCAAAGGGAAGGAGGGAAGGACTCGCCCAACAAGCTGTCCAGGGTCAGTGTTTGATTCCCGTCTGTGACGTTTTAAAGGAAGTGTTTATAAATGCATCTTGTCTGGTTGTTTGTAGTCGATCTGCACTGTCGGCCCCGGTTTACCCCCCAACGCTGTTTGAATGGGGGTGAGGTCAGATTGCCCTTGTTTATCCGCTTTGTGGCAATCAGCAGCCCGATCGGGGGATTCGACCTCACGTCGTCTTCTCTCGCCGCTCTTTGCTCTCATCACTTTCCCTTCATCAGCGTCTCATCACCGTTTCTGGGGCTCTCACACTTTTCTAGGACATGTTTTTTCCTAGAAGGTTGAATATATTTAGTGCTCCCTCTCTTCGGCTCCTTTCTCTGTATTCCCCTCTCCTTTAACTTCTTCGTCTTTTCTTCAGCCGACAGCATTAACCCAGAATATAGGATGCAGATTCAAACCATTCCCTTGGCGTTCTCTTTTCATAATGCATAGTCTGTTTTTTAAATCAGAGTAGCTGGTTGTGATTGGATGTGATTCACGTTGCGTTCTTGATTGAACAAAGCAAAATGAAGAAAACATGACACATCATAATCCGTAGTTTTCTACTCTGTAATTAAGAACATCCATCCACCGCCCTTCACTTGAGTTTTGAGTGAGTACGTTTAATTAATTGGCTGCCGATCTACATCGCATGTTTTATTTAATTCTGTGGCGGTCTGATCAGAACGGAGTGAAACGGTTGGATGGAAATGTTTCACATCCCTCTTTAAAAACTGATTCAGGGTCAGCCAGATCACAGGGATCTCTCAGGTACCAAATACAAAGTGTGTGACATCCAGCATGCTCTGTCTGTACACCATCCTGTGGCTGTCGACTGGTCTGACAGCATCACGGTGCCTCCAGAAAGGAAGCCGTCACCTCAGTCGGGGCCACATGAACATGTGATGAAGCCTGACGGGTGAACCCATCCCCCTCTGCTGCGCCGAGCCTAGTTAAAGCAGCCGTAAGAACGATCTGCAGCTGCTGTTTGACCTCGTCTGATTTTAATTCCTTTAACACACTTGTTCTCTCTCATTTTCGAACCCAGGCCACCGACAAGACCTCCAGCCACTCGAGTAGCAACACTCTCTCCAGCAACGCCTCCAGCAACAGCGACGACAAGCACTTTGGCTCCGGCGACCTGATGGACCCGGAGATGCTGGGCCTCACGTACATCAAGGGGGCGTCCACGGACAGCGGCATCGACACCAACCCCTGCGTGGCCCCCGGAGCCCGGGTGCTGCTGCAGGGCAGGGCCGGGGAGCAGGGGCACGGGTGGGCGTCGGAGCACCACGAGGACGGCGCGTCGGAGGAGGAGCACGGGAAGCTGTACCTGCCGCAGGGCTACGCCTCCGCCATCATGTCCAGTCACGTGACGGAAGGGAGCATCGGCGACCTGAGCGAGATCTCCTCCCACTCGAGGTACGGTGCCGAGACGGGGTTTTACACCGTGTTTGGGGTCAAGCAATGGGTGACCTTTGTGGGTTGTAGTTGTCACCACGACGTATTCTTCTTCTTCTATGGTTAATAATAATCTGTCTAGCTTTGTGGTGTGGATGCGGATGTATATTCCTGCATTAACCGCCGCTGCCGATCTCTTCTGCACATTATCTGTTCCACTAAACACGAGACGAACGCCCGCACAGAGGGACGGTCGCTGGCTGTTAGCTGACCTTTTCACCCAACCATGCTCCCTCCGCTCCTGACCCACTGCCTGACGCATCCAGCTGTGCTGAAGTCGGTGGGTGGGGGGTGCTGTCTGGCAATACGGAGGGGTGGGTGGTCCAAGTCCTCCTCACCAGACTGGAGCCCATCTGGGGAGGAGGAGGAGAGGGTGTCAGAGAGGCTTGGCCCCGCAGCCACTCACAGCCGGTCTCCTGTGAAATAGAATGGGTATCTGTTTGTTGATGCCTTCCGGGGCTGCGTTAGCACAATCTGCTGAGATCATTGACCTGTTGGGGGGGCGTCGGAGCCGTCTCCACTCCTGGACACCGTTCAGAAATGAGTAAAAGCGTCCCGTGCCATCACCTTGACTGCTTCGATGCTTCCCTGCCTCTCTTTTTTTTTAATGTAATGGTCTTTGACACCCGGGTGTCATCTGAACAAACAGCGAAGCAGCAGGAGCACATTCTGCAGGGGTGTGGCCCAGATGGTCATGAATATGGAAACGTGAGCGCCTCCAGCTTAAGCCGACTCCGATGTCTCCGGGTATTTTAGGAGAACATCTTGCAGATTTTTTTTTCCCCAACACACAACAAGATGTTGGAGTGGAAAGCTGACATCTGTGTGGACCTGTGCAGCTTATCTAGAGTCCAGTTGATCCTAAGCAGGCCCGCCGACATGAAACACTCGTTTCTAATGATGGCATGAAGAGGAAGCCACAGTAGGAAAGGATGCAACGTAAGCAATGCAGTTTTTAAATAGGAGCAAAGACGAGCAGAGGGCTCTTTACATGATGCATGGCTCATTTTCTCATCACTGTCAAATATGATTCACTCATCCTGCATCAAACTACCGTCATTTCAATGAGGACGCAGTAGAAGAAGATGGTTATTCTAAGCTGAAACAATAATTATATTGTACATAAGCTGTCACTAAAATATTAAGAATTTTCCACATTTCCATCCTTGTTTATCTATTTGAAGTTCAGGTCACCCAAAACACAAAAGGAGAAACATTTCCCCTTAAAGCAGTGATATCTAGCCTTGCTGTTACTTTGCATTATTATTTTTTTATTGTGAAAATCCAAAGTCATATTATACGTCATAACTGACTGGACACCCCTGGGAGTTAGAGGGAAGGTACGCTTCTTCCCGATTTGAGCGCAGCGACCCTTTAATCCTCTTTGTCAGTTGATATTTGACTAAAATATTTAAAGGACAAAGTTCAGCAGGAATATGCACATGATGGACTGGATGCGAGTCATCTCCACCATGGAGGTCAGAGGTGAATTAGCTTGACTCGGCTCTGTGTGAGGAGGCGATGACGTCATCCGGGCTAAGCTAACAGCAGCACTTATAGTTGGAAATAAAAAACATCTGAGCGATCGTTCCTCTCATTCTTCTCATTGTTGTTTGTTATGCTTTCATGTGTTTTAAATTCATTCATTTTGGTCACTTTTGAGTTACATTATGCTTTTTTTTTTGTCCTTTTCTTTTTTTATTTGTTGCTGTTTGATCAGTGGCTCGCACCACTCTGGCAGTCCCCTGGCCCGCGGTGCCAGATACTGTATGTCCGCTGACTCCTCCAAGGTGTACACCATCCCCCAGACCAGCAGCTCAGGGGGGCCGGGGCCAGAGTCCGCGGGGCCGGAGCCCAGCTCAGAGGCCTGTGGACAGACACGGCCTGATTGCAAGCTCCCAGTGGGCATGAAGACAACTGATGATGATGATGATGATGATGATGCCCACAGCACTGAGGGACCGCCCAACATTTCAGAGTGTGGGTGAGTGTGTGTGAGAGAGAGAAAGCAAAGAGAGTATGAGAACATCACCAAATAAGCTCTCGTACCACAAACAAAAAAAAGGGAGTAGTTTGATGCCGGCTCAAATTAAGTTCAACAGCATCTATCATGCAACGCTAGATGACACGCTTTACAATCATGCTAACTGGCCTTGTCGGCACCGTGCCGCTCGCTGCAGAGCTGTTTACTCCCAGACTTAACTGTTGCACGAGAGCCGGGCCCATTCCAATACCAGTGCACCTCCCCGCCCCCCTCCTACAGTCGGCCCACCCAGCGTGCACAAACTGGCCTTGATTGAAGCAGACAGCCAGAAAATAAATAAGCTCAATGAAGCCGCGGATATAATACACTTGGCACATGTCACTTGCGGTTATTGATTGTTCCCGTGAAGCCGCGTCCCCAGTGGACTACCAGGCGAGCCAGCCTCCGCCAGATCAGCATCTCTGCTGGGAGCCAAAACAGCGATCCACACACACACACACACACACACACACACACACACTGCTGCTGTCACACACACACACAACTGCCCGCAGAGTTAGCATCCAGAGATATCTCATAGGATGCAGCCGCTCGGCCAGGTTGGGAAACTCCGCCTCAGACTTCACGTGAGCGCCGACTGCATCCGTCTGGTGATTAAATGATTGGCTGTCGAGAACAGAGAGGCATTGATGGAGGAATCTAAACAGCTCTGATCGTGTGTGTGTGTGTGTGCTTGGTTGAGTGTGTGTTTTGGAGAATGAGGGTCTTACCCCCGGAAGAAGCCTCCTGCTCTCGCTCCCCAAGTAATTTAATTTAGCCTGTGAAATTTGCCACTTAAGGACGGTGTGATTGATGGCATGCAGCGAAGTCATCTCCTGCCGACTTATGAGAAAGCTCTGTAATTCAGTTACCCTTCCCCGTTGTTTGTTTATATATTCCTACAGTTTTATTTCATCTTTTACGTAAGGGCAGCCACCGTGATGAATGGTGTAATATTACTCAGGGATATTGTTCTAACGTAATGAAGTTTCTCTTCTTCACCCCCCCCTCCACTTCCTTAAACAAAAGTTTTCTCATTTGCTCTTAACGCCGATGCATTGGGATGCTCCTAACCCTCTTTCTCTCTTGCTTCTGCTTCTTGTTCCAGAGGAGCGGAGAGCTTGTTAGCGTTCCTTCTCAATATGCTGTCTGAGCGTTCAAGGTACACAGTTAGTCCAAGTCACCCCCCCTCCCCCCTCCACGTGGTCCAGCCTGCTCCTCCCCAACCTAACCCCTCCCTCCACCCTTTGTCCCAGTCTCGTGCACAGGTCCAAAGCGCTCGTCCTCCATGCTGAGATGCATCAGCAGCCGTGACATTTCTCCTCTGTGTCCTACTGCCGTGTAACCCGTCCGCATATATACTTCCTCCTGGTTTGGAACGGTGATTAAAGATAGATAAGAGAGCGGGGTGACATGTGGCGAGCGATCCGGTCTGCACCCGAAAACCAGAGGTGTTGTTGTCGCGTGCAGCACTCTTTTATTTCTGTGGCCTTTCTGGCCGAGGTGTGTAACAGCTAGTGGCAGCATGACACAAAGGCTTCGTCCACAGTAGAAGATACAGAGGAATGTGTTTCCTTTTATTTTTGCACATTTCTGGCATTAAACTAAAAGAAAAAAGTGTCTTTCCTGTTTCTTTCACACCCATACTCAGAACCTGAGCCATTTATCAGAACAGCACAGTAGAATGACCTTTGATTGCAAAGGTCGAGGTTTTGTCCAATTTGTTCCTTCATGATCGATCCATGATTACGGGGCACATTGGACCCAGAGCTCAGTCGGGATGCAGAGGGAGAAGAACGGGGGAGTTGTTCCCTACAGTTTTAGCACCAAACAACCAGTGTACAGAGCTCAGTTAATTGCACTTTCTTTTTCCTGGATGCAGAATACAGCCATTTGTTTCTGAACCCGAGATCTCTCCGTGGTCTGACTGCATCTGGCAATCACACGTTAGACATTTGCCATACCCGTCTATGTATTTAGGGCTCGGTTGCCATGGTGCTAAAAGCTTTTAAAAAAAAAAAAGAAAAGTCAGCAATAGTGTCTCTAGGTAACCGGCGCAGCCAAGCAGCCCATCGTCTCGCCGTGAAGCGTATTTCCCCCCGTGGCCTTCTAGCACTCAGAGGCTGCTCACTTTAAAGTCTCACACACCTTCACCAGGTCATCCTCCACCAGCAAAACAGAACATGTCACCTCTCCTCTGCCCTTTTTCCTTCCCTGTCCAACAGCACTCCGTCCTTCTGTCTGAACACTACAGTCTGTGGTTTGCACTCGTCCCTGGTTTTCCCTTTCCTTTTCTACCTCACACGGTGCTTGGCTGCATTCTGCACACTGTCTCTAATCACTGGTTTGGCAAGAGTGAGATGGGACAGGGTGGGATTGGTAATGAATCCCCCCTTCCTCTGGCTTCCCCTCTTTAACCCTTGTTACTTCACCTGACGAGCATGGGAGGCATCTGATGTTGGCATGCTACGACAGATCCACCTGAACCCTTTTGTGTGTGTGTGTGTGTCAGTTTTTCTAAACAGCTGAACCCCGAGAGCCGCGGTGGTCTGAGGACTTCCCCTCTTTTTCCAGGAAGTGGGCTTTTTTTTTCCCCTCCCCTCGACCCTCCTGATGAACTCTGCTCTTCTTTGTGCCCTCTGTTTGCGTCCGCAGGCAGCTGTACGCACAGGAGGCCGCCTGCCGCCTCCAGGCCGCTGAGCAGGATGGGAAATCCCTGCAGAGACTTTCGAAAGAAGAGTACCTGAAAATGATGCTGCCCGACAGCCCTCCGGGGGAAGACAGGAGTCGGAAGGTGAGGTTCACGGTGGCTTGATTGACTAACTGACCTCTAAGTAACACGATGATGTGGTGTCGACAAATATAACCTGTTGAAACTGTGAAGTCATGATGATGGACAGGAAACAAGAAGGTTATTTTATATGATTACCGACCTATACCTACAAGAATCAGTAAAAGCAGGATAAAAGTCTGCTGCCTATCAGCTGGAACCACAGCTGATGGGGGCCGACAAAAGACCCTCCCAGTCCCCCGTTGAAGGGTACCGGGTGTTATGGGTAATTATGTTTATAATGGGGGGGGTTTGCTCGGGATGTCGTGGATTAAAGGCACAGAGTGCATTGATGTTTGATGTTCCTGGCTACTGCAGACTCTATTAATTGCATCTTCCCCATGCGCCCCCCTTCCCCCATCCATTATCTAGCAGGAAGGGACCCTGGAGACGTACAAACGAGTTATTTTTGGATGCTGCTCAATTCTAATAGAAAGGCACTTCATCCCTACAGAAGGCAGCCATGTCCTCTGGTAGCAGGCAGACCTCGTCCCTCACGCCAAGCAGCTGCCTGCTTTGCCGTTGTTTGCAAACGGGGCCCTAAGGGTTTTGAAGGTTGCCGTTAGCAACCGTTTTGAGAAATTAGCGACCAATTCTTTGCCTTTGGTCGCCATCAGTGGCAACCGCTTTTTAAAGTCCCAGTCGGCAAGTCCAGCGGATGGAGGTCACTCTGTCAGATTTTGAATGTTTCCAACTCTCATGCTCCTCCCCCACGACCACCGAGCTCCTCCCCCTCGACTTTGTGCCCTTTGAAATCCCTAAGTTCACGCCACCTTTGAAACGTGGTCTGATGTTGACTCTGGTTTTATCACGGGCACCGTCGCCATCTTTCTTTTTTTCCTTCTTTTCCACCGGTGTTTTCTTTTCCTTGGTTGTTTGGACCTCCTCGTTTGGGTTTTTAACGAGGAATTGGAAGCTTGTTGCTACTTCCCTCTGCCCCCCCCCCTGTGATAGTGGTACGACCCGAGGGGGGAGGGGCTCTGTGCACGAACACAGCCCTGCGTGCTGATTGGACAGGATGATCCGGGCTCTGTCGGATCTTTGCAAATCAAACTTTTTTTTCTAAAACTGGATGATTTATGTTGTTCTATCGGAGCGTAGCGTCGGCTTCCGCGAATATGATCAAAAAATGTTGCAGACTGGGACTTTAATACATAAAAATAATAATAGTGACGGCATAAAGTGCACATTAATTTGTGAAGTGTCGGGAGGTGACGTAGACTGGAAACTGTGCACAACACCTCGACAGGTGACACGTGGAGTTCAAGGTAGCACATCCAAGCAGGCGGCTCAACGACATAACGAGGTGGAGGCTGCAACAGCTGGGCCATTCACACGATTCCCACGTCACCGCGCGGCATCTTCATGGCAACCGGGGTTCTTCAGGTTCAGCTGCCTGTGAGAGTTGATGTAGTGCAGAATGAGATGCTGACAAAGAGAAGCAGGCGGCCTGAAATGAAAGCAGGTGCATCGGTGCCCGAGCCGCGACTTCCTTTCATCGGATTCTGTTTTGTTTCCCACAGAGGAGGAAAACACATTAACCGGCGCAAAAGGTACACGCCGCTGCTTTTTGGTGGATTCAAAGAGCGGTATATAGTCATTGTTGTGAGCCCGTTCTCCGGGTGGGATAACACAATGTGGGGAAGGGCATTCTGGGAGAGGAGAGCGACGCGGGAAGGAGGATATATACACACAACATCTGATCCCAATCAACGCGTACTGTTCTCCTCTGGGGGGACGCGTCCTCAATCATCAGCTGGCACACAGACCAATCAGAGTGCAGGACCGGCAGCCTTCATTGTTGATTTATATCAAATTACAGTCTGACGTGTTCAATCACCTGGAGGTTAACTCACTTCCGGTAGTCACCCGACGCCGAGGCTTTGTGTTGGTGAGCAGGTGCAGAGAGGTTTTCCTTCTGCCAGCCAGGCGCGGCGTCCGCCGAGCGCCGCTCCCACAGACGGGCACGCCATTGTGTGTCTGACGTAGAGGAAGGCAGCCTCCTCCTCCTCCTCTCCCACAGTGTTCCTCCTTTGAACCTCCTGTGGGAAAGCAAAATGGGTGGTTGTCCGACACATCCTCCCGAGTGGCACGTCAAAGGCCTCCGGCGCTCGTTGTTGTCTTTTGTTCGGCGCGAGGAAGAGGGAAATCTCAGCAGACGTGTGGCGGCTGCAGAAGTACTCAAACTGAATCAGGGCTGTGGATCGCTGCCAGCCGAGGTGGATTTAGACTCGCTGGAAATACTCGATAATCTCGCAGGTTTGATTATTACAAATAAAAAAAGGTTCAATTCACCGCTGCCAGGACGTGTTACAGAGAGTTTTGATGCTGGATGTAATAAATAGACGGCGTCTGAAAAAAACAGTAAGCTCCAATTTTTGCAACAAAAAAAAATGTTTCCTTTGCCGTGACTCCATTTACTGGAATCCAAAATCGCTGCTATTTCTTGCTTCGCAAATCCCGTTCAAGGCTTGTTTTGATGAGCGAGAGACTCTTACTTACGGGGTTCTGATCTCATAAAGTCTCGCAATAAGAGACGACCTCGTTAAGTCCGAGTACACGCGTGGATCTCGGCCTTAAAGACGCACTGGATGTCGGTTAAGTTGTCACGGTGGGATTTGTGGGGCGGACCGGCGTTTGAAATGGAGACGGCTGGGTGTTGGCTTGCGGGGGGATGCGAGTGTAGCGTCGGTCACAGCTGCAGCCAGAGGCAGACGTTTCCCCATCTGGCCGACTGCCCCACGTATCATTTGTGGCTACTTCTGATGTCACTCCTGCAATATTTATGTAGGCTTTAAGGGACAATGATGGATCGGATTGGCCGATGTGGTTTCTGTGTGTGTTTAAACGGGAGGATCCCTCCGGCCGCAGTCATGAAACTGGATTATGCCGGCGGTGGTATTCTGGGTAATTCCTCTCTCCGTTGTGCAGATGATTCCCCTCGGGGAGGCTTTTGTGATTGTTCACCGATTGTTTGCCGTGACCTCATGATGCCTTTTTGACCTCTGCATCGGCACTTTGTACTCTAAAGCAGTGAACACACATTAAATAAGCATATAATAGCCACCGCTTCGCTGAACTGTGATCTCTTGGGTTTGGATTGTTAACATGCAAACACAAAGTGTAGTGAGTTTATTCATGTATCGTGTATTCTGAGCCTTTTAATGGCACTGCTGTGCTTCAGGAAAATCCCTGCATAATCGCTCAAACCGTAGTTTCAGGGAAAGTGAACGTCTCCATTGTGGAGATTCTGGCAGGAGAGCAAAACGATGTATATTTAGGGGAAAGTATCTCCTGCTTTCTTTTCCGTCTCGTATCGTGGCGCTTAAGGCCCCCACACACCGCCCAGACGTCCAACTGCCTTATCCGCCCACTCTGTTGCCTCTCGTCTGACCCGTTCGCCAGAAAAGTTGCGTTGTACACGCCGCTTCGACGTGCTTCCAACAACACAGCAGCGTGTACGTTCTGCGCTTGCGCGAGATGCAATAAGCCACCTTAACAGCGGGTGGCGCTAGTCTCGTGCCAGTACTCCAAAACAGGAAAACAGGAAATGACGGAACGGAGTGCAGATAAAAACAATACACACAGTCTTGGTTCAGTATTCGTTCGACTCGAGAAGACCTTTGTGGACTAAATACTTGGCATTTCTGGAAAGATGACTCTGGCTAGGGTGACACTCGCGTTGTGTGCTCTCGGGCTCATTATTTTACGAAGACGTCGTCTCAGTAAGGAACGAGTAATACGGAGAAACCATCGTCACTTCCGCCCCGCCCACACACCGCCATTGGATACTCTGATTCGCTAGCACACCGCCAATCAGAGTATCCAATGGCTCAGACGTCCAACGGCCCACCTCCTCAGACTTCGCATGCTCAGTCTGATCAGACAACGTCCGACGCAGCTGTACACACCAAACATATGTGTTCCCGACCTCATCAGAGCCTCTCCAAACGCTTCAGACGTCCAACGGTTGGGCCGGCGTGTTCCTGCCTTTACACACGTCTTCTTCTCTACCTCTTGCACGTCTTCACATTAATCTCAGTGACTATCGGCTGCTTCGGCACAATGACCCCCCGTCACCGACTCCAGAAACCCCCCCACTCCACCAGACATCCTCCAGCTGTGCTCAATCCATCCACATTTTCCTGAGAGCAAAGACTGTAATTGATTCCCGACACCGCTCCCTGATGTTCCCCGCCCAGCTGTCCGCTCATGTAAACCTGCTGCGTGGCTCGGGGGGGGGTCGGGTCTCCGCCGTTTGTGTGACTCTGTGTTGACGCAATGTCGTTCTCCTTCCTCTCAAGGTGTCGGCGGTGGGCAGCTTGTCGCCGCGGCGATCCCTCTACCGCACGCTGTCGGACGAGAGCGTGTGCAGCAACCGCAAGGGCTCGTCGTACGCCAGCTCGCACAGCTCCATGCTGGACCAGGCCATGCCCAACGACATCCTGTTCAGCACCACGCCGCCCTACCACAGCACGCTGCCCCCTCGCATGGTCCACAACCAGGGAGCGTCCAACCTGAGGAGTGAGTACAGATGCTGCTGCTGCTGCATCGCCATGGATACGGCAGGAAAACACTGACTCTTAGAGACAGCGGGGGGGAGGCTAGAATTTCTCTTAGGATTATCATTCCTCTTCTCAGATAAAAAGCCAGGATGTAGATACTTGTTTGAAGAGCCACTTGTGTCCCGCCAATATCATTAGCACAACTGGTGCACACTCCAGCGCCGCTCCCCGATATAGCCGCTAATTGGAAGCGGGGTGCGGTGGGGAGGGAGGTTGGGGGAGGGGCTGCCGCTCCATCTGTATTAAGCAGACACCTGTCACTGCTGCCTTCTCTACTGTTATCCCAGCGTCCGCTGAATATGTATTAGCGAGGTGTGATGATGTGTCCTGCCGCCGCCACCGCCGTCGCCGTCGCCGCAGGTCTTCGAAGATCTGCGACATGCCTCTTTTTTTCCCATCAGGAATGTCACAATGTCTGTCACACGTTATGTTTCATTCACTCATCAGTCCCCGCCTGCCCCCCCCCCCCCTCCCCCCCCTCCGTCCCTCCTGTCTCATTTCCATACCGTTCCTTCTCCCCGTCTCCGGCTGCCGTTTTCCGTTTGAATAGATAGAAAATGGCTTTTGGGGAAGATGTTTTTCTCTTCGGCCTCTCCTGGCTGTCAACCTGATGGATTCCTGATTGTTTTGAAGGGTAGTTGAGAACACAGGCTCGCTCTCTCGCTCTCGCTTTCCCCTTCCCCCTCACTGAAACAGCCCAATTTGGTAAACAGTGAATCACTCAAGCTCCAAGACGCCGGCTAAATTGAAAGGAGAGTGTCAGCATCACCTCAAGCTCCTCTTTTCTCTCTCTCCCTCTCTCTTCTCTGCTTCTCCACTCATGCTTTTCTAAATGCCTCTCTGCAGAATGGGAGCTTGTTTATTGCGTTCCTCGTCTTTCAGGGCTGACAGGGTGGAGGGTGGAGAGGGGGGGGAGGAGATATTGATTGAAACATGAAGACATTCATTTAGACAAGTCATTTATCGCCCCTCAGACAGCGACGTGCGATGGCTACGCAGAGCAGCTTTAATGTGAGCCCGTCGTGCTGTCACATACGTTTTCCTTTCAGAGTGAAATGTTTGCACCGTTTTTTATTCCGGCACGCGGGTTAGACGTGAGCTCGAACCCCGCTGTGTCGGGATGTAAGGTAGATACCGTCGTGTTGAGCACCACTAGGTTGACCCTCCCCTCCCCTCCTCCCTCTGCGCCCCTCCATTCCTCTCCCGACCCCTCTTGTCTGCTTTGATGCAAACTGATGGGCGACTCAGAGCCCGAAAACTCAGGCCAGGCCTAGACACTGATTGGAGTGCCTGCCTGTCTCTGCAGATGAGTTTTGGTTCTCTGACGGCTCCTTGGCGGACCGGTCCAAGTTCAGCGACCCGGGCCTCATGCCCCTCCCAGACACTGCCTCGGGCCTGGACTGGTCTCACCTGGTTGACGCAGCACGAGCCTTTGAAGGTAACCAGCTTGGCTGAAGCTGCTGGCACCTTGTGTAACCCCCCTCCCCCCTCCTCCTGGCTGCTTAGCGTGTGTGTGTGTGTGAGTGTGTGTGTGCTAGCTCGCTTGCATGTGCAGGTTTGTGTGTGCTGTGTGTTTCTTCTGGTGTCTCCAAAGGTGCAGTGGGAGGTGACTTGTGGGACTCCTTTTTTTTTGTTGCTTTTTGCACCTCTGTTCTAAAATGAGCCGTCATCTGTCAGCACAGACATGGAGCCAATTTTCACACCATAAAGCCAGCAAGTGGCCACTCAGGGAGCGTTCTCACCGCGCTGCCTTCCACTAGTTGATAGTTTGGGGTAATTTTAGCTCCTCTCTCGGCCCTTTTTGTCCCATTAAATCTGAATATGGTCTGCAAGATGTTTTCATTTTTATCTTTTTTTTCTCTGACAGAACGATGAGAGATCCGGCCCAAAGCGGCGGAGTCTCTTTTGTTAAATAGAAAAGTTTATTTCTTACTTATGAGCTGTCTGAATGGCTGCTTTGGAGTGTTTTTGTGGACTTTGGAGCGAGGGATTTAGGAATCGGCGTCCTCACAAGAGCGATCGCTTCCTCTTCTGTCCGTTTCCACTCACTATATTTTCAGTTAATTGGCGTTGGCACGTTTCAGCCACTTCATGATCGGCATCATCACTTCTGCTTTTTATTTATTTCCCCTGCTTTAAGTACTTTAGGCGACCCGCTCTCATGCCATTGCTTCTCTCTCTCTCCCATCCATCACGCCGAAACGCTTCCATGCCACGAGTTTGTTTGTTTCCACTTGAACTCCATCTGACCCCCCCGAGAACCAGCGAACGGGGCAACGTAGCATGTGACCATTCATTTGTCATAATTAATGAATGCTCTGCGGAGTTTCTCCCTTTTTGAATCATTTCCCGCTGCAACAGCCCGCAGCGTAGCATTTAACAAGAGTGGAATCAGTGGAGATGATGCAGAGTCTGAGTGGCAGCTAGAAGGCAGTTGTCACGGCAGCCTGGCTGGCCCAGAAAAAAAAGAGAAAAAAAGAAGCGCTGTGTAAACTGGAGCCTTGTTGCCGAGCAGAAAGCGACTCCGGGGCGCTGCCGTTGTGCCGTGGGTGTTTTAACGGGCTCAGTTTGGAGGTTGGCTGCTATGTAAAGCATTTCCCAGCACTCTTTACCGCGGTCATGTGGATCCTCGGAGACTGTTCATATTCACTTTGGATTAGCTCGCAGCATCCACAAACAAGCCGTGCCCTCCTGACTTCTGAAAGCAGATGGGATTTTTTTTTTTTTTTTAATGGGTTAAACTCGACAACAAAAGGGCTTTTGGTGCAATCACTGAAAAGCTCTCTTTGTCAACTATTGGTTAATATTCCCCTCACAAATAAGTCCGGCACAGAATGTACACTCCCGTAGATTGTGGTGATTTATCCTCGGCGTAATCTGTTTTTTGATTTTCAGCTGTTTGTGTGGTAAATCTGGACGCCGGGTCACGCACAAAAAAAATAATAAATAAAAATGGCAAGCTGCTTTTCTGCGCCCGTCACTGCTTCCCGAGATGTCTTTAATCTTCCTGATGCAGCCATCGCGAGCGAGGAAAAACATGTTCATTCATATGTAAATGAACGCTCGCGCTTCCCTTTTCCTACCTCGTCTGAACAACTTACTGCGGGCTCGCTCGGCTTTTGTCTTTGGAGTGGATTAGCTTTCATTTGGGGGGCTAAATTAATGGAAGGGTTCCCCTTAATCTTCCCTATGAATATGCTGATCCTCCTATCTTTAGTCTCAGACCAAGGGCTTGGGAGAGAGACAGTGTGGTTTCCAAAGAAAAGCGCGTTACGCCTCAAAACTGAGCAGTCCTCGAGCAGAACATGCCAAGTTTGGGTTTTCCATGGGGCTTTGAGCGAGCTTAAGGGCCTGATACTCTAAAACGAGCATGACTGGTGCCTTCCAGCTCTCTGGGATCCGACCCGTGATGAGCCAAAGAGCTGTCGGGCGGGGGAAGCTCAGAGGGGCGAGGGCACCGGAGCAACACCCGAGGGAGTCGCTATATCTGAGATAGTCTGGGAAACGCTCCGTTTCCCACCTTGTTCCTTACTGGCTGGTTGTGGATCTGGCAGTCCGGCAGGGACCGCCTTCAGAAGCGCTCATTCATGCCTTGCGATCGCCCCATCCCGTCAGGAATGCGTGCATGCCAGTGTGTTGTTCCGCTATCTTTAGTTGCATGTCCACACCGTGAAATGAACTCTCTGTTTTCTGGGGTTTTTGGATTGTTGAGGGCAGGTTCTGACCCGTTTGCCTCCCCTGTTCTGTCTCCAGACCAGCGCGTGGCGTCCTTCTGCACCATGACGGACATGCAGCGGGCGGAGGCCCTGCAGATCTCCAGAGAGCTGACCAGACGGGTGGTGGAGGCGGAGGGAGCGGCACTGGAAGCAGAGTAGGCTTTACGACACACACACACACACACACACACACACACACAACAATCATAGCTCAGCAACCGTAACTAGGCACAGCAGGCCTGTCCGGCTTCTCCACATGATAAAGTGAAGTGTGTGTAACAAGAACTCTGTATCTATAGAGTTTGGAGGGAAGTGTGTTATTTAAATAACAACCAAAACTCAGCAAAAGTCGATGCAAATTCTCTTCTATAGTTGTAGTGGTCTGTGGTCTCCCAGAGGTCTACCATAGAACCTCACATTAGTCCAGAGACTAGACCAGACCATGTGTATAAACCAGAGACTGTCTAGATGTTGTTATTTTAAGTGTTGATGGAGCAGCTACACTGTTAGCGTAGATTACCTCCAATCAATCAGAACTCCATCCAGAAAACAAGCGTTTTAACAGATATTTGCTTATCGTCTTGCAGACAGACTTAATAAACCACGACTTTGGACTTTTTATGAATTCCTGTCATTCCGTCGTTAATTCTGCATCATTTTTGATCCATTTATTGTAATTAATTAAAACTGGTTATTTCAGCCGTGATTGATGAAACATTGTAGGCGTCTATGTACATCAAATCCTTTTCTCTGTTGTAGGATTATAGTCACATTTTAATGTTATCATGCTGTACTTAATTTTAAAACAGCTCAACATTGCAAAACTCAAACAGCTGCTCACACAGACTTTAGCCTCACTCTGCAAAACATCTAAATGTGTTGCCATCGTGTGCATATTTAAGACCCTTTCACAGATATGTCATCTAAAAGCAAATCAACAGCTATTAAAACATCAGCTGGCAACCAAATTCTCAGCTGTGTTTTAGCGTTAGCTTAGGCTAGCTAGCTAAAGCTGATTAAATCAGCTGTAGCGCCAAAATCCGGGCTTGACGGCTAGACAGGAGAAGCTTGACAGGCTTAGCAACGGTAACTAAGGGGAGGTCATTATCAGCTTCCCCGTCATGGTAGAAACAGTGTGTTTGATTTCCTGAAGTCTTAACGTCATCCTACCCCCCCCTCCAACAGCGGCGGCCCCCCCTCCACCCTCACTGGCAAAGTCAACCAGTTGGAGGTGATCCTCCGGCAGCTGCAGCACGACCTCAGAAAGGTGAGTTCACGTGTGTTCAAAGCACTTTCTTGATCCGGAGGACGAGACGTTCGAGTAACTCATCAGTAAACTCATCCACCTAATTCAATATCCTGCTCCCTCCCTTCCCCTCGTTGTGTGGCGGCCCTGCACCTCCCCACCTCCCCACCTCCCCACCTCCACTAATGTGCTTAAAATGGAGAGAGAAGGAAGTGCACTTTTATCTGAACGGGGAAGAGGCTGCGTCGCTACGTTAATGCCTCCCATTTACGCCGACGACAGACGGATGTTCTCCTAATGGCCAACGCTTTTATCAACCTCCATTTGTGTTGATTATGTGTGTGTGTGTGTGTGTGTGTGTGTGTTCAGGAGAAAGAGGACAAGGCGATGTTGCAGGAGGAGGTGCAACACCTGAGGCAGGACAACATGCGGCTGCAGGAGGAGAGCCAGACGGCGTCGGCTCAGCTCAGGAAGTTCACCGAGTGGTTCTTTCACACCATCGACAAGAAACCCTGAGAGAAGAGAGAGGGAGGGCCTTCACTCCTCCTGGGCACCTCCTGCTTAAGACTCCCCCGGGCAAACAAACTATAAACATTACCGGCCCCCAGAGTAATCAAGACTCTTTAAAAAAAACACACACACACTGCCCAGGAGACTAGTGCGGAGACTTGAAACCCTGATCTGGACCTTGGTTTTGTGATCCCTCTCCTGTGTCTGACGTGCAGGACTGTTTCTGGCGTTAGCGGTTTCTTTGTCCTCTGGAAAGACACTCTTGGGAGGGGGAGGGGCTCCTCATCCTCATCTTCGGCACTGGCGGAGGGGTTGAGGAGAATCTTACAGTAGTGGAATGTAAAGCTCATTTACTGTAGTCAACATATAACCTACCTACGTTTGTCACGTCAGTCCACTGTACTGTACGCTCGGCTGTACTGTATCGCACACTGTCACGCAGCTGTTTCTGTGCCGGCCTTCACGGACGCAGGGGAGCAGAGGGGGGAGGGGGAGGAATGTACTGGACATAATGAAGTGGTACTTGCTGTCTGCTTGCACCAAGAGGAATCCACATGTGACGGTCTTGAAATACACAGCGTGGAGAGGCGGGTGGAGGTGGTAGAGGTGGTGGAGGTGGTGGTGGTGGGGGGGATGAATGTAGCTCAACTGAGACCCTTTCTTTTTTTTTCTGGATTTCCGGTTCTCAAAAAGTTTTTGGGACACTTTTTTTTCTTCAATGAATTCCATTTCTTTCCCTCAGTGTCGTAACGTAGGGTCACATGGCAGTAATTTTGATGTTTTAAAGGTGCTTTTTTTTTTTTTTTTTCCAACACACACACACACACGTTTGTCAGTAGTTTCCATTCACTGTCACAATGTCCTAGCAATAATGAAGTGGTAGTTACGAAACTGTGTTTAAATAAATAAAAATAAAACCATTTTAAAAAGAGACAGAGAGAGAGAGAGGTTAGCACAAACGTGAAGAGTTCCTGTCGAGCAGCGGTTGTACTTGACATGTATTTATAAAGCAGGAAGAGACTGTGCCTAAAACTCTTGGTTGTAAATGGATTGTTTCTCTTTGCTTTTTAATTCTCTTTTATAAACACATGCCTTGTCTGTGGCTCACTGATATAAAATCGTATGAATGTGTGTGTGAGTGTGTGTGTGTGTGTGTGTGTGAGAGAGAGTGTGTAGTTTATCACAGCAAAATGTGTTCTTATGCAGTGGTTTCTAGAGCATTAGAGCAAAGCGCCAGTGAACCACACTTACAATGCCAAATGTGTTTATTTGTGTACATATCTGCCACAGAAGTGTCTTGTATTTAACACTATTATTTAAGCTTATTTAACCTAAAGTTGTTTATTTTATTAAGTTTTTTTTTCTGCACTAAGGAGAGATAAAGCTCTGTGTATGTTGTAAAGTGTGTAGCTTGCCAGGGCAAAAGGAAAAAAAACAAACCGACAACAACTATATATTTAAATATATAAATGATGATTTTGGAGATTCCAACATTTGGATGCTGCTAGATTACAGTTTGCTGGTTTGTATGCTTTTAAAAATGTCTCTCTCCGTGAACTGTCTCATCCCTGGTGGGACACTGGTTGCATTTTTTTTTTTTTTTTTTTGGGGTTTTGTTCAATTTTTGGTTTTGTTTTTTAATAAATGTAGTTGTAAAAATAAGTGATTTTTGGGTGTTTTTAATACTTTTCTGTATTTCAAGAAATTTAACTGAAGGATAATCTCTCATGTTTTTTTGTTGTTTTTTTATCTCGGTCTGTCTAAAAGTTATTTTATTTCCGTGCCTTGTGGTGAAGGAGAGTATAGATACCGCTCACACTGCTCAATATGAAGCTGGAGTCATTGTTAGCTTAGCATAAAGACTAGAAGCAGGGGGAAACAGCTAGCCTCTTGGCAAACAACCATAACTTATCGTTTTTACACTTTAAGTTGTGCTTACAAATTAAATAAACAAGATTAATCTTTTTAATATGCCGTTACCTTTGCACAGAGCCATGATTCCAGTCTTTATGCTAAGCTAAGCTAACAGCTTCATACTGTTCATGCATGCGTGAGGGTGGTATGAATCAACACGTGGATGCCTACATGTGCATTGAAAGAGCCGCTGTTTTAACTTCATCCCGTCTCCTCACATTAAAATGCATTCTTTTTAATTAGTCACATGACACAGTTCAGTCAGGATCGTCGACCAGGCAGACTAAAGGAGGAAAAACTTGCACTAGAAAGCTTTCTGAAGTCTGGAAGCCGCTCTGAACATTTCAACAAGTTCCTTCATCTAACTTTCAAGTGGACTTTATGATAGAATTATAAATGAAATGCATCCGAATGTGGAAAAAACCAACCAAAGGAATCGAAAGAAAACAGAAAAGATGAGTTGTAAGTTTGTAGGAAGTGATCTGGAAGGACGGCGTGTCCTCAGCAGACACCCGATCCTCCTGCAGACAAAGAGCTCACTTTGGACAGAACATTTGCTGAGCTCCCTGCAGGATGATGAAGACCTTTTCTAAGAGACCCTCCATCCTCTATTTTGTAAACAGCAGGTGTGCTCAGACTTCCCAGTGGCAACGCGAAACCAGAATGTGTTTGTGACTTCTGTGAGTTGATGCCGTTTTAAATAAATGACAGATGTCGCTTTAACCGCAGGGACGGGCGAAGGACTCGCTGAATAATTAATCATAAGCCCTTTTTTTTTGGTACAGAGAGAAAAACAATTAAATTTGTTTGCGACTTCCTGCGTTTTAAAAACCTTCCAGCTGCTGGAGTCCGATCCGTAACGCCCTTTAGAGGACTGGTGCAGGTGTGTTGACCTGCGAGTGTCTTTTCTGGATACCCCCCCCCCCCCCCTTTGGATCACCTCCTATAAACCCGCCTGGACGGACGGCGCTCTGGGTGAGGCGTGCAGTGGGATGAGGCTGGTTAATCTACGTGTGCACGGCGGCGCCAGGACAGCAGATGGGAGCTCACACTGGCACAAGGCGCAAGTGTTTCCTGTTTCAGACGGATCAAGAGCTCGGCCGGCGACTAACGAGAGGACAGGGAAATCTGGAGAAAGCTCCGTGGCAACGGAGGCAAAGCTGAAGTGCCTTCAACTTGGATTCTCTCCGCTGGCCATCAGGGGGCGACTCCTCTCTGGGTGTATAGAAGTCTATAAGAAAATGGTCTTGATGTATTATCTCTGTAAACATGAGTTTATGGTCTCTAGTTTCAAGTCTTCTTCAATCCAGCATGATGTTCATTTAGTACATTATGGTCCATTTAGAGTCCACCAGACCAGAAAGCAGGGGATGCTTTAGGGGGCGGGGCTTACCTGCTGATTGACAGGCTGCTACCAATGCTAGTTAGCTACTAAGATGACTTTAACACGTATCTTAAAGGTTTACTCTGAGTTATGGAAGCTAAGTTTGAGAACAGCTTCACAACCGTACTCCACAAACCAACGATGTCACCATGACGACGTCCACTACTTAAATATGCATATTCTGCAGCAAAGTGTGACGCAGCAAAAAAAAAAAACATCAGACCATTTAAATACTACAAGGGCATGCTGGGATTTAATCAGCCCTGCAGAATATGCTGAGAGGCAGAAATGTTCGAGCCGATCCAATAGGTTGAACATCTTCTTCACGGTCACGCAAACCACATCGATTCCTACCGTTCCACCGAGTCAGCGGCCGAAGGAATGAGCTCGGCAGCGACGGCCGACCGTCTGCAGACACGGATTCGCCGCTCATCACACATAATAGCATGTGACTGTGGACGCAGTTGTGCTGCTTCCACAGTCCCACAGCAGATGCTCCCCTGCTGTGAGTGCCACCCAAGTCAGGATCACATTCCCCAGAATAGGGTTCAGTTTGCCCAAAGCGCAGCTGGTAAGGCGCCCAGGGAGTCAGGGAGGGGGGGAGGGGCTCTATCCACTGAGTGTGTGTGGGTCGGCCTCTAGTTACCGCTTGCGAAATATCAAATGTCAGATATATCAGCTCTGCCTGAAACAATGGATTAGATTCTGTGTTAATCTTCTCTACTCGGATTGCAGGGAAATATTAATAGATATGAGAAACTCTCACCAATGCATTATTCAGAACTCGCTGCCGAGTGCGTAATCCTTAGTTCAATATCTCGATGCCACATTTTTCTACTTTTCCAACAGAAAGTCGGATGCATGATGAACCACCACTCGGGTTACTTAAGCACCAAGTGGGGGGGATTCAACAGGCTTGCCTTCGGGCTTTGTCAGATAGTTAGGAAATCTCAATCAGGGTTGTGTGCCTGCGAGGCGTAACGGCTGGATTAGTTCCCTCACCTGCTCTGCTTATCTGCTGAGATCTCACAGGGGGAGCTGCATCACTCACACAAAACTCCTACAAAAGAAAGGGAAAAGGAGAAAAGGGAAGCTCTTCCATACTCCCCCCCTCCATCTGCCTCCCATATCCCTTCGGGACGTCTATCTGTCAGTCAAGTCACAGACCACCCTCTCAGAGAAGGGTGCCATTTTATAAGCCACTTACTTGCCTGCCTGGCCTCAATACAAAAACTCAGAAAGGGTAAGAAATAAAATAGAAAACATCCCAGAAAGGTCACCGCTGGCAGAAAAAGCCTGAAATCTCACACACGGAGACAAAACCTCAGCCAACCTCTTGCGTTGTAGGTGTTCAGGTCCTCCTTGTGTTGTCTCTCTGCCAAATGAGATAGAGAAGACGGGAACAAATAGATAAGACGCTGAATTATCTCCACTCTGCCGAGATGTCCTTGCCCGCCGTCCTTTTCAGCTTCGGAGCGACGGCCGCTCCTGCTATCGATCCTCAATCGGCGTCCAGCGGTTTGGCTGAGTGGGCGTCGGCTAAAGAGGTGTTCAGAACCAGATCTCAACCACTTTCTTTTTACTATTGAAGGTATTGATTATGAGTGGCTTGGGACTGGCTGTTTGTTGTAGAGGGTCATGGGAATATTGATGTCTGGGGGGGTGAACGGTAGGTGTGAACGTGGGGGCGTATCGCACCGAATAACAAACAACCACCGACCCGTCAGCGGCAATAAAAGCTTAGAGAGGCGATCGATACAGAGACGCTGGAAGGTCAAACGCAAAAAAAGGTGTCTGAGCCGGTTCCTCGTTGGCACAGGAATCACCTTCGACCTTTGGAGCGCTAACGGCAGACTGGAAAAATAGAGTGCTTGCGTCTGCAAGCTTCTGCAAATTTGGGTGAAGACTCTTCAGTTGTTTCCATCGTATTCTCACGGCTTTGATTTATCCCAAAGAGCAGATGTCTCTCTGTTTGAACGGTCTAACAGATGTATATGAGAAACGGTCGCTTCCTTTCAGTAAATGTACTTTTTTCCATACGTGACATCATTTTGATCTTTCAACGAGACATAAGGAGCAGCACGCTAACACGCTGATGTTTAGCTGGAGTAGCGTTTACCATCTTACCGTAGCATGTTAGCAGTTTTCATATTTGCTAATTAACGCTAATCATGTCGAGGCTGACTGGACGAGCGGATCGTAGTCCCATCCTCCAAAGACCAGGAACACATAACACAATATCACAGTAATCCACCCAATAATTGTTGAAATATGTCGGATTCCCCTCCCCGGCTCCACGACGCTAATGTGGCTAAAAAGCTAGCTTCATACCAGGTGATTAGACCCCCCCTCCCCCCCCGGGGATTTCCATCTAACGTGATCTCATCGGGGGATTAATGTCTCCTGCTCCAAGGACATTTTTATGTCTTTACCCAGCACGTCAACAAAAGTAATAAAACACTAATTTATGAACACGAATAAAACATTGAAAATAAATAAATAAATAATTCACACACACAAGGTTTTGATTTGTGATTTTAATTAGTCGGTTTTATGTTTCATCAGGAGCAATAAAGCCAACTCTGAATATTGGGTCCTTTACTGAACAGTTCATCAAATTCATGTTCTTTTGTGATGACACGGAAAATAATCATTATCATTACTATTATAACCATTGATCTGGTTTCCAATAACATGTAGACGTTTTTTTAAAGTGTCTATCTGTCTGTCTGTCCTTCCTTCCTTCCTTCCATTCATCCATCCTTCCTTCCTTCTTTCCTTCCTTCCTTCCTTCCATCCATCCTTCCTTCCTTCCTTCCTTCCTTCCTTCCTTCCTTCCTTCCATCCATCCATCCATCCTTCCTTCCTTCCTTCCATCCATCCTTCCTTCCTTCCATTCATCCATCCTTCCTTCTTTCCTTCCTTCCTTCCTTCCATCCATCCTTCCTTCCTTCCTTCCTTCCTTCCTTCCTTCCATCCATCCATCCTTCCTTCCTTCCATCCATCCATCCATCCATCCTTCCTTCCATCCTTCCATCCATCCTTCCTTCCTTCCATCCATCCATCCATCCTTCCTTCCTTCCATCCATCCTTCCTTCCATCCATCCATCCATCCATCCATCCATCCATCCATCCATCCATCCTTCCTTCCTTCCATCCATCCATCCTTCCATCCATCCTTCCTTCCTTCCTTCCATCCATCCATCCATCCATCCATCCATCCATCCTTCCTTCCATCCATCCTTCCTTCCATCCATCCTTCCATCCATCCATCCATCCATCCATCCTTCCTTCCATCCATCCTTCCATCCATCCATCCATCCATCCATCCTTCCATCCATCCATCCATCCATCCATCCATCCACCTTGCTGATACGTGAGCTTCTGTAAATACACTTCATAACGTACTAATTAAATGAAATAACAAGCAACAGTCCAGCTCAACACGTGGGCGGACATGGCGTTGTAGCTCGACCTCCGACCCCGACCATTATTTTCAGACCGATCGCTCAGGCGATCAATAACGTCCCACACAAATGAGGTTAAGTACATTTGCATTGAACAGCGATTCCAGAGACGAACGACCTTTAATCACAGGAAAATAAACTCACGCCGCTGCCAATCCTCAGACGTGCTGTTGTGTGTTATTCACTTATTTGTCTCCGTTCCCCTGGAGCGACATAACACTTAGACGAGTGTTCCCCACGCTGCCCGTCTAATTTATGTGTGCAATAACAAAAAGTGCAACGCGTGATCTATACGTCAAAGACCAACGTGCAGGCTTTCACTCTTTTTTACAATTTTACTACTGTTTACCTTCATTTTACAGCTTCTCTGCTCTGATTTTCTTCCTCGCTGCACATCAATTTGCCTTTGAGGTCATTTGTGTAATGTTTCTGTCACATCCATACATCACTGCTGTGACATTTTTACCTTTTAGGGACTAAAATCAGAGTATTTCTTCTTCTATGACAACAAAAAAGACATTACTCTGCTTTTTTATTTGGTTTATGACCAAAAAACCTGCAGAACTAATGACGTTCCCGGCAGCCTCGGCTGTACTTTTAGCTGACGTGCCGAACAAAGACAGTGAACAAAACAAGCTGCATGTTTCCATATGATATCGTTGTGATTTAAAATCTCTTTTCCAAGAGAGACCTGAGCAAGAGGGCAGCAAATATAACAAAAACATTTAGGTTTCATACAAATTATCACACGATTGAAAGACAGTTTTGGGGATTTCATAGTTAAGGATAATTTACAATACGTCCACATTCTGGGTCCTTAAGTAATGAGCGGAAGGCATCAAATGAAATCAATTCTGACGTTGTACTGCGACTTGGACTGCTCCACTTTTTGTTCAATCTGATTGGCTCAGCCTGACCCGGGCCCGGGTCACTGACTTCACTCTGAAGTTACACAGAGAAAACCAAAAAAAGGTGGTGGAGATGAGAAAGAAATGGATTGGCGTGGATAATTTAAGTAGCTGGGAAAAAAGCCTGGTGTAAATTAACAATGCACTCTCAGATTAATATTTAGGCTATCATGAGTGGATGCCACTATGTGATATACACTGTGCAAAAGCCTGTTTTGATTCTGTAGTCAGTTGTATAACTACTATTTCAAAGGCATTATAAAAAATGTCAGTATAACAATGATCTATGGCCTATTTAATTCTCATTTTCATTTCTAGGAACAAGAGACGTTAGATATGGAAGAGACATCTAAAAACATGTTAGAATACACAAGAATGTGGGGAATTGTGTCTAATTAATTGCAAAATTTTGTAGAGAGAGTTGAGGATGGAGGCTGAACTCCCTTCCTCCTAACGCTCAGCTTATCAACAATCCCAGGTAGCAATCTGCCTCCGTCCGAGATGTTCTGCAGCTGAAAGCTCTGGGGTCTGCAGCCAACAAACACACACAAAAATACACACACAAACACACACTCACACACATTTTTTTTAGCACCACCTGCTTTACCCTCGGCCGGCGGTTTCTGTAATTGTGCCCTTTCTCCTGCGGCCTCTAATCACCGACGTCTATCTGCACACACATGTGACAATGGAAATGGGCCGGAGAGAGAGAGAGAGAGAGAGAGAGAGAGAGAGACATTAAGTGCAAGAGGGCGAGCCTTGTGGCGGTAGTGTGTCTGCGAGCAGCTGCAGGAGCTCTAACCACAACATCTGCGTGGAGCGAGCTCGGGTTTCTAGCGCGCCACCCACAATGCACGCTGTTGGAGCGGCGGAGGGCCAAAGGCTGAACTATATAGCAGGTTAGGTGGGCGAAGGGCCAAGAATGTACCAACTAACTAACCACTGCTGTTGGTTGGGTCCGTCCTAATCTGGGGCACGCTGCCGCTGTACGTGCTTCATCAAAATTCAAATTACTTCTGGGTTTGTTTTGCTGAATTGTTTGAGATGAGTCACCTGGGCTGACAGCCAGAAATGTGTGTGTGTGTGTGTGTTGTGTGTGTGTGTGTGTGTGTGTAAATCATCATGCTGTTTGCCATCAACCGTCCTCCTGTCAGTCTCCTCTGGAGGATTGGACCGCCATGGCAAACAACACAGGCGGAGGAATAAAAGCCCAGACACGCACCTTACCGGCCGTCTGCCCCATTCAGGGAATAAATGAGAAAAGATTCCTGATGTAGTGGCTATAATTATTGTTTTTCTCATGCCAATACATATATATATATATATATATATATATGTATATATATATATATATATATATATATATACAGGGACATTCTGTCACCTCAATTTATTCCTGTTTCTGTTACATTGTCACCAAGCGTTGGGAGTCACACTCTTTTATTATTGGCAAACAACTTTAAAGCACTTTTAACATGGAGATAAAATGCTAATTATTCTAAGATATATAATGTGTCAGCTAATAAATCTATTAAAACATACTTCTTTGTCCTTTGCATCTGAAATATTGATGTAATTTGTTGGTTCTAATGACTTTTTGAGGTTTTATTCCCTAAAGACGAAGAAGAAATTTGATGGAGGAAAGCAATGAAAAATACACGTGTTTCTCGTCCAAACCGTGAGTCACTCAAGTGTCCATCAAACTACTCCGGTGTTGCTCCTGATAACGTTATCGTGTTGTCGCTGTTTTCACCACTAGTGGACAATAATCCAGTGATGGATGAAGGACAGGCAACGTGTTGGCGTTGGTAGAAAGAGACTCTGGAGAATGTAGGAATCTCTGGAGGTCAAGTGGGTTCATTGAGGAAAACCAAACAAAGAGCAGTGAGACTGATTGGCAGAGAGCTGAAGGTCCACGAGTGGGTTTCAAAGCGTTATATCCCATCATGCATTGCGCTGAAGGTGATGTATGGACGAGAGTTTGAAGAGCAAATCAATGAAAATAATATGTGAGTAGAACATTACAACAAAAACATCCACAAAACACTTTTAGTTCTTTTTTTCCATTTGGAAAAATATGCTCCTTTCGCTTTTGCCTTTCACAATAAAAGCCCCATATATTTACAATGCATCACTGCCTAGCAGGAAATTCACCATCTCAACAAAAATAGGTTGAAACATATCTTTATAACAACATAGAGCATGTTTTACTGGTGTGACATAACTAACATGTCCAATGAGATCACTCCATATTCCTCCATGTACTTTATTTTGTTCAGTTTCCCGCCACGGCGTTCCCCCCACCTGCAGCTCATCACCAATCATCCCCATGTATTTTACATACACACCGCTGTCTGTTTGTGTGTCTGAGGCTGCCGTCCTGTGAGTTTCCCTGCTCTGTTCTGACTTCTGCTTGTTTTTTGGGAGATGTTGTGATATGTTGTGGATTCCCTGTTCCCTTCGCTTCGCTGACTGCCTTCCCGTGTTTGACCTTTGCCGGCATTAAAGCCGAGACCGCTGATTTGAACTTTGAGTTTGGCCGGATTCCTGCGTGTGAGGCTCTGTTCTTGGTAATACTGCAACCTCCGGTGTGTTTTAAACTGGAACGCCAAAATAAACAAGAGCAGGACTTACAGGAGGAGTGTCTAAGATTTAGAGGTATTTATTGGCAGACATGGAATATAATATTCATGTGTGTATGATTATGTGATTGTTGTGTTTTCATTGGCTTAGAATGAGCCCTTCATGAAGTCCGCCATGTTTCTACAGTAGCCCAGAATTAACAAACCAAACAAATGGCTCTCCAGTGAGAGCCTTACACGTTTTACATTTCCTCCATGGCTCTCCTGACACGCTTGGGAAGGGAGGGGTGAGCAGAGGGGGTATTGCAATCTGCAACCTCACTGCTAGATGCCACTAAACCTCACATATCATTCCTTTTTTTTTTTTTTTAAAGAAAGAACAAAAAAACTAAACAAAAAAAGGCAGAAATCTTCTCGTCACACTCTAGTATCACTTTGCTTGCCAGGCACTCTGAGGCATGGAAGCATTACA